>CM060678.1:189419156-190797986 GCA_030686995.1 Artemisia argyi | reverse complement strand
AATAATATGTTTTATTATGAGTTTTTAAGATTGGCATGCATAAAATGAGTGTAATGTTTGCTTTAAATGTACTGCGTAATACTTTTTAAAATTTAAGACAATAATAAGATGATAACTTTAGTTAATAAAGTTTTTAGGTTCTTGCCTTGTTAATAAAGTTTTTAGGTTCTTGCCTTATGTTAAAAAATATGAAAAATGAAATGGTGAAATTGAATAGATTACTGATGCTTAAGTTGATATTGTTTTACTTAAAAGCACATTTGATACGATTTGTAACCAAAGTAACTAGTTATAATACCCGTGCACGCACGGGGTTTTGACGTAAAAATTTTATCATGTATTTAATACTGAATATATTGTTTTAAAATGTTTTGAACTTTACATCTATTAATTTAGTATAAGTCAAATTTATTTTGCAATAACAATGCCTATTAAAAATAGTCGCAACACTCCTGTATTCGGCTATTTTTACAGTTTCAAACACCCTAAAATTAGCAATTGAAATAGTCTGAAACACCCTTGAATTCAGCTATCAAGGCAGTTTCAAGCACCCATCAATTCAGCTATTAAAAAAAGTCACAAACGAATTTTGTAATTAAAACAGTCATAAAAACCCTTTAATAACTATTAAGACAGCCATTAAAACAATCTTAATCACCATTGAACCTAACTATTAAGACGGTCCAAAAACCCTTTAAAAACTTACTATAATTAGTAGAAAATAACAGTCCCAAACTCTAATAACTTAAGCAAGTCCTACTTTAGTAAACCGGCTCATTCTTTTCGCAAAAGATTTTCAAGTGAATGAGACATATTAGTTACATCTCTTTCTAGATCATCATTATTCTATATTACAACAAATTCAAAAGCAATCAACTCATCAAATACTTGTGAGTTTCTTTTTTTTTTCTTTTTCTCTCTCTCTCTCTCTCTCTCTCTCTCTCTCTCTCTCTCTCTCTCTCTCTCTCTCCCCAAACTTTGGAATAAGGTTAATGCAACACATATCAGTACCTGAGACAAAGGCATTTATATAATGTTAGCTTAGGATTATGTGAGTTAGCCGTTTAACTACATGAAAATTCAAAAGACAACTTGATGTTAAAATTCAATAAGCACATGAGAAAAGTTCTATACGAAACACCTTTTATCTAAAGAACTAACCGGACGATCTCAACCATCCATCCCCCTTCCATCCAATGGTGTATAATAATTATCCTTTTAAAATTAAAATCGTCTAAGGGGCATTTTAGTCATCTCAAGTTAAAACAAATAAATCAAAAAAAAAAAAAAAAAAAACAAAAACAAAAAACTCATTCCACCGATTCCATTTCACACACCAAAAACACACACTAAAACATTTTCTCCCCCAATTCCGTTTCATAAACCCTAACCGCCCCTAAATCCGTTCATTCCACCGCGAAACCACCGCGAAACCACCGTTCATTCCATAAAAATGGACCTACGATCTGAAATATCTCAATCTAAACAACCTTCGGCGGCGAAATCCGATCAAAATAAGCTTCCTAATGTCGATTGTGGTATATTTTTGTTAAATCAGTTTTTATTTTGAATTTTATTGATCGATTACATTATTTTGTGAATGTATTGGCTTATTTTGCTTATTTTTGTGATCGATTACATTTTTTTTTGGTTGTATTGGCTTATTTTTCTTATTTTTGTTACTGATAGAATATTTGGATGATGTTATATTAGCGAGTAGATTATGTTTTAGGATTAGGCTATTTTTTGTGATAGAATGACTGTTTGAGTGTTAGGCTATTTATGAATCCGATGGGATTTATAAATAATCCCATGGGCTTATGTGAATGTCTATTTGGATTATGTTTATTGTTGTTGATTGCTGTTAGTAGTGTTAGTGCATCTATTGGATCATAGTTGTGGAGTTGAATATCTTTGAGTTGTGATTAATAGAACAAATTGTGGTATAAGGGAGTGTTTGGATCTGTCATTATTCAGCTGTTTGTTAGCTTATTTTGAATTTATTAGCTTATTTTGTTACTAAATTGATGTAGGTAACATATTGAACCCGACACCGTTGGCTAGGTTCAATCCTTATGACATTTTAATTGATGTGGATGAAGTGTTATCAGATTAGTTTTAGTTATCATATGTTGTAGGTTTAGTGTTATTAGATCTGTTAATTACATCTGTTAGATTTTAGTAGAAGAACTGATGTTAGTATGAGATTAAGTTAGTTGAAGATAGTTGTTAATTTTGATGCTTATAGATATATTTTGTAAGGTGTTTGTTGATTTTGCGTCTTTGAGTTGATTTTGCTTGTTTGATTTAACGTGACGCCTGTGCTATGTTATTGATGTAGGTGTTATTTTGAATCCAACTCCGGTTTCTCAATATAATCCTTATGATGCTACTAGTCCTTCGAAGATGCCTCGATTCAATCCTTATAAGGAGAAGGAAAAAAAGAGAGCAGCAAAGGCGGCGGCGGCGGCTGCTTCTATGATAAACAAAGCATCTGATGCGCCTGATGTTACTAAAATCATAGATGTTGGGAAACTGATTGCTGGTGTAGTTTCCGATTTAGCAAGTGAGAAGGAGGGCGATGTTGTTGCTGAGAAAGATGTTGCTAAGGTTGTGGCGAGTGAGAAGGATGTTTCTAAGGATGTGGTGAGTGAGAAGGATGTGGTTAAGTCGAGTGGTATTGTTTATGAGAAGTGGAAAGGAAAAGGTATTGATCTGTTTATTTATTTATTTTTGTTATAAATGCAGAATGCTATTATGAATCCCATGGGATTCACATTGAATCCCATAGGATTCACTGTGAATCCCATGGGATTCATAATGATTTTTTTTTTTTTAAAATCAAGCTGTTTATGTTATGTTTTTATCTTTATGTAGATGCTGCTGAAAAGCATAAATCAGATGAGCAGGCTAAGGTTAAGGGTTTAGTTAAGCAGGTTAAGGCTAAGGTTAAGGGTTCCTCTGATGTTGATAAGGATACGGGTTTAGTTGAGAATGTTAAGCCTAAGAAGGTTAAGAAGGCAAGGCTTGTTGACACTGATGTTGCTGTGAAAAATTTGACGTTGAATGTCAAGGGACCCTCGAAGGAGAAGCAGGCTGCGCCGAAAGCAAAAGGTATTGGTCTGTTTATTTTTTATTTATATTTTTATTTATTTATTTATTTTGTGATGAATACATAATGCCATTATGAATCCTATGGGATTCAATTTGAATCCCATTGGATTGTGTATAATTCCCATGGGATTTGATAATGATTTTTTTTTAAAATTGTTTATATTATGTTTATTTCCTTATGTAGATGCTGTTGTAAAGAAAAAGGCTGCACCGGAAAAAGGAGAACAGAATAAAACATTATCTGAAGCTCCTAAACGGAGTTTGCGATTATCTGAAGCTCCTAAACCGTCGAAGGACAAGGTTGAAGAAGGTATAAATATGTCTTTATTTGTTTGATTGATTTCCTAGGTTAGGTTGTTAGTCAATCTCATTGGATTTTGCAGTCAATCCCATGGGATTCATTATTAATCCCATGGGATTCACATAGAATCCCATGGGATTCTCACATGTATCTCTTTGTTAAATTTCAATGTTAGGTTGTTTATATTGTGTGTTTTTTTTAATTTAGATGTTGGTGAAAAGAAGAAGATGAAGAATGTTGTTGAAGAAGATGTGGTTGAAAAAGGTACAAATCTGGCTTTTTATTTTTTTTGATAGTCCATCCCATGGGATTCACTGTCAATCCCATGGGATTCAAATTCAATACCATGGGATTCACTTTCAATCCCATGGGATTCACATGTATCACAGTGAAACCCATGGGATTCATAGTGAATCCCATGGGATTCATAGTGAATCCCATGGGATTTATAATGAATCGTCTTGTTGTCATGTGTTTTATATACTGTTGTTCTTAAGTGGTTTTTCTTTTTTTTTAAATTGTAGATGCGGATGAAAAGAAGATATCAAAGAGTACTTCTGTTTCGAAGAGGAAGATGAGCGATGCAAATATCAAAGATGCTGATGATATGGGCAAGAAGAAGTTAAAGGGGAAAGCTCCAATGAATATTCAGAAGGATGATTCTTCTGAAGGTGACATACCTGATGCTGTTATGAAGCAGGTGTTGAAGAAGATGAAGAAAAAATTTGTTAAAGAACATGTGAAAGAAGAATATGAGGAGAAGCAGGTGGTGCCGAAGAATAAAGGTAAGAAAGAAAAAATTTTGACTGATGACGACATACGACATCAGGAGTATCTTTCACGATTGCCTATTCTTCAAGCTAGGACAGTGCCTACAGCTCTTTACACCGCTATCTCTCGCATCAAACAGATTGATCTTAAGAAGTTTTTGGGAGATATAGGTTTTACTTCTTTCTTCAAGTTGGCCATAGACTACATACCTTCGAGGTTAGGAAGGTATGTGGTTAGTAATTTTGATGGAGATACTTGCCGTTTGAATTTGGAAGGTGAAAAATGGATTGAGGCCACGGTTTCGAAGGTTCATGAATTGTTTGGTATTCCGATTGGAGGTGTGCCTTTGTTAGCTTTAGAGACAAGGCCTGTTGGAGATGATTTTGAGGCTGTTTGGAAACGGCAGTTTGATAAGGCTTTTAAGGATGTTAGGGTGAATGATATTGCATTGAAGTTGATTGCGTCCAAGGAAATTGACTTCCTTTTTAAGATCAACTTTCTCACTCTGTTTACAAACACGATGGGTATGTGTGCTGGGTTGAAGGGGGAGATTAATTTAGATGTTGTGAGGCATGTTCGGGAAGATACTGATATTCCCGGGATTGATTGGTGTGAGTATATTTTTCATTGCCTTAAGACTAGTAGAGCTCCGACAAAACAAAACAAATACACTGGTCCATACACCTTGCTTGCTGTAAGTTTTATAATATGTTAAGTTTTAAATTGTTTTCATGTTTTTGTTACATATTTAGTTTCTTACACTTTTCTTGTTGTTTATTCTTTGTTTTCAGCTCTTGTATTTGGATTCAACCAAATACGAAAAGCTTCCTGTCGTCCGGACACGTCCGGTGATTAAAGAATGGTCGTCATTTATGATGGGACAGAGGGAGAAGATGGAGCTCATGGAAGAGTGTATTGGTGATTTAGATCTTTATGAAGAAACCGATCTTCCAGAAGAGACGGAGGGATTTGTTGCTGGTGGTTCTTCTGATGTTTCATTCAAAGAGGTTCGTTTATTCTTTGTTTTCAGATTTTTCTTCCGATTTTTTGAGTGGATTTTTTTGGCCTGATTGAACATGTAGTCTCTGATCTGTCATGATTTGTTCTCTACTGTCTTAGCCTAAAATCTGCTTATTTAGTTGAGTTTATGGATTGCGTTGTGGTTTAATCAGTAGAATGTAGTGCTATTTGAATCCCATGGGATTCAATGTACTTATCTCATAATGAATATTCCTATTTGTTTTTTTATCCAGGGATTGCTTGACGAGCTAGAAGAAACGTTAACTGATTTAATCAAAGGAAGAACTTGTTTTGAAGATCTTTTGGCTGTTGGTGGCTTAGAATTTCCTGATGATTCAAAGCTAATTGAACTACATAAAAAGTATGTTCAAATTTTTAAGCATCCAGTCTCGTTGACTGGTGAAGATCTTGATGCTGCTGATGATGGAACTGTAAATGATAAACGCCCATCTGGTACCGATCCTTAATTCTGAAATAGCCTGTTAACTTTGTGTAATAACTTTTATGGGATTCCCTTTTGTACTTGAATTCCGATCCTTAATTCCGAAACAGCCTGTTCCCTTTTGTACATGAATTTATGTAATAACTTTATGTAGTTCCCTTTTGTACTTGAATTTGTTAAATGATAACTTTATGTAGTTCCCTTTTATTGGATCTGTTTCCGACATTGGTTAATTTATGTATTAATTTTCTTTATTGAATCCTGTGGGATTAATATGTGAATCCCATGGGATTCATCTGTTAATTCCATGTGATTCATTTGTCAGTCCCATAAGTTTTATTCATCCGTTCAAAGTGTAAATCCCATAAGCTTTGTTTTAGTTATTTCAACAGTGGT
Organism: Artemisia argyi; assembly: GCA_030686995.1. Lineage (NCBI taxonomy): Eukaryota > Viridiplantae > Streptophyta > Magnoliopsida > Asterales > Asteraceae > Artemisia > Artemisia argyi. Next base: position 190,791,942 of record CM060678.1, on the reverse strand, counting down.
TGGTCCATCTGAAATAGAAGAAAAAGATGCCGAGAAGGGAGATGATGCCGTTCCTGAAAAGCAAGTTGCTGAACCTTTCTCTTTAACGCAATGGATTGAAAACAATTTGGAGCTGATTGAAGAGTGGTTTAATTGTGCAGCTGCAGAGTTCTATTATGTAATATTCTTGTATAATATTAGTGTTTTAATTAAATTTTTTTATTTTATTCAGCTAAAGTCGGTTGCTGAAGGTACTATGGAGCCAATGGTTTATGTGAATCCAGGTGCCATTACTCCTCAAAAGCAAGTTGCTGAGCCAATGGGTGATGTAAGTTTGAGTCCTGAAAAGCGTTTGGTGAAACCGTCTTCCTATTTATTATCTCCATATATGAACAAGAAGACAAAGGTTCAATTTAAATTAACTAGGCCGGAGTTCGTTCTTGGGAATAGTGTTTTCGCGATGCAGGGCGAAAAGATGTAAGTTTGTGTTTTTTATATAAGTGTGTTTTGGGATTGTATGTGAATCCCATGGGATTGTATGTGAATCCCATGGGATTGCATGTGAATCCCATGGGATTCGGAATGAATCCTATGGGATTCAAATGCAATCCCAAGGGATTAAAATGCAATCCCATGGGATTCACATACAATCCCATGGGATTCACATACAATCCCATGGGATTCACAATGAATCCCATGGTTCTGAATCCCATGGGATTCACAATTAGTTATGTGATTTGATTCTTAAATGTTTTTCTTTATTATATAGTGAACCAGTTTTTGAAACACGTTCTGGGGCGCCATATTCAGTGCGTTTGATTATGGAGACATTAGCACCCGGGTTGGAGGTTGATGCTAATGTAATTGATTGTTTAGCTGCAATTTTGAATCATGAAAATCATTCTAGAGAAGCTGGTTGTCCATCGCGACACTTTTTCCCAACTGGATGTATTGTAAGTAGTTAATTTTTTATTTGCTTAATTAACTGTTTTCAATTCATATCGTAAACATCATATTGTAAAATTGCATATACAGCCGATAACTATGTTTGATGGAACATTGGAGTCTGAGGATGAAAAATTTGAAGAATTTGAAAAAGAACTTTCGGCTCATTTTAAAGATGATGTTGCTGGCATAGATCTCAAAGGCATTGAAATGGTAAAATTATATTTTTTGTTTTAAATTTTTATTTTTGTTTTTACTTTTTGTCATTTTTATTATGTTTTTTGGTTTTGTTTAAACAGGCTTTTTTATAGAATCTGTATATAAAAAGCAGTTGGGATTAAGATAACTGAAGTGTTAATCCCATGGGATTCTGAAAGAATCCTATGGGATTGACTGCAAAATCCCATGGGATTCAGCATGAATCCCATGGGATTTATCCATGAATCCCATGGGATTTAATAAAATCCTATGGGATTCATCCATGAATCCCATGGGATATATCCATGAATCCCATGGTATCTTAAATAAACTTAATTATCATTTTTAGTTTAGCATTTAAACAACAAAATCAGAATCAGAGGGATTCATCCATGAATCCCATGGGATACATACATGAATCCCATGGGATTGAAAGTGAATCCCATGGGATTCACGTATGAATTACATGGTATCTCAAATTGATAACAAAATTAGAATCCAAAGTATTTATCAATGAATCCCATTGGATTCACACATGAATTCCATGGGATTCATGTATGAATTCAATGGTATCTCAAATTAAATAACAAAAAACAAGAATCCAAGGGATTCATCAATGAATCCCATGGGATTCATACATGTTCCCATGGGATTTAATCAGATTCCCAAAATTAATCAACAAAATCAGATTCCCAAAATTAATGTTAAATTTTTATTTTTGTTTTTACTTTTTGTCATTTTTATTATGTTTTTTGGTTTTGTTTAAACAGGCTTTTTTTCCTATCCGCAAATCGGGCCATTTCTATGTCGTTGTCTTCAGCTTTAAAAAAGTTACAACAATGATGATACTGGATAACAGCAACTGTGGAGCAACGTATGAGGAGAAGTATGAAGACGCATGTGAACTACTGGTAAGTACTTTTATGATTCATTCTGAATCCCATGGGATTCCTTCTGATTCCCATGGGATTCCTTCTGATTCCCATGGGATTCCTTCTGATACTTTTATGATGAATCCCATGGGATTCATACAGAACTACATGAGATACTAGACGAATTGTTGATTTTCTCATAATTATAGTTATTTATGCTTTTTTTTTTTTTTAATAATTTTTGTAGAAAACGTTGTTTTCCCGTCATCTGAAGTTGTATGGTCACACCAAACATGCTAGCATTCGGAAAGTCAAGCCAAGAATCCCAAGCCTCAAGTGGAACACCAAGAACAACTTCAAGGATTGTGGTGTTTTCGCTATGTTATATATGGATAATTACATTGGTGAAGCTCCTGGAAAATGGGATTGTGGTTTGGTAGCTGAGTCTAAAGAGCAGTCTGACCAATTGAGGTTATTGAGATTCAAGTTTGCCACCAAGATATTGTTACACGAGATTAATGTTCATGAGGCTAAGATGTATGAATTAGCATTGGAGTTTGATAAACTTCCTGCTGGTGAAAAGCTGTCTATGATTTTTTCAGCAATTAGGAATAGGGATGAACGTGACTGCAAATTCTAGAAGTTCGCCTTTTGATAATGGTAGAACTATAACTGTTGAAGTAATTGGTTTACACAGATGGTTTACACAGATTTTCTTTTATTCTATTATCAGATTTTTATGATATTTTGTATAGATTTTCTTGCTATTATCAAATTTTTATGAATTACTTTGAATTACTTTTTCCTTTAAATTCATACTGAAAACTATGGATTTGTAACTAATCCCATGGGATTCTCTGTGAATCCCATGGGATTCACTGTCAATCCCATGGGATTCATTTCTCAATCGCATGGGATTCTTATAGGATACAAGATATTCCCATGGGATTCATACTGAAAACCATAACTCTTTGCAAATCATCTAGATATTCACTGTTAATCCCATGGGATTCACTGTGAATCCCATGGGATTCACTGTGAATCCCATGGGATTCTTCCAGAATATATGTAAGATACAAGATATATTCAAAGTAAACAAGAATTTTCTTTGCAAATAATCTATATATTCAAGTAAAGATGAAAAAATAACTAACAAAACCATAACTCTCTTTGCAAATAATCTAAATAATCAAGTAAAGATGAAAAAAAAACTAACAAAACCAGGAACCAGAATATAAATAATCAAGAAACTTTTGGGGTCGGCTTTCGCCTTGCATTTGGCTTCCCTGGACAGGTTGGTTTTGGCTTTCTCCTTTTTGGGTTATCTGGGCAGGTTGTTTTTGTGTGCAAGTTGGTCTTCACTCCACAAAAGCCACATTCCTTCATTTGTTTCTTTTTAACTCCAAGTGCTTTCTCTCTCTCACTTTTTCGCCTTTTATTGCGTTCCTTTTCTGTAATATTGCCTTTGTTGGGTACCCTTGTTAGATTGTTAACTATTCTTTCCTCAGGATTAGCAATTGCATAATGTTCACCAATCACATCTCCCGTTTTACTTGAAGGAGGATTTGGCACCTCAGCCTCCACTTCTGTTTTCAAAATCTTTAACTTTTCTACAAAATTACCCATCTTTTCAACATTATTGCTTAACCTGAATAAACAATCGTCCACCACAGAATTTGCTTCGTTTGTAAGTCTTTCAACTTCCATATTTTTTCCCCATACCTGTTTCTTTTCCTTCTCAATTCAGGTGGTATTATATCCCTTGTCCAACGCCTCAAAATATACTGGTCTGGAATGACATCAATATCACGGTTCTTGAATACACAGAATATGTGTCGGCAAAGAAAACCAAATCGGGCAAAATGTCTACAAGTGCATACCACCGACCCATCTTCGACAGTACGCAGTACCTTTTCAAGATTAAAGATTTTTAAAATTCATCAAGAAAATCATATATTCACATACAATCCCATGGGATTCACTGAATCCAATGGGATTCACAGTGAACCCCATGGGAATCCCATGGGATTCACAGTGAATCCCATGGGATTCACTGTGAATCCCATGGGATTCAAAATGTAAACAATAGATTCACTTTGTCCACAGTGAATCCCATTGGATTGTTTAATGAATCCTATGGGATTCATGTTGACCCACAGATTATTCATGCTGAGTAACAAGTAACATACCTTATAGTCTATAAATTTCTTCTTTGCTTCTGTTTCGTCTTCCTCTTCTAGTTCTTTAGCAAGTTGCTTATTAAGTTTTCTATAAACCCACGGATTGTTGTCTCTTATCATGAAAATCTCACAACCTTCTTCAATCTTTAAATCTTGAATCGCACAAGTCCAGCATGCTTCATGCATTTCCATTTGAATAAGAAGAAATATCGTTCTAGTATACACTTTTCCAGCATGACGTTCAATCTTTAATGGTGTTACACATCTTGGAGCCAAGTCAAATGTTTGAAAGTCCAAATGTTCTTGCCTATAACGTTGCCGTTCCATTGCAGATTCATAGGACATCATGAAACTAACCAACGTTGCTCCTGGGCTCGTGAAACTTTTGAAGAATGAGTTTTCACTTTCCGATCTTGATGTTGTTCTCATTAAACCAAACAATGGCGAGTCGATGAAAAAAGCTGGAATCCACATTTGTCGTAGGTTAAACATCTTGGTCATCCATTTGTGATTTTGCAAACCAAAATCCTCAATCAACTTAGCCCACTTCTCTTCAAATTCCAACGGTTCCATGTACATATTCCAAACAATTTTCCTAAAACGCTTCTTGAAATCTGTTTCTACATATATCTCTTTACAAATCTGTTTTTGATAAAGATACTTTTAGAATCTTATAATCAGCATAAATAACATGATATACATCCATGAATCCCATGGGATTCATTGTGAATCCCTTGGGATTCACAGTGAATCCCATGGGATTCATTAATAATCCCATGGGATTCATTAATAATCCCATGGGATTCATTAATAATCCCATGGGTTCATAGTGAATCCTTTGGGATTCATACAATATAACCTTGACAACTTACCTTTGCTGGAATCTTCTGGTCAATGTGCCACATGCAAAGTCTGTGTTTTGATCTAGTGAGAACGGCCTCAATTGCTCTCTTCATTGCTCCATCTTGATATGTTACCACCATAGTAGGTTCTTTTTTGAAAGCAGTCATAAACGCTCTTAGCAGCCACGTGTATGATTCAGTATCTTCATGTAAAAGCATTCCCGAACCAAGTGTGACACACTTTCTATGATTATCGACACCGGTGAATGGTACAAACACCATATTGTACCTAAGAGTAATATAAGTTTTAGTGACATACACAATCTCAAAGGATTCAATGTGAATCCCATGGGATTCATGAAGAATCCCATAGGGTTATCACAGGATCCCATGTGATTCTTCATGAATCCCATGGGATTTCAGAATGAACACCTTGCAATATGAATAAAACACTTACTTGTTGCATCTGAATGTTGCATCAAAAGATACTATATCTCCAAACTCCTTATAATTGCATTTTGCAACTTCATCAGCCCAAAATAAAGCCACCAACTCACTTTCTTCGACCTTATACTGAAACGTGAAGTTCGGCAGATATATCTTTCTATTTTCCATTTTATCTATAAGCATTTGTGTGTCACTTTCCCCTATGAACATATTAACATCCCGCATTTCATTCTTAAAATCATCAACTGTCCCATGAACATACTCATACCCTCCCTTCATACTCGTTAGCAAGTTGTGAGCCCGTGTTGGACCAATCTTGTTCTTTGCAGCTTTAATAACAAACATTTTTTCTGATTGTGGCATTCTTCTTTGCTTTTTAGTAAAATGTTTGTACTCTTTTGGTATGAGCATATGGTTGTGTTTTGCAATAAATTGAACTAGCTTGTATTTTCCAGAAATGACATCCAATTCTAACCTTATACGAGCTTTACAACCTGTTATATATATATATATATATAAAAAAAAAAAAAAAAAAAAAAAAAAAAAAAAAAAATTTCATAAAATAAATATAAGAATCCCTTGGGATTTTCACAGAATCCCATGGGATTTACATTGAATCCCATGGGATTCAACATTATTCAAAAATACATATTACAAGTCTAAAATATGTTACCTGTTACGTGCATAGTTGTATTTCTTTTTTGTTTGTTGCTGTTTTTAGCATCCAAAGTGTCAATATTAATATGTCTTGGAGCTCCTTCTTTGTTGCACATGATGTATTTGAGTTGTACAATTCCAGATTTTGTTGTTTTTTGTCCTGCTTTTTTTATTTGAAAACCTCCCGCTTCGGCATAGTTACTGTACATATCTAGAGCTTCATCTATAGTGTCATAGTATTGTCCCTCTTCTGGAATAGGAATTCCTTCTTGTACATGAGGCTCCCAATATACTGATCCGCCCGGTGTCTCAGCATGTTCATATAAAGTTGGTCTTGGTGATTTTATAGAATCTGTATATAAAAAGCAGTTGGGATTAAGATAACTGAAGTGTTAATCCCATGGAATTCTTCAAGAATCCTATAGGATTGACTGCAAAATCCCATGGGATTCAGCATGAATCCCATGGGATTTATCCATGAATCCCATGGGATTTAATAAAATCCTATGGGATTCATCCATGAATCCCATGGGATATATCCATGAATCCCATGGTATCTTAAATAAACTTAATTATCATTTTTAGTTTTGCATTTAAACAACAAAATCAGAATCAGAGGGATTCATCCATGAGTCCCATGGGATACATACATGAATCCCATGGGATTGTGTATGAATCCCATGGGATTCATGTATGAATTACATGGTATCTCAAATTGATAACAAAATTAGAATCCAAAGTATTTATCAATGAATCCCATTGGATTCACACATGAATTCCATGGGATTCATGTATGAATTCAATGGTATCTCAAATTAAACAACAAAAAACAAGAATCCAAGGGATTCATCAATGAATCCCATGGGATTCATACATGATCCCATGGGATTCAATCAGATTCCCAAAATTAATCAACAAAATCAGATTCCCAAGGGATTTTACCATCATTTTTCTTCATAGCAACTTCTACGAGTAATCCATCTACATCATCATCTGTAACCACATCATCTACATCAGCTGTAACCACATCATCTATGTCAATCGGATGTGTTGATGATTCCGGCGGTTTTGATGATAATTCCGACCTTGTTATTGATGAATCCGGTGTTGTTGATGATTCCGACAGTGTTGTTGATGAATCCGGCCTGATAATTGAAGTTTCCGACTGTTTTTTTGATGAATCCAACCTTATAATTGAAGTTTCCGATTGGTTTGTTGATGAATCCGGCCTTACAATTGAAGTTTCCAACTTGTTTTTTGATGAATCCGGCCATATACATGAATCCGCTGGTGTTGTTGATGAATCCGACGACGTTTTTGTTGATGAATTCGTCAGATTCATGATTATTCCGGTGAGATTTATGTGGATTCCGGCTAGGTGGATTCCGGCGATATTTGATGCGTTTGGATGAGAGAGAAATTAGGTGGGACGGTTATGAGAAATTTGATGGAACGGTTATTAGTTTTTGGGTTTTATTAAGATATTTGATTTTACTATCTTACCATTCTTTGTATTTTTTGGCTTCATCTAAGCCATTAGATTGAAGTTGAATGGATGGTAGAGATTTGTTTATTTGTTCTCTAGATACTAGTTGTTTTGCATGGATCTCATCTCATAAGCACATATACCATATAAGCAAATAATTATATAAAATTTATGTTCTAAGTAACCTTAAAAGTAAATCTGTAGTTGATGCATCATGTGTAGTTTTGGGGGTTTTATGGTTCCTACTTTAGCATACTTGGTGATGAACTTGTATTCCCAGTCTCTAATGTGTCAAGTTCGAATAAACAACGCATAAGTACCAACTGGTATATAAAACATCCTGAAAGAAACATCAATTAGCTAATACTCAAACTATTGGCACAAAACGTACACTTTTTTTTCTTCATTTCTTTCGAACTTAACAACACGCACAATACACTTTCTTCTAAAGTAATAAAAAATAGAAGGTGCAGCCTAATAGAGCATATCACTTGTCAAAATACGTAAATTAGCTTTGTATAACGTTTTTAACTGACAGACATGCTGAGGTTGATATTGATGTTATTGTTTAAATTTAACTATTGATATCATGTTGTACAAAATGTGCGAGTTCAGTAGCACAAAATAAGCGTTAATGAAGTTAAAATATGCTCCGTAAAGTTTTTAAAATGTTTTTATGGATATTCATATATAAATTTTAAATAACAATTTCATGAGTCGTTGTTATAAGTAGAATCGCGTATATTTATTTTCATATCACAGTAACTCATGCTTACCATTTGATATTTATATTCTCGTTACTAATAATTTAGCCGTATTTAATATTCAAATCCGTGTATGCATAAATTAAACTTTTAAATAAAATAACACGAGTCCTTATTAAAAAAAAAAAAAAAAAAAAAAAAAAAAAAAAAAAAAAAAAATCTAATTGATGAAAATCTAAAACTAACAATATTAAAACTAATTCGCATATTTACCGAATTTTGTAATTTTAATGGATGAAAGTCTAAAAACTAAGATTAATACTCATGTAATTTTAAGCAAAGTTAATATTATAAAGTATAGGGGTATAAAGTGTAATGGGTTATTTGTTTCTAAAGTTATTAAAAAACATGGAAACTTATAATTTTACACTTCACTCTATATAAATTATTTAAAATTCAACCACTAAAGTTTTATTAATTACTTCATATTTTTTTAAGTTTTTGTTTTCATAAATTTGACACTTATATTTTTATGCATTTTTTTCTTAACCAAATTTCTCTACCAAATTTATTAAGTTTGACCAAAATCAATTTAATTTTGACTTTCTATTGACCAATCACGTTGCTCGATTTTGCCTACGTGGCAAAATCGAGCTCTCCTATTGGCCCAATTTTTTTTTCAATAAGAAGTGATTTGCAAAAACACTCCGAAATAATGTAATTCTTTTATCATATATAAAAGATAAATTTCACAAGTAATTAATTCAAGCCGCTAAAAAAATATTTTGAACATAGTTTAGAATATAACTCTGATATACCACACGTTTCTAAGCTTCGCCGCAAAACATAAGTTACAATACTTGTTGTCACTAACGTAACAGATATAGCTAGTTTAATATGTTTTCTGGTTTCAAACATTTTGGAATTCGTTAGAAACAACTTTGGAATAGAAAACATTTTTGGAGAAGATAAAATATGAACACGTGGAATGAAGAAACATGAGGTGCTCATACTCCAAAACCATCCATCAGCAACCAGTATAAGATTGTCTCTCAGAAACGTAACCATATTTTCTTTAGGGAAAAATAAAAATAGAAACCTTCGCCACAAGTATTCTAAAATAGTTATTGTAATATGTTTGATCAGAATCGTCTTTTAACTGGAAACCCATTGCACCATGAGTCGGTCACGTGAATTGGATCCTTTAGTCTCATTCCATTGGATAATGGCCTTGTCAACCTCACGGTATACACGCCGACTCTTATATATAGACTCATATTATAATAGTACTCAAATTTATATGGAGAGGCATGCATGTCATATACTCGTAAATTTTATGTTATATTATGGGCCGAGAAAGTAAAATTGAACATAGCCACATACACATCTGACACAATGCATGCATATATACCCAATATTATGGAACTTTGTTCGAACTCTTTTACATAAAGTAAGAAAGATGTGCATTATACTAATTAGATGATGATGTGTAATGGGGGAGAGTCACCTTCATGGTGGATACGTAGCTACTATATATGAGTGACAACTGGTTTTTGAAGCTAGAATAGATAGGATATGGAATCTAATTAACTTTTCTAACTTAAAAGAAACTCATATGATTCATCTTTCTTTTTGGACGAAGGGTTTGTCGGTAAAATATATTACTTTAAAAAAAAATTAAGTACAACGGATGAAGGCGAATCGCATATCTCAGCTTAAATGGGCACACCCAAAGCCCCTACACAGCTTAAAACCTACAACCTAGCATAAAAATGACATGCTATACTTATGCATAAAATAATACGGAGTAATATATAAAATAATAGTATCTAATTTGACCACGAAGATGAATATCACATGCATTAACATATGCTATTTGAGCACTAGTCAAACCACGATCATCATCATCATAAGGGTTTTGATCATAAATATCATCCTCCTTCAATTGCTCATAAGCTCTTCTTACCGGCTCCTGTACCATTTTTAAAACCATCAAACGCCATGTAACTAAAAGCTTCATTGTGAACCTCCAAAACTTTATCATCATCACTATCATTTTCAAATGATGACTTTCCAATAACATCCTTATTCGTCCCTTTCTCATTCTTCGTTTCGAAAACATTATCTTCGTTCGTAAGAGCATCAAATGAGTTCTTTAAAGAAACAAGATTAATATCATCCTTAAATGTATTTTTATTAATTGCATGAGGCTTGCTTGATATATCCATATTACCTGTTTGTTTCGATGCCAAAACCTCAAGCGAATCAGGCTCCTTGGAGCTACTTGGCTGTGATGTGGAAGCCATATCATCTCCCTTAACGTGTTTACTGAATGGACGGTAATAGAAGTTAGCCTTAGGTTTATTCAACCGGATCCCATCAATATGTTTAGCTTTAGACGCTTGCCTACCTTTCCCATTTTTACGCGTAACCTCTACAAACTCGTCATCCTTGACAACATTCTGCCCCACGACCCTAACCTTCTTAGGGCATCGATTATCAATATGATCAAATATCTTACAAGTTTCACACCGAGGAGGTTGCCACTCATATTCAATGCTAATAGTTTCCAAATAATATCCCGACCCATGTTGAAATGGGATTGCCACGATAACAGATTTCACAAGAGCCTTAGTAGCCAAAACGTTAATAAGAGCCCACACATATGAAATACGCCTGATGAGTGTGTAAATACTCATCATTTTTTGTCAATCTGAACTGCAAAAACATTTAAAACACTCAAATACACATCAAAATACTAAAAATATCCCAGGATTGTGTTTTATATGTTTCTTATGCAAAATGTTTAAAAATAGATGAAAAACGAACAAAGTTTGCATAATTGGCAGTTTCAGTCCCCGAACTTTCAAAAATTAACAGAATTGGTCCCTGAGCACATATTTTTTGTTGAAAAGTCAATAATGGTCCTAGGAGTTTAAAAGTCATCAAATTTGGTCCTTGGAACATAATTTTCACAAATTGGCAAATTTAGTCCTTCAAGTTTCAAAAGTGTCAAAATTGGTCCCCGTGAAATTTTAACTTGGAAAATTACATCGAAGGTCCTTGTGGAATTGTACAATGGCAAGTTTGGTCCTTGTAATGCTTTGGGCAGTTAACACTTTCAGCCCCTCAAAATTCTGAAAATACACAATTGGTCCTTGTGGTTTTATTAACTAAGCAAACAAACAAACCCAAAAATAAAACCAATCCAATCCTTTGCCCTGATCCACTAATACCCCAAACCCAATCCGAAAAAAGCCCACACCTCTTTTTGATATATCCCAGGGTCAACAAGTCAAACCCCAAACACCTTATCCCTCCCCTTTCACGTGCCTGCTACACAACCTGCAAACTCCAACACCATCATCACTCACCTGACCATACTCAACCCTCCTCCATCATATCCCCTACTCCAAACAAACACCCCAGTCCAAAAAACCCCCCTGCCAAGTCAAAAGTACCCAACTTGCTTGTATCTGATTTTCCCGCCAAAAGCAAATAGAGGGGATCAATACCACTCATCCAATGGCTCAGAACCAAAGTGGGAAATGTCCAAAGACTCTATTTGGAGCATATAAATGAAGGAGGAAGGACAGAAGTGCAGCAGTTAGTTAGCTAGTGTAGTCTTAGTTTAATTTTTCTATATCCAAATTATGTAATCTTTAATTTCTAGTCATAATCCTAGTTTTAACTTGTATTCTCAGCTTTAACATTGAATTTCTCAAGGTTTAATCAATCCAATTCCAGTTTCCTGTCCTAATTCAAATTTACTTAAAATTGTTCAATTTTCATTTATGTTTTAATAGTGGTTATAAGCTATGTTTTACTGCTCCATAAGCTGACTTGAGCTCTTTGTGGAACTTCTATAAGCTTAGGAAAATCTTAAACATATTTTAGTTAAAAAAAAAAAAAATAAGTAAATATATATATATAAAAAATAAAAATGCAAGAAGTAGAGGATAAGAAGATGAATGGAATGGTTTAGAACTCCATGGAGAGTGTAGGATTGTGTGGTGAACTAATTTGGTACCATTGGCTGAGCATAGGACCTGTGTAAGGCTTTCTTGCCCAAACTTTAGCAGTCACCATAGCTGAGCTTTATTTCTACTTATTTGTGTTTATTTAATGTATTTATCTGCTTACTTATGCTCATTATAGCTTATTAGAGTGGTTTTAGTTTATTTGTTGTAGAATTGTTGTGATTTCCCATTTAACTGTCCTCACTAGCTCACCATTGCATTTAGGTGTTAGCTTAGTATTCTGCTTATCATTGCCCCATTTAGCTTGTAGATCTTCCACATAGTTTATATAGGTACCTTGAATCAGTAATATACCTCAGGTCATGCATTTGTTTTTGAAAACCTCCAAAACAGTCAACAAAAGGGGTGTTTGGAATAGTGGATTTGCCCACTGTGGACTATGTTTCAGTTGATGTTGTTGGTTTAAATACACTACATTAGGTCCCAATAGGATGTTAAAAGCATAACACCTCAGTGTTGTGTTGACAAAAGTCATTATTAGTTTTAAATCTTCTAGGTTGTTTAACTGTTGGAACTTTATCCTGCACAATCATCCATTTTAGTCTGAAAGTTGGTAATACAGTTAGGATTAGCCTCATTGTAACTTAGATCATCATAATCATTCATCTAGGATCTTTTAAAATTCAGTTTAGTCAACCTTGTGCACAAATCTAAAAAGTCAAAAATCTCCAAACTATCAAAATGGGACAGATTTCCAATGCCTCAGTAAGGTTTGATTCTAGTTAGAATTAGTAAAAAAATTATTGTTTTGTAATCATGGGTTGCTTGTGTATCAAAATCAAAAAGAAATTTGGATTTGGAACTTAGTTTGCTTATTGAAAAGCTTGCTTAATGTGGCATGTTTGGCCTGATCATGCCCTGCACCAGGCTCACAAGCTCACTGTCATGAGCTTGTAGCTTGGTCTACAGTAAGCTTTAGCTTCTGCTTTTTGTGTCTTTAGATAGCCCATCTTGCCATATTTATGTTCTTGTGCTTGTATTCCATCTAAATGCTTATTTGATGTGCTTATTGTAGTCCTTTCAATTGCCTGATTCATACTTGTACACTAATTCATTAGTGTACTCAAGGTATGTTCATAAGCTCCTAGTGAGCTTATTTGTGAAGCTTAAGATGAGTTTTTGGGTTATTTGAGAAGCCCTCTAGCTCAGCTTGTTGTTTCCAAACCCATTTTGGATCAGTAAACTTATTTGATAAGCTCAAGTAGCCCACAAATAGCCTGCAGGTCTGTTGTTTTTCAGCAGGATTTGGATTTGCTTATTCTTTGGTTCTAGCTTATTAAGTGAGCTTTTGTTATCTTTTCAGCTTAATCTAGGTTTAAGTCATTTGGTCATCTTATTTCACTCTTGTGTCAACTGTGTAGCTTATGGTGAGCTTATGTGAGCCTAAAACTTCATTTTGAGCCATTTAAGCTCACTGTTAGGCTTATTAGTGAGCACTGAGCTTATTGTTGTGTTTTAGAAAGTTTGTTTTTACAAAAGTTTCTTGCAATCAGTAGTTGAATAGGTTGGTAAAAGAAAAACAACAAAAAATCAAGTTTTAAATTTAGTGATAGCTTCTATTTAAGAAGCTTATTGCTTATTAGCTTATTTTCCTTAAGCACTTAGTGTTTTAATATTTTTCTTAGGTTCCTGTATTTATTTAATAATTTTTTAAAAATTTTCAGATTTTTCTTAGGTTTTTTAGTATTTATAATAAATCAATAATAGTTTAAATAATTAAATAATAGTAATTAATTAATAATAATTAGATAAATAGTGTAATAATTATATTTTCAGTTTTAAAATAAGTTTTATAATATTTTAGATTTTTCTAAGTTTTAACTTTATTTTTCTAGGCTTATTTTATATTTTCTTATTATTTAGTGTATTTTTAAATAGTTTAAATTAGTAACTAATTAATAATAATTAATTAAATAGTGTAAAAATTAATTTTAATTTTCTAAAAATTTTCTTTTATCATTTGGATTGTAAAAATGTAATTTTCATATTCGTATGTATTTTATTTCTACAAAACTCGCGTTTTATTTCGTACGTCTACGTAGAATTAAATCAAACGAACGCGTTTTTAGACTTAGCTCACGTTTTTAGTGCATCTGATCATCAGTAATTGTTTATATAGTGTTTCTAAGTTATTTTCATTCCTCATATCTTAGTGTAATCATACAAATAACTCAAACCCCTTTTATGTCCAAATTCACCCGATCACAAACCCGTTTTGATTACCTTCACACCTCGTCGAGACATAACGACCCGGGGAAACCACTGTACTCCGCGGAGAATTGGCACCAGGTTGTCTGACCTTGTTGACCACTCACATTGGTTGACTTAGGTTGACCGTTTGGAGCCAATCAACGCCCCCAAGTATTAAGACACATAGAACTCATATAAGCATCGAGGATTACAGGTCGACCAATTTGAGTAGTGATTAAATTAAGACCAACTTCCAAAAATATAACAATAGGGACATTGTGGAGTTTTACCCAAACAGGAGCCGTCGTAATTTTGTGCATTTTAAGTCTAGAATTGGGAGTCCAAATGTTTAAGATAACAGGAACCTAACGAATCAGCCATTTTTAAGAATTTGTTCTCTACCCTCCTTAGTAGCAATTTGGAAGAAAAAGAAACCATTTTTCAACATAACTCACTCAAGACCAAAGCCCAAGTGTTTTAACGTAAATCTTAACAATAGGCGAAACAAGTTGTTTCCCAATAAAGTACCCATATAACGTATTACCAAATCGATCACGAACCTCGTTAATAGCTTCCAAAGGGATAGACACATCTGCACCATCAACACTCTCCCTATTACGCAATTCAGAAATTTGAATTATCTTTGAGAGTGTTTTCTTTGAACATGGAAGCATATGAAGTAGACTTAAAACCTTCATTACTCGACTTAGCTTGATCAATATCCACGCCCTCCAACACATCAACGTTAAACAGAAGGAGAATAAAACACTACCTTCCTACGATTCTTCGCATTAGTTTTATTCACATTAGAATTCTTCTGACTATCCTTCCCACCACCATTAACATTCCCTAAATTAGTACCCAAATTGTTCTAATACATAGATAATTAACTAGCTGAATGCTCGGGCTATACAGCGGCAAAATTGACGAGAAATCTTTTGTCAATTTTGTTAAAATGAAAACACCGATGAGTTATCGTAGTTGTTGTTTAGTTTTAAGATGATTTAAAAAGCATTCCAAGATTGTCCAACTTTTCATAAAATTTTATACTACTATTTAAATTTTTATCTTAATTTAGCACAAATTGAATCAAACAATATTAGTATTCATGTTTTAATATGCTCATGATATTTAAAAAAAACTTTAAACAACATTTATAATTATTAATATTACTTTTATAAAGGCATCTACTATAATAAACATTTATAAAGGTTTAAAATAATGTTAACATCCTACATCATTAATTCATAAACCTTTTTCTTGTTATATATAAACCTTTCTCTACTATTTATAAACTTCCTAAAGATTTAAATTTTTTTTACTAAACACTAATGCATTAAATTCAGAAGATGTTTAAGATGTTAGACCTTTTTATTTCACATAAGCATGAAATAGAGATTTCCATTAGGATTAACAAAATAATAAACTTCCTCAAAAATTTTTATACCTTTTCATAAACTATCATAGTGGATGCCTTAACTTTCAAAAATCATAAACTCAAATATAATTTTTAAAAATGTGTTTTAAATATTTGTACCATTTTCATATAACTTGCACTACTTAAAATGTCTATTAAAACATGCTTTAAATTGTTTTAAATTTTGCTTATTGAATAGTACTTAATTGATAACATCAAATAGTTCTGATATTTTAGTGTCAATTTTCTCATAATATGCTCACTACTTGTGTAGTTTTGCATGAATATATACTCTTATTACTTATTATTTCATTTCAAGGTATGAATGAGCATTGGAACGAAGAAACGCGAATTTGAAAGAAAAACTAACACAGTTATACAAGGGCTTGCTGACCAGAAGAAGGTTACGGCGTAGGAGCCACGTACAACCTACGACTAAACGAGGAATTTGATGTGCGTTTTGTTAGTGCAAGTTTTAAATTTATAAGAGTGAATTACCAAATTTAGAAACAACACATACGAGCAAGTGTACTCGTCTGTTATAGCAAGATATGATGGTAAGTTGGGATCGTTTGCAGGGATTTGTGAGTGAATCGAAATATAAGTCTAAAAGTAAATCTCTAATGTACGCAAATATGATAATAAGCAAATTCAATAAATTAAAAACTACACTTGTTTAGACTAGTTTTCTACTGAATGACACACATGATTGTGATAACTTTTGATGACATGTTGGTTGAGATAATTAGATGGTGATCTAATCTATTGTTTCTACAAGTTAAACCTTCGTCAAGATTTTAGTTCATAAAAACAAGCTTTAGGTGTAAACCAATCAATTCAAGATCTATCCAAGGTTCATAAGGTATGGTGGATATCTTAAACACAAGACAAACTTTTATTACCAATCAAATACTCTTAAGAAATGGTCAATACAAAAGGTAACCTCTTCATAGACAAAAAGGTCACAATCGTTTATAAACATTTAAACTTTTGTCCTACTAAAGGTTTACAAACAATCCGATTTGACGTTATAAAAGAATTCTTATTACAATAATACTTCTTGTTTCTTTGTTTAGTCAAGAATAATTATGGTGAAAAACAATCATTCATAGACAAATGATTATAACTAGTTGAGTAATAACAAATCTTTCGACCTTTGAAACTATTATCAATTAGTTAACCTTGGCTAAACAAATGTCACTATGAAACTTAAGGTACAATTGGTTCTTTGGATTGACTTGAAATTGAATTAAAACATGTTATCACAATCATCAGTATCACTAAGTATAAAACATCATCAAAACAAGTGTAAAAAGATTACTAGCCACTCATGGCAAACATGCAAATAAACTCAGAATATTTAACATAAGAATCCATGGTTATAAGTCTTACAATGCTTTGAAATTGATAGCAAATGACAAGGTATTGATAACTGATGCGTGGGAATCGCAACAGGCTTTACCTCTCGAGGGATCTCGAGAAGCTTACAACCCCCACCAGGCAGTGTACCTGATCGTTGTAGTATAGTATAGTGACAAGTACCGGGGGATTGATCGTTCAGCTTAGGAATAGTGTCGCTAGGATTAGAAAGCCTAATTTACTAGTTCTAAAGGTTAGGGATGATTATTTTTGTATTTTTATGTTTTTTTAGAAAGCAAGTAAAATCTCGGGTTTTGAAGGAGTGGGCGGAATTAGTTGCTATTCAACTAACCCAAAACTAAGATGCAAACAAAATAAAATAATAAAAATGAAAATAAACTAATTATACTAAGGTTGTGAGCAGTAATTGGAGAAAATGTGTTTACTTAGACTTCATTACTCCCTAGATATCTTTTACACGTTAATTACTTGTTATAATTGCATAGATGACGGATCGTATTCCTTAATACCATTCATGGGGTGGCATACATAACTCCCCAATTCTATGAGCTCTTATCTCCTCCTACACCATGACCCAGCACAACTATAGGGATTGTAAACAGTGGCTCATGCATTAAAGACAACCAATAAAGACCTAGTACGCCTCGGTTCATGTTTCTTAAGACGTTCAAGCATGTTACCATTTGGAGATCTGCCAGTTTTCTTAAGCCTAACATATAAAATCATTCATCCAAGAACAAGAATAAACAAGTAATCAACACATAATCAATATCTAGGTTTCATTAGATCTAAGCAAACACAAAGGAGATCTACCCTAGCATAATGGAATTGAGACAAGAACAAGATATAGACAACCAACACATAGACATATTGATTGAATTAAAAAAACACTTATCTTAATTACAATGCAAGGTATCAAGGGTTTGGAACCCTTGAAAAACCTGTAAAAGTTGCACCAAATTCGTCTTTAGGGTTTCTCCAAAACTTCTCTCTTTTTAATGTAAAAACTAGAAAACTATATATAGGAAAACTGGGCTGACGGCGTCAAGACAACCATGTGACGCCGTCACCTCGCCGCCAAATACTTCCTCGGACAGCCTTGATCTACTTATGACGGCCTGTGTGACGCCGTCACCAACCACAGTATTTTATTCTTGGCCTTTTGACGCCGTCAGGATGACTTTTGACGCCGTCATCAACTACGGTATTTTATTCTTGATGTATGACGCCGTCAGGGTATAACTCTTGACGCCGTCACCTAGTGTTTCCAGCATGGAAAATTGATACTTTGCCGTTTTCTTCACTTTTATGCTCCAAAAACGTCCAAAATGGCTTCTTTTCCAGAATTCAATCTCCAAGTACCTAAAATCACAAAAGGAACGATTTAGGGCAATATTTGATCAAATAAAGTCGGATTTGGGCTTAAATGACCCCCTAAAAACGGATCATTTTTCGCCTCATCATATACCCTTACACTTGAGATTTGCTTGTCCTCAAGCAAACGCGCTTTTATTCTACTCAAAAGACAAGTTAGGGGTCATTTAACACTAATATAAAAGTAATTACAACAAATAATCATTCCACTAAAGACCAATAGACAAGCACGGAGGTCATACACTAGCACCTCACAAATAGTGTTTAGATACTCACATCTCTCGGGTGTAATAAAGTAATATAACATTATGGAAATGGAAGATATCTCTCACTACCTGTCATAGCAAAATAGATTACCATAGGCTTGGGAAAGGATCAAACCTCCACCACATGGCGTAAGCACCTAGGATAAACTATCAAAGAGGTCTTTTAAAGGGTTGTAACGTTAGGTATAGGGATATGAATTACACGGTTTTGTTGGATAAAGGAAGTTTTACTGGTGGCGAGTTAACAATCTTGGTTAATTACATGTACAATACGGCGTTGCTAAGCCAAGACTAGACTCGACTTAAGCTAACAAATCAAAAATAACAAAAACATAAAATGAACATAGAATGAAACGGGATGGTAGTCCGTATGCTTTTTTCTATTTTCTTTTTATTTTTATTTTTTTTTTTTTTTTTTTTTTTTGCATACACTCTTACCCTACCATCCAAAATAATACATCATAGGGGATGAGAATTCCCCTTACACTTGAATCTTTACATACTTTACATTAAACTAATCTAATGACTCGATTTAAGAAAATCAAAACACTTGGAGCACTTTTAAGATTAACGTACATATGGGGGTAATAAGTGATGTTCTTCCCCATTACTCCATAAAATAAGTACTTACCCATGAGTCCCAATCATCCCAAAACAATATGCACAAGGATATGACTCGACTTAGCAACCATGTAATCAATTAGAAAGTTAACTTAGGGTTAAACAAATAACAATAATGCACTAAAAATGAGTGCATACACGGAAGGCTAAGGCGATTTGGGTGTACATTTAAGTGGGGTGTAACAAATTCTTCCTTTAAGTAAAATGCTTAAAGTTAGAAACGAAAAGATAGGCTCGGAGGGGTGTACTAGGGGTTTCGTGTACTAAAAATGAGTACAACGCTAAGGGTGTGGGAAAAATTAGTTGACTTAACTAGCCAAGTAATATGACTTAAATGGTCAAGTAATTATAATACGGGTTTAACACAAGGGTGATCCTAATGCCTCTTATCATGTAGTAAATCCTACCACACGAATGTAGTCTCACTAGCGGTCTCGGGATGCATCACTAACGCAAGTTCTAGAATCTAAATGCTACCGGTACACTCATAAGCACTAATAATGAATGCTTTTCCTATCAAATCTAAAGGCGAACCTCACATTTTTGGGTGGAAAATTTTTCTGAATATACGGTTTTGTGCTAGTCATACAATCTCCTATCCATGAGACGCTTGCTATGGCTAAAGTTTCACTCCTAAATGTTGTAAAAAAATTTAAATTTGGCGCTAAAATTACACTAACAAGTATTTCTCGTAGTTTTATTACACATCTACCATCAAACAAAACAAACTCAAGCGAAAGTGCATATGTAAGGTATCATCTTTTTACCCTCCCCTTACACTTAAGATGAACATTGTCCCCAATGTTCAAGTAAAGAATGTAAAAGTGAAAAAGTAAAGAGAATGAAATCAAATACTCCCCGGATTCGCTCGGTATAGATTTTAGGTTGGCCAGGTTAAATCTTCTTCCAAGAAAACGAACAATCAAAGCTTCCCTTCCAGAATATAAATCATCTCCTTGTCGAACATAACCTGTGAAACCTGACAAAATAGACAAGACAACCTCGCGTAAAATCGGCGGCATCCTATATAAGTTCCTAAATCCTAGAAAACAAAGTAAGATATAATGCTTGTGGAATGAAGTTTGCAGATTTCCTGGAGATTATAAAACTTAATAATTCACAAAAACCATAAGACTCCGTTAGAAAAACAAAACTGGTAAAATTTCCAGATTTTTAACTCCTGACGCCGTCAAGAGTAAACCCCTGACGCCGTCAGAATGGACCTGCAGAAATTCTTATGTTAAGTTTCCGGAAAATTTCTGGAAAAACTTGGTCCTACTTCCTGGAAAATCCTGCAAAACTTCATTATGACTCAATACAAGCATTTGACTCTAACAAATACGAATATACATGTTCATTTAATATTGTGGGGAATCATGATCGGTTTATTTCTTAAAAACATATTTGGGGTTTCCCCTTACACTTATCTTTTGCAAAAATACTTTTAGGTTGGAGTTAAGACTAGGCCAAACAACATAGTAAAGTATTTCCACATTTTAAATTGAGAAACGTGATCAACCAACAATAAAAATAAAACATGCATACGGAAGCAAATAAAAATCACACAAAACATGGGTTGCCTCCCAAGAAGCGCTTTTCTTTATTTACGAGTCTTGTAGCTAGACTCAAAGTCATGGGTTACTACGTGATCTCATCATTGGTTCCATTCTCTAGGTCGTCTTCTAAACCAGTTTTGTATTCCGGAGCTAGTTTCAAGCACTCTTTGTAGAAACCAAGCATCCTATTCTTTACATATTCTACTCCCCTACGTCTATCCTCCTCATTCCTATAATAAGCCGCATGCTTATGTTCCTTTTCGAAATTAGAGAGAAGGCGGTATTGTTCGATCTTGTAGGGCATTTGATAAGCAACCTCATCATTCTCTTTCTTGAATCTAACTATCCCTAAAAGTCAGATCATAACTCATCCTAGTGGCCTCAACAAATGGTTTTCCGAATATTATTTGACTTAGGTAGGCATCTATCACCGGACGAGTGTCTTCTACTATCATGAAATCGATTTCATAGGTAAGATTTCCTATAATCACATGCAATCCCTTCACTCTTCCTGCAAAATTACTTATCAGATTCTTACCGGGCATCATCCTAAAATTGAGTTGCTTCTTCATCACCCAATTGTAATAAGTCCTAATCATGATGTTCACGGGGGATCTAAGGTCGATGTAAGCTTTCCATATATGCATGTGCCCGATATTGCATGGGATGCTAATGTTAGAGGGGTCTCCCATTTTGATAAGGGGTGTGCCAAAGATATATGTTTTCTCGGGACTATCGAATAAATCCTTATGGTATTCCCGTTCTTCCTTGGTCGGCGGCTTATCAAAGTATTCTTCTATAGGTTCTACCTCCTCTAGTTCCTCATCCATTGGTTTAATAGTGACAACATTGACAAAGTGGACATGTTTGGATGATGAGGGGTCCTTAATTTGGATTCCACTATTGGTGTCCCTAGTGTCCTTCCTAGGTGTGATTAACGCTTGGTTGTTGAGGGCTTTCAACAAGTTGTCAATCTTGTTGGTCATCTCCGTTTGTTGTTGGTTGAATTCGGTTTCAAACCTAGCTTTGCGGGCTTCTTGAGATGCCATGAACTTTGACATCAATCCTTCAAGATTGTTGGTACTACCATAGTTGTTAGAAGGATTGTTGTTGAAAGTACGGTTGGATGGTGGACCGTTTGGTTGGTAACGATTAGGTGGGTTGGAAGAATTGGGTTGATTTTGTTTCCACCTAAGGTTTGGGTGATTTTTCCATGAGGGGTTGTATGAATCACCGTAAGTGTTTGGCTCGGGCTTGAAAATGTACCACTTATCTCCCGCTTCGTCGGTACGCGTGGTTGCGTAGTCCGCAAAAGCTGTTCCGGGGAGTTCCACACAATCACGAGTGTCATGGGGACCACTACATAATTCGCATTAAGAAGTGATTTTGTTCACTTGGCTTGAAGGCTTAGGAGCATCGTAGGATTTCATGAGAAACTTGACTTGGTCCTCAAGTTCCATGATCCTACGGTCGGGAGTGCTAGAATTGTTCGAAGGCAAAGATATTGCCTTGACCATTTTGTTCAAGTCACGGGGATCATTCCAACTTTCGTTGTCATAGAGAGCAAGATCTTCTATGAGTTCCCATGATTGTTCCGCACTAAGATCACGTAGTTTACCACCGGCCGATTGGTCAATGGCTCGCCTCGTGGAGATGTCGATATGGTCATAAAAGATTTGGACTTGGAGCCAAAGATCTATGCCATGATGAGGGACTTTTTGGAGTAAGTCCTTGAAACGAGTCCATGCTTCATAAAGAGATTCATTTTGACGTTGTTGGAACATCAAGATGTCATTCCTAAGCTTAGTAGTTCTCCCCGGTGGGAAAAATTGAGCAAGGAAACGAGTGGAGAGATCATCCCATGTGGTGATGGATCCCGCGGGTAAACGCTCAAGCCATTGACTAGCTTGATCCCGTAGAGAGAATTGGAATAGGCGTAAACGGGTAGTCTCTCTAGTTTCAACACCTAGGTCTATGGAATCTACGATTTTGAGAAAGTCCTTAAGATGTTGGTTTGGATCTTCGGAACGAAGTCCATGGAATGCACATCCGCTTTGCACCAACCGGATGGTGTCGGATCGCAAGGGGGTCACATTGGCTCCGGTGAGCTCAATGGTGTTTCGGTAGCCTTGATGGCTAGGTCGGGAGTACTCTCCTAAGGTTCGGGCCTAAGGGGTTCAAGTGGTGGGTTTTGTTGTGGTGGGATGACGGGTTCAAAGATGTTACCACCTTCCATGATGTCGGATGGTAAAGAGTTACGAACAAAGGCACGAAGAAATAAGATAGACTAAAGAAGACCTAAAAATAAAAATAAAATCTTACTAGAAAGTAATCTAGCAAGTAGACCTAATAAAAAGAAATCCTAACCTAGACAATAACTATTCCCCGGCAGCGGCGCCAAAAACTTGATGCGTGGGAATCGCAACAGGCTTTACCTCTCGAGGGATCTCGAGAAGCTTACAACCCCCACCAGGCAGTGTACCTGATCGTTGTAGTATAGTATAGTGACAAGTACCGGGGGATTGATCGTTCAGCTTAGGAATAGTGTCGCTAGGATTAGAAAGCCTAATTTACTAGTTCTAAAGGTGAGGGATGATTATTTTTGTATTTTTATGTTTTTTTAGAAAGCAAGTAAAATCTCGGGTTTTGAAGGAGTGGGCGG
The DNA here is from genome assembly GCA_030686995.1 of Artemisia argyi. Lineage (NCBI taxonomy): Eukaryota > Viridiplantae > Streptophyta > Magnoliopsida > Asterales > Asteraceae > Artemisia > Artemisia argyi. The sequence continues at coordinate 190,768,126 of CM060678.1, read as the reverse complement.
AATTAGTTGCTGTTCAACTAACCCAAAACTAAGATGCAAACAAAATAAAATAATAAAAATGAAAATAAACTAATTATACTAAGGTTGTGAGCAGTAATTGGAGAAAATGTGTTTACTTAGACTTCATTACTCCCTAGATATCTTTTACACGTTAATTACTTGTTATAATTGCATGGATGACGGATCGTATTCCTTAATACCATTCATGGGGTGGCATACATAACTCCCCAATTCTATGAGCTCTTATCTCCTCCTACACCATGACCCAGCACAACTATAGGGATTGTAAACAGTGGCTCATGCATTAAAGACAACCAATAAAGACCCAGTACGCCTCGGTTCATGTTTCTTAAGACGTTCAAGCATGTTACCATTTGGAGATCTGCCAGTTTTCTTAAGCCTAACATATAAAATCATTCATCCAAGAACAAGAATAAACAAGTAATCAACACATAATCAATATCTAGGTTTCATTAGATCTAAGCAAACACAAAGGAGATCTAGCCTAGCATAATGGAATTGAGACAAGAACAAGATATAGACAACCAACACATAGACATATTGATTGAATTAGAAGAACACTTATCTTAATTACAATGCAAGGTATCAAGGGTTTGGAACCCTTGAAAAACCTGTAAAAGTTGCACCAAATTCGTCTTTAGGGTTTCTCCAAAACTTCTCTCTTTTTAATGTAAAAACTAGAAAACTATATATAGGAAAACTGGGCTGACGGCATCAAGACAACCATGTGACGCCGTCACCTCGCCGCCAAATACTTCCTCGGACGGCCTTGATCTACTTATGATGGCCTGTGTGACGCCGTCACCAACCACGGTATTTTATTCTTGGCCTTTTGACGCCGTCAGGATGACTTTTGACGCCGTCATCAACTACGGTATTTTATTCTTGATGTCTGACGCCGTCAGGGTATAACTCTTGACGCCGTCACCTAGTGTTTCCAGCATGGAAAATTGATACTTTGCTGTTTTCTTCACTTTTATGCTCCAAAAACGTCCAAAATGGCTTCTTTTCCAGAATTCACTCTCCAAGTACCTAAAATCACAAAAGGAACGATTTAGGGCAATATTTGATCAAATAAAGTCGGATTCGGGCTTAAATGACCCCCTAAAAACGGATCATTTTTCGCCTCATCAATAACCTAAGAGTTGGTGATGATTTCTTGAGATTTTTGGACTCCAAATGTTACTTCCTTGATCCTCCAAAGTTCCTGGTTCTTTCTGCACGAGTTTTCCTCCTTAGAGAGCTAGAAGATGATAATGATTGTGTGTAGTAATGAGAGTAAATGGTATCTTCAATTGTGTGTTGAATGGTGTTGAGTTATGCACTTTTGAAGTCCCCCATAGGCTTGTCCAACACTCTAGGTCATAAATAGGAACTTAAATGCTTGAACTTGGACAATAAGACACTAAAAAGGGCCTAGAACCTTGAGACAAAAGACCAAGATTCGTGCACAAAAGTTGGCAAAAACATGCAGAACATACCAACCGATCGGTTACGGGTTGGCACCGATCGGTTGGTGAAGGGTACTTATGGCCATCCGATCGGTTTCACACCAACCGATCGGATGGTAATTTCTGGCAGCTTTGGACTTTGACATTGACTTGTGTAGCTTTTTATGTACTATCCAAACTTGATTAACTTTTGAACTTGGAACTTTGAGATGACAAAACTTAGGTTCTCATATGAATTACTTCATAGATTGGACTTTTGAGGTTGGGAATCTTCGTGTAATTGCGTATACTTCATTTCCTTCACTTTTTCTCCATTTTTCCTGCATTTGGCTACATATGCTACAAAAACATACTTTGATATGATTTAGTGGTAAAAGCATATAAAAACAACCAAATAACATACACAAAAACACTAATAACGCTTATAAAAACATGTTAACTTTGAGCGTTATCAGAATTTCTTTAAAAAGACTAAAGACAACGTTGCTCAAGGTTACAGCATAACTCCTACGACAAAGTTACGCCATAGAAATCCAATGACTTAGCCAAAATTTAGTGAGCAAGAAAGTTACGTCGTAACTTCATCACAAGGTTACGGCGCAAATATGAAGAAAAGTTTTACGAGGGTTCTACGGGTGTAACCTCATCACAAGGTTACGCCGTAGAGATTATTAAATGATAAAATCGTCCAGTTATATGGGGGTTACGGCGTAACCCTTTACTTAAGGTTACGCCGTAACTATGTCAAGGCTATAAATACAAGCCCTAATTATGCATTATAGTATCATTCACTCACAACATCAAAGAAGGGCGAATTAGGGCTTCAGAGAGGACGAAATTCAGCAGCTCTACATCGTTTTCAAGGAAGAAATCATTCCACTAATTCAATAGCTTTAGCTTTGTATCAAGTATTTGTATCGAATCGAATGTTTACTCTTATTTTGATTATCAACATTGTTTTTGCCACATTATTTAATATGAGAGGCTAAACACTTTTTGTGTTAGCCTAGTTCTGAATTTATATATACCTTGATTTATGTTTTCAGTTTATTTATCGCTTTATGTAGATATCTTTCTAGCCTATCATTGATCCGTGTTTTGGTAGCATTGAAACCAGGTAGTGCATATTATGCTAGTTAGTATTGATCATAGAAAGCTAGTTTACTAGGTTACGAGGGATGTGGCCATCACCCTTGTGTAGGAAATGACCATAGGACTACCTACACTAGTGGAATTGCTTAAGAAGTGCGGGAACCTTGAATGGATGTTTAGTGTTCAAATCACCAAGAATAGGTTTAGAGGATAGCTGGCGTGTAATGACTAAGATTAGACTTCCGGCGAATTGACCATAAGAGTTGGAGTCTATGATTGTTTGTTAGGTAGCTTTGACATCTGAGCCTAAACGACATTTAATCACTACATACGGCGATGGTAGACACTTTTATGAGAACTAGGATCATGGCATGATAATATTAGTAACTAGGCTAGCACATCTCCATTGATTAATCCAAGTTCATTTTCATTAATTTAGAAGTTAATTACAATTCAACTTAAAACCCCTTTTTGTGACAATTAATACTTAAGTTAGATTCTGCTCATAGCTCTTGGGACGACCTCAGTTTTACCAATTTTTAGACTACTCATGATCGGGTATACCGCCTGTTATTGCTCACGTAGATCATAGAGAAACGATACTTATAAATTTAAAACGTGATCTAGAAATATAGCATCATTAATATAAATCATACTTTCTATAAGTGATTCACACAATTTTATACAAATTATAATACTAAGGAAATCCTCTGAAAATACGGATTACCCGAGTCGTGTCTCGTGAAGGAGTGATTGGACTCGTTGAAATTCGATTCGTGAAATCGTGTCGTGAAAAGTAAAAATTGTGAATGAGAAACTCAAATTATGAAAAGTAACCACAAATTATGCAGAAGGTACAAGCTATATATACACAAATGATTAAGATCTAAAAAAACGAAAATTCAAACGCGATTCTTAAAACGTAACGTACGAATTAAAAAGTAACTTTTTAATGAAAAATTATCCTACAAATGTGAAATAATTTTCTAAAAATCTTAAACAACTAAAAATAATTTTGAGAAAAAGAAATATATATTTTTTTTAATTTTTATTTATTTTCTATGATTTTTTTTGTATTTTTGTATTTTTAAAATGAATTAAAAATAAGAGAAATTGTAAAAATAAAAGTGAAAAATACAAAATAAATTTTGAAAAATCTAAAATATCAGAAAAGAATTATCTAAAATATTTTTGGATTTTTTAAGGCTTTTTCTGATTTTTATTTTATTTTTATTTACAAAAAGGAATTATAAAATGAATTAAAACTAAGAAAAATTAAGAAAAATAGTAACAAATCAGAAAAATATGAAAAAATTACAGAAATTCTAAAATAATGAAAGGAACTTGAGAAAATTTTTTCAAATGAAAATAAGCCAGGAAAGTGCTTATTGATAGCAAAACAGCTTATAGCAATTGCTTATTAATAAGCACTTGCTACAAAACTAAATGAAACGTTAAACACAGACTTAGGACACTCAAATAAGCTCAAAAGTATTCAATACAAACCTAAATAAGCTCAGAAACATAAGCAGAGATCAATAAGCAGTCACTAATAAGCCAATGAATAAGCAACTCCGAAACAGAATAAGCCAGTAACTAAGGTACAATGAAATCAACTTCTATGCACTCAAATATACACAGAAACAACAAAGCAACTCAGGTTATAAACCATAAATCACTATTGCATGTCCTAGTTCAATTCAGTATTTTAGTCTCATTCACCTTATTTGCAGATCAAAATAAGCTCACCTTATAAGCTCTTAAGTACAAATTATTGGGAGCAAAAGCTCAACTATACGACTGAATTTATGAAAACACTAAAAGCCCTATCAGATTTTATTAATTGCACACCTAATTAAGTCTAAGAACAACAACCTAAAGAAACTATGCAAATGAAACAATTGACTATTATTGTGCTAATACTATTTGACTATACCCAAATTCTACTGATTATATCTATTTCTACTTGTAATTTTAAGCTACCATTACACTAAATTGAACTAACTTTATACTAAATTACAACTACACTTCAAAATTATCAACTGGATCTTACAAATGCTAACAGTAAGCTATTATTAAATCCTACTTTGACTTTCTATGAACTATACTACTAAACTTATGCTCTATTTAAGTTTCTGAAACCTAAGGTGAGGTAAATGTGAAGCTATATCAGTAAAACATCAACATCTCAGCACAGTTACAAATTAATCCAAACACTCCCTTAATATTCAACTAACACTATTAATACCTGATTCCAACTACAAATCTCAAAACCAATGATCCAATAAGCTACAATATCACTATCAGAAGCTATTTCAACAATCAATCACAACTAAAAACAATAGAAACTCAGAAACACATATTTGCATTAAGTATTATGAAACTTGAAACAAGTACTTACAAAATCATTCTCCTCAGCTAGAACAGAGGAGTTCAATAAGCTTGCCTGTCTTTAGACAGGCCAAGTGCTCCCCAATCTCACTTGAACTATCACTTACCCCATTAATTATCACCAAAGTCTCACAGTTGACTTTTGTTGACTGGAATTGAACTTGTGAATGAAATGAAATGATTTAAACTATAAACAAACTCACAGTAGCTACAAAGCTTAAATGAGTTGTTACAAACTACAATCAAGCTTATTTGAAAGATAAATTCAACAAAATCTATTTTTATATTTTAATTTTTTGATTTTCTAAAACTTTTGAACTAAATGAAAACTGATTTGAAAGTAAAGTTGTATGAATTGAATTAAGATGATAAAACAGATATAAAAAGCTAAACAATAAATTGTAAACAACAATAAGTTGAACATAAACTGATTTCATTAACTAAAAGAGTACAAATTAAAAGAAAATTACAATGCTAAAGTTGAGAAGTAAATTGGGCAGAGTTTCACTACACTATACTCCGCCCCCTAAACAAGCTATCCTAACACTCTATTTATAGCAAATGTGAGAAGATTCTAAAGATGAGGGAGTCACGGATTGCCACCTTGGCAATCTGTGTGGTGTGTTTCTGAGAGTCAATCCAAAACATCTAATCATATACCAATCATTCCCCTCAGCCAATCACCATTGGATCACAATTTGTGACGCGTTCAATCCAATAGGAGGCTGACATTTGTCCCTTTTGTGCTTCTTAGCTCTGACACGCTCCTCTGACATTCTCCTTAGCTTCTAGAAGTCCAATGATTTGACTATTAAGCCCTTAATTGTGGTAAAATAGACGAGTGGGTAAATTAAGGTTCATGTGAATAGTTATTTCTAGGAAAGTGGTGAATTTGGGGGGCAGGAATGGGTAAAGATTATTTTATCTTTGTTTGACCCGTTTTGGTAATAGTTGACCGAAGGGGAGATGGGCCGGGTATGGAAATGGTTAGGCTTGGATTTGTTTTATGGATTTCTTTCTTTTGGACTTGGACTTTGGACTTGATCACATGGACTTAAGTTTTATATGTAATTTCAGATTTGTTAATGAATGTACAAGGACCATTAGTGTAATTTGCTGAAAATGCAAGGGCTAAAAAGTAAATCTTTAAAATGTAATCCATGGACTGTATTTGTCAATCTTGAAAACTTGAAGGGCACTTGTTGACATTCTTCAAAATAAATCTTTGAGGGACTAATTCTGCCAACTTTGGAAATTATAGGGACCAATCTTGCACTTTCTTCAAACTTCACACAAGGATCAATCTTGCAAATCTTTCAAACTTTGAGGATCTCTTTGGAATTTTTAAGCTCATCTTGACTTTTATTGACTTATCTGCACTCATTCCACTCTCATGCTCGTTTTTGCCGGTTTCCGTTTGTTTTTTTATCTTTTTATGAAATATCTGTACCTGCACATTCACAATCACAAAACCACACTTTTTGTGGATTTTGGGTTAGTTTTTGGATTATTAAGTTTCAATTTGATAAAGAAAAGGTGAGTAAATAAGTACTCACCAAAATCCCCCGGACTAAGGTATTGTCGTACCCTCACACAATGTGATCAATTCATGCTTTTTGGATAAATAATTTTATAACTCTTCCTACTAACTTTGTAAAGTAGCAAGGAGGTTCAAAAGAAGTTATAAGATCATTTATTCCCGCAAACGCTCCGTTTTCCAAAATTTTATTCTTTATTCTACTTTTCACTTCTATTTTTAGACTTTTTTCACTTCATTCTTGTGATGGTTTGTTGAACTTTCATTATTTTGCAATAATTTTTAGGGTCAAAGAGTAGAAACACTTCTCATGGAAAAGTGGCCATACGGATAAAAATCGTAATCCTTGATTTTTCACAAGCCCCCAAGCTAAGCGTACAAACGAGATCACAACTTATCTACAAGTTAGATGCTAACACTACTCATAAAAGTTACTTGTGGAAACCTCTTACTTCCATGTCCCAAGTTTTGTATTTCAAGATTTTATTTTTGTTGAGAAATGAATTGCTTCATATTTTCTCGTTTCAATACTTTTTAGTCCGATAGAGATACCCAGTTTAAACACTAAGTAGTTTTTCATTTTCTCTCAAGAACCACTGCAATATAAATTCGGTCCACATCAAGGAATTGGGTACATATAATCTCAAATATAAGTTGCGGAGTACTACACGTGCACCTCATGTGTCCAATTCAGAATCATCCACATGCACCTCACGTGCCAACAACTTTTATACACTTTAGCTCTTATTTGATACAACTTTCACTTTTCATTTTTTTTTTCATTTTCACTTTTTTCATACTTTTCTTTCATTACTTTTTTCATCATCAATGGAAGCTTATCGGGTAGCTCCAAAACCACATACATAATCAACTTTTGACTTTTGATTTTTTTTTCATTTTTGCTTTTATTTTTTATGTTCCTTGATATGTACCTAACTTCTAAAGCAAATATTCTTTTAAGAAAATAAGAAACTAAATATTGTCCAAACCTAAATACCACTAATTAACCTAGAATATCTATTATATATTGGTGAAACAATCTGATGGGAGCAAAAAGTCACATGTACCTTCCATGAGCTCTAAAAAGAACCAACTACTCCACGTTTAGCATCAAACTTCTAAATAAGCTCTATCATTTCTCTCTCTTAGCAATTTAAGATCTCAAGTAATGAAACCCGAGAATGCTTAGCCGATATTCAGCTACGCATATATGAAGTAAAATACGAAAACTTGCAAATTCTAGAAGAAGAATTCACGTTTTCTAGCTCCTTATGTAAAAGACTAGCGAAAGCTTTTAAGCTGCGCATGTATAAAGTCAAGTACGGGAACTTACAGATTCTTAAGAAAGAATTCGCATTTTATAGCTCCTTGTGTACAAGACTAGCACAAGCTTATATGATTATCATTGGTGAAGGGAACAAGCCAGGGCTCAACATGCCCGGTCAAGTCAAAATATTTATTCCTACTCTCGCCAGCAAGAAAGTCAACAAGGTGTCAAAACACTTATTCAAACTTTATTATATTTTTGCACAACTTTTTCAACTTTTCTCATTTTTTTTGTACTTTTTCTCAACATTTTCATTCATTTTTCTTAATTTTTTTAAAATTTTCAATTTTTTCAATTTTTGAGGAAAAACGGAGTTGCGAGAGTACACGACATGGTGAAAAATGCAAGGTCAAATCGAATCGAAGATTCACCCTCCCCCGGACTAAAATGGAACATTGTCCTCAATGTTTTATGGGTAAAAGCAATCCTAACAAAATTCTAGGGCCGTTTATTAATTATGCCAAAGAAAACGTTAGTTGATAAGATTTTCGGATATAGGATTTCCAAAAGCATCGATGAATGAGACTCGAGTGGAGAAAGAACATCATGACGAGCACGAGAGTCATCATAAATCGCGGACAATCCTGGACAAACATTCACAAACAACCACGGAACACATGAATGGAAGAGGCACCCCCTCCTAACGTTATTTATTAGAAATAAGAAAAATAAGAAGATGAAATCGATAAGCATGGGTTTGCCTCCCACGAAGCGCTTGTTTTTGTTCACCGAGTCACATGAGCTTGACTCGATCTCCGAATTCGGTCGTCCTTGGGGAAAGTTTGGAGATCCGGGACTACCATGGTTGGTATGTCCCCTCCGAAGTAATGTTTCAAACGGTGACCATTCACCTTAAAATTGGGACCATCGGGTTGAGCTAACTCAACGGTACCATAAGGGAATACTTGTGTTATGGTGAATGGTCCAGACCAACAGGTTTTAAGCTTTTCCGAGAAAATCTTCAATCGAGAGTTAAAAAGAAGCACTTGATCACCAACGTTGAAAACGCGGTCTTTAATCTTGGCATCATGAAGTCTTTTAGTTTTCTCTTTATAAATCAAAGAATTCTCATAAGCTTGATCACGAAGTTCGACTAATTCATTCAATTGAACTTTTCGGTGATCACCCACGGTTTTGAGGTCGAAATTTGCATGTTTCAAGGCCCAGTAGGCCTTGTGCTCAAGTTCTAGGGGCAAATGACAAGCCTTCCCGTAAACCAGCTTATAAGGAGTACACCCAAGGGGTGTTTTGTAAGCGGTCCGGAAAGCCCATAATGCATCGTCTAACTTATCAGCCCATGAAGCACGGTGCTCTCCTACGGTCCTTTCTAATATACGTTTAAAGCGACAATTGGACACCTCAACTTGACCACTCGTTTGTGGCTGATAAGCCGTAGAAAGATGATGTGTGACACCATATTTAAGCATAACTTTAGCAAATTGGTCATTGCAGAAATGGGTCCCACTATCACTTATTATAGCTCGAGGTGCACCGAATCGGGCAAAGAGACTTTTCAGAAATTTGACAACAACTCGGGCGTCATTAGTGGGGAGCGCCTTCGCTTCAACCCATTTTGACAAGTAATCGACAGCCACGAGAATATACTTATTTCCTCTAGATGACGGGAATGGTCCCATGAAATCGATACCCTAAATGTCAAAAATTTCACAAACTTGAATAGCATTTTGAGGCATTTCATCTTTTTGAGAAATTTCTCCTTGACGTTGGCAAGAATCACATGATTTCACCAATTCATGGGCATTCCGATAAATCGTCAGCCAGTAGAAGCCGGAATCAAATACTTTCTCTGCGGTGAAGCTGGCACTATGATGTCCCCCCGTGGGTCCACTATGGCATGCCATAAGAATTTCAGCGGCTTCCGTGCCGTGAACACACCGCCGGATCACTTGATCTGTACAAACTTTTAACAAATAGGGGTCTTCCCAAAAGTAATGCCTAACATCTTTGAAGAATTTCTTCTTTTGTTGGGACGACATCCCTTTCCTTATGAAATTCCCCACATGGTAATTCGCAAAATCGGCGAACCACGGGGTACTTGAGTCACTAGAAGACACACTCCTAAGTGTCTCGAGAGGAAATGTTTCGGTGATTTCCTTTTTCTCGAGAACACTTTGATGGGGATTCTCTAGACGTGAAAGGTGATCAGCAGCAAGGTTCTCAACACCTTTTTTGTCTCGAATTTCAACATCAAATTCTTGAAGGAGTAGAACCCACCGCATCAAGCGTGGCTTAGCATCTTGCTTTGCCATTAAGTATTTTAAGGCCGAATGATCCGTATACACCATGCATTTTTTCAAAAGCAAATATGGTCGAAATTTTTCAAAAGCATAGACAACGGCTAACATCTTTTTTTCAGTAGTCGTATAGTGATGTTGAGCGTCATTCATTGTCTTATTTGCATAGTGTATCGGCTGAAAGTACTTTTTCTTTCGTTGCCCCAGAACTGCACCAATGGCATAATTACTTGCATCGCACATTAGCTCAAATGGTAAGCTCCAATCGGGGGCAACTAAGATCGGTACCTCTGTTAACTTCTACTTTAAGAAATTAAATGCATCGATGCATTCATTTGTGAAGTTAAACGGAGCATCTTTTCCTAAAAGGTGGGTCAGAGGCCGGGCTATCTTAGAAAAGTCTTGTATAAAACGTCGGTAAAAGCCAGCATGACCAAGGAAACTTCTGATTCCTTTAGCGGTGGTATGATGAGGTAGCTTAGCAATTACGTCAACTTTGGTACGATCTACCTCGATCCCAGATTTGGAAATTTTATAGCCAAGGACCATGCCCTCTTTAACCATGAAGTGGCACTTCTCCCAATTTAGAACCAAGTTGGTGTTTTCACATCGTTTCAGCATATTCTCTAAATGGGAGAGGCAAGAATCGAAAGAATTTCGATAGACGGAGAAGTCATCCATGAATACTTCCATGGTTTTTTTCAATCATGTCGGAGAAAATGGCCATCATGCACCTCTAGAACGTGCCTGGATCATTACATAAGCCAAAGGGCATTCTACGATAGGCAAACGTTCCATAAGGGCAAGTGAAAGTGGTTTTTTCTTGATCCTGGGGATCAATGTGAATTTGAAAGTACCCAGAAAAGCCATCGAGAAAACAATAGAACTCATTTCTCGCTAAACATTCGAGCATTTGGTCCATAAAAGGGAGCAGGAAATGGTCTTTACGAGTCGCGTCATTAGACTTGCGGTAGTCAATACAAACTCTACATCCAGTCACAAGTCTCATCGGTATAAGCTCATTATCTTCATTTTTCACAACAGTAATTCCGCCCTTTTTGGGAACATAATGAACCGGGCTAACCCATGAGCTATCCGAGATTGGATAAATCATTCCATCGTCAAGGAGTTTTATAACTTCCTTTTTGATCACTTCATGGATTTGTAGATTAACCTGTCGTTGTTGTTGGACGGAAGCTTTGTGATTATCTTCCAGCAGAATCTTATGTGTGCAGAATAGAGGGTCAATTCCCTTAATGTCGGAGATTTGCCAGGTAATAGCACTTTTATGCTTCTTAAGCACATCTAAGAGACGGGTCTTCTCCTCATCTTTAAGGTCTTTCGAAATTATGACGGGCAATTTATTATTCGTTTCTAAGTACGCGTATTCGAGAGAGGAGGTAAATCCTTGAGCTCGAGCTCTGGAGGAGTCTCAATAGACGGCTTAACTTCTTTTACATCTGCCATTTTTAGGTCCATCGGAGGGGAAGAGGGAATCGGGTCTTCATTTAAAAGTTTTTCAATCAATAAAATGTCCCCCTCCGGATCAAAATTAGAATTATCAATTTCCAGTTAAATCGAATCATTTGAAGGACAAGCTTTGATTTCTTCCCAAACGAAATCACTTCCCTCAAACGGAGTGAGGGAAGGGGAAGAATCAGAGACGATTGGTTCAGAAGAAGGAGTGGGATTGCAACTTGAAGCATTATTTGTAAAACCAAGAAGCTCTTGAGAATACTCCTCCGTAGCTTCATCGATAACATCGACTCGGTTGACGGAAACATGATTGTAATTGGAGAAGTATCTCGCAGTTTGATCGAGATTGAAAGTAACAGCTTCATTTCCAACACGTAAGGTAATCTCCTCGTCGTAGACATCAATTAAAGCATGGCCAGTCCGTAGGAATCCTCTCTCGAGAATGAGAGGAACCCGTGGATCAACATCAAAATCAACAACCACAAAATCGATAGGGAAATTGAATTTCCCAACATTGACGAAAATATCCTCGGCTATCCCAATTGGTCGAGACGTAGATCGGTCAGCTAGCTCAAGGGTCATAAGAGTCGGTGTCAAGTTGGGAAGAGACAACTTTTGCCAAATCGACAATGGCATTAGGTTAATTTTCATTCATCTGGGTTTTTGACATTTTAAACAATTTTTCTTTGTTATTTAAAAGACCTTATAACATTGAAGCAAATTTTGGCATTAAAAGTATAGCATCAGCGAGACTTATATCAAAATGCAATTCCTGAAAGATCTGATAAAACTTTTCAATCTGGTTTTTATCTTTCTCGCGGTGCCTTTGTTCATTTAAGCGTGACGGATAAGGCAATTTTGTTTTGACGAGAATTTCTTTTTCATCTTCAAAAACGACTTTTTCTTTTCCTTTTGGCGTTTGGACCACCGGAGGTTGGATGTTTTTGGTCCTTCCATTATTAATAGAAATTTCCGGATTCGTTATCACCTCGGTTTCACGAGCGACTACCTTGGGAGGAAGAGAAGAAGAGGTAGTCGGAGTCGTTGGTCCATCATATGAAACACCACTCCTAGTCGTGATCGCTTTTACATCGCCCCTCAGGTTAGCGATCGTGTTACTTGGAGGAGTTCCCAAGCCCGAGGGTCTATCATTTAAACGCTTGTTAAGATCATTGATTTGAGTAGCCAATAACCTTGTTGTTTCTTCTTGTTTTGTCATAAAAGCTTGTTGATTTTGAAGCAATTGCTTAATCAACTCGTCCGTGAGCGACTGACTTGGAATAACACTTTGATTTTGATTATTAAAATTCTACCCACGGTTTTGAAAATTGCCATGATTATTATTTTGAAAATTCCCTTGAAACGGGGCTTGATTTTGGTTCCCTTAAAAATTCCGATTGTGGTTAACCCCTTGGTTTTGAAAACCTTGATTTGTTCGATTTTGATTTTGATTAACTTGATGAGTACGGTTTTGCACATTGTTATTATGACTCTGATTTTGAAAAGCGGGTGGTCCAAGATAATTGTTCGAACGGTAGCTGAGAAGATTTCGATCTCCTTGAGGTGGGTAACCGTTGCCACCCATGTTTGCAGCATACACATTCTCATGAGCATAGGCACCGGTTGCCGGACACTCTTAATACGTGTGGAAAACTAGAAGGGGGGGGGTTGAATAGTTTTACGTCTTTTTAAATTTATAGACACAAGTTTGTTTAAAAAATATTCGATTCTTGTTTATGTGAACTCAATACTTGCACTATATGAACAATTGTACAATAACTAACTAACAAAGATAATATAGTAAAGGTAAGTAAATGAGTAATGAGATGAGTTGGAAAGATCAAACCACAACACAAGGATTTATAGTGGTTCGGCTACAAGGACACCTTCCTTGTTCCTACTCCACTCCCCGAGTCACCTACTCGAGAGTTTTCTTCACTATGTCAACAAACTCCCTTTTGGCGGAGAAAACCTTACACACCAATTTACACACCACAATAACTTCACAACTTGATCACTACTTGTACACAACTTCTTCACACCAATATTCTACACACCAATCTTCTTCACACCTATCTTCTACACACCAATCTTCTACTTCACACCTATCTTCACAACTAACCTACTTCACTACTTATCAACTTCTATTTTCTACACAACTTCTATATCTTCTAAACAATTAATCACAAGCACAACACAATAGTCACAAGTGAATATATATATACACTATGCACAACTTCTCTTCAACACTTCTTGAACTTGATTGTAGAAAGAGTGTTCTTCTTTTGCACTTTGGATGAGAATGGATGATGAGAGATTGAATCACTTGAAACAAGGATTAATATACAAATGATCAAAGGGTTTTAGAGGATGTTTAGAGAGTTATAGATCTGAAAATTTCGTGCAAAAGGTGAGGAAAAAATCCAGGTTTAAGGTGGTATTTATAGGCAAAAGATTCTGACAGAGGAGCGTGGCCGGTCCCCTTAAATCAAGGCCGGTCCCCTTAATTTTAAGGGGACCGCCCCTTATAATTAAGGGGGCCGCCCAGCTGAAACGGCCAGAAACTTTGTCTTTTAGTGGGGAAAGTTTATTTGGTGAAAAACTAACTGATTTTGGTTAAAAATTTGAATTCATATATTTAGTATGAATAAAACATTTTTCTTTATTACCAAAAGTGTTTTTCAAAAATATATAATATGTTTATATAATTAAATAAACTTTGTGTTAGTTAATTAAATACCTCTTTGATCATGAGATGTATTAAGCACTTGTTTATCCATACCTTAAGTGATTAAGTTGGATATAGTGATATAAACTAGCTTAATACTTGTTTACGTAGTAATTATACGATTGACGATTTTACATTTTGTGATCGTCAAAATGTAGAGATATCGAAAGATATAAATAACATTTTCACACATTATTTATGTCAACAATCTCCCCTTTTTTGATGATTACAAAATTTAAACTCATTAATCGAAAATTAGTGTATATTCAAGTATTATTGTGAGTTTATATCACTTCTCCCCCTTTTTGTTAGCATCAAAAAGGTTATCCCATGTTAATGGAAGCTCCCCCTTGAAGTATACTCCCCCTCGTTTTGAGGCCAAAAGGAATCGAGATATGGATATCTTGCAAAAATATTTAGTGGCAAGCAACATATATATGTATATAGCATGCAAAAGTGTAAATTAAACATAACCATATTATTAATCAAGTGAAATAAATTCATCAAGCATTACATCAACAAATGAAATAAGTAATGCAACTAACAAAAGCCTTTAAAGGCTTACAATCATCATTGAAATAATAAACCAAAGCTCAAATATGAAAGTCCTCTCTAGAGCTTGCCATCCAAAATGGTTTAACATAATTTTATTTGTGAGACACCAAGCATGTTTAATTGGGAGGAATGGATGGTGAACATGGAGATGGTGATGGAGGAGGAGTGTTTGTTGATGGTGGTGGAGGAGTTGAGTTTGTTGTTGGTGGTGGATGCAACAAGTTTTCAATGTGAGAAAACATGTATTGCATTTCATCTCTTAGTCCGAACACAATTGTTCGGTTGTGGATGCAACAAAGGAAAGTGTCACTATGAGCTTCAAGTAAGCTCCATGGGACGGGGTTATAGGTTGGTGGATTGATAGGGGATGATGAGAAGTGTGCATCAAGAGGTGTTAATGGTGATAGTGAGAGAGTTAATGCAAGGGTTGTGTTTTCATTGGTAGGTTGTGATGGTTGAACTATTGGTGGAGGAGATAAGTGGGTGTTAATGTAGTCATTAATGGATGAAGTGGATGGTATGGAGGAAGTAGAGTTTCCATTTGTTGAAGGTGTTTTGGAGGGTGCATTTGGTGCACTAGGAGATGAACATTGAGGTGGTGGAGATGGAGTGGTGTTGTCTTCATTTATAAGATCAATGAAGAGTTGTTTGGGTGGAATGATGACAAGTTTTTGTTTCTTGGCATTGTTTGAATAGGTGGTTCTTGGTGATGACATGATGATGTTTGATGAATGTTTGAGGATGATGGAATGTGAATTGAACATGCATGGGGATTATATAGTGGGAAAACATGTTTAGAAGTGGAATTAATTTGAAATTGTAATGTTATATTCCAAAATCAGTTTAGTTTTTAAGGGAAATGGTAGCTGGGACTAGCAAAAGGGATCACAAGATGCAAAAGAAAACAGTGTAAAAACTGTTTCAGATGGCCGGTCCCCTTAAATGGAGGCCAGTCCCCTTAATTTTAAGGGGGCCGACCATCTGACGACCCAGGAACCAAAATTTTTCAAAAAATTTTCTGGAAAAATGTTGTGTTCTGTTTTGTATTTGCAGCAAGCACCATTTGGACATTTCACATTTGTTTTGGTCTATTATAAGCATATATATATATATATATATATATATATATATATATATATATATATATATATATATATATATATATATATATATATACATATATAAGCTAATCATGCAAGTATATATATAGATTAAGAGTTAAAGCATGCATTCATAAGCATAAATAAAACATAAATAAGCAAGTTAACAACCTAATCGAGTGCACAAAACAATTATCCAAGAAAATAACAAGTACTTCCGAATATACTTCGGACAAATAGCACACAAGACATAAAAATTAAATATTGTTCAACAAGCATAATCCAAGCATATCATCTCTTTTTCTTCCCGAAGATACCCTTCAAAGTTTTCCCGATCGATTTGAAACCACCTCTAACTTCTTCATGTAAGCTCTTTTGTCTTCTAAGCATTTCGGTAGTTCGTTCATGAAGCACTTCTTCGTTTTGATCACTAGGAGATGGGGTAGAATAGTCGGGATAGTCAAGATTCTCTAAATTGTCAACGAACTCAGAGAACGAAGGGGTATTAGCATCATGGATGTCTTAATCCTCATCGTCATCGTCTTGTCTTGAAGATGATCCATGAAAGCTATGACGACGAGATTTACCCTTGTCACTTCGAGTTCGTCGAGCCTGTTTTAGAGCGAGAGGACGTAAAGTGGGGTAGATGGACTCATAGATACTATTGTCAAGATCGGGGTAGTACTCGATAATATGACGATAGAGACGAGTGAGGAACATTCCATATGGAAGATTGGCTTGGGGAGTTTTTCTAGCACACTCAATCCGTTTGATAAAGAAGTAGGCCAAATTGTATGGCTTTTCGACAGCTATACAATACAACATGTGAGCAAGGCACGCCGGGAGATGGTCCCGGTGACCTCCAGTACCAAACGCATTCTCACGAATGAGTTCTTCCCAACGCTTCATGTGGGGGCTTAACTCCTTGAGGAGAAGTTGGTATGGAGAGATTTGAACGTTTTTGGATTTTATTTTTCGGCTTGTGGTGGCACGTTCCACACCAAGGACTTGACGAATTTCGTCGGGATGAGGATTTCGTCGAGATAGGGACCGAAGGTTGGTCGATAGCGATTAAGAGATTCGAGGTCCCACTCGTTTGTGAAAACGGCTTGACCTCTAAATGGAATTTGGAGGATTTGACCAAATTGTTCGAGAGTTAGGGTGATAAATTCATTTTTAATCATGAAAAAGATGGTGATGAAACCAAGATCATTGGTTTGGATGGTGACTTGGCTATAGAAATCCATTATGAAGCAAGGAATGATAGGTTCATTTATTTCATAAAGACAATTGAAGTTGATGCTTGAAAACAAGCGATTTATGAAGTCGGATTGAGCAAAAGCAAGATCTACTACACGTCCTTCATGAACATTTCTATCTTCAATTTGACGATATATAAGTCCAATGGAAGGAGATGTGGTAGGGAGTTGGGAAACTTTAGGAATGTAGTTTTTAGTGTGAGAAAGATCTTCGGTAGTTGCTTTTGGCATTTTCACCTAAACACATCAACAATACAAAAAGACCAAAATAAATATAAAGAAAGATAAAAGTATATGTATATTGTTAAGGCTTATGTTGGAACGTAAACATAGTTCGTTACTAATCCTAAGAAGTAGATTACCATGTTCCTTAATATTGTTTTTAACTCGTTCTAGATATACTTGACGATGTTTAATAAGTAGTTATGGACAAATCCATGCGCCCTTTTAAACATCTTAATATATCATGAAATTTACTAGATTTACATTAGATTGTAAAAGGACTAAGTTTGTAGATACGCAACAAACTTTCTCAAAAGTACCGAAATACGTAACCTACTAAAAAAAGTCTGTAGATCGCTAACAAACTTTCAAATTTTGTACAATATACGCAATGTTGACCGATTTTTTACCTGTTTGACCGGTTTACAGGTTAAAACTTTATAAAATATACATTATTGGCCCCTGTGGTTTGCGTCTATTTTCATCGGTCATCCTTTAATGTTTTTTCAATTATGAAAGTTACAATAACGGTCCTTGTGGTTTGGTTGACTTTCACTTTTGGTCCATTTTTACAAAAAAATAATTTTTTTCAAATTTTTTCAAAAAAATATTTCTTTTTTCAAAATCTTTTAAAAAACAAAATGGAATAAAAAAAAAATTCGAATAAAATTTTTTTTAGAAAAATATTTTTTCGAAAAAAATTTTGAAATTTTTTTAAGAAATTTTTTTTATTTTTTTAAATTCGAATAAAAAATCTTTTAGAAAAATATTTGAATAAAAAAAATTTTAGAATATTTTTTTTTTAATTTTTAGAAATATATTTAATTTTTTAGAAAAAAATTTTATTTGATTTTTTTTTAAAATAAAAAATATTTCTTAAAATTTTTAAAAAAAAAATTCTAAATTTTTTTTCAAAATTTTTTTTCTTTCTAAAAAATATTTTTATTCAAATATTTTTCTAAAAAATTTTTTATTCGATTTTTTTTTGAAATTAAAATTTTTTTTATTCAAATATTTTTCTAAAAGATTTTTTAT
This sequence comes from Artemisia argyi, assembly GCA_030686995.1. Taxonomy (NCBI): domain Eukaryota; kingdom Viridiplantae; phylum Streptophyta; class Magnoliopsida; order Asterales; family Asteraceae; genus Artemisia; species Artemisia argyi. The sequence goes on along the minus strand of CM060678.1, from coordinate 190,749,677 downwards.
TCGAATTTTTTTTAAAAAATTAATTTAAAAAAAAATCGAATAAAAAATTTTTTAGAATTTTTTTTTTAATTTAATTTTTTTTTAAATTAAAAAATTTTTTTTTTTTTAAAATTTAAGAAATATTTTTTATTTTTTTTCTAAAAAATTAAATATATTTCTAAAAATTAAAAAAAAATATAATTTTTTTTTATTCAAATATTTTTCTAAAAGATTTTTTATTCGAATTTAAAAAAAAAAAAAAATTTATTCGAATTTTTTTTTATTCAATTTTATTTTTTAAAAGATTTTGAAAAAAAAAATATTTTTTTAAAAAAATTTGATTTTTTTATTTTTTATTTTTTTTTTTTATTTTTTTTTGTAAAAGTGGACCAATGGTGAAAGTCAACCAAACCACAAGGACCATTATTGTAACTTTCATAATTGAAAAAACGTTAAAGGATGACCGGTGAAAATAGACGCAAACCACAGGGGCCACTAATGTATATTTTATAAAGTTTTAACCTGTAAACCGGTCAAACAGGTAAAAAATGGGTCAACATTGCGTATATTGTTCAAAATTTGAAAGTTTGTTAGCGATCTACAGACTTTTTTTAGTAGGTTACGTATTTCGGTACTTTTGAGAAAGTTTGTTGCGTATCTACAAACTTAGTCCTAAATACTAGCTATTTCTTGCGAGTTTCTTATGCATGTGATCTGTTTTTGAAAAACATGGTTTGTATTTTTACTTAAAAATGTTATTTTTAGTAATAAATCAAACGCTTCCTTAACTAGTGACTTATACCACTAGTATGTCAATATATATATGAATTATATATCTTGACAAGTCCGATTAGCAATTTTTAGGTTTATGATTATAACAAAGTTTTATAAAAATTATAATGACTAGGTTTCGATATTATTTGGACATAATCCAAACACTCCTATATTGTGAACCAATATAATTTTTCTTGGTCAAAAAATGTAATTTCAAGTTTTACAAGTTACAAAAGTATAATGTGATTAGTTTTAACACGTTTTAAAATCATTATTCAACAATGAGTTTACTAAAAATTTTGAAAAGGAGTGTATGAAGATTTTCAAAAATTTTAGACATGATAGTTTATAATTACTAGTTTCTAGTGTTGATTAATCATTCTAATCCTAGGGGAAGCATTTGGTTATGGAGTTTTAGGACTTAATTCGAAAGAGATTGTGAAATAGAAGAATTTTATAAAACATGCATAATCATGAGTACGACCAAATAAGATGAAATTAGATGAAATGTGTTATGAAAAACTTACAATACGTAATGGTGATTGTGTTAGATGAATTTTCCCTTTGCGAATTAACCCGAATTATGTGATTTGGAAGTGATTTGAGATGTTTTTGGGTTTTGGTTTTCGTCACAGCAGAAGCAGGGGAAGCGGAGAATGAAAAAGTGGAATGTTTGGCAAAAGGAATAAGGAGAAAAATGGGTTGGATCAATCAGATGGCCGGCCCCCTTAAACATTAAGGGAGCCGCCCTTCATTTGGCTGTCGGTCCCCTTAAACATTAAGGGGGCAGCCCTCCAAAATTTGATTTTTCAAGTTTTGGTTTCTGGAACAAACAAAAAAATATTTATATATATATATATATATATATATATATATATATATATATATATATATATATATATATATATATATATATATATATATATATTTATATATATATATATATATATATATATATATATATATATATATATATATATATATATATATATATATATATATTTATATTTAATCAAACATACGTTGGAGAGTGTACGCACGAAGGGAATTACTTGACATATTGTCAATAAACTTTTCTTGATCATTTCGGATAAAATATATCAAGTTTTCAAGTGAACGAGAAAGTTGTGGAAGGTTCATAAGTATATATATATATATATATATATATATATATATATATATATATATATATATATATATATATATATATATATATATATATATATATATATATATAGTAATGGCTTATAAGTCGATAATATAAGAGGGAGACGTATGCAACGGAAGCCGGGAGTTTGTTTCATCCATAGATTTTTCGACTCATCTCTCTTCATCAGCATGAGTGTCGTTAAAAAAAAAGAAAAAGAAAAAAAGAAAAAAAAAACCGATAAGGCAAATGGGTAAAAGAAAAGGTTCGTAAACGAACAATTTCTAGTTCTAGAAAATCAACAAATGAATTTTCCAGGTTATAAGATCCTAGATATATCTAAGTGTATATATATGTATATATATATTTATTTAGATATAGTATAAGTAGATAAGTATATATATGTATAGAAATGAAAAAAATAGAGGGAATAATGAACCAATCAAAATCACATAAAAATTAGATACTAAACTAAGCATGCATTTGTTGACAAGGAAATAAAAGGAAATGTGTACCTTACGTCTTCAATGCGTTTAACTTCAAAATCTTCAAGAGATAGTCCGAACAAGAGGTGATATCAAAGATTTCCATGTTTGAATGGTGAGAATTTTTACGTTGGTCCCCATTGTCTCATTTGACCAAAGTTATTTGTCCCGAACATGTTTTGTATTTGACTTGGGTGCATATATGGTGGAAACATTCCCATGGATTGAAGTTCCACATTTGTTGATTATTGTTAAAGTTTCGTCTATTTTGGTTTATTCTTGGTTGAGGTGTTTTAGGTCTAGGGTAAGAATTATTCGGTTTCCTAGGTGGTGGAGTTTTAGATCTTGTTTTAGTTTTAGACGATTCTACTTCGGTTTTTTAAAGATGGTTTATAAAATGGTTTTATTTCTTCATTACTAGCTAGAGGTATTTTCTTATCATTTATGAGTATATACTTAGGATTAGATTTTGAAGGTTTTAGTTCCTTGAGTTCACTTTCAAATTTAACATTTTTAACTTCACTTGTTGAGGCTTCGTTTGAGTTAAAACCTAGAACGGTTTTGTCTCCGGATATTCTTTGAATACTTATAATTTTACTAAGTGAGTTACTACTATTTTCAAATTTATCAAGTTTACAAATTTCTTCCTTAAGTTTGTTGTTTTCACTTCTAAGTTCTTGACATGATTTACATTCTTCAAAAGTTTCTTTACCTTTTTCAAGTTGATGTATTTTAATTTTTAGTTCAAGTACTTCATTTTCTAATTGGTTGTTTATGTATTTTAGTGATTTGTTTTTAGCCATTACTTGTTGTCCTAATTTGCATAATCTATTGTATTCACTATCTAAATCTTTTTCATCTAATGATAGATTTTCATCACTAAAATATTCGGTTTCGGAATGTACCTCACTTGACGTTTTAGCCATGAGACACTTTTCTTCCTTTGTTGTTTCTTTCTCATCTTCATCGCTATCACTCCAAGCTCCTCCAACAAACGCTCTTTGATTTTGATCTCTTGTCATCATTGGACATTTTCCAATAAGGTGATTTGGATCACCACACTTGAAACTTTTTCTCTCATTCTTGCTATACTTGTCATCATTATTCTTTTGAGGTGTTCTCCTTTCATCGTGGGGTTGTCTAACGAATCTTCCTCGCCTTTTGAAGAATTTCTTGAAATCTCTTACTGCCATGGCATATTCTTCGTCTTCGCTTTCGGAAGATGAGCTATCTTCGTTGTTGGATTCCTTTCTAGCTTTCAAGGCGATTGACTTGCTTTGCTCTCGTTTCCCTTTAACCATTTCGGAGTCCTTCTTTATTATTGCTTCGTAGACTTTTAAATTACCAATTAATTCATCAAGTTGTAGTGTTGACAAATTCTTTGATTCTTCAATAGCCGTCACTTTAGCTCGCCATTTTGGGTGAAGAGCTCTAAGAAACTTCCTAACAAAACTCTTACTAGAGAAATTCTCATCAAGTGCTTTTAAACTTGTGATGATAGTGTTAAATCTAGCAAAAGCATTATCAATTGATTCCTCTTCCGGAATCGTGAATTGCTCATATTGTTGAACAAGTAGATCTATTTTGTTATCTTTGACTTGATTATTACCTTGGTGGGTTATTAATAAAGAGTTCCAAATTTCTTTTGCGGTTTCACACATGAAGATCCTTTCGTACTCTTTACGTGGTAACGCATTGTAAATAACCATTTTTGCTTCATTATTTTTAGCAGGTTTTCTTTTTAAATCATCATTTTGTTTTTCAAAAAGTACGATTTCATCTTTCTTAGTTTCAGGGTTATTTTGAATAGGTAAAAAATCACCATCGGTAATAATATGCCAAAGATCTAGATCTTTTGATTTCACATAAGTTTCGAATCGATTTTTCCAATATAAAAATCCATCACTTTCAAATAGTGGTGGTCTTTGCATAGATTGCCCTTCTAAATATTTTTCAGATTCCATAGATCGTTACAAGTTTTAAAATACAATATATTTTAAAGATCTTGTTAGACGTGGCTCTTGATACCAGTTGTGGAAAACTAGAAGGGGGGGGGGGTTGAATAGTTTTACGTCTTTTTAAATTTATAGACACAAGTTTGTTTAAAAAATATTTGATTCTTGTTTATGTGAACTCAATACTTGCACTATATGAACAATTGTACAATAACTAACTAACAAAGATAATATAGTAAAGGTAAGTAAATGAGTAATGAGAAGAGTTGGAAATATCAAACCACAACACAAGGATTTATAGTGGTTCGGCTACAAGGACACCTTCCTTGTTCCTACTCCACTCCCCGAGTCACCTACTCGAGAGTTTTCTTCACTATGTCAACAAACTCCCTTTTGGCGGAGAAAACCTTACACACCAATTTACACACCACAATAACTTCACAACTTGATCACTACTTCTACACAACTTCTTCACACCAATATTCTACACACCAGTCTTCTTCACACCTATCTTCTATACACCAATCTTCTACTTCACACCTATCTTCACAACTAACCTACTTCACTACTTATCAACTTCTATTTTCTACACAACTTCTATATCTTCTAAACAATTAATCACAAGCACAACACAATATTCACAAGTGAATATATATATACACTATGCACAACTACTCTTCAACACTTCTTGAACTTGATTGTAGAAAGAGTGTTCTTCTTTTGCACTTTGGATGAGAATGGATGATGAGGGATTGAATCACTTGAAACAAGGATTAATATACAAATTATCAAAGGGTTTTAGAGGATGTTTAGAGAGTTATAGATCTGAAAATTTCGTGCAAAAAGTGAGGAAAAAATCCAGGTTTAAGATGGTATTTATAGGCAAAAGATTCTGACAGAGGAGCGTGGCCAGTCCCCTTAAATCAAGGCCGGTCCCCTTAATTTTAAGGGGACCGCCCCTTATAATTAAGGGGGCCGCCCAGCTGAAACGGCCAGAATCTTTGTCTTTTAGTGAGGAAAGTTTATTTGGTGAAAAACTAACTGATTTTGGTTAAAAAATTTGAATTCATATATTTAGTATGAATAAATTATTTTTCTTTATTACCAAAAGTGTTTTTCAAAAATATATAATATGTTTATATAATTAAATAAACTTTGTGTTAGTTAATTAAATACCCCTTTGATCATGAGATGTATTAAGCACTTGTTTATCCATACCTTAAGTGATTAAGTTGGATATAGTGATATAAACTAGCTTAATACTTGTTTACGTAGTAATTATACGATTGACGATTTTACATTTTGTGATCGTCAAAATATAGAGATATCGAAAGATATAAATAACGTTTTCACACATTATTTATGTCACCAATACGGATGTGGACCACCACAAGTTTCACAACTCTGATTTACAACATTCACTTGATGATTAGGTTTTGCAATAGACAAAGCATCAACTTTCTTGTTAATGGCTGCTAGCATACTCATGATCTCAAAATTAGTTTTGCTACTAGCATTAGAAACTTGAGTTTTGTTTCCAGCCATTCTTACACGAGCCTTTTTCTCAATAATCATGAAGGCTTCATTAGTGTCTCGAGTCAACAAGTTCCTACCAGCATCAAAATTGAGTGAGTCTTGATCAGCATGACCCAACCCATTGTAAAAAGTATCAATCTGCTGTAAGGATGTGAACCCATGATTCGGACATTTTTCCAACAAATCTTTATATCGATCCCAAGCTTCACTGAACAACTCATCAAAAGCTTGTTGGAATCGAAAGATTTGGGATCAATGATTAGAAGTTTTAGAAGGAGGATAGAAATAATTCACGAACTTGGAAGCTAGATCGTTCCAAGAATGAATCGAATTCGGTGGTTCCTTTTCCAGCCAAGTCCGGGCTGCCCCTTTAAGGGAGACAGGAAACAATTTCAATTTCACCACATCGTAAGGGACTTGATTGATCTTAATGGTCTCAACGATGTTGGTGAAATTTCTTATGTGAACATATGGGTCCTCGTGTTCAAACCCGTGAAAGGATATACTCGTGATGATGTTGAGTAATCCGTGATTAATCTCAAATTGATTTGCAGTGATATCGGAAATCACGATGGCTCTCCTCACACCATTGAATGGTGATTGGAGTTGCTTCTCCATCGGACATGGATCGAAAGCCGGTTAGGGTCCCATCGAAGGGATCCTATTGTGTTAAGGACCACCCATCGGCGGGGGTCCCATGTTTTGTTCGTTCTGGTTCATTTCCTCGTCGTTGGAGAAATTAACCCGATGATTATGTCGTAAAACCCTCTCGGGGCTCGAGAATGGAGAAGTAAGACTTTCAGAAGTTGAACGGGTGTTCATATACCAAAAATAAAAAGAAAAAGAAAAAGAAAAAGAAAATCATTTTTATTGGAGATATTTTTGGCTTTATTAAATTTATTTAAAAACAAATCACAAAAACTTTTATTCTCTTTTTTCAAACGTTACGTTAATCGTAATCATTTCCTTCAAAACTACTCGCGACGAAATGTTAGAGAAGAATGTTTCTCTCTTCAGCTTGCAATTTAATGTCTAAGCTTCCGTATTTCCGACTTATTCGGTTGTAGAATTAAAGTAATCCGATTAACAACTAAGTTCACGCGTTCTTATGTTGGTAGGCTTATTTGATTTACAACGCCCCCTCTTCTACGAGGGAGTCGAGGCTATAACTTTCTTTTTGTATTTTTTAAAACACTTTAAGAAAAGTGTTTTTAATTTTTCAATTTTTATATTTTTATAGAAAATATTCACAAGATAGAGGAAGGTTTTCCAAAACACGATTTTTAAAAACGAAATTCAAAAACTCACTTCAAACCTTTCCCGGCAGCGGCGCCAAAAATTTGATTCACACAATTTTATATATATTATAATACTAAGGAAATCTGCTGGAAATACGGATTACCCGAGTCGTATCCCGTGAAGGAGTGAATGGAATCGTTGAAATTCGATTCGTGAAATTGTGTCGTGAAAAGTGGAAATTGTGAAAATTGTGAATGAGAAACTCAAATTATGAAAAGTAACCATAAATTATGCAAAGGTACAAGCTATATATGCACACATTATTAAGATCTAAAAAACGGAAATTCAAACGCGATTCTTAAAACGTAACGTACAAATTAAAACGCAGCTTTTTAATGAAAAATTATCCTACAAATGTGAAATAATTTTTTAAAAATCTTAAACAACTAAAAATAATTTTGAGAAAAAGAAAAATATTTTTTTTACTTTTTATTTATTTTCTATGAATTTATTTGTATTTTTGTAGTTTTTTAAATGAATTAAAAATAAGAAAAATTGTAAAAATAAAAGTGAAAAATACAAAATAAATTTTGACAAATCTAAAATATCAGAAAAGAATTATCTAAAATATTTTTAGATTTTAAGGCTTTTTTTATTTTTATTTGATTTTTATTTATAAAAAGGAATTATAAAATGAATTAAAACTAAGAAAAATTAAGAAAAAGAGTAAAACAAATCAGAAAAATCTGAAAAAAATGCATAAATTCTAAAATAATGAAAGGAACTTGAGAAAAATTTTCAAATGAAAATAAGCCAGGAAGGTGCTTATTGATAGCAAAACAGCTTATAGCAAGTGTTTATTAATAAGCACTTGCCACAAAACTAAATGAAACTTTAAACACAGACTTAGGACACTCAAATAAGCTCAAAAGTATTCAATACAAACATAAATAAGCTCAGAAACATAAGCAGAGATCAATAAGCAGTCACTAATAAGCCAATGAATAAGCAACTCCCAAACAGAATAAGCCAGTAACTAAGGTACAATGAAATCAACTTCTATGCACTCAAATATACACAGAAACATCAAAGCAACTCAGGTTATAAACCAGAAATCACTACTGCAAGTCCTAGTTCAATTCAGTATTTTAGTCTCATTCACCTTATTTGCAGATCAAAATAAGCTCACCTTATAAGCTCTTAAGTACAAATTATTGGGAGCAAAAGCTCAACTATACTGCTGAGTTTATGAAAACACTAAAAGCCCTATCAGATTTTATTAATTGCACGCCTAATTAAGTCTAAGAACAACAACCTAAAGAAACTATGCAAATGAAACAGTTGACGATTATTGTGCTAATACTATTTGGCTATACCCAAATTCTACTGATTATATCTATTTCTACTTGTAATTTTAAGCTACCATTACACTAAATTGAACTAACTTTATACTAAATTACAACTACACTTCAAAATTATCAACTGGATCTTACAAATTCTAACAGTAAGCTATTATTAAATCCTACTTTGACTTTCTATGAACTATACTACTAAACTTATGCTCTATTTAAGTTTCTGAAACCTATGGTAAGGTAAATGTGAAGCTATATCAGTAAAACATCAACATCTCAACACAGTTACAAATTAATCCAAACACTCCCTTAATATTCAACTAACACTATGAATACCTGATTCCAACTACAAATCTCAAAACCAATGATCCAATAAGCTACAATATCACTATCAGAAGCTATTTCAATAATCAATCACAACTAAAAACAATAGAAACTCAGAAACACAGATTTGCATTAAGTATTATGAAACTTGAACCAAGTACTTACAAAATCATTCTCCTCAGCTAGAACAGAGGAGTTCACTAAGCTTGCCTGTCTTTAGACAGGCCAAGTGCTTCCCAATCTCACTTGAACTATCACTTACCCCATTAATTATCACCAAAGTCTCACAGTTGACTTTTGTTGTCTCGAATTGGACTTGTGAATGAAATGAAATGGTTTAAACTATAAACAAACTCACAGAAGCTACAAAGCTTAAATGAGTCGTTACAAACTACAATCAAACTTATTTGAAAGCTAAATTCAACAAAATCTATTTTTATATTTTATTTTTGATTTTCTAAAACTTTTGAACTAAATGAAAACTGATTTGAAAGTAAAATTGTATGAACTGAATTAGGATGATAAAACAGAGATAAAAAGCTAAACAAGAAATTGTAAACAAGAATAAGCTGAAATTGATTGAACATAAACTGATTTCATTAACTAAAAGAGTACAAATTAAAAGAAAATTACAATGCTAAAGTTGAGAAGTAAATTGGGCAGAGTTTCACTACACTATACTCCACCCCCTAAACAAGCTATCCTAACACTCCATTTATAGCAAATGTGAGAAGATTCTAGAGATGAGGGAGTCACGGATTGCCACCTTGGCAATCCGTGTGGTGTGTTTTCTGAGAGTCAATCCAAGCCATCTAATCATATACCAATCATTCCCCTCAGCTAATCACCCTTGGATCACAATTTGTGACGTATTCAATCCAATAGGAGGCTGACATCTGTCCCTTTTGTGCTTCTTAGCTCTGATACGCACCTCTGACATTCCCCTTAACTTCTAGAAGAACAATGATTTGACTATTAAGCCTTTAATTGTGGTAAATTAGACGGGTGGGTAAATTAGGGTTCATGTGAATAGTTAATTCTAGGAAAGGGGTGAATTTGGGGGGGCGGGAATGGGTAAAGATTATTTTATCTTTGTTTGACCCGTTTTAGTAATAGTTGACCGAAGGGGAGATGGGCCGGGTATGGAAATGGTTAGGCTTGGATTTGTTTTATGGATTTCTTTCTTTTGGACTTGATCACATGGACTTAAGTTTTATATGTAATTTCAGATTTGTTAATGAAATGTACAAGGACCATTAGTGTAATTTGCTAAAAATGCAAGGGCTGAAAAGTAAATCTTCAAAATGTAATCCAAGGACTGTATTTGTCAATCTTGAAAACTTGAAGGGCACTTGTTGACATTCTTCAAAATAAATCTTTGAGGGACTAATTCTGCCAACTTTGGAAATTATAGGGACTGATACGTGAGGATTGCACCAGGCTTTACCTCTCGAGGGATCTCGAGAAGCTTACAACCCCCACCAGGCAGTGTACCTGATCGTTGTAGTATAGTATAGTGACAAGTACCGAGGGATTGATCGTTCAGCTGGGAATAGTGTCGCTAGGATTAGAAAACCTAATTACTAGTTCTAAAGATGATGGATGATTATTTTTGTATTTTTATATTTTTTTAGAAAGCAAATAAAATTCTCGGGTTTGAAGGATTTGGACGGAATTAGTTGCTAGTCAACTAACCAAATACTAAAGATGCAATCAAAATAAAATACTAGAAATGAAAATAAAACTAAATTAAACTAAGGTTGTGAGCAATAAGTGGAGAAATTGTGTTTACTTAGATTTCACTACTCCCTAGATATCTTTTACACGTTAATTACTTGTTATAGTTGCGTGGATGATGGATTGTATTCCTTAATACCATTCATGGGGTGGCGCACTTAATTCCCCAATCCTATGAGTGCCTACTTCACTCCTATGTCGAGCCGGCTAAGAAGCTCCTAACATGGGATCATTAGAATTTACTCATGCATTAAATACAACCAATAAAACCTAGTGCACATCAGTTCATGTTTCCTAAGACGTTCAAGCATGTTACCATTTGGAGATCTGCCAGTTTTCTAAAGCCTAACATCGAAATTATTCATCCAATACAACCATAAACAAGTAATCAACACATAATCAACATCTAGGTTTCATTAGATCTAAGCAAACACAAGATAGATCTAGCCTAGCATGATGGAATTAAGACAAGCACAAGATATAGACAACCAACACATAGACATATTGATTGAATTAGAAGAACACTTATCTCAATTACACATGTAAGGTTTCAAGGGCTGAAAACCCTTGAAAAACCTGTAAAATTCGTAACAAGTTCGGCCTTAGGGTTTCTCCAAAACTTCTCCTTTTTTCTGAATGAAAATTAGAAAACTATATATAGGAAATTGAGGCTGATGGCGTCAAGACCAAATAGGTGACGCCGTCATCTTGCCGCCAAAATAATTCTCGGACTGCCTTGATCTACATCTGACGCCGTCATGTGTTAGGCTCTTCCAGGCCGTCACGTGTTTTACTCTTGACGCTCTTCCTCGTGACGCCTTCACGTTTACACTGGGCCATCATGCAATTTACTCTTGACGCCGTCAAAGTGTTGCTCTTGACGCCGTCACCTACTGTTCCAGCAAGGAAAATTGAGACTTTGGCGTTTTCTTCATTTTTATGCTCCAAAAACGTCTGAATTGCTTCCTTTTCCAGATTCCTCTCCCAAAGTACCTAAAATCACAAAAGGAACAATTTAGGGAAATATTTGATCAAATAAATTCAATTCCGGGCTTAAATGACCCCCTAAAAGTGGTTCATTTTTTGCCTCATTATATACCCTTACACTTGAGATTTGCTTGTCCTCAAGCAAATGCGCTTTTATTCTACTCAAAATACAAGTTAGGGGTCATTTAACACTAATATAAAAGTAATTACAACAAATAATCGTTCCACTAAAGACCAAAGACAAGCACGGAGGTCATACACAAGCACCTCACAAATAGTGTTTAGATACTCACATCTCTCGGGTGTAATAAAGTATAAATTACAATATGGAAACGGAAGATATCTCTCACTACTTGTCATAGCAAAATAGATTACCATAGGCTTGGGAAAGGATCACCACCACATGGCGTAAGCACCTAGGATAAACTATCAAAGAGGTCTTTTAAAGGGTTGTAACGTTAGGTGTAGGGATATGGAATACACGGTTTTGTTGGATAAAGGCAATCTTTACTGGTGGCGAGTTAACAATCTTGGTTAATTACATGTACAATATGGCGTTGCTAAGCCAAGACTAGACTCGACTTAAGCTAATAAATGAAAAATAACAAAAACATAAAAAATGAACATAGAATGAAACGGGATGGTAGTCCGTATGTTTTTTCTCTTTTCTTTTTCTATTTTTTTTTTACTTTTTCTTGATTTTTCGATTTTTTTTTTTTTTTTTTTTTTTTTTTTTTTTTTTTTTTTTGCATACACCTTTACCCTACCATCCAAAATAATACATCATAGGGGATGAACATTCCCCTTACATTTGAATTTTTACATACTTTACAATAAACTAATCTAATGACTCGAATTAAAAAAATCAAAATACTTGGAGTACTTTTAAGATTAACGTACATATGGGGGTAATAAATGATGTTCTTCCCCATTACTCCATAAAATAAGTACTTTACCCATGAGTCCCAATCGTCCCAAATCAATATATACAAGGATATGACTCGACTTAGCAACCATGTAATCAATTAGATAGTTAACTTAGGGTTTAAACAAATAACAATAACGCACTAAAGATGAGTGCATACACGGAAGGCTAAGGCGATTTGGGTGTACATTTAAGTGGGGTGTAACAAATTCTTCCTTTAAGTAAAATGCTTAAAGTTAGAAACGAAAAGATAGGCTTGGAGGGGTGTACTGGGGGTTTCGTGTACTAAAAATGAGTACAACGCTAAGGTGTGGGAAAAATTAGTTGACTTAACTAGTCAAGTAATATGACTTAAATGGTCAAGTAATTATGATACGGGTTTAACACAAGGGTGATCCTAATGCCTCTTATCATGTAGTAAATCCTACTACACGAATGTAGTCTCACTAGCAGTCTCGGGATGCATCACTAACGCAAGTTCTAGAATCTAAATGCTACCGGTACACTCATAAGCACTAATAATAAATGCTTTTCCTATCAAATCTAAAGGCGAACCTCACATATTTGGGTGGAAAATTTTTCTGAATAGTACGGTTTTGTGCTAGTCATACAATCTCCTATCCATGAGACGCTTGTTATGGCTAAAGTTTCACTCCTAAATGTTGTAAAAAATTTTAAATTTGGCGCTAAAATTGCACTAACAAGTATTTCTCATAGTTTTATTACACATCTACTATTAAACAAACAAACTCAAGCGAAAGTGTACATGTAAGGTATCATCATTTTACCCTCCCCTTACACTTAAGATGAACGTTGTCCCCAATGTTCAAGTAAAGAATGTAAAAGTAAAATAAGTAAAACAAATGAAATCAAATACTCCCCTGATTCGCTCGGTATGTAAAATAAGGTGGCCAGGTTAAATCTTCCTCCAAGAAAATGAATAATCAAAGCTTCCCTTCCAGAATGTAAATCATCTTCTTGTCATACATAACCTGTAAATCCTGAGAAAACAAACAAAACAACCTCGCATAAAATCGGCGGCAATCTATATAAGTTACTAAATCCTAGAAAACAAAGTAAGATATAATGCTTGTGAAATGAAGTTTGCAGATTTCCTGGAGATTATAAAACTTAATTATTCAACAAAAACTTTAAGACTCCATTAGAAAAACAAAACCGGTAAAATTTCCAGATTTTTACACGTGACGCCGTCAAGAGTAAACTCATGACGCCGTCAGAAGTGATCTGCAGAAATTCTTATGTTAAGTTTCCGGAAAATTTCTGGAAAAACATGGTCCTACTTCCTGGACAATCCTGCAAAACTTCATTATGACTCAATACAAGCATTGGACTCTAACAAATACGAATATACATGTTCACTTAATATTGTGGAGAATCATGATCGGGTTGTTTCTTAAAAACATATTTGGGGTTTCCCCTTACACTTATCTTTTGCAAAAATACCTTTAGGTGGAGTTAAGACTAGGCCAAAACAACAAAGTAAAGTATTTCCACTATTTAGTTTAGAAACATGATCTACCAACAATAAAAATAAAGCATGCATACGGAAGCAAATAACAAACAAACAAAATAAAAATCACACACAACATGGGTTGCCTCTCAAGAAGCGCTTTTCTTTATTTACGAGTCTTGTAGCTAGACTCAAGGTCATGGGTTACTACGTGATCTCATCGTTGGTTTCACTCTCTAGGTCGTCTTCTAAACCAGTTTTGTATTCCGGACCTAGTTGCAAGCATTTTTTGTAGAAACCAAGCATCCTATTCTTCACATATTCTACTCCTCTACGTCTATCCTCATCATTCCTATAGTAAGCCGCTTGCTTGTGTTCCTTTTCTAAATTAGAGAGGAGGCGGTATTGCTCAATCTTGTAGGGCATTTGTTAGGCAACCTCATCATTTTCTTCCTTAAATCTAACTATCCCTAGAGTCGGATCATAACTCATCCTAGTGGCCTCAACAAATGGTTTTCCAGATATTATTTGGCTTAGGCAAGCATCTATCACCGGACAAGTGTCTTCTACTATCATAAAATCGATATCATAAGTGAGATTGCCTATAATCACATGTAATCCCTTCACTCTTCCTACAAAATTACTTATCAGATTCTTATTGGGCATCATCCTAAAATCAAGTTGTTTCTTCATCACCCAATTGTAATAAGTCCTAGTCATGATGTTAACAAGAGATCTAGGATCGATGTAAGCTTTCCATATATGCATATGCCCGATGCTGCATGGCATGTTAATGTTAGAGGGGTCTCCCATTTTGATAAGGGGTGTGCCAAGGATATATGGTCTCTCAGGACTATCGAATAAATCCTTATGGTATTCCCGTTCTTCCTTGGTGGGCATCTTATCAAAGTATTTTTCTATAGTTTCTACTTCCTCTAACCCCTTTTCCTTATTAACCTCAACTTCCCTACTTTCATCCCTAGTTTCGGTTTCTACTCCAACTTCATCTTTGTCACTTTCTTCTATCTCCTTATCTATTGGCTTAATGGTGACAACATTGACAAAGTGGACATGTTTAGATGATGAGGGGTCCTTAATTTAGATTCTGTTATTGGTGTCCCTAGTGTCCTTCCTAGGTGTAGTTAACGCTTGGTTGTTGAGGGCTTTCAACAAGTTGTCTATCTTGTTGGTCATCTCCGTTTGTTGTTGGTTGAATTTGGTTTCAAACCTAGCTATTCGAGCTTCTTGAGATGCCATGAACTTTGACATCAATCCTTCAAGATTGTTGGTACTACCATAGTTATTAGAAGGATTGTTATTGAAAGTAAGGTTGGAGGGTGGACCGTTTGGTTGGTAATGATTAGGCGGATTGGAAGAATTGGGTTGATTTTGTTTCCACCTAAGGTTTGGGTGATTTTCCAAGAGGAGTTGTAGGAATCACCATAAGGGTTTGGCTCGGGTTAGAAAGTGTACCACTTATCTCCCGCTTCGCCGGTACGTGAGGATGCGTAGTCCGCAAAAGCTGTTCCGGGGAGTTCCACACAATCACGAGTGTCATGGGGACCACTACATAATTCGCATGAAGAAGTGATTTTGTTCACTTGGCTTGAAGGCTTAGGAGCTTCGTAGGATTTCATAAGAAACTTGACATTGTCCTTAAGTTCCATGATCCTACGGTCGGGAGTGCTAGAGTTATTTGAAGGCAAAGATATTGCCTTGACCGTTTTGTTCAAATCACGGGGATCATTCCAACTTTAGTTGTCATAGAGAGCAAGATCTTCTATGAGTTCCCATGACTGTTCCGCACTTAGATCACGTAGCTTACCACCGGCCGATTGGTCAATGGCTCGCCTCGTGGAGAGATCGATATGGCCATAAAAGATTTGGACTTGGAGCCAAAGATCTATGCCATGATGAGGGACTTTTTGGAGTAAGTCCTTGAAAAGAGTCCATGCTTCATAAAGAGATTCATTTTGACGTTGTTGGAACATCAAGATGTCATTTCTAAGCTTAGTAGTTCTCCCCGGTGGGAAAATTTGAGCAAGGAAACGAGTGGTGAGATCATCCCATGTGGTGATGGATCCCGCGGGTAAACGCTCAAGCCATTGACTAGCTTGATCCCGTAGAGAGAATTGGAATAGGCGTAATCGGGTTGTCTCTCTAGTTTCAACACCTAGGTCTATGGAATCTACGATTTTTAGGAAGTCCTTAAGATGTTGCTTTGGATCTTCGGAACGAAGTCCGTGGAATGCGCATCCGCTTTGCACCAACCGGATGGTGTCGGATAGCAAGGGAGTCACATTGGCTCCGGTGAGCTCAATGGTGTTTCGGTAGCCTTGGTGGCTAGGTCGGGAATACTCTCCTAAGGTTCGGGGCCTAGGAGGTTCTAGTGGTGGGTTTTGTTGTGGTGGGATGACGGGTTCAAAGATGTTCTCATCGTCCATGATGTCGGGTGGTGAAGAGTTACGAACAAACATACAAAGAAATAAGATAGACTAAAGAAACCTAAAAATAAAAATAAAACCTTACTAGAAAGGAATCTAGCAAGTAGACCTAATAAAAAGAGATTCTAACCTAGACAATAACTATTCCCCGGGCTGCGGCGCCAAAAACTTGATACGTGGGGATTGCACCAGGCTTTACCTCTCGAGGGATCTCGAGAAGCTTACAACCCCCACCAGGCAGTGTACCTGATCATTGTAGTATAGTATAGTGACAAATACCAGGGGATTGATCGTTCAGCTAGGAATAGTGTCGCTAGGATTAGAAAACCTAATTACTAGTTCTAAAGATGATGGATGATTATTTTTGTATTTTTATATTTTTTTAGAAAGCAAATAAAATTCTCGGGTTTGAAGGATTTGGGCGGAATTAGTTGCTAGTCAACTAACCCAATACTAAAGATGCAATTAAAATAAAATACTAGAAATGAAAATAAAACTAAATTAAACTAAGGTTGTGAGCAATAAGTGGAGAAATTGTGTTTACTTATATTTCACTACTCCCTAGATATCTTTTACACGTTAATTACTTGTTATAGTTGCGTGGATAACGGATTGTATTCCTTAATACCATTCATGGGGTGGCGCACTTAATTCCCTAATCCTATGAGTGCCTACTTCACTCCTATGTCGAGCCGGCTAAGAAGCTCCTAACATGGGATCATTAGAATTTACTCATGCATTAAATACAACCAATAAAACCTAGTGCACGTCAGTTCATGTTTCCTAAGACGTTCAAGCATGTTACCATTTGGAGATCTGCCAGTTTTCTTAAGCCTAACATCGAAATCATTCATCCAATACAACCATAAACAAGTAATCAACACATAATCAACATCTAGGTTTCATTAGATCTAAGCAAACACAAGATAGATCTAGCCTAGCATGATGGAATTAAGACAAGCACAAGATATAGACAACCAACACATAGACATATTGATTGAATTAGAAGAACACTTATCTCAATTACACGTGTAAGGTTTCAAGGGCTGAAAACCCTTGAAAAACCTGTAAAATTCGTAACAAGTTCGGCCTTAGGGTTTTTCCAAAACTTCTCCTTTTTTTCTGAATGAAAATTAGAAAACTATATATAGGAAATTGAGGCTGACGGCGTCAAGACCAAATAGGTGACGCCATCATCTCGCCGCCAAAATAATTCTCGGACTGCCTTGATCTACATCTGACGCCGTCATGTGTTAGGCTCTTCCAGGCCGTCACGTGTTTTACTCTTGACGCTCTTCCTCGTGACGCCTTCACGTTTACACTGGGCCGTCATGCAATTTACTCTTGACGCCGTCTCCTACTGTTCCCAGCAAGGAAAATTGAGACTTTGGCGTTTTTTTCACTTTTATGCTCCAAAAACGTCCGAATTGCTTCCTTTTCCAGATTCCTCTCCCAAAGTACCTAAAATCACAAAAGGAACGATTTAGGGCAATATTTGATCAAATAAATTCAATTCCGGGCTTAAATGATTCCTTAAAAGTTGTTCATTTTTCGCCTCATCAGGGACCAATCTTGCACTTTCTTCAAACTTCACACAAGGATCAATCTTGCAAATCTTTCAAACTTTGAGGATCTCTTCGGAATTTTTAAGCTCAGCTTTGACTTTTACTGACTTATCTGCACTCATTCCACTCTCGTGCTCGTTTTTGCCGGTTTCTGTTTGTTTTTCGTCTTTTTATAAAATATCCGTACCTGCACATTCACAATCACAAAAACACACTTTCTTTGACATTTTGGGTTAGTTTTTGGATTATTAAGTCTCAATTTGATAAAGAAAAAGTGAGTATATAAATACTCACAAATAGGAAGCAAGATACCAATGATTTATGATATCTATATTCTTTATAGTTATATATCATTTTATTAAGTACTAGATTGTCTCACTCACAGTCTAATGAAGTGGCGGATCTTCACTTATCTTGAGACGGCCAGATTGTATATAAATTATTTAATGGGCCAAACTAGTGAATTATTATATATACTAAAAGGCAGAAACGAAAACAGTACCCCCGCACCGTGGCAACAACAGTGCTCTCTATAGTTGTAAAAAAAATGGTCCCTGAGATTATGGATCAGTTGCGAAGTTAGTCCTTAACGATCGTTACTTAACTTTGCAAGTGGCCAATAACCTCGGGGAATGTTTCCGTACAAATGTTTAGCGACAATTTACAAAAACAAAAAACAAAAAAAAAAAAAAAAAAAAAAAAAAAATCCTTGGCGTTATCAAGTTACAAGAATAGTCCCTCAAGTTATCTGTAAGTTTCAAAGTCAGTCCCTAATGACAAACTTTGCAACAACCCAATAATTTTAGGGGCTTTCTCTGTAAAAAAAAAAACTCATACTATTTTCAGAAATAATTTACGAAAATAGTACTTGAGGTTATCAATCTTTTGAATATTTACTCCTTAATGAGTAACTTACTATACGGAAATAGTATTTTGGTAATTGTTTCGTTTCAAATTTAGATTTAGCACGGCATTCCTGCAACAACGCGTGAGTTCGCCCACTCGTTCATTACTAAATTACAAGTACTAAAAATAAATAAAAATAAAAAAAATCACTTCACTGCATAGTATTTCAAGTTGTGAAGGGGGTGGGGTGGGGGACCACCCTCTTTGGTCCTCACATAGCTCCGCCCTTGTCTAATGGTTGGTGACATGCAACATAAAACAGATGTCATCAGTTCAAATTTTGTTCCGTGTCCTTCAATTTTATTACAGTATTTATCTATCTAATTTTGGTAGTAAAACTGGTCAGTGATATGGAAGTTATAAGGATGGTAGACACAGTCACACAGTAAGAAAAAACAAAATCATGTGAGCTTGTCATGTATCATTCATTTCAAGTTTCATGGTGTTGTTTGGGAACATACGAACTGACCAGAATCCACTTACTTTCTCAGGTATATCTTTTGTTTGGTTCTTACATATCTTTGGCAGGTGGTAAAAAACCATTGGCTAGGTGAATTGAGTAAAGGATCAAAATGGATTAGAGGTAAACATATAAATATCACTTTGGACCAAAATTGGAGTCATAATGCTTGGGCTCGGACTAAGGCTGTGTTTGATTTTTTGTTTTTGCCTCTTAACAGGCTCTGAATGGCCAAAATGTCTGAATCGGTCAGACATTTGGTCGTTCAGACCGTTTGTTTTTTTTTCTTCGTTCAGACGCGTTCAGATGCAGTAAGATCTTAATGGTTTAGACTTGAGAGGGGTGTCTGAATACGTCTTGTTGCCTCTTGCTGACACAAATAAAAACCAAAAAAAAAATAGTACGAGCAAGCAAATGTGCGGTTCAAACATGAGTTTTTTTTCCCGTTCAGATGCGGTCAGATTCAGACATTTACGCATCAGATTCAGATTCAGATGTGCGGTTCAGATTCAGATTCAGACCCTCTTAACAAACAAACACCACCAAGTGTAGTGTTCATTTCATAATTTGGACCAAAAGTGTCTTGATTTACTACTTTGATAAAAATAAATAAATAAATAAATAATGTAGCTCGGTGTTTGTGCTATGACGGTGCAACTAGCTATTATAATGGAAGATGCCAAGATGGTTTTTGAGGAGGCCCAAAAGTTGTCCAGTTAGGTGAACTCATGGAGATTATGTGAGCCCAATGTCCGTACTCCAAATTATGCACAAGATTTTCATAACGCTTACACAACTTGAGGAACTACTTGTCATGACATGATTGGTTTGTTGATGGATAATTACATTTTTTTTTTTTTTTTTTTTAACACGTACAAGTGGGTGCTATAAGTGGGTTGTATAATGTAAAAATTGATATCGGAGTTGTACAAGACGTACTTATATATTACTACACCGCTAGTCCGCTATTGTTGTACTTGTGAGATCCGAGCTATAGGGACCACTAGGTTGGTTAGGAGTTTACTTGTTATTAGGGGTGTACACGACGAGCCAGCCAGAGCTCGAGCTCGTTTAAACTCGGCTCGTTCGAGCTTTTTACCGATCCGAGCTCGAGCTTTTCACGAGCGGCTCGGCTCGTTTCCACCCCTATTTCTTATGAAATTAATGACCACGACTATACATATACAATGCCCTTTAAATCAAATCAAAATCATAATTAGAGTGGAAGGTGCCATGACAAGGTAAAACTCCTCATTTGGGGTCACGGGTGTCACATCACCCCAACACCTATTCACAACTAATCCCCTCCTCACTCACAAATAACCTCAACTTACTCATTTGGGACCCACCACTTATAACTTTAATTTTTTATTCATTTTACTAAATAAATTAAATTCATTTCACAAAAATTAAAAATATCACACCATACTAATTTTATTTCATCAAATTAAAAAAGTTACAATACGAAAAGAAAAAAATAAATAAATGATACGAAATAAAATACATCAAGCTGTAACGAAATTAATTATCCCTATTTTGTTGAAATTCTTCTCATTGTTGTTGTTGTCAAACATGCTCAATAAGACATCGTTGAAGTCTTCTGTGTATGTTTTTATTGCGTAGTTCTTTGTTTTGTCTCCTATGTACTGCGTAACATTCAACCCATGAATTTCGCATATGTGGTTGCGGAGGAATATACATTTCGGCAGCTTCGGATATCGCATATTGTTGATCTTTCAAGATCATGTTATGCATTATGATGCACGAGTACATGATTCTTCGTAACTTGGCCACAGTAAATTGACGCACCGGTTGGGCAATAACACGCCAACGCCCTTGTAGGACACCAAAAGCTCTCTCGATATCTTTTCGAGCACTTTCTTATTTCGCTTTCCATGCAACATTTTTTGGGTTACTTGCAACCGTGAATGATTTGACGAACGCTGCCCATTCTGGATAAATTATATCAGCTAGATAATACTCATGCTTAAATTTTCTTCCGTATACTTCAAACGGAACCACGTCGGCGATGTCGTCAATCAGGTCATCGAATAACGGCGAATTATACAAAACGGTTAGATCATTATTCGCACCTGCAACACCAAAAAATGCATGCCAAATCCATAAATTATACGACACGACAGCTTCAAGCATTATGGTTGGATACTTTTTATCACCTCTGTGAAATTGCCCTTGCCATTCTTTCGGACAATTCTTCCATTCCCAATGCATACAATCGATGCTTCCCAACATTCCCGGTATCTTATGGACCAAATTATGTGTGTCATATAACTTGTGAATGTCAGTCTCGGATGGTTTTCTCAAAAACTCCTTTCCATACAACTGGATTATGCATATAGTAAAAAAAATCTAGACAATCACGTGCACAGTGTTCACCTATTTGTAAATGCTCATCTAACGCATCAGCATGAATCTCGAAAGCCAATTGGCGTAATGCACATGTGCATTTCATAATCACACTAAAACTCATTACACCCTTAGCATCAGGTCGTTGTCTAAAGAAGTTAAAATACGCGGGAAGAGGATGATGAGTTTCAATAAACATTTCAATACATTGGACTATTTCTAAGAATAGTTTACGGCTCATACGATAACGACGTCTAAAATTTTCTTCAGTATATTTTGGTTGATCACCAAAATAGTCAGCCAATAGACATGCTTCAGCAACTTCACGTTCACGGGGAATGTATCGACGGAGTTTTGAAGGACCAGCTTCTTGGTTTTGCAACGACTGCTCACGTTCAAATTCTGCGAGTATCAGCTCTAGCTCTGTTGTCTCTTCAAAATCGCTAACACTTGAATACAATGATTCAATCATGTTTCTTGTTTTTAATATGTGTAAGTGTTTATATGTTGTGTAAAATTGTAGTGAAATGATAGATTGTATATGTTCTATTTATAAGGGATCTATTAAGGGGGGGAAAAAAAAGGTATACTTAACTTTAAAACGGTAATATTACCGTTCGAATTGAAAAGAAAGCCAGAAAAATTATGTTGTGTCAGACCAAACGGCTCGTCGTCTGCACGAGGAACCCTTGAACGGCGAGCTACAACGAGGGCATCATGGTGTTGTGGCGAGGCATGAGGAGCAAAAGCAGAATCCACGTAGGAGTGGCGAGCTTGTTTGAGGAGCGGTACCCTCCATTCTTAGTATCACATATTGTTAGTAACTATCGTAAGGATCCAGTGAGAAGAATATTTAAAATTAGAAGAATGAGAAATAAAAATAACCGCATATCTGATATGCATTGACTTGAATTAGATGCATCTCTATTCGTTTAAATGCCTCACAATTAGTTTCGAAAATAATTTTACATTAAAACGATGCAAAGTAGTACCATCAACAAATTTGACTCGTAAGGGACGAAAAATACATAAGATTCGTTTAACTTGATAAAATGCATCTCATATATGTATATGTATTTAATTTTTAGCTTGAAATTATATTAAGATGCATCTAAAATATTATAAATGCATCTCATTCAAATTAATACATATTTAATATGTAGTTATAATTATTTCTAATCTTTTTATTTTAATCATTCTTCTCATTTAATCAGTAACAATAACTAACTTGAGTCATATTAGCCAAAAATTAATGGTGGAACTAAAACCATAAATGATGGTATAATCTAGAAACTAGAAAGGTCATGGTTACTAGTAGGTTACAACAACTATCCTATTGTATTGCACAATCTACGAATTTGATCCAAACTTTTCATATGTTGTAATTTACTACATAATCTTATGACCTGCATGCATGTTATTATATAGAGTAAACTACATTTTTGGTCCTTGTGGTTGTATCAAAATCTCACTTTTGGTCCAAAATTCAAAAAACGTTCAAAAACAGTCCAAAAGTCCACGTGGACTTCACTTTTGGTCCAAAATTCGCACCTAGTTAGTTTAGTCGTTGCACCGTTAGTCCTTTAACCAAACGCTCGTTAAGTCAGTTGCACCGTTAGTCCTTGTTCGTTAAGTCAGTTTACACCGTTAGTCCTTGTGGTTAAAAAATTGAAAAAATTCGAAAAAAAAAAATTTTCCAAAAAAAAAATAATTTGAAAAATTAGAAAAAAATTCTAAAAAAAAAATTTTTACGAAATTTTTTTTTTCCAAAAAAAAAAATTTGAAAAAAAATTTCTAATAAAAGTTTTTCTTAAAAAATTCAAAAAAATTAAAAAAAAAAAAAAAAAAAAAAAAAAAAAAAAAAAATTGACGAAATTTTTTTTCCAAAATTCGAAAAAAATCCAAAAAAAAAAATTCGAAAAAAAAAATTTCTAATAAAAAATTTTCTTTTAAAAATTTCTAAAAAAATTCTAATATATATAAAAAAATTTTTAAAAATTTCCAAAAAAAAAAATTTCTAAAAATTAAAATGTGTATGTATATATATAAAAAATTTTCCTAAAAATTTCGTCAAATTTTTTTTTTTATAAAATTTTTCGAATTTTTTAAGAAAAAATTTTGTTAGAACTTTTTTTTTTGGAAAAAAAAAGTTCGTAAAAAAAAATTTTATAAAATTTTTCGAATTTTTTAAGAAATTTTTTTTTCGAAAATTTTATTGAAAAACAAGTTTCTAATAAAAAATTATATATTCTAATATAATTTTTTTCGAAAATTTTAATGAAAAACAAGTTTCTAATAAAAAATTATATATTCTAATATAATTTTTTACATATACGTATATATATATATATTAGAAATTTTTACATTTTTTAATATATATTAGAATATATACGTAAAAAATTAAAATGTATATATACATTTTAATTTTTTTACATATACATATTAGAAATTTTTTAGAATTTTTTTTTACATATAAAATTTTCGATATATATATATACGTATTAGAAATTTTTTAATTTTTTATTAGAATATATATATATACGTATATGTGAGAAATTATATTAGAATATATAATTTTTTATTAGAAACTTGTTTTTCAATAAAATTTTCGAAAAAAATTATATTAGAATATATAATTTTTTATTAGAAACTTGTTTTTCAATAAAATTTTCGAAAAAAAATTTTCTTAAAAAATTCGAAAAATTTTATAAAATTTTTTTTTACGAACTTTTTTTTTCCAAAAAAAAAATTCTAATAAAATTTTTTCTTAAAAAATTCGAAAAATTTTATAAAAAAAAAATTTTTGACGAAATTTTTAGGAAAATTTTTTATATATATACATACACATTTTAATTTTTAGAAATTTTTTTTTTTGGAAATTTTTAGAAATTTTTTATATATATTAGAATTTTTTTTAATATATTAGAAATTTTTTTAGAAATTTTTAAAAGAAAATTTTTTATTAGAAATTTTTTTTTTCGAATTTTTTTTTTTGGATTTTTTTTCGAATTTTGGAAAAAAAATTTCGTCAATTTTTTTTTTTTTTTTTTTTTTTTTAATTTTTTTGAATTTTTTAAGAAAAATTTTATTAGAAATTTTTTTTCAAATTTTTTTTTTTGGAAAAAAAAAATTTCGTAAAAATTTTTTTTTTAGAATTTTTTTCTAATTTTTCAAATTATTTTTTTTTTGGAAAAATTTTTTTTTTCGAATTTTTTCAATTTTTTAACCACAAGGACTAACGGTGTAAACTGACTTAACGAACAAGGACTAACGGTGCAACTGACTTAACGAGCGTTTGGTTAAAGGACTAACGGTGCAACGACTAAACTAACTAGGTGCGAATTTTGGACCAAAAGTGAAGTCCACGTGGACTTTTGGACTGTTTTTGAACGTTTTTTGAATTTTGGACCAAAAGTGAGATTTTGATACAACCACAAGGACCAAAAATGTAGTTTACTCTATTATATATTTCATATATTTGTTGTTTTTATATGATATGATATCTTTGTACATATGTAAAATAGAATAATCTGGGAAGGTCTTAGTTTTATAATAAGGAAATATATGATGTTGGTACATGTATGCGAAGTACTAAATACATATGAAGTTACACAATGAATGGAAAATGGGAGAATGGGAAAATTTGTGAGAAGTTCTAATTCCAATTCAACACCACTTTTCTTCCAATCAAAACTTCTCTGTTTCTCTCTTTTATACCTATTATTCTCTCTATTTTTTGCATTTTATACTTCTATTTCTTCCACAACAAAATGTTATTTCAGATCATCTCCTAATGATCCAATCCAAACACCTCTTTTTAACTACCCAAAATCTTATTCACAACACAAACACCCCATTCCTACCACTCATTCCTCATGTGATTCCCCTGTTTTTTTCAAAGGTACATTCTAATATTATCACACTTTCACTTTTTAAAACTGGTTTTGAATTATATTTTTTGGAATTGCAGATTATCTGTTTGTTGTTAATGAGATTCGACGAGCTGTGAAGGATTTCACGACCCGTTCAAAGGGTTTGAGATATGTCCAAGGAAATGGGAATGGTGGAAGTTTTGGGTGGAATTATAGTATAGAGAAAAGGATGTCGTATTTTGATTATCGCGATGATGGGACCAAAATCCCTTGTGGGTTTCTGAAGAAATTTCCTATCAGTGATTATGGTTAGTAAGATTGAATTCATCGACGTTTTTTGTTTGTTCGTGTTCTTCTGTGCTCTTGTTTTAGGTGTTTGACTTTACCTACATGTTGTTAATACTTAATACATAGAAAAGTTAAATAGATGATACTCAATGTTACAATATTTTGTAACGACCCCTGATTTCCTATTACGCGTCATATATCTGAAATGAGGGATTTTGCAGATAGAATTGCGATGGAAAGTTGCAAGGGAGTGGTTGTAGTTTCGGCTATATTTGGAGACCATGATAAAATTCGACAACCAAAAGGCCTCGGTTATAAAACTCTAGACCATGTATGTTTCTTCATGTTTGTAGACGATGCCACGTTAAAACAATTTCATCGTCACAATTTACTATCCCGAAAAGCTAAGGAAAGTAAAATAGGAGTGTGGAGAATTGTAAAAGTTTCTAGTGAAGAACTATACGAAAATCCTGCTATGAATGGTGTAATACCAAAATACTTGGTTCATAGACTATTTCCAAACTCGAAGTATAGTATTTGGGTAGATGCAAAAATGCAATTGGTAGTTGATCCGTTATTGTTGCTTCACTCACTTGTGATAGAGAAAGATGTGGATATGGCTATATCTAAACATCCGTTTTACGTTCATACGATGGAAGAAGCTATGGCAACTGCGAGATGGAAAAAATGGTGGGATGTTGATTCGTTAAGGATTCAGATCGAGACGTACTGTGCAAACGGGCTTCAGCCATGGTCGTCGAAGAAACACCCGTACCCTTCAGGTAATAAATGATCATCATTGAGAACTTAAATATTAAACTTATTGAAATTTATTGCGTTAGAGCATTGTTGATAGTATTACTTCTTAGGTAGTGTCACTCTAATTTCACATAAAAGAATTTTATACAATTTACATGTAAAATGGCTCAACAACGCATTATGTGTTGTTCTTCTTGTTACATTTTTTAATACTACATAATTGATTAAACAGGAAACCTAATGGATTAACGTAGTACAAGTTATAAAAGAAACATGCACCAAATGACAAAATTAAAAGCTGTCTTAACTTGGAAGCTACTTCACAATGATTAGACATAAAATTAATAGTTTATCTTCTTTTTGAAGAATATATAAGATACTCAAAGGATTACGGATTACTTTATGATTATTGGCTTATTGCTTAAGTTATATGGAGTATCATTAGTGTATAACTTTAACTTGATATTACAACTTACACGCAAGAAAATTTACTTTAAATCTGGAGATGATAGCTTTAATATCACAGTAGATTCTGGTTTTAGTAATTCCTGAACACTCATTAAGACAATAATTGTACTTTATAAAAAGATGATTAAGCTCATTGTAGACAAAGTTATTTGATCAGGTAAATTTGACAAAATTAAGAAGATAAATTCATGGTCTATATATTTCTGAATTCACAAAGTTATTTTGAACAGAAAAATAAGGCATGCAGTTGAAGCTTCTTAAAAGAGATCCCATGACAACAGAAAAAAGTTGCGCATCATCTTATCACACGAATATTTTGTGCACACCCCAAACTTTATTTTTATTTTTATCACATCGAATATGTTTCATAGTATCAATCTCTTTTTATGTACACTTCACTTTATGCATGTTATTTTACTAAATGCATGGTCCCATTACAAGTATCATGTTACGTCAAAGAATAACTACTACCTATAAGTTATACTTTTTCAAAAAAAACTAACAATAACGCAATTTTTCTTTACTAAAACCACGAAAAAACTAAATTTTAGTTAATCGAAAATTTGCAAAAAAAATAAAATAAATAAATAATAATAGTAAATAAATAAATAAATAAAAAATCCATCCTCTGTGAGTTTTTTATTTTTAGTTTTTCAATATTCTTCGATTTTCATTTTTATTCTTTTGTGAACTTTTACAACAACCCTGAATGTGAAATAGCATGGAGTTGCTAATTTATGATGATTTTCGCAGATGTTCCAGATAGTGCAATAATCTTAAGGAAGCATGGAGTTGCTAACAATATGTTCTCATGCCTTTTGTATAATGAATTAGAAGCATTTAACCCAAGAGACCAACTGCCATTCGCATTTGTTAGAGACCAAATGAACCCAAAGATAAAGATCAACATGTTTGATGTAGAAGTATTTGAGCATGTAGCATTAGAGTATAGACACAACATCAAAAAGAGTGGTTCCATCATGATCACCCAACCGACTAGAACCAAGAGAGCTCGCCCTTATCTACTTGCTAACGATTCTAGTCGTACCAAATGTGATAGTTACTTGGAAGAAATGTGGGGTGAATCTCGTGATTGATATATCGGGTTAATTGATTGATGGTGGCGACATGCCATGGCTAGCTTAGCTCATCGGTGTCTAGTCTCTAGTTTTTTGGTGTAGGGTCAATCAGTCATCGATTGATTTGTTCATGGAATGTGCATAATTGTGGCTATTTCTTGAGGCTTTGGTTGCATATGCCAAGCATGTTGTACCTTTCAGTTTATATGTAGTATGATTTATAGTCGCCTGACTTTATCAACGCATTAAATAAGGTTCTTCCTAGCCGTTTTATTAGCTGCTAAAATCAAGTCTTGTCGATTACTCTCCCGATTTTGTGAAAACTATATACAACTACCACTTCATATTTTACTTTATAATTTGGAGCGATACCTTAAATATTTAAATACAAAAAAACGACTTGTCCGTTTTTGTTCTGTTTATTCCTAAATCTTTTTATCAGAATGTCCAATTTAAGTAATACTCCCTCCGTCTCAAAATATAAGTCAAATTTGAATTTTAAAATTGAACTTTAACTTTGTTTGTATTATATAATACTTGATACAAAATTTATAAATGGATAATGTTTTAAATATATTTTTATTTAGTATAATTTTTATTAAATGATATATAATACAAACAAAAAAATTTAAGGTCATAGTTTGATTTAAAAAATCAAATTGGACTTATATTTTCGGACGGATGTAGTATCAAATTACAGAATTAGCAACAAATTTTAGATAGGAGAAATATGAGAAACAAAAAATATGAAGGCACGCGTAAAAATTTAAATTATATAAGAAGAATATAAAGAATGGACAAGTTTTACATACGCCTAAAATGATTCTAATACCTCCTATTTTTAAATTTTTTTTCACTTTTTATAATTTTGTTTTTATATAACTATGGAACTAAAAGTACGGAACAAAAAATATAATGTTTGACATGTTAAAAAGTAAATATACGATTGGGAGTTGCAACATTTTGAGGCTTTTTTCATTTAGATGTTCAGCCTCAACATGTCGTTCGCTAGTGTATTAAGATGATTGTGTATTTTGTTCTTGAATCTCTTCAAAATCTACAGATGCTCCCACTTTATGAGACTATTCTCCAAATACTCAACATATTGAGTAATAATAAATTATTCTCTTTTAGGATGTACAAGATATATTGACAATTCTTGACTCTAGTTTGTTGATAACACGATTCACATGATTTTAACAAATTCAAAACTTCAATCAAGACTTAATGGGAGTCTTCCCATTTCATAACGTGATGGTGTCTTAATTACCTTCTTGGTTGTAACCATATTGAGGATACGTATGGCTCGCTCAATTTTGTATCCTTGATAAGATTGGAGGTAGAGTAGTTAAAGTTATCAAAGATCAAAAATATCAATAGAGTTTGATTTTTCTTATCGGACATACCATAAATTGTGGTATTCCATGAGAATCGTTATCGTGAGACAATCCCACAATTAGATGACCTAATACTCTTTGGCTCACATACTTTCCTACTTTGGCTATGTTTGGCGAAGGGCTTATGGGGGCTTATAGGGGTTTGGCTTTTAAAGTAAGTTGACTTATTAAATAAGTCTTGTATGTCACACAGACTTATGAAGGCTTATGGTTTATAAAATAAGTCACAAGCCTCCATAAGCTCAACCCATAGAAAGGGGCTTATGACAAGTTAAATTACTTAAATACCATAAAAAATATAATGAATTATCATATAATAGCCGAAAATATATGTGAATTTAATTTGATTTATTTTTACGCGATTTTACATTAATAAGCTTCAACTCCAATTAATTTCTCAAACAACTTTCCAAAATATAAACTTCAGCTTGCGGCTTATAAGCCCCAGCCCTAGGCCCAGTTCTAGCTCAAGCCCCAACCCCAGCTCATTGGGCCAAATATACCCAAAATGTCAAACCAAATGGCATTAATAGCATTTTCAAGCCAATTGCATACTTTAAAATGCAAGTATTTGAACAGTTCAATGACTTTATGTACGTCTCTTGGCAAAGAGACATAACAAGTCAATTGCTTACTTTATGTTATAAGTAGTTGAACAGTTCAAATACTTCATGTTTATGTCATTACAAGAAGACGTAATCATATTTAACTAAAGCATTAATGAACGCCGACTATCAGCTTCAATAAAATTTTCAAGTTAATTGCATACTTCATGTTTATGTCTTTGCAAGAAGATACAATCATATTGGTTAAACCATTTAGTGAATGTGCTGAAGTAGCTTTTCATTATTTTGTTGATATTAGTTCTAAATAAGGCAACATACATTAAAGTGTATAAGTCCTGGTAGAATGTTAGTTTTTTCTAACCTTGTAGTTAAGAAAAAACCTTTAGTCATACTATTATGTGTTGTATCTTGCACACAATTAAGATTTCTCCCGTTTGTGCACAAAACAATATCATGCAACTATACAAACAATACTATACTCGTTAGTTTGTATGAACAATATGACAATGTGACAATTATAATATGATTTAAGTCAAACTCAAATCATATTCGCATTAATGTGTGTGTGTGTGTGTATATATATATATATATATATATATATATATATATATATATATATATATATAATAAAAGAAGCTTTTTTTGAAAGTTTGTCCACCTCATTAAAGCCACGCTGGCACTAAAAGCCACGTCACAAATGCCATGTCATATATTACATTTATTTCTCTATCTGTATTTCTGTTTCACTTCCAACCTTTATTCAGCCTTTAACTTTAATTTCCCAAACCCGCCTTCAATGGCAACCGAAAATCAAGCAACCGCTTACCATCTATAATTCAATCTTTATTTCCTAATCTCTAATGCTACAAGGTATAATTCAATATTTATTTTTGTTTTTATTATCATTATTTAGATTTTACAATAGATTGAGGTTATAATTCACAAGCGAATTGATTGACGTTTTTTTTGGGGGTTTAATTGACAAACGAATTGATTGACCTTTAAATTGATAAACGAATTGAGGTTTTTTTTGGTATTATACGAATTGAGGTTTTTTTTTGGGGTTTAATTGATGTTTTTTTTTTTTTTTTTTTTTTTTTTTTTCTTTGGTATTATACGAATTGATGGAGGTTTTTTTTTTTGGGGGGGGGGGGGGGGGGGGGGGGGGGGGGGTTAATTTCCTAGATTCATATGTTTTATTTGTAATGAATATGATGTTGACAATGATAATTTGAATTCTTCTATGGGATGTAAGTCAAGTTATTTAAGAAGTGTATGAAAAGTGTTTGATGAAATGTCTTAAAAGAGTTTTAGTTAACATATATGAATAATCACTTATGGTAATGAAACTTTTATATTGGAGGTTGTTACTTGGATTTAATCGTTTACTTGATGTTTAAATACTTTGCAAACAGAATACCATGTTTCAATGATTTATATGTGTATAGGTAGAACCAAAGAAATCAAGGTTTCGTCAAACTTTTGTTCACATTTAGGCTCTCTTAAGTTGGTGTAGAGCATGTTATTATTTCTTTTTTCTTTTTCACGCCAATGCACTTTCATGTTATTGATACACGGTAAAATGCATTTTGTAGGTTGTGGTGTATCTATGTTATTCTCTTTCACAATCATTAGTAGAATTTGATACATGTGAAGAATGTTGTACAGGTCAGTACCATTTGTTCCAACTTCCAAGTAATTTATATAAAATATTTCTATTTACAATTACAGTTTTGACTAATTAATGTTTCATTGGGTTTTGTGTGCAAGTGGTCAAAAATTAAAAGTGAAACATGTCAAATGAGGGGAAAGTAACCGAAAACACATATTCTAACCCAAAGCATGTTTTGAGCAATTGGCTACCTCTAAACGAAATCTTCGACATATAGCTTTTAATAACTTTACCCTTTCACAGTTTTACTGAACATATGAAAACCATGCACATGTCCTGTGTGCTCCACTAATGTTGTTATAAAGATTTTAGCACTAAAGATTTTAATCTCACTTGTCTACAACATGTTCTCATCTATTTTTGTAGGTTCATGATCCTCGTACAATGGTATGACTTCTTTTATCATTAGTTCTTATCCAAGTATGTTATAGTATATAAGAAATCTTTTTGTTTATATCCATAGAAGTGTACTAAACAGGTTGCACTTAGAGTTTTAGTTAACCATAGATGTTGCGTCTTTTAGATTTAGTTCATAGCTTAATGATCTTTGTTTCATGATTGTTCCATAAAAAAATGTTCATGTTTGTTCCATTTTAGTTGAAGGCTATTACGAACTATATTTCTTAACTTGACACTTTGACAGTGATTCTACATGTTTCAATTTCTATTAGTGAAATGCCTTAAATGTGCAAATAAGGAGACTTGCAATATTTTCTTTTCATGTATGAGTAGTTGATGTCAGATAGCATAGAAGTTACATTGTTGGAATCTTGGGGCAAGTATGACTTTCTAAACAACTTGCAAAAAGTGACTGTTAATGACATAAGAAAGGTATAAGATGTATTTTTTTTCAAACCTCTAATTGTCTCACTTTGTTTTATTTATCAGAGGGTATAAATCATTTATTGTATGTGCTTCCAGGTTATGTCATGTGTTGTCGTAGCAACTGTTTAAGAAGATTGAGCGTGAAACTGATTGGTGGTATCTTGCATGTGTAAAATGTAACCATTCTGCCAAACAACAGAGTGTCTGAAAAAGATGAGTATGTCGTGGATGATAAAAAGAGATAT
Organism: Artemisia argyi; assembly: GCA_030686995.1. Classification (NCBI taxonomy): domain Eukaryota; kingdom Viridiplantae; phylum Streptophyta; class Magnoliopsida; order Asterales; family Asteraceae; genus Artemisia; species Artemisia argyi. Next base: position 190,716,853 of record CM060678.1, on the reverse strand, counting down.
GCATTCAAGTGTACCAACAATGAGTGTGGTCAAGATACTGACATTGAACATAAGTAAGTTAACTATATTTAAATTACACATACATATTAACAACCTTACTTATACGTTTAACATTTCATGGAAGGTACAAAATTCCATTACAAATGATGGACTCAACTGGATCAGTTTCACTCACTTTGTTTGACAGACAAGCTCACCCGATACTTGACAAGAGTGCAGCTGAACTGATGAAGTGAGGAAGGTATGACATAAAAACCAAAGTGTTGAATTTCTTTTTTTCTAAGTTATATATATTTTGGTTGATATATTTATGTCACAACCTCTGAATTGCCACAAGGGAGACACGGACATTCTCCCAAGGACTTTAACAAACTCCTTGTAAATACTTATGCTTTCAAAGTTGATATCAAAGAATTCAACACTGATAACAACAAGCACCAGTTGACTAATGATAATGTTATACTAAAGGAGCTGAATAAGAACGAATATGATGATCAGGTAACGTTTTTTACATGGCTTTATTCATGAAGCGTCCAATATTTTATTTACCGACAAACTTTTGTATAAACAGGAAATACAATCCAACTCTTAAGCTACTGCTCTTGAATTGATGTTACAACCTTTGAGCTCATTCATGTCCCCTCCTTCCGGAAGCAAACAAGCCACTGTACGTATATCATACATGATCAACGCTATTTCACGTCAAATCATTTGTTTATAGATTGGTACTAACTAAGTATGTTTATTTAATAACAGGATGTCTTATCTGTTACCGGGGATAATATCGCATCACGTGAAGATGAAAAGAGTACAACCACGAGCCCGCCCTGGAAAATCAAAATTGCGATACGTGATTGATGTCAAGAATGATCTTGTCTTCTCTTCTAACAAAAAACAGTTGCTTACGCCAAAGAAGGAAAAGGAGGAGGAGTGATGATATCCAAAGAAGGAAAAGGAAAACGAGTGATGATATGCGGCAATTTCCAAATAAATAATCTTTATGTGTCTTTTTATTATGAAAATGAACAATACTGTTTGAGAGTTAATATTAGTTGGTTTTCTTCATTTTTTAGTTTTAAGGTTATATTTATTTTTTATTTTTTTTTTATAAGCCGCCCGTGATTTATCACGGGTTTATAGGCTAGTATATATATATATGTATATATATATATATATATATATATATATATATATATATATATATATATATATATATATATATAGTGTAACTTTCAAACGAGAACCATTTTATCCGCAAGAACTGAGAGAACCACCAAAAACATACATGCACGCCTTCAATAATTGTATTTTTGCACATATGTTTTCAAAACAACACATATGTTTTAAAAAAAAAACATAGTTGTTCTAAAGAATTGGATAAGAAATTCGAAATACAAAAAATTTCTTTGAAGGTGTGCATGTATGTTCTTATAAGACGTGCAACGACAATATTGCGGCCGTGTGTAAGGTTTTTGTGAAAAAAGAGGATGAGTTCATAATGATATTGAAGAACATAGGTGGATGTTTACGATTATTGATGATTTGCATGTATTTTTATTTTATTTTAAAAGGCGTGCATGTATGTTTTTGTTGGTTCTCTCAGTTCTCGCAGATAAAATGGTTCTCGTAAGAAAGTCCCCCTATATATATATATATATATATATATATATATATATATATATATATATATATATATATATATATATATATATATATAACTTTATCGTTTAATAAGGAACCATGCATGACTACTATTACAACAATCGACATAAGAAAAGGGATAAATTATTGTATAAAATAATACGCAATGATTCTTACAAAACTATGATGTTTCATTATGTGGAAAGTGAAGTATTATTTCAAGACAAGCTAGAAAGAAAATGTGCCACTTCAAGGTGATGAACTCATAACTCACTGAATTATACATTACTTGTAGCAAATCTTAAGTGCACCCATTGACCGTTGTGTGTTACTTAACCCAAAGCCTTTAGTCTAGTGGTATGTGAGTTGCCCACCAACCAAAAGGCTGTGGGGTCAAGTTTCGTTATAAACACTTGTGAGAATTATTGTGAGATAGTGGTATAGTGTGCGAAAAAAATTGTCATTAAAAAAAATTACCCATAAACTATATATACAAGCACTTATCATATCTTCTCTTATTTCCTTTTAAACTCTCTTATTTTTGCCATGTTTTATCATCATATCTTAAGAGGATTGTTAACACGGAAGTGAATTATATGTGTACGTAGTTGATAAGGGAAAACGGGATTGATGTATTGAGCATACCGCCAACAAGGTTGGGAGAAGACAAGGAGGTGAATCAATAAGCGGTGACAAATGCAGTACGGAAGGTTGTACGGCTAGTTCTTGCCATCCAAGCGAAATATGGTCACTGGGCTACTAAACATGCCGGCCCTTTGTTCTTCACTCCTCCCTTTGTAAGCTTTTTATCAAGCAATGTCTAATAATCTAATCATTCGCTCGTTAGGCTACGATGAAAACCAAATTACTACATCCATCACACTTGTATGATCTAAATGACTGGCATAGAAGGATATCACCATTAATTATGGTTGCATACGTAGTTTGCAACATATGTTGAGGAAGACCACTATTCACTTGAAAAAAAAAATATTTCAGCAAAAAAGTTCTAGCTAACAACGATAGTTGTTAGAGAAATCTAATATTCACTTCAATGATCATATGAATTAGCTTGCTGAAAAGTCAAGGCAATGTCATTTTATAATGACCTAAATATTGGTTTGTGAATAAATATTAATATGTACATGTTCAGTATCGAACCCGAGACCTCGGGATTGCACACATTATAAACGAGAATTAAAGATTAATAAATATTGACTGTTATGTATATTTATTAATAAAACACAAGTATGAGGACTAATGATCGTTAGTTATTAACGGTATGGACTAACTATCGTTAAAGGCAAACGAGAAGGACTAGAATGAAATTAGAAGGTAAGGAAGATCCGGAAGGATCTATTGGTCCTTGTGGCCGGTCGAATAGAGGGGAGAAGGGGTCCCCCTTAACCCTAACTTGCTCCCAAAGATTCACAACTAGAATAAATAGAAAACCAAGGTTCATTGTTTTTCAGTCTTGTACACATAACCTAAAATTGGTCCTTATGTGATCTTAGTTACACCAGTGATACTTAATTTTCAAACTAGTTGCATCGATGAACTCTATTTGAAAAATAGGTTATTTTAATAATCTATAGATTTTTACTACACGAGTAGTCCGTATTGATATTACACAGATAGTCCTTATTTTTCAAAATAAGGACATGGACGAAACATATAATTTTTTCTATAATTTTTTATGCCTTGCTGTCGCCCGGTGCCTGGGCCGGACAACATGAACTAAACAAAAACTAAACCAAAACACCAATATTTTTCCAAAGAGATAAATACTAAAATAGCCCGGTTGCCCTCGGTCTAGGCATATTTAGCCCGATTTTAAAATATTCTCGTTTTAACCCGAGTTGCCCTGGACAACAATCGTATAGGCACCCGCATGATGACAAGTGTCATTTTTTGAGGCAGCTTTTGTATTTTTTTGGCAACTTTTGTAATTTTTGGGCAACTAGAGGACACATATCATCATGCGGTTGGCTATACGCTTGTTGTTAGAGTTGTGGATAAATATTAATACGTATATGTCTAGAATCGAACTCAAGACCACGGGATTGCACACTTTACGTATGAGAATTAAAGTTTAATAATTTAATATAAAAAGTTATATTTAATTATTAATTACACAAAACAAATAAAGAATGTTAGTAATTGGCGAAAATTGACTAACATACAAAGATAAGGACCATGGATAAAAAATGGAGAACCCTAAACTTGTTCCCTAAGTTTTATATCCTATATAAGCAAAGTCATGGTTTATTTTTTTGCATCTCTTGTACACATTAAATCAAAACCTAAACCAGATTTGCTTTTCTTCCGTATTACCTCTCGGCAAAAATCATAAAACCAAAATTACATGCATGCGTATATAATATTGCATGTGCATGTGCATAATAGATAGTGGTTTGTTAGTTTATTTTGGTTTCTGTGATCGAGTATCATAATAACACAAAGGGTTTTGGTGTTTTGTTTTCTTTGGTTAAATGTTTGTTTTTTAAAACAAATATTGTTTTGTGTATATTTTAACTAGCATTAACTTTATTTCGTTAATAGTACGTGTGTACAAGAACGTGGTGTAAACACACTATTGTTTACATCTTGGATCGATTAACAAAACGGTAAGGGGTTAATCAATAGATCCCTAATTCATATAAACCCTAATTAAGGTTTTTCAAGAATTCAAGATTGCATACGGTACGTTCCTATTTATGTTTTTGTTAATAATTATATGTTATACTTGATCCATAGCTTCCGCATACGTGTATACTTTGATTATGATTTATTTATATGATAGTCATGTTATTTAAATTCTAACAGTGGCATCACGAGCCATGTATAACATGTAATTAATTACTTAAACATAATAAAAATTGTATCTTTAATAGTTTTAGATACATGTTTTGGATCTAGGGTTTTTTCTTTATTTTTTTTTAAATTTACGAAACCCTAACCCTAATTTTGGGGTGGGTCGTTTTTTTTCATGAACCCTAATTAGGGTTTGTGGTTTAAATTAATTAAATTGTAATTAATTAGAAACCCTAGGTCATTAACCAGTTAATTGAACGTATCTATGTGACCTAATTGGTAATTGTTATGCTGTGATCCGTGACGAAACATGCATGTTAGTCATGGGTTATTTATTGTTTATTAATTGTTAAGCTTTTTCACATGTTTAGATAGATCTTATATTGGGGAAGACCCCATAATTATTAAAATCAATTATGTGCTATGTGGTATGTGATTAGCTTTGGCCTACGCAATTGACTTGTCAATGTATGTGGCTCACTTCCATTAAGAGGTGAAGGCCCTAGTTAATTATATGCATATAAAAACCTAGAATTGATTTTGTTAGGATCTTTTCTAAAAAGATTGCATGTGGCTAATTGTTTTACCTTTATAATTGTTATGTTATTAGTTGTTTTGATTTGCCTTTATTACTTGTTTTATTGTTTAATTGTTGGACACGTTTGTAAGCAATAAAAGGGTAATTTTTATAAAGAAAATAATATGGACTAATAATGGTAAAACTTTAAGTGATAAAGTAAGAATCCTGCAAGGTCTTAAGTGCCGCTAGTGGTCCGATTCGCACGGTAATCAGCTCCCAGGCGAGACTAGCAAAATTCATACTTTATTACATGATTTTGAGATTGAATCCATAAACTTTTGCTTGATTGATGTTTTGTACAAATATGCTTTTAAAATTAAGTCATTTAAGACGATATTCATAACCGTGATTTGAAGGCTTAGAAAAGAGCCTTAGAGTCTGCCTTGGTTATCACAATCTTGAATATGTCTTAAACGAATTACTTTTAAAATCATAATTGTAGAAAGTCATCTTAGGGTTTATTAAACCTCAAGTAAAACTTTGTGTATTAATTTCACGAATTGGTTATAAAAAGGTTTTGAAAACTTATGTTATAAAGATGAGTGCATGCATCTTTATACATGTTTTGATTTTCACATCAAAAATTTATACCCTAAAATTTAAGTTACATGCCATCTAACTATAAGAAACACTTGAAGTTATTATTCAGTAAACGTGAGACGCATGCTAAATTTTAATGACAAGGTAAATTTCCGAGTGTGCGTGAGACCACACATGGAGAATTTGCAGTTTTTAAGTTAGACGACTTAATTAAGTTGATGCGTGAGACCTAGAGCTTAAGGCATGAGATGGGATGAAACATGCTTACATGACAAATTGATGAATCAATTTGATGTAAATCCCATAATGATCTAGGAATTGGAAAAGTGTTTGCCAATTATTGTTCGACAGATTACCATCTTTTATACTTTCACCACTAGCAGATCAACTGATGTGGTGGAATCTATGTAAAGTTGGATCCTAGATTTTCAAGAAAATATGTTGGGTATATGAATATATCCTTGGGTATTATATTTTCTTGGAAATATAAATTATCGAAAATACTAAAATTGAATTTTGTAAATTCTTTAAATGTATTAATGCAACTCAAAACCGTAAACGTAAGTTATTCTTTTAATTGATCTACACCCGTTTGGGTTTTTGGTTAGACTCAATATTTACAAAAAGAATAAATATAGTCTTCTTTCCATTAGGAGAAGTGTGAGACTTAAATCCTATTCCTTTTCATGAATGAGAAAGGTATAATAGGATGATTAGAATTGTCTAAATTCTAAATATATAACTCATAGCAAACTTTAATAGTAAGAGTATATGCACCTTATGAGCTATTAAATTAGAAGCTAGACTGATTACTGCATAATGGTAAAAGACGAATTAGATTATTTTATCTAGTTGTTTTGGTTTGACCATTTACAGATACTACATACAATTGTTGGAATGGTAAATCTATAAAGGAAGAAATTGCATGCCCAGTTTTTTTTCAAGTTAATAGTTTGGAATGTGATGAATCACATTTATGTAGTAGATTACATCCTTTTATAACATATATAATTGTTTGAATGGGTTTTCTTAAAAGATGTAGGAAAGTATACAAGCACACTATTTACTTTTATTGATAATGACACATTTGCAATGTTGTCAAATTCAGTGGGAGTATTGTGTTCTTATGGCTGAATAAGGGATTATTGTTATGTTCTCTAATTCAGTGGGAGTTACAAGACTTATTGTCTTGATTGTAACTTAGATTATCTTTTGAATGCCTCAAGGTAGTTACTTTCCAACTATAGACACTAATGTTTTCAAGGATAGTCATGTACGTTTCCTTGATTGATTGAGTAAACTCTATATCTACTAAGTTATGTTAATGACACAAATCATATTGTTCACATTAACAAACGCGTGCGTATTGTTTATATGATACATGGTGTTGTACCATGCACAAGTGGGAGAAATCTTCATTATGTGCAAAGTACAACACATAAGAATACGATTTAAAGGATTCTCTTAATTGCAAATAAGAGATTATAATTCTAATTAGATTAATACATCTAATCTAAGAAACACTTGTCGTTAAAATTTAGTAAACGTGAGACGCAGACTAAATATTAACAACAAGGTGAATTTCCATGTATGCGTGAGACCAACATGGATAATTTACAGTTTCTAAATTAGACATCTATTAGAACATTGTGTCAGATAACAATACTACTTCAGCTTTAATATTTATGTATTATTGGAATGACATAAATGCATGAAGTAATATAATACTACTTCAATAATTATCTATTCTTAGAATGACATAACTAAATAAAGTAGTGTGTTAACTTGAAAACATTCGTGAAACCAAATGATGGTGTTCATGATTACTTTAAATAATACATGTTTATACTTTATTGTATAGTTATAAACATGAAGTCTTCTAAGTATTAAAAGACTTATAATAAAGTAAAACATTAGCTTGTTATGGCCTTTAATTAAGACATATACAAGAAGTCATTGAGTTGATCAATGATTAATAACGTATAGTGGGATTATAACAAATTTATGTTTTATGAGACATGAACATGAAGTGACTTGGTCAAAAGTACTTGTGTTACATAAAGCATGCAATTGGTTTGGAAATACTATTATACCATTAAGTTGACTTAGTTGGTAAATAGGTATGCCAACCGGAATATGGTTATCTTATATATATATTGTTAGATCTTCTTACAATATTAATTCTAATTGAAGTACCACATATGAATGGTGTGTTCAGTTAGGGAATCAAACTCTTGTTAGATTGTTTGATTGAAGATAACTATGATTTCCTTTCTTCTAAAAGTTATCAAGGTTAGAAATTGAGTATGGCTTGAATATACCCAATTAGACTCCTAGAAGATTAATAAGACGCTATTGAATTATGAAATGTGATGAATCACATTAAGTCTTAAAATTGAAGTTCTGAATTTGTTACTTATGTGAAGGTTATTAACAAAGAGCTATCAATGCGTATTTGTAAACTCCTAAAAGAGAAAATTGGATTGTTGCTCTAATTGTTAAGTACTTATATTCTATATAATGCTAAAGGCAAGTGGGAGTATTTTATCTTGAAAAGATAGAATTACAAGATACATAATCTTCTAAAACCACATTAGTTGAAATCATGATGAGGCTTAACATGTAAATGATAAACCTCAAGATGATGGAATTATCATTCATAGATCCACTTGGATATCTCAGGTATTTAACAAATATGCTGATGATTATATGAAGTAGTATTACCAAATAATGAATTGGGTAAAATACTCATACTATGAATGTTGTAGATGCTGTTCATAAAGATATTCAAATTTAGAAAATTTAGTTTATCTTAATTCTTAATAGTTAGAGAATGATGATGAGTTTATTCAAAGATAATGTAACCCTAGTGGTTTAAATCTTTATGAAATAATCATATGGACAAAATTGTACACATATCTTAATGCATGTCTTATTACAAGATTATTAATTATACTTAAGCAATTAACTATGATTGAATACTCTTTCCTAAGCACATTAAAGATACAAAGATGCTTAATTGTCATATTTATATGAATATGAAATTTGACAATGAATATCAAAACTCTTTCTTGAATAATTACTTGAGCGAGGACGATAAGTAATCAAAAGGAGTTTATGAATTCAAGTAAATCTTTGGAAGTGTACAAAGTGCAATAATCCATGAATGGATAAATGCATGCATCTAGGAGATTAATCTTATGTTTAATTATTATATCCAAGTTTTGATTTATAATTGAAATAAGATAATTTCTAAGTATTCCTGAAAGCTAGTGGGAGTATTATGTTTGATTTACTAAATCATATATGTTATAGAGTAACATTCCATATAAGTAAAATGTTAGACTTAGTTTAGAATGAAACTTTATTTGAAAGATTTAGAAAATAAACATACAACCTTGGAACAAAAGTTTATTATTAAATAAACAAGTGCGGTAAATAAATTCTAAATAGAATATGATATATTATTTAGGATGACTAAATGGATATACATATTTGTAAAGATCAAACATGAATAAAATCTAAGTTTGACTGAAGGATTTTCATGTGCATTGTATTATTGTTGTATCATGCTTAAGTGCTTAAATGATTTGACAATATTTGATATCCAATTAAAGGTTATTATATAACTTGTGTAATAGATATTCTAATGGAAAATGTTTGAAATTAGAATAATGATCCTCAACCTGGAATAGCTCCTAAACATTACACTATGGATATTAAGTTTACGGAAAATTTTAAAGAGCATATTGTGTTTAATATACAATGATGCTGGTTTAATTGAGATGACACTCAATAACTAGTCATGAAGGATTTCATGAGAACTAGTTGTGCTCAACTAAGAGCATAGTTGCATTAAACATTAAAAGAATTAGAATACTTTAAACTTTAAAAGGTTTGAAAGTTTGATTGTCATAAGTTGGTGATTGAGGATATCACACTATTTATGAAAAATTATGTGGCTATATCAAGATAGTTGGATTTACACATACAAGAATTTTAATTATTGAATTCTTGAAAGAAGTATTCTCAAAATTTGGATAGATTATAGTTAGATGAAATAATGTCTTGTCAACAAGTATGATTGTCATTACTTGAGGCATATTTGGATCTTCAAGTTATTATTTGAGGAAAATTCATTAACTAGTATAATCATGCATTGATCTATTTTGGTATTTGGATAAAGGACATTAAGCAATTATTGTTTATAAATGAATTAAAGTACTTAGTACGTTTGTTTTCATTAATAATAAATTGTGTCCTATATTTGCATGTTTAAATCCGTGAATAACTTATGTTATTCTAAATTGTCCATTGTCGATTAATGATATGGGAATATTATTAAACTAAGACAAATCTGAGTATTGGTTAAGAATATACTTGAAAGTATATTGATGCGTTGACATACCAATTTCACATGATATTCGATGAATTGAATATAAGACTTATCCCAACTACATGATTTTACTTTATGGATCTTGTCAGTAAGTAAATCATGAATTTGTTATCCTCAGACTTGAGATACCAGATAAGAGTCATGGATGTAGTGCATTTTTGTGAAGCAATCTACCGCTCACCGTAAAAGGGAGTTATAAGGGTTGTTTTCAGAAGTGTTGCAAAGTCCATGGGTTATTCTTGTAGTCAAGAAAGAATTTGTTCCTTCAAATTTGTTTTGAAGTTTAATACTGCTGGACCCCTCGTAGGGTTGACAAGATGTTTGCGTGCGCACGCCCAAAGTCTATCTGGATTACGTTCAGATGTTTTGGTAATCTTGTTAAATCATAAACAACGAGAAACAGAATGGTTAATTAAAGAATGACTGAGATCCATATCTTTATTAACGTGGTATTAAAAACAAAAGGATAATAATAATGATGAATCATTAAAGGTTTTTTCAGGAGACCTACCTTGAGTTGATCTAGGGGCATTGGCGTGTTGCTAGACGCTAACCAATGTCATTATACTATTAATAGATATCCAAGTGGGAGCTGTTAGAGTTGTGGATAAATATTAATACGTATATGTCTATAATCAAACTCAAGACTACGGGATTGCACACTTTACGTATGAGAATTAAAGTTTAATAATTTAATACAAAAAGTTATATTTAATTATTAATTACACAAAACAAATAAAGAATGTTAGTAATTGGCGAAAATTGACTAACATACAAAGATAAGGACCATGGATAAAAAATGGAGAACCCTAAACTTGTTCCCTAAGTTTTGTATCCTATATAAGCAAAGTCATGGTTTATTTTTTTGCATCTCTTGTACACATTAAATCAAAACCTAAACCAGATTTGCTTTTCTTCCGTATTACCTCTCGGCAAAAATCATAAAACCAAAATTACATGCATGCGTATATAATATTGCATGTGCATGTGCATGTGCATGTGCATGTGCATAATAGATAATGGTTTGTTGGTTTATTTTGGTTTCTGTGATCGAGTATCATAATAACACAAAGGGTTTTGGTGTTTTGTTTTCTTTGGTTAAATGTTTGTTTTTTAAAACAAATATTGTTTTGTGTATATTTTAACTAGCATTAACTTTAATTCGTTAATAGTACGTGTGTACAAGAACGTGGTGTAAACACACTATTGTTTACATCTTGGATCGATTAACAAAACGGTAAGGGGTTAATCTATAGATCCCTAATTCATATAAACCCTAATTAGGGTTTTTCAAGAATTCAAGATTGCATACGGTACGTTCCTATTTATGTTTTTGTTAATAATTATATGTTATACTTGATCCATAGCTTCCGCATACGTGTATACTTTGATTATGATTTATTTATATGATAGTCATGTTATTTAAATTCTAACACTTGTTGCCTAGGGCAACCCGGGCTAAATCAAGAATATATCAAAATCGAGCTAAAAATACCTAGACCGTAGAGCAACGGGCCATTTTAGTAATTATCCATTTTCTTCCAAAATCGTGTCCCAGAGACGCGGCTAAAAAGCTCATGTCGCGACTGAAATTCTCATTGTTTGCATGTGCAAATTATTATCTTATACATCAGCGGAGCCATCGACACACATTTAACAAAGGAACATAATAAAGAAACGAAACGTTTTATCTACAACCATCAAGTAAGAATTGAATCATGCATACTCATCATTTTACAAATTTAAGTTCATTTCTAGATTTCGAGTTTATGTATAAATAATAAATTGTCTAATAAACTCACCTGACATGCATGTGTAATATGTTTACATTTTGACTTGAAGTAAATGAGTTGTGTGTTAATGTTGTTTGAAGAGGGTGGGGATTTCATATAGAGAGCCACAGCACCATGTTTGTGACCGTGTTGAGTGTTGGAAATTAACAGAGCAAGGAAGGTTTTAATGAAAGATGGATGTTTTATTATTGAACCAGAAACAAGCCTTTTATAGGCATTACAAGAGAAACGTGCAAAACAGAAAATCCTACATAATAGGAGACTAATTCATTCTAACGTACTAATAAAGATAAAATCTCCTCAACTGATATATTCCCTTTATTCTAGGACCTAACTTTGAATCATTCATTTGACTTATTTTTCAACACTTCCCCTTGATTCAAAGTTGCTGATAAGTAACTTATCTCGAAATTCTTCAAACTTGCCTCTTGAAAGTGACTTAGTAAATAAGTCTGCTAGTTGCTGATCTGTTCTGCAAAACTCCAGCTCCACTTCACCTTCAGCAACAAGCTCTCGTATGAAGTGATGTTTAATAGCGATGTGTTTCGTCCTATTGTGCAGCACCGGGTTCCTTGTCATAGCAATTGCTGATCTATTGTCACAGAAAATGGTAGTAGCGCCATTTTGCGTTTTATTCAAGTCACTTAACATTCTTCTTAGCCATATAGCTTGACAAGCTGCTTTCGCGGCCGCAACATACTCCGCCTCGGTTGAAGATAATGCGACCGTAGCTTGCTTCTTTGATGCCCAACTGACTATTCCCGATCCAAGAGTGAAACAATTTCCACTTGTACTCTTCATGTCTTCTTTTTCTCCTGCCCAATCACTGTCAGAATAGCCTACCAATTCGAACTTGTCTTTCCTTGAATACCAAATTCCATAAGATGTTGTACCAGCAATATATCTTAGGATCCTCTTTGCTGCTCCAAAGTGTTGTTTACTTGGACAATGCATAAACCTAGATACAATACCAACTGCATATGTTAAATCGGGCCTCGTGTGAGTGAGATATATCAAACGTCCCACAAGACTTCTAAACTTCCTTGCATCTGCTATCCCTGTACCATCATCAGATGTTAATTTCTCACTCACATTCATTGGAGTTCCCACTGTTTTGCAGCCCACCATGCTAAACTGATTGAGAATATCATTAGCATATTTCTGTTCAGATAGAAATATACCATCTTCTCCCTGTTGAACTTCAAGACCAAGAAAGTAGCTCAATTTCCCTAAGTCTGACATTTCAAACTTCTTCATCATAGCCTCCTTAAACTCGGTAATAAGTTGTACTGAGGAACCTGTGTAAATCATGTCATCTACATACAAACTTACAAGCATAATACCTTCAGTTCCTTGTCTTTTCACATATAGGGTTGGCTCATTCGGACTTCTTTCAAATCCATTCTCATGAAAAAAATTCGTCTATCTTGCTGTACCACGCTCGAGGGGCCTGCTTTAAGCCATACAACGCTTTTTCAAGCTTGTATACTTTATGCTCTGCTCCAGCGATTTCAAAATATTCAGGTTGTTGCACATAAACATCTTCCTTTAATTCCCCTTTTAAAAAAGCAGACTTCACATCAAACTAAAAAATTGTCCATTGCATTTGTGCAGCTAATGCAAGAATAACTCTCACCGTTTCGAATCTTGCCACCGGTGCAAATGTTTCTTCGTAATCTATCCCGTGCTTTTGAATGCATCCCCGTGCTACCAACCTAGCCTTATGCTTCTCTATTGTTCCATCAGAGTTAAATTTTGTCTTAAAAATCCATTTAAGACTGATTGCTTTCTTCCCCTCTGGCGGATCATCTAGTTTCCAAGTTCCATTCCTCTCGATAGCATCAATTTCCTCTTGCATAGCTCTCCTCCAAACTTCATTATTTATCGCAGATTCGACATTTGTTGGATCAGTAACAAATAAAGCAAAAGCACAGCTTTTTCCTTCAACTTCGAAATGACGCTTAGGAACATTGCCTCGCTTACTTCTTCGCAATTGCAATTCTTCATTGTCGGTATCTTCTTGAGATGATTCTGAGCTAACGCTATCACTAGAAGTGCTACCTTCTGAAATGTTGCTACCACTAGAAGTGGTAACGGGTTGTGACGTGCCACTTGGAATACTAACAGAATTCTGCCCATTTTGAGTATTAGCTGGTTGTTCTTCACATACTCCTTCATCTTGTGCTTCCATGATCACAGTTGAGCTAGTTGCATTCGTGTTCCAAGCTTCCTGCTCATTAAACTGAACATCTCTACTAACAACAATAGATTTTTTATCTACGTCATAAAGTCTATATGCCTTGGAACAAGTTGAATACCCGACAAATATATATTTCTTTGTTTTTTGATCTAACTTTCCTCTACCCGATGGAATTATGGCATAGCAGGTACATCCAAAGATACGTAAATGACTAACAGAGGGTTTTGATTCATACCATGCCTCATAGGGAGTGATGTTCCATACAGCTTTCGTAGGAGATATGTTGATTAGATAGACAGCAGTTGCTACTGCTTCAGCCCAAAATTCGTCTTCCATGTTCTTGGTTTTGAGCATTGATCTTGCCATCTCCACAATTGTTCGGTTTTTACGCTCGGCTATACCATTTTGCTCCGGGGTATAGGGTGCTGTAAGTTCCCTCTTGATTCCATATTCATCACAGAATCTAGTAAACTCCTTTGAGAGAAACTCCCCCCCCCCCCCTCTATCTGTTCTTAATATCTTTAATTTTCTATTGCATTGGTTTTCGGCAAGAGCTTTAAATTTCTTAAAAAAATCAAAAGCTTCTGATTTTGATGTAAGAAAATAAACCCAACACATTCTAGAGTAGTCATCAACGAAGAGCAAAAAATACTTACTGCCCGCATGAGATTCGGTTCTCATTGGACCACATATATCAGCATGGACCACTTCAAGTCTTTCTTCTGCCCTCTTTGCTTTTCCCACTGGAAATGACCTTTTTGACTGCTTCCCCAAGGCACATCCTTCACATATATGACTGAGTTCCTTAATAACGGGTAAACCTTCTACCATATCCTTGTTACTAAGTAATTGCAGTCCTTTAACATACAAATGACCGTATCGTTGATGCCATACTTCAGTGCTTTCTTGCCTGCAACTCATCATCCCGTATACATCTGCGCAAGAGAAATCCACAGGAAACATTCTATTACTTGTCATTGTTGACTTCAACAACACTTCGCCTGTCCTCCTCTTCACGGTACATGCATTATCCTCAAAGTGGATAATAAACCCAGATGCCAAAAGTTGTCCGACACTTAATAAATTATGTGCCAGACTTGGAGCATAATGAACATTCTGGATAAATCGGTCTTTTCCCTGAACTTGTACAACTATTGTACCGTTGCCTTCAACTTTAACTTGCTTATCATCTCCCAACCGAACCTGTGATTTTAGTGCTTCATCCAAGTTCCTGAATTTCTCCTTATCTCCTGTCATATGATTTGAACATCCGCTATCGAGATACCAAACACCTTTTGACACTAGACTTGCATATGTCATGAAGAGGTATTCATCTTCTTCTTGTTCTGCATAGTGTGCTTGCTTATCTTTGCTCCAACAATCATCTTCTTTATGTCCATATTTCTTGCAATTGGTGCACTGAACAAAGCTCATTCTACCACGACCTCTTCCTCTAAAACCGCCTCTTCCTCTGCCACGATTTTGTGAGAACCTTGCATGTTTCCCCTGAACTTGAAAGGCGTGTTCATCTTCTTTAGCCACATTTCTGTTGATTCTTGCCTCATGTGTTTGTAAAGAACCCATGAGTTCATCAACAGAGTAGTTAGAGAGGTCTTTTGATTCTTCTATGGCTGCAACGACATGATCAAATTTAGGAGACAAGCTCCTCAAAATCTTTGCAACCACAATCTCATCAACCACTTTGTCACCATATGCTCTCATTTGGCTTACAATACTTGAGATTCGAGCAAGGTATTCTTGCACTGTTTCATTACCCTTCATGATTGCTGATTCAAAATCTCTTCTGAGAAATTGCAATTTTACCGTGATTACCTTTGCAGAGCCTTGGTACTCGGTTTTTAGTGTATCCCATGCTTCTTTGGCTGAATTTGCTGCTGCAATTCTTGAAAATATCGTTTCATCCACGGCTTGCTGGATGAAGAACAGGGCCTTCGCATCTTTCTTCGTACTCTCCCTCCTTCCTGCCTCGTCCACACTTGTTTCTGCTATTCCATTTTCGACTAACTCCCATAACTCTTGAGATCTGAAAAGCGTTCTCATTTTTATGCTCCAGAACTCGTAGGATTCACCCTTGAAGATCGGAATTTGGGGCTGTGTAACATTGACAGCCGAATTACTTGATGACATGTTGTTGCTGGAATTAGTTTCTTATTGATAGAGAAATAAGGAGGGTAACAAAAGGTTTAGGTTGTAACCTGGCTCTGGTACCACAATGTTGGAAATTAACAGAGCAAGGAAGGTTTTAATGAAAGATGGATGTTTTATTATTGAACCAGAAACAAGCCTTTTATAGGCATTACAAGAGAAACGTGCAAAACAGAAAATCCTACATAATAGGAGACTAATTCATTCTAACGTACTAATAAAGATAAAATCTCCTCAACTGATATATTCCCTTTATTCTAGGACCTAACTTTGAATCATTCATTTGACTTATTTTTCAACATTGAGCTGCGTATCATTACGACTGCTAGGTGAAGAAAAGGATGACGCAAATGCTGCATTACAAATTGGATCCTTGATCATGGTGGTGCGACCATTATACCCTCTTGGGGCAAAATTTATCTCTCGGTATATGATATGGTTCATTTTTTTCCTTGTTCAGTTGTATCAACTTACATTCCATAAACTTTTTATAATAGCCATTGATATATTTTATAAAACGTCTAGATAGTTGAATGGGAAGGATGCAACCCAATTCCACCAGAATTTTGAATTTTTCCCGAATCTCTACCCTTTCATCCAGGTACATACATATCGGATACTATTAAAGCATGAACAATGCAAACAAAATTAGTTGATCTAAACATTTTCTTGTGGTCTAGTGAAAATGGCCCTATAACGGATCTAGTTCTTCAACTACAACAAGAGATTCATCTTACACCATACCACAAAATAAATTGGAATAAGCAACACCATACATGTTGCAAGGTTTTCAATGATTAACTTTTATAAGCACGCATATGAACAGAAATAAGATTTTTTGTACTCAAGAATGTTTTGTAATGAAATACAGGAAGATTTGTATTACCGTCATGACTTAGGATCAAATGAGAAGAAATCTTAAAATAAGAAGAATGAGAAATAACTATAATCACACATTAGAGATGCATCGACTTATATTAGATGCATCTCTAATCTTTTAGATGCACCCTAATATATTTTCTAGCTAAAAATTATATGCATATACATATATTAGGTGCATTTTAGCAAGTTAGCAAATTCTAGGTATTTTTCGTCTTCTGCATGTCAAATTTGTTGCAAGTACTACTTTGGATAGTTTTCACTTCAAAATCACTTTTGAAACTAATTGAGATGCATCTAAATGAGTAGAGATGCATCTAATTCAAGTCGACGCATCTCAAATATATGGTTATAATTATTTCTCATCCTTCTCATTATAAGTTTTCTTCTCATTAGATCCCTACCTTTTACCCTTATACAATAATTCAAGATTTGTTGTGGGATGGTCTTCATTACTTGAGTGAGCCCTTATTCAAGTATTGGCCGTTCACCAAACTAAGAGAAAAAGCCCTCAAAAGAACACTTGAGTTGACTCGTTATAAAGCTGAAGAAAGTAGGTACATTACCATGGCAAGTGTCGAAAAGGTAACTAGGAATATATGAAACTATGAAAGATAGAAAAAGTTTACAAAAATGTGAAATAAATAAATTTTGGGAAATATAGCACCTAGATTCTCCACCTTGACTATAGTACTAATTTTGATTGTCTTGGTTTGTTTGAGATATAGGGATTTCAAATGATGTGTTGGTGGGCGGAAAATCCTAATGGGGATGAGTTCAAGCATCACCTTGCTAGAGTGCTCGATTACCTGTGGCTAGCAAAAGATGGAGTGAAGTCACAAACATTTGGGAGTCAACCATGGATTAGTGCATTTGCAACTCAAGCAAGACTCAAGCAAATAGGATGGAAGTGGCGGAGATGAGGATGCTAAGGTGGACTTGTGGTAAAACTATGTTAGACATGATCCTAAATGGAGCTTTTCGAAGAGTACTCCAAATCGTGAATATAATCAACAAGATGAGAGAAGGATGGTTGCGATAGTTTGAGCATGTCAAGTGGAAACTCTATCACTGTCGATGGCTTGAGGAGAAGGGGGACCTAAGCTCAGGTAGAAGGACAGAATAAAGCTTGACTTGAAGGAGCTCCTATTGTCTGAGGACATGACCTCTGATAGGAACGCATGAAGAATTAGAATTAGGGTAGATGAGTAGGGCGCTTAGGTGCAGATTTGATTGTTGCTTCAGCATAGGCCCTTTTTGCCTTTTAGGGTTCTTGTCGGTAGGCCTCTGCTTTTAGGCGTTTTCGGCTCTTGTGTGTTTATTTTGCCTTGTTCCTTTCCATGCTTGCGTGTTTGTTTCCCCTCTTTTGGCTTCTTGGTTTTTTGCATCATTATTTATTTATTTATTTGTCTTCTATGCTTCTTGTTTTTGCCTTTTAGTATTTTATGTCGCATCGGTGTTATTTGCCCTTTTGTGCCGTTAGTGCCCCCCCCCCCCCCCTTCCCTCTTTCTCGCTTGTATGGTATTATCTTATATGTTGATTATTTATTTATTATTTTCTTTAGCTCTCTTTCCTTGCATCTTATTTCTTGTATGGTCGTATGCACATGCGCACTTGCTGGAGGTCTTTTTGAAAGCAGTCCCTTTACCTTCGGGTAAGGGTGTAACTGTCTACATCTAACCTCGCCTATACCTCGCTCTGGCGGAATTGAATGTTGTTGACTTCTTGTTGTGATTTCTTTTAGAAAACTTGGCAAAATAGTTTTTTAAAACATTATTATTAAAAAAAAAAAAAAAAAAAAAAAAAAAAAAAAAAAAAAAAAATCGCCAATTTTAAACTTTTTCGTGAAATTTTGCAATTTTCTTTGCACCAAGAAATGTAGCTAAAAGTCCATTGGTGTTGAAAAGTAGAAGTTTGATAAAAAGTTTCTTCAAGAAGTTCAAACCTTATTTTACGTACATTGTAGTTTTTGTTCCACAAACACAGTCCATTGGTGTTTAGATATCGAGATTTTAATAACCCGCAACAAGGTGCGAGCCTTATTATACTCGTTACAAAACGTTAATCACACATGCCTTTCGTTTTCAAATATTAATCGAAAGATGGGTTTGACTTTGAGTGAGGACCGCATGTACCACAGTCCACATACTGTCATACATTCATTAAGCTGGCACACATTTCTATGAGGCAAACTATCAGGTTCCACAAAGTATTCGATTTTTATTTTTATTCCGTTTTAACATTCAAATTAGATTAATTAGCTACTGTTTAAATTCAACTTAATTGAATAAACATTAAACATGAAGAAAAAAAAACTGAATTCATTAGATTATATGAAAACTGTTTGTAACTTAATAAAAAATATGTCTGAAAATACAAGTAATAAAATTGAATATGTCTACATTAAGTCATTTCTTAATTAAATATGACTTAATTAACAATTTTATATCAAGTCAATTAAGTTGTATTCAAATACCACCTAAGTGAAAAAATTCAAATTAAATAGTAAGTTGCATAGAACATTTTAAATTGCGGTGCAACTAAGATTTTTTATAACTTAAATCATCAGCATTTCTAAATTATTTTTATTTGTTTAGTTACTTATTATTATTAATTATTAAGATTTTTAGTATTATTAGTTTTTAGTATTTTATTATTATTATAATAATTACTATTATACTTATTGATTTAATATTATTTTAATACTATTGAATTCAATTACGTTTTAAGTCAACCAAAATATCTAGATTTTTCCAAAGAGAATTGATATGTACACACTGGATTTTGATTAGTACACATAATATATATATATATATATATATATATATATATATATATATATATATATATATATATATATATATATATATATATATATATATATATATATATATATATATAGGGGGCTTTATTTTCAGAACCATGTTAAGTGCGGAAACTACGAGAACTTCAATTTTGTATTAGAAAACATGCATATTCATATAAAATATGTATGTTTTATTACATACATCTTAATACAAATACCTGCATAACATACATGTTCATATAAAACCATTTTGCATTGATATGTTGCACTTAAGAGGGTTTTATATGAACATGTATGTTACGCAGGTATGTGTATTAAGGTGTATGTAAAAAAACATACATGTTTTATATGAACATGCATGTTTTCTAATGTAAAATTGGAGTTCTCGCAGTTCCCGCACTTAACAGGGTTCTGAAAATAAAGATACACTATATATATATATATATATATATATATATATATATATTCGGGTTACTTTAGAAAGAAATGAAAAGAAGAGGAAGAAAAAATATGTGTTTTTATTCCAGAGCAAGAGAGAAAAAAGAAAAACTAATGACCTTACACGTAAAACTTTTCTTGTATATAAACTTATTTTATATCCTAGGGCATTTAAGTCATTTTTATTACTACATTTGTCTCAAAATTATTGTTAGGAAATAAAATTCACGTAGTTTAATAAAACAAGACTACATTTTCTAAACAATCAAATAGAATATTCCTTACCAAAGGGCTTGTGTTTCAATGGTACCCCTAGTCGTGTAAGACTCCCCAACCAAAATTGTTGTATGTTCAAGTCCTGCTTAACACATGTGAGATATATTTGTGGTGTTAATATTGTGAGACAGTTAAAAATTGCATTCTAAAAAAATATAAAATAAATAAAATAAAATAAAAAAATAAATAATCCTTTACTGATATCTCTTTTTATTAGATAAAATGAAATTTTGTTTTGAAATATTCTAAAAAGGAAATATGAACTTATAACCAAGAGGTTGTCAATTATAGGCTTGTTGAAAAACATATATACGGGTGTGAAAAAATTCAAGGGAGAATTCGTATATATACCCACTAAAATTCAAAAACTTTCATATTTTCTCAAAATATAAGTTTTCAATGCATGATGTACGATGAAAGTTAAGCATGTTTTAGATATATATGCATATATGCAAGTTTTAGTGAGTATATATGCAATTGACTCAAAATTCAAATAAACAATGGAAGAGGAAAAAAAACGGAGTAAACTCCCCGCTATGAGTTATGTGTGACCATCTGACCATGGTTTGTTACACCACTATAAAAACACCATAAACACCTCCCCATTCATACAACATCAAAATCTTATTTCTTTGAGCTAACAAAAAAATAATAATAAGATGTGGAAGTTGAAAATAGCAGAAGGGAACGATCCTTACTTATTTAGCACCAACAACTTTGTTGGTCGTCAAATTTGGGAGTTTGATCATGATGCTGGAACTGCTGAAGAACGACAAGAAGTTGAAAACGCGCGTCAAAATTTCTTAAACCGACAAAAGGAAGGTTACCAAACATCCGGTGATTTGCTCATGCGCATACAGGTAAACTAACTTGAAAAGTTGAAATCATGTTGGCTAGCCATAAACGAGACAACATTAAAGAATCTAAGATACATCGAGATATAAACTTAAAAACTCAGCAAACATAGAAAATCTGAAGTGCACCCATTGACCGTTGTATGTTACATAACTCATAGTTTACTGGTCTTGACATGTTATGGAAGTAAACTTAATAATTATTATGAAAAACATAAAATAACAATTTTAACCCAAAAACTATATATACAAGCACTTATCATATCTTCTGTTATTTCCTCATAAACTCTCTTGATTTCGCATGTTTTATAATCATATTATTCTTAAGTGGATTGTTAACACGTAAGTGGATTATATTGCATAGTTGATAAGGGAAAATGGGATTGATGTATTGAGCATACCGCCAACAAGGTTGGGAGAAGACGAGGAGGTGAATCATGAAGCAGTGACAAATGCAGTCCGGAAGGCTGTACGGCTAATTCGTGCCATCCAAGCGAAAGATGGTCACTGGGCTACTGAACATGCCGGCCCTTTGTTCTTCACTCCTCCCCTTGTAAGCTTATCAAGCAATCTCTAATGCTCTAATCGTTCACTCGTTGGGCTACGATGAAAACCAAATTACTACATCCATAACACTTGTATGATCAAAATGACTGGCATAGAAGAATATCACCATTAATTATGATTACATACGTAGTTTTAGGACCGTAAACGAACCGGACGAACATGAACGGAACCTCGTTCATGTCCTTGTGCCCCCTTACAAATTGATGGCCTTGTTGTCGCCCGGTGCCGGGCCGGACAACATGAACTAAACTAAAACACCAGTACTTTTCCAAAATCGTGTCCTAGAGACGCGGCTGAAATTCTCAGGTTCTGTTGTTTGCATGCATGTGCAGATTATTATCTTATACATTAGTGGAGCCATCGACACACATTTAACAAATGAACATAAGAAAGAAATGAAACGTTTTATCTACAACCATCAAGTAAGAATCATACCCATCCTTTTACAAATTTAAAT
The DNA here is from genome assembly GCA_030686995.1 of Artemisia argyi. Classification (NCBI taxonomy): domain Eukaryota; kingdom Viridiplantae; phylum Streptophyta; class Magnoliopsida; order Asterales; family Asteraceae; genus Artemisia; species Artemisia argyi. The sequence continues at coordinate 190,694,445 of CM060678.1, read as the reverse complement.
TCATTTCTAAAATTCGAGTTTATGTATAATTTGTGCAATAAACTCACCTATGTGCACCTTTCAACTCGAAGTAAATGAGTTATATGTTAATCTTGTTAGAATGAAGATGGAGGGTGGGGATTTCATGTAGAGAGCCACAGCACCATGTTTGTGACCGTGTTAAGCTATGTATCCTTACGACTGCTGGGCGAAGAAAAGGATGACGCAAATGTTGCACTGATTCGAGCTAGGAAATGGATACTTGATCATGGTGGTGCGACCAATATACCCTCTTGGGGCAAAATTTATCTCTCGGTATATGATATGGTTCATTTATTCCTTGTTCATGCATTTGTATCAACTTACATTCCATAAACTTTGATTAATAGCCATTGATATGTGTATTACATCTCATAATGTATGTAGATACTTGGTGTGTATGAATGGGAAGGATGTAATCCTATTCCACCAGAATTTTGGATTTTCCCCGAATCTCTACCCTTTCATCCAGGTACACATTTATATCGGGTTTGATTAGAACAAAGTCAAGGCAAACAAAGTTGGTTGATCTAGACATTTTTCTTACTTGTGGTGTAGCAAAAATGTGGTGCTACTGTAGAACGGTCTATATGCCAATGTCATATTTGTATGGGAGAAAATATCATGGCCCTATAACAGATCTAGTTCTTCAACTACGACAAGAGATTCATCTTACCCCATACGACAAGATAAATTGGAATAAACAACGCCATACATGTTGCAAGGTTGTTCAATGATGAACTTTTAGAAGCATGTATATAAACAGAATGAAGTTTTTTTTTTTTTTTACTCATCAAGAATGTTTTGTAATGAAATACAGGAAGATTTGTATTACCCTCATACAATAATTCAAGATTTGTTGTGGGATGGTCTTCATTACTTGAGTGAGCCCCTCTTCAAGTACTGGCCGTTCACCAAACTAAGAGAAAAAGCCCTCAAAAGAACACTTGAGTTGACTCGTTATAACGCTGAAGAAAGTAGGTACATTACCATGGCATGTATCGAAAAGGTAACTAGAAATATATGAAAGATAGAAAAAGTTTCCAAAAAAGAGAAATAATTAAATTTTGGGAAATATAGCACCTAGTAGCTCTGCCCTGACTATAGTACTGATTTTGACTGTCTTGGTTTGTTTGAGATATAGGGATTTCAAATGATGTGTTGGTGGGCCGAAAATCCAAATGGGGATGAGTTCAAGCATCACCTTGCTAGAGTGCCCGATTACTTGTGGCTAGCAGAAGATGGAATGAAGTCACAAACATTTGGGAGTCAACTATGGATTAGTGCATTTGCAACTCAAGCAATAATCGCAAGTAACATGCCTGAAGAATATGGGGATTCTCTTAAAAAATCAAATTTTTATCTCAAAGAATCTCAACTCAAGCAAAATCCATCTGGTGATTTTAGTAAAATGTGTCGACAATTTGGCAAAGGGGCGTGGACGTTCTCCGATCAAGATCAAGGTTGGCCTGTCTCAGATTGCACAGGAGAGGCACTCAAAGTGATAACTCGACCATACTTTTTGTTATTTATTTTTCACACATTGGAGATATTATCGTTCCCTTCTTATAAATGATATATGTTGCAGTGCCTATTGTTACTATCTCAAATGTCTGACGAAATATCAGGAGAAAAAGTTGATAACCAACGATTATATGATGCTGTTAATTTCCTCCTTTACATACAAAGTCCTAGCACAGGCGGTTTTGCGGTTTGGGAACCACCAATCCCACATCCATGTTTACAGGTGCACATGCTAAACTGTCAATAGCATCAGCAATAAGGATATGTCTGTCGTAAAGACAAAAAAAGTTGCTAACATTTTGCTTTACTATGCAGACTTTGAATCCTTCAGAAATGTTCGCTGACATTGTTGTCGAAAGAGAGTAAAATTCTTTCAAATCTTTCTATTAAGCGAAATTCTGTAGATACTTGCTAGGGGTGGCACACTCAGCGGGTTGAGTAATGGACCAAACTGATTCGGGTCAAATTGGGTAAATTTCTATTTGGTCGGGTACTCAGGTTTGATTGACGGGAAACACTTTGTCTATTTTCTAAAACTTACCTAGAAGCAATTAGTAAGTCAAACATCATTACGATATATATTGTTTTAAGAAATGATATTGTTTTAAATAAATTTATTTTATGCATTACAACAAATACTTTGGGTGACTTTCGACCCAGTTGAGCCCCATTTGCTTTATAGCTAATTATACTTGCTTTAATCGTTAGAGATGAAACAAGACCTGAACCAAAATGCTAGAGTAAAGTTACCTCTAAAGTTAATGTTTTTTAATGAGTAGGCATGTTGAGTGCACAACTTCAGTGATGCAAGCTTTAATAGAGTTCAGACGCTTGCACCCAGGGCATAGAGAGAAGGAAATAGACAAATCTGTGACAAATGCAGTGCGTTATCTAGAAAATACCCAATGGCAAGACGGTTCATGGTAACCTTATTTTGATCTAAAATCTGTGACCAAAGCTATGACCCATTAAACTAATGGAATATATTGATCTAAAATCATGTGAATTTTATAGGTATGGTTATTGGGGGATATGCTTCATATATGGCACCTTCTTTTCGCTAGCAGGCTTAGAATCAGCTGGACTAACATACATAAATTGTGAAGCAATTCGAAAAGGAGTCAGGTTTTTACTTTCGACCCAAAATGAGGAGGGTGGTTGGGGTGAGAGCTATAAGTCTTGTCCTAGTGAAATTTACACACCATTGGCTGGCAATCGGACTAATATAGTTCAAACATCTTGGGCTATGCTCGGTCTCATGTCAGCTGGGCAGGTTAGCTATATCTACACACTTCTTGAGTTTGTATAATCTTTACTTACATTTCTTATGACTTTATAAGTGTTAATAAGATAACAAAAATGTACAAGTTTCACTGAGCCACGAACAGGACCAGTAACATTTCATTTTTTACCTAATGGTCAGGACAAAAGAGATCCCACGCCATTGCACAAGGCAGCTAAGATCTTGATTAATGCGCAGATGGATAACGGAGATTTTCCTCAGGAGGTAACTTCGAGTGCATATCTGACAATAAGCACTTGGCTAAAAAAAATGTTATTAACACATCAAATGATTTTGCAGAACATAACCGGAGCCTCAATGAAGAGTTGTATGCTACATTATCCGTTATACAGGAATATCTTCCCGTTAATGGCGCTTGCTGAATATCGCAAATGTTTTTGGTCAAAATAAAGATATACACGAAAATACTTGAAAGATAAACGTTTGGAATGCATGTAGATTAAAATCGGTCATTATGTCATTTTCCGGGTCAACTATATGTTATGAAGACAAGTTAGAGTCATGTATTCTCGTTTGACATGTATTCTATTTCCTGATTGGTTTATCTTCTTTCTCTCTCTTCTCTTTCAAATCTAACCAAAATAATTGAAACTATGGACACATGGTCAATTAGGTCATAGAAAAAAAAAATTTGTATGAGAGACTATACAGAAGTATCGAATATTTAATTAACTTCTTCAACTTAGGGGTTGCTTGTTAATTTTTTTTTTATTAAGTCATATTTAATTAAAAGATGACTTAATGCAGACATGCTCAATTTTATCACTTAATAATTTTAGTATTATTTCTCTATTAAGTTACAAACAAACAGTTTTTATATGATTTAATAAATTCAATTTTTTTTCATATTAAGTCAATTAAGTTGAATTCAAACATCACCTTTGATATTTATATATATAATGACGTGGTTATCAATGTGGACACGAGACCTTTTTAATATGCAGAATAATCGGTCTTCTCATTTTTCTTTAACCTCTTTTAGAAGTTTTCTAAAGCAACGTGTCATTTCTTTAGATAAAACAAATTTAATCACCATATTACTCTTTCTATAAAAATATACATGTGTGCCATTCCAGGTCAACTTACAAAGTTTTTAATTCCAAAAATAAAAAGAGGAGAGTTACAGAATAAAACTAAAAATAAAAAATAAAAAAATAGAGTTGTTAAAAGTACACAACAAATGTTAAAACTTAGGGCTAATATATACGAGCTTTTGTCATGTAACAACAATGTTATTATGTGGTATGACAACAATCTTGATCCGAAAACGTATCAATCAAATCAAACCAACTATTTGATTATGATTAATCAAAACTATTAATCTTCCATGAAACCGTATTAAATGCTTGATTTCATTTTCAAATCAAACCCTAAATGACGCCAAATTACACCAATTGTCGCGAGTAAAATTAGGGGTTTTGATGAAAATTGAGCCCAATTAAAGTGGATTTGAATCCATAAAAATTAAACAATTTGAAATAAGTAGAGGTGACAATTTGTGGCCAAAATATATATATATATATATATATATATATATATATATATATATATATATATATATATATATATATATATGGTAAGGATCCAGTGAGAAGAAAACTTAAAATGAGAAGAATGAGAAATAGCTATAACGTCATATTTGAGATGCATCGACGTGAATTAGATGCATCTCTATTCATTTAGATGCATCACAATTAGTTTTGAAAGTGATTTTGAAGTGAAAACGATGAAAAGTGGTACTAGCAACAAATTTGACCCGCAGAGGACGAAAAATACATAGGATTCGTCTAACTTGATGAAATGCATCTAATATATGTATATGCATCTAATTTTTATCTAGAAAATATATTATGATGCATATAAAAGGTTAGGGATGCATCTAATTCACATTGATGCATATCTAATGTGTATTTATAGTTATTTCTCATCCTTCTTATTTTAAGGATTCTTCTCATTTGATCCTTAGTCTATATATATATATATATATATATATATATATATATATATATATATATATATATATATATATATATATATATATATATATATATATATATAATTTGACTATTTTGTAAAAGACTTAGGCACATTTAGCCCATTTTTTTTTAAATGGGCATATTTAGCCCATTAAAAAGTTAAATGGGCACTAACGGGCACATATTTTCTTTTAATTGGAGAACATTATACTTGTTTTTAAAGAAAAACTTATATATATCATATATTTAATTTTTTAAATATAAATGAAGTATTACGTTTAAAGAATTTATTTCGTCATTTTGGTCTTCTATAAAGCGATTTGTATAACATGTGCCCGTTCAAGCTCGTGCCCGTGCCATCTCGGCCCGCCCGTTTTGCCACCTCTAGAAATAAGCAATCTCAAATCGTGTACTGAATCGCATGTACATAATAACAAAAAATCAAATCTAAAATTAAACAAACTTGGTTATTGTGTGAAATTCAAATTTTTAATTTCAAATTATGCATCTCTGGTCGGTTGTGTGTTTTATGAATCAACAAAATTCTATGGTAGGTTTTCGGTTAGATTTGTGGGTTTGGGTTTAAATTAGAGCTGGCAAATTGGGTACCTGTTAGGACCTGTTAAAGACCTGTTAAGGGAAAAAATGTACTATGCAATTTTTTTATTTTTTTAAAATAATTGTTTTTAGTATTCTAGGGTTCAATATTTAACTTTTTTTATACATAAAACGTATATCTGTCATACTCAAATCATCAAAATCAAGTGTTAAACGAGTCGTTTTCATGTTTGAAACTTATGTTATTCGCGCGCTCAAAACCTGTTAAGACACGACTTGCCAGCTCTAGTTTAAATTGATGAGCGTGACTTTGATTGTGTTGTTAATGTGAATGAAGAATTTTGTGAAGTTATATTAATTTAGATCTTGTTCGAAGGATGTTCAAAAAGAGATTTTCTTTTTTGTAATGGATTGGGGTTGGATGTTGGGGTTGGCAATTTCTGATCTGACACGAAATCCGATCTGAAACTGAAATGAAGATTAATAGGTTCGGGTTGTATCTAAATAGATTTTTGGTCGAGTTTGGGTCGACCCATCTAACCCGTTTATTAAACAGGTCATGTTCAGGTTGGAAATAAATTAAGTGGGTCGACCCACTAACCCGTTTAAAGATCTTTTTTTTCTTATTTTTAAAATTTATTTATATTTTATTATATCGGTTAAATGGGTCGACCCACAAACCTGTTTAACTCGTGTAATGTGCTAATGTTTGTATATATAATGGGTTAAATAGCTCAACCCGAAACCGTTTAATCTATTCAACTCGTGTAACCTATTTAACCCACCAACCCAAGTATATATACGAGTTAAATAGGTCAGGTTAAGGTTGACATAGCTAACCAGATGATTTAAATGAGTCAGATTCGAATTCGGGTTTTATGACCCGCCAATCTGTCAACCCGAACCCGACCTGAATTGCCACCCATATTGGATGTAATTGAAAACATGAATATGTGTATTATGCTTATGGTATCTTAAAAACGCTCCTTCCCTTGCACAATTATCATTGAGGTGATTTTTTTTTTATTGCGTGGCTTTAGTGACTTGACATGTTCTCCTCTGTTATGTAGAGTGGAGATTCGTAATGGTTAAAGACTTAAGACTATGTGTAATGCTAGTTTCTTTATGTCACAACTCGTAATTTCAGGTCCTTTTCAAACGTCAAAATTTCATTATTCATCTCAGGAAGTTACTATTCATCATTTACTATTCATTGATCACTATTCATCGTTTTACTATTCATCATTTTCGGAATTAGTTTGAGATTTCGAGAAGCGTTCAAAAAATTTACTATTCATATGACACTATTCATTCCCGGAAGGAAATCACTATTCACGATTGTCGTTCATCATTTCGTAAACCTAATTTACGAGTTTTTAAATTCGCGTAACCAGTTAGCTTTAGCTGCGAATTCATGCCTCATCAGTAGGGACGCGTCATATAGACTGGAGTAGTCTACATATCATCGGTAACACCACCAGCACTTTAGATCATACACGGATATGCATTATTTCCATTTACGTATGATTAATTTGTAATTAACGTTACCACTCAGTTTTTGCTACTAACATATACCCAATACTCTCGTCTACGATCCTAATATATTTTCATACTCATTATAATAATATAAAAATTATATTACTAATTTACTCGGTATTTTGAAACCGTTTGCTATATTTTTCGGTAAACGCCTATAACTACGTCGGATCACGATATATCAACACTACAATTATTTTAACACCCGATTCTCATCAAGAATGTAATTTCATAATTTTTACAACGTCGTTACATTTTATTTGGTACCGTTAAACTTTATTTTTAGCAAACTCGGTACCCGGTATCACTTAAAACACTAAATATACAACTAATATCTTACCAAATCTACCAAAATTTCTTACAAGATCTACCCACCCTATTTTTCTTCCCCAAAATCACGCCCCATTGCCCCCTAGCATTATTGACTCTTGATTTTGGCAACAAAAATATCTATAACTAGTTTATATTTTCCATATTACACATTTTACTTCAAGTAACCAAAAAACTAGCAAAGAAAATTCTCTCAACCTCCCCATCATCCTTGTGGTTCGGCCAACATAAGAAGAAGAAGAAAAATTCATCAAAGTTCCAAGATTCAAGTACTTTACAAGTTCTAGTAGAGTATATTTTAGGTTTTGAAATAAAAACCTTTAAGTTAATCAAGTTTTAGATCACCAAACATCTTCATCACTCAAGTAAGTGTCTAAATAAATTTTCTACTCTTTTATACTTTCATTCAAGCCATTTTGATGTTTTAGTAGCAAATCATACAAATATATATATGTTACATACCACTCTATTTTAATCTTGTATTTTTAACATAGATCTATAAGTATTTAGAGTAATCTCATGAGATCCACCAAGATTGGTGGTGTTTAGGAACCCATGACACCCTAAGAAGGTGTATGGTAGGATTGAGTATTTGTGGAGTTGATTTGGAGTAGTTTGGTAAAGATTTGAACAAGCCTTGAACTAGAAAAGTTGATTTTTCAAACTATATATAAGTTGCTGTCCATTTTTGTAAAATCTGGAAAGATCAGGGGTTTTCGGATAACATTAGGCTAAAGAATCAGAAAATAATTTCAAAAACGAAGCCGTGGGCGAAAGAACGGATTAAAACGAGTTTATAACAAAGAAGTTATAATTTTTCCAATTTTAACGACGAAAACTATTTTCTGAAAATACCTTGCTGATGAACAGTTGTCACGACTGTTTCGAGGCGTAAAACTAAATCTAGCCATCCCGACTTATCAAAAATATGTTAGTATTTTGTCCCACGATTCCGGGGATATAAAGAACGTAGAAAACGAGCTTATAACGAAGAAGATACAAGCGTTAGAACATAGGCAATTTATATATATTTACTCAGCTTTTACACTAATAGAGTTTTGACGTAAAATGACTTTGCAAAGTGCCATGTTCGCTACCATTTTTCTCCATGTTCTACTCAATTTGAGTCCTAGCCGTACTTAAGTAATTTCAAGTATTCCCGACACACTATCCAAAACACTTGACCGTTTACCCGTTGGCCTTGTAACGAGTAACTTACAACCTCATTTATATTACCCGAAAACCACACCAAAAATGGTTATTTTCATAACGGACCAACTAAACATATTTTTCTATCGAGGGTCGGAACTCGATGAGATCAAAACTTAATAACACGTCTTTAGACCATGTTACAAACTTACTAAAAACGTCAAATTCGTTTTCCAGAACTTAATATTATTCGTTCACGACTAGCTTTTTGAGGCTATATATTAAGGATTACAACTGTTATTTAAGGATAATATTTTACGACGAAAAACTCTATTTTCGTAATAAATCACTAAACAACTACAAGGGATTGTCACTACAACGTAAATACGCGTGAAGTATTTTATATTTATACAAGACGTCAAAAATGTATTTTTCGACGATAAACGTTATTTTCAAGTTTCACGAGTGGTATCGATAACATACGTATTTGCATGTGTAGCATCATTTCATTTCGTACATTAGACCATATCATTCATATTAGGTTGCGGTTAGAGATCGTGCCTCATTTCAGTGTATCCATTTTTGTCATCGTAGCCATCGCACCAGGTGAGTCATAGCCCCTCCTTTTTCAATTGTTTTTGGTAAACTCTTTGGGGGAGAATACATGCTCGTTTTACTTAAACGCATTACTCGCTTTACATGGTTGATTACTTATATTTCTTTGGTATGTTTGATTACCTGTATTTCATGGGATTTGTCATCCTTGTTTATATGACCTCATGGTCACCAATTGTTCATATATGTCAAATGTAGTATTGCGGTTTCCCCACTTGGCTGTGATGTCAAACGTATTGTGGTTTCCCCACTTGGCTGTGATGTCAAACGTAATACTGCTGTTTTCCTACTTGACTGATTTATCATATGACCTCATTGTCATAATTGTTTATCTGGCGACATTGTCAGGATTGTCAAAACTGTTTATCTGGCGACATTGTCAGGAGTGTCAAAGTTGTTTACCTGGCGACATTGTCAGACTTATTTTATATGACCTCATTGTCATTATTGTTTACCTGGCGACATTGTCAGCTTTGTCAAAAATTGCTTATATGGCCTCATTGTTAAAATTATTTATATAGCAGTTTTGCTATATTTATCTTTGAATCTAGATACAAGTATTACTTTTGTTCACGTAAACCAAAACATATTTGGCAGTGGGTCGTAAACACACAGGTTATAAGTCTTTTATGGCGAGACTTGGAACTGAGTGGATTTACGATGCCTTTGCTGGGAAATCTTCATTCATATGCATTACAATTCTTTTTCACAAGACTCTATGAACTCGCCAACCTCGTGTTGACACTCTTTAGCATGTATTTTCAGGTTTTAAGCAATGGCACGCTACAGGAGGTTTTGGCAGGGCATGGCATGGTCATAGAAGACTCTGATTATTCATTTGGGGACCGTTTTAAACTATTTTAAGGGCCTACTTCCGCACTACTTTTAACAATGTAAATTCAACACTTTTGGTTAAATGATTTTATTCTAAATGATTGAAGTGAAAACCATTTTTGAACTTGTGTTGTAATACCAATTGAGTTACACCCCAGCTACATGTATGCTTCCGCTGGACCCGATTTTGGGGGTGTGACAGATAGGCATCAGAGCTTTGGCTATAGCGAACTAAGTGTTTTTAAAACCTAAACTATAGCTACTTTCATGAAAACTTAACCCTATGACCGTCACGTGCCTGCCTGCCAAGCTGAAGCCTCATTTGTGGTTAGTTGCTGACATAGGTGATGAGATTTGTGTCTCATTATCTGATATATTATATTCATTTATTATAGTTGATTACTATAATTGTATTTCATATAAGCATGTTCACATGTCATATATGTCACCGTGTTATGTTTTTCCTTGCATGGTTTCATCATTTGACCTCGAGTTTGGTCACCTGCCTTAGCCTTTTAGAACGTCTTGGTATTTGTGAAGGACATAGTATTAGTATAACTGAACTGAGTATTTCAAAATTCATGGAACCTCGGTGGAATGTAGACTGGTCATCTACATTCGACCCGGGATAGTGAGATATAGGCTGACCACCTATGTCTGACTCAGAGATGAATTTTGCAACACTGAGAATGGTTATAATAAAATTTTGTCTGGATTAAATTCTCTACCCAATTTCCAAATGTTTCATTCATGTGTGCGTACTTACTTTCATCACAATCTCATTATGTCGCAGCTGTCACAGTCTTTTCCCTTCTCACCATTATTATCATTTCTCTTCCCCATATATCTAAGGAATTAGCTTACACTCTATGGATTCCTATGTCACTCATCACTCACTACTCCCAATATTGATAAGTGGATATTATCAATGACCTCCCTAGGAAAGACTTTCCATACCATCTATAAGCAGGATCCCTCGGTACATTATGACCATTTAAAACTCAACAGAAATCTCAGGATATTACAAAACCACTCGAACCACGTCAACTGATCATATCGCAACATCAAGCTTTCATTCTATGACAATCCACTCTCGAACACCTACTACTAGGAAACGTCTTATAAATGTTTCACCCTTCTTTTCTTGTTTTGAAGAGCTATGCCGCCAGGGAAAGCTAAAGCTACACCTGCTGCTATTCGGAAACTTGTCAAGGATAGTATAACCGAAGCTATAGAGATCAAGAGAGCTGAGGTAGCTGCTGAAACCGCTTCACAGACAGGGAGGAATGAACAATCCAATAATAGGCGTGAATGCACTTGGAAGAATTTTAAGATTGGTGATCCCATCAAGTTTAAGGGCATTGAAGGAGCGGTTGCTTTGATTCGCTGGTTCGAAAAGACTGAGAATGTGTTCCTCATGTGCAACTGTCCTGATGTCAGCAAGGTAAAATTCGCTACTGGTATGCTTTTGGATGAAGCTATGTCATGGTGGAATTCATATGCTCAACCGATTGGTATGGAAAATGCCTACAAGCTCACGTGGGATCAATTCAAGAAATTGATGACCAAGAAGTTTTGCCCTCGTACCGAGGTGAAGAAGTTGGAAACAGAGTTTTATGAGCTAGTGACAGCAGGTAATGATATCGAGGCATATATCAGAAGGTTTCAGGAGTTGGCTGTGCTATGTCCAACTATGGTTCCAGATAATGAAAAGCTGTTAGAAAATTTCATCGGTGGACTACCACACAACATCAGTGGGAACGTAATTGCTTTTGAACCACACACGCTGGATGAAGCTATTAGCATGTCTTAAAAGCTTATGGCTCAAGTGATGAAGCAAGAAACTACTGTCAACAACAACAACGAAAACAAGAGGAAAAGGGATGACAACCAAGGAGACGATCAAGTATGGCAGCCAAACAAATAACATGAAGTGGTTAGGGCCTACGTTGCGAAGCCAAGTGAAAACAAAGGTTACCAGGGTTCCCTACCCAAATGCAACAAGTGTCAGAATCATCATAACCATGGATCTTGTCTTAATCCATGTGGCAACTGTAAGAAGGTTGGTCATGCAACTTGGGAATGCCAGTTTCCAATCATTACCGGAGATCAGAAACCCTCAGTAACATGTTTTGGCTGTGGAGAAATAGGGCATTACAGGAATGAATGCCCAAAACAAGGAAACCAAGAGAAAGGGAACCGAGGTAGAACGGCTCACGGGAGAGCCTAGGTCATCGGAGGAGGAAATGGTCCACACATCAACAACGCTGAGGACGACAACAATGTTCAAGAACCAAGAACTTCTGCCTTAAAAATAAACCAAAGCCTAAACTCTATAGTTTTGTATTCCTTTGGAGTTTTATTCTACGTTCTATCGTATAAGTTTCATGTACTATTAACGAATTCCGATCTAATGAATGTTCTATCTTTTATCACCGCTATGCGACTCAAATATCATCATCGGTTCACCAATACCACTTCAGAGACCAACACAAACTGAACTTCGGGACGAAGTTCCTGTTAGAGGGGAAGACTGTCACAACTCGTAATTTCAGGTCCTTTTCAAACGTCGAAATTTTATTATTCATCTCAGGAAGTTACTATTCATTGATCACTATTCATCATTTTCGGAGTTAGTTTGAGATTCCGAGAATCGTTCAAAAATTTTACTATTCATATGACACTATTCATTCCCGGAAGGAAATCACTATTCACGATTGTCGTTCATCATTTCGTAAACCTAATTTACGAGTTTTTAAATTCGTGTAACCAGTTAGCTTTAGCTGCGAATTCATGCCTCATCAGTAGGGACGCGTCATATAGACTGGAGTAGTCTAGATATCATCGGTAACACCATCAGCACTTTAGATCATGCACGGATATGCATTATTTCCATTTACGTATGATTAATTTGTAATTAATGTTACCACTCAGTTTTTGCTACTAACATATACCCAATACTCCCGTCTACGATCCTAATATATTTTCATACTCATTATAATAATATAAAAATTATATTACTAATTTACTCGGTGTTTTGAAACCGTTTGCTATATTTTCCGGTAAACGCCTATAACTACGTCGGATCACGATATTTCAACACTACAATTATTTTAACACCCGATTCTCATCAAGAATGTAATTTCATAATTTTTACAACGTCGTTACATTTTATTTGGTACCGTTAAACTTTATTTCTAGCAAACTCGGTACCCGGTATCACTTAAAACACTAAATATACAACTAATATCTTACCAAATCTACCAAAATTTCTTACAAGATCTACCCGCCCTATTTTTCTTCCCCAAAATCACGCCCCATTGCCCCCTAGCATTATTGACTCTTGACTTTGGCAACAAAAATATCTATAACTAGTTTATATTTTCCATATTACACATTTTACTTCAAGTAACCAAAATGACTAGCAAAGAAAATTCTCTCAACCTCCCCATCATCCTTGTGGTTCGGCCAAAATAAGAAGAAGAAGAAGAAAAATTCATCAAAGTTCCATGATTCAAGTACTTTACAAGTTCTAGTAGAGTATATTTTAGGTTTTGAAATAAAAACCTTTAAGTTAATCAAGTTTTAGATCACCAAACATCTTCATCACTCAAGTAAGTGTCTAAATAAATTTTCTACTCTTTTATACTTTCATTCAAGCCATTTTGATGTTTTAGTAGCAAATCATACAAATATATATATGTTACATACCACCCTATTTTAATCTTGTATTTTTAACATAGATCTATAAGTATTTAGAGTAATCTCATGAGATCCACCAAGATTGGTAGTGTTTAGGAACCCATGACACCCTAAGAAGGTGTATGGTAGGATTGAGTATTTGTGGAGTTGATTTGGAGTAGTTTGGTAAAGATTTGAACAAGCCTTGAACTAGAAAAGTTGATTTTTCAAACTATATATAAGTTGCTGTCCATTTTTATAAAATTTGGAAAGATCAGGGGTTTCCGGGTAACATTGGGCTAAAGAATCAGAAAATAATTTCAAAAACGAAGCCGTGGGCGAAAGAACGGATTAAAACGAGTTTATAACGAAGAAGTTATGATTTTTCCAATTTTAACGACGAAAACTATTTTCTGAAAATACCTTGCTGATGAACAGTTGTCACGACTATTTCGAGGCGTAAAACTAAATCTAGCCATCCCGACTTATCAAAAATATGTTAGTATTTTGTCCCACGATTCCGGGGATATAAAGAACGTAGAAAACGAGTTATAACAAAGAAGATACAAGCGTTAGAACATAGGCGATTTATATATATTTACTCAGCTTTTACACTAATAGAGTTTTGACGTAAAATGACTTTGCAAAGTGCCATGTTCACTACCATTTTTCTCCATGTTCGACTCAATTTGAGTCCTAGCCGTACTTAAGTAATTTCAAGTATTCCCGACACACTATCCAAAACACTTGACCGTTTACCTGTTGGCCTTGTAACGAGTAACTTACAACCTCATTTATATTACCCGAAAACCACACAAAAAATGGTTATTTTCACAACAGACCAACTAAACATATTTTTCTATCGAGGGTCGGAACTTGATGAGATCAAAACTTAATAACACGTCTTTAGACCATGTTACAAACTTACTAAAGACGTCAAATTCGTTTTCCAGAACTTAATATTATTCGTTCACGACTAGCTTTTTGAGGCTATATATTAAGGATTACAACTATTATTTAAGGATAATATTTTACGACGAAAAACTCTATTTTCGTAATAAATCACTAAACAATTACAAGGGATTGTCACTACAACGCAAATACGCGTTAAGTATTTTATATTTATACAAGACGTCAAAAATGTATTTTTCGACGATAAACGTTATTTTCAAGTTTCACGAGTGGTATCGATAACATACGTATTTGCATGTGTAGCATCATTTCATTTCTTACATTAGACCATATCATTCATATTAGGTTGCGGTTAGAGATCGTGGCTCATTTCAGTGTATCCACTTTTGTTATCATAGCCATCGCACCAGGTGAGTCATAGCCCTACTTTTTCAATTGTTTTTGGTAAACTCTTTGGGGGAGAATACATGCTCATTTTACTTAAACGCATTACTCGCTTTACATGGTTGATTACTTGTATTTCTTTAGTATGTTTGATTACCTGCATTTCATGGGATTTGTCATCCTTGTTTATATGACCTCATGGTCACCAATTGTTCATATATGTCAAATGTAGTATTGTGGTTTCCCCACTTGGCTGTGATGTCAAACGTATTGTGGTTTCCCCACTTGGCTGTGATGTCAAACGTAATACTGCTGTTTTCCTACTTGACTGATTTATCATATGACCTCATTGTCATAATTGTTTATCTGGCGACATTGTCAGGATTGTCAAAACTGTTTATCTGGCGACATTGTCAGGAGTGTCAAAGTTGTTTACCTGGCGACATTGTCAGACTTATTTTATATGACCTCATTGTCATTATTGTTTACCTGGCGACATTGTCAGCTTTGTCAAAAATTGCTTATATGGCCTCATTGTTAAAATTATTTTTATAGCAGTTTTGCTATATTTATCTTTGAATCTAGATACAAGTGTTACTTTTGTTCACGTAAACCAAAACATATTTGGCAGTGGGTCGTAAACACACAGGTTACAAGTCTTTTATGGCGAGACTTGGAACTGAGTGGATTTACGATGCCTTTGCTGGGAAATCTTCATTCATATGCATTACAATTCTTTTTCACAAGACTCTATGAACTCGCCAACCTCGTGTTGACACTCTTTAGCATGTATTTCCAGGTTTTAAGCAATGGCACGCTACAGGATATTTTGGCAGGGCATGGCATGGTCATAGAAGACTCTGATTATTTATTTGGGGACCGTTTTAAACTATTTTAAGGGCCTACTTCCGCACTACTTTTAACAATGTAAATTCAACACTTTTGGTTAAATGATTTTATTCTAAATGATTGAAGTGAAAACCATTTTTGAACTTGTGTTGTAATACCAATTGAGTTACACCCTAGCTACATGTATGCTTCCGCTGGACCCGATTTTGGGGGTGTGACACTTTAACGCGTGAAAGACACCAAAGGACACATCGTCCTCTATAACACCACCCCTACCACGCGTTATCAACCATTTTGAGACACAACTGGTAATCTGGACGATCGAATTTTTTTGTTTTGTCACTGTGTGTGTATTTTGGATTTGTGGGGTATACTCGTGTTTAAGTAAGTACGCTTACGTGATAAGTTGATTATCATACTATATTATAATGGAGGAAGGCATTCTAATATTAGAATACTTAAAATTAAGCTTTACAAGTTAATAAGCTTAAAGTACAAGTGATTCAAACATAAATGCTACTTATAGAAATTCCCCTCATATTTAATTCCAGCATACAATTAATACTAACATTAAATACAATAAATAAATCATTATGTATATTAAATACAATTAATTAACTGGTCAATAAATACAATTAATGCACTTATTAAAACACCTTTTACATTAGAAATACAAATTACAGTAAAACCTCTATAAATAAATACTTGATAAATTAATAACCTCGATAAAATTAATAATTTGTCCAGTCCCAACTTGGGACCAGTGCAAATTTGGACCTCAATCGATAAAATAATAAGATAATAATTTTTCTGAAACCCTAGTGTATATATATTACTCCCAACGAAACTATAAATTTAATAATTACTAAAAAATTCATATATATGTATATATGTGTATGTGGGTAAGAGAGATACACTTCAAAATTCTAAGATTGTTTAGTAAAAAATCAATCCGTAGTCACTTGTTTTTTTGTTGAACTTCAAATCTATATTGAGTTTATCTTAAAATCTACTTATTGCACTAAAGAGTTGGTGCGTTATCTTCTTATATTGCAATAAAAAGTGTTAATTTTGTTTTTCATAAAGTGTGAATGTGAATTCATAAAATATTAATTGGAACTTGTTTTTCAATTTTTTTTATTTTTTTTTTATTTTTTTTTATTTTTTTTTTGTCTATAATGAGTATACATTGTAACTAGATAGTATATTGGACTTGAAAATTTAAAAACCATTCGTAAAACCTCTTTAAATTAATAAATTATTAATTTATCGATATAATAATATCTCGCTAAATTAATAAAATATCCCGGTCCCAACACTATTAATTTATAGAGGTTTTAGTGTATCAAGCATGTTGTACAACCAACTTAAACACAATTCCTGCATTAAATGTCACTAATACAAATAATAAAGCATATTATACAAATATTCAAGCCCAAACGGGCAATGGGCCCGAGCCCGAACAGACACGAGCCAACAGGCTCGAGCCCGAACGGACACGAGCTAAACGAAATTTTTGATATCCGTAAATTTATTGTCAAAAAGAACATAGTAAACTAAAATATGTTCACATATTGTACAAACCAAGCAAACTACTAAAATAATAATAATAATAATAATAATAATAATAATAATAATAATAATAATAATAATAAATAAATAAATAAAATAATATAAACTAAGCAAAATTTTATCAAACTTTTGCCATAAAAAACTAATAAACGTACAAATAAAATAAATTATTAACCGAAAAAATTAAATTACAGAATGCCCGCAGCTGCATCGCGCGAGGACCCTGCTAGTCTTATTAAACATGAATAGTGGTGGAGAGATAAGCTGATGTAGTGGTGAATTTGTCAATGATAAATGCGATGAACACTACACCTAGTCTAAAATTATCACAAATGTGAATATTACTCATTTTTATTTAGTCGAAAACACTTGACATGCTTGAACATGATTATTCGGATGTGAACATGACTTATTTATAGTTTAGCAAATGCCTTTATTTCTTTATTAAAATTGTGTCTTTATCAGTTGCATACTAATTTCAATGTTTATGAAGTTTCAAATATACAAAAAAAAAAATTGATTAACTAAAATAAATATAATACACGCAAGGTATGTGTAGAAATATAATATAAATAATGTAACAGATACATATAAATACATACAAATAACATAAATTGCTTAAGTCCGACTCCCACCTATGCAAAACTAATGACCCCTATCAACATAATAATTCGCTAACGACTCCATGTAGTTGGAGCTGAAAACTTGCAATAAAATTCTTCAAATAAAATGTACGACCGACCTTTGATAAAGTTTTAACCAAAATCCAGATGAATATATATTTTTTTATTGTAGTATAAGAGAAAAACATGAACAAAAAATGCGATTTGAGTTGAAACAATTATCTTCAATATAAAATGATCTATTTTCCCCCGGGTAAGGGTGAGCATGGTCCAAAAACCGGACCGGACCGGCCAAGATTGGACCGGAACGAAGACCGAGAACCGGAAAAACCATAGACCGAGTTGGTCCAGTCTCGGTCCGGTCTTCGGTCGGTCCGGTCCAACTAGGCATATTTTAGCACGTTTTTTCGGTTTTTTGGTCGGTCCGGACCGGACCGAGGACCGAATTAGCCAAAAAGCCTAGACCGAGGATCGGACCGAATGTGGTCGGTCCGGTCCATCCGGTCCGTTTGCTCACCCTTAAGTCAGCTAATCAAATGCTATAAACATAACTTTATTGAACAGTATATATTTAAAAATAAATCTTACAAATCAAAATTACGTAAATGATATACGAAACTAATTAAATAGGTTTAAAAGAGGACCTAACTAAATAGGCATAAATATACAAATTATTATTGCGTTAGGTCAATTTTTAAACCTATTTAGTTATTCATTTTCCTTCGTGATATTGTAAGATCCCTACACAAATCATACGTCAAATAACCATACCCATTGGCTTATATAACATTCCTCAACCAAAAAAGATTGACCCACACTACCGGAACAATTTCATGCCATGTTGAAATTGACTCAAAAATGAAAAATCTATATGTTTTCCTAAAAAAAAAAAAAAAAAAAAAAAAAAAAAAAAAAAAAAAATAATAATTATTATTATTATTATTATTACCTTCATTCATTCATTCATTTCACACCTTCACTTTTGCTTTTATCACACTCACATTCTCATCCAAATTCTTTCTTTCTTACGTTTTCAAATCAAATCAAAGTATCAAACCCCCCCTCGATCACTCTCATTTCTCCAAAAAATTAACCGCTGATTCCCCTATAAATCTCAGGTAAAAAAAAAAAAAAAAAAAAAAAAATCACAACTGACTCTTCGGTTAATTTTATTTACTTTCCATACTTTATATCCCCAATCTCAACTTATTATCAACTGACCCCTATCAACATAATAATTCGCTAACGACTCTTTTGTAGTTGGAGCTGGAAACTTGCAATAAATTTCTTCAAATAAAATGTACGACCGACCTTTGATAAAGTTTTAACCAAAATCCAGTTACCGGATGAATATATTTTTTTTAATTGTAGTGCAATTTGAGTTGAAACGATTATGTTCAATATAAAATGATATATTTTTCCCCTAGGGTTAACTAATCGAATACTATAAACATAATTTTATTGAACAGTATATATTAAAAAAAAAAAAAAAATCTTACAAATCAAAATTACCAGAGTTTCGTGACATTGTTAGACCCTACACAAATCATACGTCAAATAAAGCATACCCATTGGCTTATATAACATTCCTCAACCAAAAAAGATTGACCCACACTACCGGAACAATTTCGTGCCATGTTGAAATTGACTCAAAAATGAAAAATCTATATGTTTTCCTAAAAAAAAAAAAAAAAAAAAAAATATTATTATTACCTTCATTCATTCATTCATTCATTTCACACCTTCACTTTTGCTTTTATCACACTCACATTCTCATCCAAATTCTTTCTTTCTTAGGTTTTCAAATCAAATCAAACACCCCTCGATCACTCTCATTTCTCCAAAAATTAACCGCTGATTATCCTCTTTAAATCCCAGGTAAAAAAAAAAAAAAAAAAAACATCACAACTGACTCTTCGGTTAATTTTATTTACCTTCCAAACCACTTTACATCCCCAATCTCAACTTATATCAACTGTCAATTTTATCAAAATTAGGGCTCAATGCGTTTAATCATTTTATAAAATTATTACTATTATTATTAAATGAGAATGAAGAGATCACGAAGTGAAGTATTTAATTTACGCAAGAAGATTAAATTGCCCCATATATTATTCGGTATAGCTGCATTTTATTTACTCTTTGTTTGTTTTAAGTTTTCGGCTTATTTCGACTCCGATAGTAGCGAAAAAACTGTTACTAGGAACTATCAGTTAAATGAAGAACAAACTGTAGTTGTTACTAAGCCTTTGATTAGATCGCGTTACCATGACGAAATTAGCGAAGTGTTGGAAAGTGATGAGAGTAGGTTAGAATTAGATGATGGATTTGCCCCCGTAGATTTGAGATACGGACGGTTAACGGGGAGTATATTGCGGCAGAGGCGTAAGGTTAGTGATATGTCGGGGTTAGAGAAAATGGCGGATGAGGCGTGGAGTTTAGGGGTGAAGGCGTGGGAAGAGGTTGGGAGGTTGGATGGGAAGGTGGTTGGGGTGGTTGAGGGGAAACAAGAGCGTTGTCCGCTTTTTGTGTCGGTAAGTGGTGATGAGTTGACGAAAGGTGATAGGATGATGTTTTTGCCGTGTGGGCTTGCGGCTGGGTCGTCGATTACGGTTGTGGGCACGCCTCATGCTGCGCATAATGAGTATGTGCCGCAGCTTGCGAATGTTAGAGGGGGGGATGCGTTTGTTAAGGTTTCGCAGTTTAAGGTTGAGTTGCAGGGGTTGAAGTCTGTGGTGGCGGAGGATCCGCCGAAGATTTTGCATTTGAATCCCAGGTTGAGAGGTGATTGGAGTCATCAACCGGTTATTGAACATAATACGTGTTATAGGATGCAGTGGGGCCAAGCTCAGAGGTGCGATGGGTTACCGTCTAAAGCCGATGATGACATGCTTGGTAAGCATATTGCTTTATTTAGCATATCTGATATGGTGTCATCTTTTATGTATATATTAATTTGCTACTTTTAGCCCGTTTTTATAGTTACTGTGTTGTTATAATAGAAACCGTATAGTGACATGAACATAGTCCATTAGGAACTGCCCATTTATTGTTCACCATATCGTTTCATTCTTATTGAGTCAAATAACTGATTATTACGATTGATGCCCAAGATTTGATAGATTCCATTAGTTTAGCGTTTAGCTAAAGAGGCAAAAAGAGAGAGCTGGCTATTGCGTTGCCCAAAGACATATAGTTTTAAGAATTGACTCATCTGAAATGTAACCAATGTTAATATATGACTTAAAGTCTTAAACATGTACATCCGATATAGTCTGCCCTGCACATTTTGATCCTAAGAGCGTTTCATTCTGAAGCCTGTTGCGTCCTGAGCTTTTATCTAGTTAAGGTTCATCTTATACTACAGTTGCGATATTAGCAAATAGAAGCTTGTAGGTTGTAGATTGCTAGACCTATGAGTTTTCCGTAGCAGTGAAGCACAATCCTTAACATAGAAAACAAGAACTGTGAAATCAATATGCATACATTAATATTATCAGAAGTCACTGATCACTGAACATGTAGTAAAAATTTCCATTTTTTTATTTGTTTGGCGAATATTATTAAATCCTTAGCGTATTGTCAGTCATATCTGTACTTTGTATCATGTGATTGCTTATGGCCTTGATCCCCTGAGGGATAATGGCGCTGCTTTGCAATGTTGATGCTTACATGTATTGAACTTATTTCTTGACATTTTATTGCTTAGCCCTCGTAGTGTTTTATCTCTATCAAGCACTGCACTTCATTCCTCTGTTTTGGTATCTAATGTACTATCTATGGCAGTTGATGGATTTCCAAGATGTGAAAAGTGGATGCGCAATGATGTTGTCGATTCAAAAGAATCACGCACATCTTCATGGTTCAAGCGATTTATAGGACGTGCCCAGAAACCTGAAGTGACTTGGCCATTTCCTTTTGTTGAGGGTAAATTGTTTGTCTTGACCATACGTGCTGGAGTTGATGGATACCATATAAATGTTGGAGGACGGCATGTGACTTCATTCCCATATCGTACAGTATGTTACTATCAGTCTGTAAATTACTTTATCAAGTTTATCTAGGAAATTTAATTTATCTACTATCACCATGGGTTGATGTATTGAATATCAGTTAATACAGAATGGTCTAATATATTTGCCTGCAAGTAGCCTTTATTTGTTTTGTTAATCGTCTTCCATCTTTACTACAGGGGTACACACTTGAGGATGCAACAGGATTGGCGATTAAAGGCGATGTAGATATTCATTCGGTTTATGCTACCGCACTGCCAACCTCTCATCCAAGCTTCTCGCCACAGAGGGTAATAGAAATGTCAGAGAAGTGGAAAACAAATCCCTTGCCACATAATCCTATACGAGTATTTATTGGGATTCTATCTGCTACTAATCACTTTGCGGAGCGCATGGCTATCAGGAAAACATGGATGCAGTCTTCCGCAATCAAGGCTTCAGATGTAGTAGTTCGATTTTTTGTAGCTCTGGTAAGAAATCTACATAAACTCATCAAAATTACTTTTCTTTCTTATACCGCATGAGAACTAATGTGTGACTGTGGCATGGAGAAGAATTTGAAAGTAGCGACTAATAAATGAAGTGGTGATCGTATGTTAACTTCAAAACTCTTGAAAAAAGTTCCCTGAGAAATTATGTGCCGTTCGAACTCTAGTGCTCCGTAACTTTAGATTATAGCATTTCCTTTAGGAGCTTCTCATCAATCAAGATAAATAGACTTTTTAGTGCACTTGTTAGAAAGCATAGAATGGCACTTGCACTATTGAAAAGTGAAAATTGATGTCTTCTGGATAGAGTGGCACTTGCACCGTCTAAAAATGTAAATCTAGAAACATAGAATCTAGAATCTTGATCTTCTTCACTAACTATATTTCAACCCACAATTATAGAGTGACAGTTTTCTCCCCCTAATGGTGTGGTTCATATTATGGCAACCAAGCTCTGTAGGGAAAAGATGGTCTTATAGTTTGTTTATTTATTTATTACTGGCGTAAATTCTTTCAGTATCTTTTTAGTTCATGTGTGATTTTTCTTTTTCTCATAATTATTAAATGAAAATGCAGAGTCCAAGGAAAGAGCAAAATGCAGTTCTGAAAAAGGAGGCTGCTTACTTT
The DNA here is from genome assembly GCA_030686995.1 of Artemisia argyi. Taxonomy (NCBI): domain Eukaryota; kingdom Viridiplantae; phylum Streptophyta; class Magnoliopsida; order Asterales; family Asteraceae; genus Artemisia; species Artemisia argyi. Next base: position 190,671,453 of record CM060678.1, on the reverse strand, counting down.
GGTGATATTGTTGTATTAACATTTATGGACCACTATGAGCTCGTGGTGCTTAAAACCATAGCCATCTGTGAATATGCGGTGATTACAATCAAACATTTCTTTAAATTTATTATAGAGGTGGCAAATTCGACCCATATACTTATACGGGTTATCTTTCATCTCAAACAGTTCAACCAGGTTGAAAATCAAGTGTGGATTTGATGCTTGAAATCTTCTTAATCGTTATATTTAAAAATTATTGTATGGTTATTGGAAAAATATAATTTTTATAATCAAAATTTACACTACAATTTGTCATTAAAAATAATTCTTTGGACTAAAAGTGTTTCGGCCAACTTAACCTGACCTGTTTCTACCCGTACCACAAAACTTGCCGATTTACCCTTCCTTGCCATTTTCCTGCCTCTAGTTTCAGGGTTGGCCTTTGATGCATTAGAATCCATCTTATTTACGGTCCAACCATTATCAATGCAGGTTCAAAATGTAAGTGCTTCATACGTGATGAAATGTGATGATGACACTTTCACAAGGGTGGATACCATCTTGAACGAACTTGACAATGTCCCTCGTCAACAGTCCCTATATATGGGGAATCTGAATCTCTTTCACAGACCTCTCAGACATGGCAAATGGGCAGTCAGTTTTGAGGTTCGAAACATTCGCTCATAAATCTTTAGAAAATCAGTTACCTCTTTGTCTCATGTTATAAAACAGCTTAAAGTTCTCAAGACTTATTTTACTTCTAAAAATTTCAATTTCTTTAATGATTGCTCAATTCTACAAACTATGGAATTCTTTTTACATATTCAAGAACAATGGTTTTTTTTGCAATTATAGCTAAATAAAATGGAGTAAGTAGAACAGTTTTGCTTAATTTAAAGGTGGGTTTTACTTATTAATGTTGCAGGAGTGGCCGGAAGCAGTATATCCACCTTATGCAAATGGACCAGGATATATAATTTCTAGTGACATCGCCAAGTTCATTGTGTCTCAGCACACCAAGAGAAAGCTCAGGGTCCGTTACACATCCCTCTATATTTCTGTTGGTTTTAGTTGCGAAATGGGCTGATCTGTCTAGGACGGTCAAAACGGGTTTTGACCTACCAGCAGACGCATTCATCCACTTTTTCCAGTTTACCAAAAAATAATATGACATTGTTAATTAAAGTCATTTAGGAAGTTTTATGCAATGTGGATATACACTTTAGTCGACTTCAACCTGTCAGAATGAAACATAACCCAAATCGACCCATTTACAACTGAATTGGTTGATATGATCACCTCGAGTTAATTAATAATCTCACTGAAACCATTTCTTATTTACAACTTGCAGATTTTTAAAATGGAAGATGTGAGTATGGGAATGTGGGTTGAGCAGTTTAACAGCACCACTCCAGTAAAGTACTCGCACCATGGTAAGTTCTGTCAATACGGGTGCATGGATAACTACTACACCGCACATTACCAATCTCCAAGACAAATGGTTTGTTTATGGGATAATTTAGCAAGAGGACGCCCTCAATGCTGTAACTTTAGATGAGAAAAAGTCAGCATTTGATGTGTGCGTGATTGCGTTATTGGCTTGAACGGGCCATGATTTTGTTGTGATCTTATTGTGAAAACTTCTGTAGCATGGAAATGTGGATTATGGTGGTGGGCATGGTAATGATTCATGAAGATGAACCTTGTTGGCCATGTTTCTTGATTATTTCTAGGCCAAGGGCTTTTGGGTATGTGCCCTTGCAATTGTGGCTGTATGCCTTCTTTAGTTCTTTGTAACATTATTTTGTATAGAACTGTCTTTGTGTTGCCAGCACTGACCAGTTTTGATGTTTTTAATGTGGAAAGCCATACGGTTTTATGCATCATGACTACGATTTTCTTGGTTACAGATTGAAAATTCGCGTGTTTGTTGGCAATGCATATTTGAACCTGCAACTATTGGAGTTTGTTGGAAACTTGGAACCCTTGTTGGACAAAAGACTGATATGATTTGTAATGATAGGTTAAGAACTAAGAGCGTATGTCGCCATTTTTTACAAACAAATACTAATTAAGAGTACATAAGATTTCTTACACTGAATTTTCTGAACCTGCAAACTTACCAAAACTAAAAAGTTCATGATTGCAAAATGCTGCGAGTTTTTTACATTCTCAAAATAAGTATCAAAACCGAGTTGTTGTTGGGAGCCTGATCCGTATTCACAACTTACCCCACTAGTGCTGAGAGAAAAAGTGCTGCCACATCAGCGAATTAAAAACTCCCCTCCCACCTATAACACGGGCCTGGTAAAGATATTACGTATATCTCAAAACTTAATGGACCTAGTAGGCTAGTAACATGTTACAGTAGTTATTTATGGTTCACATATAAAGATATTATGTTTCTATAGCATTCATATTCTCTTATCTTTATATTTCTCACAGCAGCAGCCCTTTAACACTTTGGTGTTTCGTCTGAATCTTTCTCACAACCAACAACTTTAAAGATTTTAAATAAAAAAAGAAAGAAAATACGGGAAAACGCGAAGGACGGTACCCACCTCGTGCCGTCAGATGGCGTTTTCTGGCAGGGACGGAGCCAGAAAGAAATATGACCGGGTGCACAAATTTTTTTGAACCATAATATAATAGAGTTAAAATGTGAATTAAAACGAAGATTTCATTAAAGCGATAAATAAATGAACATATTACCTTCTAATTAGTGATTCTACGATCTTCCTTAGCAAAATAACACTTACGTGCACCCTCATTTTTAATATTAATAAGTTCTTCTTTCTCTATAGCACACAAGTTAAAGCGCCGTTAAAATAATCATCATCCATCCGATTTCGCAAATCGGTTTTAATGAGCTTCATTTAAAATAAAATAAAAAAATAAATAAATAAATAAAAAACATCTTTCAACTGTAGCGGTAGCAACAGGCAAGACTAAAGCCAACTTCAATTAAGCACTACTTTTCATATATATTGTAACTACGACAACAATAAAAATGCCCCATGACAACACAATTGGGGTGCTATTCATATTCTAATATATTGTTGACTATCACTTAAACTTATTCTCCCTATTTGTCTTAATAGAAATTGCAAAGTTATTCACTTATTCTTATTGCCCTAAGCCCTTATTGATGATCATAGATTATACGGAACCAACAAATTAGTTAAGATTTCATACAAAAAAACAAAACATGAAAACTTTAAAAGACATAATAAACAAATAAAAGGTATATGTTATGACTTACGAACCTGTTTCATCTCTGTGTGTTGGTTAAATTTTGGATTTTGTAAATTGTTAGGATGATGAATAAACTTGTTCCATTAATAAACCTATTTCATCTTTGGGTTTTTGTGCATGAATTTATTAAACTTGTTTTATCTTTGGGCGTTTACAAAATTTTATATATTTAAAGTATACGAACTAAATAATACTAGAGACACATTTAATGCACCGGGTGCATTTAAGATACATTTAAGTAAAATCGATAATTTTTTTAAAAATAACACTATATCAAAAAAATTCATAGGGTGCACGTGCACCCGCGGGCACCCCCTTGGCTCCATCCCTGTTTTCTGGGACCATCTCGTGTGGTCACGACGGCTCAAGACTCGAAAATGTCAGCCCTATTACCTAAGTGGCGCCGTTGGGTAGCATTTTGTGGGAAAACGCACGAGAAAACTCAGAGTACCTAGCCCTCTCATCATCTTCAACCGGATCATGTGGAAATGACTAAAAGAATATATTGATATTATATTTAATATTTTTAAGACAAAATTACACGGATGGTCCTTGTGGTTTACACAGATTTCATGTTTAGTCCCTATTTCATTTTAATTACACCAGAGATCCCTATTTTGGGAAACGTTGCACGCGTTTGGTCCCTAAGTTGGATGGACGTTATCTTTTACCGTTAAGTGTATAATTATTATTTGCCCGTTAGTCCCTCCGTTAGTATTTTTTGCATCGTTAGTCCCTCGTTAGTATTTTTTACAAAAAGTACTCTTTTTTAGAAATTAATTTTTTTACAAAAATTAATTTTTTTACAAAAATTAATTTTTTTACAAAAATTAACTTTTTTACAAAAATTAATTTTTTTTTTCGAATTTAATTTTTTTACAATTTTTTTTTCGAAATTAATTTTTTTACAAAAATTACTTTTTTTCGAAATTATTTTTTTACAAAAATTAAATTTTTTTCGAAATTAATTTTTTTTAGAAAAATTAATTTTTTTTCGAAATTTTCGAAATTAATTTTTTTTACAAAAATTACTTTTTTTTCGAAATTAATTTTTTTTTCGAAATTATTTTTTTCCGATATTAATTTTTTTGGAAAAATTATTTTTTCCAAAAAAAAGTAATTTCGAAAAATTATTTTTTTGGAAATTTTTTCGAAATTACTTTTTTTTCGGAAAAATTATTTTTTTGAAAAAAAATTAATATCGGAAAAAAATAATTTTGAAAAAAAAATTAATTTCGAAAAAAAAGCAATTTTTGTAAAAAAATTAATTTAAAAAAAATCAATTTTTCTAAGAAAATTAATGTCGAAAAAAAAATTAATTTTTCTAAAAAAATTAATTTCGAAAAAAAAATAATTTTTCTAAAAAAAATAATTTTTGTAAAAAAATAATTTCGAAAAAAAAGTAATTTTTGTAAAAAAATTAATTTCGAAAAAAAAATTAATTTTTGTGAAAAAATTAAATTCGAAAAAAAAATAATTTTTGTAAAAAAATTAATTTCTAAAAAAAAGTACTTTTTGTAAAAATACTAACGAGGGACTAACGGTGCAAAAAACACTAACGGAGGGACTAACGGGCAAATAATAATTATACACTTAACGGTCAAAGATAACGTCCATCCAACTTAGGGACCAAATGCGTGCAACGTTTCCCAAAATAGGGATCTCTGGTGTAATTAAAATGAAATAGGGACTAAACATGAAATCTGTGTAAACCACAAGGACCATCCGTGTAATTTTGTCTATTTTTAATTATTTATATCATAGACTTATTATATCATAAACTTAGCACTTTGCATCATTTGCAATTAATAAATTCATGCAAACATATTTTCATTAAAAATCATTTTTTTTTCCGGATTAATTCGATGGAAATTTCAGGGGTGTCGTGGTTGGTTATGGAGGGAATAACAAAAAGGGAGTTGATAATTACACGGACCAAATTACTATATCCACAGAAATTTGATGTCATTTTACCTTTGTGCCCTCCTATACAGTAACCTTTTTTTTTTTTTTTTTTTTTAATTATTATTTCCTATCTTATCTGCTAAACGTCTGATGGACTCACCCAACACATGTTGCAGGCCACCGTCCCGGTGCACATCTATATTTGGCTTATTCATATTCATCCTTTATATATTCTTTCTTTAAGAAAATCACCATTTATTTGATCAAAAATTGGGAACAATATGCATAAAGCGTTAGTTTAACCATGAACTAAAACCAAATTAATCTAACATATCTAATTTTCGAGACGCGACAACACCGTAGCTAGCTCCATATCCACGTTGTAGCATCATGAGTTAAAAGCTCCATGTGCAAGTTACAATAACCCACTCTATCATTTCCTTGGGTTCACGGAATTTCATTCCATTCCCAGAAGCCCAAAACTGATTAGATGATTTCTTTTAGGTAGATGCGAATCGGCAAGTTTCGATAGTGATTGGAGATCGTAAATGCAAACAATGATTTTGCATGAATGATTTACTTTTTCATCTTAAGATTTTTGTCTAAAGGACTGTATTGATGATGGGGAGTTGGAAGTTAGCACAGGGAAAGACATGGAATTGGCAGTGAATACCAACGTGTGGCAAAAAAGTTGGATAAAAGCTGAACTGTATATAGAGGGCACAAAAGTAATTTTGCTTGAATTTTCTGTGGATGTAGTAAAATCATCCGTGTAAATATCACTAAAAATATAGAAATCATAATATAAGTTTAAATTTTAATTACACAACTATTGTATAAGTTATATTTAATAACAATACGATGTTAATTGTCATGAGTAAATTCAATTAATTGCATTAAATTATTATATGTTACTCCCTCCATCCTATAAAGATAGTCCACAAACAAAAAATTAAGAAATTATGATATGTGTAATTAATGCTAGTTTTGATTGATAAAAAGTAATTTTTACTCTCATAGTTAATATAGAAATTAAAAATAATAATAATAACAATAATAATTAATGCAAGTTTTGATTAAAAGACTAAAGCAGAAAAACTAGTCATAATTAATGTCCATGTATAAAAACTACGCTTATTTTTGGACAAATATAAATAGTAAGGTGGACATTTTTTTTGGAACGGAGGGAGTACAAATTTCAAAACTAAAGTATAAAAATAGAAAGTGTGTAAACTATTTTTTAAGACTTCTACTTATAAAAATGCCAAAATGTTTTATAGTAGTAAAGATAAAGATTATTACTCGTATTAAAAAGCCACGACTTTAGGCCAATATTAAAATTTTCTTGCATGATAATGCAACCAGTAGCCGGTTAACAAATGGATAATATTGTAACAAAATTTGAAAGATTGTGATTAACTTGGTTAATAAAAAAGTAAAAGGTTTAATATGGCACATTTTATTAAGTATGTTGCTCATTTATGACATTTACCCTAAAAATAATGATATAACGAGGGTTAATGAAAATATGTCATCAGAACAAAGGTGTAAGTGAAAATGAATTTCAAAAAATTAGCCATTAAAAGGGTGAATCAATAATATATCACCAACAAACTTTTTCAGTTCAAACACTAAATGGCTATTGCATTCACATCATTATCAAGATCATTAAGAAGATAACCTTTAATTCAACCCAAACTTACTTACTATGCGAATCTTCAACCCAAACGACCAAATCCTCCCGGTTTGTTGTTTTACCCATTTGATCAAGACATTATTGTTATGTTGAATAAAAAGATTCGGGGTGAAGATTTATTACATGACAATGATCCACCTATGGACCTTTATTCTGACTCGCCCGCTTCATTGAAGAAGATCTGTTGTGTGTGTGTTAAGCTCGGATGGTGAAGATTAGGATGAAGAAGATGTACAGTGGTAAGATCTAGGGTTGGTGTTGACTGATTTGGAATCGGGTGGTGTTCTGGGGTAGGGGTGAAGAAGAGGGTAGTGGGTGAAGAAGATGAACTGGTATGTGTTTGACTAGTGTGTGTGTGTGTTTTTGTTTTTTGATATGTGTGTGTGTTTGATTTTTGTTGTTAGATTTGTATTATTAAATTTTAAAAGTAATATTTGTGTAAAAAGTATTTTTTTTGACACAAAAATCAAGAAATAATATCACGCATTTCAAAGATGATTACACGGGGCTCAATACAATAAAAAATCTAAAAGTTGTACTTTTTAGCTACCGGTCGCCTAAAAAATCAAATGAGTGAGACCCAGTCGCCCAAGAAATGTGTATTATTATATTATTTTATGAATTTTGACTTTTTTCACAAAAAGGCAAAAAAGCAAGTCACCTCGAGTAGAGTAGGCCCCAGTCGCCCAAGAAATTGAATAGACTAGCACCTTACACACATGCACTTGTGTCATACAAAAGTAGGGACACGTGTAACTATTTTAGAGGCACCCAAACGCACCCGAGGTGAGAGTCGCCTTGGGGCATTTAGAGAAATCAAAAGAAAAAAATGAGGCACATGGGGTAAGTGAAGGTGTACTTTTGGGGTAAATGGGGAATTAGATTTGTGATAATACGATTTGTATATTCTTGTATGATTAAATAAATGTGTTATATGTTATGATTTTACATATATGTTGTTAGCGCTATGAATTGTGACTAATGTATATGTTGATATAAATAATGTATAAAAATGTTATTAATATCTTTCGATATCCTTAAGTTTTGACGATCACAAAATATAAGAACATTAAACGCAAAGTTAATACGTAAACAAGTTTTAAGCAAGTTTATATCATCTCATCCAACATAATCACTTAAGGTATGAATAAAAGGTGACTAATACATTTTATGATCAAAGGGATGTTTATTTAAGTGATACAAAGTTTATAAAATTAAATAAACTTATTATATATTTTTGAAAAATATTTTTGGTAATAAAGGAAAATGTTTTATTCATAATAAATATATGAATTCAAAATTTTAACCAAAATCAGTTAGTTTTTCACCAAATAAACTTTCCCCAGAAAAAGAAAAGAAAACTGCAGTTTTCGTCTGGGCGGCCCCCTTAATTTTAAGGGGGCCGGCACACAATTAAAGGGACCGGCCACGCTCCCCTGTCAGATTATGTCAGAAATTTTTCCCTATAAATACTACCTTAAATCTGGAATTTTTCCCACCTCTTGCACGAAAATTTTCAGATCCAAATCTCTCTAAACATCCTCCTAAAAACCCTTTGATCATATAATTGTTAATCCTTGTTTCAAGTGATTCATTCCCACACCTCTCATCTCTCAAAGTGCAAGAGAAGAATACTCCTTCAACATCAAGTTGTGAAGTATTGTAGATTTGTGTATATAGTCTAGTTGTTGTGTACATTTATTGTAAAGGTGTGATAGTAGTGTAACTAGATTGATCTAGGAGTAGAAGTTGTGAATAGAAGTAGTGAGATATAAGTAGTGGTGTGAAGAAGAAGTAGTGGAGTAGTGTGAAGTTGTGAAGTAGTAGTGGTGTGTACAAGTTGTGAAGAAGGTGTGCCAAGTCGTGCAGAAGTTGTGTAGAAGGTGTGAATAAGTTGTGACGAAGTTGTGGCGTGTATATTGGTGTGTAAGGTTTTCTCCGCCATAAGGGAGCTTGTTGACATAGTGAAGAAAACTTCCGAGTAGGTGACTCGAGGAGTGGAGTAGGGCAAGGAAGGTGTCCTTGTAGCCGAACCACTATAAATCCTTTGTCTCGCAGTTAGATCTTTCCATATCTTACTTATTATCTTGCTTATATCGTTATTACTTTTGTAGACGTAGACGTATATGTATAGTTGCTCATATAGTGCTAGTATTGATTTTACTTAAAGATCAAACAAAAGTTTCATTCACAAAACAAAGTTTTTACAATCAAACTAAAAAGGTAACATACATTTAATTGATCATTTCGATCAAGTATAGTTTTCATACAAAATATAGCTAAGGATTATAAAATAAACGTTTACTTACTTATTTCTCGTATATAGCTATAATTGTTTATATTATGCATGTGTTGATTTCACATACTTAGTTTGCATTATTATTATTGCTCATACTTAGATATAGTTGTTCATATTGTTCAAGACTTGAATTCACATAAGATCGAATCAAAGTTTTAAGAGTAAACAAGACTTTTAAACAACTAAGTTTTCATAAAACTAAAAAGACGTAAAACTTTTCAACCCCCCCTTCTAGTTTTCCACAGTATATATCTATGTTACTGTTATGATTTCTTATAAATGTTACTCTCTCTTTGCATCTATGTTATGTTCATCTTATCTTTGGATGGTTTGGAGTGTTAACTTGTTACATATGATTTCTAGTTATATTGATACTCTTTGCATAAATATATGAATTTTGTGTTGGATGATTTGTGATTTGTATGTTTAGAATGTTGTGATTTGTGACTATATATGATTTGTATTATCAGTTGCATATGTGTGTAGGGGCGGAGGTAAGGAGGGGGCACGGTGGGCATGTGCCCCCTATCAAAAAAAATTAGTGTAATTTTTTTTTTTATTTTAGCAGTATATCCCCCCTCCTCCCCAAATAATTTTTTGGCTCCATCTATGTATGTGTTGCTACTATAAATATATGTGTTTTTGGTCGATATTTTATGTATGGTGTTAATTATGATTGCTGATTATCATATATACGTGTTACTATTTGCGAACTATTTTATGATTTCTTATAGATTTTACTATTTGCATTTCATTTCTACGTTTGGACCGTTTGAAATATTTTGGTGATTGAATTATGTTATATTTGTCAATTACGTTATAATTTCTTGACATACTTTGATTTCTTATGGATTCTGAATTGATTTGAAGGCAACACTGCTCCAAATAACGTACTGAAGAAGGTGCACGTTGTACATACTTGGCGCAAGCCCATATTTTCTAATAGCAAGTTGACCCGTTAGTCAAGGCCATTCGGTAAAATTTGAAGGCCATTTTGAAACGGGTCTTTCAACATCGGAATTGAAGTATGTGTAACAACAGTGAACTGTAGTTAGATTATGCCTTTATTTTTATACCGATCAAACGACACATCCAATCTTCTTCAAGTTTAAATAAATCTTCCATACTTCTAGGTATAATTGTTGAGTTTTTACATTTTATGATAATCTATGAAGTTCTAAATACTTTTTTTAAGATAAAATGTCATGTAGGACTTCTTTTAAAAATATATTAGCTGATAACGCTTACTTTTTTAAAACAATCTACAATGTTTACTTACCCTAAAACAATATTCCTAGCTAAAAATATAGTTTTTTATGAGATACGCGTTTTATTTAGACTTTCGGACCAAAATTATATGCTTCACATAAGGATAGAGTTTTAAATTATAAATACTAAAGACAAATGGATTAAAGTAGAACTTTCATAAAAAAATATAGTTAGAGAAAACAACACAATTTATGAGCCTCACACACATTCTTATGTCTCTCGGTTTCTCTTTTCCACAAAACTCCTGTATTCAATTTCCACCATTAAAGCACAAGCTCTTTTTTCCTTTGAAAACTTCTAAATTTTGATTCTTGTCATACCGAAGTTACATTATTCTTTCTAAATATCTCTTATCCTTCAAAAATGAGTTTATACTTATAAGAATGTTTCAAAAAACGAAGTCCCCTAAAAAATGGAGGCCTTGTGCGGTTGATAATCTCGCACATGCTTAAATCCGGCCCTACCGGTTACGATCGGATTGTAAGTAACATTGGAAAATGGAGGGCTAATGGCTCACCAGTTGACGTCCATGACGAATAAGGTGTAAGAATTGGGTTCTACATAAACCTCATGTATCTTGAAAATCAGGCAAACACTAGTGAGAGAAAAGCTACTTCCTGGTAGGGGTGTTAACGAGTTGAGCTTTTATCGAGCTACTCGAGCTCGAGCTCATTTAAATCGATTCGAGCTTGCAAGTAATAGAACTCGAGTCAAGCTCGAACACAAAGTAGCTCTCGATTAGTTTCACGAACCGAGCTTTCAAAAACTAATATTCGTCTCGGCTTTCAAGTCGAACGAGCTATTTGAGTCGAACAAGCTATCTCGAGTCGAACGAGCTAAACTAGCTAATCATGTTTGTAAAAAATTTATACATATTTTTAACTAAATTTCAATTTGAGTCCAAACCATATATTATAAATACATGACAAACTTCACTCGTAAGATTAGATTACTACTATGCACTTGAAGCTTATGCGTGAAACATGCTTGTCTTTTGCTTTTATAACTCCCTTGTTTCCTCTCTTTTGTTTCATTTTTCTAATGTGTGATTCAAAAATAATTTCACTCTTATCTTTGTAACAATAAAGAATACAAATACTACAATGAGTACGTGTATAAATAATATTAACAAACTATTACCACACTTTAACATCTATATAGTTAGTTTATAAGTTTTTATCAAATATATGTCTATTATGTAAGAAAAAAAATTATGATATCAATTTTATGTTAACTAAATGTACGAAAATTATAAAAAAAAAATAATAATAAATAAATAAATAAATAAAAATCACACTTTTCTCTCCCTAGGGCTGGCGATTGTGGAAAAAAACAAAAAACAATAAACCGACTTAATTCTTGTTGTTTTTCTTCGTTAATTGTTTGTTGAACTGCTTAGATCGATTGTTATCTATCTTAAGTCGTTTCTAGTCCTTGGTTGCCAATAGTTAGTCGTAAGATTAACTTTTCATCGATTAGGGGTTAGAAGGTTTAAGGTTTTATTCCAATCAATTTAATTATTTGTGTGACTTATTGGTTGGTCGATTGTATTCCCCATCCTAACACGTTTCTAAGATCCTTATCCTCTTCTGTAAATCGTTCGTGGTTTTTCAGTGGATCGACTAAGGTTTTACAATCGTTTTAGGGTTATGTACGGGCTGAATCTTTCAGGGTTTACATCTGGTTTTGCTGTGTTTGTTTTGGAAATCTTGGTGTCGAGTTAGGGTTTTCACAATCTTTATTCAATATGTATTGGGTTATCTGATTACTGGTAGCGCATGGTGTAACCATGAAAAGTGGGTTTCTTGATTCGGGAGGGAGGGGTGGAAGAAAAAAGGATATGACTAAGGAGACGACTAGTTCAAAGGATATAGGTTATGCATCAAAGAGTAACGATGATCCTGTTAGTGTGAATGAGGAAGATACGAGTTCTTTAGCTTCAAAGATTCATGATATTGAACGTCAAATGCTTGAAGGCGAGCTCGTGTTTTTAGGAGATGATGGGGAGCCTTTAAAACCTTTGAATGTTGATGGTCAAGCTAATACAATGGAATCTTTTCCATGCTTGTCAAACACGTTCGGTACCCCTAGTGCATCCACCAAAGTAGCTACTGTTGGTCCAAATGATGGTACGAAATTGACTGGTATTGGGGCTGTTTCATATGGAAATCATCTTAATGGAGAAACAAGTAAGAAAACTGTTAATTTTTATAAGTTCCGACACTTATCAAGTATTCTCGTGTCAACTAACATTAATAATCACAATATAAGAGTTTTCTCGTCTTTATTAAACGTATTACTATAATACTCTTTTTGTAGGTTATAAAAGATAAAATATTTCGTCTTTTAGTCGGGTTTAAAATAAATAATAACTATTTTATTATTTGTGAAAGTCCATTTAAAAGAGTTTTCGTCTTCTCGTCGTTATTTTTAGAAAATTAAGTTTATGTAATATATATAAGTGTAAGATTCTAATGAAAATTGGGCATGACCCGTTCGTTTATTCTCAATTTACCAAGTCTTAGACTTTTCCAGAAATCGACTAACTATGTATTCACTAACGCCCTTTTACTAATTTTTACTTACCTCGCTTCTAACGGTTTAAAAACTATCTCAAAGTTCATAAACATACATTTTGCTAATAGTGCCTTTTTTTTAAAGTATAGTTTTCGTCGTAACTTCAAAATGGCGTAACTTTCTCGTTTTATGTCCGTTTTTAGTGGTTCAAGCGGTCAGATTTAGCCTATAGTGTCTATTTTTGATTTTTCTATCTTATTATTAAAAATCTTTAATCCATTTTGGTGTATTTAATGTTTCAGGACAGCAAGGTCATAAAATGTATATTTCGATGTTTTAATTACGTTTTCAACTGCAAATCACAACTCCAAGCTAGTCCTAGTTCCCTTCCACCAATTGTTATCATTTCCTCAACCAACAACAAATCTAAACTATCCTAGTTTTCCCTTCCGCTGATTTATAATAATCACATCACATTATTAAGAATATAAGTAAAGTAAACAACAAATAAGCCGCAAATGCATCACAAGTAAACTTTGTACATATAGTTAAACAAATATAAACACAAACATTGGTGATACAATTTTCGTAAATGTTTTAGTATGTATGTCGTGGTGTGTGTGTATATACACACATACATAGTTTGTTCTTAAAATTTTCTTGCAAATCTTAACATATAAGTTGTACTTTTGTTGAACATATGCATGAACATCAAGAAAGTACAAGTAATTTCAAGAAAAGATGACTTAGAATTTTTGGTGAAAAAATAGAGATTTAGTGTGCAAGAACAACCCAAGCTTTTGAATTAATACCTAATTAACCAATAAAAGCTAGCTAGACCTTCCAAAATGCACTTAAATCTTGATTTTTGGTTGGGTAATAGCATACGCATCGATAACGCAGCTCTTGCGTTAAAGAGCCCATAACGCGCATTAAGATCGAGTTACCCGTTGCACGATCTTGCGTTAAGTCCACGTTAACGTAGCGAGTTAAGTGGCTAACGCCACGTTAAGCTGCTTCGTTTGTAAAAAAAATAAATAAAATAAAATAAAATAAAAAAAAGAAAAAAAAATTACTTCACCCCCTTCTAACGTACACTAACGTATATATTTCAAAAAAAAATTACAATTCCCACCCCCAACGTGTAGTAACGGATACATTTGAAAAAAAATCAAAACATTTTTTCAACCAATATAAATACTCATTTACCACACTTCATTTTCCCACACTTTCACTACTCATTTTATTCTCTACTACAATTCTAATAGCCAAAAAAATGTCTCAAGGCGACGACAACGACAACGACTCGCTTACGAACCTCCTCGGTGGGTGGGGGAACGCATACGCGGGTTCATCGTCAAATCCGAATTGGGAGCACCCAAACCTATTCGGTATGTCAAGTCAAGAACTTCCCAACAACATCAAGCGCTAAAATTTTGGCAAGATAGCCAACAACAAAACAACTTAAACTCCAATTTTCAAAATCTCCAATTCACTCAACAATCCCAACATTCCCAAACGAAAACTAACGAAGTTCTCGAAACACTTACGTCTCCTCCAAAGAAAAACAAATCTCGTGTTAAACGAAAGTCCAAAAAAAGATAACCCGTGTCAATCGATGATGATGACGAAACGAAGAAGGCAACAAAGTCGAACGTTGGCAAGCAAGTGAAGAAAAATTACTTGCAACGTGTTGGGTAGCCGCAAGTGAGGATTCACAAGTCGGTCGTTCCCAAGCCAAAGATACATTTTAGCAGCTGGTTCAAAATGAGTTCAATAAAACCAATTATCATAAACGCGGCAAAGATATGATACAATCAAAGTGGAGAACGTTGAACCGTGATAACGGAAAGTTCAACGCGTGTTTCAAACGTGCCGAACGCGATCAAAAAAGCGGGGAAAATGAAATGGATATCCTCACACGCGCCAAAGAAATGTATCGTAACGAGCACAAAAACGCGCCGTTTAATAATGAGGAGGCTTGGGGTGTTTTGCATCGTTATAAGAAATGGGACGCACCGGATACGGTTGATTTAACCGGTAATGTCCCAAGCCATGCAAACGAGGCGTTGTTTGGTCATGATGCATAACCACGCCTGATGGGAAAGAAAGCAGGCTGCGAAAAAACAAAAATCCGAGACAAGGCAAGCACCGGGGGCACGAGTACCGGAGGATCTGTTTAGTCGGCCCAATGGGGGGAGCAAATGCGCGAGGAGTATTCGGTAAAATGTGAAGATGCTTCCAAGGCTTGCCAAGCGACCGCAGAAAACCAATACACACAAATACGGTTGAGAGAGTTTGAATTTTTGTTGGTCGACACTGCCGACAAGGATCCACAATATGTGGCGATGGTCAACATAGAAAAAGACCGAATCATTGAAAAATACGGGTTGCCAAAGCGCCAATATTGAATAATTGTGTTGTGTTGTAACTTTTTTTTTTTTTAATTTCGTAATGTTTTTTTTATGTCGTAATGTTTTTTTTTTTTTTTTTTTTTTTTTTTTTTTTTTTTTTATATATATATATTTCATAATGTATTTTTTATGTCGTAATGTATTTTTTTTAGTGCGTGTTGTAGTATATTTTAAGAATTAATGTTATGGTTTTTAATAAATGAAGTATTAGTTTTAGTTTAGGGTTGAATTTGAAAATATTTGAAAAGTTGAGTTAAAGTGAGTTAAGGTTGAGTTATGAATGTGGGTGTTTTTTTTTGTAAGTTAAGATAAAAGTGTTAAAGCTGATGTGGCGCTGATATGACACTGAGTTAAGAATTAACTTGTGTTACCATTGTGTGTGCTCTAAGTAACTAATGTGTTGACATTGTTTATATAACTAAATTCTTAAGTATAACACCAAATCTAAATCTAGAGAGTACAAGTAAATGTTTAACTTGGATTGGCAATTTTTGGAATGAGTAGGGGAGACCACATAAGTAGTGTTAGTTTTTTTTTATGTCAAGGGGGGATCACTATATCTGTCTCATTAGTTGAAAATGGTTGATTAGGGGGATCACTATATCTGTCTCATTAGTTGAAAATGATTGATTAGATATGATACAAGGGTGCATGGCCGGTTTTTGCTTATAGGGAGGGAGGCAAAAATTTAAATTTTGTAAGTATAGTGTACTGGTGTGAGCATTGGTTAGTTACATGGTCAAGTGATTGCAAAATGCACGTACGCGTGAGCTAAAATGCAAAATATACGCGTTTAACGTGAGACTTGTAAAATTAAATGCAATGTCTCATAAAATAACTCTAATAGAGTCGTAATGTATTTATTTAATGTAGACCATGCTCGGTCTAGTGCCGGTACGCATTCAAAGTTGCTTTTCACGTTACGTGGGTTAACCTCCTGATTTTAGGTTAAAGTGAACACGTAAATATTAAAAATGGATGTTTTGAGTTTTTAGTCAAATGTTGACCTAGAAAAATGTCAATTTATGATAAATGTCATTTTTCGATTTACGTGATTTTAAATTAACGGATATGCGTAAAGGTAAATAAGTAAACTTCCAAAGTAATAGGTTTGAGTTTTAAGGTTAATAATAACCTGAAAAATATGAATTATCGCATATTTGGTATTTTAGTGGAACCTAAAAAGAGACCTACAAATGTGATTGGTGTATTTCAAAAATGATTGGTGAATATAAGAAGAAAGAAATGGTGTATTTCATAAATTGAATATGTAAATGGTGTAAGTCTATTTGTAAGTCTAAGTAGACTTATTTATCATTACTCATTTATATAAATAGTTAGCAATGTACTAATAACAAAATAAAAAGCACAAGCAAGAAGATGGAGGTTAGTCACCAACTCACCATAGTGTCTTAGTGTTAGTGTATTTATGATAGTAGTGATTGATATATTAGGTGTGTTTGTTTTTTGAAAAAATGTCTTACTAGCCTCTTACTCTTCCTGAGTTAGAGGTGGTCAGACATTTATGTTGATTGTTTTTTTCTTTTGAGTCATACCCGGTTAGACATATAACATCTTACTAAGTAAGAGGTGGGGGACTTGTCTTACTTTCTCTTACCCAATAAGAGATTAAAGACTTGTTATAATATAATATATTTGATGGTATATTACCTATGTTATATTTATGATAAAAAAATGTTTCATATTTACACAAGCTACTTATGTATTATAGTATTGCTATGATATAATATATGTTTTAAAAAAAATATGATTAAACTCATTCAGATAATTATATGAAAAATAAATAACATTATTTCATTCAGATTCAGACTTTATAGCCATATTTTACTAGTAAGATATGGTAGTCAGATTTAGACCCAAAACATCTTAATGAAACAAATACACCCTTAGTGTTTGTTACGCCTAGGTGCGGCGGCAGCACGTGGCTTAGTGTTCTTCTTCTGTTGTGCCAACCTCTTATTATGTTCCTTTAACATTTCACGAAAAAACTTCAAACCACGCGCATACGAGTTAACCCGCCGACGCAATACACCAACCCGTTGTCCCAATGCATCAGCCCACCGTCCAAATGCATTAGCCCGTCGTCCCAATGCATCCGCCTGCCGTTTCAATGCATCAGCCTGCCGTTTCAATGCATCAGCCCAGCGTCCCGATGCATCAGCTAGCCTTTGCAATGCATCAGCCGGCTGTCCCAATTCCTCAACCCGCTCTTCTAATAATTTCTCAGCCCGCGCTTCCAATTCCTCGGCCTGTGTTAATAGATCATCCCACTGTCTCAATAATACATCCTTCTTATTGCATGCATCAAGCTGCTTATTCAAAACATCAGCCATCTTTTTTTTGTCATCAGCCAGCAGCTTTTTTGCATCAACCCACCGTGACAACTCATACTGCTTAAATTCAGAACCCTGTTCGGTAAACGAAAAGTGTCTAGTGGATGATGCCTGCATGAATGATAATAACAAATCAGCAAACACTTATTGGAAACTAACGTACATAGTATCATACTAATAACTCATGGTTACTTTTTCAGGAAAAAAAAAAAAAAAGGTTGATTACCTTTTGACGAGCAGAAACGCCAAGGCATGATGCAAAAAGAAGTGCAACATCTTTGTATCCGCATAAGGTTTTGCATTGAGGGCACTATTATAGCGAACGGTAAATAAGACTAGATTTGTGGTAGAAATGAATTAATTATGGTTAACAAAGAAGAAAACCGCACCTTTCCACCACCGGATGAACTTTGAAGAAGCCATTTCTTTATACATGATAATCCATACATATGCCCACAAGGAAGACAACTGTAACAGTCGTTACACAGAAAATTAAAAGTTAGAAGTGTATATTTAACAAAACTCAAAGAATGACGGCAAAACAAATATCAACTTATGTATCAACATAACTAGTTATAATACCTGTGCACGCACAGGGTTTTAAAATTTCGTTTTCATTATGTATTATTATCGATTAAGAAATGAACCACTTAACATGTTTTAAATAGTTTTACTTAGTGGACTAAAAATAAAAAATCATATGTATATATGTTATAATCTACCTATTATTTTAGGAGAATGATTTTGGATTAAAAATTATATTTTATTATTCAAGCAAAATCACATGATGATACTTGACTTGCATGAGATGTTAGTGATATATGCTTTTAGTTTTGCAAACCCGTGCTATCAATTTACGATGTTTTTTGTAATTCTGGTATTTCTTTTACTTATATTTTCGTTAATATATGTAGCATATTTAGATAGCTTTGAAGATTTATTCATTTCCTTGATTATGAATAACCATCATACCATGTTTACTAATGTACTTTTTTGTTTGAAAATTTGTATTTTCATAAGTTTGTGCTATTTACTTCTCATGTTTGATCATAAAATTACCAAATTAACATAGATGCTTACACTATAGTTTCTTTATTACATAAAGTGAAACAAAAAAAATGTAATTGGTAGAACTCAAATTTAATCTTACGATTATTTATAATGTATAAGAATAATTTTTCTCTTAACCCGAACTATATAAGGAAATTATTATTACTTATCTAAGTAAATTATAAATGCATAAAAAATGACAGAGTACATCCGCAAGTCTTTTAGGATTGTTTGAATTCTTACCGACCTTTCACTTTAATGCAACTTTCTTCACAATTGGCCTAAATCATCAAGGTAAAACACACCCATATTTTAGATCATTGGTTGACACCTATAGTGTTATCAATGAAGGCAAACAATTGCTAAGTTTTATTAATTCATTCAAAGATAAATTACACTCCGAAAAGAATTCCTACCATAAAATTCTCCATATAGGCACTAAATCACATCTTTGGTACATTAACCTTCCATGACAATCATGTGTTGATACTTAATCCTCCTCTAAAAAGCACACACAATAAATTGCATTACACTTTAGTGTGTGCGATAAGATCATAAAACTGCAAAAACCACTAACATGTTGCATTATAGTGAGGATAACAACAAAGTTAGTCATAACATCAAATCAGAAATCTTCAGATTAGAACTAAAGGGGTGTTTGGTTATGCTTATCAAAGGTGCTTATTGGCTTGTTCAATTACCATAACACAATAAGTTTATGATAAAACTATAAGCATTTTTGAGAAGCTTAGTAAAAAACCCCTGAACTCCCAACTAATTCTATCATAGCTTAGTGTGTTTATAGTAAAAACACAAATATTAATTGTAGAAATTTTCAATAAAACATTAAAAAAATTACTAAAAGTTGGTATGTATAACAAAAAAGTTAAACCATAAAAAAATTTACTAAAAACTATCAGCTAGATAAGGCATAATCGAAAGTGCTGTTGAGGTCTCTTTCGGATTCTATTCAGAAGCAAAAAGGGGTTTACACATCAATCATAAGTATAGAATAATGGTTGTATCTCACATCCGTGATTACCAAGTCAATAACATTATCGCAGTATAGTAACGTAATAACCTTATTAAAAACTATATATTCTTGCTGAATAATTCTCATGTACATACTTTTAATTCTTTTACAACAACCAACTATTATTATTTATTTATTTATTTTTTAATAATTTTATTTTGAAACATCAAGTCAATGAATAAAGTTAGGTTATCACCTACGTAGTTTTTATTTTTTTGATTTAGGAGGTGATTCTTATCAAATAAGGATTGTGATGCGTGCACTTTTTTTTTTTTTTTTTTTTTTTTTATAATTTAAGAAAAACACCTTCTATATTAAAGAATGACTATCTAGCCGATGTTTTTTTTTTTTCTTTTTTCTTTTTAATAATTAGCTTTGTATAACATTTTTAACTGATAGAGAATTAGAGATGTTGAGTTTGAGGTTAATGTTGTTGTTTAACTTTAACTATTGATATCATGTTGTACAAAATGTGCGAGTTTAGTGGTACATAATGAGCGTTGATAAAGTTAAAATATGTTCCGTAAAGTTTTTAAAATATTTTTATGGATATCCATATATAAATTTTAAATAACAATTTCATGAGTCATTGTTATAAGTAGAATCACGTATATTTATTTTATATCACAGTAACTCATGTTTACCATTTAATATTTATATTCCTGTTACTAATAATTTAACCATATTTCAAACCCCTGTATGCATAAATTAAACTTTTAAATAGTAACATGAGTCCTTATTTAAAAAAAATATTCTAATGGATGAAAGTTTAAAACTAACATTACTTTAAAAAATATTTAACGTATATTAAAACTAATTCGCATATTTACCAAATTTATTTTAATAGATGAAAGTCAAAAAAACTAATACTATTACTCATTTAATTTTAAACAACATTAACATTATAAAGTATAGGGGGTATGAAGTGTAAGGGGTTATTTGTTTATTATTTAAAGTTATTAAAAAATATGGAGACTTATAATTTTAAACATAACCACGGTTTTATTAATTACCTCCTCTTTTCTTAAGTTTTTATTTTCACAAATTTGACACCTATATTTATATGTGTTTTTTTTTATCGATCAAATTCTCCACCAAATTTATTAAAGTTTGACCAAAATCAATTCAATTTTGACTTTTTATTAGCCAATCATATTGCTTGATTTTGCTTATGTGTCAAAATCGAGCTCTCCTATTGGTCCAATTTTTTTTTCAATGAGAAGGGTTTTGCAAAAACACTCCGAAATGATGTAATTCTTGTATTATATAAAAGATAAAATCTTCTAGGTAAATTAATCATCTTTATTAAAAACAATGACTAACTAAAAAAAATCATACTTATGTGAGAAAATTGCAAAAATCGTCCTTGTGGTTTGGCCAAATTGCACGTTTCGTCCTTACTGTTCATTAATTGCAAAAATGGTCCGGATTTGGCACTGTTTCATTCACTTTTGGTCCTTTGGCATTGCAAAAATCGTCCTTGTGGTTTGGCCAAATTACACGTTTCGTCCTTGTGGTTGCAAGGACGAAGGACCAAAAGTGATTGAAATAGTGCTAAATCCGGACCATTTTTGCAATTAATGAACAGTAAGGACGAAACGTGCAATTTGGCCAAACCACAAGGACGATTTTTGCAATTTTCTCTACTTATGTAGTATGAGTTTAAGATATGTCAGGAAAAAAAATTTACAACCTACAGATCATTGATGCTAACAAACTTTATCAAAAGATAAAAAAAGTGTAAAACCTGGAACCCATATAACAAAAACAAAAATAATAATTAAAATCAATGCTTATTTTTCTTCTTCTTCTTAACGTGGAAAAATCAACTTTCCAATTGCACATATATAAAGCTGAATGTCTTCTTGCAATAGTTCTCCACAAAATTAAATATTTTTTTTAGTAAATTTATCATTTTTAGTAAGTATAAGAGTAAATTGCATTTTTGGTTCCTAAGGTTGGGCAAAATTGTAGGTTTGGTCCCTGACGTTTCGAAAGTGCAACGGTGGTCCTCATTTTGAAGTTTTTGCTGCATGTTTGATCCCTAATCAACATCAAATGACTAAATTACCCTCGCCTTCTTCTTTTTCTATTTTCTTTTCAGCTTTCTTACATAAATGGTCCCTGTGTTGTGTCATGTTTTACAAATTTAGTCCCGATTTTTTCTATTTTTTTTCGAAATTAATTTTTTCAGGAAAACTAATTTTTTTTCTGAAATTTTTTTTTAGAAAAATGATTTTTTTTTTCGAAATTAATTTTTTTAGAAAAATTAATTTTTTTTCCGAAATTATTTTACAAAAATATTTTTTTTCGAAATTAATTTTTTTAGAAATTTTTTTTTCGAAATTATTTTTTTTCTGGAATTTTTTTTTTTAGAAAAATTAATTTTTTTATTCTAAATTAATTTTTTTAGAAAAATTAATTTTTTTCGAAATTAATATTTTCCGAAAAATTAATTTTTTTCCGAAATTTTTTTTAGAAAAATATTTTTTTTCGAAATTAATTTTTTTAGAAATTTTTTTTCGAAATTAACTTTTTTAGAATAATTATTTTTTTTTCGAAATTAATTTTTTTTTGAAAAATTATTTTTTTCCGAATTTTTTTAGAAAAAATAATTTTTTTTTTGGAATTAATTTTTTTAGAAAAATAATTTTTTTCTTTTTTAGAAAAAATATTTTTTTTTCTTTTTTAGAAAAACAAATTAAAAAAAACGGGACTAAGTTTGTAAAACGTGGCACAACACAGGGACCATTTATGTAAGAAAGTTGAAAAGAAAATAGAAAAAGAAGAAGGCGAGGGTAATTTAGTCATTTGATGTTGATCATGGACCAAACATGCAGCAAAAATTTTAAAATAAGGACCACCGTTGCACTTTCGAAATGTTAGAGACCAAACATGCAATTTGGCAAAACCTTAGGGACCAAAAGTGCAATTTACTCTAAATATAATAATGACTGAACTAAAATCATAATGTTACGTTGTATGAGTCCTAGAATTGATTCTAACTAACAAACTTTGTCCTCCGATATAGTGTTTATGAGTCCCTTCGGGGACATCCGATAAAATTGGATTGATACAGAGAAGATTAGCATGGCCCTTGCGCAAGGATAACACACACAAATCAAGAAATGGTCCCAGAAAAAATATACTACGTAGTGTTTATGAAAAGGTTACAAAAGGGTAACAATAAAACAAGGAGTAAACTACAACATATCTGTTAATGTGGTTTCTCTATTTTTGGCAAAAACTCTCATGTTATTAACTAGTAAATGTTTAACTCTATCAAATAACAACGTAAATTTATTTTAGTCTACAATACCTTACAAACTTTGACACAATTGTATTCATATCATCTTAAATTTATTTTAACCTACAAATTATGCTAATTGACACGTGTACATGTCACACAGATGTCATGTCATCTCCTGTCACCTTCTCTAATTTTTCGGTGATCTACTCCGGTCTCGAGTTTTTATAAGATAAAATAGAATAGAAGAGGGCCGGGGAAGGAGATTGATCCGAATTTTCTCTCCATAAATTTATTCCCATATTTGAAAGAAAGTGATATTCAAATTTTTAATATACCAAAACAGTACAAGCGTCACATGAATTCAAAGACCAAATTCGCAATAGGTAATGAAACTGCTTTTATCGACACTCGTTCTTCTAAACTCAATCAACAATCGCTATTCTTGGTTAGGTCTTTCCTTTCTTTACGACTTGTAATCAGAAAAAGATTAAGTTAGTCTAGCTAGTTTCCCCAATCTTTATTTTCACTTCCTCTCCTTATTTTATCCCTAAAAGGGTTGGGAGCAGAGGAGAGGGCGTTGGAAGGGGTTGTGGCCCCTCCCCTCTAAAAAAAGCTTTTAAGGCATAGTTAGCAATGCTAAGTTAGGTTGATTTATATTTTAAGTACTAGCCACCTCAAACGTTTAATAAACCAAAACATTACAAGCGTCACATGAATTCAAAGAACAAATTCGCAATAGGTAATGAAACTGCTTTTATCGACACTCGGTTCTTCTAAACTCAATCAACAATCGCTATTCTTGGTTAGGTCTTTGGTTTTTTTTTCCTTTAAGAAATCTACAGTTTAGTTTGTTATAGTGTCTATTTTCGATTATTTTTGTTGTTTCTACTCGCTAGAGGTAACATGGCTAAAACACCTAATTGAGTTTTACATTTTTAGGTTCAACTTTTGAATCTCCACGCACCCGCCTATAGAAAAACAACAAATTCTATTAGACGGGTATGTGCTCATATATAGATGTTCTTTGTTACACTTTGTGTCAAAATATTAATATCACACTTTACTAGTATAAGTATAATAAAGATAAGGTTGTTGAGATGTACCAAAGTCGATGTTTTCCCTGACTAGTAAAAGGTTCATAACAAATGGGGCAATCATCAAACTGAGATTTATTATCATCATTTGAAGTATCGTCCATGACCATTACCCCATGTTGTGTTTTACCATCTGCACCAAGCCAAGATGATAGGCTAATCCTAGGTGAAGGCATATCCTCCAATTCTTCCACTTCTTCTTCTTCTTCATCTACTGATTTGCCATCCATGTTATTCGTTTTTAGGGTTTTAAGTTTTTACTGTTTGTTTAAAAAAGCAGTGACATGCATGGTATATTTACTTGTTGGGTCCAAATAGTTTGATGGTAATTTACTCGTTGGGTCCAAATAGTCTGATTTATAATTGGGCTTTTGATTTGGTCCCAGACCCTAATAAAGTAACAAGACAAGTTGTAGGCTTTTTTCACCTAGCAAACTCAACCGATATGCCATGCATATTAAACTTGCATATCTGTAATTCATAACATAGTGGTTTCGTCGCGTTTGAGATTTTATCGCAAAGATCTCGGTTCAAATCTCATTAGATAAACATTTTATAGATGGCTAGAGAAAAAGTTTGGAAATGCTCACGAAGATAAACCAGTTTTGCCGCGTGCACATCTGAGTTAAAGAATCACCTCCCGAAATAAAATGAAAATAAAAAACCTCATCCGTACCCTTCTTTAAAAAATATATATATAAAAAAAAAAAAAAAAAAAAAAAAAAAAAAAACTCATCCGTTTATTGGTTTAATCATTTATCTATAATCTATATTATGCTATCACGAATGACATTTTTCAATAAAAGTTCTAAATTTTAAGAACAAATAAACATGCATTTTGACATTTTAGCTCTTTTATATCATCCCTTTCATATATTCACGCCTAGTTATAAAGAACACATACAAGAAAAACACACACATTACTTTTAGAAAAACACTAACAACTGAAAAGATTTTTGCAAAAAAATATACTATACCATCGCTATGCACGAATATGCCACTAGCATTACTGTAAAATTAATCATTGCATATACAAGAATCAGTGGTGTAGGTTTATAACATATCAAAATTTACTGTAAATAATCTATAGACTAAACATATACTTATCACCAAATTAAGCACAATTACTAAGCCAGAAATACTAAACAAAATATACATAGAAAATTGCAATTAATCTTTGTGCAATATAGAAATCAATCTTGAACTAATGATTAGAATAGTAATAACGTTTCACATAAATAAACTATAGAAATGGTCGGTAGATCATTTAATGCTAAAACAAGCATCTATTTAAGCAAGATGTACTAACATACAAGTCAATGTGCTTAAAGCATTTACTAAAGACATAAAAACTGATTCCTTGTGTTATATTCTAAGAATTAATCATCAAAATCTAGTGGAACGAGAATCAAACTTACCTCAAGTTTCAAGAAACGCAAAGGGCATCTAGCTTTTGCTTTGTAGAATCAGTTATCTTTCTATACATGCAGTAACACATGATCATGGTTAATATCTATAGTCAAAATTAAGGATTCCTCATTGATTATACGAATAAGATTCTCAAAAATTTGATCAAGGATAAATAACACGTAATTGAACATTTATTTTAGGACGAATGGCGAGAGTAAAAGCTCTTTGTCGCGGTTTAGTTGCATGAATCTAATTTAGGTGGCCTTCCATTGTCCACACATTTTAATCATTTACATGTGTAACAAAAGAAAAAACTAGCCAACTTTCGTGTAAGCATTTAAAGAAACATTAAAACGATCCCTACTACCAAAACCATAGTATTCAAGTGATGTGATTTGTTCCTGTTTTTTGTAATCAGAAGTCAATATGCATTATTGGCAGTTTTATGTTTCCAGTCATCAAGATAGCACTATCTTTTTGTTAACATCATTATAATTATAAGTATTGTAATTTGTTTAAGACTTTTAAAATGTTACTCATGGTTATCACAAGATATAGAAAGTTCAAAATACCTTAAGGGCATGTTTGGTATGGTGAAATTCAGAAAAATGAAATGAAGTGCAGAAATCAAATTCACATAAAAGAATTCCACAGAAATTCAGTAAAAATTCTTGTGTTTGGTAACACAACAGAATTGACTTAAGAAATCAGTAAAAATTATTATTATTATTATTATTATTATTATTATTATTATTATTATTATTATTATTTATTATTTTTATTTATTATTATTAATTATTATTATTATTATTATTATTATCCTCTAAGAATTGGTTTCCACTCAATATGTAAAGGAAATGAATTTCTTGATTTTGTATGTAAATTCAACTTGTTAAAAATTGCAAATCTCCACTCTTTTATTTCTTAGGCTACCAAACAAAGGAAATGAATTTATTTCCAATTATTTGATCTCATTTCCCCCAACCAAACATACCCTAAAAGCTATTGGTGTTAGAATCCGGTTCAAAATACCTTAAAAATGTTACTCATTAGTTGTTTGGCTGTAATTTTAGAGTTAGCTCAGTTGACTATATATTTACGTTATTTAATGATCTATTAGTCTGTTATTTTGGGAACGTTGCTACGACTACTTTTCAAAATGATTTCTTATTAAGACTCAAGATAGCAGTATGTTTCTACAGAAATACATCCAAATAAAAATAAAGATTGAACTTTTTTTCACTCGTACTTAATTCACATCCATATATATCTTACGTAGTAATGTAGTATAATATAAAAAACTGCACGTCAACTTTCTATTATTATTATTATTTTTTTATATTATTATTATTATTATTTTTAATTTTACAAACACATATCAATTCCCTCTAAATACTATAGAGGGGGAATTAGATTTCCGTGCCAACATAAAAAAAATTAAATTTACAGTTAAAAATTCGAGAAAAAAAAGGGCCTGCGTTGTAGTGTGTACACCTGGAGAACATGCCTCGACCGAATACAAATAAAAATAATTTAAAATTCTAATATTAGTGAAAAAAAAATGAAAAATTTTAAAACACATCCTGAACTTCTTAATATTTACGACTTTTTTATACAAAAAACTTTATTTGTCAAATATTTAGCAGATACCTAACGGTTTCTTAAATAAAAAAATACTGGCTAAAATACCTCTCGATAACGAACAAAACAAGCCCAATATTGATATGCTTTTGACATACGCACGATTTTATAAAAAATGTTGAAGTTTAATACATATGTAGTTTTTAAATAAGAGAACTTTCAAAATGCACCCTTAACCTATCAAATAACTTTAAAAATTATCATATATTTTTTTTAAAACTATAATGGACAAAATTAACGCCGCTGCAGACAACTACAAATATAGCTTGACATAACATTTATTCAAAACAAATACAACACGTGTTAGCAAAAAAAATACCATGATCTCACAACGAGAAACCCCGTTCAAATATTGTTCGTAACTGATTATCGTAAAAATTTCTTGAAAATTCCGCTGCAACGCAGCGGACGACTTCCCACTTGTTTGAGTGATATAGAGATGATATCTGTTAGTACTAAAATATATCAAAAATAAGTTATGGATACACATACACCGTTTGGGTTTATTAACTATGTCGTGTTTGATAGGATGAAAAATAAAAATGGTCCCCTGATATTTAAAGGATGGTCCCCGTTGATATAAAAATATAGAAAATGGACAAAATATTGATTAGTTATAGAAAGGCCCCAGAGTTTGGTTGTTAAAAAAAAGAAGATCGAAACCACCAAAAGCTGGCATGTGACCGTCCCTGTCCGCGACAGTACAAAGCTCACTCTTGTCTATGCTACTTTTATTAAAAGGGATAGGTTCTTCTTTTTTACAAGTTATACAACTTTTTTTTTCTTTTTTTTTTCTTTTCTTTTCTATTTAATGTTAAAAAACTGTAAAATTAAAAGTGCATAACAAAAAATATAAAGTTTAACTAGTTAAAAATATTAAACTGACAAAAATACAAAACAAAGACAGATAAAAGTTTGTGTTATACTGTAAACAAATAATCAAAAGAGAGTAAAAAGTACAAAACATTTGTACCTATTTGTACCTTTTGTAACCCAAGAGGTTACCAATAACATAAGCTCACCAAAAGTACACATGTTTCGTACTTTTTACCCTCTTTGACCCACTGTTTATAATATAACGCATATACTTAGTCCCTTATAGAGATAAGTCTTCAGGGTAACTGAGTCATTTGTCAGTTCTTTATCCACTTATGTTACTTGTAGCTCCTTGTACCTTACTTTCTGACACTGCATCAGTTACACAAAGTGTTTCTTCAGTTGGTCTTCGACTTCCCTATTGCAATTGGCTGAGCTTTATACAGAGATCACTGATTTCTTATATCATTGAGATTACATCCACTGATGATCAGTGGTGAGGCATTTATCACTCACAATCATCAGGGTGTACAATCTGATAATCATGAGGGAGTAACACTTTCCGATAACCATCAGAAAGTAACACCTTTGATTTCCATCAAAAGGTTACTTACTCTCTTATCCTTATCAGTGAGTGTTGTTCTCGCTAACTTATATCAGAGACTTACAAGATTAGGCTATTTTATGTTTAAATACATTATCAGAGACCATTAGGTCAAAAATTAGACCCAGCATATCAAAAAATAAAAACCGAAACCGAACCGAGATTAACGAGTCTTACCAGTTTCTGTTTTTTTGTTTTTCAGTTTCTTCGATTTTGGGTTTTTTCGATTTCGAATTGAGTGATTCGCCTCGGTTTGTCGATTTCTAGAGTTTTTTAACACTCCTACTAATTAATCATGCCAGTTAATGCTCTTTGACAAATTCTGAAGTTCATTTAATAAACTACAAATAAGTCTTTTTAAAGAGTAAATTGTAAATTCGCCTTCATGGTTTGTCAAATTGCATGTTCCATCCTTGTCTTTTCAAAAGTGCGAGAACCGTTCTTATGAAAAATTTATGAGTGTAAATTTTGTCCTTAACCAAAGTAAAATAACTAAAATGTCCATCATCTCTATTTAAATAAAGAAAAATAAGACAAGTGTAATTCATTTCATTTTGATCAAAGACAAATATTACGCTCAGAAGTTCAAAAACTACGCTCAGAAGTTCTTTAAAAGGACGTTATCTGCATTTTTAAAAAAATAAAGACCAAACATGCAATTT
Source organism: Artemisia argyi (assembly GCA_030686995.1). Taxonomy (NCBI): domain Eukaryota; kingdom Viridiplantae; phylum Streptophyta; class Magnoliopsida; order Asterales; family Asteraceae; genus Artemisia; species Artemisia argyi. The sequence continues at coordinate 190,642,202 of CM060678.1, read as the reverse complement.
GATAAAACCACAAAATCGACTTTTGAAATGTACACCTTTTTAAATGTAAGTCGGTTTATTAAAAGGCTTCTATATCATGAGTCTCATGACATTTGTAAAATTCTGTTTTGTTAAGATGCTTGCAACCGAACGATATTGTGACTAAACTCTCGTCGTTTTGGCAATAGACTAGATATTTAAAATGAGACTGTGTCGTGTTATGTAAACACCCATAAAATCCCATCAACATCATTTCCACTTTAATACCTATATTAGGTATTTTCACAGGTAAATTTTTGCTTTTCTTCCTTTACATAGCATGCATGACTCTCTAGACCTACTCACGTATCCTCTTAAGCCAAATATCCTTACAACCATACCACATGAACTCCTAATCTAAGATCACTACAACACCACAATAAGTAATCTATCACCACAGCATACTAAATCCACCATAATATCAAAACAAACCCTAAGTAGTTATAATCATCTCTAAAACCCTAATTCTTAAGCTAAACTAGTTTGAAAGTACACAAGGATTATGTATGAGTTACATTAGCAAATTTAGGATATCTTAGACTTCCTAAACCTTAGTAAACCCCTCTAGTGCTTAGGTACAAGTCCCTTAAGCACAAAACCCTAACTAGGTCTTATAAGTCCCAAAAATAGGTTAAACCTTCCCAAATCTTTACCATAACTTACCACCACGTATTATAAGTCTTCTAAGTCCTAATCCTAGTCACTAAGCACCCATTGAACCCTAATCTAGGCACTAAACCCTAAGCTAGACCCTAATCACTCACTAAGCCATATTAGGTCTAAACTAAACCTAAACTAGTATAAACCTAAACCTAAGCACCTCAATCTAGCACCCTATTACCTTGTGCACCTACTTGTCATCACCAAGCAAGCACCTAGGTAGCACACAAGTAGGTGATGCACCTACTTGTCACCACCTTAGGGTCGCGGCTTCACCACCACCACACAACCCCTACGCCGCCCCCTAGCTACCCTAGCCAACCACCATAGCCTCCATTAGTCATAGATAGCTGGTACTAGTTACCTCCCCCCCCCCCCCTCCTGCCACCTAGCCTTCCCTTTCTTCCTCCCCAAGGTTAACGAGGGGTATAAATACCCTCGCTACCCCTTTCACCTCAAACCACACCATCACACTTCTATACCTTAAAAATTCTGGTCCTAATAGTAGTACAAGAGTCCTAGGAAGCCTAAGAGTCAATGTAGATAAGCCTTGACCCCTTGTCGAGTTCCATTTCTACCGAGAAAACCCTAAACCTAGCAAAACCCTCGTTAAGCCCTCCCTTAATCACGTAAGCTTTAAATCTTGTTCTGATAGCTTTAGTACAGTCCTAGGATAGTTATAGGTTTCCCTAGGAACCCTTGCTTGAGCCTTGATCACTTTCATTTGCTGGTTTTATTTCAAAACCCTAATTATGATCGAATTACTAATTACATGATATAATACCTTATCATAAGGTATAAGCTAGTTTAAGTCACTTAGATAAGCTAATATTAGTTAATCATAAGCTAGGAAAACTTTTTGTTTCATAAGAATATAGTTTGCATGGAATTAGGACTAGTTTTGCAAATATTTCCATGCATAGGGATATATATATGGTAAATTTCTGAAAATATTAAGTCTATGGACTGTTTTTGACATTTCTTAGAAGTATTAGGTATAAGGACCCTTTTTGCAAAATTATATAACCTTAGGATAAAAAGTAATATAGTTATAACTTATACTTATAAACTTATAAGGACTAGTTTTGGAAATGTTTTTAAGTTAAGGGTATAAATGGTAAATTTTGAAAACTAAGAAGTCTAAGGGTCATTTCTGTCATTTTCTTAAAATATATAAGTATAGAGACTAGAAATGAAAAGTTTAGAAAGTTAAAAGTCTAAATTATATAAAGTATATAAGTTTAGGGCAGATATTGTAAATATATAAAACTTAAAGGGTAATAAGTAAAGTATTCTCATAAAACAAAAATATGACACAATATTAGGGAGCTTCATGTGAGGGGTTTTATTTGCGTATTCGTTTTGACGAGTTTGCTGGGTTTACAAATTAAAGTGCCCTGGCTCCTCAAACATATACTACATGACCTCTGGATTAGGATGACCCGAACGGTGTTATGTTATAACTAAATCTAAAATACTTAACAACGTGACACAATAGTAGGGAGCTTCGTGTGAGAATTTATACTTCCGAATTATGATGGCCCGAACGGTATTATGTTGTATATACAACATAATACAATAGTAGGGAGCTTCATGTGAGGAGTTATATACTTCTGAATTATGATAGCCCGAACGGCGTTATGTTATAACTAAATCTAGAAACCTTAGGAGTAATTACTTAAGAAACTTAAAACAACTAAAGAACTTAACCCACACAAACACACCTACAAAACTCCCAGGACACGTGAGTAAGACAATCTAGTATCCGAGTCACTTTTCACATCAATCAGATCATCCTTAGGCCCATGTGAGTTTTCATAGCCTCACTTTTAAATGCTTTACAAACCCTGTGAGGGGGATACATGTTTTAAACCGAATACAAGTCTTTTTCTTTAGTTATTGCACGAGTGTTACTTTCTGCCACCATTACATAACTAAAATTCATAAACCATAATCACTTGCGAGTGAACACGAATATAGTTGATAGATCTATTGGAGTTTGACAACTCCCGATGGTTTGCCCCGTCCAGGTATCAATAAGTACTATATTTGAAAACACCCCTTAGGTTTGACTTTGGCAAGTTAACCTTATCTTCGTCCCGTTATGTAAGGGTCTGCAGTGCCCCATGACCTGGACATGTTAACGTGCGATCTCATGAGCTTAGTGAAATAACTCTCTTTTTCATGATAATTGTATATGCATTGCAATTATCATAAACACTACATTTTCCTTGAAGGGTGTAACAACTGAACCATGTGGAACTTGTATTCACACTATCATTTAAACCTATAACTCTCACTCAACACCTAGTGTTGACTTTTAAGCATGTATCCTAGGTATTTAGCTGTTACCGAATCCATGGCACGAAGTGGCACTGAACTTGGAGGACTTTCAGCCCTGTTATCATTCAAAATACTACTTTCACACTTAGATTTACGGGACCTCTTCTTAATAAAAACTCTGATATTTTAATGAATGATAACTCATTTTATATAAAAGTCTCTTTTCTAGTCGTTTTCTATTATTGTGACTGTGATTCTATAAATTAATACCCTAGATCTAAATCAGCTGCGATATGTGAAAATGAGGGTGTTACATGTTATGAGTTATATGCCTTTTAACTACGAAAAGTAATTTGTACACTACGAAAATTAATTAATACATTACCGTATACTACGCCTTTTAAAGACTATGATACGATGGTACAACATTAACCTTGCATTGCGGAAATTAATATTTTTAAGAAACTATTTAAGAAATAATTAGTTGGATATCCGCACATAGAGCCAGCGATAAATATAATTATGTTATAAATATCGTAAATGAAGTGTTAGCCCAACTATTCTCGCAATTCTACCCGCTTAATGAATTCGTTTCACAACACTCCGAACGCATATGTGTTTGTTGTATGTGTTTGTATGGGCTTCCCGTAACTTTTCTGCAACACCATATTAACATCATTATTCTCGTATATACAAAGACCCTCACGCTCTATTACCCGTCGAGTACCCCCTCCAAAAGTATATATTTTGAAAAATCAATTTTGTATTGATCCAAATTAAAGTTAAAGTTGTAAAAAAATTGAATCAAAATAAAATCAACCAACTAAAATTATAAAAACTAAAAAAATAGGGTAAAATGTAAAAATGGTCCATAAAGTATCACGAAATCGCAAAAATGGGACCGAGACATAAAGTCACGCAAAAAAGCCACATACGTTACGTAAAAGTGCAAAAAAGTCACCGAGAGCCAATTTCCGTTAGTTTTCTCGTTAAGTGCCATGTCACCGAGGGTAGTATCGTCATTTCACTGCTTTGAGGATTAAAATGTCCACGTGTCATAGCACCTTTGCTTTAGGGACTAAATTTTCAAAGTAATTTTATCTTTTATTTCACAGCCACCACCACCACCACTCTATACCATCACACAACCAACACCACCACCCTTTACCCTTCATCTTCATCTTCTCCGGTGACCAAACCCAGATTCCGGTGACCAAACCCAGATTCCGATCACTTTTTCTTTTTCTTTTTCTTTTTCTTTTTCGTTTTCCAGCATGTGAATTTAATATGAAGATGGTAGAAACAAGGAAACATCTTTCTCATTATTTGTTCTACCGACTATTGAAGCTGGCATTGCTTTTGTCGGTTGCATCTGCAAGAGTTGACAGATGATTTTCTGTCGTGATGCTTGTGATATCAAACTTGGGCAACTGAATTGGGGACGACTTTTTAGATACTTGTCAAGTTTATGTTGTAGATAAAATAAGCTTTTGTTAATGTTACTATTGAAGATGTAAGCTTCCAAAAGATGAAAAGTTGTATAAAAAGGAATTGTGGAATTTATTTAATTATAATTATTTATTGATAGTGTACTTTCTCTGATCCATTTTTATTCTGTTTGTACCGATACTCAAATGAGTTCTGATGAAACTTTTTCTGATATGTTAATTATACTTTGAAAGTTGTTACAGTACACATTCAGCCGTCCATGGTGGAGAAAAACCATTGCACATTTTTATTCAGTTGATCTGTTTATTTCTATCTAAACTTTTACCTAGTTATCAGTCCCAACTTTTAAGATAATTCAATTTCCAGTAGCGAAAATTAGCTTGAACTCTAGTCGTGATTGGATTTCTTCTCAGTTGATTTTTTTGTTTTATGAACCCAGTTCAAAGGTAACATGTGGAGTCTATCATAAAGAGTTATGGAGCTTACTGTGTTTTTTTGGAAGTTTCCTGAATGTTTCTACAGACATCAAAGTGATTAATTACTTCATGTACTTATTTAAAGTGAACATTCGTTAAAGGTTTAAAGTCATGATCAGAAGTGAGAATGTAGGCATTTTGGATAATAATGGCTTTTCTGAATGTGCAAACAATGCTGGGAATGAGTTGTATGCAGAAAACAATTGCTCCTCTGTTTGCACCAGTATGATGAAGTGACTTCTTGAAATATTAGGTAAAATGTTCTGTTTGTTAAACATTGATAAATAAGGTATCTTTACCTTATATCTTTTGTGCACTTCATTTTCATATTAAATTCACATGCTGGAAAAAGAAAAAGAAAAAGTGATCGGAATCTGGGTTTGGTCACCGGAATCTGGGTTTGGTCACCGGGGAAGATGAAGATGAAGGGTAAAGGGTGGTGGTGTTGGTTGTATGGTGATAGAGAGTGGTGGTGATGGTGGCTGTGAAATAAAAGATAAGAATTACTTTGCAAATTTAGTCCCTAAAGCAATAGTGCTATGACACGTGTACATTTTAATCCTCAAAGCAGTGAAATGACGATACTACCCTCGGTGACATGGCACTTAACGAGGAAACGAACGGAAATTGGCTCTCGGTGGTTTTTTTGCACTTTTACGTAATGTTAGTGGCTTTTTTGCGTGACTTTATGTCTCGGTCTCATTTTTGCAATTTCGTGATACTTTAAGGACCATTTTTGCATTTTACCCAAAAAAATATATTAAATGGATATTGAATTAAAGAGAACAAAATTTTAGAAATATAGTCAAATTAGATAATAAAAAAAAATAAATAGATAAAAAGATATTTCAATTTAAAAATAAATATGATTTTTGAGATGAGAAGTGACACTTGATTTATAATTCCTCCTAAATTTAATTTTTATGGACTAACAACTTAAATATTTTATAAAATAGTATAAATATATACTTCATTGATTGTAATTTAAAAAAGTATAAAATATAAGGTCAAATTTGGTCATAATCTAAACTACATATAGGTGGGAGACCATTTTTTTTAAATAACTAAAAGTCTAAAACAATTCAAAAATTAATATGAAATAATATAATTATAGATGCATGTTATATAGAGTAATTAATTTATGCACCAACATATATACTCTTAACACCTATTAATGCAAAAATGCAATCAATAGTAAATCACATAATCTAAACTACATATAGGTGGGAGACCATTTTTTTTTAAATAACTAAAACAATTCAAAAATTAATACGAAATAATATAATTATACATGCATGTTATATAGAGTAATTAATTTATGCACCAACATATATAGACTATAGTTAACACCTATTAATGCAAAAATGCAATCAATAGTAAATCACATGATACAAATCAAACAAATTATTATAATAAATTTTAAAAAGTATTGTTAAAGCCTTCTACAATATTCTACTACTAATCTTTCTAGACACACAATAATATTAAGTATTTTTTTTTTAGTCATTCTCTCTTTGCATCGAAACTATCAGTTCTGACACTTGTCAGGATCTTATTAGTAGGAGGATCATTAGACACATTAGGTAGGATGATTTACTATTTTCCAATTTTAAATACTTTCCTCAAACACACTAAAATATTCATGAAATAGACATTAATACAAATTAACAAAAAAAAAAAAAAAAAAAAGCATTGTGTTCTTTACTATTTACTTTTAAAATAATATAATTTGTAATTTTTTGAAGTTAATAAAACCTTAAATTTTCATCTTTTATAAAGTTATTGTCATAAAAACATATTATTAAAAACATTATTTGTCGAACATTTTAATGATATATTCGTCGCTGCAACACACGAATGCCATGCGAGTACTTCTAATTATCAACCTAAGACTTGATAACCAAAAAAATTTCAAACCATACAATCCTTTTACATATAATATGTGTCAAAGTCACATAGAAATCCCTTTCAACTCTATTGATACGTTTTCTAATTCTATGTGACTCCCCGGTCATATAATAGTGCATTATTGCATTTTGCAACATATACCTAATTTCTTTTTTTCTTTTGTTTTTATTATTATTTTTATTATTTTTTGAAAAGCACATATACCTAAACATTTAATTGGTATTTCTAATTCTCATCCAACTACAAAATTCATGATCCAAAACATTAAACATTGTTAGATGCAAAAAGATAATAACCGTTAACTCGAACCGGCTCATAATCGGAATCGGCTGCCTTTCCATAATGTGGGGCATACATGACTCACTCGGTGGTTGTGGCTGTGGGGTGTCAATGATTGAACCTTTGACATTGTTGTGCTTTTAGGTGCAAAGATGTCTCACCCATTATCAACTGAGCTACGCGTCATTAACTATCCAAAACATTGTGATAATATCATAATAAGAAGGTTTAAAAAGCTCTTGGTAAAGAAGCTTGTTGGGTTGTTCTTCCTGATGGAACTACATTTCGTAAGGTATTACCATATTATTATATCAAACTAAAATACTTGATCTAAATATGATACGTATTTTCTCAGTTTTGGGATTTTAAAAATTAAATTGCTTGGGAATTACTATGAGTTATTCTGATAAGGGTAGGGATATAAAGAAGTCTGATAAGGGTAGGGATATAAAAGCATGTTTATTAAGGTAGAAAGGGTGTTTGTGTTTAGCAGTAGTTTGGTCAATTTTAATGTGTTAATTTAATGAAGATATTATCTCAAAATATTAGGGGTTTGGGTACGGAAGGAAAATCAAAATGGGTTAGAGAACTTGTGGGAACTGAAAAACCTTTAGTTGTAGGCTTACAAGAAACAAAAATGGATAAAATAAATGAGTCTTTAGTTCATCACATGTGGGGCTCAGACGATTTTGGTTATGCAAAAGTTGATGCTATAGGAAGTGCGGGTGGGATATTGCTCATGTGGGATAACACGTGTTTTGTTGAAACAAAGGCGATGGGTGAAGAGGGGTATCTTGCGGTCGTGGGAAATTGGAAAGGTAAAAATGGTTTGGTTGGTTTCATCAATGTATATGGCTCTCATGATATACAAGAAAAGGCAAATCTTTGGTTGAAACTATCTAGGGTCATTAATTCGGTTGATGCGGCTTGGTGTATCTTTGGGGATTTTAATGAGGTAAGAAACAGGGAAGAAAGAAGGAATATGGGGTTTAATAAAAGGGGAGCGTTAAACTTTAATAATTTCATAAATGGTGAGTGTTTGATTGACATTCCAATGGGTGGGAAAAAGTTCACGAGAATAAGTGATGATGGTTTAAAGTTTAGTAAGATTGATAGATTCTTAACAAATTCACTGTTTTGTCAAAATTGGTTGTCACTTGTGGTCATTGCAAAGGAAAGAAAGCTCTCGGATCATTGCCCGCTAGTTCTCGTAGATAAAACTATTGATTTTGGTCCTAAACCGTTCAGTTGTTTTGATGTGTGGATGGAAGAAAAAGAATGTGAAGATATAGTGAAAGATTGTTGGGAAAAAATGGTATTTTCTTTGAATCCAGATTCAAGATTTAGAGATAAGTTGAAAAATGTGAAAGAAGGGCTGAAAACTTGGAGTAAAATCAAGTTCGGTGGTGATGTGCATGAAATAGAAAGTCTTATGAATGAAGCTACAAAATGGGAGTTAATTGCCGAATCAAGAGATCTTGATGAAGTGGAACTGGATAGATGGAAACAGGCGCGTAAAGGGTGGATTGAAAAAGATAAATGTAAGAATGATATGATCAAACAAAAAGCGAGATCAAAGTGGGTATTGGAAGGTGACGAAAACTCAAAGTATTTTCATGCATGCATGAGAAATAACACTAGAAAGACAAGTTTAAAAGGGCTGTTGGTAGATGGAAGGTGGTGAGAGGACCCGGCGACTATAAAGACAGAAGTATATAAGTTTTTCAAAAATACTTTTAAGGAAACAAATGAAGACAAACCGTGTTTGAATAGTACCTGTTTTAATAGAATTTCAATGACTGAAAAGGATGATTTAGAAAGAGATGTCGATGAAGAAGAGATATGGGAAGCTGTTAAACAATGTGGAAGTAAAAAGGCCCCTGGTCCCGATGGTTTCAATTTCGGATTTTTGAAAAAATATTGGGGAATTATTAAGACTGATTTGGTGACTGCTATCAAATGGTTTTGGAGTACGGGAAACATCTCAAATGGATGTAACTCGTCTTTTATAACTCTAATTCCCAAAGTTCAAGACCCGTTGAATTTATGTGATTACAGACCGATAAGTTTAATTGGGTGCTATTATAAGATAATTTCAAAGATTCTTGCCGAAAGGATGAAAAAGGTGATCGATAAAGTCATTGGAGAAGAACAGAATGCATTCATTCAAGGAAGATATATTCTTGATGGCGGATTAATTGCAAACGAAGCGTGTGATTATTTAAAGAAAGAAAAGAAGAAAGCGTTCCTAATGAAAATTGACTTTGAAAAAGCTTATGATAGCGTTAATTGGAACTTTATTCAAAATACGCTTTTACAAATGGGCTTTGGAGAAAGATGGTGCAAGTGGGTTCAAACATGTCAAAAATCAGCTTTGGTTTCGGTACTTGTTAACGGATCCCCCACTTTGGAATTCAAGATGGAGAAGGGGATTAGGCAAGGCGATCCTCTCTCACCATTTCTTTACCTAGTGGCGGCGGAAGGCCTTAATGTGACTTTAAAGGATGCTGTAACAAATGGTCTTTTTAAAGGGGTTAAAATTGGTAGGAATGATATTCAAATTTCTCACCTCCAATATGCTGATGACACACTAATATTCGGAGAGTGGAAAGAATCAAATGCAAGAAATCTTATGAGAATCATGGATTGTGTCAAACAAGCATCAGGTTTGAAAATAAACTCAAATAAGACCAAATTATATGGAATTGGGGTTCATAGCATGGAAGTCGAGGGTCTTGCTAACCGAATGGGGTGTTTGGCGGGGAAGATACCATTTACTTATCTTGGTATCCCAATTGGTTTAAATATGAAAAAGGTTGATAGTTGGAACATTATTGTGGAAAAGTTCAAGAAAAGATTAGGTAACTGGAAGACAAAGACTATCTCGTATGGTGGAAGATTAACGTTGATAAAGTCGGTACTCGGTAGTTTAGCCCTTTATTTCTTTTCCTTATTTCGTGCCCCGATTACTGTTCTTAAATCTTTAGAAAGTGTAAGACAACGTTTTTTCTGGGGGGGAAATGACGAAGTAAGAAAAACATCTTGGGTAAAATGGGAAGCGACAGTTAACAGTTTCTCTTTGGGTGGTTTAAATATTGGCAGCTTAAAAGCCGCTAATTGGGCTTTAATAGGTAAATGGTGGTGGAGATTTAGAGTCGAAGAAAATAGACTTTGGGTTAGAATTATTAAAAGTATCTATGGTGATGATGGTGGTTTAAAAGATGAAGAGGGTGCCCGTAGAATGTTGAGAGGTTCTAAGTGGGGGGATATAGTAAAGACGGGTAGGGATATTCAAAACTTGGGGTTTAATTTTTGTGGCTCTTTTGAAAAAAAACTAGGTAATGGGATTAATACTCTTTTTTGGCTAGATAGTTGGATTGGGAATGGGGTGGTTCTTAGTGAGAAGTTTCCTAGATTATATAGACTAGAAATCAATAAAGATATTACGGTTGGTGACAAGAGGGTGTGGAGAAACGATTCATGGGATTGGAGGTGGGATTGGGCTAGAGAATTAAGAGGTAGAGGGTTAGGAGATTTTGAGGAATTGACGGTGTTAATTAATTTTTTTGTTCCAAATGTGTTGCAAGAAGATTCATGGAGATGGTTACATGACGAAAATGGTGCTTTCACGGTTAAAAAACTTAGAGAAATGGTAGATGACAAGATCCTAAATCAGACAAATGGTGCTCAAGAGACAAAATGGTGCAAGATCATCCCAAGAAAAGTATGCATTTTTATTTGGCGTCTACAACAAAGAAGATTACCGGTCTACACTTGGCTCGAACATATTGGTATTGATCTTAACTCAACTCTTTGTCCTCATTGTGGAAATGATATTGAAACGGTGGACCATTGCTTCTTAGGGTGCTCTCGGGTAATAGATTCTTGGGGTAAACTCTTTAAGTGGTGGAATATGGGTACGTTTAATATTGGGTCACTTCAAGATATTATTGAACACAAAGGCTTGCCAAATTTTCATCAAAAACAAAGAACGGTTTGGCAAGCGGTTTGTTGGGTCATGTTATATATGATTTGGAACGCTAGAAATAAGAGAGTCTTTGAAAATAGAGTTTCAAATATGTCGACAATTTGTGATGAGGTACAAGTTCTCTCATATCATTGGATCTCTAATAGAACAAAGGAAACCATTTCGTCGTGGATTGAGTGGTGTTCGGACCCGATCAAGGCTTGCAAATTCTAGTTTTTATAAAATGTTTTCCCAAATAGTTGAAGTGTGGTCCTACTGGTTTGGCTCTTAGGATTAGTTTTTGTGTCTTGTTTTTTTGTCTATTGTACCCTTAGCTTGTAATGTTTTGGTATCTTGGGTCCCTTGCTCTTTAAGTGGCTTATTTAAAGAGAGGGATGCCTTTTTTTGTGTATTGTGTTTCGAGTGTTATATATGTTGTTGCCTTTCAAAAAAAACTATCAGTTATTATGGAATTAAACGTACGAAGCACGTTAGAAAGCAGCCTATATGGTAAGGCATTCATTGATTGTTTGATGACACTTTGAAAGTCTATAATTACACATTGGGCCATTGGGCCAAATCGTGGTTCCCACTTCAAAGGTAAACCATTAAAACCAACATGAAATTGATAATCCATTTGTTAAATCAACAACAACAACAATAACAACAACAAATCCAATCCCACAAGAGTAGGGTATGAGGAGCTAGAAATATAGATAGATCCTGCCCGTACCTCAGAAAAAACCTGAGAGTATAGAGACTGCTTCCAAGGAGACCCCCGACAAGTGCAAAAGTGCTGGTGAATCCATTTGTTAAATCTGATATCGACAAATACCATGCTTGAATGCTATGTTTACTTCTTTGTCCAAATTAATATGATACTTGACACATACCATGCTTGATTCTAATGCTATGTTTACTTTTGTGTCCAACTGAATATGATACTTAACATTATGTTATCGAGCCTTTTAGAGGGCAAGCAAAATGAATGACTAGTATGAAAGTATTTAAAAAAAAAAAAAAATGTATGTTAGGATAACTGACAAGACTTTTGGCAATTTTGTATAGTTCTAAAATTGGAAAAAGATTTGAAAGGATACCAAATGGCCATATCTATAATGACTTACTAGAATGGTAATCGCGCAATGCGACGGCGGGTACTTTTTGATTATATTTTGCGTTATTTGGTTACATGTTTAGTTATCTTCATTCTTTATAAGTAGAGATATTAAATATGGTTAAGTCAAATAATTTTAGTTTGAACAACGAACCGCTTTCTAACAAACTTTTTAACCAACTTGCTTCCTAATAAATTAATTTTGAAATCTTTCCGTAATAAATAATAAAAAACTCTAAATTTTAAACATTCCTAATTATATAGTAATAATTACAAATGCATTATAGTAGTATAAATTGTATAGATATAAATATATTCTTTCCAACATATAAAAACTATACAAATGAAGAGCATAAAGGTAAATTTGTCAATTTTTTCCCCTTACTTTGCAACTCAAGAACGCAAAAGACATTTTTTTTAAGCTAAATTCTAAAGTAACACAAATTTCTCTGTCTATTTTTCTAATATCAAATCATTTTTTCCTCGATTCATTATATCATTTTTTTTTTTCCTTTGATGCAAATCTCAAGAACCGAGTGTAAAAGCATACGGATGAGATTAAGCGTATGCAAGCATTATGGAGCCATGAAGGTAGATGTAACAGAAAAAATATATCTGCATTAGTAATTAGTTGTTACCAATTATGTTCAAACAAGACATGCTCAATGAATCAATGATAAGAAATAAAAGGCATAATTGCATATATATCCCTCTCAAAATGAATAATTGCATATATATCTTTTTTACAAGTTTTTTATGCACATAGTAAAATGATTTTTATGCATGCTTTGGATATATATGCAATTATGCATTTTCAGAAAGATATATATGCAAAAACCCCGAAATAAAAAAGTGTTAAAAAGGAGGCATGTTTTTATTTCTACACACAAGTTTGGTAGTATTCGATTATAGCATGAAATAAATATTAGATAAAAAGATCACGTCATCATCTATATTTGTAGATGCTTATAACAAAAAAAAAAAAAAAAAAAAAAAAAAAAGTGTAGACCTTTGAATCGATAGAAGCAATTGTATATTCATAATAAAAGCATGTAACAGTTGTTATTTGTGTATTGCACTATTGCGAGCAAGATACAACTACATATAATAAGCATTGTTGACAAAAATTGAAAAAGACACACGTTATAAACATATTTTATCGAACAATAAAGATTTTATGTGATATTTTGAAGAAGAAATATGGCAATAATTAGGGTCGTCTCCGGTTTGTCGTTATCCATCTTTGCCTCAAAGCGCTGTTTTCTGTTAGGAGGAATTAAAATAAATTGTTCAATGTTGCCAGATATAAATAACGTAGTTTTGGCTACTAACGAAGAGTTTAAAGTGGTTTGCAATAATTACAGGACAACATAATAGGAAGGGAAAGGAGGCTCGATATCCGGGTTCATGATGAATTAAGCATGACGCGTGAAGATTTAGGACCAACAAAACGATATAACAAAAAGTATATTTTTTCTTTTTCTTTTTTTTAGTTTGCTTGATTTGTTGATCATCACTACGGTTGTTTAGTGTAAGATTAATAAAGAAAATGAATGATATTGTAAAGCTGAGCTAATGGTGATATGGATAACCTATTAAAGGTTTATAAAATTGTCACGTCTTATAATGTCATTAATTATTAAAACTTTTTATTTTATAAATCTATTCCTATTAACCTTTTGAGATTTATAAAATTGCTCCAACATTTAAATGACATTTATTATTTAGTTAAAAATAAAAATAAAAAAAGATAATAAACATTTTTTGGGCCTCTCTATTGGCGTTTAGACATATTCCGTTGTATCAAGTCTAGAATGTAAAATCCAATGGGCCTTTAATCCAATGGTAAGAGCTTCCAATCTTGTGTCAATATACCGGGGTTTGAATTTCTTCATTGGCCTAAAAGCTTTCAATTAGTACCATCCTCCACCTTAAATGCTCAGATTGACTGGTCAATGATAGGTCTATTGGAGAAATGGCTATGGTTTAAAGCTCACCTCCTAACAGATACTCATTGCCTTGGGCTGAGTCTTTAAAGGAAGGTCCGGTTGGCATCCTTAGAATGCATGAAATCAAAGTAATTACACCGTTTTTCACGGAGAAGTCCAGAATGTAAAAAGCTAGAACCGTTACTTTGTTAGTTTGTTCATTGACTTCATACACAGAGTACAAGGACCAAAAGCGACTAGAGAAAGAAAAAGGAAATGGATGAAGTGAGTAGACGTTGATCACTCTCTCGCGTACCACGTGTTATGTACGCGTAAGCTCCGTTTACCTTTCGTTGTCGACCTGCCAAAAAGCAAGCTTCCTGTTTCGGCATCATCAAATATTTTACTTACACATTTGCAAGATTAGTGTACCCCACCACAACTATCATCATATCCACACATCTTTTTTGACAATCATCTAGCAGTATTTGCGACTAAATATTTAATTGTTGTCTAAAAAAGCAAGAGTTTTTATTCGTTCAAGTTAAATTAAAATAATAAAAAGGTTTGAAATTCAAACCTTACTATGTAAAAAAAAAAAAAAAAAAAAAAAAGGTGTTTAGGACTAAGGTCATACAGTAATTTCATGTCTTGTATTGCAGAACTAAAAGACTTTCATATTACAGTATTTCTTACAAACTTTTAAAAATTATTATAACACGACGTCTGGTATAAACATTAATGACACTTATTAGTACATTTCAAGGTAAAACACGTCAACAAAATGTGCTTATTACAATAAACTTTTAAAGTTTATAATAGTTTAAGACAAGTGGAACATTATACTTTTTAATTAATCAAATATTATCTCCATCTATTATTTTTTTTTTTATTATCATTATTATTATTATTTTTTATTGTTTGACACAATAAAAAGACTTATTTTTAAATTTCAAAATAATAACGAGGACTGTAATTTTGAAACATAGCGAGTAAAATGAATTATTATTTTATACTACTAGACGAATACTCGCATAAAGTGATAGTGTATAGCGGGAAATAATTATACATGTGAACTTGTATTTTGGGTGACCCTTAATGCAACTTAGGAGTTCAATATATAATAATTGTGAGAAAAAAAAAAGTTTATGAGTTATAAATGAAAGATTGTAAAAGTTTGCAGATTAAATAATAATTAAAATATTAATTTAGTAGTGAATGTTGTTACTATTTTTAATCAAGAGTATTTTTGTAGTGCTAATGGTTTTTTAAGTTTTAATATTAAAGATTAAAAAATGATATAAGTGCCTGTTTGATTTTTAAGATTAAGATTTGAATTTCTATTTATATTTTTATTTGGATTTAGATTTAGATTTTTATATTCTTTGTTATATAAATGAATATAAAATTTAAAATTGAAATTTGTTATTATAAATTTATAACAAAAAAAGAAATGATTAGAGATAAATGTTGAATATGAAAAAAGTGCCCACTCATCATGAAAAAAACATATAAACCGAAATATTCACATGGATTTTGCACACCCTTTGATTCTACTTTTATTTTCAATCTTTAGACCCACAATTATATATCAAACAACAATAATCTACCCTCATCTCAAACTATTCACTTAAAACCCATGTAACAAAGAAAATGCTAAACAATTCTACATTATCATCCTACAAAGAGTTCTACTTATTGAATTTTGTCAAGTGATAGAATTGACGGTTTGAATGCAAAGAAAGAACGAGTGAAAAAAATATATAATATTATTATGAATGTAAAAAGATTTATAAGATTAAAATATAAAAATGTGTAGCAAAACCCCTAAATAATTTTTAAATATTAAAGATACTCTTGTACCTTTGCTTTCGTAAGATAGAAAGAGTTCTCATTTCCAAAACAAAGTTCATGTACCTCTACTCCTGTAAGGCTGTAAGTCTTACAAATATACTTCTTTTTGTCCACTTGCTACACTGCCGACGAGCTTATTTCCATTTATAAAAAAAGAAACATAGATATTTTCAAGTCCCACAATCAATTAATTCAAAAGAAACCATAATCACGCCCCTCTGTCACATCACCTTTACGTTATATTATACTTTATTTAAACAACAACCTTGCTCTCACCCTTTCCTTATCCCAACGGTAACTGTTCCAAAAAAATTACTCCGTAATGATCATCATCCCATAAATAAACCTAAAACAAAAAAAAAAGGTGTTCTTAGTTAAGAAAACAAAAAAAACCAAACATGGATTTTAGCTCTTTCATAACGTCATTGGCAACTTCATTTATAATATTTGTGATACTAATGATGCTGTTTGCATGGCTTTGTACAAGGCCAGGCAACGCAGTTATTTATTATCCGAACAGGATATTAAAAGGAATGGATCCATGGGAAGGAGGTAGATCCAAGACACGTAACCCTTTTGCTTGGATTCGTGAAGCTTTTTCTTCTACTGAACAAGATGTTGTTAAAATGTCTGGTGTTGATTCTGCTGTTTATTTTGTCTTCTTAAGCACTGGTAATTATTACTACTCTTTTTCTTTTTTTCTTTTTTTTTTTAAATAAATTTTTGTTAGCTAAAAAAAAGATTTTTTGTTTTTTGGTGCAAAAGATTTTTTGTTGAGCTAAAGGTTTACTTTAATTTGACGTTTAGTGAGTAATTAATTGCTACTTTTGGAATATTTTAATCTGGTTTAAAGTATGTTCATGTTTTTAATCTGGTTTAAAGTACAACTTTTTTTTTAACTATTATTTTAATTTTTTGATTACTTTATTTGTTGATTATTACTATTATTAGTTGTTTTCCTTTTTTAGTATGAATGATTGAATATGTGATAAATTTAAGCAATAACCCTGATTTATGTTAAACACCAAATCTAGAGGCTAATCAGCTACATAAAAGATGATATTTGTTGTATTATATGGGCTCTTTTTTTCTTTTTATTTATTTATTTCAAAGAATTAGTTATATAACATATGATAAAATTATGTTTTTACTTTTTTACTATTCTTAGAGGAAAAAAAAAAAAAAAAAAAAAAAAAAGCTTATTTAGGCTCGCACGGCTAATCGAACTAAATGTATGAACTTCGAGCTAAAGCTATGTTATTTAAGAACAAGTTGATTAAGTTCGTCGAATTCGACTTTTACTGCTATGAGTAAATGATGCACAATACTCTAAATGGTAGAAGTTTTGTGATGCTAATTGGAATGAACAAGTTTAGAAGGGATAACTAAGAATTGTTGGTTTTACTTGGTCATAATTAATCTATATCTATACTTACTATATAATGCATCTAATTCCAAACATAACTCCTAACCAAAAATTATAGTAATAAGGAGCTCTAATTATGAGGTGACATGTGTCACTTCTCAACTGACTCCAAGACTAACTCCTAAACAAAAATTAAGATAAGGAGCTCCAATTATGAGATGACATGTGTCACTTCCCAACTTAAAATTCACCTTTATTTTCAAATTGAAATATTTTTTTATCTATTTAATTTTTTTATGATCTAATTTCACCATATTTTTTAAAATTTTGTGCTTTTTAATTCAACATCCATTTTGATATATTTTTATGAGTTTTTAGTTTTTTTTAGTGGGTTTATTTTTATTAATTCAAATTTTTACCACTTTAACCTTTATTTCAATCAATACAATCTTGATTCGACAAAATCATATACTTTTGGACGAAGTGTTTGGCGGGTAAGAGATTGCGAGGGTCTTTCTATATTCGGGAATAATAATGTCACGGGAAAGCAACGGGAAACCCAAGCAAATAAATACAACTAACATATACATTCGGAGTGTTGTGAAAAGAATTCATTAAGCGGGTAGGGAATTGCGGGAAAAGTTGGGCTATCAATTTGTTTACTATATTATAATATAACTATATTTATCGCCGCCGCTTTGCGCGAGTATCCAACTAGTAGGGCTTAGGGTCGATTATCCTCTAATAGTACTAAATGTATATACTTCACAGGTGTTTAGACTCATTTACAAGCCATTTTTAGTTGGAGTATTAGGCTCGTGAAGATAAACCCTTGCTTTAATTCATGTTTGAGATTAATTGTTGTATGATTATGAGTTATGAACACCAGTTGGTGAAGCCTATACATGAAACAAAACATATGAACTATGGGAAATTGCTTGATGATGAGTTTCTGTATTTTACAATCAAATTGTTAAGTGTTTGTATCTCCATTAACTATATTTGCTTGACTATCTTCTTTTTCAGTATTCGGGATATTCCTCGTATCAGGTATCGTACTGCTACCACTGCTTTTGGCACTTCATGCCATTGAAAAAGTGCCACGCATGGTGGATTCCACTGGGAAAAATGCTTTCGACGATCTCGACAAGCTATCAATGGCACATCTCAAAGTTAGTTTATTGCAAATTTACGCCTCAAAAGTAGTTACAAAATAGGACCAAAAAAACTTTACTCAACTAGAATATGAGTACCTGAAACTCTGAAAGAACCAAAGAAAACCTTTAATAACAAAACTAGCCCCTTGTCATAACATTAATTATCAAGCTGGGACATAAAAAGATTTAATTACCAAATTGGTGCATTTTACCCTTGAATTTACTTGCTGTTAAACTGTAAATACAAACTTTTAAATGAGGTTTTTATGGTGAAAACAAAATTGGTTACCATAAATAGGAATTGGGTCAAATTTGGTCACTTTTCTATGCAGCTAACCACTGCTTATTTACTTAAACCACTTGCTTGTTCTATATTTGTGGCTGTAGGAGAAGAGTCACAAGTTATTTGCATCCGCTGCAACTTGCTACTGGGTTTCCATAGTTACATATTATCTTTTATGGAAAGCATACAAACATGTATCTGATTTGAGAGCTGAGGCATTAATGTCTGCTGGAATTAGAGCCGAACAATTTGCTGTTTTAGTAAGAGACATACCTTCTTCATCTGAAGGTTACTCTACAAAACAACAAGTAGACTCATTCTTTAGACAAATATATCCTGAAACATACTACAAGTCAATTGTGGTAACAGAAAACAAGGCAGTCAGCAAAATCTATGAAGAGTTAGAAGAATGTAAAAAGAAGGTCGCAAGAGCTGAAATCATATACGGAAACTCAAAAGAAGTCAAACCTGAAGGAGTGAGACCAACTCATAGAACTGGACCTCTTGGTCTCATTGGTAAAAAGGTCGATTCAATAGAATATTACAACAAGAAAATTACTGAATTGACTCCGAAACTTGAGGCTGCACAGAAAGTGACTCTTAAAGATAAGCAACAACGTTCTGCTTTGGTGTTCTTCACTAATAGAGTGACTGCAGCTGCTGCAGCTCAGAGTGCACATGCCCGGATGATTGACACATGGACGGTCATAGATGCTCCTGAACCACGACAACTATTATGGACTAATCTTCATAAAACTTTTTATGAAAGGGAGGTCCGTCAATACGTTGTGTACTTTATTGTTTTCTTGACAATATGTTTTTACATGATCCCCATTGGGCTTATTTCGGCATTCACTACTCTACCAAATTTGAGGAAATTGCTACCATTTTTGAAGCCGGTTCTTGATATTACTTCAGTTAGAACAGTTTTGGGAGCTTATCTTCCTCAAATTGCTCTTATTGTTTTTCTAGCTTTACTGCCTAAGTTCCTTTTGTTTCTATCAAAGGCTGAGGGGATACCTTCTCAGAGTCATGCAGAAAGGGCTGCTTCAGGGAAATACTTTTATTTCATAGTGCTTAATGTGTTTATTGGTGTTACCATTGGTGGGACCCTGTTTGATTCTTTCAAGGATATTCAGAAAAACCCCGACTCCATAACTCAAAAGCTAGCAGCAAGCCTTCCAGGAAACGCTACTTTTTTTCTCACTTTTGTGGCTCTCAAGTAAGCTTAAAAGTTTCATCCTACTCTTTTTCTTTATTCTTTTGCAATATGATACGGAGTATTATATTAAATAATTCTTTTCTGAATTTCAGATTTTTTGTTGGTTATGGGCTCGAGCTGTCAAGAATAGTTCCTTTAATCATATTCCATCTCAAGAGGAAGTTTTTGTGTAAGACGGAAGGAGACGTGAAAGAAGCTTGGTTACCTTCGGATCTTGGATATGCAACCAAAATTCCTAATGACATGCTTATTCTCACAATTACCCTTTGTTACTCTGTCATTGCTCCTTTGATTCTTCCGTTTGGTGCAATATACTTTGGTCTAGGATGGTTGGTCTATCGGAATCAGGTAAGACGCGTTATTTCAATTCCATTAATGCTCTTCGTTGGTGAATCTAAAGATGGCCATTATAACCTGTTTGTGTTTCAGCATGGGTCAATTTGGGTTGTAGTTTATAGGAAACATGTCAAATGGGTTGAACATGTAGAATTGGTATAAAAATCACCTAAAATGCTATTCAGATGCTTAATTACAACCTCTAAAATCGTTATTTATCTATTAATAGAATAATAGACAAAAAATGTTGATGGCTCATCCCAACCTAGCACCTTCTGACCCAATTATGCGTTTTGACATGAATACTTTTTTGACCTGTTACTTTGCCCACTCATCTTGCCACCTTTAAGGAAAGGACATTCTTTAGCTGAATTTGCAAGACGTCTGGAGGATGCTTTCATTTTTGTAAATTGGTGCATATTTGGGAAATGAGTCCCATTTGAATTTTGATAGCTATTTTTTTATATGTTTGACACTTTGACCTATTATCAAAAAAATACAGTCCGAATGAACCCGCTTTAATATACATGGGTTAAAACTCATGCTCTTGGATGCTACAAAATAAATTTGTCTTGTTCAAATTGCATGGTCCTACTTAATGAACGCTTGCATTCCTCTAATTGTACATTTTCCCTAATAATCAGTCTTGTTTATTCACAGGTCCTCAAAGTCTTTGTTCCAAAATACGAAAGCTACGGGAAGATGTGGCCACACATGCATGTACGCATCTTGGCTGCCTTATTACTATTCCAAGCAACAATGGTTGGGTATTTCGGAGTAAAGCAGTTCGTGTATACCCCGATCATCTTCCCACTTCCAATAATGACTCTCATCTTCTCCTTTGTCTGTAGCAAGAAATTTTACCGGTTTTTCCAATCCACAGCACTGGAAGTTGCGAGCCAAGAATTGAAGGAGACTCCAAACATGGAGATTGTCTACAATTCCTTCATCCCACCATGTATGAATGCTGATAAAATCCCTGAAGAACAGTTGAATGTTTAAGAGACGCAAGTAATGTGTTTATGTTTGTGTAGCATTGGAGCTTTGTTTGAAATGATTTGGTGGTTGATATTTAGTTGGTAGTCATTATAGGATTAGTTTTATTATTTTGTAAGCAAATGTTTATCAAACTTTTTCTATGGAAAGTTGTGTGGATTTATATTGGATCAAATCATCAAAATGTTCACTGAACTATATTCTTTTTTACTATTAGCTTTACCTAAACAGCTTCAAAGTGCTTGATAACTCAAGCTATAAGCACCTAAAATAAGTTATCTAAACACCCCTTTAGAATGTCTTAGATCAAATGTAATCCTGGAGGATCTACATGTTAAGTTTGATAAACATTTTGCTTACAAAATAATATCTGCAGTAGTGCTAGCTGCAGTAATGCGACGAAAGGAAAGATTAAGTGGCCATGTTTTCAGATACGTGGATTTAGTTGCCGCGAACAGTTAAATGGACCACACACACAATGTAGGTGCTTAAATGGAGTAATACATGAGTATGTTGACAATATAAAATCAACTCTGGGCAACTAGCTTTTTTCTTTCCAGATATTAATTTAAGATAAATCTGACCAATTTCATACTTAAAAGAATACCACTTACAGGTTGGTCCCATTAGGCTTAGTTTCAACTGCAAGTATGATGATTTGATCCTCAACTCCTCAAATTTCCACAAATCAAATACACTCTAAAAGTAGTGGTTTTAGAATTGAAAATCTGCAGATTAGTAGATAACCACTTAAAGTCTTAAAGTATATATACTTTCCCAATATGATTCAAAAATAAATATTACAAGCATCTATACTATGTTAAAGTATCTAAAACTATAACACAACATTCAAAGAATTAATAGTAACCTTTACTCTTATGCTACAAATCACTGTCGTCTTCTTCGACAGGTGAAGGTATATCTTCAGGGTCTCTTTTAGGTCTAACCATTCTTCCAAATTCGTTGGCAACTAACCCTTTGTACCTTTGTTGATACCAACAGGGTGGAATCCTAAGGTCGTTTACAAGCATATCACAGTATTTATTCACAAGAGCCACATCCCGTTTAGCGTCTGTCCTAAAGCCTGCAGTACTACTAACATATCCATCCAGAAGGTGTAAATACGTCTCAGGATGATGAATACCAATAAAATTAGAACCACATTTTAGAAAAGGCGAAGCTCGGACATCAAGCTTTAGCTCCGCCCCTACGTGATGGTAAACCCAGTCAAGACTACCCGTTAAGTCATCAAACTTTTGTAAAGTCTCGTTAAACACAATCCCCGGCATCCTAGGGACAAGGTCTTGTTTTATGGTAACACGCAACGCTTTAACTCCCTTATGATGCAACTCATCCCTAAACGCAATGTTTCCAACTCTAGGCGCACCAAAAGAGATCACACTAATCGGCAAAGACGGAAACATACTAGACGCCTCATAAGCACTCAACAAAGCCAACGCGCCACCCAAACTATGCCCAGTTATCGTCAAACTCACTTCCTCCCCCTTCTCCTTATAAACCCTAACCAACCGTTTAACCTCCTCCATCACTTGCTCGGAAGCACTCGTCTTATTAAACCTAGTCGACAAACGCTTACTTTTATAAATACTCAAAAACCCGCGATAAACACGCGCCTCGTCGTGCCCTAACGGCTCTAAATCCTTCTGCATATCCTCGTACCACTCAGATGGCAAAACGGTCCCACGCCATGCAACAAGAATATCTCTCCTCCCAATCCTCTCACTCTCTTTCCCCCCGCTCACCCCCACAAACCCCATCCAGTTACTATCCTTACTCCACGTGTCCTCTTCCGCCACATAAGACTTCTCTAACCACCTAGGAATCTCATAAGATGACATGGCATAAATATATTTAGTCACATCATAACCATGATTCTCCAACCCTAGTTTTTTAAAAAACTTTTTTTTATTAAACAAACAGCTCCCGCAATACTCCGAAAACGAGTCAAAGTCAAACGAGTCGTAACACGCTTGAGCAAACTCGCCGTACTTAACAATCTCCATTCTCACATTCTCATCCAACGGATCCAAAACCCTCTCCCAGTCATTCTCCCCGTGTATTTCCCGCCAAATTTGGGAAATGTTTTCTCTACGTGACGTCATCGGTTCTTCGAGCATCGAGGTGTATAAAGCAACGGCGTTTTGGTTGTCGAACTGGAATAAGTCTTTTTTAAGCGATTGTTTCTCGATGTATGTGTTCATTAGGTTTGTGAGTGATTTGGCTAGGCGAGTTGATTTGATCGTGTTTTTGAATTCTTCGTTGATTGTGAAGTCGTTGAATGAGGCGGTTATGCGGTTGTTACGGTTACGGGGGCGGGTGACGGTGGTTGGGAGTGGTGGGTAACGGTGGTGGACTGGTTTTGCGTTGACCGCCATGGGTGTGTTAGATCTGAAGTTTGTGGAATGTGGAAATGATGAGTTTGATTATATAGGTGGAGAATGTGTTTTTTCCAGAGATGGGTTTTTTGTTTCCAGAGGAGTGTACATGTTTAGATGCGTTGTGTATAAGTTAGTTTGTGGTTCTTTTAATGGAAGTAGGGGTAATTGGTTTGGAAAGTGGTTATGTTGTGATTTTGACTAAATTTATGGAAAATGAATAATTTGGTTACAGGGTAAGGGGTGGCAACCCTTCGGTAAATTGCATTCGGTAATGGTTGCCGATCGGCAAATGTGATTGCCAGCCATGCGGCAAGCAAAATTCGGTGCTGCAATCGGTAGAACATACCGAATCGGTGGGGAGTTTTCCAATGAAAAAATCGCACGTTACACAATTTATTGGGGGAGCATGGGTTTTGTATTCAAAAAAAAAAAAAAAAAAAAAAAAAAAAAAAAAAAAAAATTAATGCATGACCTTAGGCAAGATTGCCACTAAAAATTGATGTTGAGGTATGGTTAGGCAAAATGAGTTGGCATAATATTATTGGTTGTTTTTGCAAAAGGTTGAGGCAAGATTGCCACCCCCTAAGTTCCAATAAAAAATATCGTACCTAAAGTCATTTTCAATTTTAGATACTCAAATTCTTTTCGCAATTTACAATATCGAAGTTATTTTTAATACAATGTAAAGTTTTTCCGACTTTTTAAAAGCCGTTATCGCTAATAGTTTTAACTGAAATGACTTTTGAAAACCTAATTATAATGATACATGATATTAATATTTTCAGTTGAAAATGACTGATGACATCTTTTGAAAAACCCAAAATACCTTATAGTGTATAAAAAATAATTTGAATATCTTAAATTAAAAAAATCAAGTTTAGTAACTAAAATTTAAATTGGCCTCAAGAGTGATATTTTTTTTTTTTTTACGATTTAACTTTTGTTATATTAGTACTCGTGCAAAGCAGGAGGGTAGTTACTATAGTTAGGGATTATTTATTTATTTATTTATTTTTTACTTTATTTTTGTAAACGTTGTTTTTTTATGATAATTGATGGTATGTAGTGACTATGTGCTTTTGATATGAGATGGTGAAGAAACTAATGTATAATATTACTATTTTCAAATTTTAGATTTATGATTTAAATACAAATATATAAAATTTGTTATAATAATTATATTTTATTATTGTAATATCATGTAAATAATGAATTTAAAAAAGAGTTAATTATACAGATAGCTTACGAACTTACAAAAAATTTTAATTATAGGTTACGAACTTTATAAAATAGTATCACCATTCAAAATTTTGTATCGGAAAATATCAAGGTTATAAATAACGTGAGCCGTGGCGTAGCGGCATGGTCAAGCCTCAAGCCTTAGCGTGAAGCGTGGCGGCATAGCGTTTTTAAGGTGTGAATTAAGACGACAAAAAGTATTTATAGATTTATAGATTTATACGTAGTATTATATTTCATTAATATATCATATTTAATATACATAGAATTTACAAAAAGTGTTATACATAAACAATAAAGTCAAGATTATATTTGTAATTTTCTTCAAATACTAGTAAACCTCTAAACGCCAAATACCAGTAAACCTCAAATATGATGCCCAAATTCCAATTATTAGTAAATCCCCTAAACGCCTCAAATACCAGTACACCTTATCGCGCATCATCTCATGTCAAGCCTTAAGACGACGCCTTGGTCTATTGCGTGGCGTAAAGGTGACGCCTCGCGCCTTTGCGAGGTCTTTGCGGCGCCAAGACGCGCCTTTTAGAACACTGAAAAATATTACTTAAATGTGAAAATTTTGTAAATTTGTATTACCCATATGAGAGACCGAGATAAAAATATATTACTTATATGAGGGACCGATATAAAGATATATTACTCGTATGTGAAAATTTGTAAAAGTTTGAATGGTGATAATAGTATTTATAAAGTTTGTAACCTATAATTGAAAATTTTGATAAGTTCATCGGTATCTGTGTATTTATTCTTTTAAAAAAATACTATGTCCGCTTGGTTCAAAGTGGAAAAGGGGAAAGGGAAAAGCAAAGGAATGCAAAGGAATGAGTAAGGTGGGTAATCAATACCTTACCCCAAATTTACTCTATAATGGTTGATTACCCACTACGGGATAATCAATACCTTACCCCTCAATAACCAAGCACCATTATTTGAGGATGTGGGCCCTTTTCAATTTCTTACCCATTCCCCACCCCCTTTTAGCCCCACCAAGCAATATATCTAGGGCTGTAAACGAACAGGACGAACACGAACGGAGTCCTGTTCATGTTTGTTCATTTAATTTTAACTGAACAAATAAATGGACACGGACGCTTAAACGGACGAATTTTCTTGTTCATGTTCGTTTATTAAGAAAATGAGTTGTTCATGTTCGTTTATGTTCGTTTATTAAAACACTAAACGAACATAAACGATCGAACAGAAATGAAAATAGACAAACAAACATAAATTTTATTGAATTCTTCACAAGATATTGTTTTTATAAGTGTTGTTTTGTTTAAATAAACTAATTTTTAAAATTATAAAATTAAAAGATATAATATATGAACATAAATAGATAAATAAACATAAACGAAATTTAATGAACGCATAATCGGACGTTCACGAATATAAATGAACGGACGAGACTCTATGTTCATGTTCGTTTATTTAACTAAATGAACGTAAAATATTGTTCGTGTTCGTTCATTTAACAAACGAACAAACATAAACGAACTTTTTATCGAACGATTCATGAAATGTTCACTGAACGTTCAGTTCATTTACAGCCCTAAATGTATCCAGTAGTATAATAGTAGTATTAAAAAGTTCAAAAATTCCATTTATAAAAGTCTATAAATGTTATATAAGATACTGGACGGTAAATAATGTGTATTTGAACAGAGATGAAATGTTTATTTCAAAAGTAGTGTACAAGTTTTGATACGTTCTATACAAGTTGGAATACCATTTTCATAGTGTAACTAGAAGTTTTTGGTGTGGAAGATGGGAATGTTGTGATTTTGACTAAAAGTCAACATCAGGACGCGGATAATTTGGACTTTGGACGCGTCTGGGTTGGGTAGTCGGATATGTGCCACTTTTTTGGTCAAAAGACTAGTTGTAGTGTGTTTCTAATTTTCAGCATGTGTTATTATGTACTCGTTTTTTGCTTTACGAAATTATAGGACCATTTAGACTTTTGATCGATTATTTGACGACGGTTATTAGTGCCTATTGTGTGGCTGTGGACACTTTCTTGTGAGGCTTGCAATGATATTATGTCGTGTCACATTTCTTTTTCTCTTGTATTGTCAAAAATGTTTGTGATATCTCCTCATTTTTCTTTTTCATAAATGATTCCATTACAAATATATACACCTACAAAACACACCTAAGTACCTAACTAGGAGGGTGGTGCCGCTCATTTTCACTCCACACCGTCCAACCTGGTCTTCTACTCATTTAAAAGAATTTATTTCAAAATCGATGATATAAGTCGAAAGTAGATGTGCGTGTCATTTGACACCCAAATAACACACTTATAGCAAAGATGGTGTAGTATATAGTCACGGGATACGCTACCTTGTCTACACTTTTCGTTCTGATCACACGTACCCATACGTGTTACTATCGTATTTAGGATCACTTGGGATCGCAACCTGGATCATTAACTTGCCCGTTCCAAAACAATTTCGTCTGGGTTACATAATTCGGAGTTCTTATCAATATATGTGTATGTTCATAAACTATGTGAAGTGAAACATAAACATTACATAGTTATCAGAATCTTTTACATTAATCAATGGTTATATGGAGTTGTAGATTTTTTAGTTACTAGTGGGTGGGTTTTTTGTATTAATTCTAAACTTGATTATAACAATACTTAAACTTGTTTGTATTAAACGTGGATGCAGATATTTTTCGATTTTACTACAGTACAGGCTTTGTCACAATATACATAAAAAATCGAATAAGACGAGCAACAACTAAGAAGTTTGCAATTGTTGGAAGATGTACAGCATAAAAGCAATGTAAATAACTAGATTTGCATCACGTTTTCTTAATTTTTAGACTTCAAAGTATTGTCGCTTACAATGAAGTTGAAACCGTTATTGAAGGGTTGTTCGTCGCCATCAAGTCTACTATCTTTTGTTCATGTCATATCTGCAAGTTCAAGGTGAGGTATTTAATCAAGGAACCTCAAGTCTCTCACAGCAAGATGTTTGACATAATCAAGTTTCTCGATATCACAGGCTTAGTAGGCTGCTAGGCAAGCTAATTTTCAATGGTGGTTCTATGTCACTGTCATATAGAACAAAGAGACGTTCTAGTCTGAAATTCCCGATGTTATACTATATAATGCATATTTATCATCCGCCTAAAATATGAGATTATCAATGATAATAAAATCCTTTGCTAATTATGCAGAATATAAAGGTTTGACTAGAAGCTCGAGCTCGGCTCGTTTAGCATTAGAGAAGCTCGAGCATTTAAAAAGAATCCACAACGCAACAGTAATGATGTTCAAGCTTCGCGAATATTGAAAAAAAAAAAAAAAAAAAAAAAAAAAAAAAATCTGCTACATGTCAATTTGGTATACTTCGATAAACATTGGCTAGGATTAATTCATTATCAGGCTTCCAACAGCAAAGAGATTTATTTTTCCTCTACACAATAGTCTCGCAGAACATCTCTAGCGTGAGATTTTTGTAGCCTAACAATTGTCAAACTGCCATCTCCAGTCCCAGCTTTTAGCAAGCAGGTCATTAATGTCGTATCATCTCAAAAATAAGAGTTCATATAGGTATCAAAACATATTACAAACAATTAAACACTCACTGGATTGGACATGCCCAACCAGAATACTAAACAATTCTATATCCTATCATATATCAGATACAACTCAGACAAACAACTCTGATAAGCTATATTTCTATGTCTGATACAATCCAAACAAAGGAGAATGACAAAATATTCATCTGCACAGCAGTATTCCATCTGAACAGCAACAAACCATCACTTATATTCACCCATAGCTATTTGCTGAGTTAATTGGCATATTTCCTCAATTTGCATATGTTTTTGTAGGTGCATCTCAAATGTGCGGTTGTGGTTTTCTTCTCACTCTTCTAATTTTTATTTTATTTCTCATTTGATTTTGATCTAACTCAAAGGTGATAATATGTTAAAACCCAACCCTATGTTCTGATTTAATATTCCCAACTTTCACATACCATCAGATTTTGATTCATCTTTCGCCAAATGGTCAGTCTTTCAGCAAAAGTATCGACTTGATCATATTATCCTGGCTTTCCACCATATTGCTCCATGTCACACGACTCACATTACATTTACACAAAAGTGAAGACCAACGGCTAAAAGATGGTTGAAGCATGAAATTTGATAAACAAAAAAATAACTGAAAATAAGAGTGGCTAAAATGCATGTTACTCGATAATGTATGTATTAAAAGAAGAGACAGAACACTAACATAAAACTAGACACATGCATTCTTTAAGCTGATGTTATTCAAAAAGTTTAAGTCCTGCTAAACATCTTGCAAACCAACTAATGTCTTTTAAGATTTTTTGGAAACTCTACTATTTTTGTATCAATGATTTAAGCCTCACGAAAAAGCCTTTGATCGTGAGGTTTCTGATACAGTGTATAAGAAAACATGAACCACGGTCTCACAGAGAATGGCCACCACAAATTGAGTATAATTTATTGGAGTGGCTTTCTTTTGTGCAGTCTAAACTTAGTGTTAACGAGTACAACCATACAAATCAATGAGATTTTATTTCATCGACTTACACATTTAGCATATCAACTAAACTAGAGCTCGCCTTATGACTCCTATCCTTAAAACAAGAGGTGGCAATTTCAATCTATTTACTTATAAGTTGGTCATTTGGGTTGGGTGTTTTATCTCAGACAGTCAACGGGCCAAACCAAAAAGTTAGCTAAAAGGGGTAAAATCAAACAGGATGTAACATGTAAGTCAACCTATTCAATAAATCTTCTAAACTGTTCTATTAAAAGCCAACTATGTATGAACAAATTAAAAATTGGGAACAAAAAGTGTTTGTGGTTCAACATGATCCTGCCGAGTGCCGACCCATTTTGATCCGTTCCTAACCAACCTATCTTGCTACCTCTACTCAAACAAACAAAACCTATTCTGACTAAATCATTAAATAGTATTTAGGTAATGGATTAACCATAACTTTAACAGGTCGGCAGTGGACCTAGTATCTAACCAAAAGAACCACATGCCATGTGAAGCATCTTATCTTAGGTCCAGTTCCAGCTAGGTACTGTCAACTCCTTTAAGGGTCACACATGTGTGGGTGACCTGCAACACAAAAAAAATTGAAAGTTTGTGCAAGCAATGTAGATGGATCGATTGATTGACCCAAAGGACAGATAAACATTCACACCATGTTGTTCTTTCGCAACCTTCATAACTAGTTAACTACTAAATCACTAAGTGAATTTGAAAAGTAACACAATGTGATTATCTCCAGATATCAAAGCTTTCATACCATTAAATTCACAACATGTTGCTTGCACTATCATACCTAGACCTCTAACATTTTCACGATATTTAACAAAAGATATAAAGCAGGTAACCTTGACCTCTTAATTTTTTCAAAAGCTCAATTTACATTCAACATATAGAAAGGCAAAAATAAGAGATAAAGTGTATGCCTCTTTCCCATAAACAACACCGACAAATCTGTCAATAACACCTGTATCATCATATACTACATAAACAATACCATTCATTCATATTTAGATATGTGACTAGACTCGTGAACTAACAAAAGCAAGCACATAATTACCACGTTATTCAAGAGTGTATCCGGGCCCTTCTTTTGTAAAGCAAAAATCTAAACTTTTTAGATTTTGCTGGACAACACATAATTAGATCATTGGCATGATAAGTCCAAAAAAATATCTTTGTAAAGGACATTGCCTGAAACACTATGCTTAATTGGAAATAAAAATCAGACTTTCCATAAGGTAACAACATACCAACATGCTCCCAACTATCAAGCTTATTTGATGGGCTTATTGGTTTATTGATAAAATTTTGATGAGCTTGTATTTTGTAGCTATAAACTAATCCACTTGAGCTTATGAGCTTTTAAAAGCTATAAGCTCAAGTAGATAACCTCATAAGCCATGAAAAAATGACTTTAGGAGCTTATCAAATTTTCAATAAGCTAATAAGGCCATCAAATAAGCTAATAACACAAACACCCCTAAATCTTTTAAACTAATTTATCATCTTCAAGGCTCGAAACACTATATAAAATCTTTACTAAACTAATTTCAACATGTATGAGCAATACCCTTCCTAAAAATCTTGCAAGCCAACTAACAACTTAAAGATTATTTCGGGAACTCTAGAATTGTTATATCACTTAGTTTAAGCCTCACGACAAAGCCTCAAATCGTGAGGTTCTGATAAAGTGAATATGATAAACATAAATTACAAACAACAGATAGTCGTTTTTTTTTTCATTAAGAAACTTTTCATTTGGTATTTTAAAAAAAATAATAATAAATAAATAAATAAACAAATAAATAAAGTTAAAATCATACACGAACTGGTACCTATATTGTAGATGTATAAGTAAGAGATCAGGATTACCTACTTGTGTACGGATTGATGGCTGCATTTGTAACAAGTTGGTTTGTCAACTGATGAAAAAACACTAGGGTTTATGGGTGTATTATGAACGTTTTGAAACCTGTACCGGGTCAAGTGACCGGGTAACCGGTTCGACCAGTTGAACCACCGGGTTGACCCGGTTTTCTGCCATTACCAGCCAATTTTATTCCACGGTCTGTTATATTTTTTCTCGCAATTTTAGCGTTTTATAAAGTCATCTATATTTATCTCTACTACTTTGTTAGTGCAAAATTCGGGATGATTATTCAATGATGATTCGGACTTGCTCGGGACGGGGTTCTGCGAAGGTCTTGTGAATTCTGGACTAACGCTGCGTTCTTAAGCTTATTTTTGGACAGAAAGAAAGGAAAAGAGAAGAAACATATAAAAAAGTTGTGTTCTTGAACAACACCAACAAATCTGTCAATAACACGTGTATCATCATATACTACATAAACAAGACCATTCATTCATATTTAGATATTTGAACTAAGACCATTCATTCATTCATAAACTAGACTCGTGAACTAACAAAAGCAAGCACATAATTACCACGTTATTCATATTTAAATCTGTCATAACTCATAAACAAGACCATTCATTCATTCATAAACTAGACTTGTGAACTAACAAAAGCAAGCACATAATTACCACGTTATTCAAGAGTGTATCCGGGCCCTTCTTTTGTAAAGCAAAAATCTTAACTTTTGAGATTTTTGCTGGACAACACATAATTAGATCATTGGCATGATAAGTCAAAAAAATATCTCTGTAAAGGACATCACCTGAAACACTATGCTTAATTGGGAATAAAAATCAGACTTTCCGTAAGGTAACAACATACCAACATGCTCCCAACTATCAAGCTTATTTGATGGGCTTATTGGTTTATTCATAAAATTTTGATGAGCTCGTATTTTGTAGCTATAAACTTATCCACTTGAGCTTATGAGCTTTTAAAAGCTATAAGCTCAAGCAGATAACTTCATAAGCCATGAAAAAATGACTTTATAAATTATAAGCTTATCAAATTTTCAATAAGCTAATAAGCCCATCAAATAAGCTAATAACACAAACACCCCCTGTGTCTTATAATCTTATAATTTTCATCTCAGAGGCTCGAAACGCTATTCAAAGTCTTTACTAAACTAAATTTCAACATGTTTGAGCAATACCCTTCATAAAAATCTTGCAAGCCAACTAACATCTTTAAGATTATTTCAGGCCGGAACTCTAAAATTGTTATATCACTTAGTTTAAGCCTCACGACAAAGCCTCGAGCCGTGAGGTTCTGATAAAGTGAATATGATAAACATAAATTTCATCATTTAAGCAAATTTGAGGTCAAAACTTTTCATTTCACATAAAGTTAAAATCATTCACGGAACTTGTACATATATTGTAGATGTGATATCAGGATTACCTACTTTTGTACGGATTCATGGCTGCATTTGTAACAAGTTGGCGCTAAGCCGCTGAATGATGGTTTGTCAGCTGATGAAAAAAAAACTATAGGGTTTATGGTTTTATAATCGACCCGGTCAGTGACCGGGTAACCGGGTTGACCCGGTTTTATGCCCTAAGATAACAGCCTATTTATTTAACTATTTTATATTTTTATTCCACATGTTAGTACAATAAGTCGAACTTCGGCTATGTTTGGCAAAAGTAGCTGTGAGCAGTAGCAGTGAGCTGTAGCTGTGAGCAATAACCAAAAAAACTCACAGCTTCATAAAGAAGCATTGGGAAAATGAGCTTTTCTTAAAAATAGCAAAGCCCACAGCTCTCATGTCAAACGAACACTAAAAATCAAAAAGCTCATTGTTCACCGCTCATTGCCCAAAAAAGCTCCAAAAAGCTTTGTGCCCAAACATAGCCTTCATCTCCAACTAGACAACACACTCGACCATACAACCACCACATCTCCGCCGTATCACGACGGCGAACGACGCCCTTCAAAACCCAGATCCAAAATCACCTCCTCTCCAATACCCACTTTTCAGTTTTCACTAACTCATCCTATTTCAAAAGTTAACATAAACCCTAGAAAAACTTATAAATATGTCAGACAACATTCCTTTTGATATCCAAATGGAAATCATTAAAAAGGTTTATGATGTCAAGTCATTGATTCGATTCAGGTCCGTTTCAAAGCCGTGGAAGTCTTTTGTTGACAGCTCTCAGTTTATCAATGGGTACAGCGCCCGCCACACGCAGCCACATAGTCTTATTTTATCAATGGGTTATGCGGACGACAGGTTTATATGTTTGGTAGATGATGTTAACAATGAAACTTTGAAGGTACAACAACAAGAGTTTGCTCCATTTGTTATGTCTCATTTGCTTAAACATTATTGTCTTTCATTCGTTGTTGGCGTGTGTCATGGATTAGTGTGTTTGTATGGTGTCCTTTATGATCAAAGGATGATTGTTATTTGGAACCCTTCCATCGGGAAATCATTTGGTATTGGTATTGGTATTGGTACTGACCCTTATAATTACTCTCAAATTACTAACTCTCATAATCATGAACACCTTGTTTTTGGTTTCGGGATCTGTCCCGTCACTAGAGATCCTACCGTTGTGAAGATTTTACAAGCGCACAACAAGCCTTGGCGTGTTGAAGTTTTTACGTTGAGCTCGGGTGTTTGGAATGTGATTCCTAGTAGCAATCTGATTCGTCAATCAATTAGACTTGCACTTTCACCTCAGGTTGTTATAGATAGGTTTATTTATTGGGCTGCTTATGATACGACTCTTGGTGATGATCATTACTATACCACACGTAATATGGTTGTGTCATTTGATTTGATTACCAAGGAATTTAAAGTGGTAGACCTACCAGATAGGTTAACATACAATCGACCCAGACGTATGTCCGTGTCTGTTTCTAAGCTAAGGGAGTCTTTTGTTGTGTATGGATCTGTTAAGGGCAGGGGAGGTGTATGGGTGATGCATCATGATTCGTCTTTTAAAAAGCTATTCTCAATTCGCGCACCGGTAGATAAAATATTGGGGTTTAGGGAGAGTGGTGAACCTATATTTGAAACTACAAATGAGTTCGGACTCTTCACACTTGCTGTTTATGACCCGTGCTCACAACAATTGAATAATCTTGGGATTTATGGAACTAGGGGCAGATTTGTCATGGGCTCTTACAAGGAATCGCTACTTCTACTCGATCACTCGGATTTACATATATATTGTCGACGACCGCATTTAAGGTGTGGATTTACAAAGTGATATATTAAGTAAGGAGGGAGGGGCCTATTTTGTAGTTAAGGTTTGGAAAAATCACTTTCATCTATTTTATTTGTTTATCACTCTCTTTAATGTTAAGTAATGCCATTTATGGAACCTTATGCCATTGTAGATGTAGTATATGCTACATATTAATAGATATATTATATATGACTTGTTGCAATGTTGAGTGAAATACATTTAGAATGCACTTGAACCATAGTGGTATAGTGTTTTTACAGGTTTGTTTGTTTTTGCTTGTGTGGTTAAAAGCTCCATTTATCGGTTGTTACGACATGAACACATTCTGCCTTCTGACATCTTCATACAAACAAATCATGTTTTAAAAACACTTACAAACACCCAACACTAGCTACATCACGGTTACTAAAACGCCTTTGCTTATACCTTTTCTTGGTGTATCAGTAATCACACTAGCTACATCAACAGTGAAAAAACCCAATATGAGCTTAACTATAGAGTGAAAGTGGCCATATCGACCTGCTTATATATACAACATCAAGAATACCCAATCCAACTAGTGAACGGGGTATGGGAAGGTATGATGTAGATAGACATACCCGTACCCAAGGGTAGAGAGGAAATTAGTCGGTTGAGATATGTTATTATCTCTAGCGGATCAACTTATAAAAGTTATACAGGTTAACTAATGGAATAGGTCAAACGGGTGAAAGTTATGCAAATGCGTAAAAACCTCGTGAAAGTCATATTAAATGTGCAAGAGTTGTATCACATTTTGCATGTAAATAGTATAATCGTATTCACACTGTTGACCTGCACTAAACAAAAGCCAAAATCTCGTCATGTTTAATAAATACGATAAACAAAAGCCAAAAACTATGATACCATTTCCTGATGCGCTGACACGACCCGGAATGTTTTGACCCGCATAAAAAAAAAAGTAAAGCAGTTGCACGTAATAAATGCTTACTATTTGCATAAGGTCCAACAAGCGTGAAATTTAAAAGTTCATACCATCCAAACAAGCCGCTTCCAGAAAATACCCATGTGGTAAAAATGCTTTGAATCCTCAAAACCTCATTTCTAATAAAAAGTATTTGAATGTTCGGTACCAGTTTTAGGAAAAAAATTGAGATACCTTATCAAACGAGGTCCTTTTTCCCACATAATCGAGTTAATATATAGTTGATAAAATTCCAAATTTTGAGAATTAGCTAGTGACATATTCCTCGAATTCATTGTGATATGGTTAAAAATAAGAAAAAAATGGACTTTTTAACCGGTAACTGATCCTAAGAGGTGAAGCACAAAAACATGGGATTGGTGATCCTTGAACATACTCAAGTAATTGTCCGTGGGACATGATTAAGGTGGACATGTGGTTGAGTTTCTGGCAATGGGTTGAGTGACATCAAAAGAATCTTTAGGTCCACAAAATTTGTCTTTGTTTTGTATGCTGGAATTTTGACAAATGGGGTTTCGTTCAACCTGATAAACAAAAGGCATGAATGAATTAGCATATTTTCATAATGGTTTGATAAGGGATATGTTTAATCTCTGAAATATGGACATATTGTCACTAGTTACTTATATAAATTTGGACAAAAGCAACATAGGAAGAAGGCGACATACTTTAGGCAAGCATTTGCAGGCGGGTTCATTTCTCCTTTAACATATGAAAAGGAATTATTCCAGAAATCACTGCAGAAGATGGTGATATTTCACATATCAAAATAGTGAAATTTAGATGAATGATGTGCCTAAATATTATAGTTCACTATTTGAATTCTAAAATTAAATAAAACTAGACGTTACTAACTTACTATGGTGTATTTCTTACAGTACAAGTCTGCGGTTGCACTGAACGACTTGTTTTGCCACAAGTCACAAGCAATGGATGTAGGGGATAACAGTAACGAACACAACCAGATATGTTTGAATCTTTGAAAGTCGTGTGTACACTTTCAGATCGAATCAATTCGGTGGTTCTCCCGAATTATTCAATCGGATACAATTCAGAGATTGAGAACGTTTTGTATGGTTTTTGTTTGAAATTTTATGAGCCAGAGAAAATTGAATGACCAAGAAAAACGTATTTCTATCAAAACGGGATTAGGGCTATAATAACCGCCTTTTGGGTAGTTTTTCAAGTTGTCAAATCTAGTCCCTCAATTTCCGAAAATTTGATTTTCTAAGGAACTTTTAACATAGCAACTTAATGGAAATAAAAAAATTTCCAGCTGACGGGGCAGCTCGACCCCAGCCAGGGGCGCTGCCCCTTGGACCCTGCTCCCAGGGGCGGCAGCCCCTGGAACCCCGCTCCCAGGGGCGCTGCCCCCGGACCCCCGTCCCTTAGGGGCTTCGCCCCTAAGATTATAATAAATTCAAATAGGTGTGCACTCCGCACGTCCAAGCCTAAATGATGTCTTATTATGATGAAATTGGTCAAACAAGTTAATCCAATTACACTAAAATATCCAACAATGAAACCATCAAAGAATTTGTTCTCCATGACTTGTAACCATACAATATGAAATCAATATCAAACGCCCCTAGTATTTTCACAAAAGGAAACACGTTAGAAAAGAAGATGCTCACGGAGGAAGGGGAGATCCGGAGATATGACACACTACACAACGTAGCAGTGATATAAATGGTTAGACTCAACTTCAGGAGAGTTGCAATAAAGAAAGAAACATAAATAAATCATGTAAAGAGGTGGAAAATGTCTTAAACTTACATAGCTGTCATACTATCTCAAAGCTTATTTAATGGTATCGATCCTGTGAGACTATTCCTGCTTAGATCTCTGTCAAATTAAGTAGCAGTCATCGGTAGAACAACCTAAGACCAACACACACATGTATAATGTTATTGTTAAGTTGTTTCAAGTGAGCATGTTTCATTTTGTTTGGTTAATGCTTGAATGTACGTTTCAAAGTCGTGTTTATAACAAAGTATTTCAGTTTAAACATGTTTTAAAATTAACATTTATCTAATTGCATTGATATAAAACTATCCATAATGCAACACAGGTACAATGCTAGTTGGGTTTTGTTGTTGTATTTTCACGATTATGTTATGAATTGGTCATGGTTGTTTTATGTTGAAATAAATTTAGATCTATTAAATATAAACTATACAAAATGAAGGTTAATGCATTTACATTATTTATTAAAAAATTTATTGAATAGCAAAAAGTAATCAAAAGATTACGTAGTCCAATTTATTAAAGCAATACATACTAAAAAATTTGTTATCATACGGTAGTGATAGGTTCTTTTTCTTTCTTTTTTATTTGGGTTTTCAGTTGTACTAGCCGGAGCCCACATGTTGTGGCACTAGATACCCGTATAACTAAGGGGTGCTTGGTGGGGGTTAAGGGGGTGAGGAATGGGTAAGGTATTCATTAAGGGCCTACCTCCCTCATTCCTTGTGCTTGGTTAGTGAGGGGTAAAGGATTGAGGGCCCGCTTGGTTCAAAGTGAGGAAAGGAAAAGGGAAAGGAATGCAAAGGAATGAGTGAGGTGGGTAATCAATACCTTACCCCCCAATTTACTCTATAATGGTTGATTACCCACTACCGGGTAATCAATCCCATTACCCACACTAACCAAGCACAAAAACTCTATAATGGTGGGCCCTATTAAATACCTTACCCTTTCCCCACCCCCTTAACCCCCCTACCAAGCATCCCCTGATTACCCCATACTGGGTAATCAACCATTATAGAGTAAATTGGGGGGTAATGTATTGATTACCCACCTCACTCATTCATTTGCATTCCTTTCCCTTTCACTTTCCCCACTTTGAACCAAGCGGACCCTAAATTTTTTCACGAACAATTATGTTTCATTATGAATTTTCCGTGAAAGTAAATTATTGATGATGTTGCTAAAAGTTTCATGGTAATGTATAAAATAACTTTATAGATACTATTTACTTATTTAGTTATCGATATGCTGCCATTTGTTTGGTTTGTGAGTTATGACAAATTGACAACGTTAGGTGGCATGGTTCAGTAAAGTGGTTTAGGCGTTAACTCGACACTTAATTGCATTGTGAGGATTGTGGGTTTAAAGTGAGTGTGTCTTTGAACATACACATATTATGTCTCCTTGCACCAATCAAATAATAAATTAAAGGACATACTTGTGTAGATAGTAAAGATGTAGCCAACTAAATGACATTTTAGTTTTTATATGTAAGTTTAATTGGTTGTAGAGTTTTTGGTGTAAAATAGTATATTGATTATTTGTCACTCTATTTAACACTCAAAATTGATATATGCAATGTGGATGTCTTAACTAGTTGACAATGACAATGGTAGCAACTATAATAAATATTTTGGTTTTAGTTTCTACAAATCTGAAATGATATTTATGGTTTTAATTATAATTCTTTTGTGTTGAGACCAATTAAAGAAAGAGATTAGGATCCCTTAAAATTTTATTTAAACATGAGAGGTAATGTTAGTTTTATCGTAAAAGAAAGTTTATTTTAACAAAATAAAGGTCCCACAATAAATGATTTACTTATTTTTCTCTAGTGACATAAATCTCAACATCTATCTATAATACTATATGATTGAGTCCCAAAATTTAAGGTGGAGTAATTATGATAGAGGTTATTGAGTTAAAAACAAGTTGGAGGCCTTTATTATTCATCCATGATTTACCTGCATATAAATGTTTGTATTTCAAGAGTCCTTAGGTTACTGTCTAATCATTTGTCTTTCTTAAATGAGGGTTTGTGAACAGGTTTGTAGTTTCAGTGGTTTCTCCTTAATGGAGCAGTTACTGCCTAAGCTAATTAGTATAAATACATTTTGTTGGATTGTATGTATCATCAAAATCAGGAACAGAAACAAACCTTAAACAAAAGTAAACATGTCTATCAATGCTTCAGGCAGCAAGTTGGCTTCAGGTAGCAAGTCTATCCAAATTGCTGATGATGATAATGCTATTTTATTCTTGGAACAGCTGGATGTTGGTGTTAGTGGTACCATAGTGGTTATGATTTGTAGGATTTGGGATGTAAATGCAAGAACAGGACGGTATTTGAGTACTGATTTTGTAGTTTCTGATGCGAAGGTAAGTTAGCGTTATTGTTATGCATAGATTGTGGGTGTATTGAATGCTAATATATTGTATTGCAGGGGAAGTCGATACATTGCACTGCGAGGAGCAATATAGCGCATAATTTTGTAGGTTTAAAAAAAGGTTCTGCTTACTCTATTAAGAACTTCATGGTGCAGCCAAACAAGGATGAATATCGGATTAAAAGGCATGATGCATTCATTCTTGAATTTGATGGCTCCACAAGAACCAGAAAAGTTTCTGCTATGACTGAGGGTTTTATCAGATATCCTTTTGAGCTTATTGATTTGGATGACACTGTACCTACAAATAATAAGTATCTGATAGGTAAGTGTTTTTTCTTATACACTCTTAATTGGCACACTTTTTTGTTAGATGTTTTAATGTAACTATTCTCATACCTTATTGGATCGTAGCAGATGTCGCAGGCTTTGTTACAAATGTTGGGAGGACAATATACCAGAAAAGTGGTTCACGTACCCTTGATTTCTTTCTGGCTAACAAGAGGTGTTCTGTTTCCCACGTTTTGTTGTTCAAACAAACCTGAAAATTAATTTAGTCATTAATTATTATATATATAAAATGTTCAAGAGGTTTATTTAATTTGTGATTTCCTGAAACAGTGGTCAGTCTATTAGGGTGACATTGTGGGGAGAATTGGGCGACATCCTGATAGAAAAGAAAACTAAGCATGTTGACCTATGTCCGGTTGTTATAACTGCTCTTACTGCCAAACACCACAACAATGAGTATCTATAGATCATTGTTTAGTTGGTCACGTTACCTCATTGCGAAGTTACATTATAATTTCTGATCTTGCAGATAAGCTTTATCTCTCGAGCACCTCCTCCACCATGATTTGTGACAATGATGACATCCCTGCATTGATTGATCTAAAAGTTGATATGAGGTAAAGCTACGTCCTAATGTTAATCATATCATTTATATTTGGTTTAGAAATTGTATCTAACAATGAAAATCTTCAATTGGATATGAACTCAGAAGTTGTCTTATTTATTGAAATTAATGTTGGTATACAATTGAAAACAAAAATTACTATTGCTGCATATGTGAAAAAACACTTAAGAAGTATGCATCTTAATTATAGTTGTGTGGAGTTGAGTAAAGCAATTGTTCCTATTGATTTGACGGAGCCCAAAGATGGGACACTTGAGAATTTGCTAATTTGGGGGCGCAACAGGAAAAACAACGTAAGTTGCTATATTTTCCAATTGATTATGTTGTTACATGTACAAATGGTTTTTTATTCACTATGTATGGATGTTTGTAGCCCATAATATACAACTGTAAGGTCATGATTGACAATATTAGAACAAGAAAGGGCTGGAACTACCCATCCTGTGGTGGAGGTAAGTGCAAAAAAGGTGCAACCCGAAAAGAAGGTAGATTTTGGTGCGACTCATGTGAAAAACCCATTGACTACCCAGTTTTAAGGTAACACAATTTTAGCCTAGCCTATCCAATGCATAAAATTATATTGTATAATGTTGTTTACCTTATGTGTATTCCACGATTTCAACAGATTCAGACTAGAGCTTGATGTGTCAGACCATACGGCACAAACTGTTGTTGTCCTGTTTGATGAAACTGTGCGTGATTTAGTGAAATGCTCACCAGAATCGCTGTTGGAGAGTGACCCTGAGGGGAATGAAGGGCTCAATTTACCCCGTGCCATATCTGCTCTTATAGGGACATCTCATATTTTTGAACTCAAGTCACACACATATTTTGAACACGGCACTTATGAGAGCTTTACCTGTTGGAAAATAACCCAACCATCTGGAGCACTCACATGTTCAAGCAATCTTCAGGCTGAAACAGCGTCAAGCGGGTCTGCAAGCCCTCTTATGAAAAAATTGTCAAAGAAAAGTTTGTCCAAGGACCCAACTCTGTCTACCCCATTGAAATTTGTGGAGGGGAAGAAAAAGAAAAGGTATAACACAATTTGCAACCTATGGAATGAATAAATGAAAGAATCTTATTGTTATACATTACTTACTATGTTATTATTGTAGTATGGAATATGAAGATTCAGAGAAGAATTTAAAAGATGGTGATGAAGCTGGGAGCGAAGCTGGATCTGCTTCTGGCAAAACAAAACGAAGAAAGTAATGATGTAGATAATTGATACAAACTAAATTATTATATAACAAAATATTAAAAAAGGTTCTTATTTCATCTTACTTTTTCAGGTACATTGTTAGTGACTCAGAATCAGAAGAGGAACACATCTCACCAATAAAAGAACCTGTGAAAGAAAGTGCAAGCAATGAGGAAGCCACTTCTTAGTTATCAAGAATTTAGGAAAATAAATTCCACAACCACAAGTGTTTGAGGATGTTTTTTGATGTTTTAAATACATTGAAAATTTGATGTTACTGTTATTTGGTGA
Organism: Artemisia argyi; assembly: GCA_030686995.1. Taxonomy (NCBI): domain Eukaryota; kingdom Viridiplantae; phylum Streptophyta; class Magnoliopsida; order Asterales; family Asteraceae; genus Artemisia; species Artemisia argyi. Next base: position 190,600,069 of record CM060678.1, on the reverse strand, counting down.
TGAATTAAGACTTTTAATATAATAGCTTTTTTTTTTTTATTATTATTGTTATTATTACTAAGTTATCTCTGTTTGCATGCTCACTTAACTGTTTTGAATCTAATAAGCTAAAAAAAGCTTGCAATAAGTTAAAAATGATTAGAAATTATTAGAAATGGGTATTCAAATGACCAGACACAACCAAATTTTAAAAAAAATTGACTTTCTAAAAATTTACAAATAATTTTGAGCCCAAAATTTGATTTGATGTAAGTATTTTTGAAATTGTTCTTGAAATTTTTAACTTTATGAAAATTATGCAAAGTTGACAAAAATGGATTTAGAATGCTCCTAAATGACTAAGTATGATGTTATAACCTATATTGACACAAATTTATGCTAGACAAACTTCTTATACAACTTTTTTTTTAAAATGTACTTCTACTTAACTGTTATAAGCTAATATTTAAGAAAAGAAATCATTTTGACTTTATACTCACAACCTATGCATTTTATAGTATAACTATTCTAAATGAACTTAATGTGAGCTATTTCAACAAAATGCAATACTTGAAATGACCTTAAACACAGTATTACAGTTTCAACCAAAAACATACGTACTGACTCAACCCACTAAACCATGCACTGAACCAACCCTGAACTAACCGCCTGAACTCAACCCTGAATACACCCCCTGAACCAAACCAACCCTGAACTAACGGCATGAACCCACCCCTGAATACACCCCCTGAACCAACTCCCCGAACCAACCGAAGGTGTCAAGTTCAAATTTCCACACAATTATGGCCTGCTAATATATGAGAGAAAACAACTAACTCAACAAACACACAGAACAAATCAGCTAATCCAATCACTAAACCAACCTCCTAAATCAACACCCTGAACAAAACCAAGCTGAGAAGTTTCACAAAAGTCCATTCTAATTTTTTTTTTAAATAGCAATGTGTTTATTGTAAGTGACTAATGTTACCAAAATGAATCTATCTATGCATAATATTGATTATATTAAAAAATTCTCAATTTATTAATATATTAAAGATAGTAGAGCAGTTATGGAATACCAAATATTTGTATCTTCAATATATTAAAGGTATGCCTTCTCACATCTTCTACTTAGCTTTGTAGCCTGAAATGCAAAAAATTCCATTAGAATTTCAGAATTAGTTATGAATATTGCTGAAGCTAATAATGTTAATAAAGTTCCAATTCTCTCCAACTTCCTCAACAATCATCTGATAATACAATCGCATACAACTATTAATGAGAAAAGGAGATTGCAGAGTTACTGTGGGCTCAAGTTAATAAACATACTATCTACTGAGATAGGTAAAAACACAAGCCTCTTCCTTTCTTGCAATATTTATTATTTGTTTAACAATAAAATTCGAATATTTTGTATTAGGCGAGCCATCCAACCCAGTTGGTACACGCACATCTGATAGGCAAGAAACACACAATTTACAAGGTTAATTCTAAACCAAAGAAAAATAAATTTGTTATCTTATAACTGAAACTTGGTATTAAAATTGTGATATTCTATAGAGTTGTGCAAGCAAGGTCGAAAACGGGTACGTCAATCAAGAAAAATACCAAAAAGCGCATCACTCACATCGTCAGGTAATTTAAAAGAACAAAATAAAAACATGAATTTTAACTTACGAAAATCTATAAATTACCCATCTTATTTAAAAATTGACAAATACTCATCATTTGTTAACTAGGTGTTTCTGTTTCCTACGCGAAGCTTGGTCCACCATCATATAAATGTTCAAACTGTGATGCAAACATGTGGTATGAAGAGAGACTTAACAAGGCAAAAACAGCTGTGAACGCAACATATTCCCTATGTTGCCAGGACGGAAAAGTTATGCTACCCAAATTCAAAGAAACACCTCTGCTACTTAATAGTCTGCTTGATTTTACGAATCCTACAACAGCAAAATTTAGAGACCAAATTAGAATGTACAACGGGATGTTCACTTTCACATCTTTTGGAGTAAGAATAGATCATTCAATAAATAATGGGAGGGGGTATATATGATGCGTGGGATTGATCGTTGTAGTATAGTATAGTGACAAGTACCGGGGGATTGATCGTTCAGCTTAGGAATAGTGTCGCTAGGATTAGAAAACCTAATTAATAGTTCTAGAGGTGAGAGATGATTATTTTTGTATTTTTATATTTTTATGAAAGCAATTAAAATCTCGGGTTTTAAAAGAGTGGGCAGAATTAGTTGCTAATCAACTAACCCAAAAACTAAGATGCAATCAAAATAAAACAATAAAAATAAAATTAAACTAATTAAACTAAGGATGTGAGCAGTAATTGGAGAAATTGTGTTTACTTAGACTTCATTACTCCCTAGATATCTTTTACATGTTAATTACTTGTTACACTTGTATGAATGACGGGTTGTATTCCTTAATACCATTCGTGGAGTGGCATACATAACTCCCCAACTCTATGAGCTCTTATCTCCTCCTACACCATGACCCAGCACAACTATAGGGATTGTAAACAGTGGCTCATGCATTAAATACAACCAATAAAGACCTAGTACGCCTCGGTTCATGTTTCTTAAGACGTTCAAGCATGTTACCATTTGGAGATCTGCCAGTTTTCTTAAGCCTAACATATAAAATCATTCATTCAAAACAAGAATAGACAAGTAATCAACACATAATCAACATCTAGGTTTCATTAGATCTAAGCAAACACAAGAGAGATCTAGCCTAGCATAGTAGAATTAAGATAAGAACAAAAGATAAACAACCAACACATAGACATATTGATTGAATTAAGAGTATACTTATCTCAATTACAATGCAAGGTCTCAAGGGTTTGGAACCCTTGAAAAACCTGTAAAAGAGGCACCAAAATCGTCTTTAGGGTTTCACCAAAACTTCTCCTTTTTTATGAAAAAACTAGAAAACTATATATAGGAAAATCGTCCTGACGGCGTCAAGAGTAAAATCTGACGCCGTCAACTCGCCGCCATACACTTCCTCGGACGCCCTAGATCCAATCGTGACGGCTTATGTGACGCCGTCACCACCTTCGGTAAATTAATCTTGGCCACTTTGACGCCGTCATAACTCCATCTGACGCCGTCACCAGCTACGGTAAATTATTCTTCATGTCTGACGCCGTCAAGAGCAAACCCTTGACGCCGTCACCTTGTATTTCCAGCTTGGATTTTTGGTACTTTGTCGTTTTCTTCACTTTATGCTCTAAAAACGTCCAAAATAGCCTCTTTTCCAGAATTCACTCCCCAAACACCTAAAATCACAAAAGGAACGATTTAGGGCAATATTTGATCAAATAAATTCGGATTCGGGCTTAAATGACCCCCTAAAAACGGATCATTTTTCGCCTCATCATATACCCTTACACTTGAGATTTGCTTGTCCTCAAGCAAATGAGCTTTTATTCTACTCAAAAGACAAGTTAGGGGTCATTTAACACTAATATAAAAGTAATTACAACAAATAATCGTTCCACTAAAGACCAATAGACAAGCACGGAGGTCATACACAAGCACCTTACAAATAGTGTTTAGATACTCACATCTCTCGGGTGTAATAAAGTAATATAACATTATGGAAATGGAAGATATCTCTCACTACCTGTCATAGCAAAATAGATTACCATAGGCTTAGGAAAGGATCAAACCTCCACCACATGGCGTAAGCACCTAGGATAAACTATCAAAGAGGTCTTTTTAAAGGGTTATATCGTTAGGTGTAGGGATATGAATTACACGGTTTTGTTGGATAAAGGGAATTTTACTGGTGGCGAGTTAACAATCTTAGTAAATTACATGTACAAGATGGCGTTGCTAAGCCAAGACTAGACTCGACTTAAGCTAATAAATGAAAAATAACAAAAAAAACATAAAATAAACATAGAATGAAACGGGATGGTAGTCCGTATGTTTTTTCTCTTTTTTTTTTTTTTTTTTTTTTTTTTTTTTTTTTTTTTTTTTTTTGCATACACTCTTACCCTACCATCCAAAATAATACATCATAGGGGATGAGAATTCCTCTTACACTTGAATCTTTACATACTTTACATTTAACTATTCTAATGACTCGAATTAAGAAAATCAAAACACTTGGAGCACTTTTAAGATTAACGTACATATGGGGGTAATAATATTATGTTCTTCCCCATTACTCCATAAAATAAGTACTTACCCATGAGTCCCAATCGTCCCAAAACAATATGTACAAGGATATGACTCGACTTAGCAACCATGTAATCAATTAGAAAGTTAACTTAGGGTTTAACAAATAACGATAATGCACTAAAAATGAGCGCATACACGGAAGGCTAAGGCGATTTGGGTGTACATTTAAGTGGGGTGTAACAAATTCTTCCTTTAAGTAAAATGCTTAAAGTTATAAACGAAAAGATAGGCTCGGAGGGGTGTACTAGGGGTATCGTGTACTAAAAATGAGTACAACGCTAAGGGTGTGGGAAAAATTAGTTGACTTAACTAGCCAAGTAATATGACTTAAATGGTCAAGTAATTATAATACGGGTTTAACACAAGGGTGATCCTAATGCCTCTTATCATGTAGTAAATCCTACCACACGAATGTAGTCTCACTAGTGGTCTCGGGATGCATCACTAACGCAAGTTCTAGAATCTAAATGCTACCGGTACACTCATAAGCACTAATAATGAATGCTTTTCCTATCAAATCTAAAGGCGAACCTCACATTTTTGGGTGGAAAATTTTTCTGAATATACGGTTATGTGCTAGTCATACAACCTCCTATCCATGAGACGCTTGCTATGGCTAAAGTTTCACTCCTAAATGTTGTAAAAAATTTTAAATTTGGCGCTAAAATTACACTAACAAGTATTTCTCATAGTTTTATTACTCATCTACTGTCAAACAAAACAAACTCAAGCGAAAGTGCATATGTAAGGTATCATCTTTTTACCCTCCCCTTACACTTAAGATGAACATTGTCCCCAATGTTCAAGTAAAGAATGTAAAAGTTAAAAAGTAAAGAGAATGAAATCAAATACTCCCCTGATTCGCTCGGTATGGATTTTAGGTTGGCCAGGTTAAATCTTCTTCCAAGAAAACGAACAATCAAAGCTTCCCTTCCAGAATATAAATCATCTTCTTGTCACAAATAACCTGTAAATCCTGACAAAAGTAGACAAGGCAACCTCGCGTAAAATCGGCGGCATCCTATATAAGTTACTAAATCCTAGAAAACAAAATAAGATATAATGCTTGTGGAATGAAGTTTGCAGATTTCCTGGAGATTATAAAACTTAATAATTCACAAAAACCATAAGACTCCGTTAGAAAAACAAAACTGGTTAAAAAATTTCCAGATTTTTGACTCCTGACGCCGTCAAGAGCAATGCCCTGACGCCGTCAGAATGGGCCTGCAGAAATCCTTATGTTAAGTTTCCGGAAAATTTCTGGAAAAACTTTGTCCTACTTCCTGGAAAATCCTGCAAAACTTCATTATGACTCAATACAAGCATTTGACTCTAACAAATACGAATATACATGTTCATTAAATATTGTGGATAATCATGATCGGTTTGTTTCTTAAAAACATATTTGGGGTTTCCCCTTACACTTATCTTTTGCAAAAATACCTTTAGGTTGAAGTTAAGACTAGGCTAAACAAATAATAAAGTATTTCACATTTTAATTGAGAAACATGATCAACCAACAATAAAAATAAAACATGCATACGGAAGCAAATAACAATCAAACAATTAAAATCACACAAAACATGGGTTGCCTCCCAAGAAGCGCTTTTCTTTATTTACGAGTCTTGTAGCTAGACTCAAAGTCGTGGGTTACTACGTGATTTCATCATCAAACATCACATCCTCCTCATTAATCATTTCATTGTTATTTTCTTGGTAATGTTTTACACGTTGTATGTTAACCGTGAATTCCCTACCCTCGTCATCAACTAACACTACAGCTCCAAATTTAGAGGAATTCTTCACCGTGAACGGCCCATACCATCTAGACTTAAGTTTTCCCGGAAATAATCGCAACCGAGAATTGTATAATAGGACCTTGTCTCCTTCTGAAAATTCTTTGGGTTTCTTAATTCGTTGATCATGCCATCTTTTAGCTCTCTCTTTATATGTGATGGAGGATTCGTAGGCTTCTAATCTAAGTTCATCAAGCTCGTGTAATTGCAAAAACCTATGGTTCCCCGCAGTTGTGTAATCTAAGTTGCATGCCTTAAGCGCCCAATAAGCCTTGTGTTCTAATTCTACCGGTAAGTGACATGCCTTACCATACACCATGCGGAACGGGGTCGTTCCAATAGGTGTTTTGTAAGCAGTTCGGAATGCCCATAAGGCTTCGTCGAGTTTGAATGACCAGTCCTTTCTGTTTTGACTAACCATTTTTTCAAGTATTCTTTTAATAGCTCTATTGGTGTTTTCGACTTGGCCATTGGTCTGTGGATGATAGGCGGTGGAGAATCGGTGGGGTACTCCATACCTCTTCATGACCTTTTCCATTTGCGCGTTGCAAAAATGTGTCCCCCTATCACTGATGAGAGCCTTCGGAATCCCGAATCTTGCGAAAAGCTTTTTTAGGAAATGAATAACCACTCTAGCATCATTAGTCCTAAGGGCTTGTGCTTCAACCCATTTCGAAACATAGTCAATGGCGACCAAGATGTACTCGTTTCCTCCTGAGGATGGAAAGGGTCCCATAAAGTCAATCCCCCAAACATCGAATACCTCACAAACTTGTATAAAGTTCTGAGGTGCCTCATCACTATGTGATATATTTCCAGCCCGTTGACATGCATCACACGCTTGTACCATATCTTTTACATCACGGAAAATTGTGGGCCAATAGAATCCTGCATCGAGAATCTTTCGAGCAGTAACATTTATCCCATGATGCCCTCCAGAGGGACCGGAGTGACATTCCCTCATGATCTTTACTGCCTCATTCTCCGAAACACAACGCCTTATAATGTGGTCGGGACACCTTCGGAATAAAAATGGCTCATCCCAGAAGTAATATTTCAGCTGGGAAAAGAACCTCTTCCTTTCGTATTTGGTCAGGTGTTCAGGAACAAGTCTACATCTACTTGCGAAGTAATTGGCGAAGTCGGCGTACCATGGTTCCGAATCAAGGATAGACATCAGTTGTTCGTCGGGAAACGAATCCTTAATTTCACTTCTATCGTGTTTATCCAAGGGGTTTTCCAGGCGAGATAGATGATCGGCGGCTAGATTCTCTGCCCCCCTCTTATCGCGAATCTCAACATCAAATTCTTGTAGCAACAAGATCCACCGAATTAGTCGTGGCTTGGCGTCCTGTTTCGCAAACAGATATCTAAGAGCTGAGTGGTCAGTGAAGACGACTGTCTTTGAAAGGACAAGATATTGTCGGAATTTGTCGAATGCAAACACTACGGCTAATAATTCTTTTTCGGTGGTGGAGTAGTTCTCTTGGGCGGGATTCATGGTTTTGCTAGCATAGTAGATAGGTTGGAAAAGCTTGTCACGTCGTTGACCTAATACAGCTCCGACAGCGAAGTCGCTAGCGTCACACATTATTTCAAATGGTAACTCCCAGTTGGGTGTGATCATGATTGGAGCTTGAGTGAGTTCCCTTTTTAGGAGGTCGAAAGCATCCTTGCATTCTTGGGAAAAATCGAATGGAGCATCCTTCACAAGCAATTGAGTCATTGGCCGGGCAATTTTGGAGAAGTCTTTGATGAATCTCCGATAAAATCCGGCGTGCCCCAAAAAGTTGCGTATTGCCTTAACAGTTGTGGGGTATGGTAACTTAGATATAGCTTCAACCTTAGCTTGGTCCACCTCTATCCCATTCCCTGAAATCTTATGGCCCAACACAATCCCTTCCTTTACCATGAAATGACACTTTTCCCAGTTCAACACCAAGTTGGTTTCCTCGCAACGTTTAAGCATCTTCTCTAAATTAGCAAGACAGCGGTCGAAGGAGTTCCCGAAGACTGAAAAGTCATCCATGAATACTTCCATGCTGTCTTCCATGAGTTCGTGAAAGATTGCGGTCATGCAACGTTGGAAAGTGGCGGGGGCATTACATAGCCCAAAAGGCATCCGTTTGTAGGCAAACGTTCCATAGGGGCAAGTAAACGTGGTCTTTTCTTGGTCCTCAGGTGCTATGGGGATTTGAAAATATCCAGAGAATCCATCTAAGAAGCAATAGTATTCGTGTCCAGATAATCTTTCTAACATCTGATCAATGAATGGTAAGGGAAAGTGATCTTTCCTCGTGGCATCGTTGAGCTTTCGATAGTCAATGCATACCCGCCATCCAGTGACAGTTCTCTGTGGCACCATCTCACCCTTGTCATTTTTTACTACAGTCATTCCACCCTTTTTAGGTACAACCTGCACAGGACTAACCCATGGGCTATCCGAGATCGGGTAAATCAGTCCTGCATCCAAAAGTTTGATAACTTCCTTCTTCACTACCTCCTTAATGTTAGGGTTAACTCGCCTCTGGGGTTGCACAGTGGGTTTATAATCTTCCTCCATAAGAATCTTATGTGTGCAAAAAGTGGAGTCAATCCCCTTAATGTCGGCCACACTCCATGCGAGTACCCCCTTGTATTTCTTCAGGACCTCTAAGAGTTTAACTTTTTGTTCTTTTTCCAAGGAAGAATTTATGATTACCGGGAGTTGGTTTTCTCCCTGAAGAAAGGCATACTCCAAATGATTAGGGAGTTCTTTAAGATCAACGTCAGGGGGCTCGATAATAGAAGGTTTTAGCTTGTTATCGGGCTTTCAGAGCTCGAGATGCTCCGTTGTCTCTTGTCTGGGGCAGAAGGAGACTGCATTAACTTCCTCCGTCTTTTCCACCTCCAGCAAAGGAAGAAAACTCTCGTCCCGTAGCCAGCCTTCATCGATTTGTTCATCGATGCAGTTATCAATGATATCTGTGAGCTCATCTACTTCCCCGATAAAGTAGAGCCGGTTGGATGCTTCGAGGGAGAGGTCCATAGAATCCTTAATGTCGAAGGTTGTGCTATCGTCTCCTACTCGTAAGGTCAATTTGCCATCGTAGACATCGATGACTGCACGAGCGGTAGCAAGAAATGGTCTACCTAAAATGATAGGTACCACGTCGTCCTCCTCCATATCCAGGATTACGAAGTCGACAGGGAATTTGAATTTCCCAACCTTGACTAGCACGTTCTCACATATCCCTTCGGGGTATTTGACTGATCTATCGGCTAGTTGGATGTTCATACGGGTAGGCTTCAATCCGGAATATCCAAGTTTACGGAACATAGAGAGAGGCATGAGGTTGATACTTGCTCCCAAATCGGCAAGAGCATTCTTGATTGATAGAGGACCTATAGAGCATGGCAAGGTGAAGCTGCCCGGATCGTCTACCTTCTTTGGTAGCCCTTTATGGGTCACCACTGAGCATTCTTCCCCTAGGGTTACAAGACCCTCGAGCTTCTTCCTGTTAGCGAGCAGTTTTTTGAAATATGTGCTATACTTTGGCATGTGATAGCAAGCATCCAGGAGAGGTATGGTGACAACCGAGTCTTTTAGGTATGACAAGAACCTCTTGTTATCATTCTCCGTTTTTTGGTTCCTTAGTCGGGATGGGTATGGAATTTTCACAGGTGGGTTAGGAAGGGCTGATGGGGAGGGGGTTGTTACTGGTGGTTGGTCCGGGGTGCCAATGACGACATCCTGCTCCTCCTCCCCAGGTTTGTCTGAATTGAGTGTGATTGGGGACGAATTTGGGTAAGGAGGGTCCTTGGTTGTCGTTCCGGCCCGTGTGGTTATCGCGAGCATGGGATCTTTTCCTCTTTCTGACGGTGGTTGGAGGTCATCTAGGGCTGAGTTAAGCTTGCTGAAGAATTCTCCGACATCCTCCTGCTGTTCGTCGAAAAGCTCATTAAGCCCTTTCATTTGCAAGTCTTTTTCTTGAGTGAAGTGACCAAGGTCATCTTCGAAATTGCTCCTGATCTTGAATTCAGGGCCTCCCTCCCCTTCTCTTTTCCTTACTAGATTTCCCCAAAGGGTATAATCATCATTTTGGTAGAAAGGCAAAAGGGAGGGATCAGCATAAATGTCTCCTCCTGACAAGCATGCATGTTCAGTTGTGGCTGCTCCTCCGCATTCCTCCACCTCATGCGGACCTCCACAGTAATCGCAGATCAAGTAAGGATTAGACAGCATTTTAGGTGGTTGTGATCCAGCAAGGCAATCCATTCTTTTGTGAACTTTGCTCAATCGATCCGAGGTGGTTTCAGAAACGCCGATAGTCGACTCAGGTTCATCCCAAGTGTCATCCAGGTCTTGGGCATATTCTTCAATCCTGTCCCATCCTTCCTCGGCACTAAGATTGGCCAATCTTCCTTTCCTAGATTGGTTGATTCCGTTCCGGTCATTAGAGGAGATATTTTCGTAAAAGATTTGGACCAAGAGCCAAAGTTCAATGCCATGATGTGGAACTTGTCTTATTAAATCCTTTAATCTAGTCCACGCTTTATGGAAGGGTTCATCCTTCCCCTTTCGGAAACGAAGGATCCTATCCTTGAATGCTGAGGTTTTTCCAGGTGGAAAGAACTTCTCATAGAACTTGGATATGAGTTGCTCCCATGTGAAAATAGATTCGGAAGGGAGTTTGTTATACCATTCTTGGGCTTTCCCGTATAAGGTAAAAGGGAAGAATCGCAGTCGGGATGTGTTTCTAGTAGTCCCACCCGTATGGATGGTATCCACTATTTTTAGGAAGTCCTTGATGTGTTGGATCGGATTTTCCTCATCAAGTCCGTGGAACTTACACACACTTTTGACAAGCCAAATATCATTCGCATGCAAGACCTCGTTGGTGTGTTCGTTTGGATAAACAATGGCATTGGAAAACCCACGAGGAGTTGGGGAAGAGTAATCCTTGAGACGCTTAGGAGGGGGTATTATAGGAGTATTCGTCTCATTGTGGGAGCTCGGGGTTGTGATGTGATTTTCTGAATTTTCTTCAGAGAGAGGTGCATCAAAGTCGATAGCAATGCTGGATGGTTCAGGTGTTGAGTGAGTTCGTCTTAACCTACACATTTCTCTTTCGGGTTCTGCATAAGGCAAGACGAGGTCTTTAGTGGTGCTACGACTTCTAGTGATCCTAAGGTTGGCGAATTCGTTGGTTGCCATGATGGTGAATGGTGAAGAGTTACAAACAAAGGCACGAAGAAATAAGATAGACTAAAGAAGACCTAAAAATAAAAATAAAAATCTTACTAGAAAGGAATCTAGCAAGTAGACCTAATAAAAAGAAATTCTAACCTAGACAATAACTATTCCCCGGGCTGCGGCGCCAAAAACTTGATGGCGCCGCACTCTTTTGCGAAAGCTAAGGAATAAATGTAAAGATAGACAATCCCCGGCAGCGGCGCCAAAAACTTGATGCGTGGGAATCGCACCTTGCTTTACCTCTCGAGGGATCTCGCGAGGCTTACAACCCCCACCAGGCAGTGTACCTGATCGTTGTAGTATAGTATAGTGACAAGTACCGGGGGATTGATCGTTCAGCTTAGGAATAGTGTCGCTAGGATTAGAAAACCTAATTAATAGTTCTAGAGGTGAGAGATGATTATTTTTGTATTTTTATATTTTTATGAAAGCAATTAAAATCTCGGGTTTTAAAAGAGTGGGCGGAATTAGTTGCTAATCAACTAACCCAAAAACTAAGATGCAATCAAAATAAAACAATAAAAATAAAATTAAACTAATTAAACTAAGGATGTGAGCAGTAATTGGAGAAATTGTGTTTACTTAGACTTCATTACTCCCTAGATATCTTTTACATGTTAATTACTTGTTACACTTGTATGAATGACGGGTTGTATTCCTTAATACCATTCGTGGAGTGGCATACATAACTCCCCAACTCTATGAGCTCTTATCTCCTCCTACACCATGACCCAGCACAACTATAGGGATTGTAAACAGTGGCCCATGCATTAAATACAACCAATAAAGACCTAGTACGCCTCGGTTCATGTTTCTTAAGACGTTCAAGCATGTTACCATTTGGAGATCTGCCAGTTTTCTTAAGCCTAACATATAAAATCATTCATTCAAAACAAGAATAGACAAGTAATCAACACATAAATCAACATCTAGGTTTCATTAGATCTAAGCAAACACAAGAGAGATCTAGCCTAGCATAGTAGAATTAAGATAAGAACAAAAGATAAACAACCAACACATAGACATATTGATTGAATTAAGAGTATACTTATCTCAATTACAATGCAAGGTCTCAAGGGTTTGGAACCCTTGAAAAACCTGTAAAAGAGGCACCAAAATCGTCTTTAGGGTTTCACCAAAACTTCTCCTTTTTTATGAAAAAACTAGAAAACTATATATAGGAAAATCGTCCTGACGGCGTCAAGAGTAAAATCTGACGCCGTCAACTCGCCGCCATACACTTCCTCGGACGCCCTAGATCCAATCGTGACGGCTTATGTGACGCCGTCACCACCTTCGGTAAATTAATCTTGGCCACTTTGACGCCGTCATAACTCCATCTGACGCCGTCACCAGCTACGGTAAATTATTCTTCATGTCTGACGCCGTCAAGAGCAAACCCTTGACGCCGTCACCTTGTATTTCCAGCTTGGATTTTTGGTACTTTGTCGTTTTCTTCACTTTATGCTCCAAAAACGTCCAAAATAGCCTCTTTTCCAGAATTCACTCCCCAAACACCTAAAATCACAAAAGGAACGATTTAGGACAATATTTGATCAAATAAATTCGGATTCGGGCTTAAATGACCCCCTAAAAACGGATCATTTTTCGCCTCATCAATATACTTTTAGAATAAATGGCCAAAATTATCATCAAATCGGGTCACTATTACCTAAACAAGGATCTCAACCAAGATATGCTCAGCTATACTTTTTTGACACTCACAATGAAGCTCGAAATCGTATGAATGCCTTCCTAAATAATGAAACAGGTGATCAAGTGGATGTGTCCATAGTAAGAAGTTTAATAGCCATGTTGGATGAAACAAGTGCAGTTGCCAAGCCATTTAGAATGGCAAAAAATTGGTGCCATTCCCATGGCTCTGTAAACTTTGAATTGCGCCTAATCAGTGAAAGAAGAACATCGAGGCAGTATAACGTGCCAACAGTATCAGAAGTAGCAGCTTTGATAACAAATGATTTTGGAGATGGTATTCCTACAAAAGATATCGTTGTTAATTGCAAAAAAAAGGGTCCGAATCGAATCTCAGAATTGCATCCATCCTACATGGCATTACAATATCCTTTGTTATTTCCTTATGGAGAAGACGGATATCATGACAAGATACCATATACAAACAATACAGGTGCCAGAAAAACACAACGTGGCTATGTATCAATGAAGGAGTATTATGCTTATGTGATCCAAAATCGAAATAACCAAGGCAACACTTTGCTGAAAGGAGGCCGGCTATTCCAACAATTTTTGGTGGACGCATTCGCAACAGTTGAGGAACAAAGATTAAAATGGAACAGACACAACCAAGATACTCTACGTGTAGATCTGTATCATAATTTGCAGGATGCGTATATAAGGGGTGACACAGATGCGGCGGGCATTGGGAAAAGGATAGTCTTACCCTCAAGTTTTACTGGCGGACCACGTTATATGATGCAAAATTACCAAGATGCAATGGCTCTATGTCGAACTTATGGGAATCCAGATCTGTTTATCACATTCACTTCAAACCCAAAATGGCCGGAAATTGATGAAATGTTAGCATTTATTCCGGGCCAGAAAGCACATGATCGACCGGAGGTAGGAACGCGTGTATTCAAGATGAAACTAACACAACTAGTGGATGATCTTACAAAGAACAATGTTTTTGGACCAACCCTTGCAGGTAACTAATTACTTAATATACAAACATTTTTTGCACTTACTTAGAAAATATGTCATGAAAACTAAATTTTCTTAAAATCTATATTTACAGTCGTATATGTAATTGAACTTCAAAAGCGAGGACTCCCGCACGCACATATACTCCTGTGGCTGGAAGATCAATGCAAATGCAAAAGTGGAAGCCAGTTGGACGATATAATATCTGCAGAAATGCCAAGTCCAACAAATGACCCAGAAGGATACAAGGTAGTGACAGAGTACATGTTGCATGGTCCCTGTGGTAAAGACGCCAAATATGCTCCTTGCACAATTGAAGGAAAATGTACAAAACGATATCCAAAACAATTCTATGAAGAAACAACGATGGATGAGGATGGGTACCCTGTTTATCGACGAAGGAACACAAAAGTATTTGCTTTGAAAGGCAAATTTACTTATGATAACAGAAATGTGGTTCCTTACAATCGATATTTATTGTTAAAATATAAGGCTCACATCAATGCTGAGTGGTGTAACAGATCTAAAGCAATAAAGTACTTATTCAAGTACTTAAACAAAGGGCCAGATAGAGCAAGTGTTGTTATACAAGAAAACGTTGCGACAAACAACAATGGGGTGGATAAAAGAATTGTTGAAGTTGATGAGATCACAAACTACTTAAATTGTAGGTATTTAGCACCATGTGAGGCAGTGTGGCGCCTTTTCTCTTTTGATATCCACTACTCCTATCCATCAGTCATAAAACTAAACTTCCACTTACCAAATCAAAACCCAATCATATTACGTGATTCGCAGAGTCTGCCAGCATTACTTCAAAGGGAAGATATCAAGAGAACAATGTTTACAGAGTGGTTTGAGCTAAATAAGCGGGATACAGAAGCCAGAAAACTAACCTATGCTGAATTACCAAAACACTATGTTTGGCATGAACAACAAAAGATATGGAAACTACGGAAACAGAAAAAAAGTATTGGTCGGATTTTTTACTCCAGCCCAGCTTCTGGAGAGCGCTATTATCTAAGGATGTTGCTTAATGTGGTTAGAGGACCTACATCTTTTAAAAAATTGATGACGGTTAACAAAAAGCTCTATGGAACTGTTAAAGAAGCATGTTTTGCATACGGTTTTCTGAATGATGATAAAGAATGGGCGCAAGCTATAACTGAAGCAAGCTTTTGGGCATTAGGCCCTCAGCTACGTGACCTTTTTGTCACAATGTTGTTGTTCTGTGAAGTTAGTAAGCCAATACAACTGTGGGAAGAAAGCTGGATGATTTTATCGGAAGATATCTTACACCACAAACGGAAAGTGTTCAAGTACCCTGAGTTGGAATTAACGGAGGAACAAATCAAAAACTACTGTTTGCTTGAAATTCAGCAGTTGTTAAACAGAAATGGGAGGTCTTTAAAAGATTTTCCTGATCTTCCACAACCTAATCCATCCCTCCTAACTAATTTAGATAATCGTTTGATTAGAGAAGCACTCGACTTTGATTCAAAACAAAGTAAGATTGAGCACGACCAAATGCATTCATTATTAAACCACGAGCAAAGGTTAATATACGAGGAGGTAATTGAATCTGTTCATTCCAAAAAAGGTGAGTTTTACTTTGTTTATGGACCCGGAGGTACAGGAAAGACATTCCTATATAGAACCATAATTTCAAGGTTAAGATCAGAAAAGAAGATTGTGTTAGCCGTTGCTTCTTCAGGTATATGTTTTTAGCAATACAAAACGCTTTATTCAATACTTAACACTTAAATTATTACATTTAGAAATATTTGTAATTGTTTAAATAGGAATAACGTCATTACTTCTTCCTGGAGGTAGAACCGCTCACAGCAGATTTGTTATACCACTTGAGCTATTGGAAAATAGCACATGTGGGATTAAACAAAACACTCACTTAGCGGAGCTCTTACAACAAGTTGAACTAATAATATGGGATGAAGCACCTATGACTCAAAGGTATGCTTTTGAAGCGCTGGACAGGACTTTAAGAGATATATTGGGCTACGAAAACTCGGCAAAAAGAGATAAAATTTTTGGTGGGCTGACCGTATTACTTGGAGGTGACTTCAGACAAATACTACCAGTAATACCAAAAGGCAAAAGACAAGAAGTAGTGCAAGCCTGCATAAACCGTTCCCAATTGTGGAAGTTTTGCAAAGTTTTCACACTCACACGTAGCATGAGAGTAAATGAATTATCACCGGATGGTTCAATCGATTCACACAAACATGAATTCAACAAATGGGTTTTGAATTTGGGCGACGGAAACTTACCAGCAAAAAGAAAAGACAATGAAGATGAGCCAACTTGGATTGAGATTCCCGAGGATTTCATTATCAAAACATGCAATTCTCCTATCGAACAGATAGTTAACGAATCATTTCCTGACTTTACTACCAGGCAAACTGAAGACACATATCTCAAAGAAAGAGCAATCCTAACACCAAAAAATGATGATGCTGATGAAATTAACGCATACATGTTTAAAAGGTTAAAAGGCAAAACTATATCCTATAAGAGTGCAGATGAAGTGTGTAAAGCATCAACCGATCATTTGGATCAACAAAATTTGTACCCAACAGAGTTTTTAAATTCACTAAATTTCCAAGGGATGCCACCACACGAGCTGAATTTAAAAAAGGAACTCCCAATTATGCTTTTACGGAATGTTAATCCAGCACAGGGATTGTGTAATGGAACTCGGCTAATCATTACTGATTTAGGCCAGTTTGTCCTACGTGCCAAAATTCTAACTGGCTCAAAGATTGGGGACACAGTTTTAATACCAAGAATTACGCTAACATCTACACAGACACAATGGCCATTCATATTGAAGCGCAGGCAGTTTCCGGTTAAACCATGTTACGCTATGACCATTAACAAAAGTCAAGGACAGGCACTTACACACGTAGGTGTCTATCTGCCAAATCCTGTATTCAGTCACGGGCAACTTTATGTGGCAGCGTCTAGGGTGACAAGCCCTAAGGGACTGAAGATACTAATGGTGGGAGATGAAGAAGGTGAATTCAAGTTTCGAACCCGTAACATAGTTTACAAAGAAACTTTCAATAACTTATCTTAATAAGTATCTTTCCGTTTTAATTATTTTATATCGCTTTTGTTTATTAAACATTGCATCTAATAAAATTTAACTTATGTCAGATGGTCTTGATATGCTAAAAACATCAATCGCTGCCAAATATTTAAGTTAAAAATACTCAAGATACTCAAATTTCAAATACAAAATGAACTTAACTGAGAATAAGCTAGAAAGGAAATAAGAAGGCCGATACAAAATGAGATTAACTGTTTTTAGTAACCAAACTGTTTGTGCACCAAATTTTAGATAAAAAAAAATTACATGATGCTGCAGGCCACTCAAACATGCATGCCACCCACTTTGAGCTTAAAAATAAATAATCAAACAACATTAAAAATGTGATATTCTTTTTGAAAACTATAAAAAAGCAACCAAATTTCACAAAAATTCACTTCCTAAATTATTCTAAACACTTTTTAGTTCAAATTTTTATCTGATATAAATGCTATTTGAAACAGCTCTTTATCCTAACAACCTGTGAAACTAAAACATCCTACTCAATCCACCCATTGAGCCAAACCCCTGAACATACCCCTGTACACACTTCCTGACCACAACACCCTGAACCAACCCGCTGAGCCAACATACTGAACCAACCAAACCAACAAAAAAACATATTTTAAACACCAACTCTAAAATGTTAAATAGCTTCCAAAATCAGCAACATATCAAAAAATAGGCTTAACAACTAATCTTAGCAAACAAACTAAAACATACAAAATGAAAATTAAAGAATGTTTAACGTGATTACAAATAAGCTCTTTTGGTTACAACTCACACCTACATCCAGCTTCAAATTACACACATCTTCAATCAAATACACATATGATTCCCCTATCAAAATCAACAAACAAATTCTAAATGGTCATTTCATCAACCTCAATTATAACTGATATAAGCAACAAACACATAATCTAAAAAATACAAAATGAACAATAAAGAAATTTTAACCTGTTTGTGCCTATATTCTTTCAGTTTCAAATCCCAACTAAATCCAGCTCCAAATTCTACCAACAATTTATCAGATGAATATTTCTTCACCAATGAATAGAAACTCCTTGATCAAACAAATAAAATGTTTTAATTTAATCAAACTATTGTGAAATAGAATAACCCTAAATCTACAAATAAACCACAATTTGAAAACACCTAAACTAAGAGGAACATGTGTGTTGACTAAACTGTGTGTGAGAGAATAGACATATACTTTTTGATATAAAAATAAAAGTAAGAAAATATTATACAAGTACTAATATAACCATAAAAGATAAATTTCATTGATTCATAATAAAGTTTTACATCATCTTAACATCCTTCAAAAACAAAATGATGATAACTTCATTACATTATTATCCTTAACATACTGATCTTAAACTAAACATCTAAAATCAACAAAAGACATCCAAAACCAGATACTTTCATTCAACATCAGATAAACCTTCATCAAATTCCATGAGCTTCACATGGCGGCCTTTCTCATCAATGATATCACGAACTTCATCAAGTAGAGTATTCAACACTTGCAGCCTATCAAGCAATCTTTCATGAGTTTCAAGCAAACAACGAAGACCATCCACTGCTTTCTCATTAAATGGACCACGAAAGCGAGCCTCCCTAATGGTAACCTCAAGCTTCTGCACCTTGCTGAGAATTTGATTACGTTCCTCTCCCATCCTACTCAGAAAACCATACTCTTCAGGAATTTCACTATTAAATAAAAACTTGAAACAAGTTGCTAGGTCGTGAGATCCACAAGCTTCCTTCAATTCATTGATATTAGGTTCAGGATTGTTGGATTCGGAATTGCTAGAAGCCATTGATAAAAAAGAAGGTGAAGAAAATTTATAATGAACAATTATGATATAGAAACCCTAATAAGTATACGTTACTTATATAATATCAAAAGAAAAAAACGTATAAAAAATATAAAGAGTTACTTGAAACGTAAAATTAATAAATTTAAATGATTATAACAAAAAAAGTTATTACCAAGAATAAATATCTTCCCATGCAGAATTTATTTGCAAATATAACAAAAAAAAAACCCTCAAACTTTACCTTTTAAATAAAAAAACCCCATAAATTACAATATGCATACCATTTTCATGCTAAAGATCATAAAAAAAGTTATAACTTAACATTAGTTTTGTATCATAAACTATATAAATAAATACTAATATGTTATACAAAATATTCAATTTAAAAATCACCAAACAACTAATATCGTACTTACAAAAGATATATTACAATCACCACTTACATAAAAAAACCGGCTAATAAACAACTATCATAACGCTATATAATAAAAAGAACAAATGAAACAAAGACATTTCAACACACTAACAAATTCTTAAATATACACTCGCCAATATACATAAAGAATACACGATTAACAATTAGACGTTTAGCCCGTGCGTAGCACGGGTTCTGCATAACTCGTTACATTTAATGTTCAATCGGATCTCAATCAATGAATTATATATGGCATATAAAATTTTCCTTTGTTAAAAAAGAAACATTCAATAAATCCCTAAGGGTTGGTTTGGTTTGTAAACAGGTTTAGGATTTGGATTTTGATTCAGATTTGATATAGAAAAATAAAATATATTTTATAAGTTACACGGAGTAATAAATATTTTATATTGATTTAAATTAAATTTTATTATTTTTATAAAATTAAGGGTGCGTTTGGTTTGTTGCTATGAACCACAATGGGTATAAGTATTAGTATATGGTGGAATGGTAATAGAGAATATGATGAAACCACCCACACACATAAGATATGAGGAACCTTCATATTTGGGTATCTTCAATCTATTGTGGTGGGTCTCACAACCAACCAAACAACATTAATAATTTTCAAAGTCATAGATTCATACCCATACAAGCCAACCAAACGGGCCCTAAATAGTGGTCCCACCACTATCTACATACAACCAAAAAGTGGCCAACCACTTTCTTCCGATCATGGCTAAATCCAGGCTACTTGCTATGGATTCGATCTTCACACTTTTGATTGTGCATATTAAAAACCAAGTAACAAAATATCAACCAAACATTTAGGGTGCATTTGGTATATTACCATAAATCACAATGAGTATGGTATAGGTATAATGTGAGCCCTTCATTAATGAAGACCTATACCTTCACGTTTTGCGTGATATAAAATATGAAACATATCTATATTTAATTCTATTTGAAAGATGTAAATCTTAAACAAACACATGATTGTAATGAAATTTATAGGGATACCAATCGCACCCTTAAGGGCATGTTTGGTAGATGGAATTGAGACGAGAGAAATGGAAATAAAATCATTTCCAATGTTTGGTACACATATGAAAAAATAAAATGGAGAATTACAACTCTTTAAAAATGGATCATTTATAAAAGGTGGAAAATTGATTTCCACTCACAAAGTGATGGAAATGAATTGTCTCATAATAATAATAATAATAATAATAATAATAATAATAATAATAATAATAATAATAATACTGATTTTTTGAGTCAATACTCTGGTGTTACCAAACATTGTAATTTATACTGAATTTCTGTGAGAATTCATTTATGTGATTTGATTTCTGCACTTCATTTCATTTATCTGAATTTCACCATACGTGCCCTTAAACCTAATATAATGAAATGGATTCAACAAATCCCACCCCCATCTACCAAACAGCCCCCAAATGTTATACTCCTAGATTATTCCGAAATGAAAGAAACTTTCTTGATACGTTTTGACTCCAAAAATTTCAAACCACATCTTAAATTACCGCGCAAAACCTCCCATAAAAAAACACCCGCCTTCCCCAATTTTTTTCAATTTCAAAACACACCCAGTTAATCTCCCCTTACAAAACCCCTTACTATTCGTCATCTTCATCAATCTTCATTCGACAGATCCAAACAATGGAAACCACTTCACACCTCATACGTATGGCTGAAGAACTCAAATGCCCCATCTGGTACACTCTAAATCAACTCATTTCATTTTTCAATGTCTCGATTTATTAATTATCAAATTTTTATTTGTTTTGTAGTTTGAGTCTTTTGAAATCTGCGGTTTCGCTTACGTGTAATCACATCTTTTGCAAGTAAGCTCTTTATTTGATTTAATATTTTTTTTATTGTGACGTTGGATTTTATTTTATAGAATAAGATATTAATTTCGTTGTTTTATGATTGATTTTCAGTGTTTGTATTGAGAAATCGATGAAGTCCGATTCGACGTGTCCTGTTTGCAAAGTTCCTTATCGCCGAAGAGGTATTTTTTATTTACACTTTGTTTTATTTAATTTTTATTAGAATCAGGTCTTCAAATTGATACTGTATGATATTGTAGTAATAATAGATAATTAGATACAGAAGCTTATGTATTAGAGGGTGTTTGGGATTGATGTTAAAAAAGAGAGGGTGTTTGGGATTGTGTTTTGGGACTTTGTAAAACACAAATAATCATAGAGAAGTGTTTAACAAGCTGCTAGAAGAAAGTGCTTACCGCGTTTTATAGATATAAAAACAGTTTTGAAAATCAACATTTTTCTAGGTTTTTATTTATTTATTTATTTATTTTTTTGCAAATTCAAAACAACGCAATCCCAAACACCCCGTTTGTTTCTCATGTTTTATTATGAATACATAAGCTTATGTAGTTAGAGGGCATTTGGGATTGCTGTTATAAAAAATAGAGGGTGTTTGGGATTGTGTTTTGGGACTGAGTATTGCGTTTGAAAAACAAAAATAACCATAGAGAAGTGTTTAACAAGCTGTTAGAAGAAGGCGCTTATCGCATTTTCTAGATATAAAACTTATTTTTGAAAATAGTTTTTTCTGCAAATTCATAACAACGCAATCCCAAACACCCCGTTTGTTTCTCATGTTTTATTATAGAAGATTGCACTGTAGGAAAATAAGATGCTGTGTTTGTTGTGGTTTTTTGTTTGTTATATAACGTGTTGCATGCTATCATATAGAGTTTTTAAGAGTGAATATTTTCATTGAGGTGTGCTGAAATTTCTTATGTTTCAGAGGTTCGTCCCGCGCCTCACATGGATACGTTGGTGGGCATTTACAAGAGCATGGAAGTTTCTTCAGGGGTGAATATACTAGTCACTCAAACCGAAACTCAAACTGCAGGTATTGGTTTGGTTGTCTTATATATTACGTAGCAGAATGTCTTTGCTTATAGTTAATGTTTACGCGTTGAATGTTTATACATTGAACGGTGTCTTTAGAGCTGGCCCCAAGTGGTTGTTCCAGTGGCCAATCAGCTCGGAACCATGCCTTACATTCAATTCTGATAGGGATTCAGTGATTATACCCGAGAACAATAGTCTTAAACATATTTTAGTTAAACTCAGGGCTACTTGAATAGGAACATCATATATAACGGTACATGGGACGGGCAAGTCTTTAAACATCGGGGAATGGGGAATTGGGGATACACACTATACATGTTCAGAGAATGTGAAACATATCTAGTAACTAAGAGTGTAACATGGCTTTACTTTACTGTATGATAATTGATAAAGCTTATAAGTTCTATATATCATTCATCATTTGCCTGCATATCCTGATACATTACCTAATAGTTCTTAGGTGATTAAAAGACAGAAAGTGTTCTACATTTCTTGTTTAAATGTGGTTTTAAGACTGCGTATCTGTATCTTATGACATAGTACAAAAATTAATTGATAAGTAGAGAAAGAGTTCGCGTTGAAACAGTAGAATAAGGTATAAGAATTACATGTTATGGCAAACGCTAGATTGACATTTAAAATTCGGACGGCCAATGAATCGCTGACCAATCTTACTTCTGATGTATATCACAGTGGATCTATCTTATACAGTATTCCTGTTTCATATATGAGACACGTGTCCACCTTATTTTTGCACCTGTAAATGTTGCTATGTTTAGACTTATATCATTTGGCTCTTTAGGTATTGAGAATCAAATAGAGGACGAGAGTGTTAGTAGAAGCAAGAAAACCAAGAATGTTTGCAAAGATACTTCAAACACACACAACCATACAACCAACAAGAGGGAAACCTTGAAAGGTTCCTCAAAGAGGGCTAAAAGATGTAATTCAGAACCCGAGAGACTATCTTTTACCACAAAGAAAAGGATTCAGGTGCCATTGCATCATCCACAAGAGACACCAACAAGACCTCCTAATCGTGAATGCGATAGAAGTGAGCTTAATAAAGACAGAACTCAAAGTAATGTGCCTAGACCAGAAGACGGTGCTCATTTACATGAGACTGGTGAAGCATTGTTTTCTCCTTTCTTTTGGCATAGAGATGAGGAAGATTCTGAAAAAACAACTCAGCTTACACCATTTGAGAATGTTTCACCACCAGATGCTCCATGCTTCAGTGATCTCTTGGGTTCTGATGACGATAATCCTCGTGAAACTGCCTCAAAGGTAACTTTGTAATCAGTTTGTTATAATTCAAGTCTTGGTAGTTGGTCAATGACGGTTGTTATGGTAATGATTATTTATTGATATTAATATGGTCTGACCGTGCTCATTGTAGGATGTCAACAATATTGATAGTGAGATGTTTGAATGGACTCAAAGACCTTGCTCTCCCGAGCTTTGTGCTAGTCCTGTGAAAATGCAGGTATTATACTTTGTATATTGTTTTAGCATGCCAGAATTAAAGCTAATTTCTTCTCATATGTGTCACACCCCTCTTTCTTAATATTTACACAACTTAATTTGGAATTGGGTTACAGACTAAAGTATCTGCTGGATATGATGGAGTTCAAGAGAAGGGACACATAATGGAGAACCACAATAACATGACCACAGAGATGGAGACTGATAAAGTGGTTTTACCCATGTTATCCTCATGCCGGACAGAAAATGTAAACCATGCAGCTGAAGTGAAAGGGTCCAGGAAGAGAACTAAAAAGACTGAAGACAATACTCAAAAGAAGAGAGTTAAGAGTGGCACAGATGAAGTTGTTGGAATTGATATTCTACCACTAAAAGCTGATCAAGATAAAGGCAGCAGCACTGGCAAGTTGGTGAAATGTAAGAAACAGAATAGTAAAAGAGGCAAGAAGGTTCCTGTTGATACTTCATCCAGTGAAGCTTTGATATCAAAGGTTACAACTAATTTGGATGGAGAAGGTTCTAAAAATGGAGATGCGAGTACAGTTGGTCTGTCTGACAAAAACGATAAGGAGAGTACCAATCAGCAACAAAGAAAAAGGGTCAAAAGGTCAAAAACCCAAGATCCAAGTAACAGTATTAATAGCATAAGAATCAACAATGAGTTCATCTCTCAGGTGCCGAATAAGCCTTCCTCGGTTGATGGTGAAATAAAAGCTCGCACTTCCATAAAACCAACCAAAAAAGGCCAGGTTTCTAAGGAACCGAAAACTTCTAAAAAGGTGACATTTTCTACAGACAAAAGCTTGAAGGCTAAAACAGTTAATGACAGACCAACACCTTCTGAAAATGTTGCTACTAAGGCAAGCCAACCATTGGAGGAAGTTCACTGTAGTTCCAAGAAAGAATCCATTCCTACAGGGAAGTTAAAGTCAACTGCACCGTTCTTACGTAAATGTGACACTATGTCTTCTATGCTTTGTGCTTTCTGCCAGTCTACAGAGGAATCAGATGTATGTTTAGTTTCTTTTCAGTACCAATTGCTTTTTTGTCTCCTCTTATAATGTTACAACTGTTAAGAAGGCACACATCTTAATTAGAGATATGAATAATGCAGATTTCTGGATGCATGACTCACTATCTCAAAGGAAAGCCTATAGCATTGGATCATGAAGGTGCTGCAGGTGCCATTCACGCACACAGGAACTGCACAGAGTGGTAATTATGTGGAAATATCATTTTATTCCCTATACAAGTATATAACAATGTCTTTACTTCTTTCTTTTGTTGGTAGACTAAACTAGAAAGTGTTTGCAGGGCACCTAATGTATACTTTGAAGATAATATTGCTGTTAATCTAGAGGCTGAATTGGCTAGAAGCAAAAGGATTAAGTGTTCCTGCTGTGGATTAAAAGCTGCAGCTCTTGGTTGCTATGAAAAGAGTTGTCATAGGAGCTTTCATTTCACTTGTGCAAAGCTAACACCACAATGCAGATGGGACGAGGTGCGAATCAATATGTCATAATTATTTATGGAATAATATATGCAATGAAGATTTTTAATATTTTGTTTTTTGGTAAACAGGATAACTTTGTCATGTTATGCCCACTTCACGCCTCTCGGAAGCTGCCAAATGAAACATGCAGTTCTCAAGTGAAAGAGAAGAAGAAATCTGTTCCAAAAAGGTATGAAATTATATGGTCTGACAATCTCTTTGCATTTGAAGATTTGCTAATCTTGACAGTTGGATTTTCTGCAACAGGCAAGCTCCCATAAAGCAAACTCAAGTTCCTGCAGCTGATTCCATTAGCGCAATCTCTCGTTGGGACTCACATGGGTTATTTACAAAAATTGTTCTTTGTTGCTCAGCTCTTACAAGCACCGAGAAGGTAATGCAGCAATTTGGTATATTTAGTTTGATGCGAATATCCAGTTTTTACTCAATTACTAAATGTATTACAGGAAACTATTGCAAAGTTCGAGAAGTTATCTGGTGTCACAATATTGAAGACATGGGATTCGAGGGTCACCCATGTCATTGCATCTGTAGATGAGAATGGGGCATGTAGAAGAACCCTCAAATATTTGATGGGTGTTATAGAGGGGAAGTGGATACTCAATATCGAATGTAAGCACATGTTTCCATATATTTAGCAAAACTATAATTTGTGATCAGCTACTTGGAATTTCTCTAAAACTGTCTAAGTTTTGCATGTTAAAAGGGATCAAGGCTTGCTTGGAGGTCAAGAAACCTGTTGATGAACAGCTCTATGAAATTAATCTCGACATTCATGGATTTAAGGGTGGTCCTAAACTTGGCAGGTCTAGGTTATTAAACAAGGTTCGTTCCTATCTGCCTCTACCCTTTTAGTTCTAATACGATGTAATTATATATAATGTTACTTATTCACCTAAAATCTTTTTACAGGAACCGAAGCTTTTCAATGGTCTTAAGTTCTATTTTACCGGGGATTTTGTAGCTTCTTACAAGGGATATGTACATGACCTTATTATTGCTGCTGGAGGCATTGTGTTGCATAGGAAGCCGATACCAATAAATAATGAACAGCAGTTTCTAATTTACAATCTTGAGTTTCCTGATAAGTTAAAAGCAAACAAGCAAAACCTGGTTTTGAGCCAAAGAAAGTCTGATGCAGAGGCTCTTGCAAAATCATGTGGCGCTGTAGCTGTAAGCAACTCATGGATTTTGAACTCCATTGCTGCTTGTAAGCTGCAAAATCTTGACTAGAGATTACTTTTGTTTTAAATTTTGCTGAACTTCATGCAGTTTTATTATCAGAAACATGCATAGAATATGATCATGCATGAATTTATTCCAGACTTTGGCATAATATATAAACAATTATGAATTATGTAACTTATGCAAGTTTGTTTCTCTTTGTTTAAACTTGCTCTTGTGCTAGTCGTTGGAATATAATATTTGAGTTTTTATGATACATTTTACAAGGAACAGTACACAGGATACAACCTATCATTCCAGTATAAATCTTACGTAGTACAATTGATTCCCTTTCAGTGAATGTACAAAAAGTCGTTGCTATGTGGTATCTTCTATGACTGTATTTCTTGTTTTGGAACAGTTTTACTTGAACTTGCTGTGGTATATGTGTGAACTGGTTCAGTGCTCTTCTTGCCATGCTTTTTTTCATTTAGATCAAAACACTTGAACATATGCTCTAATTCTGATATTCCTTCTTCAATATCTACAATTTCATCACTTTCTGTTGTGAGACGCTGCCTATAGTTTCGAATTTTCTCTAAACTGGCACTAACTTTAACTCCCATTTCTTCCATTGTTGACTGCATTGCCGTATTTTCATCACAGACTTCCTTTAACTTCCTCTTCATTGACCTGTATCCATCTAACGACTTCAATAGTTGATTGGAAAGGGACTTATTACGTTCTTGAAGCTCTATAGCTCCTTGTGTTCCTTTCTCTTTTTCCTCATCCTTGTGAACTTCTGCACATTCATGCACTTTTTCTAACAATGTCTCGTTTTGTGCTTTAAGGTCGTTTATATGTTCCTCCATTTCTGCTAATTCATGTGCTTTTTTTGCTAACTCTCCCGCCATTATCTCCTTTTCTTTCCCTAAACCAGAGCACATGATCTCGAGACTCTTACGGGCAGCAAGGTTTGCATTGAGCTCTCTCTTTAGGTTCTCTTTGTCATCAACCATGAATGCCTCATTTAACCTTTTATCCTTTGGGCTCTGAATTGGACTCATCCTTTGTAACTCCGTTCGTTTGGTTCCAAAAGATTGACATTTTTTAATCCTGGTCCGAACCATGTCAAGGATGGTCATCATTCCTGCCACCCTTAACATCCTTCTTCCATCATTTCTTTGTGTTTTGCAGGCATCCTTGTGGTCTTGAATTAATTTTAATAGAAGCTTCACATTTGCAGCAACACCTAATGCATACCACAACATAACGCAATATTGTTATTAGTAAGCATTTGTACTTTTTATGGTCTGCAAATTGACTGTTTTTCTGACATTAAGATTTACGCCCCGTTTGACATTATACGTGGCCGATAGACTGTTCTTGTGACACCAACATTTAGAACCCGACAGGTCCTTGTTCGCTCATCATTATACATATCAATCTATATGCATTATTTTCTTGTATCTCACATTTTCCTTGTATTACGAAAATGGATTGTTTTATATCATTTTTTTCCCTTACCATCGTGTCAACAGAATGAAATGGTCGAATGGCAAAACATTAAGGAGATTGTTTGGTTACCTTCTAACGCAGCATCATCATAATTTTGTGTATGTGTTGATGTTGCAATAATATCTGGAGGTCTTTTATCTCTAAATTTATCCATATCTATAAACAATTAAAATAACATAGAAAATAAAAATAAAAGCAAAAAATAGAAAAATATGATGGTGATCTGAGAATTCAGAGGAATGAAGAGAGGGTTGAAATTAAAAGTTTTCCCTCTCTTTTTTCATTTTTTATTTCTCAAAGATCAGCCTAAGCCTTTCCTTTTCTTTCAAAAATTGTTTAAGTAATGTTTAATTTTTTAATGACTTCTGTGGTGTCTGGTCTCATTGGATATTGGTTGGTTTATGGTTCATGTTTTTTCCTATTTCATTGCTCTTTCTTTGACTTTTTCTCTTTGTAACTTTTCAACAAATCTTAAACTGCAATGTGTGCAATTTTGGCAATAGGGCGATTCTAGCAATATTCCCTTTCGACGTAGCGCGTAACACTTGTGTTTAGCGTGGGGCTTATAAGGGCTTGATCTTTAGCTTTGTTTGTCGCACATGTTTATGAAAGCTTTTATAAACCATAAGCCTCTGTAAGCCCAAACTAGCTAAATGGTGACTTGTAGTTAATCAAATTATTTAAATACCATTTAAAATATAGTTGATTATCACTTTATCACACAAAAGTTGATGTATTTTTTTTCGATTTTACATTAAAAAGCTTCAACTCCAACTAATTCGACAAACAACTTTATAAAAATATACGCTCCAACTTCTCACTTATAATTAGGGGTGTTATTGGGTCAGGTTATCGGGTCGGGTGAGGCGGGTTTTGGTTTGAAAAAAACTAACCCGCAACCCGACCCGATAAGGAGTCGGGTTATCGAGTTCGGGTTGATATCGGGTCGGGTGTTGTCGGGTCGGGTTATTCAGGTTAATCGGGTTGGCTTATAAAATTCGACAAACAAATATTTGAGCTTAAACACTTGTCGTTGATATTTAATGTTTGATAGCTAAAAAATATTAACAATATGCAAAGGCCAAATTGATTTATCTTAAGTTAAAAAAGAAAATTGAATATACTACAAATGAGCAACTGTAACATCATTTCACTAAAATACTTGTGTCATTTTGAGACTTTGTCATTTTATTCGAAACATAACCAATTGTAACATACATTTCATTTAAATACTTGTGTCATTCTGAACCAAAGATACCAAATACTTGCTTTAAACTAATGTAGGATTACAAGTTTATTTAAAACCGGATGAAAACTACGTCGTTTAGCACTGTATATGAAAAGCATACATATATGAAAAACTCAAGACGGAGGCTATACCCCTTCCCTCCTCATCCCTCAATGCCGCCCGGTATCCGGGGAACTTCCAATAAGAAGATAGACCCAACACATATAAAAAATCATGTGGAAATTGAAAGGGCTCTATAACGGTTTCA
This sequence comes from Artemisia argyi, assembly GCA_030686995.1. Taxonomy (NCBI): domain Eukaryota; kingdom Viridiplantae; phylum Streptophyta; class Magnoliopsida; order Asterales; family Asteraceae; genus Artemisia; species Artemisia argyi. The sequence continues at coordinate 190,570,736 of CM060678.1, read as the reverse complement.
GCTAATTTTTCGGCATGAACAATATTGAATTCCTCCTTCGAAAAAGGATCCGAAACGTCTGAATCATGATGCCTCCAAGGCATAGCAAAAAGAATGGCACACCTATCTATAAAAAAGAATTGTTGTTTCCAACCCTTCAGGCATGACGGAAAATCACCAAAACAAACCTTTCTATCCCTACCCACTCGTTTCTCGAAGGAAAACCAACAACCTTGCTTGCTCAATTTATAAAACACCCTAAACAGTGAGCAAGTCGGAGGGATATGTAAGCTCCGGCAGTACACCTCAAAGAGGGTCACACGGTGAAGACCGAGAGGAACCAGTTAGGAAATATGAACTCTAAAATACTTTATGACCTCCAAAAGAAAGGTAGAGAAGGGAACGTTGAGGCCCCCTTCGAAAAAATACTCCACATAAAGACCTATGGCATCGGATGGTAGTTGATCCAGTGTCATACCCTTCGGAGGAACCCTCGGGTTTAAATCCACAGGTATTCCGAAGGCCTCTACGAGGGCAAGAACCTCCGATTGTCTCGTCTTAGAAGTCCTCTTTTGTATATCAAACTTGACCGAAAGGTCATCCCCCGCGGGAACATCATCCTGACCAACCGACGCAGAAGATTCCGGCATAATAACGAGGAAAGGAGGTATAGCCAAACAAATAAAAACCGAAGAAGACAGACACCACGGAACAAGACGTACCTCGTAAAGATGAATAAACAAACTGGCGCACCGGAAAATCGTTCGAAATACGGACGAGAAAATTGTCAGAAATATGCATGAGGCTAGAGAGAGAAATTACAGTGGTAAAAATGAGGTCGAATACGCTATTTATAGGCAGAAAAGAAAGGCGCGAAACGTTGCATCATTTCAGACGGTACATGCGACATCATCTGGTCCACACGATCAAAGACGTGTACACGTGTCCAAATCTCAACGGCACAGTAAAAAAGGCGGCGCTCCTTAAACGACGAACAATTATAACGTTTGGCGTTTTGCACATAATATCCGAACACGAAAAAACAACTATTAGGTGTCCTCCGGAAACAAAACTTTTAAGTATCACACCATTGGCATAACCAATACTATGATACCGGGGGGGGGGGGGAACATGTTGGCGTATGTGTCCGAAGGACCCACGCCGAACGGACCACACCATAAATCCGAAGGATCATAATATCCGAACGACTCCATTAGTCCGAAAGGTCTATTCGTCCGGACTAATGGTAACCTTTCTGTCCAAGGACAAATAGTACACAAGTACACGGTAGTGGGATAGAGATAAGTGAACGACAAGGAAAGTGTACAAACCCGAGAAATACGTGTAAACGGTCGGTAAGGACAGAGATTCCTCACCTATATAAAGAAGAGAAATCTTCACATTATGGTAACTAATTCTCTCGCTCTCTAAACTTTCACTTATACTTTATCTCTCTAAAACATATACTTACTCTCACTCCGGAGGTTGGTCCTGCGATAAAACCCGAGGCGAGACTAACGGACGTATCTGTTTTGCAGGAATCCGAAGGACCTTTAATCCATTCATAGGACCTGAGGATAATCCGGAGGATTCGAGGTAATCCGAAGGACACATTTGTTTGTCCAATGTAGACGCAAGATTTTACCTCAACAAATTCTTAAATGAGATTTAAATCCGCCAAAAACATTATGTGAACACTAAGGGTGAGCATCGGTCCAAAACTGGACCGGACCGAGACCGAATTCGACCAAAACCCTAGACCGAGGACCGGATCGAATGTGTTCGGTCCGGTCCGGGTTGGTCCGGTCTTTCGGTTGGTTCGGTCCAAGAAGGCATAATTGTCGGTTTTTATGTAAGACCGATTCGAACCAAACCGGACCGAGAACGAAATAAAAAAAATGTTGGGACCGAGACCGGGCCGATGATCCTTTAGGTTTTTGATCGGTCCGGTCTGTTTTGATCCCCACTTTCTCTATCTACACACCTCTATTTCCAATTTCCAATTTCCACAAACCCCTCCTTTGGACCTTTCCTATAACGCTGTGTTCTCAAATTGTTTTTTTTAAAGAAAGGAAGGGTATGGTAAAGTAAGGTAGGGGAAGGGGAGGAGGAGGTAAGTAAAGTCGCTCATTTATTTTGCATTCTCGAGTTGGAGGGTAAAGAAGGGGATCAGAATAGAGATTGTGTTTTAATGTAAAAAAAGAAAAGAAATATATATTGACAATTACTAATATACCCTGTTAACTCTCTGGTTCAACTACTTCCAGAGGTATCTATTGAGAATCATTATCACAAACATCTTCAATCAATTATTTAGTTTTTTAATCGAACTACAATATATGTTATTATTTACTAATTCCTACTTCGTTTGATGGTTTTGCCATCATTGCAATAAATATAAGAATAGATCACCACATACATAAAACCCAATGGAAGTTTGTATAATAATAAAGTGGGTTTACATGATGACTAATTGAGATGGATGCAGTGATGTAAAAGGATCCTCGACACATTTATTTTTGTGATGTTGATTGATGTGAAAGAGAAACAGTGGGAACGAGTATGTATGGTGAAGAAATAATGGGGGAGAAAACCAACAGGGATAGATCTGTAATTTTATAAAAAAGTTGAAAGTTGTAACATGCTTTCCTTCGCTTTCCGCCCATTTTTGGACAGATTACAAATACACACAAAATCCCATCCCTTCTTCCCTCTCACCTTCCCGTCCCCTACCTTTCCATCTTAGAAAAATTCAAGAAAACCTCTTTTTTTTATTTCCCTTCCCATCCCTTTCCTTTACTTTAAAAAAAAAAAGAACTCGATAAGATAGCTTAAAAAATCATTTCGCAAAGACCAAACAAACAAATAAAGCCCCAAAGTCACCAGACTCACCACCGTTACAAATGGCATCAAGTTCCACCGAACAACCACCACCAGGTCCACCACCAAACTGGCTAGAACTACCACCCGAAATCACATCATCAATCCTCCAACGCCTACCCGCAGTCGAAATCCTCAACAGCACACAAACAGTATGCTTAACTTGGCGCCAAATCTGCAAAGATCCAGCCATGTGGAAGACCATCACCATCACCGAACCTGACGACGCGTGGGACGCGGATTATGATCTGGTGAATTTGACTAAACAAGCGGTTCATAGAAGCTCTGGTGAATTGGTTGATATTAGTCTCGAGAGCTTTTGTACGGACGAGTTGCTTGATCACATTTCGCAACGGTATATTTCTTTCGATTTTATTAAAAATTCATTTTTTTAAATAATTTAATTGTAGATTATATACTGCTTATTTTTTAGGTAGAATTTTGGTAGGTAGGTAGATTTGTGGACTTGATGTAATGAACTCTAGGTCAATTTCTAATTACACTTCGCTACATTTTTCGTATCGTATTAGTGTTTATATATTTTAAATTTAATTGTAGATTATACACTTTTTTAGGTAAAATTTTTATAGGTAGGTTTGTGTGGTTGATGTAATGCTGTAGTAGTAACGAACTATATATCGTATTAGTGTTTATATATATTTAAATTAGTTGTAGATTATATACTTTGTCAGGTAGGAAATAGTAGAGATTTGTTGATTATGTACTTAGGTTTGTGTATTTACTATAATACTGTTATAGTAACGAAGTATAGGTCAATTCCTGATTATAGGGATGCGCTTACTCAATTATTAAAAATAGTGAATAACTATTAAATTTTGTGCAATCATAGTTTGTTTTGTGCAATTACATGTTAACACGTGTGAGCTTGTGATTAGATGATTGCGCAGAAGTTACTATTATTGCACAATAATTGAAATGTAATTACTGTAATAGTAACGGACTATAGGTTGATTCCTAGTTATAGTAATGCGCTACTCAAATCATCAAAAATAGTAATTAACTTTCATTTTTGTGCAGTAGGAGTAGCTTTTTACCAATTAGGTGCAGACATGTTGACATGAGTCAACATGTAATCAGATAATTGCGCGAAAGTTACTACTATTGCACAATTATTGAAAGTTAATTACTATTTTGATGATTTTGCTTGTGTGTTACTAGAATTAGGAGTTGGCCTATAGTTCCTTACTATTTTATGTAGAAAATGGTAATACTGATAGAGTTTGGAGGAAAGTGAATGCGATGGAAGTTAAATATACTCGAGATGAAGAGTTGTAACGCCCCCAAAGCTGAATGAAGTGGACTATCGGGTATCCGTTTCAACTAAAAACTTTGACGGAAGGATACTAGTAGCCCACTGCTTCAAGCTTATAAAGGCCTCAAATGTTTCTTATCCTACCGATGTGAGCCGGGTTGTTACAAGAGTAGTTGTTATCCGGGTAAAGTTGGTTGTGTTTTGAGGATTAAGTATAGATTCTTATGCAATCTAGTTGTAGTGAGTCGAGGAATTCTGTAAGTATATGCGTAGTTGTTTGAGGTGTTCTATATCTCGTAGAGATTATACTTGTTTTAGTTATAAGTCTTGATTGCTGTTGGAATTTGTGGTCGTCCACATTCTTGTTACATTTAGAGTAAGGCGCTCAGAGGCACAACTTTAGCGCCTCACCTTGGATATGATCCATTGGTCAGATGAGGCGCACAGCTATGATGCACGAGTTAGGCGAAACACAATAAGATATGGGATTTATTGAAATAAGACTAAATTCAAGTTGCAGGTCATATTAAGTATCCTTAAAAGTGGTCACTACTTGGTATGTATTGGACAAAAGAAAATTTTTGTTGACAATCACATTAGGACTTTCACTCTACGTTAGATATGCCTTTCACATGGGTAGTGTCTCTTTACATTTCATCTATTCCCGTTAAGTCGTTAACTTAGTTTATGGTTTTAAGGAATTCTGAATGTGCTTTAAGGCTAATCTAATCATTGCACTTGTTGATGATTCTTTGTTTGTGCTAGTGTATTTGAACGTTCTGTAAGTTATGGAACCACCTTCAGTGAGTTTCATGTCTTTGCTAGTTGACTACATTGATGATGTTAGTTTAGTTGAACATCAATTGTTAAGTTACCAATATTGGAGATTCTCAAGGTATATGTTGTCATTGTTAATGTATATATGCATGGTCACTGCCGTCTAATGGTTTTTTATATGTACTACAATATCTAAACTTGTTGTATGTAATGTTATGGCAGACCTTTAGTGACACGTGTGCTTTGCTCTACACCTCGCAAATTAATTATTTGGTCTTACTAGTTTTACCTTCATGTATATCTACCTTATGCGCAGCTCAAGTAAGCTTCAGACGCTTTCCCTTACAAACTGTTACAACATTACAAGCAGTGGGTTAAGCCACGCAGTCAAAAAGCTACCGCAGTTAGAAAACCTTCACCTTTACTACATCTCAATTCATGTAGAAGACATTGAAATAATCGGAAACAATTGCCCTAATCTCAAATCCTTCAAACTAAACAAAGAATTCAGACGACCACATATCGAATGTGACGGTGATGCGATTGCCATTGCAAATACTATGCCCGAATTACGCCATTTGCAACTATTTGGTAATAAAATGACTAACGAGGGACTTCAAGCCATTCTTCATAACTGCCCTCATCTCGAATCCCTTGATGTGCGTAGGTGTTCTAACCTTAACCTTAGTGGGAATTTAGCAAAATTATGCAAAGAACGGATTAAAGATTTTAAGCGTCCTAACGATTCAACAGAAAACTGCGGATTCAATCCTCAGGTTCATGGGTATGATGACTTTGATGATATGTATTCATCTGGATATTCTGATGTGAATGACTATTCATCTGGATATTCTGATGTGAATGACTATGAAGAAGACTATGAAAGAAGCACGGATTCTGATGATTACTATCGTTGTTCCCCTTAGAGGGAAGCTCCGTGTCATGGTTTGTAGTTGTTAGTTTGCGAAAGATTCATGTTTGTTGAAATTGGTACTACTTTGGTTATGAACTCGGTTTGTGTATTATGAGTGTTTATATTAGATTATACTTAGTAATAGATTTGCTACTCTAAGCCCATAATTGAATGGTAGTGTAGTTTGTCTGGGCAAGTTGGGGTTTATGATAGTTAACAGTCTTGTCACTATCTTTATATACATATGATCAGTGTTGGTCCAATTTGTTCCGATCAGTGTGATCTCATTCACGCAGCTAATTAATGCTGATTTGACGACATCCACACAGACACACTTGTTTGAGCGTTATGTTTTTTTGAACATTATTGCGAGATTCTCGAATTTTCCTATCTTTTAAATCATAATAGATTTAAATCATGGCATAAAATTTAAATCGTTGAAAATATGGAGAAAAGTTCATTTAGGGACTAGTTTTTTTGTTACATGGGACAAATCCCCACCATCCATTTAGTTTGATATAATGGTGAGGATTAACCTAAGATTAAACATGCAAACTTAAGTCCATGTATTTTTTTTTCTTCCTTTTTCTTTGTCTTTTTCATTATTCACTTTTTTTTTTTTTTTTTTTTTTTTTTTTTTTTTTTTTTTGGCTTTTTTTTCCAATTAACGTTATATATTTTTTCTTTTTTTTCCTTCTAATTCACGTTTTTTTTTTTTTTTTTTTTTTTTTTTTTTTTTTTTTTTTTTTAAACAAGTCAAGCTTTTCTTTTTTAAATAAATTCACGATTTTTTCACACTTTATTACGTTTTCGTCCGTTTTTGTCTGTTTTCATATGATTATATACGTTTTCAGACGTTTTTGTCCGTTTTCAGACCTTTTTTACCGTTTTTATACGCTTTCGTCCGTTTTTTACGTTTTCGTCTGTTTTAGACGTTTTTGTTCGTTATTATACGTTTTCGTCTGTTTTTTTACGTTTTCGTCTGTTTTCAGACGTTTTTATCCGTTTTCGACAGTTTTATATGTTTTTAGACGTTTTTGTCCATTTTCATCCATTTTCATCCGTTTTTATACGTTTTTGTCCGTTTTCAGACGTTTTCGTCCGTTTTTATACGTTTTTGTCCGTTTTCATACGTTTATATACGTTTTCGTCCGTTTTCATCAGTTTTTACACGATTTCATCTGTTTTTATACGTTTTCGTCCGGTTTCATATGTTTACATTTGTTTCCGTCTGATTTCATACGTTTTCTTTCATTTTTTTATGTTTTCGTCTATTTTTAGACGTTTTCGTCCTTTTTCCTACATATTCGTCCGTTTTCGTACATTTTCATTCATTTTCATAAGTTTTCGTCCGTTTTTCAATTTTTTTGGCCAATTTTAGACGTTTTCATACGTTTCTGAATATCACAAGTGATATTCGGTGATACTCAAATGTTTTTGTCTGTTTTCGTCCATTTTTGTACATTTTTGTCTGTTTTCAAACGTTTTCGTCTATTTTCAGACGTTTCGGCAGTATTTATACGTTTTCAAACGTTTTTATCCGCTTTCAAACGTTTTCATCAATTTTTTACATTATCGTCTGTTTTCAGACGTTTTCGTCTGTTTTTATACGTTTTCGTCCATTTTAAGACGTTTTCGTCTGTTTTTATATGCTTTCATCCATTTTTATCTGTTTTCATACGTTTATAAACATTTGCGTCCGTTTTCATCAATTTTTCATACGTTTTTGTCCCTTTCCAGGCGTGTTTTTACGCTTTCATACGTATTCGTTCGTTTTTATATGTTTTCGTCCGTTTTCATACGTTTCTGAATATCACAATTGATATTCTTAATATAGCAAGTGATTTTTTTTGATATTCAAAATATCACTTGTGATATTAATAATATCAATTGTGATATTCAAAAACATATGAAAATGAAAGAAAACGTATGAAAACGAACAAAAACAGAAGAAAATGTAAGAAAGTGAAAAAACGTTAATTAAAAAAATGTGAAAATCACTTATAATATTCTGAATAACACTTGCAATTGCTTTGGTGAACCTTGGATACGTTCAACAAGTCTCTTAGCAGCTCATCAGCACTACATCAACATCTACTTCAGAATTGCTTTGGTGGTGGCGACGCCGCAAGTGGTGGTAGACACTCCTCTGTTGCCTTTGGGTGTACAATTAACAGAGCCGTTTCATGATTTTTGCCTTTGGGTGTACAATTAGTTGTGTAGCTTGTATTTATTGTAAAGTTATGTAGTGATTGTAATTGGTAGATCTAGGTGGGTTTGTAAATCTAGTATTGAAGAAGTTGTGGTGTGAAGTAGAAGTAGTGTGTAGTTGTGAAGTAGTGGTGTGTATAAGTTGTGAAGAAGGCGTGTAGTGGTGTGAGATTGGTTCTAGCTACTATTAGGACTCGACATCTAGCTTAGTGTCGTTAATTGGTGTAAGCAAAAGTTGTGTAAGGTTTCTCCGCCAAAAAGGGAGTTTGTTGACATAGTGAAGAAAACTCTCGAGTAGGTGACTCGAGGAGTGGAGTAAGGCGAAGAGGTGCTTCGTAGCTGAACCACTATAAATATCGTGTGTTGTGGTTTGATCTCTCTATCTCTATCTTTTCATTACTTTCATATTTACGTTATAATTATTTAGTTAGTTAGATTAAATTGTTTGTGTTGTGCAAGTGTTGAAATTCACATAAATAAGAATCAAAGTTTTTATAAAACAAAGTTTTTAAAATCCAAATTGACGTAAAACTATTCAACCCCCCCCTTCTAGTTTTCCACACCCTTTTTGTTTACAAAATTGACTATGTTTTCTCGCATGGGCAACGTTATATTGCGTTTTTTAGAGGGATATCACGTATGACTACAAAAGTATTAGTGAAGCCAGTCCAAGAGTTCGGTTAAGAAGGAGTCTACACCTCAAATGTCATATACCGAGAAATTTTACATGACGAATAATGTGCACTGTTAGTTATCTTATCTTATAATTGATGTATTTTTTTTCGGTTTCACTAAATGTTTTTATATGTTCTTTGATATATTTTAAAAATTTTCTTCGATTTGAATTATCGCATGTTACGATCTTTTGCAATTATATTTTATGTTATTTTACGTTTTATGTATAAATGCTATACGAAACACTTATAGTTGTTTCCCGCTATATATCTTGTCGCTATGCATTTTGGTTATTTCACGTTTTATCATAACCATAGCTATTTGCCGTTAGAAAATTCCGATGCTATGCATGGCTACTCGCCTAGTGATATAGAAATGATAATCAGACAAAAAAGTAATCTACAAATTGAAGAGGAAAAAAGTCATTTATACCTCCTATGTCTAAAAATAAACAAACACACTTTATTCATTTCCTCGCACTTCATTGATTTACTTTTCCGCTTGCATACAAAAGTGCAAAAAACTGTTTCTTTTAAAAAACAAACACTTCCTTATCCTGCAATGTGTGCAACAAGCCCACAAATTTTGTGGCCTAAACTATAAATGATAATTGCATAAGTGCTTTTAGAAATTAAAAACAAAAACTAAATACTTTCAACCGTTCGTGTCAAATTAATTATTTACCCGACCGACTCATTGTTGTTAGTTAGATATTGTTGGACCCTTTTACTTGGTTAATCTTAACTACAAAGTTAATCTAACCAAGTTCCATGATGCAACGATGTATTGATTAATGACCAAAAGTAAATAAAAGTAAAAGATAAGACACAAGGTTTTTCAACGTTTAATTATTTATTAGAAATTAATCAAAAGAATTATACCCAAGTGTTTGCGGAACAACACTTGGGATTGAAATGACAAGTATGGTAAAAAAAAACTCCTCACTAAACTCAAACTAAGTTTGAGTGACAACTAAGATCCAACTGAGCTATCTCAGGGATTGTGTTATTCTTTGGAGAGAGTAAAGATTTGGTTTGTGAATGTCTAAGCATTAAGTGCACAAACGTAATCTTTACCTCTCCCACTTATTCTCTATTTATACACAAGTAGATTCTAACAGATACCTAGGAGACAAAGACTATAAGACAAAAATTACATAAGCCTATATTGGACAAAATACATAGGTATTTTGTCCATGTTACAAATGACTATAAGTAGTAAAGAGCAGGGATGCTTTCTGGTCTTCAGTGTTGACACGCGTCTTGGTTTTATACCCTTTCAGGGAAAGTTGACATTTGCTTGATAAGGACCCTCATTTATCTATTCAAACTTATCCCGCCTAATCCCGCCTTTACTTCAGTCAGTGTATCTTCAATCTTTGTTTACTCAGTATTCTTAGATGGGGAGGAGTCATGGGGACTCAGTGAGCTATTGTCATCACTTACTGAGTCCATCATCTTCTTCTTTGGCTCATGTATCATTCACTGAGAACCGCCTCATTGAATGGTGAACCTTTCTTCATAGATTCGCCCTGAGCGTCTTGAGGATGACTTACTGAAAGACTATGCATTCAGTGACTTGTTGAGTGTTCACGGTTATTAAACACTTAGGGTATTTTATCTTCAAATCCTAGATTAAGGAGTTTGGGTTTTAACAGACCCAACAGATATTCAGTTAAGGAAACTATTGTTTTAAATCAGCTAAATCTACTTAATGACTATTGCATATATATGTTTGTTGTTTAATCTCTTGAGGTTGATTTTAGGTTTTGAATATTTATCTACAGTTATTAATTAGATATTTGTATCGATTGTTAGTTGGATATGTTAGAGATGTAATAAACATTGTTGTTTTTATCCTGGTTAGATATAATGTTTTTTTTTTGAAAGGCAACAATATATTAGAAAACACAAAAACAATACAACCAAACGGCATTCCTCCTCTCCAAACAAGTCGATTAAAGAGAAAAGAACCCGAGCAGGAAAGATACACAATACAAGCCAACAAGACTCGAACTAAAGGTACAAAACAAACCACCACTGCTAGGCCAAAACTAAACAAACGCATACTAACTAGGGGCCACAACGACACAACCACCCAAACCAAATGAATACCAAATCCCACAAGTCACTGTCATATGACAGAAACCATGAAACAAGAATTGCATTGATTGGAGATCATAGTTATGCAGATGGGACCCAAGAACACACATACTGTCACAAAGGCAAAAACAAAAATTCCTTCTGAGATAACACTTGATACTGTAGACTATTGCAGTGATGCAGCACCAAATACTCTCAGACCAAAAACTCACTTGAACTGACACTTACAAGGATCATGTAACCATAGCTGCCAATCAATCTCAATATTTTTACTCGATCTTCGCGCAATCCACTGATAACTTTTTATTTTAATGTCTTGAACGATTCTATTAGTACTAGATATTTTCTTACTAAACACACGAGCGTTCCTCTCTTTCCAAATGAAGTAGCCGGTAGTCCAAATAACCGCTTGCCAAATTCTAGATATCTTGGTAGGAACATTAACATTTCCATATGATGAAAACAAATCATCAATAGAGAAAGCATTAACGACCCCCACCTTCCACCAACTATATATATTATTCCACACGTTCATAGCTAAGTCACACGTAACCAAACAATGAGCACAAGATTCCACCGCGTTATTACAACTTGGACAAAGAACCGAATCCAAGTCGATGCCTCTTCTATCAAGTTCCACACGTACCGGTATTCTTCCTTTTAAAGCTCTCCACACGAAAATGTTTACTTTTTTAGGTACTAACTTGTTCCAAAGCGTTTCTTGTCCGCCACTTTCCACATGGAGGATCTTTTCCTCAATCAAGCTTGATAACTCTTTGACCGTGAAATTACCATCTTCAAAAAGTGTCCATCTCCATCTATCCTTACAATTATTAGAAACAACAATATTTTGCAACACACCCAATAACTCATCAAAATCACTACACACTCTACCCCTAATGTCACGAACCCAATCCCAAACCCAAAATCACTACTACTCTTATTCCTATCAAGATGGTACAACCTAGAGAATCTATCACATAGCCTTTGATTATCCACCCACTTATCACCCCAAAACCTAATATCATTACCATCCCCCAATATATCCACACAAGAAGAAATAAACTCAACCCCAAACCCCTCAATCTCCTCCCCTATCCTTATGATATCCCGCCACACACCCCCACCCTCATAAGCACCCCTTCCTTCAACCCTAGAATCCCCTAACCCCCCATTACCCCCATGGATGCTTGGTTGGATATAATGTTTGTTTACACAATTATAGGTTGTTTGAAATAAAATATTTTAAAATAAATAATGTTTATTATTTTTATTTATTATTATTTTTTTGTGGGGTGAACCATGACAATAAAAGCAAATGTATATTTCACCTTTTATAGGTATTGGCAGATGTACAGGCCTAAACTTACAAAAAGGTCATATTTTTTGTTGATTCATGTAATATGAGGTTTGTATAAATTATTTTTTCTAGATCCACATTTATATGTTTTGTATAAATGATTTTCTTTCATTTTTTGTTTATTTTTCTTATTTTCTGTAAAAGATCAAAGTCCATTTAGGTTATTTCAAGCGATAATGTTTTATTTTTTGTTTTGTTTCATGATCGAATTATGTTTTAAAGTTGTTGGACAATAAAGTGTTTAGCTTAAACGTGTTCATGTTTGTAAATGTTAAATTAAATTATATAAAACTGTCTCGATGCAACGCACGGGTATAATTCTATTATATATTGGGGGAATTGCATATATACCCACTAAAACTTAAATATTTGCATATTTCCCCAAAATACAAGTTTTCAATGCATGTTGTACAATGCAAGTTAATCATGTTTTTGGTATATATGCAAATATGAAAGTTTTAATTGGTAGATATGCAATTGCCCTTTTATCTTTCGATGTTAACAGGGTGAGTAAACATAAAAATCGAAATTTGAAAAGTTTGTGTTTTAGTAAAAAAAAAATAAAAAAGCAATACAACAAAAGTAGACAAATTATATACAGTACAATTTTTTTTTATTATCCCTAAACAAAAATAAATGCGTGGAAAATCAGTTGCCAGTTGTTTTCACTAAAAGTATCTACACTAAAAACCAACCAAACAAAACCCCAAAGTGACGGTTAGAAATGGCATCAACTTCCACCGAACAACCACCACCAGGTCCACCACCAAACTGGCTAGAACTCCCACCGGAAATCACATCATCAATCCTCCAACGCCTACCGGCCGTCGAAATCCTCAACAGCACACAAACAGTATGCTTAACTTGGCGCCAAATCTGCAAAGATCCATCCATGTGGAAGACCATCACCATCACCGAACCTGAAGACGCGTGGGATGCGGATTACGATCTGGTGAATTTGACTAAGCAAGCGGTTCATAGAAGCTCTGGTGAATTGGTTGATATTAGTCTCGACAGCTTTTGTACGGACGATTTGCTTGATCACATTTCGCAACGGTATATTTCTTTCGATTTTATTAATTTTTTATTTTATTTTTGTTTTTTTTTAATACGAGTACTTTTATTGTAGATTATATACTGTTTGTTAGGTAGAATTTTGGTAGGTAGGTAGATTTGTGGACTTGATGTAATGCTATAGGGTATGTTTGGTAGCGAGCGTTTAAGAGTGTTTTGAAGCAACTAGCGGTTAGTGTTTTGCACAAAATGATTGTTTGGAAACAAGCAACTAGCATTCCTACTTTTCTCTAAACACTCCAAATCAAAATGCTACTTCTAGTAGCATTTACGAAAAGAGCAAGGTTGGATCAAGCGGTTAACACCTTTGCCTATGGAGACAGAGGGGTCAAGGGTTCGATCCTCACCCCTTGCAAGGCCGGAGGTCCTTTTCTACCTTTGGTAGAACCGGAAGCAGCCTCCTCTCTACCTTAGGTAGGGGTAAGGTTGTCTACGTCTCAACCTCCCCCATACACCATGGAAGACGGTATTGGGAGTTACTTTACTTTTACTTTTTTTTAGTAGCATTTACGAGCAACTAGCGTTTCCACTTACTAATATGACTATACAACTGCCTCTTGCTACCGCTATCTTCGCCAAACATACCCGCAGTAGTAATGAACTCTAGGTCAATTCCTAATTATAGTTGCACTACGGTACATTTCTTCGTATCGTATTAGTGTTTATATATTTTAAATTTAATTGTAGATTATACATTTTTTTTAGGTAGAATTTTTGTAGGTAGGTTTGTGTGGTTGATGTAATGCTGTAGTAGTAACGAACTATAGGTCAATTCCTAATTATAGTTACACTACGGTACATTTCTTCGTATCGTATTAGTGTTTGTATATATTTTAAATTTAGTTGTAGATTATATAGTTTGTTAGGTAGGAATTTTTAGAGATGTGTTAGATTATATAATTAGGTTTGTGTATTTCTTGTAATACTGTTATAGTAACGAACTATAGGTCAATTCCTATTATAGTAACACACTTACTAATCTAGTAAAAAATAGTAATTAACTTTTACATTTTGTGTAATTATAGTTTGTTTTGTGCAGTTACATGTTGACACGGTCAGCGTGTGATTATATGATTGTGCATAAGTTACTTTTATTGCACAATGATTGAAAGGCAATTACTGTAATGGTAACGAACTATAGGTCGATTCCCTGTTATAGTAACGTGCTACTGAAATCATCAAAAATAGTTATTAACTTTCATTTTTTGTGCAATAGGAGTAGCTTTTTACCAATTAGGTGCAGACATGTTGACACGTGTCAACATGTAATTAGATAATTTCGCGAAAGTTACTAATTTTACACAGTTAATGGAAGTTAGTTACTATTTTTGATGATTTTGGTAGCGTGTTACTATAATTTGGAGTTGGGCTATAGTTCGTTACTATTGTATGTATAAAAAGGTAATACTGATAGAGTTTGGAGAAAAGTGAATGTGATAGAAATTGAATGAGATGAAGAGTTGTAACGCCCCCAGAGCCGAAAGAAGTGGACTATCGGGTATGCTTCAGGTTTCAACTAAAAATTATGGTGGAAGGATACTAGTAGCCCACTACTTCAAGCTTACAAAGGCCTAACGACGCTGGACAGGTTGTTACAAGAGTAGTTATTTGGGTAAAGTTGGTTGTGTTTTGAGGATTTAGTATAGATTCTTAGCAATTAGGAGGACAATGTATGGTAATAGATGCGAAATATGGGAAGATGCTTGTGTTAAAATTGTTCCGTGATGGCGTGATTTGTTGATCTTCGGAGAATATTAAGAATTAACGGGTTTTCCATTATGCTTAGAAGGTTCGCAGAAATGTCAATATCATTGGTGATTGTGTTTAAAGTCTTCTAGTCTCATAAGCATCAGGGTTTATTCTAATGTTAGTACTGTCACAAAAGATCTGTCGTTGTAGTTAGTTGAGGAATTTTGTATGTATATGCGTAGTTGTTTGAGGTGTTCTATATCTCGTAGAGATTATACTTGTTTTAGTTGTAAGTCTTGATTGCTGTTGGAATTTGTGGTCAACATTGTTGTGAAATTTGGAGTAAGGTCTGAAGCTCATAGTTATGATGCACGAGTTATGCGAAACACAAGATATGGGTATTATTGAAATAAGACTAAATTCAAGTTGTAGATCACTTTAAGTCTTTAACAAGTCTAAGGTTTTTGTAGGTCACTTTAACAAGTCAAAGGTTTTCTTTTTTTTGCTATGAATTCATTTCGGATAAAAATTCGAGACAGTCAAGTATCCTTAAAAGTGGTCACTACTTGGTATGTATTGCACAAAATAGAAATTTTGTTGACAATCGCATTAGGGCTTTCACTCTACGTTAGGTATGCCTTTCACATGTGTATCATCTATTTCCGAGAACTTTGTTTATGGTTTTAAGGGAATGTGCTTTAAGGCTAATCTAATCATTGCAGTTGTTGATGATTCTTTGTTTGTGCTAGCGTATTTGAACGTTATGTAAGTTATGGAACACCTTCACTGAGTTTCATGTCTTGCTAGTTGCTACACCTTACAACGCTCTAGGCAGACTTCCGTTCTTCATGTCTTAATAACACTGGTTGGACAGAGTCTAAAGTATACTTTTAGCTAACAATTGACAAAAATGATAATCCATATTGTGATCCGCCATGTCTAATTGATGCTATTCCATGATATGAGTTGACTGTCATAGGTTTTGAATTTAACATACTCACTTTTCACTAGGGCTGTCAAAATTAATTAGGTAACAGATAAAGACAGTAAGAACAAATTGATGTACAAAACAAGGTATTTGAAAAGGTGTCAGTATAAAGAGTGAAAATTTCTCCACAGAAAGTAGAAATGAACCTTAAGGCCAAAACGATAAACGCATAAACATTGAGCATGCACAATTGTCACAAATATGAATGGTTTAACCTTGTAGGGCTATTCTGGAATATTCATAGTTTCATACAGCTAACTAAACTAAAATACGATCATGGTTCTGGTAACGTAAATTTATTTTAATTGGATTCACGATGCATATTTATATTTTCGTAATCTAGTTTTTGTTATATCTTGTAACTAGATAGTCTAGTAAACATTTATATGGTAGAGCCGGAAAATCTCGCCCATTAAGTGAAAATTGGGCTTCTAGGCCGCATACATCCGAGCTATGTAGCACCGAAACGGGAACGGCAAACGGATACGGGAACGGGAAACGGCAAAAATAAAAAATTCAAGATACGGGAACGGCATAGATACGGCGATACAAAATATAAAAAAAATTAAAAATATATTAAAGAAAATTCAAAATAGATATATGTTGATGTAAATTGTAAACTCCAAAAATACTGCATCTTCCAAAGGTAATTAATTATAAATAATCAAATCATTTTCAAATTCCGGTTCATCTAGTGAGAGATCGGTAAACTCCAAAAACCCTACATCTTCCATTGAATCAAATATATTTTAGTTAACAGTGTGTCATTTATATTTGTAAATAATTCTTTCTAATTATACCGCAAATATTATTGTGTTCAAAAACTAAGTTGAGAAAATAAATCTAAAACAAAACAAAAAAAAATTAAAACTAAAAATGCTTTGTAAAAGAAATGTTAAAAGGACATCTTTTACTCACGTGACTCATCGATACCAAACAAAAAGTAAAAAGTTGCTTTATAGTAATTTTTTTTCACATACTGTACTTCGTCTTCCCCAACGTTTTCTTCATCTTCCCAAATGATTTTTTCATCTTCTTCACAAAAAGCCCATTAAAACCCAAAAGAAATTGCTTGGAAACGTCATGGAAATCCAGAAACGGCTAGGGAAACGTTTCGGGGGCGTTTCCGTTCCCACACCGTTCCCAAACGGGTACGTGGCCCTAATTGGCGTTTCGGTGCATCATAGCATCCGAGCCAATGACTCGCCCTTCCCGGGTAACTTGAAGAGGGAAAACCTCATTCGCTATCCCATTTATTGTAGAAAAGTTCAGTCAATACATATATTGCAATTAAAGTGTTTTTTTTTTTTTTTTTTTTTTTTTTTTTTTTTTTGTTTAGATTTTGTTTCATTTTGTATTATCGTTAGTCATTACTACGAAGTACTATGCGAGTAACTCAGATATTTGTTATGTGGCTTGATTGCTTGGATGTGCTATTTGTTTTTTTCCTTTGGCTAGGATTTCAGTTTTGATTTTATTTGTTTGTTAACTATTGTACTTGTTAAAAACATAATGATATTGTCTTTTTCATTCTTATTTGTTTAGCAAGTATAGTAGTTAGTTTCCGATTAAACAAGAATAAAATAATATTGCAATTTCAAATGCCATACCTGTCAAAAAGTTGTTTGGTGTTCTATAATAGACGGCCCCCTTTAACCCCAAACCCATTTTGTCGTATTGATTGGTGCCCGTTTGATCCAAATTTAAATTTCACCCGTATCTATCTGAGCCCGTTTGAACAGACTCCATTGGACTCGTTACCCGAACCCACCTGCCCCGCCCGTTTTGCCACCTCTAAAATATGGTAAAGTTGTCAAATTATTAAATGGATGGCTTCTCTAGGTAAGTTTTGATAGTTTCTGTTTGTTGCAGATGCAGTTTTACCATCTGTTTCTTTTCAATTTCACCCTCCATCTGCTTAATTATATAACACACACCATTAGCACACACTTTCCAAACACTTGTAAGGAGAGACCAAACATATATGGATCCTTGTGACCAAGATCAGCAACTAAGGACTAATAACACATTTCTTTCGATCGTTCTGTAACTGTCACGTGCCCTTGCGGCAATTATTAACTTTCTTTGGCGACCATGACACTGACTAATGTCCATAGCGGTGGTGGTGCGTCCTCCATTTATTGTTGCTTGAAAAACACCACGCCTTCAGATTTTGAACAGAGTTTTGCATTGCCGATGGTGCTGATATTGAAGTTGTTGAGCCTGTCGAAAGATTCTCAAACTGTCTCATTGGTGAACCTTGGATACTTTCATAATTAATAAACAAATTGCCATAAGTTGTCCATAACCATCAATTATAATCAAAACCTCTGAAATGTAATCTGGAAAGTGAAAACCAAAATTCAAAATAACAAAGTTCTAGCATTGCTTGAAAACAGAAAAAGATATATTGAATAAACTGAAGGTTGAGAACGGCGCATCTTCCTGTTTGCGTCCCCCATCCGCCGGGCCTGACAATTAATTTTGTGGCCGTCTAAGAAGGTTGATAACGGCGCAACTGCCGGTTATAGAATTACAGCAAATATGTGTTATTAAGCCCTTTTGCTGATTTTGGTTACAATTAACCATAGAAGTATGATCTAACGCTTTCCATTACCAGACTAGTTTTTTGGATAATTGAGAATAGATTCAAATATTTGAATAGTTGAAATGAATCAACCATATGCAAATTGATAGTTTGTATGATATGTTGCGGCACATAACTTATGCATCCCCTCTTTGTCTAATCTTGTTGTATTAAATATTTTTGCTAGAATTTATTTAGGCTCCACACGGTGTTACAATAAATTTGCGTACTTATAGCTATAGATATAGAGATTGCAAATCAAAATTATCATCTTAATGATGTGTGAATGTGTCCATGTTGTGATATGCGCATACTATTTTTGTGCCTCGCTTTTGGTAAAATCCGGTGATCCGACAAGGTGCTCACCTATACGACCGGAGGTAGGCTAAGCAGACAAGGTGTGTGACTGATTGAAGTAGAGACTAAATTCTAGTATTTGGTCACTTTTAAGAAAATAAAATTATTTTGTCTAGGCCTTTCTAAACTGAATTAATATGCTAGCCAATTATATAAACTACGTACTACTAACTTACTAAGTAGGCCTCTTCACATGTGTTATCTCTTTACTGTTTGTTAATTTGTTTATGGGTTTGAGGTTTTTTGAATGTGTTTTCAATGTTAGGATTGAATAGTGACTACATTGATGATGTTAGTTTAGTTGAATATCAGTTATTAAGTTACCAATATTGGAGATTCTCAAGGTGTATGTTGTCATTGTTAATGTATAGTTGTATACATGCATGGTCACTGCCATCTAATGGTTTTCTTTATGTGCTTCTATATCTAAACTTTTTGTATGTTTTGGCAGACCTTTAATGACTTGTGTGCTTTGCTCTACACCTCACAAATTAATTATTTGGTCTTGCTAGTTTTACCTTAATGTATATCTACTGATTTTTTGTTAATTTTGTGACTACCTTATGCGCAGCTCAAGTAAGCTTCAGACGATTTCCCTTACAAACTGTTACAACGTTACAAGCAGTGGATTAAGCCAAGCAGTCAAAAAGCTACCGCAGTTAGAAAACCTTCACCTTTACTACATCTCAATTCATGTAGAAGACATTGAAATAATCGGAAACAATTGCCCTAATCTCAAATCCTTCAAACTAAACAAAGAATTCAGACGACCACATATCGAATGTGACGGTGATGCGATTGCCATTGCAAATACTATGCCCGAATTACGCCATTTGCAACTATTTGGTAATAAAATGACTAACGAGGGACTTCAAGCCATTCTTCATAACTGCCCTCATCTTGAATCCCTTGATGTGCGTAGGTGTTCTAACCTTAACCTTAGTGGGAATTTAGCAAAATTATGCAAAGAACGGATTAAAGATTTTAAGCGTCCTAACGATTCAACAGAAAACTGCGGGTTCAATCCTCAGGTTCATGGGTATGATGACTTTGATGATATGTATTCATCTGGATATTCTGATGTGAATGACTATTCTGAAGATGAATTCTATGAAGACTATGAATTTTCTGATGGTAGCGTGGTTTCTGATTATGATTACTTTGATTTGTAATTTATTCGCGGGTACGCAAGATATTATATGTTATAAATGCTGTGCGGTTGTGTTGACTCATTGTAGGTGTCGATTGCAGCCCGGCCATGGGTCAGTTGGTCTGGAGCTTTGGTTAGAGATTTAACGATATTGTCTATTTGCTTATAATTGATAAGACAATGTGCAACTTTCATTGTATGAGGGTAAATATCATTTTGCTTTTGGAAAAGGGCTACCTTCGATCATGTACAGACGTACAGTATGTTCATATGACCAGCAGCCAGTGATTTTAATGTGTTTATACTTTATATGGAAACTTGTTTGGAAAAGGTTCAAATCCTTAACATTTGAATTTGCTAAAAATGAAATGGACCAATGGGTCAATCATGCGAAACATTGTACTAGAATGCTTACAAGATTTGAACCCTGATATTACAAATTATACAATAATTTAAGCTTATAATATGTTGCAATCCTGCTTAAAAATCGTCAAAATGAAACATGGAGGAAGTGTTGGCTGGTGCTCTCCTCGCGCTTCTTCGGCTAGCACATTTAACTTCTATTTCGTTTTGTCGTGAACTCAGTTTGATGTGTATTGAGTAATAGCTTACATGTATATTTGGGGCATGGTCACATAAAGTCGTATATGCTTAAATGCTTAAAGATCAGTTGATTTCGATATTTTAAGATGTTAAGTTCAAGCTATATCAGACTTAACATGATTCAGACAAACACCACTTGATGAGTTGATGTGATCTACTTCTCACCGAGAGTGTTCCTTATTTTTCACATACAATTCCGCCAACAATCAGTTTAGCATCTTCAATTAATCCCATTAGGCCATCATAGTTTTTGAGCTATTAGCAGCTGGTATTGTATATATTAACCTTTGTTGGTAGCCCCTTAAAAGATCCGTTTGATACTTAGTTGTCTAAATGACTGTAAAAGAAGTGTTTAAATTTGCATAATGTTCATAAAAATGTGTTACCGCTAACAATCAGTTTAAGTTATGTTTAGCTGGAACATGACTCAAATAATTTAGTCATGTTAGGCTTGAACATTAGTCATACAGGCTAATTAATGAGTCCCTTTGATCATGCATCCAAGTCTTGTCAAATGTTGAAGTAAAAGTTTGTTTCTACTTCGAACAAGCGAGAAGAATCCTTCGGACTGGAGTAGGTCCTTCGGATTCGAGGTGACTCTTAATTACGGTATGTTCCTTCGGGTATCTGCAAAACAAATACGTCCGTTAGACTCGCCCCGGGAATGTATCCCAGGACCAACCTCCGGCGTAAGAGTAAGTATATGTTCTTAGTGAGAGAAAGTATGAATAAAACTAGAGAGTAGGGGAGAATTAGTTAACCTTAAATGAAGATTTCTTCTCTATTTATAGACTCTCTACATGGAGTGCCAGGCTGTTTCGTACTTAGCCCATAATGTTCGCTAGTTTAAACTCCATTACCATATACTTTGGTGTACTTGTCTGTACTTTGGTCTAGGTACTTGTAGGCTTATCCGAAGGGGTTGTTATCTCCGGACGGCGGAGGTCATGCGGATAGTCGTAACCCTTCGGATATTGGTCCGTATTATTTGAACACGTCTGAGCGTACTTTACCTGTTATGTATCCGGAGGATATATACCTGTACGGTGTGTATCCGGAGGGTACATACGTCATCATGTCCCCCCAGTATCATAGTATTGGTTGTGCCAATGGTGTGATACTAAGTTTTATTTTTTGCGATTTTCCGGATGGTGTGTTGTAGCTTCGTCGTTTGTTAACGTTGCGTATAAAATGCCAAAAGTAATTAATGTGTCGTTTAAGGTGTGCCGTCATTTTTTACCGCGTCGTTTGGATTGGGACACGTATGTACCTTGTGAGAGACACGGTGTGGATGGCTGACACGTTAGCCCTACGGGTGACGTGTCCCATTCCCGCCCATTTTTTACCGCCTATAAATAGTCTCTTTTTTCTCATTTACTCCACTGTTATTTTTTCTCTGCATACACATACTTCTGACACGTTTTATACCTTCCGTATTCCGAACAACAAATTTCGCCGTCTTTAAGGTACGTCTTAGTCCGTTAAGTTATTTTTGTTGTTTGGCTATACCCTTTCTTTTTCGGATTCGTTATGTCGGAATCTACTGCCTCGTTCGAGTATGACGACGTGTCCATGCCGGAGGGCTCTCATGTTAAGAAGGATATACATGTGAGAGTTTCCGCGATGGACGAGGCCGATGTGTACGCTGTGGTAAAGGCTTTCGGATTACCGGAGGATTTACATCCGAGGGTACCTCCCGCGGGCATGACGATGGATCGTTTACCTGCGGATGCCATAGGTTTATACGCAGAATATTTCTTTGAAGGCGGTCTTGCTGTTCCTTTTTCTACCTTTCTTTTAGACGTTATTAGGTACTTTAAGGTTCACATTTCTCAGTTAGTTCCGTTGGGTATGCACCGTGCTACTCTTTTCGAGGTGTATTGCCGCAGCATGCACATCCTCCAGGTATTGTCCGGCTTCTTCACCAATACCGGATTAGAGATCCAGGTCGGATACCGGACAGGTCTGATTATTCCGGCCTTTAACCACTCTTCTACGTCTTGATTTATGGCTTGGTTCTTCTCTTCCGAGAAGAATCTCTTTTTCTGTGCTACCGGTTTGTCCTGGACGTTTACGTTGAGCTTATGTTCAGCTACCCATCGGGGAATGCCAGTCATATCCGAGGGTTCCCATGCGAAAATGTCTCGGCTATTTTTGAGTAAAGTTATCAATTGCCTTCGCCCCTCTTTTGAGAAATTCCTTCCTATTGTCACTAGTTGCTCCGGATATGCCGGATGAACCAGCACATCTTCGGTTCCAGTAGTTTCTTCAATGGGTGTTTCCGAGGAGGTCTCTGTTTGGGTCTCCCTTTCCATTAAGAATTTTTCTTCCAGCTTTCTGCACTCTGAGATGATGACCGATCGGGTTACTAGAGTGGCGATGCCTCTCGGCGTCGGGAATTTCATCATGGAGTGTATAGTTGACGGGATGGCTCTTAGTTTTTTAATTCCGGACCGGCCAAGTATCACATTGTATGGAGAGGGTGATCTAACCACCGCGAACTTCATGATAGTTCGGCGATATAGCCCTTCACTCCCGAAACATACTTCTAGTTCTATTTTCCCCAATGGATTTATGCTTTCTCCTGAGAATCCTACCAGCGGTGTGTTTGTCTTGGATAGACGTGCCCGGATGGAAGAGTCCAGATTTAGGAAGCAGTGCTCGTACATTACTTCTACCGATGCACCTTGGTCGACATATACTCTCCGTACAGTATATCCCTCAATCTTTGCCTCCACTATAAGTGGCTCATCGGAAGCGTCCCCCGGAAGGATCGGAGGAAAGCTTATGGGGGCTCTCATCCACTCTTCTTCCTGATCTATCGTTTTTCGCTTCGGATTTCTTTCTTGATGTCGGACCATATTGATGATTCGACCTTGGTTGTTTTGATGGTTATTTCTGGGTGGTGCTCTGTCTCTTTGTCGGACGTCCTTGATCAGGTGGTCAAGCTTGCCGATATCCAGGGCTATCTTGAGTTGCTCCTTCAGATTGTGACAGTCATTGATGAGATGGCCTTTCTCTCCATGATAATCACAGTACTTATCCATGTTTTCTCTTGATGGCCTTCCTCTTAGTGGCGGGGGTGCCGGTAGCCTGAGTTGATGCTCCGTTGATAGGATCTCTTTAGGGGCCTTTGTGAGCATGTTTAAGTCTAGTGGTCTGGTATCTCGTCTGTTCCCGTCGTCACGCCGATAATCCCTCCGGTAGTCTATCCGGTAGGTATTATTGTCATTTCGTCTGGGCACGTATGGTGCGAAATTATCATTTCGTTTGGGTCTAAAGTCCTGAACATCTTTCCCGTGGTTTCCTCTAAAGGAGGACCGTTGTGTGTTATGGTTATTTCGGCTGTATGAATTAGGTTCGTAATCTCTACGAGAATTATCCACCCTTTCTCCCTTCGGTACTTCCGTCAGTCGATACACTCTTTCGGAACGGACAAAATCATCAACCCGTATCATCATTTCGGTTACGCTCTGGGGAACCTTCTCGGAGAATCTCTTCGCTAGCTCTGGACTTTTACAACCATCAATAACAGAGGATATCTGCATCAGCTCTGGTACTCCCGAAATGCGACTAGCCTCATCCGTCCATCGTTCCTTGAATTCCGAGAGAGCCTCGTTAGCTCTACGAACGATCTTGGTAATTTCCATCGGATCCCTGATGCACTTTCTACGAAGGGCGAACCTTTGAATGAATTGCTCACTTAATTCATCCCAATTATCAATACTACCTAGCGGAAGACGATCAAACCACGCTCTAGCAGCATCATCCAGGGTCTGTTGGAACATCATGCACCAAATTGGCATGGGCCACGCACCTTGATTGGCCGCCCCTTCGAATCTGGTGATATGATCGTCAGGATCTGTAGATCCGTTGTATAGCTTCAAGTGAGAAGGCATCAGATACTTTGAACCCTTCGGTCCAGAGAAGTCAATGATCCTTCGGGTAAAAGGACTCTTGGATGCCGCCTTGAAAGGTTTCGATAAGTCGTCCGTCCTATCTTCTTCGGCCTTTTGGGCTTCGACATCATGAGATCCGTCAACCTCAAAGTCGAGTTGGATGGGGTCAATCGGTGTTTCTCCCGAGACATTGTATTGTTGGATGAGAGATTTTAGAGTAGCGAAGTGGCTCTGGATTTGTTCAAGGTTGACAGGATTGGTATTATTATCCGGACGACTTCCGGATCCTTCGGGTGTTGCTGGGGAAGGACCTGTCATTTCTTAGCTTCGGTAGAGTGAATGACGGGTCCTACGGATGGCGCCAATGTGTTGAAGTAAAAGTTTGTTTCTACTTTGAACAAGCGAGAAGAATCCTTCGGACTGGAGTAGGTCCTTCGGATTCGAGGTGACTCTTAATTACGGTATGTTCCTTCGGGTATCTGCAAAATAAATACGTCCGTTAGACTCGCCCCGGGAATGTATCCCAGGACCAACCTCCGGCGTAAGAGTAAGTATATGTTCTTAGTGAGAGAAAGTATGAATAAAACTAGAGAGTAGGGGAGAATTAGTTAACCTTAAATGAAGATTTCTTCTCTATTTATAGACTCTCTACATGGAGTGCCAGGCTGTTTCGTACTTAGCCCATAATTAGGGGTGGAAACGAGCCGAGCCGAGCCCGAGCCTGCCAGAGCTCGAGCTCGGCTCGTTTATATTTTAGAAAGCTCGAGCTCGAGCTCGGCTCGGTTCGAGCCTTATTATTTGAGCTCGAGCTCGGCTCGTGTTATTATATATAAAGCTTGAGCTCGGCTCGGGCTCGGCTCGTTTAGGATGAGCTTATATAAAGCTCGAGCTCGGCTCATGTTTTGAGCTCGTTTGTTCTTGGTCGTCTTTGGTCCAAATTGGTAAGTACTCATTTTAACTTTATGTTCACAAATTTTTTTAACTAGTAGTTCTCGATTTAAAGATATGCGTTCTTTTTATTAGCTTGGTCTAAATATGTTGAAAGACAAGAGGTTAAAACATTTGTATTTTCATATATACTATTACAATGGTATTTCAAAACCAGTAAAAAAGCCAATGGTTTTCTGATGGTATCTAACCCACATCACTTTCACCCATCACTGTTTTGAACGGGAAAAAAAACACATCAAAGATCTCAGATTCTTAACTTGTTTTCATAAATCATAATAGATTCACAAGTTTTTTTAAGAACACATCATAGATCTTTTTCGAAAGATTACTTCGTTTAAATATCCGAAAGGTATATAAAGAAAAAACCTATACAAAATTGTTATGATTTTTCTTTCTTTCGTTTAAAGAAAACACAAAACAAAAACAAGTATAACGAGTACCTACATAAGACCTTTACAAAGATCTTACGCTGAAACTTGTGCTTGATTCTTTGTGGTTGGTTTTTCAGTAGATAAAAACCATAGGAAAGTTGTGTTTCGTGAGTTGTTTAATCAAAAGAAAGAAGTGAAGGGATAAGGATATTGTTTGGATTTGCTACAAGAATAAATTGGTTGTTGCATTTGGTTTACAAGAAAAGGTTATTGTCATTGTAATTCGTTGATTGTGAGTTAAAAGAACAAGGGACAATTTTTTTTTATTTGTGAGTTAAAATAACAAGGGATGAATTTTTTTTCTCTAGATCTGTGTTTGGTGAGAGGATATCTTAAGGCTGCGTGAATTTAGGGCAGTAAGACAATATATATACTAGAAATATGTAGGGCTCGTTTAGGCTCGCGAGCCTACTCGAGCTTTTTGTATAGAGCTCGGGCTCGAGCTCGATTATTAAATGAGCCTAAACTTAGGCTCGAGCTCGGGCTCGAGCTCGTTTAGGCTCGGCTCGTTCGAGCTTTTTACCGATCCGATCCCGAGCTTTTCACGAGCGGCTCGGCTCGTTTCCACCCCTACCCATAATGTTCGCTAGTTTAAACTCCATTACCATATACTTTGGTGTACTTGTCTGTACTTTGGTCTAGGTACTTGTAGGCTTATCCGAAGGGGTTGTTATCTCCGGACGGCGGAGGTCATGCGGATAGTCGTAACCCTTCGGATATTGGTCTGTATTATTTGAACACGTCTGAGTGTACTTTACCTGTTATGTATCCGGAGGATATATACCTGTACGGTGTGTATCCGGAGGGTACATACGTCATCATCAAACAAACAGGGTTTAATATGATCTACTCAACAATGTGGATGTTTTTAATTTTTACGTTGAACATGAGTTAATTACCCCCTACAATCTCATCGTTATTTAATCCCAATAGGACTCGGTTTTCGAACTGTTGTGCATAAATTCTTCTTTAACAAGAAAAGAAGATCTAAAAAGTTATCAGAGGTTAAAAATGAAGATGGATAAAAAGACAAAAATGCATCTATGTGACCTAGAGGGGGTTTATGGGAAAAGTTAACGGATGTTTGGTCAAAGGACTTGATTCATGGAAAACCTTATGGATGAAATGCAAACTTTTCCAACTTTAAGGACAAAAGATGCATTTTGGTGTAAACCCCGGGGACAGTTTGTGTAAACTAGTTTAGCTAGTAGTATAAAACAAGAAGGGAGCAGTAAGCAGCAATCAAATATTGCAGGAGTACAAATATTACCGCTATTCATAGACAAGGTATAGTATCTATCTTCTTTATTGTGCAGAACATTTTTCCAACAGTATACTAAATTTTTGTGTTTATGCAGAGGAATGTACACTCAATCGGATCGGGAAAAAAGAATCGAAGAGGAAATTATTTCTAAGAAGACTCAAAATTTATTATCTGCTCTATATGATCAAGAGAAGGGACAGAATGATCGCGGTCAACATTTACCATCCATCTGCTATGTTCCTGACGATATTAAGTGTAAACCTAGTTTTAAAAGACATATCATTATTGGAGAGGGTAAGTACAATTATGATGACTTCGCCACAGTAGATAAAAATAGTAGGAACATCAAACCCAGGTACATGCTTGATTTATTTAAATGTGTAAAGTCTCCACCAGATGAAATCATGAATGAATGTCTGCACAAGGTGCATGCTAAATTAGATCGAATCATAGCATGTTATGATACAGATTTTATCCATGATTATTGGAAAAATCGTTTAAATGAATGGGACAAGGTTAATCTTGCAAGCAGTATGGTCACTGATGCTTGTTACATACTCTCACTCATTCACAAGTGGTCACAATATGTTAAACATGAGGGCAGTTCATGTTCTGACAAGTTGCTGGTCAGCCTCCAAACGAAGCGTGACCTGATCCATCTAGACAACCAGATCCCTTTTTTTGTTCTTCAAGACATCTTTGAATGCACCATTTTGAAACTTGATCCAACAGCGTCCCTTGTTGATCTTATCCTTTCCCTTTTAAAAGAAATCATCCCCTTTGAGGCAAACTCAATAACTGGCCACCATGGTACTCATGATATAGATTATAAACATATACTTGACCTTGTCTACAAAACTTATCAGCCTTCAGATGCCCGTTCATCAGATAGATTATCCACTGTGACAGCAACCTACTCAGCTGTAGAACTGGCAAAGGCCGGTGTGAAATTTAAGCCTTATCAAGGTGACAAATGGAAAATGGACATAAAATTCAATTCATCTTGGGGCAACACAACTTTGACAATGCCAGCAATGCGTATAGAAGAATCCACCGCGTCAGTTTTGTGGAACCTTGCTGCCTACGAGCGTTGTTTTCCTGAAGTTGGTAACTACATTGCATCATATACTTTCTCTATGATGATGCTAGTCGACACGAAAGAAGATCTTCACAAGTTAGTAGAATCAAAAGTCATTAGAAATCCTAGTGGTCATCAGTATATTGTCGATACGATCCACGAGTTATGCAAGGGAGTTGTTCTTAAGGAGTTCTCATTTGCTAAAGAGTGGACAAAAATGGATGACTACTGCAACAGCTGTCTAGTGTATACCAGGCGTACCTACTTCAGCGGAGCATGGAGTTACATAGCATCGGTTTCTGCATTAATCCTCCTCATCCTTACTGCGATTCAAACTTACTGCGATATTCGTGGTCTCTAATCAAATATATTCTTTCTCGGCTTGCTTTGTTTTACTATACCTTATGTCTTTCATGACTTAATAAATCATTTTATGTATGTCTTCCTTGGAATAAAACACTTTCTTCTGTCGAGTACGTGTATTTGGTCAATTTTTTAGGCTCAGTTCATATCTGTATCACTAAATTTGTCTGTGTAAGTTTCTTTCTTTTTGTTATGCATTCATTAGTTTGAGGTATTCATACACCAAAAATTTATGTTATTACATATCTTTATTCTTGTTTTCCTGTTTATAAACAATATAATTAATGAATCAGAAATCAACATAACTAATCGCGTCCATCTCTTAGGTTATCCGCATACACGACGACTAATAGTTTCCGAAAAACATCATTTTTGGGGTTTCAAAGTTAGGTGCGAAGGTCTATGTTAGGTGGTTGATTTCTGATTCATTTTGAAAATAAACGTCATTTACATTAGGGCATCATATTTCCTCTAATATCACACATTCACCAACTCTAATGTAAATGATTTAGTTACCACGTTCCAAATTAAATATTTGTTTTCAATTTGTGCATAGTTAAAATGTAAGACCTTCACAATGTGCAACAATAAAATTTCATATTCATATTTTGATGAGTTAAAATCAAAGGTAAACATTTGTTTTGTGATAAGCCAAAATACAAAATGTGGACACTTAATTTGTGAGAATGTGAGACATATACTATATACACAAGTTGTTAAAAAGACATCGGCTAGAAGTAAATTTATTCAGATACATATACTATACCTCATAGGAAACAGTTTAACAATCAATGAATAAGCGAATTTACATTATTGAGTTAGAGTGTGAAACTATAAATGATAAAAGGGTTTTGCAAAACATTGCCCACTAAGCAATGTTTAAGCCGCATTAAATAATCTGTTATTTTCATATTTAAAATAATTATGTATTTAATGCACAATAAATGAACATAAAAATTAACTTAAATAAATACAATTTTTTATTTAATAAAGTCCAAATTTCTTTTTATATTGATATTAAACATTGGCCAGTGGTCATTGTTTAGCAAAACCTATGATAAAAATATATTTGTACTCTCTGTCCGTAGGTTACAATTGTCCATGAAATCAGCATTTGTCCACATATCTACAACCAAATGTAGCTTCCCTTATGTAGTAAGTTCTACGCCAAGTTACACTCGCAAGTCACAACTACTTATAATCGAACCAACAATTTGAATTACACTCATATATAGACCACAGTTCCTTTAATCAAACATTTTTAAAGTTTAAAGAATCAAAAGCGAAATGTTTACCGTAGCTACAAATAAAATCTAACGTTCCAGTCTCGCATAAAGCTAGCAAAAGATTTTTCACATATGTTCCAAACTTGAAACTCATATCCAGGTATCTCAAAAGCTGGCAAAGAATTTTCACATATGTTCCAAGCTTGAAACTCGTATCCATGTATCTCTAAAGCTGGCAAAGAATTTTCACATATATGTTCCAAACTTGATACTCACCTTCAAATGTGTTTCTCATTGAAGAATTTTTCATATTTTCGAAACCTGATAAAGAGGAAGTGGAATAAAAGTTCAAAAAGAGTCTCAAGGAACAACGGCAAGTAGATTGTTTCATCTTTAAAATCCTTTTCCAAAAATTATAAAGGCAAAGTGGCATGCATACTGGCATAGTCATTCGCAAAGTAGTCCAAATCAATTCAAAAAGGAAATTTCCAAGTGACTGATTTGTATAATAATAATGGATTATTAGCTAACCATATCAACTATAATACAAGAAATTAAATAGAGAATTTACCTCTTCTAGAAAAAGAAAATAGAGAATTAATGGAGACAAATATAATTAATTATTATTGATATGTTTTACTGCATAAGGTGCTTTTATTTATATGGCCAATATCATAGAACATATGTGATTTTTTTATTTTTTATTTTTTTTATTGACAGCTTTAGTGATACTGTCAATCTTCAAGGATGTTTTTTGCACACATGTAAATGAAAGAGGATTTCAAGGATGTTTTTTGCACACATGTAAATGAAAGAGGATTGCGAGAGAGTAATTAGGGTTTGAGTTGTTAAGCACGTTGCCTTTAATTAATACAGATGAGATATAAAAGGACATAAATACCCTCGTGTGATAAGCACGTGGTATGACTAATGGAAGGCTACTAACGACGGCTGGGCATAGGGACTAATCATGCACGGCAAAGTTCAAAATAAGGACATTCGCTGCACTTTTGAAAGAATTGAGACCAAATATGCAATTTGACCAAACCACAAAGACCAAAAATGCAATTTACACTAGAATAAAAATTCGTTTTAGTTTAAATGGTTGTAAATGTTCTTTTCTTTATAAGGTGTTTATGTTTATGTTCCATTTGTTCATAAGGTTCTATCTTCCTTTCTACCTGCATACACAATCATGTGACTTTTGATAACTTTACCAAACCAAACAAAAACTCCATGTTTGGTCTATACTTTTAACAATTTGTGTATATACGTGGGTAAAAATTAATAAGTTGCACGGCTTTCAAGTTTTAGAATTCATTCTAACTGGTAAATAGTAAAAATAACGTGCAATGAAGATACTACATAATATATAGCGGTTATAGTTTATAATAGTGTCACTTTGTATATACATATAGTTTACTGTATTTTTTTAAATATGAATGTGGAGTAAGTGAGAGCTCTAAACTAAGGTATTCTGATAAAATAACATTACTCATTTTGTAAGATTTTAAGTACATACAGTGGCGGAGCCGGAAAATTTAGTCAAAGGGGGCATGACATAATAAGTTTGATTACATGCGAGATAAAAAAAAAATATAGTATAACCTCAAAACGGGTCGGGTCGGGTCGGGTCGGGCCAAGTAATAGGGTGTTCGTGCTTATGAAACTCAATAAAAGTGTAATTTGCTACTTCAAAAAGTTAGAATTGTAAGTTTAGCAAGTTAATCTTGTAAATGATTCAATTTTTGGTTAACTAAGTACTTATATATATACGAGAAAGCTGAAAGAGGCTACTGCATTCGGGTATCCACCGCTCGTTTGAATATTACACATATCATATATAAAAATAGACTAGCATAAAATAGTCGAAGAAAACATACTTCAACTAGAGGCTTTAAAAACTTGATTTACATTTAACTGAATAGAAAAAGTATAATCCACAAATTGAAAACTATCATAGCTATTATAAAAAAAGCATATTCCTTAGTTATATTCACATAGCATATTTAATAATAAAATTTACTATTACCAATTTCACAATTTCCAATACTCATCTTATCCCTGCCAATTTGCCATCCCTTCTCTTCATCTTCATCTTCGCCTTTTCTCTACATAAATTCAGACAAAATTTGAGATTCAATTGCTTGGTGGAGGGCACTTTGCATTATATAATGAAGGCACTATAACATATTTCACCTAGTTTATCAATTTTTCTCATTATTTTTGGCCTTCTACTAATGCTTTATTGGGGGCCTTTCCCCCCACTATGTTACACATGGCTCCGCCCTTGAGTAAATATATTTTCTCTTTATATTTAGCATAAAAATAACATTAATCATTTTGTATGATTTGAAGTACATATATTTAGCGTAAAAATAACATTACTCATTTTGTAATATTTTAAATATATATGTAAGTATAGCCGTATAGATGACGATCAAATAAGTTTTTTTTTTCAATGAAGTGTTTGAAATTTCTGTCTACAAAATGCTTAATCTTTTCTTTGTTAATATTATTAAAAATAAATAATTAAACCTGATAAAAAAACGATTTAGAATCTTTTATATAATAAAATAAAATCTTTATTGGAAATTTTTCATTTAAAAAAAATCAATTCATTCCTTTTTTAGTAATAATTTCTTTATTTTGATTTTTTTAAATGTATTATAATTATCAAAGTAACCTTAAATATTTCTATATTTGTCCAAAAATTGTATAAAAAACGTTTTTGTATTAAATAGGTAAATAAAGCCAACAAAACACATGCGCATCTATGCTATTTTTTCGAAATAGAAGCAAAAAATGTAACTACTCTTAAAAAAACTCCCTCTTCTCTCCACACACACATTCTTCCTCAATCTCCAATAATGTTTTACCGATCAAAGTAACCTTACGGTCTCATATCCCTTACGGTCTCCTGTCAACACAACAAATGCCACCTTCTTCACAGGTCTAACATTAACTAATGGAACATTTGCCATTTGAAGGATTTGAATAGGAGATATGAATGAAAGTGGTGAAGATGAATCAAGTGATGGTTATTCCGAGTAAGTTCCCATGAGTTACTTCCCTTTCTCCTGTGATTTTTGTATAATACTGTAATGTTTATGGTACTACAAGACTTAAGTAACCACCATCGGTTCAAAAATCACTTTGGTAAGGTGGTAGGTAAAGGTTTAAACACTTTGTTTTGGTTAGATAAATGTGTTGGGGATGAGAGATTTTTTTGGCCGTTTTACAAAATTGTGTCAGTTAGAGGCTGATAAGCAGGTAATGGTAGGTAACAGGGGTTCGTGGGTGAACGAGGTATGGGAATGGAAGTGGGGGTGGGTTAGAGATCCAAGGGATAAGGCATTAGGTGATCTAGCCGAATCGGAATCACTATTTTCAAATGTATTATTAAGCCAAAACTATAGCGATGGTTGCACATAGTTTATAGATACAAAAGGAGGGTTTTTGATTAAGTTGCTTACAAAGAGAGTGGCAGATTTGAGGTCCAATGGCGCTATGATTACCGATCAAGCATTATGGAACAGTCTTATACCACGTATTTATAAAAAGAAATCCAATTTAGATCGTTTGTGTGGTGTTGCAGAAGATAAAAAAAAATACACTTTAGTATGAAAAAGCTTATATGGCATCAAAAGACGACTTCATTGTATCAAAGTGAGCATGTATCTGATATTGCTACTTATGGAAGCGATACCATTGAAGATGACAGCATTGTAGACCTAATTCAAGTTCTGAGAGGAGATGTGGCTGAAATCATTGTTGGGAGTGTGACAAATGAACAAGAACTAGAAAATGAAATATTTGTATATGAAAATACAAGGTTGTGGTTATGTACAAGATTCTGGATTTCAAGTTTTTGTTAATTGAATTTGGGTGATCAAGAATCACATGGCAATGTATCGAGTTCTTCGTCATTGTATGAACTGAGTGACCTGCAATGAGCCTTGATGTAAGTTTTTGTTTTTTTAGAAACTTTATTTATTTTTTAGGACTAGAATGTAAATTTTTGCAAAAAAAATACAGATTCCTTGATACAATACGAATTTGTATTGTATTACAATTCTTAGAAACACATAAACTGGCTTCACACCTTATATATACTAAATTCTCCAGGTTTTTAATTCCATCAAATTCATCATTCGATTTCTCATTCAATAATAGCCAACAGATCTATGAAAATCTCTAGGTTTCTTTTTACTACGTGAGCGGTATGAACTTCATCAGGGGGTCAAAATCTTTGATGGTGCTTTAGTTTCCGAACCTATACTTGCCGATAGATACATAATAGAGCGCTCAAAGGTTAGAACAACGTCTTTCTGTTTAATAATACTTGCCATATGTCTTAGTAGTTGTATTCAAGGTAATGTATCAAAAGGGTTGTGCTCATATCAGCCTAAACTATGGGTAATAGATGATTGCCTACTGCGGTACGTTAGTGATGTATAATTAACGAGGTTTAGTTTGGGTTTTAAGTAAGTTTTAAGGTAATATCGCGTAAAGGTGAGAGTACGAGTGAGGTAGATAAGGGTGCGAATCCGCAATTGTGGCACCCGTATGCGGGTGAGATGTTTCAAATGCCGCTGTTGAATACTAATGTGTAGTATTTTCTACAAGGGCATGCCGAGTTTATACTTAGTAATGTGGATTTTGGTGTGGGGTGGGGGGAGGGTACCGGCATTGCTTCTTTGTAAGGTCATTGGTCTTAGTTAGTTGGCGGATATTAAGAATGATGAGGTTTATGCTAAGATTAGGTAGGTTCCGTTAAGAAATGGGGATGGGGAGGTTGATGTTGGGGTAACGGTTGGGAGGGGTAATAGGAATCGATATGGGTTTTTTGATAAGTTGTCGTTGTTTTCTAAAACATTGACTCGGTCTGATTCGAATAATGGTGGGGGTGGGGGGGGGGGGGGGGGTTTAGTGTGCCTAGGTATTGTGTCGAAACTATAGTTCTATGTTTGGATTATTCAGCTGATCCCCCTTTCAGACTGTGGAAGCTAAAGATGTTCATGGTGAGATTTGGAAGTTTTGGTGTATATATATAGGGGGATGCCTAGGACGCATCTTTTGACGACTAGGTGGAGTAGTTTTGTAAATGAGAAGAAATTATTCGTTGGCGATTCTATTGTATTTGTGAGGACCGAGAATGATACATCCGCTATGGGCCATGTGTTAAAAGTAGGATTATTTGATTATGGCACAGACTATTATTACATGATTGGGAATTATAGTCCTCTGAATGAAAATTATGTTCCTCGAAATGAATTAACACTTGGTACTCTGACGCATGAATATGGAAATTATTACACTTCAAAATCGTATTTATTATCTTGTGAAAAGCATAAGGATACTGATGGCTTGGGTGAACAAGTTTGATTTAGGAGCTCATGGTATTGCTAAAAGATAGTTCGGACTTCATGCAACTATGTTTTTTTTTTTTTTTTTTTTTTTTTTTTTTTTTATTTATTTATTTATTTATTTATTTATTTATTTATTTATTTATTTTTATGGTTTTAAATCTAATTGTATCTATGTTTTTGCTTTAAATTAAATAATTGAATTGTGAATTTGTTGATAACATGTGGTCTGTCATTAAAATTGAAAAATCTGTTATATGTATTGTTATCGTTGAATTTTTTTTATAGGTTTTGTAACTATCAGTAGATTGAAAAATTTCCAGAGTTACAGAGTGCAGTTAGCTCACCATGCCTATATGAAGCATTAGTGGTGTAAAGTTAGTGATTTATATTATTTGGTTTTAGATTGATGTGGTCTTGCTACGTAGTATTTAAGTTACGGGTCAAAACATGCAGTTTCTCAGTTCGGGTCAGGAGATTAGTATCAGGTTGTGTAAACCCACAAATTTTACTCACTTTCATTAGAATAATTTAAGAAAAATTATATTTGTACTAGATCTTATGTTAATGCATTTATATATACAATTAATTGGAGGAGTATAATTTCACTGGTGATCGATAGTTAGGTCATAATCTTCACCCATTCTTGGATGAAATTTATTCTTTACTTGATTCCTTATCAAATTTGTGTTTCTGAACTATTTTAGTGGGGTGTATAGCCCATTTATAGCGAGAATGGGTCCACGTGGGATGCAGTCTGCTAGACAAAAATTTTATAAGGAAACACAAGGTCAAAATCCATTTACAGACTGTTTGGCAATGACTATTAAGAGTGTTTTTTGAATGGAAAATTCTTGCAGTCAGGCATTTTGCACATGATGTATATCAAACGCATCTTTCTCATAATATGTAGTGGTTCCCGAAGATTTTGCTGTATATTTGTAAATTATTTACTTTTTTCATGTGAATTTCTTGGGATATTTGTAACGAATAGGTTGGTTTGCGTGTTGTGCATCCACATGAATTGTTGCATTTTTTTTGCGACAAATGGTGGAAATTGATTTCTTAAAGTAAGTGTTGACAGTTTGCTATTTTTTTGTTAGCTAAACGTGTGGTATTCTAAATTGGCCAATAACTTGGCAGGGGAAATTGCCGGATGCAGATTACAAGATTTTTGAATATGTTAAAGGAGAGTACAATGATGCACAATTGGCTTCACAAAGGAGTTGTTTTTCTATCTGCATATGCTGTGGTGGGCAGGTAAACTTACATCTCCATGATCCATCATAGAAAATCATCCATTTAGACCATTATTTTTAATTTCTGCTTTGTATATCCTTTTCAAACCGTTACCAAACTACCTATTTTTCTGTCTCATTTGAAAATAATGAGTTTTCTTCGTTGCAGTTTGTGGTAAAGATCATAGATCCATCAAGACATTGTATAAATTTTGTTTTGAATGCATTGATTTGAGAATATATGTTTGTTAAATTTGGGATTATGAATTCAAGCTAAGCTTTTTTAATTGACCTTACGACGAAAATCATGTTTCATGCAGCCCAAAAAATATTTTTTCATAGATATTAGAAAGTTTTCAAATACTAATGTTTGGTCGGCTGGGTACACTATCATGGATACCAGTTACAAGTATTTAAAAGGACGTTTGGGTAAGCTTATTTTGGAGGCTTATTTGCTTAATTAAAAGGGCGTTTGGGTAAGCTTATTTTGGGGGCTTCTTTGCTTATTGTATATTAATAAAAGCATTAAACCGTTTTGGATGTTTGGTTAAAGCAAAACGAGTTATGCTTACTTTTGATGTCTCATTAGCTGACAATAGTTTGATGCAACTTGGACAACCAATATATGTATGCGGAGGTGGGAATTGGGTACAAGTTATTTGCATAAATTTATTATGAGTTGAAATAGGTTGGTTTGGAGTGTCTTGAATCTTGATACTCCTTTTGCATAAGGTATATTTAAGCTTTGTATTGTCCTAAATTCTCCACTGTAAATAAGTGACATGTACATCATCTGATGTGGTAAGATACTATTGTTGGTTTTGCAATCTTAGCAATGGATTCAACAATTATGAACCAACCTACTACACATTATGATAGCGTATTGTGAACTTATGATTGCTGATATGTGTTGACATGTAGGGTTGCATAGGACAAAATTGTTCAATTTCTACTACGTGACGATGTAACTAACCTCTGCTTAATGAGTGCAACCAACAATAGAGTGCATTTTCATAATAGAAATTGAGCAACTAATTCGTTTCCAGATGATCTTTTAAATTAAATAATAGCTCTAAATATCAATTGAGTCCAGATTTCCCGTAAAAAAAATATTGTTAGGTATATTTATCAAATTATATATTTTTTTAGGTTCACCTATTTGATATTATGAAATGCTACAAAGTTGGTATTTTTCCCATGGATACCCCTAACCGTATGGATTCTCTATGTTTATTGCTACTTTATAGAATCATAATTTATGGGTTGCACCTTTGCAAATAGTGAAGGAACAAATTGATAAATTGTGTTCTGATGAGCGAATTTTTTATGTGATCTCACCTTGGCAATAGTTAATATTAACTTAAAACTATGACGGTCACCTATGGTTTTTATAGTAACTAAAGCATGTTTCTTAAAAGCAAAAGTCATTTCTATTTTGATGTGTTTTTCTGAAGAATTTGAAGAAACTTAGTTTATTGCAGTGTTTGGTACAGATAAGGAATGATTATCGGTATTAGTTATGTTATTTACTTGCATGGAATGGATTTAATAATTGGTCTTTACTTACTACATATTAGGTCATTGATACATTTTTTAGCTTAAATTTTACCCCAATAGGTATAGATCAAAACAAATATTTTCTATATTAAAAAAGAGGGTTTTTTATTTTTTATTATTTATTTATTTTTACTTTTTCATGATCAAGCCTTCAACTATTGACAAGCATCAATAGTTGCTAACTATTGAAGACTTTGAAAGAAAAGAAATTTGGAGGATAATGTAGAGTGTCAATAATTGTCCCATTTTATGAAGAAGAAGAAAAAGGGAGGTAATCACTGTGTAAATTTGTGACCCATCTTAACTTTTTTGATTGTTTTGCATGCTCATAGACTCAAAGTGAAAATTTATTGGTATACAGTATAGCATATACCAGTCAATTAACCTCAGTTTGGATCTACAGTCTATATTTTTTGTGTTCGGATTTTCATTATACTATGGAACAATTGCAGATCAGACGTTGGGAGATAACAAAAAGTGGAGCTTCTGTTGGGTCTGTGGGGTAAGCTTCAATAGCACATAACCAACCGGTAAGACAGCCTGTATCTAATATTTGGGTTATAGTTTTCTAATGGTTGTTTATGTACAGTTTGATAATGTCTTCTTTCCCACTCCTTATTGGCTTCTTACTAGCAAGTTTTATGTTCAGCTTGGAAGTAGTCTTTTCTGGAGGCTGTGACAAACAAATGAAAATGTGGCCGGCACTGTTTGGTGGCCCACCAATAACTGTGGCTATGCATGATGCTCCAGTGAAGGAAGTTGCTTGGATTCCAGAGATGAACCATTTGGTATCAGGAAGCTGGAACAAGACTTTAAGGTGTGCAATTAACTGAAACTTCATCGACTTATTATTTGCTAAAAGCAGTGAATGGTTATAGTGATTTGACCACTTCACTCTAAGTTATTATGTTTCTACATATCAAGGTATTTTATATCAAAGTATCTGGTAAAAATGAAGTTTGCTACACTGTTATGTTATGTCGAGGGTTGCTCGAATGGTGATGTTACTTTAGACCAGTTATAATTTCCTATTGTTTTATTAATTGTTTCAAAGTAGCTTATGTCTGCTCACAATAATTAGATTTGTAGTTTAGATAAGCATTCTCAAACGCAATAACTAGATAGACACACCCCTGTAGCTTATTTTGGAGCCATAATCTCTTATTGTGGTTGCTAAACACAAAAGCTCATAAAGAGAAAAATTATCTAAGGTCTTATTTATGTAATAATATTTTTGGAGCTCTTTGAAATAGCTTAAGTTCTACCAAAATCTATGTTGTGTTTTTATACATTGGATGAAAAATTACAAGGATGTTTGGGGATTGCTTATTCTAAATTCCTATTTGGTTAATCCAACTATATAAGTTGTTTTAGAGCTACTGGCCTACTGCCAAGATAGAAATAAAGAGTTACAAGAAAAAGCCAAACGCCCTCTTAATTCTGGGTTCCAATGAAATATGATGCTGTCATTTATACAAATAATATTTTGCATTTGATGTGTATTATAATGTTCGTGAGTTTACGTAGATAGTTTTGTGGTGATTATAAGCTCTTGCTCACTAAAATTTTCATTTGCTAGGACCATCCATGTTCATCCATATGTGGCTAAAAAGGTTGGGCCAGTTTGTTCAAGTAAAGAGCAACAGTCCGTTTACTTAAATCTACTAATTTGGTAGATGGGTGGGACTTTGCTATATGTTTTTACTAAATTTAGTATGAGACTGATTTTTGAAGATACAATTTATTCATTGTCACCACTTTGAAAGAGGTAAATGTATTGTTTCTTGATTTGCCTAATGGCGTTGGGTTGAAGTTCCTAAATTAAGAACGAATAATCATATCACATCACAGTATATGCACCACAAATCTATATTATATGTAGGATATTTGGTGAATATTTTTTCCCATTATCTATAAAGCAAATACCATGTGTTTTTGTCATTTTGTTTCTCCCATCTACCACAATTCTAATTATGTTCAACGCATGAAGTACAAAATGTTGTTGGTAATCCGCAATAACAAATCATTTTTTATTATATTATATTTTATTATTATTATTATTATTATTATTATTATTATTATTATTATTATTATTATTATTATTATTATTATTATTTATTTTATTTTTTTGGGGGGAGAGGGGTGGGGGTTTGAAAGAGCCATTGCAAATCAAACCTCTAAAGTGTTTGAACATAACTTGAATACAATAGCTAATAAACAAAACAAAACTAGGAAACAAATAAATGTAAAAAAAACAAAACAAATAATCATGATTAACTTATTAATAAACAAACGACAATTAATAACTTAATATACCTACCTAAAATAACAAAGTTATCATTGAAAAAACGTAACAAAGTTAACTTGGTTTATAAGGTTTTGTGATTAAACTTTTTACAAGTATAAATATGACCACTTACTATGTCCATAAAAAAATAATTAAAATTCAAAATTAAAACCATAATTAAAAAAACAAAATTAAAATATTTATTTTTTAATAAATAAAAATATATTATTAAAGATATTAGAAAAAACCCCGCGTGTGCGCGGGTATTATAACTAGTATTAATTATAAAATCATTTTCTTTACTTTTGTCGACGCCTAAAATAAACTAGTAATGGCCCTTACGGAGTCACGGTATACTAACCTTCTAAGTTCTAGATGTTTTTAATTGGACATAGTCACATGGATCATATTACTAACGGCTGGACAAACACATGGGCCAAGACTCACATACACGAATTGGGGCATAGGGGAGCTCCATTTTCTTTATATATTTCAATCTGTTTTTTACAACAAAACAACTTATTGCCTTCAAATAATTATCAATCGAACACATATAACTATATAAGTTACACTTTATTATTGATTAACAGTGTAATAATTTCAATTTTCTAAACGTGTATAATATACATAACAGAAAGCTATTATGAGACGGACGGAGTAACTGTTTTATTGAACAAAACAACAAACAAGTTAAACAAGTTAAAAGAAGCAATCTCGATTCTTAGAGGGAGCAGAGCGACGGTTGCATCTAGATTCATAACTCCATTCGTTTCTTGCTCATTTTCCGCGTGATTTTATTTGATGCACTTGGTAATTTTGAGGAGCTGTTAAGGAGAACACAAATAGTAGCTGGTGACCTGGTACTGTTATGGTTTTACTTATATTAATTTCAGGTGTGAAATTTGTCTAAACTACGTAGCCTCTATAATCAAACCCCAAACAACGAGGTTTGTGTGTACTATTATTAATAAAATATACACATAATAATGCAAACATAAAAGAGTTGACTCGTTGTGCCAACTATCTTTTTGTATAATACATAACGTTTGACATAATTAATCTAATCATATCCCATCTCACTGATTGAGAAAACCATAGACATAATTATATTCGAGAGGTGATTAGTATTCACATTGCTTTGCAATTTTATATGCACTATTAAACTGTCAATTATGAGTATCTTATTTGATAAAACTAAAACTTAATCAACACAACATACCTAGCTACATGGAAAATAAACTTCAAGTGAACATTATATAATGTGTGTGATACATAGGCTAGCGGTAATAGTGACAAATATATTACCATCAGCGTTATATCAGCTTATCTTTTCGTAACCAACATTACTACCATTCTACCAACATAGTGTAATAACAGAACCAATCATCATCAAAACATACCCCACTTAAATACAAGTATTCCTCGCAAAAACCAAAATCACACACATAAACACGACTTACACAACTCGCTTGTCGGAACGACCGAGTTATCTCAAAACAACACCTAATACGTGTCATATGGGTGAAAGTAATAAGAAAAAGACGCATCTTTCGGGTGCCACATAGGCATACCGCGCTTCTTCAACTTCTAATAACTACTAGTTTCATGAAAGTTTCCAAGTTCTAATCCCGATAGATGCAAATTTCTTGATGTTACTCACACTAGTCATATAATCAACAATCGTTAAAACTTTGTGAAGTTTACGGTTTACGCATCGGGTCACTAAAAACTGACTCAGGTGGGGTTTCTCTCGTGCCAAAAAATAGTTACTATGAACCTAAGAGGATTTGAGCTAACAGAAATTCTTATGCTTTATTGATTGAAAGTATGATAAGATCTTCCCCGTTTCGAGTTCCATTCGCAAGATCAAATTACATTTCAAAAACTGGTAAATCAAGATATAAAAACAAATACTCCGTACATAATTATTTTTAAACAGAC
Organism: Artemisia argyi; assembly: GCA_030686995.1. NCBI lineage: Eukaryota > Viridiplantae > Streptophyta > Magnoliopsida > Asterales > Asteraceae > Artemisia > Artemisia argyi. Next base: position 190,528,514 of record CM060678.1, on the reverse strand, counting down.
CTAATGATTTATGACATGAATAAAATAGTACATAGAAAAACATTATTTCCATGTCATGTGTTGGAAAATTGTCCACCAAAAACTAGATGACGTTAAAAAATTTAAACGACAAGAAATAAATATATTAATGACAGTTTTTTTTTTTTTTTTTTGAACGGTGGGTTAGTTGTTAGTTGTTGGCTCGAGTTAGTGTCGTATCCTCGGGCAGAGATACCAACCGCGAGCCTCTCCTTAGAGGATAACCTCACTCCTATTCCCGATTCGCCTGATATCATTAGAGCTTGTGGTTCCCAAGTGAGAACTTCCCGGTCGGTCACCCAAACCGGTACTACTCTCACTTGGGCTCGCTTAACTACTTAAGCCTTTACCACTAGACCACAAGCCCTCTGATTTTATATTAGTTGTTTTATTCATCCAGTAGATTCAACTTACTAATTATTTATGGATTTCAAAACTCTAGTTCTATAATTAGTTAGATTTCTTCCTCTCTTAGAATAATGCATTTAGGTTATATATGGTTGGCATTGATTTGCATGGTGACTACTAATTTATTACCAGTTTGCTGTATTCAAAATATAGGATTTTATATTTTAACACATACATTGAGAGGTCAATTCATATTTTACATAAATGAAGAAGAAGAAGAAACAAATTCAAACACTACAATAAGTCAATTTTTTTTTTTTTTTTTTTTTTTTTTTTTTTTTTTTTTTTAAAGAAAGTCAACAATATATAAAAAGCACAAAAAATGATACAAACAAACGGCATTCCTACTCTCCAAACAAGTCGATTAAAGAGAAAGGAACCCGAACATAAAACGAATATATTCTCATGATCTCATCAATGGCACACATTTTACTCTGTTAAATGGGGATAATATAAAGTTTGTTCACTATTATTGATTTTGTGGGAAACGGTGTACACTTTTATTAATAAATCAGATTATAAGAATGAAATTAACAGAAAGTAAATAACAGAAAATAAAATACAGACAGAATGGAGTAGAAGCAGAAGACAGACACTATGAACGATAAGAAAATAATAAGCAGTAAATGACGAGGCTCGTGTTAGACACGATTCCCTTAAAACAGATTCGCCGTCTGTTTCCAGGGTACAACGTCCAAAGCTGTTGTACAGCCGGACTAGACAAACTTGCCTGAAAGATCACAAAAACTTGTTTGCTTCTGATCGACTGGATTGCTGGAAATCTGTATTCTGGAGCTGCGTTTTTCTGTGTTCAAAACTGAATGAGCATAGGTTTATTTTATAGCCTAAACCTATCTTGTTCAGCAAGACAAAATATATTAGCTAAAATAAACTGATATGCAAATCTGTTAAACCAATAACATGATTTAATATCTTTTATATTTGCACACAAAATATTCTGTGCACTTGTTCAGTAAGTTTCAATCTACTCAGACTCGAAACTTGCAGCAAAAAGATATGCACGTAGGCGAGGTTTCGGAGCTGCATTCGTGTCCGCAAGTCGCACATGAGTTCAGAAGCTTCGAACCCTAAAGGAATTTGAAAGCTAGTACAAGGATATCCATATAAACTAGTCTCCACTTCCTTCACTAGGCGATGTGGGATGTGTTTCAAGTGTCCCACTTTGAGACATGATATCTCATTCATCTTAACTCCATTTTGGACATACTTTAGCTTGTTGCGAAGCTCTCTTAGAGGAGAACAAAACGCCCCCAAGTAACACAAATATATGTAACATATACATATATTAAATAATATCCAAAGTTTGCAAAATCACTTTTGCAAAACTCATTTTCCAACAGATTTCTCTTGTTTCACTAGTGTTGTAGGCGTTAACATAGTTCGACAATGAACTATGTTAACGCAGTATACTCTAACATTTTCCAAGAACAACAGCTGAAACATGCTAACTCTCAAATAAACCAGCAAAGCCAAACACCCCTTTAAGAGGGTGATTTTTGATTTTTTAAGCAAATGATGAATTGGGATCATGAACTTGCAACATAATCACATACAATAATGACATATTAAACTGAAATGAGTAGATAATCACAAGAACTAACAACAATTCCCTAAGGGGCTGTTTGGTTCGTGAGTTCAAAAACCAAAGGTTTAAAACTCTGTAGTATTTCAAACTTGGGAAAAATTAAAATCTTAGTAATTTCAACCCTTTTGTGTGTTTGGTTCGTAAAATGTTCCATAGTTTCTTTTGACACATTGAGTAGTAAATGACATAATTACCTTCATGTCATTTCAACACTTCATCTTCAAGATCTTTATCTCTTTTACTTTTCAACCAAAATATCATTACTGATCAAATGAGTTTGGCTTAGAAGTTTTTTAGTAATCCAAAAAATATGTGTAAAAATGAAAAATGATTAAAGCTTTACATGAACTCAAACTGGAAATCAAACAAATTACCGTAATGTTGTGAGCCCTAGCTTTTTAAAAACCCAAATTGACTTCCTTGTTAACTCGAAAATTCCTTTTGTAAACAACATTTCACTACTTTGGTGACAAATAATTTTCATAACACAACCAATTTTCGGATCTTTGAAAACCCAGTAGTTAATTGAAAAAAAATAAAAAAATAAAAACTTACCGATATATCAAAAACTAGTGAAGATAAAAAGATATGTGAAGAATGGAGAGTAAAGTGGGAATAGAAGTATGAATCTTAAAGGTTAAAAATCAAAGAAAGATTAGAGAAATAAAAATACGTGAAGATATGATGAAGAAAAGTCAAGATGGAGAGAGGAAACAAAGAGGAAGACAAGGACATTTTTGTCTCATCCAACCTTTGAAACTTCCGTGTTTAAAATGCATCCCCTTATTAGTGGAATAAAAAACCACCCTTCTGAAGTATTATAATTTTAAACCTCTCCTCGTTTTTTTCAACCAAACACGGTATTTGATGGAGTTTCAATTTTAAAACCCTTCAAATCCTTCCAATATAGGTGAACCAAACAGCCCCTAAAATTACTAAGATGCCAATTTTATTAGTGAAACTGATAACCCAAGCAACAAAGAAATCCAAGAACAAACAGGCAATATTAAGTCATATTATCACTCAAGAACACTGAATAAGCACTAAAATCACACTAATAAGCAATAATAGACTCAGCTACAGTAGATTGCTAAAATTGAGTAATCACTTACAAAAGCCTTCCAGCTTATAAACTGAGAACCAAGAACCTTAGAACACACCTATAGGCTTCCCACGAAGCCACTAACCCATTGCCATCCAATATTCACAGTGCTCCATGCATTGTCTTCATTGTTTCTTGATTTTTTTATTTTTACACTATTTTTTTGTATTTGTTTTTGAGTTTCTTGAGTACAACTGGCTTAAAGGCTTAAGAAGCTTATAAAAGCTTTTCAATATGTTATATGAGCTTATTAACTAACTAAATAACAACTTTTGAAAACATTATAATTAAAATGACATTTTTAACTAAAAATGGTAACTTTTGCATTTATAAGAGAAACTTCAAATTAAACTGAAAGAAAGATTATTTATTGCTAGAAATACTGAGTACAAGCTTTAGAACTAGAGATTACACTGAAAATGAAAGGTTTTAACTAATTCGACATAAAAATAAGCTACATAAACTACACACAGTCTTCTTTCCTTCTTCTTCCTTTTATAAGTGAGCTTTAGGGCTTGTGGAGGTCTTCTGAGCAAATCCCATCAATAAAACTTGCCATTGGATCATTCAAACTCATCCTAGCCGATTAATTTGTTTTGGCGGGAAAAATAGTTGGCCAAATTGCTTTGTGTAAATGCAACTGGGGGGGGGGGGGTGGCATTAAATGTGGTTGCCTTGTTAGGTAGATAGTGGGTTGGGGCGGTGGAAGTGATGGTGATGGTGAGTGGGGGGTGGATGTGATGTGTTGCAGTTGCAAGTTGGGGACGAAGGAGGGAAAAGGGTGTAGTCAAAGGGTGGTTTGACCCTGTTTTTATTAATAAAAAGAAGTTGGGCCTGAGGTGGTTAGGCTTGGGGTGTTGGTGTGGATCAGGCTGTGTTTGTTTGTGGATTGGACTTGGATTTGGTTTAATAATAATGCAAAGGGCCCGTTTTGATTAAAATTAACACAAGGGCCAATTTTGTAATTTACTAATTTTTAAGGGGTAGGTTTTGGAAATCCTCTAAAGTATTCCAAGGGTCAATCTTGCCATGTTTGAATAATACAAGGGCCATAAGTGATATTTTTCCACATTTGAAATTTCCAGGGACCAAATATGTCAAACTTTGAAAGTTCAGGGACCAAACTTGTAATTTCTTCAAAATTTTGACCCAGGGACCAAAATTGACACTTGTGAATTCTCAAGGACCATAGTTGACTTTTTCTTCCAAAATCCATTGCTTAGGGGCCATTTCTGTCAAATTCCAAACTTGAGGGACCATTTCTGCCAATTCTGCAAACTTTTGCTCCAAGGACTATTTTTGGCATTTTGTGATTCCACAAGATGTGTTTTGACAATCTGGGCTCAAAAGTGATAATTTGCTTCCCCGGCTCTGGCTTTTGACACATTTTCCAAACTCGTGCTCGTTTTTGTCCTTTTTGGCATGATTTTTGCCAATTTCTGAAATATCCGTTCCTGCACGATCACAAATACAAAAACACAATATCTTTGGCATTTATGATTAGTTTGTGCCTGTTTTGGTCTTAATATGGCCAGAAAAAGGTGTGTGAATAAGGACACACCAATAGACCACTTAACATTGACATGTTTAGTTCATACAAATATTAAAGTGAGACAAAGACATGTTTAGTTCATTTTGGTAAACAATTAAAAAAAGGTTTATATCTATAAAATAAGTATGTAAATGGTTCGTTTTAGTAATTTCTTTTTCCTAAAATATTCGATAGAGTCAATATGCTAGTAAATATATCGGTGCAATTTTGTTTTTAGTATAAGGGTGTTAAATAGTATTTTGAATAAATTGGAGGGGTCAAAGAGAACCTTAAATAACATTGAATAACGTAAGGGGGTGACAGTCATGATCCCATGCCTCACCACATACTAATAATATCATTCCACCTCATTCATAACTCTCTCATGCCTTACCATAGTTTTTTAGTGGCAACCATGATCCCATGCCTCACCTAATTTTATTTATTTTTTATTTTTTATATTCATAATTAAATTAAGCAATTTAATAAAAACATAATATTTCATTAATAATTAAAAATTAATAATTAAAAGAAAATTACATAATACTTAAAAAAAAGGAAATCACTAGTCATCGAGAATACATATCGGATCGGTTATGTGATCGTGCGGTTGGTTGTAGAACTTCATCGCCCGAAACAAAGCCTTTTCTAAATTTCTTAACTTTATGTGCCACATGTTCGATACTCTCAAAGCAAGCCACGTTTTGGGACATTAAACTCATTCTCAAGTCACAACAACTACAGTACTACTTACTTGACTTCCCCAAAACATATCTTTACCTCAAAATCTTCACTGCCCAACAACAACAACCTTAATCAACAACTATGGCAGCTTCCAAGCTCCATACTTTCCTCTTCATTTCAATCTTTCTTGGCCTTGTTTTCACTTTAGTTCAATCCGCTAAATCCTTTGATGTTGTCGGATCCGATGATTCCGATGCTGCGTTTCGTGTCGAAGTGGATAAGCTCACTTCCAAGATCCATGAACTTGGTTTGTTACTTTGTTATATTCTTTTATACTTTTATATTCACTTTGGAAATAGTATTTATAAAGGGATTTTTTTTTTTTTTTTTTTGCACGCCCAACGTTCTAAAATATTATTGTTCAACGGCTACTTTTTTGTTCACTTTCTCCATGCCTCAATGGCAATAGATGCCGAAGACATCCATGCCGATTACGTGGCGGCGGTGTTGCCAGTCGGCATGGGCTCAAACCGCTCCATGCTGTCCTCCATTGCCACCTCCTAAGCCATTAAAATAACATTATTCGCATTGAATTTTGGGTCTTCTTCAATAAAAATGTAGACCTCTACGTAACTCTGAAATTTCCTTTCTATTTTCCTTCTTCTTTTTCTTTATTCTTCCTTCTTAAGCAACCCCAATAAACAACTTGGAGTTTTGCCACGTCATGTTTTCATTGATGTTTTGTCATTAACAATTCATCTTCAAATGACTTCTCTATCTACCAAGGAAAAAAGTGTGAGAGAATAAAAGTGAAAAATGATTAAAATATAAATATTTTCAACGCCTTCAAACGCTTGGTGCAGACAAGTCTTTTTTGAAAAGTCATCTTCTCCAATGCTACAAGTTGTTTGAAAGACTTTTTTAAATGGTAAAAAGCTTTTCTAAAACTAGAAGTTTTAAGGTACGTCTTACTTTTTTTATATATAACTTCTAAAGGCACTCGATTCCTAAGGTGTTATAGCATAGTCCCGAATCTGGGTATTGTATCTAGCTACCTTCTTTATATAGTTTTAACGCTTTATTGTGCAACATTTCTTAAATTTTTGTGTTTACGCTATTTTTGCAGAGGAATGAACTATGAAATTGATCTAGAAAAAGGAATCGAAAAGGAAATTTCGGAAGAGATTCAAAGGTTGTTAGATGGTCCAAAAAACAAACATAATGGTCGCAATCAACATTCACAATCTATCTGCAAAATTCCCTATGGCATTTATTCAGATAAATTTCACAAACTCATGGGAATTGGACTACTTAATAGATGGTCGGATGCTCACAAAATTAGGTACACGTATGAATTATTTCAATATTTAAAATCTCCACCGGATGACATCAGAAATGAATGTGTGCATAGGGTGTGTTCTAAATTCAATCAAATCACGACATGCTATAGGTACAATTTTGACACTATCAGGCCCAAAATGTCTAGTGATCAGATGTGTATGATCATAGTTGTTGATGCTTGTTACATACTCTCACTCATTTACAAGTGGTCATAATGTGTCAAACATAAGGACAGTTCATATTCCGACAAGTTGCTGATCAACCCCCAAACGAAGCGTGATCTGATTAATCTAGACAACCAAATCCCTTTTTTTGTTCTTCAAGACATCTTTGAATGCACCATTTTGAAACTTGATCCAATAGCGTCCCTTGTAGAACTTATCCTTTGTTATCCCAATGTGTGCGTGTGTGTTGAGTCGAAATAGATTTGCAAACATAAACAAGATAACTTTTATTTCGTCTAACTATTGTAACGTTACATAATCGCAAGTATATATACTAAGCGAATGGGTATGACCCTAATGGCCATGACTGTTCGAATGGTTCCAATCCAAACGACACATCCCTTCGTCAAGTTCCAGAAAATAACAAACTATAACTGCTTTAACTAACTTAACCGAATAGCGGTTATAAAGTTTCTAATGAACACGTTTGGTCCTTCAAGTTTTCTACACAAGCAATATCGAGATTATCTTTTAGTTCACATTCTCCTCCTTAATCTTGATCATTTCTTTGTCCAAGGTCTTGAACTCCGAGCATTTGTCGCATAGTCACAAACTTGAGTCTTGGTAATGCTCTCATTAAGATGTCTGCTCTTTGGAGTTCTCCGCTAACGTGTTCCACATTAATATGACCATTCTCTACACATTCACGAATGAAATGATAACGAATGTTTATATGCTTAAGCCTTCCATGAAATACTGGGTTCTTTACGAGTGCTATTGCTGATACGTTGTCAACTCTAAGCGTTATCCTTTCTTCCAATCCAGTCAATTCACTAAGTAAACGTTTTAACCATAAGGCTTGACATGCTGCTGCAGTAGCCGCCATGAATTCTGATTCACATGATGAGAGCGCCACTGTTGGTTGCTTCTGAGTACACCAGGTAATAGGTGACTCTCCAAAGTAAAATACTATTCTAGTAGTTCCTTTTCCTTGATCGGTATTGATTCCATAACTACTGTCACTTGATGAGGCGAAAAATGAACTGTTTTTAGGGGGTCATTTAAGCCCGGAATTGAATTTATTTGATCAAATATTGACCTAAATCGTTCCTTTTGTGATTTAAGGTACTTTGGGAGTGAATTCTGGAAAAAGAAGCATTTTGGATGTTTTTGGAGCATAAAAGTGAAGAAAACGGCAAAGACTTAATTTTCCATGCTGGGAACAGTACCTGACGGCGTCAATAAGGAAAATATGACGGCGTCAAGAACAAAATGCATGACGACCCAGAGAAAACGTGACGGCGTCAGAAGTAGGGCGTCAAGAGTTATATTGGTGACGGCCTGGAGCAGGATTACACATGACGGCGTCAGACCCAGATCTAGGCAGTCCGAGAACTTTATTGGCGGCGAGATGACGGCGTCAGAAATTTACTCTTCACGCCGTCACCTCACAAAATCTATATATACTTTTCTATTTTTCATTCATTAAGAGAGGAACTTGTGTGGAGAATACTAGGGCCGAACCTAATAAACCCTAGGTCGTTTGTAACAGTATTTTCAAGGGTTTTCACCCCTTGAAACCTTTCATGTTCAATTAAGATAAGTCTTCTTTCAATTCATTCAATATGTCTATGTGTTGTTTGAATATATCTTATGCTTGTCTTGATTTTAACATGCTAGGCTAGATCTTTCATGTGTTTGCTTAGATGTAAAGAAACCTAGATGTTGATTATAGGTTGATTGCTTGTTTATAGTTGTAATGGATGAATGATTTCAATGTTAGGCTTAAGAAAACTGGCAGATCTCCATTGTGTAACATGCTTGAACGTCTTAAGAAACATGAACCGATGTGTACTAGGTTTTTATGGTTGTATTTAATGCATGAGCGAATTCTAGTGATCCTATGTTAGGAGCATCTTAGCCGGCTCGACATAGGAGTGAAGTAGGAGCTTATAGAATTGGGGAAGTAAGTACGCCACCCCATGAATGGTATTAAGGAATACAATCCGTCATCCACGCAACTGTAACAAGTAATTAACCTGTAAAAGATATCTAGGGAGTAGTGAAATATAAGTAAACACAATTCTCCCATATATTGCTCACACCACTAGTTAATTTAGTTTATTTTCATTTTTATTATTTTATTTTGATTGCATCTTAGTAATTGGGTTAGTTGACTAGCAACTAATTCCGCACACTCTTCCAATAACCGAGATTTTTATTTGCTTTTATAAAATATAAAAAATACAAAAAGAATCATCCCTCACTAGTTCTTAGGTTTTCTAATCCTAGCGACACTATTCCTAAGTTGAACGATCAATCCCCCAGTACTTGTCACTATACTATACTACAACGATCAGGTACACTGCCTGGTGGGGGTTGTAAGCTTCTCGAGATCCCTCGAGAGGTAAAGCCTGGTGCAATTCACACGCATCAAGTTTTTGGCGCCGCAGCCCGGGGAATAGTTATTGTCTAGGTTAGAATTTCTTTTTATTAGGTCTACTTGCTAGATTCCTTTCTAGTAAGATTTTATTTTTATTTTTAGTTTTCTTTAGTCTATCTTTTTCTTCGTGCCTCTGTTAGTAAAATAAATTCATTGACTATTCCGCGGACCATTATGGAAAACGCGAATCCACCCCTTTCCCCTAGAGAAGTGGCTTTGTTATGTAAACAAATTGAGAATGAGATTAGGGAACCTAGGGAGCTTAATAGGTTGATTAAGGTTGAGCTCGACCATGCATTTAGTGACCTAGAAACCGCCTTGTGTTCAAATAAGGACATAGGGGCTAAAGATTTTGAGGATGTTGTTGAGGAACTTGAAGAAGGGGAGATTGATCCAAAGCTAGATGATTATTTTAATCTATACCCCACTAAGGAGGAGATTGCGTACTATAATAATCTTATTTATAACCCTCGACCTCCTTTTACTAGAATCAAACCTAAGATAAAGAGAGGCGATCCTAAGAATGCTAAGATACCATGTATGATTGGGTATAGACATATTGACAATGCTTACATTGATTTTAAATCCCCAATCAACATTATGTCCTCAAGTGTCTATAATGATATAGTGAAAACAAGACTTGGACCTAGAAGAGATCCCAAATACCCCGGTGGAGTTTGTAACTTTGTCGGGAGAATTAAAGGTCTACATATCTTTGTTGTGAATTTTGCTTATATCACTGACTTTATGGTTGTTGAAGATCTTGCTAATGTTATTGATTGTCGCTTATCCAATGTTGTGTTTGGTAAACCGTTTGTTGAAGAGTCCAAGTTAGAATATGATGAGATAGAAGGGACAATCCGATTTGCGAGTAACACCGATAGGATCACTTATAGGATGCCTAATAGAATGAAAGAATTTCATTTTTTGCCCCGATTTGACATGGATAACATTGGTGCTTTTGAGGACATCAATGAAGAGGATAAGAAAAAGGGCATGGATTATGTATGGGAAAAGAAGAGTCTTTTCTACAAATATTGCTTAACTCTAGGACCAAAGTATAAAGCTGATAAGGAATTTGCCCATAGGATTATTGGAGCGATTGAGAAAAAGGTGGTTGGTCTCTATAAAGAACATTTACAATCAGAGAGTGTTGGGAATTACAATTAAGTTGATAAGACAAAACATGTGAAACATGAGGGACTTATGGAGACAAAGGAAGAAACTTTCAAAGAAAGAAAAAGATTACTGCATATCTTTTTATTATTCTAGAATATCCTTTGTAACCCTAGTATCTCTATTATATAAAGAGATACAAGGAATTGATATTATGTGCGTACAAGATGTAAAGTCCAGAAAAAGTGTGTGTGTGTATGTCTAGGGCGTATAGTTATTGTAAACACCTAGACTTGGTGATTAGTGTTAAGCCTCAACGATCTTAGATCGCTGTTAGAGTGTAACCGTGCTACACTTGATCATGTAGCATTGGGGCTTTGGTGTATGTTAGAGTAGAGATGATGACGAGAAACCTTGTTAGCAATAATAATGATATATTTGTTTATTCTGCTGCGTATCGTGTTCATTCATTGTTATTGTGCAATCCCTAGATGAGGTCTAAACAACCTCGAGCTATAAACGATCTTAACAGAGAGTGAAACCAACAATGAGGTCACGTAGTAACCCATGACCTTGAGTCTAGCTACAAGACTCGTAAATAAAGAAAAGCGCTTCTTGGGAGGCAACCCATGTTTTGTGTGATTTTTATTTTGTTTGATTCTAATTTGCTTCTGTATGCATGCTTTATTTTTATTGTTGGTAGATCATGTTTCAAACTAAAATGGAGAAAATACTTTATTTTGTTGTTTGGCTTAGTCTTAACTTCATCCAAAGGTATTTCGCAAAAGATAAGTGTAAGGGGAAACCCTAAATATGTTTTTAAGAAACAAACTTGATCATGATTCTCCACAATATTAAGTGAACATGTATATTCGTATTTGTTTGAGTCAAATGATTGTATCGAGTCATAATGATGTTTTGCAGGATTTTCCAGGAAGTAGGACAAAGTTTTTCCAGAAATTTTCTGGAAACTTAACATAAGAATTTCTGCAAGTCACTTCTGACGGCGTCACGAAGAAATTCCTGACAGCGTCACGTGTAAAATTCTGGAAATTTTACCAGTTTTGTTTTTCTAACGGAGTCTTAAAGTTTTTGTTGAATCTTTAGTTTTATAATCTCCAGGAGATCTGCAAACATCATTCCACAAGCATTATATCTTACTTTGTTTTCTAGGATTTGTTAGCATATATAGATTGCCGCCGATTTTACGCGAGGTTGCCTTGTCTGTTTTCTCAGGTTTAACAGGTTATGTATGACAAGAAGATGATTTATATTCTGGAAGGGAAGCTTTGATTGTTCATTTTCTTGGAGGAAGATCTAACCTGGTTACCATATTATCCATACCCAGCGAATTAGGGGAGTATTTGATTTCATTCTTTTACCTGTTTTACTTTTACATTCTTTACTTGAACATTGGGGACAATGTTCATCCTAAGTGTAAGGGGAGGGTAAAATGATGATACCTTACAGATACACTTTCGCTTGAGTTTGTTTGTTTGATGGTAGATGTGTAATAAAACTATGAGAAATACTTGTTAGTGTAATTTTAGCGCCAAATTTAAATTTTTTTACAACATTTAGGAGTGAAACTTTAGCCATAGCAAGCGTCTCATGGATAGGAGATTGTATGACTAGCACAAAACCATACCATTCAGAAAAATTTTCCACCCAAATATGTGAGGTTCGCCTTTAGATTTGATAGGAAAAGCGTTTACTATTAGTGTTTATGAGTGTATTGGTAGCATTTAGATTCTAGAACTTGCGTTAGTGATGCATCCCGAGACCGCTAGTGAGACTACATTCGTGTAGTAGGATGTACTACATGATAAGAGGCATTAGGATCACCCTTGTGTTAAACCCATATCATAATTACTTGACCATTTAAGTCATATTACTTGGCTAGTTAAGTCAACTAATTTTTCCCACACCTTAGCGTTGTACTCATTTTTAGTACACGAAACCCCTAGTACACCCCTCCGAGCCTATCTTTTCGTTTCTAACTTTAAGCATCTTACTTAAAGGAGGAATTTGTTACACCCCACTTAAATGTACACCCAAATCGCCTTAGCCTTCCGTGTATGCACTCATCTTTGGTGCATTATTGTTATTTGTTTAAACCCTTAGTTAATTATCTAATTGATTACATGGTTGCTAAGTCGAGTCATATCCTTGTACATATTGTTTTGGGACGATTGGGACTCATGGGTAAAGTACTAATGTTATGGAGTAATGGGGAAGAACATCATATTATTACCCCCATATGTTCGTTAATCTTAAAAGTACTCCAAGTGTTTTGATTATCTTAATTCGAGTCATTAGATTAGTTTATTGTAAAGTATGTAAAAATTCAAGTGTAAGGGGAATGTTCATCCCCTATGATGTATTATTTTGGATGGTATGGTAAGAGTGAAAAAAAAAAATCGAAAAATTTAAAAAAATAAAATAAAAAAATAATAGAAAAAAGAAAAGAAAAAAAACATACGGACTACCATCCCGTTTCATTCTATGTTTATTTTATATTTTTGTTATTTTTCATTTACTAGCTTAAGTCGAGTGTAGTCTTGGCTTAGCAACGTCATATTTTACATGTAATTAATCAAGATTATTAACTCGCCACCAGTAAAGATTGCCTATATCCAACAAAACCGTGTATTTCATATCCCTATACCTAACGTTACAACCCTTTAAAAAGACCTCTTTGATAGTTTATCCTAGGTGCTTACACCATGCGGTGGAGGTTTGATCCTTTCCCAAGCCTATGGTAATCTATTTTGCTATGACAAGTAGTGAGAGATGTTTTCCATTTCCATATTATGATATTACTTTATTACACTCTTGACGGCGTCAGATCTGGATCTAGGCAATCCGATTATATTATGGGCGGCGGGTTGACGGCGTCAGAATTTTCTTCTTGACGCCGTCACCTTAGAAGATCTATATATAGTTTTGTAATTTTCTTTCATTGAAAGGAGGACAATTTGAGGGACGACTTGAATAAACCCTAGCACGATTTTATCAGTATTTTCAAGGGTTTTCACCCCTTGGAATCTTTCATGTTCAATTAAGATAAGTATCCTTTCAATTCATTCAACTATGTGTTGTTTGAATATATCTTATGCTTGTCTTGATTTTAACATGCTAGGCTAGATCTCTTGTGTGTTTGCTTAGATGTAGGGAAACCTAGATGTTGATTATAGGTTGATTGCTTGTTTATAGTTGTTATGGATGAATGATTTCGATGTTAGGCTTAAGAAAACTGGCAGACTTCCATAGTGTAACTTGCTTGAACGTCTTAAGAAACATGAACCAATGCGTACTAAGGTTTTTATGGTTGTATTTAATGCATGAGCAAATTCTAGTGATCCCATGTTAGGAGCTTCTTGCAGGCTCGACTTATGAGTGAAGTAGGAGCTTATAGAGTTAGGGAAGTACGTACGCCACCCCACGAATGGTATTAAGGAATATAACCTGACGCAACTGTAACAAACTATCAACCTGTAAAACATATCTAGGGAGTAATGAAATCTAAGTAAACACAATTTTCCCATTTATTGTTCACACCACTAGTTACATTAGCTTTATTTTCATTTTTGTTATTTTATTTTGATTGCATCTTAGTTATTGGGTTAGTTGATTAGCAACTAATTCCGCCCACTCCTCTAAAACCCGAGATATTTACTTGTTTTTATAAAAGTATAAAAAATACATAAAGAATCATCCCTCACCTCTAGACCTAGTTTTTAGGCTTTCTAATCCTAGCGACACTATTCCTGAGTTGAACGATCAATCCCCCGGTACTTGTCACTATACTATACTACAATGATCAAGTACACTGCCTGGTGGGGGATGTAAGCTTCTCGAGATCCCTCGAGATGTAAAGCCTGGTGCAATTCCCACGCATCACATAACTTAGTGCCGGGATCCAATGGTATTTTCGTATCATTGCTATCTGTCATACTTGTTTCTTTTAGGATCTTGTTAATATATCTAGTTTGCTTGATTGTAATATCTCCTCCTATCTGTGTAACTTCTATCCCAAGGTAATATGCTAGCAATCCTAAATCGCTCATCTCAAATTTATCTTCCATCTGGGATTTGAACAAGTCTATTTCTTTCTTTAGAGTGCCCGTGATTATCAAATCATCTACATATACTCCAACTATAAGTGTGGAATTCTTGCTTCTCTTTGTGTAAACTGCTTGTTCGAGATTACATTTCTTAAAGTCCAATGATTTCAAGGTTTGATCAAGCTTCACATTCCAAGCTCTCGGTGCTTGTTTTAAGCCATACAAATCTTTGTTTAGCCTGTATACTTTTCCTAGATTTCCTTGTTGAATAAAACCTTCAGGTTGTGTAACATAGACTTCTTCTTTCAATTCTCCATGTAAAAATGCTGATTTTACATCTAAATGGTGTACTTGCCATCCATGATATGCTGCTAGTGCTAATATCAACCGAACTGTCTCTATCCTAGCAACTGGTGAAAACACCTTATCAAAGTCTATTCCTTGTTCTTGTACATAACATATTGCTACTAATCTTGCTTTATATTTGATGAACTTCCCTTGTGCATCTCTCTTGGTTTTATAAACCCATTTGAGTCCTATTGCCTTTTGATTTTTTGGCAATGTTGTGAGAGTCCATGTGTGATTCTTATTAATCGAATCCAGTTCTGCTTTAATGGCCTCAATCCATCATTCATCTGTTGATGCTTCCTTATAGTTACGGGGTTCCTCTTTTATGAATAGTAGACTTTCAGTCTCAACTACATGTGCATTCCTATATATATCCTTTATCTCTTTGAAACCTCGTACTGGTGTATCATCAAATCTCAGTTCTGAGCTTCCTAATGAGATAAAAGTAGCTTCCTCTTCATCTTCTGAGTTGGGTTTGTAAGTGTATGCTAGTGGTGTGATTGGTGAGTCTGGATCTTGTATTTGATCCGATATTGGTTCTTGTGTTGGATACATGTTATCATAGTGTTCTATGTTGACTAGTGTAGGATTTCCATTGTCAACTTCATCTACCACAAAACTAGCCAAAAATGTGTCTTGTGTACTTGTATCCTCTCCACTCTTATCCCAATCCCACGGTTTTGTTTCCATAAACTTTACATCCCTACCAACATGTTTCTTCTTTCCTACTAGATCATATAGCCTACAAGCTTTTGATCCTTCCTCTACTCCTAAGTAAACCATCGGTATGCTTCTGCCGTCCAACTTTTTCAAGTGAGGTATCGTTATCTTAACATAAGCTGTGCATCCGAATATTCTTAGGTTTTCCAGATTTGGTTTTCTGTTGTAGAGTGCTTCATAGGGTGTTTTATCTTCCAGTGCTCGTGTAGGTACCCTATTTAGTATATAAATGGCATGTTTGACTGCTTCCGCCCAAAAAATTAAGGGTAACTTCATCGCTTTCATCATACTTCTAGTAGTTGATAACACCGTCCTATTCTTTCTTTCAACTACTCCATTCTGTTGCGGTGAGTATGGTGTTGTTAACTATCTTGCTACTCCATTATCCTTATAGTATTTAGTGAATTCATTTGATGTAAATTCACCACCTCTATCTGTTCTTAGCATTCTTAACTTCAATCTTAACTCTATTTCAATCTTTTGTCTAAATTCCTTAAATGTGTTGAATGCCTGATCTTTCGATGTTAGAAAATAGGCCCACATAAAACGTGTACAGTCATCTACTAATAAGAAGATGAGCTTCTTTCTAGAATGTGTGGTTGGACTTATGGGACCACAGAGATCTCCATAAACTAAGTCCATTGGGTTCTTAGATCTGAATTTAGCTTGATAGGGAAATGGCGGTCTGCTGTGTTTTCCTAATAAACATGCATCACATACTTGTCCTGCATGATTTATCCTTGGTATTCCTTCTACTAGACCCTTTCATGTCATCTTTTTAATGTAGTCAAAGTTCAGATGACCTAATCTAGCGTGCATAACCATGCTTGGTTATCCACATTTGCTAAGAGACATACAGGTGCTACTATCTGCAGTCTAATACTGTAAAGTCTATTCTTCGATCTTTCTACCTTCATCAACAACTTCCTTTTCTTATCATACAAAGTCAGCTTGTTTCCATCCATGATGATCTTACAACCTATCTCAGTAAGTAGTCCTAGACTAAGTATGTTGCTTTTGAGGTTTGGAATGTAGTAAACATCTGAAACGATCTTTTGTTCCTTGTTTCTACATCCTAGTAATATATAACCTCTACCCTTTATCTCTACGTACGATCCATCTCCAAAACGAACGCGTCCAGTGATGCTTTCATCAATATCCTTAAAATGACTCTTGGCTCCCGTCATATGGTTGCTTGCACCATTATCTAAGTACCATATGCTAGCGTCTATTGTAGCATACTTTACGGGTTGTATTTGTCCTTCATTTAACAATACTTCTTCATGTGTAGTCATTAATAGTGATGGTTCATCGTCTTCTAAGATAAGGTTTGATTGTTCCTTAGTTGCTGGTTGACTTCTACAGTCTCTCTTAAAATGTCCATGTTTCCCGCAATTGAAACATTTTCCTTTCTTCTTATTCCACTCACCTCTATTCTTATTGGGCTTGTCGTTGTGAGTTGAATTTTCTCCATTCGAGTTATCTCTATTTCCTTTATTTTGCCAGTTTCTTCGTGAGTAGTTTGGTCTACCCCTATTCTTGTTAAACCGTTTCTTATTTCTAGAGTGTTCGCCTTGTGTGAATAATAAGTTATCCTGGCTTTCTGCTTGTCCTCCCTTTCAGAGTTTTATCCTTTCCTCGAATGCCTTTAATTTTCCAGTGATCTCATCTAAAGTGATGTCGTCGAGATCATTCGTCTGTTCTATGGATGCTACTATCTGAATGAACCTATCGGGTGTGGAGTCTAATAGTTTTCGTACTAAAAGTGATTCATCCATGGTTTTTTGATGCGTGGGAATTGCACCAGGCTTTACCTCTCGAGGGATCTCGAGAAGCTTACAACCCCCACCAGGCAGTGTACCTGATCGTTGTAGTATAGTATAGTGACAAGTACCGGGGGATTGATCGTTCAACTCAGGAATAGTGTCGCTAGGATTAGAAAGCCTAAAAACTAGGTCTAGAGTTGAGGGATGATTCTTTTTGTATTTTTATATTTTTATAAAAGCAAGTAAAAATCTCGGGTTTTAGAGGAGTGGGCGGAATTAGTTGCTAATCAACTAACCCAATAACTAAGATGCAACCAAAATAAAATAACAAAAATGAAAATAAAGCTAATGTAACTAGTGGTGTGAACAATAAATGGGAAAATTGTGTTTACATAGATTTCATTACTCCCTAGATATCTTTTACAGATTGATAGTTTGTTACAGTTGCGTGGATGGCGGGTTATATTCCTTAATACCATTCGTGGGGTGGCGTGCGTACGTACTTCCCCAACTCTATAAGCTCCTACTTCACTCCTATGTTGAGCCTGCAAGAAGCTCCTAACATGGGATCACTAGAATTCGCTCATGCATTAAATACAACCATGAAAACCTTAGTACGCATTGGTTCATGTTTCTTAAGACGTTCAAGCAAGTTACACTATGGAAGTCTGCCAGTTTTCTTAAGCCTAACATTGAAATCATTCATCCATAACAACTATAAACAAGCAATCAACCTATAATCAACATCTAGGTTTCATTACATCTAAGCAAACACACAAGAGATCTAGCCTAGCATGTTAAAATCAAGACAAGCGTAAGATATATTCAAACAACACATAGACATATTGAATGAATTGAAAGGATACTTATCTTAATTGAACATGAAGGGTTTCAAGGGGTGAAAACCCTTGAAAATACTGATAAAATCGTGCTAGGGTTTATTCAAGTCGTCCCTCAAATTGTCCTCCTTAATGAATGAAAATTACAAATCTATATATATATTTTCCAAGGTGATGGCGTCAAGAAGAAAATTCTGGTGCCGTCAACCCGCCGCCCATAATAAAATCGGATTGAATAGATCCAGATCTGACGCCATCAAGAGTAGTTTTCTTCTGGGCCGTCACGTGTTAAGGGATCATCACGGCCTTGCGTGACGCCGTCATGCCCTAGTGTAAAATCTTTCTGGACCGTCATGGACTCTATCCTCTTCACCTCTTGTTTTTTCCTCTTGACGCCGTCATGTAGAAATTGGTGACGCCGTCAGGTACTGTTCTCAGCAAGGAAAATTAAGACTTTGCCGTTTTCTTTACTTTTACGCTCCAAAAACATCCAAAATGCTTCCTTTTCCAGAGTTCACTCCAAAAGTACCTAAAATCACAAAAGGAACGATTTAGGGCATTATTTGATCAAATAAATTCAAATTCCGGCTTAAATGACCCCCTAAAAATGGATCATTTTTTGCCTCATCATATACCCTTACACTTGAGATTTGCTTGTTCTCAAGCAAAGTCGCTTTTATTCTAATCAAAATACAAGTTAGGGGTCATTTAACACTAATATAAAAGTAATTACAACAAATAATCATTCCACTAAAGACCAAAGACAAGCACGGAGGTCATATACTAGCACCTCACAAATAGTGTTTAGATACTCACATCTCTCGGGTGTAATAAAGTATATATCACAATATGGAAATGGAAAACATCTCTCACTACCTGTCATAGCAAAATTGATTACCATAGGCTTGGGAAAGGATCAAACCTCCACCACATAGCGTAAGCACCTAGGATAAACTATCAAAAAGGTCTTTCAAAGGGTTATAACGTTAGGTGTAGGGATATGGAATATACGGTTTTGTTGGATATAGGCAATCTTTACTGGTGGCGAGTTAATTATCTCGGTTAATTACATGTACAATATGACATTGCTAAGCCAAGACTAGACTCGACTTAAGCTAATAAATCAAAAATAACAAAAACATAAAACAAACATAGAACGAAACGGGATGGTAGTCCGTTTTTTTTTTTTTAATTGCATACACTCTTACCCTACCATCCGAAATAATGCATCATAGGGAATGAACATTCCCCTTACACTTGAATTTTTACATACTTTTACAATAAACTAATCTAATGACTCGAATTAAGATAATCAAAACACTTGGAGTACTTTTAAGATTAACGCACATATGGGGGTAATAATACGATGTTCTTCCCCATTACTCCATAACACAAGTACTTTACCCATGAGTCCCAATCGTCCCAAAACAATATGTATAAGGATATGACTCGATTTAACAACCATGTAATCAATTAGATAATTAACTTGGGTTTAAACAAATAAATATAATGCACTAAAGATGAGTGCATACACGGAAGGCTAAGGCGATTTGGGTGTACATTTAAGTGGGTTGCAACAAATTCTTCCTTTAAGTAAGATGCTTAAAGGTAGAAACGAAAAGATAGGCTCGGAGGGGTGTACTAGGGGTTTCGTGTACTAAAAATAAGTACAACGCTAAGGGTATGGGAAAAATTAATTGACTTAACTAGCCAAGTAATATGACTTAAGTGGTCAAGTAATTATGATACTGGTTTAACACAAGGGTGATCCTAATGCCTCTTATCATGTAGTAAATCCTACTACACGAATGTAATCTCACTAGCGGTCTCGGGATGCATCACTAACGCAAGTTATAGAATCTAAATGCTACCTGTACACTCATAAGCACTAATAATGAATGTTTTTCCTATCAAATCTAAACGCGAACCTCACATATTTGGGTGGAAAATTTTTCTGAATGATACGGTTTTGTGCTAGTCATACGATCTCCTATCCATGAGACGCTTGCTAAGGCTAAAGTTTCACTCCTAAATGTTGTAAAAAATTTTAAATTTGGCGCTAAAATTACATTAACAAGTATTTCTCATAGTTTTATTACACACCTACTGTTGGGAATTAAATAATCAGAAGAATCAGCATAAAGGTTTAAGGAAATACATCAAGTATGTTTCTGCTGATAAAGCACAAAGCACGTTTCCACTGATGGATTCTGCTGAAGAAGGTTTCTACTGATAGTGTTTCTGCTGATGGATTCTGCTGATGCTACTATGACTCATATAACAGCTGTGTAGATAAGTACTACTTATTCTACTGACTCATACACAAGAAAAATATCTTTGTTGTAGTCATCAAATTGAACACTCCAAGTGAGTTGTAATCCTAGATACATGTTGTATCTTAATGACTAACATGATAAGTCATCAACTAGCTAGAATGAAGCTTAGTCATAAGCTAGTAAATTAGATGAGTCATATAAATTGTAAAAGATCTTTTCCTTGGACTATAAAAGGAAGATCTTAGATATGTGTATATATGTGCGTGATAAAAGTGTGATAGATATACACATATACATAGAGAAAAACATTAGAACAAAACACAAGATTCAAGGTCTTTGTAACCCTAGTGATAGTGAAGATCACTCGTATTATTCTGAATAATATTGAATCGTTTGGTGAAATACTTTCATTGTTCTTTGTTCAATAAACACAAGCGTCACAGTTCCATTTCCAATAAACATTCTAAGTGTGGTTAAGTAGATTCCGCATACTTAATCATATTCATTCAAAGTATCATATTTACACATTACAAAGGTCCAACACCTCATAGTGTGTGATCAAATCAAGTGATCCTCTCAGTTGGTATCAGAGCTTCCAGGTTGATCTTTTTGATTTAGAAGAAGAAGAAATGGATGTGGAAGGATTCTGTATGAATTGTGCAAACACTTGAGATGTTAATCTCAGTAATGTGTTTAGGATATTTATGAATGAATGTGAGTTAGCACGCGGAATTTACTAAAACACACTAAAGGAACAAAGGTGGTGAATAAGTAAAAGAGAATGAGCACAACAAGAATAACACAAAACGATTCAATATTATTGATGAAATAATACGGGTGATCTAAACTATCACCAGGATTACAAGTGTAACCTTGAATCTTTGATACGTGAAAAGGTTAAAGATAGAAGTTATGCATGGAAAGCTATGAAAGTTGTATGAAAAGATATGCAAGTTCTATATGTAAGAAGGTGTCTTAAGGGTTCCTTTTATAGTATAAGGAGCCCTTATTACAAGTGGTCAAGTTGCTTAATATAATATACTAGAGGTTTATCTTATCCTAATATTACACCTTTCAAGGTAAAACACTCCATTATATCTACTGAGACTTCTGTACTACTTCTACTTAACGTATAACTTTGTACAAAGACTAATAATAAAAGTAAATATCTCTAATTAAAATATAGCAACTTGTCGTGAAAACTGGCAGGACCTTCTTTAACTAGCAGCACCTTCTTACCCAGAAGGTACTGTTAGTATATCTTCATCATCAGCAGAACTGAAGAGGCAGGCTTAACTATCATTAGCAGGCTCTTCAGACAGACTCTTTACTTTGTGCATTTTATTCCCAACAGTCCTCCCCTAAACTTGTTATTCCCATATAAAATAACCAAGTTTCTTTGTGAATAAAATTCATACCTTGAGGATTTGAGGGAACTCTTCCAAAAACCTTATCTTTTTCTTCTAAGGCTTTCATACTGATCAAGTATGCTCTCCTTCAATCTTTTGACTGCATCAGTCTCTTCTTCACACAAAAGCTTATTGGAGATCAAGACTGATAATACTTCATAGCTTAAAGGATACTCTTTCTCTCCTAGCATAAAGAGCTCTATTCCACTCTGAGTGGAAAGATGATGAACATGACTCATGCTGAAGTATTCCCATGTAACAGATAAATCATAGCAAGGAAATTTCCAATGAGTATCAGAAGGATTTGGATCATATAGTCTGCTGAACTCAACCCATAGCTCTTGCTCCTTTGCATCTGGCTTATACTTGTTTTTCAGCTTCTTTTGAACTAATACCCATAATTCATCTAAATCCATTCTGTTACATGCTCTAAGAAGATTTTCAAAGTTCTTAAAAATCTCAACCTTGTTTCCAACTCTTGTTATCTTCCATGCTTTGCCAAACTTATCATTGTAGATTTCCCAATCTATGACTGGATGCCTTGCATGTAAAGGTTCAGCAAAAATAATTTGTGGAACATGGACAACCATTTCTTTTGTCTGAACAGAAGGCAATTCTGCTTTCTCTGCTTGTTCCTTCTGATCATCTTTTCTTCCTTTGGAAAGTCTTTCTTGTGTATCCATGACAAAACTGGTTTTGTTTCTTCTGTAAGCCTCTAAGTATAGAAGCTTCAATTCATCAAAAGATTTACCTTTGAGATGATGATCCTTCATGTTCACTTCTCTTTTCAGATATATCATGAAGAATTTCTTCTGATCTGCTTCAGAATGTGGCATTTTGAATCCTTTCTTCTGATTCTTCTGGATTTGCTGATAGACATCATCCAATGCCTCTTGATTGTATTTCTTGGTGATGAAATCATTGAGCTTGATTGTCATTTCATCTGAGCTAAGAGATTCATCACAAATCAGGGTATAAGCTTCACCTCTTACAATTGGGTCAATGGAGATGATGTATTGCAGCTGAGCATCAAACATTTCTTGTAGCATTCTTGATTCTTCTTCAGCCCTCAATACTTCTTCTTCATGAAGCTTTTTGGACAACTCTTCATCTACAGCCAATTGTACTTGTTCTTTCTGCTTCATCTTTTTAGGCTTTGGTTCATCTTCAACCACTATTTTCTTGCCCTTGTCTTTTGGTGATGATACTGGACTTGGAGCAGCAGATTGTTCATCAGAAACAAGAAACCTCCCCTGAGGCTGTGATCCTCTCTTTCTTTTGTAAGATACTTGATCAGATCCTTTTAAATTCATAGCTAATAGCCTCTGAATCCCAGCAGGCTCTTGCTCTGCTTCAGCAGTATCTTGCTTTGCTTCAGCAGTATCTGTAGCAGCAGTATCTTTCAAGCTAGCAGGCTCTTGTTCTTGAGTAGCAGGCTCTTCATCAATCACTGGAGTTCCTTCATGAAACTGAAATTGAATCTCTTCTTTATTTTCAGAACTACCCATCCTCCCCATTTTGGAAGAGAGACCCAAACCCTCTGCATCTGAACTTGAGAAACTAGAAACAACCAACTGAGTAGACTTTTTACCCTTCAGTAACTTCACTTTCAACTCTAATTTCTCAACCCTCTTAACTAACTTGGTGTTGATCTCTGTAAAATGTTTGTTTTGACTTTCAAGAGAAGTTTGTAAGTACTGCACTTGCTCCTTTAATTCCCTGATAGTCTGAGCATCTACACTTTGTTGTGGATGAGATTGAGGTGGTGAGTTATGATGTGATAATGATGGTGATGTTGCAGATGATGTTGGTGTTTGTTGATGAGATGGTATTGGTACTGGTGATGGTGGTGTGACTGATGGTGCTGTTGGTGTGGGTGATGGTACTGATGATGGATGTGGTGATGAATGATCAGGTTCTTCAGAATGTTGTGGTAACATTTCCTCAAAAAGTGGTACTTCTTCTCCTTGAAAACCAATTTTCATGTTTGAAAACACCTTGTGTGTAAGTTTGAGAGTCTTAAAAGGTTTGTTTGGGGGAAGTAACAAATGTTTGGATTTGTTTATGAGGCACTGAATGAACCTTGGGTACATTAAAAACTTTGTTTCACTGTCCACATTTTTAACCATTCCTTCAAAAATATATTTTGAAAAGTTGAATTTCTTGTTTGTTGCCAGGCAAATGAGAGCAGCAGCCATGTTACCACTAAATTGCTCCCATGAGGTTTTCTTTTGACTTAAACAATGAAGGATGGTATGAATCAAAAATCTCCATTGAGGGGTAAAATGCTTTTTAAGAAATGTAAGCTTTGTAGAAGTTACATTATACCCCATTTTTGTCAAATTTTCAAATATTTTAGTATCAGGTAGTTGACTAATGCCATCTGAATCATCCAAACGAAGGTGTCTTCTAATGGATGATTCGGTAAAAGTCAATGTTCTACCGTCCACTTTGACCATTAACTCTTGAATCCCATCCTCAAGAGTATTAAGTTTAGCAGTTTGCCAAAATTGTGAAATTTGAGATTCAAAAATAGTGGGATTCACAAGTAAAGCAAACCTGACATAAGAATTGTTTAGAAAATCCACTGCTTGATGAAAAGTTTCATTGTCATCAGACTTTTCCAAAAATGCTAATTGGTTGTGACGTTTGACAAAACTTAGACGAGCCATGGTGAAAGGTTTGATGAAAATTTTGATTTCGATGGTGGGATTTTATTGTTGTACTGGTAGAAGATGAAAGGTGAGTGTGAATTATGATAAGGATTGATTATGAGAGAAATGACTTTTGACCGACTATAAAAGTTATGGATAAGAAATTGAAGAGGCGGTCAAAAAAAGATCTTTTATTATAATAACTATATCCTTAATTCGAGGAAAACATGAATAATTCACAAAAATACCCTTTTAAAAACAATGGCTACCCTTTTAAAAACAACGGCTATAATTGAGCCTGACAGACTCAACGGCTATGTAGCAGTACCATTTTACTCTACTAGTTCTAAAATTTGAACTACCAGTACCTTGTTTTGAAATAAAACTTGGCAGTCTCTTTGAAATTTTAGAAAATATCCCTTATAGTTTTTAGCAAACTACCAGCTATCAACGGATTTGACAAGTCTTTACCAAGAGCCGTTTGCTTTGGACTAGTCAGTTCGTTTAAGTTTTGAAACTGGGTGAACTGATTACCTTATAGTTTTTAGCAAACTATCAGCTATCAACGGATTTGATAAGTCTTTACCAAGAGCCGTTTGCTTTGGACTAGTCAGCTCTTAAAGTTTTGAACAACTTGGTGAACTGATTACCATTTCCATATCCTGATTGTGTTAGCAAGCTTTGAGTAACCTGAAATGGTTAGTTGTAAACCAAAAGAACAGAGTGCAAAGCACTTGTTTTATAGCATTGTTAACATTTAAACATCAAGATGAGCAAAAATAGAGCAAACTTTGAACTAACAGTACCAATTTTGTACTGACAGTACCTTATGACTAACTAGCAGTACCATGATTAGAGGCCAGAACTTGTTTATTTATATACAAAACACATGTTTTTCAAAGATTTATCATACCAATACCTGCTACCAGGTATTTAAACCTACCTAAATCAAAAGCTTTGGTGAGAAGGTCTGCAAAATTATTTTCAGAATCAATTTTGACAACTTGAATTAACCTTTTCTCATTGCAATCTCTTAAGAAATGGTGTCTGATTTCAATGTGTTTTGTTTTTGAATATTGAACTGGATTTTTGATGATACATATAGTACTGCTATTGTCAATGTAAATAATGGTGTTAAGAAAATTGTACCCATAGTCAAGCAATTGATTCTGGATCCAAAGAACTTGGCCACAACAACTTGCACTTGCAACATATTCTGCTTCAGTTGTAGAGTTGGCCACCATTGTTTGCTTCTTGCATTGCCATGATATGAGTCTGCAGCCAAGAAATTGACAACCACCAGTTGTGGATTTTCTGTCTAGGGTTGCACCAGCATAGTCACTATCTGAGTAAGCTACCAAATCAAAAGATGATTCCCTTGGATACCATAGACCCAACTTAGGCTGGCCCTTGAGTTATCTGAAGATTCTTTTGACTGCTGTGAGATGAGAAACTTTTAGATTGACTTGAAACCTTGCACATACACATACTGAGAACATGATATCTGGTCTTGATGAAGTAAGGTACATTAGGGACCCAATCATTGATCTGTAGTTGTGCACATCAACATCTTCACCCTCAGCATCTTTGTGTAACCCCTTTTCTGGATCCATTGGTGTACTTGCAACCTTTGAATCTGCAAACCCAAATTTCCTTAGGATCTCTGCTACATACTTATCTTGGCTGATAAATATGCCTTCATTAGATTGTTTCACTTGGAGACCCAGAAAGAAAGTAAGTTCCCCCATGGAACTCATTTCAAACTTACTATGCATAAGTTTTTCAAACTCTACACACAATTCCTGATTTGTAGATCCAAAGATAATGTCATCAACATAAATCTGCACCAGCAAGATGTCTTTCTTGGTTCTTTTGATGAACAAAGTTGGATCAATCTTGCCTTTTTGAAATCCATTTTCCAATAAATAGAAAGCCAATGTTTCATACCATGCTCTAGGAGCTTGGTGTAGACCATAAAGAGCTTTGGTAACCTTGTACACCTTGTCTGGATATTCTGCATCAATAAAGCCTGGAGGTTGAGAAACATACACCTCTTCTTCAATAGTACCATATAAAAAGGCACTTTTGACATCCATTTGGTAGACAGTGAATCCTATGAAAGAAGCATAGGC
Organism: Artemisia argyi; assembly: GCA_030686995.1. Lineage (NCBI taxonomy): Eukaryota > Viridiplantae > Streptophyta > Magnoliopsida > Asterales > Asteraceae > Artemisia > Artemisia argyi. The sequence goes on along the minus strand of CM060678.1, from coordinate 190,501,890 downwards.
CAAGAATAGCCTAATTGCTTCAATTCTTGCAACTGGAGCAAAAACTTCTTCATAATCCACTCCTTCTTCTTGAGTATACCCTTGGGCCACCAATCTGGCTTTGTTTTTGATCACTATTCCCCTTTCATCTTTCTTATTTCTGAAGACCCATTTGGTTCCAATTGCCCTGTAACCTTTGGGCAAATCAACCAGTACCCAAACCTTCTGCAGTTTGAATTGAAGTAGCTCATCTTGCATTGCTTCAACCCAGCTTGAATCATCTAAGGCTTTTGTAATGTTTTTGGGTTCTACTTGAGAGAGAAAGCATGAAAACAGGCATATGTGGGCAACTTCATGGTTCTTTTCTTCATATACAGCTAGGACAAACCCATCATTGTCTGAAGATAAGACTTGAGTTCTTGTTTAACACCAGAATCAATGCTGCCAATCACATTTTCAATGGAGTGATCTTTGAGAATTCTTGGGTTGTGTGTTGTAGGAACATCATAGGAAATTGGAAGGTTTCCAATCCCTATATCTTCTGGTAAGGAATCATCTGATAGAACATTTAATGGTTCAGCAGGACCAATTTGTGAACTGGCAGTACCATCTATTGAACTGGCAGTACCATCTTGTGAATTGACAGTACCATTTCCATTTTCAGAATTTTCTTGATTCCCTTGATCTTGAGTTCCATGATCATCTTCAACACCTTCATTTGTAGTATTTGAAGGCCCTCCATGACTTGAAGATGAATCCAATCCTGTCCAAATTGGCATCAAGATGTAATCTTGATCCTCAGATGCTTCATCATTGTCTTCAAAACCTGCATTATCATTAGTATTTGTACCTGTGACAGGCACATAATTCATAGATTCTGAAGGTTTATCAATGTCAAAACACCAATCTGGTCCAGTGCCTGCAACATTTGGTAGTTTCTCTTGGAACTCTATGTGCAGGTTTTCTTCCACTAGCCTAGTGCATTTATTAAACACCCTATAGGCCTTACTTTGCAAAGAATACCCTATCATGTAGCCTTCATAAGCTTTTCCTTCAAACTTTCCTAGATGATCTTTGGTATTGAGAATAGTGACATGACATCCAAAAGGTCTCATAAAACTTAGAGATGGTGTTCTACCAAATAAAAGTTCATAAGGAGTCTTTCTATGAGGTTTAATCACAAGAACCCTATTCTGTACATAACAAGCAGTACCTACTGCTTCAGCCCAAAATGAAATAGGCAACTTAGAATCTACTAGCATTGTTCTAGCAGCCTCAATAAGTGTTCTATTTTCCCTTTCTGCTACTCCATTTTGCTGTGGGGTTCTAGCTACACTATATTCTCTTTTTATTCCTTTTTCTTTGCAAAATTCATCCATAACTCTATTCTTGAATTCTGTCCCATTGTCACATCTAATTACTTTTACTTTCTTATCAATTTGGTTTTCTATCCCTGTAATGTAGGACTTAAGGATCTCACTTGTTTCATCCTTAGTTCTTAAAAAGAAAACCCAAGAGAATCTGCTGTAATCATCAGTAACTACAAGACAATATCTTTTACCATTCAAGCTATTCACAGAAGTAGGACCAAAGAGGTCTATATGAAGCATGTATAAAGCTTGAGAAATTGAGTTATGGGTCTTGGGCTTACAAGAAGCTCTATGTTGTTTGCCTTTTAGACAATCAACACAGGTTTGGTCATTTTGAAAAATCTTTTTGGGTAAACCTCTAACCAAATCATATTTTGCAATTGTATTGATTGTTTTGAAGTTTACATGACCAAGTCTTCTATGCCAAAGCATAGATTCATCCAATGAGGCTTTTGCTACTAGACAGGTTAAGCTCTCTTTAGGAACAATGTTCTTTAAATCAACAATGTACATATTGTTCTTTCTAGGGATTTTAAGAAGAATCTGACTTTCATCAGGGATTTTAAAATCAGGAGAAAGTACAATGCATTCAGTGTCAGTAAAAAGAACTTTGTTCTTTGTGTCACACATTTGTGAGACACTTAAGAGATTAAACTGTAGTTCTTTCACAAAATACACATTTTCAAAATCTAATTTACTGGTTTTAATTGTACCTTTACCAGTAATCTTTCCTTTGATTCCTCCCCCAAAGGTAACATATCCTCCATCAAATGATTTAAAGTCTGTGAGGTAAGACATGTTGCCTGTCATGTGCCTTGAACATCCACTATCTACATATCCTTGATCTGCAATATCATTTGAATGTTCCTGCACATGTATATACATATTAGTTTCTTTGGGGTACCCAAGCCATGACTGACTTGGGTTTGCCTCGTGCATCAATGTAATCAAACCTTTTTAGGACTGTTGATGCACCATTTGGTTGGAGTGGTCTCCAAATCCAACATGCTGAGGACTTAACAGCATTTTCATTTTTGACACATTTTGTGGTTTTTGGTCTGACAGTACCAAATTTGGTAGTACCATTTGGTCTAGCAGGACCATATGGTCTAGCAGAACCTTTTGGTTTTGGTTTCCAGTCTTGTGTTTTATCCACAAAATTCCTTTCAATATGACTTTTCACAACTTTTGGTGTATGTTTGAAAGTATTACTTGCACCCTTAGTAGTGAACTTTGGGTAAATAGGCTCATTTGTTCTAACAGTATGATTGACTTTTGGTGTGTTAGATTTCACAGAACCTTTTCTGGGGTTTGTTTTACTTGTTTTAGACCTTGATGTACTCCCAGAAACCCAATTGTTACAATAAGCATGAGTATGATTAAAACTACCACAGTAATAGCATGCCTTATTGTACAAAACAAAGTTATCACCAAGTTGATGTGACTTAAGATTGTTCCAATTTCTCTGACTACCTCTAGGTTTGCTATTACATTTAGCACAACAGTCAACAGTTTTTAGAACAACTTTAGCCTTTGTGATACTTTCTACACTTTTAGGACTGATTAGTCCTACTTTGTTTCCTTTCTTAGAAACAGTCTCTTTTCTATTCTCATCAGATGTACAACCTTCAACAGTTGTAACATCTGAGCTCTTATCAGTGAGCACCTTTTCTTTGGAGAGAGAAGTATTACTTGTACTCTCAAAAGGTTCACTATTTTCTACAGGTTTTACTTTTTCTAGTGGTTTATTTGTGAGCTCATGTAGACCTGATTCAGCAAGATCTAAACCTGGGGGACAAGGAATTCCTCTGTAAGGAGGAGGACATGTGTTGTATCCAATCCCAGATTTGATTTTCTTGTTCATTTGGTTCTCAACTATACTTTTAGTACAAGCAGAAGCATTTTCTAATGTTGTAACAGTTAGTTGAATATTATCTTTTGCTTGTTTCACTTTAGCAAACTCAGTTCTTAACAGGTTTATTTCAGCATCTTTAAGAAATATGTCTTTATTAAGAATAGCTTTTGTGTCAGAAAAGGTGAGTTCATTTTCTCTAAAGTGAATTATCTGTTTCTCAAGTTTGGACATACCACACTTATGATTAACTAGGTCTTGATGAGTTTTTTCTTTGTTCTTCTTTCAGCTCATCATAAAGTTTTCTTAAGATTTCTAGTACTTTAAAAACTTCACAAGTAGCAGAACATTTAGTAATTTGTACCTCAGGATTGGAGAGAGCCATTAAAGCCATTTCATTTGAGGATGACTCTTCTTCACCCATAAAGCTCCAATCAAAACCCAGCCCATCAATGGCTACCATAGCTTTTGTTTCAGTGATGTCCACTTCCTTGCTCTTGTTCTCATTGTTTCCCCTGTTTTTGTTCTCAAAACCTCTTCCCTTATCACCCTGCTTCTTTGGTCTTCTACATTCTCTTGAGTAGTGACCCTTCATGTGGCAGTTGTAACACTCCACTTTAGATTTGTCATACCCAGCAGGTTCATTGCCATTGATGACAATCTTCTTTCCAGTCCTCATCAAATATTTCTTAGCCCTCATGCTAAGAAGTGAAAGCTGCCATTTTATGTCCATTTCTTCAAGATCATCATCACTGATCTCTTGAAGATCTTCAAAGGTCAATGTGGAACCATTGTGTTGTGATGTTAGGAAAGCACAACCAATTGTTTCATCTAAAATGGTTTTGGTACTGCTGGAAGTACTGGCAGTACCAAAATTTGTGTTGGCAGTACCTTCTTCTCCACCATCTTCATCAACTTTCTTGGTAGTACCATGAGATGACATAAATGCCATATTTCCTGAGCTTGAACTAGTAGACTTCTTTAGTTCATGCTCTACTATCTTGAAGTTGCTGTAAAGATCATTGAGACTCATGGAATCAATATCTGGTTTGTTTTTCCAGACAATGACATGCATTGCCCATTCAGAGGGTAGACTTCTAAGGAATTTGGAGTTTAAGTCTTCTTGAGATATTATCACTTCATGAATGGCTAACTGACTAAAAAGCTTTTGTAGTTTATTGAACATGTTGTCCAAAGACTCATTTGGTGTGGCTAAAAAAGTTTTCAAACTGTTGTTTTAAAAATGTTTTTTGGGTTTTCTTGGTGGCATCATTTCCACCAAATCTAGCCACAATAGCTTGAAAAAGGGTTTTAGCACACTTGTATTTGTTAAAGACTAGAAGCTGATCATTTGGAATAGACATGAGAAGCATACTCCTAGCTTTAAGATCATTTCTCTTTTGAATTCTTTCTTCAGCAGTTATTGGATTTACTTGCACAGTTGTGACAAGTGCATCATTTACTGTGGAGGTGGTGGTTGCTAGTTTAAATGAGTTTCCTTCTTCAATGATCTCCCAAAGTGCATAGTCTTGCACTTGGAAGTATTGTTCAACCCTTAGTCTCCACATTTCAAACTCATTCTGTTTGAGTAATGGAAGTTTTGCAGCTACATTGGTTTGAATGTGCTCAACATCCATTTTTGCTTTGTTCTTTTATGTCGTAAATATCAGCCTCGCTCTGATACCACTTGTGGAAGGATTCTGTATGAATTGTGCAAACACTTGAGATGTTAATCTCAGTAATGTGTTTAGGATATTTATGAATGAATGTGAGTTAGCACGCGGAATTTACTAAAACACACTAAAGGAACAAAGGTGGTGAATAAGTAAAAGAGAATGAGCACAACAAGAATAACACAAAACGATTCAATATTATTGATGAAATAATACGGGTGATCTAAACTATCACCAGGATTACAAGTGTAACCTTGAATCTTTGATACGTGAAAAGGTTAAAGATAGAAGTTATGCATGGAAAGCTATGAAAGCTGTATGAAAAGATATGCAAGTTCTATATGTAAGAAGGTGTCTTAAGGGTTCCTTTTATAGTATAAGGAGCCCTTATTACAAGTGGTCAAGTTGCTTAATATAATATACTAGAGGTTTATCTTATCCTAATATTACACCTTTCAAGGTAAAACACTCCATTATATCTACTGAGACTTCTGTACTACTTCTACTTAACGTATAACTTTGTACAAAGACTAATAATACAAGTAAATATCTCTAATTAAAATATAGCAACTTGTCGTGAAAACTGGCAGGACCTTCTTTAACTAGCAGTACCTTCTTACCCAGAAGGTACTGTTAGTATATCTTCATCATCAGCAGAACTGAAGAGGCAGGCTTAACTATCATTAGCAGGCTCTTCAGACAGACTCTTTACTTTGTGCATTTTATTCCCAACAATGGATACAGAATCTATTCAAACAAATGTTGCTGCAAAGTTGCCAGTTCTCAAACAGAATGAGTTTGAATTGTGGAGGTTAAGAATAGAACAGTTTTTCCAGGTGCAGGATTACACTCTCTGGGAAATCATTGAAGATGGAAACTCTTTCAAACCCACAACCACTTTATCAATAGTTGAAGGTAGGGAAATTTAAGTTGTTCAAACTATCCCTACAACTGCTGATGAAAGAATAAAGAAGAAGAATGACCTCAAGGCCAGAAGCATGCTGATGATGACCATTCCAAATGATCAACTTATAAACTAAAGATTCCAAGTCATTATTTGAGGCAATTGTTGCAAGGTATGGAGGGAATGAGGCCACCAAGAAGACCCAGAAAACCCTTCTCAAGCAGCAGTTTGAAAATTTCTCATCAACCATGAATGAATCTCTTGACCACATGTTTACAAGGCTACAGAAAATTGTGAGTCAACTTGCTGTTCTTGGGGTTGACATACCTCAAGAAGATTTAAACTCAAAATTTTTGAGAAGCTTACCTGAAGAGTGGGCTATGCATGTTGTTGTTTGGAAAAATAAACCAGACATAGACACTATGGATCTTATGGATTTGTATAGCAACTTTAAAATTGTGGAACAAGAAGTAAAGAAAACTGGAGTCTCAAGTTCATATAATGGGAACATGGCTTTTATGTCATCTCCTAGTATTTCAAACCCAGTTAAAGATGAAAAGGTTGATAGTGGAGCTGGTGCTGCTAGTTCATCAAGCAGTACTTTTGGTATATTGAATGAAAAGGCTTGTTGTGCCTTTTTCACAAGCCAGAATAATGGGTCCATGCTTACTCATGAAGATCTCTTAGAAATCAATGATGATGATTTAGAAGAGATGGATCTAAAATGGCAAATTTCTCTTCTTAGCATGAGGGCTAAGAAATTCTATCAGAGGACGGGGAAGAAACTCACCATCAGCAGCAATGATACTGCTGGTTTTGACAAGTCAAAGATAGAATGCTATAACTGTCATATGTTGGGGCACTTCTCAAGAGAATGTAGAAGGCCAAGGCAACAAGATAGCAAGAATAGAGGTTTTGGAAGCAAGTCCAAGACAGGGGAATCAACCAATCCAAAGGCTATGGTAGCTATTGATGGATTAGGATTTGATTGGAGCTTTACTGTTAATGAAGAAGAAACTTCTCCTCAGACAGCTCTTATGGCTTTCACCACAGAGGTACAACCTGATAAAATTTGTTCAAATAATTGTTCTGCTCTTAAAAGTTTAGAAACCTTAACCAAATGTTATGAGAATCAAAGGAAAGAATTAATTGATACAGCTCATAGCTTAACAAATCATAAAAGAGGTATAGCTACTCTAGAGGAACAAGTCATACATTTTCGAACAAATGAATCTATCTTTACTGATGTCAAAATTCTTCTTGAAAGAGAAATAATGTTTAAAGATAATGACATTTGTAACTTGAAAGCTGAAGTAGATAGGCTTAGAAAGGATAAAGAGAATATTCAAATGAGTGTAGAAACACTAGATTATGCATCTAAGGGTGTGACTAACTTAATTGAATGTCAAGTTATTAATAAAGCTAAGTCTGGTGTTGGATACAAATCTGTTCCTCCACCATATAGAGGTATTCCTTCACCCCCAGGAATTGACCTAGAACACACAGGATTACCTGAATTTCAACTACCTGAATTAAATTATGGTGTTCAACCAAAATCTAATGTAGTTGTTAATGAACCTTTGAAAGAAAGTGAAAGTTTAAGTAAAACTTCACTTCCTAAGGACAAGGTGTGTTCTTGTAGAAAGTCAGATGGTCCAATCTTTGAGGACTCAACATCTGATAATAAAAAGGATAAACAGGTTATGTCTAAACCTGAAGTGGTTAAGAAAGCAAGAACAAGAGTTCCTAAGATAGTCAAACACAATATTGATAGGCCTAAGACCAATGAAAAACATGTTAGGCAACCAGTAAGATATTGTGAACAATATAGAACCATAAACAAACCCAGAGGTAACCAAAGGAATTGATATAGCCTCAAATCTCTCCAACAAAGAGATAACAAAGTTTGTTACACATGTGGTAGTTTTGACCATCTTGCATCTTTCTGCAACCAATGGGTAACTGGGTATGAAAGTAATAGAGTGAACTACAAAAGGCAAACATCTAAATCTCATTTTCACTCTAATTCCAAAAGATCAAAACCCAAAATAGTCACAAAAGTAGTTCCTGCTGATAGAGCAAAAACTGTTCCTGCTGAAAGGAAAATGGTTTCTACTGAAAAACCATATATGACAGTTTACCAAAAATCAACAATTAAGGGTGCAAAAACAACTTTCAAACATGCATCTAATATTGTTCAAAGGCCCATTCAAACAAAAGCAGTGGTCCAAAAACAAGTTTGGAGACCAAAAGATACAACTGCAATGCCATCAGTTTCTGCTGATAGCCAAACAGTTCATATTACTGCTAAGGGAAACAGGGCAAATGCTGTTAAGGCCTCAGCATGTTGGATTCTTAAATCCAATGTTGCATCAACAATTCTCAAAAGATTACATTTCATTGATGCAAGAGGCGGATCCAAGTCAAAAATGGTTTGGATCCCAAAACAAAACTAATTCCTTTATTTATGTGTAGGGACATTCATCAGCAGATGCTGAAGATCAAGGATTCTCAGATAGTTGATGTTCAAGGCACATGACAGGCAACAAGTCTTATCTCTCAAATTTTCAATCAGTAGATGGAGGCTATGTTACCTTTGGAGGAGGAATTAGAGGAAAAATTACTGATAAAGGTACTATTAAAACCGGTAAATTAGATTTTGAAGATGTGTACTATGTGCAAGAGCTTAAGTATAATCTTTTTAGTGTCTCACAAATGTGTGACAAAAAGAACAAAGTTCTCTTTACTGACACCGAATGTCTTGTATTTTCTTCTGATTTTAAGATGCCTGATGAAAGTCAAGCACTTCTTAGAATTCCAAGAAAAGGCAACATGTACAGTGTTGATATGAAGAAGATTGTTCCAAAAGATTCTCTTACTTGTCTTATTGCTAAGGACACATTGGATGAATCTATGAAATGGCATAGGAGGCTTGGTCATATTAACTTCAAAACCATAAATAAGATTGTCAAAGATGGTTTGGTTAGAGGTTTACCTCAAAAACGATTTGAAAATGATCAAACATGCATTGCTTGTCTTGAAGGCAGACAACATAAAGCCACTTGTAAGCCCAAAATTTTTAACTCTATCAATCAATCATTGTTTATGCTGCATATGGACTTATTTGGTCCTATAAATGTTAGAAGTTTGTTTCATAAGAGATATTGTCTAGTTATTACTGATGACTTTAGTAGATTTACATGGGTATTCTTTTTAGGTACTAAGGATGAGACTTCTAGCATCCTTAAGACCTTCATTACAGAGATAGAAAACCTAGTAAGCAAAAGAGTAAAAGTCATTAGATGTGATAATGGGACAGAATTTAAAAATAGAGTTATGGATGATTTCTGCAAAGAAAAAGGTATTAAAAGAGAATTTAGTGTTGCAAGAACTCCACTACAGAATGGAGTTGCTGAAAGGAAAAATAGAACACTAATAGAAGCTGCTAGAACTATGTTAGCTGACTCTAAGTTGCCTATAACTTTTTGGGCAGAAGCAGTCAACACTGCTTGCTATGTTCAAAATAGAGTTTTAGTTGTCAAACCTCACAATAAGACATTATATGAACTTTTTAGAGGTAGAACTCCTGAAATAGGATTTCTTAGACCTTTTGGATGTCATGTGACAATTCTTAATACCTTAGACCATCTTGGAAAGTTTGATGGAAAAGCAGATGAAGGATTCTTAGTTGGATATTCTATCAATAGCAAAGCATTCAGAGTATACAACATGAGAACTAGAAGAGTAGAGGAAAATCTACATGTGAAGTTTTTGGAAAATAAAACCAATGTAGAAGGTCAAGGTCCCAAATGGCTATTTGATCTTGAATCTCTATCCAAATCAATGAATTATGTGCCTTTTGTTGCAGAATCTAATGAATTTTCAGGTTCACAAACTGCTGATGCAACAAATGGAGAAGGATTAGAGAATGAGGCGAATCAAGATTATGTGATAATGCCAATATGGACAAATACAAGTGTGGATTCAACTTCAATATATGGTGAATCTTCTTCTGGAAATTCTAAAGAAGATGTTGAAGATGAATACAAGGAAGAAAGACCTAAGGAACAAGAGTTTCAAGTCAGAAGTAACACTGCTGTTTCTGCTGATAAGCAAATCGTTCCCACTGATAAGCAAAATGTTTCTACTGATGGACAATCAGAAGAAACACAAGCAAATCTCTCTGAAGATGAGGTGGATTTCAACAACCTTCCACCTGATTATCAAGTTCTTTCTACTCCACACTCAAGGATTCACAAAGTCCACTCCCTGGATAATGTAATTGGAGATGTACAATCTGGAGTAAAGACAAGACAACAATTGATGTCTTCAGATCAACAAGGGCTTCTTGATGCCCTTTATGCTTCAAAACAACATGAGTTTTCAAACTCTTGCTTATTTGTATGTTTTCTCTCACAAGATGAACCAAATAATATTCATAAAGCCCTAGAGAATTCAAGCTGGTTGGAGGCTATGTAAGAGGAGCTTCTTCAGTTTAAGATTCAAAAGGTATGGGTGCTAGTTGATTTACCAAGTGGTGTAAGGGTAATTGGCACTAGATGGGTTTTTAGGAATAACAGGGATGAAAGGGGCATAGTGATAAGAAATAAAGCTAGATTAGTAGCTCAAGGGTACACACAAGAAGAAGGGATAGACTATGAAGAAGTTTTTGCTCCAGTAGCAAGGATTGAAGCCATTCGACTCTTTTTGGCTTATGCTTCATTTATGGGATTCACAGTTTATCAAATGGATGTCAAGAGTGCTTTCGTATATGGTACTATTGAAGACGAGGTGTATGTCTCACAACCCCCTGGTTTTGTTGATCCTGACCATCCAGACAAAGTGTACAAGGTTGTTAAAGCTCTATATGGCCTACATCAGGCACCAAGAGCTTGGTATGAAACACGAGCTTCCTACTTAATTTCAAATGGATTTCAAAGAGGCAAGATAGATCAGACACTTTTCACCAAGAAGCATAAGAAGGATCTTTTGCTAGTTCAAGTGTATGTGGATGATATCATCTTTAGATCTACAAGGAAGGAGATGTGTTTGGAGTTTGAGAAGCTTATGCACAATAAGTTTCAGATGAGTTCCATGGGGGAACTTACATTCTTTTTGGGTCTGCAGGTTAAACAATCAAGAGAAGGAATCTTTATTAGTCAAGACAAATATGTTGCAGAGATTCTTAGAAAGTTTCAATTTGCTGATTCCAAAATAGCAAGCACACCAATTGATCCTGAGAAGCCACTTCTTAAAGATGTAGAAGGAACTAATGTGGATGTACATACATACAGAACTATGATAGGTTCTTTGATGTATCTTACATCATCAAGACCTGATGTCATGTTCTCTGTTTGTGCTTGTGCAAGATATCAAGTAACTCCTAAGGTTTCTCATTTAACAGTAGTCAAGAGAATTTTTAGATATCTCAAGGGTCAACCTAGGTTGGGTTTGTGGTATTCTAAGGAGTCATCTTTTGACTTGGTAGCATACTCAGATAGTGATTATGCTGGTGCTAGCTTGGACAGAAAGTCAACAACAGGAGGATGTCAATTCCTTGGGTGTAGACTTATCTCATGGCAGTGTAAGAAGTAGACAATGATGGCTACTTCAACAACTGAAGCTGAATATGTAGCTGCTGCAAATTGTTGTGGTCAAGTCCTATGGCTTCAAAACCAACTTCTTGACTATGGGTACAATTTCTTACATACCATTATTCATATTGATAATAGTAGTACAATTTGCATTATTAAAAATCCAGTGCAACATTCTAAAACAAAACACATTGAAATAAGACATCATTTTATTAGAGATTATAATGAAAAGAGGTTAATTCAAGTAATGAAAATTGCTTCAGAACAAAACTTTGCAGATCTTCTTACAAAAGTTTTTGATGTTGGAAGATTTCAGTACTTGGTAGCAGGTATTGGAATGCTTAATCTTTAAAAAGTTTCAATATAATGTGTTCTTGTATATAGATTTTGTTAATGCATCTAACTTTGTCATCTAAAACTACTATTACCAATTTAAAGTTATTCATACAGTTAGTTCTATGATTATTCTAATTCAAGACAAGTACTTTGTACTTTGTTCTTTTGGTTTTAGACTAACAGTTTCAGGTATGAATGTTTGAGCTGAAAGGCTATTTCAAGTGAAATCTGCTGATCAAAGCTACTGATCATTGCTGCTGATATAATAGGTTCATGATAGAAAAAGTTTGGGACTTCAAAACTCCTTAAAAATCCTTTCTTGAAATCTGATTATGATGTTTCACATTGAATTGATAAATTAGTTGATCAGTTAATAACTGATACAACTCACTTTCTATCATTTTATACTCTCAAGTATAATGTGACTAATCTACGGATATCTGATAGAAAGAACAGCGAGCAAAAGTGAATCTAACACTTGTGTTAGAGGTAACAAATGCCACGAGCTGGAAACCCTGTAAAGAAAGCCTTTTGAATAGGTTTATCTGTACACAGGCAGTTATTTATAACTGAAAACATTGGTTCTCACACAACCAGAGGTTGCTTTAAACCGAAATTTTGATTAAGTGTTAGTTACCACACTTAATCCCTTCAAAATGGTTGTAAGTAGTATGATTTTTCATAATAAAATCATATACATACTGCTAAGGCAAAAGTTTCTTAAAAGGATTTTCAAAAGATGACTTTAAAAACCATCATCAGATGGACCATGAGTCAAAAACGTCCATTGAATCACCTCTCATAGGAGTTAACACACCTAGAAGTGATGAGGGCAGAATCTTAAACTCTTAAGGAATTGATGGCTTCATGTACTAATTGTCTGAAAACATGGAAATCGCTAGATCAGATGATATGATATGATTGTGAGAGATCTTCCAAACAGGGGAGGAAATTGCTCAGGAGAGAAATAAATCTCAGGGGAGGTTACAAAAGCGCTTTAAAGGAAGATTAACCAAGGAAAAAGAAGGAAAAGATAAGAGCATACAAGATGATGACATGGTTTCTACTGATAAAGAACAAGAACAAAGCTGATAGGAGAAAGTTCTATCTAGATCATAAGATGAAAGGTTTCAAGTTCAGTTCACTACGTTTGTTCATCACTTCCAAAGACATGCTGAAAGATGATTTCTACTTCTTAGAACAAGCATCCAAGATACACAACATCATTGCCTCTTATAATTCTTCAAGTTGAATATTGCACCATCTTTTAGTCCAAGAATGGAGCAAAGAAAAGAAAGCTGATGAGTTACAGAGAAAGACATTCAATCACTCAAAAGAGAAGAAAGTTCAGATCACAGTCTGACAATGAAGTGTTTGAAAGATCTTCACAAAGTTCTCATTTAATTCAGAAAAACATGTTTGAATGTAATTCACATGTTTAGGGGAGGATTGTTGGGAATTAAATAATCAGAAGAATCAGCATAAAAGTTTAAGGAAATACATCAAGTATGTTTCTGCTGATAAAGCACAAAGCACGTTTCCACTGATGGATTCTGCTGAAGAAGGTTTCTACTGATAGTGTTTCTGCTGATGGATTCTGCTGATGCTACTATGACTCATATAACAGCTGTGTAGATAAGTACTACTTATTCTACTGACTCATACACAAGAAAAATATCTTTGTTGTAGTCATCAAATTGAACACTCCAAGTGAGTTGTAATCCTAGATACATGTTGTATCTTAATGACTAACATGATAAGTCATCAACTAGCTAGAATGAAGCTTAGTCATAAGCTAGTAAATTAGATGAGTCATATAAATTGTAAAAGATCTTTTCCTTGGACTATAAAAGGAAGATCTTAGATATGTGTATATATGTGCGTGATAAAAGTGTGATAGATATACACATATACATAGAGAAAAACATTAGAACAAAACACAAGATTCAAGGTCTTTGTAACCCTAGTGATAGTGAAGATCACTCGTATTATTCTGAATAATATTGAATCATTTGGTGAAATACTTTCATTGTTCTTTGTTCAATAAACACAAGCGTCACAGTTCCATTTCCAATAAACATTCTAAGTGTGGTTAAGTAGATTCCGCATACTTAATCATATGCATTCAAAGTATCATATTTACACATTACAAAGATCCAACACCTCATAGTGTGTGATCAAATCAAGTGATCCTCTCACCTACCATCAAACAAACAAACTCAAGTGAAAGTGTATCCTATAAGGTATCATCATTTACCCTCCCCTTACACTTAGGATGAACATTGTCCCCAATGTTCAATTAAAGAATGTAAAAGTGAAATAGGTAAAAGAATGAAATCAAATACTCCCCTGATTCGTTCGGTGTGGATAGAGTGGTAACAAGGTTAGATCTTCCTCCAAGAAAATGAACAATCAAAGCTTCCCTTCCAGAATATAAATCATCTTATTGTCATACATAACCTATTAAACTTGAGAAAACAAACAAGGCAACCTCGCGTAAAATCGGCGGCAATCTATATATATTAACAAATCCTAGAAAACAATGTAAGATATAATGCTTGTGGAATGAATGTTTGCAGATTTCCTGGAGTTTATAAAACTAAAGATTTAATAAAAACTTTAAGACTCCGTTAGAAAAACAAAACTAGCAAAATTTCCAGAATTTTACACATGACGCCGTCAGGAATTAATTCCTGACGCTGTCAGAAGTGATCTATAGAAATCCTTACGTTAAGTTTCCGGAAAATTTTTCGAAAACTTATGTCCTACTTCCTGGAAAATCCTGCAAAACATCATTATGACTCGATACAAGCATTTGATTCTAACAAATACGAATATACATGTCCATTTAATATTGTGGAGAACCATGATCAATTTTGTTTCTTAAAAACATATTTGGGGTTTCCCCTTACACTTATCTTTTGTGAAATACATTTGGATGAAGTTAAAACTAAGCCAAACGACAAAATAAAGTATTTTCACCATTTTAGTTTTGAAACATGATCTACCAACAATAAAAATAAAGCATGCATACGGAAACAAATAACAATCAAACAATTAAAAATCACACAAAACATGGGTTGCCTCCCAAGAAGCGCTTTTCTTTATTTACGAGTCTTGTAGCTAGACTCAAGGTCATGGGCTATTACGTGACCTCATCGTTGGTCTCACTTTCTAGGTCATCTCCTATGTTAGTTTTGTATTCCGGACCTAGTTGCAAGCATTCTTTGTAGAAACCAAGTATTTTATTCATAACATACTCTACTCCTCTACGTCTATCCTCATCATTCCTATAGTAAACCGCTTGTTTATGTTCTTTTTCTATGTTTGATAGGAGGCGGTATTGTTCAATCTTATAGGGCATTTGGTAAGCAATCTCATCATTCTCTTCCTTGAATCTAACTATCCCTAGAGTCAGATCATAACTCATCTTAGAGGCCTCAACGAACGGTTTTCCGAACACTACTTGACTTAGGCAATCATCTATCACCGGACGAGTATCCTCCACTATCACAAAGTCGGTCTCATAAGTGAAGTTTCCAACAATCACATGCAGTCCTTTCACTCTTCCTACAAAATTACTAATCAAATTCTTGCTGGGCATCAACCTATAACCAAGTTGCTTCTTCATTACCCAATTATAATAAGTCCTAGTCATGATGTTTATAGGAGACCTAGGATCGATATAAGCTTTCCATACATGCATATGCCCAATGTTGCATGGTATGTTGATGTTAGAGGGATCACCTACTTTGATAAGGGGTGAACCAAGGATATATGGTGTCTCGGGATCATCGAATAAATCCTTGTGATATTCCCGTTCTTCCTTGGTGGGCAACTTATCAAAGTATTCCTCTACGTTTTCTACTTCCTCTAACTTTTCTCCCTTATTAACCTCAACTTCCTTAATTTCATCCCTAGTCTCGGTTTTTATTCCAACTTCATCCTTGTCACTTTCTTCTAGATCATCATCCTTTGGCTTAATAGTGACAACATTGACAAAGTGGACGGTTTTGGATGACGAGGGGTCCTTAATTTGGATTCCGCTATTGGCGTCCCTAGTGTCCTTACTAGGTGTAGTCAACGCTTGGTTGTTGAGGGCTTTCAACAAGTTGTCAATCTTATTGGTCATCTCCGTTTGTTGTTGATTGAATTCGGTTTCAAACTTAGCTATGCGAGCTTCTTGAGATGCCATAAACGTGGACATCAATCCTTCAAGATTGTTGGTACTACCATAGTTATTAGAAGGATTGTTGTTGAAAGTACGGTTGGAGGGTGGACCGTTTGGTTGGTATCGATTAGACGGATTGGAAGAATTGTTTTGGTTTTGTTTCCACCTAAGGTTCGGGTGATTTTTCCAAGAAGGGTTGTAGGAATCACCATAAGGGGTTGGCTCGGATTTAAAAGTGTACCACTTATCTCCCGCTTCGTCGGTACGCGAGGATGCGTAGTCCGCAAAAGCTGTTCCGGCGAGTTCCACGCAATCACGAGTGTCATGGGGACCACTACATAATTCGCATGAAGAAGTGATTTTGTTCACTTGGCTTGAAGGCTTAGGAGCTTTGTAAGATTTCATGAGAAACTTGACTTGGTCCTCAAGTTCCATGATCCTACGGTCGGGAGTGCTAGAATTGTTCGAAGGCAAAGATATTGCCTTGACCGTTTTGTTTAAATCACGGGAATCATTCCAACTTTCGTTGTCATAGAGAGCAAGATCTTCTATGAGTTCCCATGATTCTTCCGCACTTAGATCACGTAGTGATACGTGGGAATCGCACCAGGCTTTACCTCTCAAAGGATCTTGAGAAGCTTACAACCCCCACCAGGCAGTGTACCTGATCATTGTAGTATAGTATAGTGACAAGTACCGGGGGATTGATCGTTCAGCTAGGAATAGTGTCGCTAGGATTAGAAAACCTAAATACTAGTTCTAGAGATGAGGGATGATT
The DNA here is from genome assembly GCA_030686995.1 of Artemisia argyi. NCBI lineage: Eukaryota > Viridiplantae > Streptophyta > Magnoliopsida > Asterales > Asteraceae > Artemisia > Artemisia argyi. The sequence continues at coordinate 190,485,233 of CM060678.1, read as the reverse complement.
CTTTTTGCATTTTTATATTTTTTAGAAAGCAAATTAAAATCTCGGGTTTGAAGGATTTGGGCGGAATTAGTTGCTAGTCAACTAACCCAATACTAAAGATGCAATCAAAATAAAATACTAAAAATGAAAATAAACTATATTAAACTAAGGTTGTGAGCAATAAGTGGAGAAATGTGTTTACTTAGATTTCACTACTCCCTAGATATCTTTTACACGTTAATTACTTGTTATAGTTGCGTGGATGATGGATTGTATTCCTTAATACCATTCATGGGGTGGCGTACTTACTTCCCCAATCCTATGAATGCCTACTTCACTCCTATGTCGAGCCTGCAAGAAGCTCCTAACATGGGATCATTAGAATTTATTCATGCATTAAATACAACCAATAAAACCTAGTACACATCGGTTCATGTTTCCTAAGACGTTCAAGCATGTTACCATTTAGAGATCTGCCAGTTTTCTTAAGCCTAACATTGAAATCATTCATCCAATACAACCATAAACAAGTAATCAACACATAATCAACATCTAGGTTTCATTAGATCTAAGCAAACACAAGATAAATCTAGCCTAACATGGTGGAATTAAGACAAGCACAAGATATAGACAACCAACACATAGACATATTGATTGGATTAAAAGAACACTTATCTTAATAGCACATGTAAGCATTCAAGGGTTGAAAACCCTTGAATAGCTGTAAAATTCGTATATGGTTCGGCCTTAGGGTTTCTCCAAAACTTGTTCCTCTTTTATGAATGAAAATTAGAAAACTATATATAGATAATAGAGTCTAATGGCGTCAAGAACAACCTTGTGACGCCGTCATCTCGCCGCCAAAATAATCCTCAGACTGCCTTGATCTACATTTGACGCCGTCATGTATTCCACATTTCCAGGCCGCCACACATTTAACTCTTGACGCTCTACTTTGTGACGCCTTCATTTCTGTACTGGGTCGTCATGATCTTTACTCTTGACGCCGTCAAATTCTTCCTCTTGACGCCGTCACACACTGTTCCCAGCATGGAAAATTAAGTCTTTGGCGTTTTCTTCACTTTTATGCTCAAAAAACGTCCGAATTGCTTCCTTTTCCAGATTTCACTCCCAAAGTCCCTAAAATCACAAAAGGAACGATTTAAGGCAATATTTGATCAAATAAAAAGCAATTCCGGGCTTAAATGACCCCCTAAAAACGGATCATTTTTCGCCTCATCATATACCCTTACACTTGAGATTTGCTTGTCCTCAAGCAAATGCGCTTTTATTCTAATCAAAATATTTGTTAGGGATCATTTAACACTAACATAAAAGTAATTACAACAAATAATCGTTCCACTAAAGACCAAAGACAAGCACGGAGGTCATATACTAGCACCTCACAAATAGTGTTTAGATACTCACATCTCTCGGGTGTAATAAAGTATAAATTACAATATGGAAACGGAAGATATCTCTCACTACCTGTCATAGCAAAATAGATTACCATAGGCTTGGGAAAGGATCAAACCTACACCACATGGCGTAAGCACCTAGGATAAACTATCAAAGAGGTCTTTTAAAGGGTTGTAACGTTAGGTGTAGGGATATGAAATACACGGTTTTGTTGGATATAGGCAGTCTTTACTGGTGGCGAGCTAACAATCTTGGTTAATTACATGTACAATATGGCGTTGCTAAGCCAAGACTAGACTCGACTTAAGCTAATAATTGAAAAATAACCAAAAACATAAAATGAACATAGAATGAAACGGGATGGTAGTCCGTATGTTTTTTCTCTTTTTTTCTTTTTCTATTTTTTTTTCTTTTTCTTGATTTTTTTTTTTTATTTTTTTTTTATTTTTTATTATTTTTTTTTTGTGCATACACTCTTACCCTACCATCCAAAATAATACATCATAGGGAATGAACAATCCCCTTACACTTGAATTTTTACATAGTTTACAATAAACTATTCTAATGACTCGAATTAAGAAAATCAAAACACTTGGAGTACTGATCCGTTTTGTTTTGGTGTATGTAAACAACAATTTATCAAAATATCAACAAACATGAAGTTTAATTTGTCGTGAGACAAATAAACGTGAAGTAATACGAGTAAACCGTTTAGGAAAACGATTACCTCGCAAAACTTGTGAAAGTGATATTCAAATTGTGAGACCGGGAAGTGTTTTCCCGGGTCGTACCCCAACGATGTGTGAATGGAAAACTTCGAATGAGATTTGGATTAAAATCTTGTATGATTGGAAAGGTTATTTTGTTTTGCGATATGTTAAATTAACGAATTTGGAAAATTAACGAACGAAGGTAAAAGTAAATTAACCTAAGGCAACTAACAATCATAATTAGTTATCGGGGATCCTAAAACGTTAAACAAATTAAAAACGCGAACATTATTTAAAAATAATGCGAGAATGCAAAATAAAACACGAATTTTAAGTTCCAAACGTCCTACGGGATTCTAATGAATTTTCTAACGTACTAAAAGACAAAAGAAATTTTTAGGAAAAAGAAAATTATTTTTTTTTACTAAAACTCTATTTATTATAAGTTAAAAACCAATTAACACAAATTAAATTTTAACAAACAAACTACAACTGTTAAAAATACCAAACTTTTTCTGGAAATTATGTTTTACTAATTGTGACTTAAGAAAAAATGACAAATTAGAAATTGCTTATACCTATAAGCTATAACAAGCTTAAACAGCTTAATAAGCTTATATGAGACAAGAGAAGGTGCTCTTTAAAAACAATTAAAGGAATGAAATTGACAAGAAAAGTCCCAAGGGCAGATGGTTAAAGCTGTGTTGTGTGGGGTGTGAGACCAGGGTTCGACCCTTGGTTTTTACAAATTTTTCTTTTTGTTTTGCTTTTCAAAGTTTTATCTCTTTTTTTCTTTTTGCAGACTATTCAAATAACAATCACAGCCATGTAACATAATCTAACAACAACAATAATTCCAAATGAATCATCAACAAGCTCAGATTCTCAAGCAATTACAAGAAAAGTAGCAGCAGACCACATAAACAAAACCCATACGAACCAATTTTAGAACCAAATAGATACTCCAAACGAGCGACAAAGTTAAATCTAAAAACTGAACCTCAAGCACTTCCTAAAGGGCTACTAAAGGCTGCAAACTACAAGTCCTAATGCTTCATGATGAACAATCTATTGTTAATCTAAACCTGACAAAAACTGAGACTGCAGGGCACCAATTGGTCAAACACCCAACTTCGAGACTACTTTTAATCAAGCACCAATTGGTCAAACACCCAACTTCGAGACTCCTTTTAATCAAGCAAAGCAATCCCAAATTCTGATTTTCTTTTTTTGATTAATACACAAGCTGGTAGACTTTTCAAATCAACAAACCAAATTTACTTCCATTCATTGACAAACCTTAGAGAGTGATTTGAAATCGGTACAAAAAACTGGGTAAGGCAACTTTAACTTTTCAAGAATTTTGACAACTTAGACTTTTATCAAACTTAATCTACCTTAACTGATTATGACCAATACATTACCCTGAATCTAGACTAAACTAAACAACCTTATCACGTTATCCAGTTATTTGGAGATTATGAGTTTCTACAAACTGTTGACTGCCATACCAATCCTTAAGCTATCTTCCTAATCTGAACCTAAGAGAGAAAGCTAAGCTGATTATACACTCTAACAATCACTAGAACTTAATGAAAAATGCTGATCCAAACACCCCTTGATGGACTGATTCTTATGACTAATAAAGCAGAACCCTAAAACAATGCAATCAATACACTAATTAACCTAAATAGCAGCACAGTAAATCTAATCATGCAAACAAATACAACAGTTTCTATTTTTCTATTATAACCAACATATGTAAATAAGACCTACTTGTCATCCAAAGTGACACAAATTCTGAAAATCAAAGTACCAAGAACCACCTAAATGCCCCCATAGGCTCTAAACCAACTTCATCTTCATTCTGCAACTGCTACTTTCACCCTTCTTTCGTAACACTTATTTTTTTCTTTTCTTTCGAATTCAATCAAGCAGCATAATAATTAAGATACCAAACTTTCCATGTGAAATAAATAGAACTTTTAAACTAAAAAAATAAACTTAAAATAACTTGAGAATGCTTTCATTAAACTTAGAAAATTTTGAATTACAATAAAGCTTTTAAAAACTGAAAAGATAAAACTAAAACTGAGATGCCTCTTCTGGGCTTACAACAATACCTATTTATACTAAAGCTAAGGTGGTAGGTACACACCAAGCTTCTTCCTTGTCTTCTTTTTCATTGTGCTTGTTTCCTGAGTATAAACCAACAAGCCAATACTCTTGTGCTTTCTTTGAAGGAATCTCGACTTTTGATTAAAGGTCTAATGATCCCAGCCCTTTAATTCATCTTTGGCGCCCAAACTTGGTGTGGATTGCCAGCTTGTGTTCCTGTTAATGGCTATGGGAGTTAGGTATAAGCTTGAGTGGGATTAGTGGGATTGGGGAGTGGTTTTGAGGACAAAGGATGGATGTTGATGGGGGAGATGGAGATGGGAGGTTTGGAGGGATGTAGTCACGGGGGGGGGGGGGGGGGGGGGGAATTGTGTTTTGATGATGAAGACAGAGCAGGGTATGCGTTTGACCAGTTGACCCTTACCCCTTTGGTTTTATTAATAAACCGTATGATGAAATGGGCTTGGGGGTGTATGGGCTGGAAATGATTTTTGGGCCAAGGGTATTAAAATGGTGGGCTGGAGTATGTTTTAGTATATGATCCGTTTGGTTTAGTTATTGTAAAACCACAAGGACCAAATTTGCAACAAGCTGAAATTTCAAGGACCATTCATGCCATTTTCCAATTTTACTTCAAGGGACTTAACCTGCCACATCATAATAACACAAGGACCAAAGTTTGCATTTTTCCAAAATTTTAAAGCACCAGGGACCAAACTTGCCAATTAGCCAAAGTACAGGGGCTAATTTTGCAATTTTCAAAATCTTTTTACCCAAAGATTATTTACGATTTATTTTGACTTTTAAAGAGCTTGGGTTGACTTTTCTTTTGAAAATGATTGACCAGGGACTAGTTTTGTCAAATTTTGAAAGTTGGGGGACTGAAACTGCCGAATATGCAAATTTTGTTCGTTTTTCGTTTGTTTTCACTCGTTTTGCATCAGAAACATATAAAATACGATCTTTGGGATTTTCTTCGCATTTTGGTGCGTTTTTGAGTGTTTTTGATCATTTTGCAGCTCAGATTTGACTAAAAATGATGAGTATTTACACACTCATCAATCCCCCACACTAAACTATTGCTAGTCCCTAGCAATCTTTTTGAGTAAAATTAATGGATTTGAAGTCTCTTTATCAAAAGCCATCACTTCTGGAGTAGCCGGATGCTATTGGGTTCAAGTAAGAGTTATGGTCCATCCGATGACCATGTGATTTTTAGGAAATCACCAGCTTTCAACGGTTTTGATTTGTCTTTACCAGAAGCCGTTTGCTCTTGGACTAGCCAACTCTTGATGGAACAGTCAACATCTTGGTGAGTTGATTACCAATTATGGTTTTTCCACTGCCTTTACCACAAGCCATAATCTTGCGGGCTAGCCAACTCATTAGCTTTTGAGGATATGGGGAGTTGAGGAACCATGCAATTTTTGGCAAATTGCAAGCCATCAACGGGTTTGAGTTATCTTTACCAAGAGCCGTTTGCTCCTGGATTAGCCAATCCTTTAGTCGTTTAGACACGGCGAATTGATAACCACAAAAAATTTTGAAATAAAGTGAAAAAATTTTAAAATTTTTGGCCAAAAACGGGGGTACTAAAAGGTACAATGTGATAAAATTCGCTAGAATTTTCACCCCACACTTAGAATTGAATATTGTCCTCAATATTCAAAGTCCCGGAAATTATGCCGACTCTTTGAACGTAAAAGGGCAACATTACAAGCTAAATTTGGAAAACACCATTTTGTATTTTCACATTATTTGTAACCACATTAGGGGTAATTCCCCCACACTTAGGGTGAAAACCCTAAGTATGCTACTGTTTTTGTTTCCCGAGTCGCTAGCTTGACTCGACCCCGAATTCATTGGTTCTTGGGGAAGCAAGATGTGGAAGAGACAATCTCCATCGGACTTTCATTCAAGATGTTTGGACAAATATTTGAAGCACATGAAAGTTCCACACCGATGAGATAAGTAACCGGCTCAAAATAGTATAAACTATAAGCGGTGATGCCGGGGTCAAAGGTAATGTCTTCATTCCCGAAAGAGTGAAGAACAAGAGAAGTCACCTGATAGGTGAAAAAGAGAAAGAAAGTCATGATAAACATCTTGACTAACTCATCATCATCAGGAGGAGGATTCATGGAATCATCATCATGAATCCAATCATTTAAGCTCATGTGATCAAGACATATCCCGGGTGTGTCTATATCAAAGTAGAAGTTATCATACTCTGGTGGAGATATGATATGAGTTAGTTCACAAGAGAACTCATCGAAAGTGAATTAATCATATTCGGAATTGATGTGAGTGAGTTCACTAGGGGACTCCTCAAAAGTAAATGATTCATATACGGGAAGAGAATTATGAGAATGAGAAGTGGTAATGCCACTAATCTTCTCTCCCATATGATCAAACGTAAAGGCTTCAAACTCCGGAATAGGATCGTCGGAGAAAATGTCACTATCCTTAATGGGGATAGGAGATGAAATAGGTTTTTCTTTGAAAGCCTCAATTTTAGAGATGAGAAGATTAACATTAAATAATGTAAGACGAAGAGATTCGTCTTGGATTATTTCTTCATCATTCTCTTCTTCCAAGCTAACTAGCTCAAAAGGTAATTCTTCCACATAACAGATGTCTCCACAAGATAACGAATCGTCATCATTAGAATCGAAGAACATCTCAACATCATTATTCGGGAAGACAAGAGGAGGAGGGATATCACACAAATGCTCAAGAATTCCCTGTGACTCTCTTGGGATTGGGACAAGGTCCTCAACACTAGACTTTATGGATTCGTCCGATTCCTTTTCAGGAACAGTGTCAAGATGCTCATCCCCCATGCTCAGAGAGTGAGTGGGAACCTCTGGTGTGATAACAGTAGACTCAGGGAGTTGAGAAGGGCTAGCATCAATGGATTTTTGAATTTCCATAAGTTCTTCTGCTAGTGATTCAATTATACTTTCTTCTCCCTGTGTTTCCATAGATTGAGTCTCAGCCGATGAACTGGATGAATCATCATCAAAGATATCCTCATCATCACTGTCATCCGGAATGAAACGGAATCGAGAGCTATGTCTGGCTGCTTTTTCTTTTGCAATTGATTCCCTAATAGAGTTTTCAAAGGCAATCTGGGAATCTAATTTAGCAGCCTGCTCTTCAGCTAACAAATCTCTCATGGATTTTTGATTTGGATTATCATGGGAATGTTTACTACCCTTCAAATCTTTCACTAAATACACAAGATCAATGAGAAGGGCATCTTCAGCATCTTCGTCAGAATTGTCATCAGGAACATACTCATAGACAGGTGTGTTCCTAACAAGATACTCTGAGCTGAAATGTGAGTTCCCACAGTAGTCACACCAATGAAACTGATGTGACTGTGACTCATGTAGATTGTGGTTAAAGCCAAATTCATGATTGTTACAAGGAACTTGTTCATAGACAAACTGATCCCTAGTTTGACAATCAGAGCTGTAGTGAGGCCTTCCACAATACTCACAAGAAACATTTGGTGCATTTTGAAATGATGTATTATTGAAATAGCACGGTTCTTGTTCAAAGGAATTCTGAGGAGGGTAACTGAAATTGTTTTGAAAATTTGGAAACGCGAATGTATTTTCGATTTCAAAAGAGCAACAAGTACAAAGTCCATGGGTAAACCCACATTCCTTGCAAAAACATCGTTTACAAAGTGAACCATCTTCTAAGAGGTCTCTACAAATATAACAATGATGTTGATCAAACGAAGATAATTGGGGCTGTGGAGTGTAGTCGGGAGGAATTTGAGAATCATTGAAAGCGTTCGGAGTTGCTTTGCACCATTTACAAAATCCGTCACTAATATCGCTCCCACACCGCCTACACGCGCACTTGTAACAACGATGATTATCATCCACTGGACCTTCACAATGAAAACATTTATAGTCGAGTGATGACATAAGAATTAAACATTAACGAGGGATGAGAAGGAAGAATTAAACGGTTAAGAGGATAAGAAGACGAGAATTAAACGTATAGGAGACGAAGATTATTTTTGAGTTTTTCGAAAAACACAACAATCAAAACAAGACCACTCATAAAGACAGGGGAACTTAAACCAATAATCACAAATGCAAGGTCGACTTCTAAAGAAAAACGCACAAAGGAGCGGGAGAGAAGAATAGATCTCTCACTGGGCGAAGTTCGTTGGATCGCCACATACCGTTTCGACTCCCCTTAGAGTGTGTTTCTTGTTTAAAATTTTTCCAAAACGCAAATGATACAAAGGCAAGTTTTGATCTTAGGTTTTGGGAACTTATTATGGTCACACCCCCAGTTGGTAGGTGTTCTACCTTGGTTTGCGGTGGTAAGATTTTAATGTTGTTATTATTAAACAAAGAAACGGGAAAATCTTTTTGTGTTTTTCTTAACTTTTATAGATATAATACATATACTAGAAACAAAAGAAAAATATTTTCGGTTTTTTATACATTTTATAAAAGCGTAACTTCTTGCGAAGGTTCTACAAGACTAATCGTTTAAACCTTATCGAGACTTTCGACACACAGCCTCCCCGGCAGCGGCGCCATTTGATCCGTTGTGTTTTGGTGTGTATAAATAACAATTTATAAAAATATCAACAAACGTGAAGTTTAATTTGTCGTGAGACAAATAAACATGAAGTAATACTAGTAAACCGTTTAGGAAAACGATTACCTCGCAAAACTTGTGAAAGTGATATTCAAATTGTGAGACCAGGAAGTGTTTTCCCGGGTCGTACCCCAACGAGGTGTGAATGGAAAGCTTCGAATGAGATTTGGATTAAAATCTTGTATGATTGGAAAGGTTATTTGGTTTTGCGATATGTTAAATTAACGAATTTGGAAAATTAACGAACGAAGGTAAAAGTAAATTAACCTAAGGCAACTAACAATCTAAGAAATACCTAAAAACACTACGGGAAATCATAATTAGTTATCGGGGATCCTAAAATGTTAAACAAATTAAAAACGCGAACATTATTTAAAAATAATGCGAGAACGCAAAATAAAACGCGAATTTTAAGTTCCAAACGTCCTACGGGATTCTAATGAATTTTCTAACGTACTAAAAGACAAAAGAAATTTTTAGAAAAAATAAAATTATTTTTTTTGACTAAAACTCTATTTATTGTAATTTAAAAACCAATTAACACAATTTAAATTTTAACAAACAAACTACAACTATTAAAAATACCAAACTTTTTCTGGAAATTATGTTTTACTAATTGTGACTTAAGAAAAAATGACAAATTAGAAATTGCTTATACCTATAAGCTATAACAAGCTTAAACAGCTTAATAAGCTTATATGAGACAAGAGAAGGTGCTCTTTAAAAATAATTAAAGGAATGAAATTGACAAGAAAAGTCCCAAGGGCAGATGGTTAAAGCTGTGTTGTGTGAGGTGTGAGACCAGGGTTCGACCCTTGGTTTTTACAAATTTTTCTTTTTGTTTTGCTTTTCAAAGTTTTATCGCTTTTTTTCTTTTTGCATACTATTCAAATAACAATCACAGCCATGTAACATAATCTAACAACAACAATAATTCCAAATGAATCATCAACAAGCTCAGATTCTCAAGCAATTACAAGAAAAGTAGCAGCAGACCACATAAACAAAACCCATACGAACCAATTTTAGAACCAAATAGATACTCCAAACGAGCGACAAAGTTAAATCTAAAAACTAAACCTCAAGCACTTCCTAAGGGGCTACTAAAGGCTGCAAACTACAAGTCCTAATGCTTCATGATGAACAATCTATTGTTAATCTAAACCTGACAAAAACTGAGACTGCAGGGCACCAATTGGTCAAACACCCAACTTCGAGACTACTTTTAATCAAGCAAAGCAATCCCAAATTCTGATTTTCTTTTTTAGATTAATACACAAGCTGGTAGACTTTTCAAATCAACAAACCAAATTTACTTCCATTCATTAACAAACCTTAGAGAGTGATTTGAAATCGGTACAAAAAACTGGGTAAGGCAACTTTAACTTTTCAAGAATTTTGACAACTTAGACTTTTATCAAACTTAATCTACCTTAACTGATTATGACCAATACATTACCCTAAATCTAGACTAAACTAAACTACCTTATCACGTTATCCAGTTATTTGGAGATTATGAGTTTCTACAAACTCTTGACTGCCATACCAATCCTTAAGCTATCTTCCTAATCTGAACCTAAGAGAGAAAGCTAAGCTGATTATACACTCTAACAATCACAAGAACTTAACGAAAAATGCTGATCCAAACACCCCTTGATGGACTGATTCTTATGACTAATAAAGCAGAACCATAAAACAATGCAATCAATACACTAATTAACCTAAATAGCAGCATAGTAAATCTAATCAAGCAAACAAATACAACAGTTTCTATTTTTCTATTATAACCAACATATGTAAATAAGACCTACTTGTCATCCAAAGTGATGCAAATTCTGAAAATCAAAGTACCAAGAACCACCTAAATGACACCATAGGCTCTAAACCAACTTCATCTTCATTCTGCAACTGCTATTTTCACCCTTCTTTCGTAACACTTTTTTTTTTCTTTTCTTTCGAATTCAATCAAGCAGCATAATAATTAAGATACCAAACTTTCCATGTGAAATAAATAGAACTTTTAAACTGGAAAAATAAACTTAAAATAACTTAAGAATGCTTCCATTAAACTTAGAAAATTTTAAATTACAATAAAGCTTTTAAAAACTGAAAAGATAAAACTAAAACTGAGATGCCTCTTCTGGGCTCACAACAATACCTATTTATACTAAAGCTAAGGTGGTAGGTACACACCAAGCTTTTTCCTTGTCTTCTTCTTCATTGTGCTTGTTTCCTGAGTATAAACCAACAAGCCATTACTCTTGTGCTTTCTTTGAAGGAATCTCGACCTTTGATTAAAGCTCTAATGATCCCAGCCCTTTAATTCATCTTTGGCGCCCAAACTTGGTGTGGATTGCCAGCTTGTGTTCCTGTGAATGGCTATGGGAGTTAGGTATAAGCTTGAGTGGGATTAGTGGGATTGGGGAGTGGTTTTGAGGACAAAGGATGGATGTTGATGGGGGAGATGGAGATGGGAGGTTTGGAGGGATGTAGTCACGGAGGGGGGGGATTGTGTTTTGGGGATGAAGACAGAGCAGGGTATGCCTTTGACCAGTTGACCCTTACCCCTTTGGTTTTATTAATAAACCGTATGATGAAATGGGCTTGGGGGTGTATGGGCTGGAAATGATTTTTGGGCCAAGGGTATTAAAATGGTGGGCTGGAGTATGTTTTAGTATATGATCCGTTTGGTTTAGTTATTGTAAAACCACAAGGACCAAATTTGCAACAAGCTGAAATTTCAAGGACCATTCATGCCATTTTCTAATTTTACTTCAAGGGACTTAACCTGCCACATCATAATAACACAAGGACCAAAGTTTGCATTTTTCCAAAATTTTAAAGCACCAGGGACCAAACTTGCCAATTAGCCAAAGTACAGGGGCTAATTTTGCAATTTTCAAAATCTTTTAACCCAAAGATCATTTATGATTTATTTTGACTTTTAAAGAGCTTGGGTTGACTTTTCTTTTGAAAATGATTGACCAGGGACTAGTTTTGTCAAAATTTGAAAGTTGGGGGACTGAAACTGCCGAATATGCAAATTTTGTTCCTTTTTCATTTGTTTTCACTCGTTTTGCATCAGAAACATATAAAATACGATCTTTGGAATTTTCTTCGCATTTTGGTGCGTTTTTGAGTGTTTTTGATCATTTTGCAGCTCAGATTTAACTAAAAATGATGAGTATTTACACACTCATCAAGTACTTTTAAAATTAACGTACATATGGGGGTAATATATGATATTCTTCCCCATTACTCCATAACAACAAGTACTTTACCCATGAGTCCCAATCGTCCCAAAACAATATGTACAAGGATATGACTCGACTTAGCAACCATGTAATCAATTAGATAGTTAACTTAGGGTTTAACAAATAACAATAATGCACTAAAGATGAGTGCATACACGGAAGGCTAAGGCTATTTGGGTGTAAATTTAAGTGGGGTGTAACAAATTCTTCCTTTAAGTAAAATGCTTAAAGTTAGAAACGAAAAGATAGGCTCGGAGGGGTGTACTAGGGGTATCGTGTACTAAAAATGAGTACAACGCTAAGGTGTAGGAAAAATTAATTGACTTAACTAGCCAAGTAATATGACTTAAATGGTCAAGTAATTATGATACGTGTTTAACACAAGGGTGATCCTAACGCCTTTTATCATGTAGTAAATCCTACTACACGAATGTAGTCTCACTAGCGGTCTCGGGATGCATCACTAACGCAAGTTCTAGAATCTAAATGCTACCGGTACACTCATAATCACTAATAGTAAATGCTTTTCCTATCAAATCTAAAGGCGAACCTCACATATTTGGGTGGAAAATTTTTCTGAATGATACGGTTATGTGCTAGTCATACAATCTCCTATCCATGAGACGCTTGCTATGGCTAAAGTTTCACTCCTAAATGTTGTAAAAATTTTTAAATTTGGCGCTAAAATTGCACTAACAAGTATTTCTCATAGTTTTATTACACATCTACTATCAAACAAACAAACTCAAGCGAAAGTGTATCTGTAAGGTATCATCATTTTACCTTCCCCTTACACTTAAGATGAACATTGTCCCCAATGTTCAAGTAAAGAATGTAAAAGTGAAATAAGTAAAATGAATGAAATCAAATACTCCCCTAATTCGCTCGGTATGGATAATAAGGTGGCCAAGTTAAATCTTCCTCCAAGAAAATGAACAATCAAAGCTTCCCTTCCAGAAAAATAAATCATCTTCTTGTCATACATAACCTGTCAATCCTGGGAAAACAGACAAAGCAACCTCGCATAAAATCGGCGGCAATCTACATAAGTTACTAAATCCTAGAAAACAAAGTAAGATATAATGCTTGTGGAATGAAGTTTGCAGATTTTCTGGAGATTATAAAACTTAATAATTCAACAAAAACTTTAAAAATCCGTTAGAAAAACAAAACTGGTAAAATTTCTAGATTTTTACACGTGACGCCATCAAGAGCAAGCTCATGACGCCGTCAGAAGTGACCTGCAGAAATTCTTATGTTAAGTTTCTGGAAAATTTTTGGAAAAACTTGGTCCTACTTCCTGGAAAATCCTGCAAAACTTCGTTATGACTCAATACAAGCGTTTGACTCTAACAAATACGAATATACATGTTTACTTAATATTGTGGAGAATCATGATCGGTTTGTTTCTTAAAAACATATTTGGGGTTTCCCCTTACACTTATCTTTTGCAAAAATACCTTTAGGTAAAGTTAAGACTAAGCCAAAACAACAAAAATAAAGTATTTCCACCTTTTAGTTTAGAAACATGATCAGCCAACAATAAAAATAAAGCATGCATACGGAAGCAAATAACAAACAAACAAAATAAAATCACACAAAACATGGGTTTCCTCCCAAGAAGCGCTTTTCTTTATTTACGAGTCTTGTAGCTAGACTCAAGGTCATGGGTTACTACGTGACCTCGTTGTTGGTTCCACTCTCTAGGTCATCTTCTAAACCAGTTTTGTACTCTGGACCTAGTTGCAAGCATTCTTTATAGAAACCAAGCATCCTATTTTTCACATACTCTACTCCTCTACGTCTATCCTCATCATTCCTATAGTAAGCCGCTTGCTTGTGTTCCTTTTCTATATTAGAGAGAAGGCGGTATTGCTCAATTTTGTAAGGCATTTGGTAGGCAATCTCATCATTCTCTTCCTTGAATCTAACTATCCCTAAAGTCGGATCATAACTCATCCTAGTGGTCTCAACAAATGGTTTTCCGAATATTATTTGGCTTAGACAATCATCTATCACTGGACGAGTGTCTTCCACTATCATAAAATCGACCTCATAAGTGAAATTACCTATAATCACATGCAATCCCTTCACTCTTCCTACAAAGTTACTTATCAAATTCTTATTGGGCATCATCCTATAATCAAGTTGCTTCTTCATTACCCAATTGTAATAAGTCCTAGTCATGATGTTTACGGGAGATCTAGGATCGATGTAAGCTTTCCATATATGCATATGCCCGATATTGCATGGTATGTTAATGTTAGAGGGGTCTCCCATTTTGATAAGGGGTGTGCCAAGGATATATGGTCTCTCGGGACTATCGAATAAATCCTTATGGTATTCCCGTTCTTCCTTGGTGGGCAACTTATCAAAGTGCTTTTCTATGGTTTCTACTTCCTCTAACTCCTCTCCCTTATTAACCTCAACTTCCCTACTTTCATCCCTAGTTTCGGTTTCTACTCCAACTTCATCCTTGTCACTTTCTTCTATCTCCTTATCTATTGGCTTAATGGTGACAACATTGACAAAGTGGACATGTTTGGATGATGGGGGATCTTTAATTTTGATTCCGTTATTGGTGTCCCTAGTGTCCTTCCTAGGTGTGGTTAACGCTTGGTTGTTGAGGGCTTTCAACAAGTTGTCTATCTTGTTGGTCATCTCCGTTTGTTGTTGGTTCAATTCGGTTTCAAACCTAGCTATGCGAGCTTCTTGAGATGCCATGAACTTAGACATTAATCCTTCAAGATTGTTGGTACTACCATAATTGTTAGAAGGATTGTTGTTGAAAGTACGGTTGGAGGGTGGACCGTTTGGTTGGTAACGATTAGGCGGATTGGAAGAATTGGGTTGATTTTGTTTCCACCTAAGGTTTGGGTGATTTTTCCAAGAGGGGTTGTAGGAATCACCGTAAGGGTTTGGCTCGGGTTTGAAAGTGTACCACTTATCTCCCGCTTCGACGGTACGCGAGGATGCGTAGTCCGCAAAAGCTGTTACGGGGAGTTCCACACAATCACGAGTGTCATGGGGACCACTACATAATTCCTTGAGATGTTGATTTGGATCTTCGGAACGAAGTCCATGGAATACACATCCGCTTTGCACCAACCGGATGGTGTCGGATCGCAAGGGGGTCACATTGGCTCCGGTGAGCTCAATGATGTTTCGGTAGCCTTGGTGGCTAGGTCGGGAATACTCTCCTAAGGTTTGGGGCCTAAGAGGTTCTAGTGGTGGGTTTTGTTGTGGTGGGGATGACGGGTTTAAAGATGTTCCCATCGTCCATGATGTCGGGTGGTGAAAGGTTACGAACAAACACACAAAGAATTAAGATAGACTAAAGAAGACCTAAAAATAAAAATAAAATCTTACTAGAAAGGAATCTAGCAAGTAGACCTTATAAAAAGAGATTCTAACCTAGACAATAACTATTCCCCGGGCTGCGGCGCCAAAAACTTGATACGTGGGAATCGCACCAGGCTTTACCTCTCAAAGGATCTTGAGAAGCTTACAACCCCCACCAGGCAGTGTACCTGATCGTTGTAGTATAGTATAGTGACAAGTACCGGGGGATTGATCGTTCAGCTAGGAATAGTGTCGCTAGGATTAGAAAACCAAAATACTAGTTCTAGAGATGAGGGATGATTCTTTTTGTATTTTTATATTTTTTAGAAAGCAAATTAAAATCTCGGGTTTGAAGGATTTGGGCGGAATTAGTTGCTAGTCAACTAACCCAATACTAAAGATGCAATCAAAATAAAATACTAAAAATGAAAATAAACTATATTAAACTAAGGTTGTGAGCAATAAGTGAAGAAATGTGTTTACTTAGATTTCACTACTCCCTAGATATCTTTTACACGTTAATTACTTGTTATAGTTGCGTGGATGACGGATTGTATTCCTTAATACCATTCATGGGGTGGCGTACTTACTTCCCTAATCCTATGAATGCCTACTTCACTCCTATGTCGAGCCTGCAAGAAGCTCTTAACATGGGATCATTAGAATTTACTCATGCATTAAATACAACCAATAAAACCTAGTACACATCGGTTCATGTTTCCTAAGATGTTCAAGCATGTTACCATTCGGAGATCTGCCAGTTTTCTTAAGCCTAACATTGAAATCATTCATCCAATACAACCATAAACAAGTAATCAACACATAATCAACATCTAGGTTTCATTAGATCTAAGCAAACACAAGATAAATCTAGCCTAGCATGGTGGAATTAAGAAAAGCACAAGATATAGACATCCAACACATAGACATATTGATTGAATTAAAAGAACACTTATCTTAATAGCACATGTAAGCATTCAAGGGTTGAAAACCCTTGAAAAGCTGTAAAATTCGTATATGGTTCGGCCTTAGGGTTTCTCCGTAACTTGTTCCTCTTTTATGAATGAAAATTAGAAAACTATATATAGATAATAAAGTCTGATGGCGTCAAGAACAACCTTGTGACGCCGTCATCTCGCCGCCAAAATAATCCTCGGACTGCCTTGATCTACATTTGACGCCGTCATGTATTCCACTTTTCCAGGCCGTCACACATTTAACTCTTGACGCTCTACTTTGTGACGCCTTTATTTTTGTACTGGGTCGTCATGATCTTTACTCTTGACGCCGTCAAATTCTTCCTCTTGACGCCGTCACACGCTGTTCCCAGCATGGAAAATTAAGTCTTTGGCGTTTTCTTCACTTTTATGCTCCAAAAACGTCCGAATTGCTTCCTTTTCCAGATTTCCCTCCCAAAGTACTTAAAATCACAAAAGGAACGATTTAGGGCAATATTTGATCAAATAAATTCAATTTCGGGCATAAATGACCCCCTAAAAATGGATCATTTTTTGCCTCATCACGTAGCTTGCCACCTGCCGATTGATCAATGGTTCGCCTTGTGGAGAGATCGATATGGTCATAGAAGATTTGGACTTGGAGCCAAAGATCTATGCCATGATGAGGGACTTTTTGGAGAAAGTCCTTGGAATGAGTCCATGCTTCATATAGAGTTTCACCTTGACGTTGTTGGAACATCAAGATATCATTTCTAAGATTGGTAGTTCTCCCCAGTGGGAAAAATTGAGCAAGGAAACGAGTGGTGAGATCATCCCATGAGGTGATGGATCCCGCGGGTAAACGTTCAAGCCATTGACTAGCTTGATCACGTAGAGAGAATTGGAATAGGCGTAATCGGGTCGACTCTCTAGTTATAACATCAAGGTCTATAGAATCTACAATTTTAAGGAAGTCCTTGAGATGTTGATTAGGATCTTCGGAACGAAGTCTATGGAATGCACATTCGCTTTGCACTAACCAGATGGTGTCGGATCGCAAGGGAGACACATTGGTGATGAGGCAAAAAAAGAATCACTTTTAGGGGGTCATTTAAGCCTGGAATTGAATATATTTGATCAAATATTGCCCTAAATCATTTCTTTTGTGATTTTAGGTACTTTGGGAGTGAAATCTGAAAAAGGAAGCAATTCGGACGTTTTTGGAGCATAAAAGTGAAGAAAATGCCAAAGTCTTAATTTTCCTTGCTGGGAACAGTTGGTGACGGCATCAAGAGTAACATCCTGACGGCGTCAAGAGCAATTTTCCATGACGACCCAGTACAGATTTGACGGCGTCACAAGAAAGGGCGCCAAGAGTAAAATTCATGACGGCCTGGAAATGCACAACACATGACGGCGTCAGAAGTAGATCAAGGCGGTCCGAGAAGAGTTTTGGCGGCGAGGTGACGGCGTCACAAGTTTGGTCTTGACGCCGTCAGACCCCTTTTCCTATATATAGTTTTCTAATTTTCACATTAAAAAGGAGAAGTTTTGGAGAAACCCTAAGTACGAACTTGGTGCGAATTTTACAGGTTTTTCAAGGGTTCTAAGCCCTTGATACCTTTCATGTGTAATTGAGATAAGTGTTCTTTTAATTCAATCAATATGTCTATGTGTTGGTTGTCTATATCTTGTTCTTGTCTTAATTCCATCATGCTAGGCTAGATCTATCTTGTGTTTGCTTAGATCTAATGAAACCTAGATGTTAATTATGTGTTGATTACTTGTTTATAATTGTTTTGGATGAATGAATTTATATGTTAGGCTTAAGAAAACTGGCAGATCTCCAAATGGTAACATGCTTGAACGTCTTAGGAAACATGAACCAATTGCACTAAGGTCTTTATTGGTTGTATTTAATGCATGAGCCACTGTTTATAATCCCTATGGTTGTGCTGGGCATGGTATAGGAGGAGATAAGAGCTCATAGAATTGGGGAGTTATGTGCGATACCCCATGAATGGTATTAAGGAATACAATCCGTCATCCATGCAACTATAACAAGTAATTAACATGTAAAAGATGTCTAGGGAGTAGTGAAATCTAAGTAAACACATTTTCTCCACTTATTGCTCACAACCTTAGTATAATTTAGTTTATTTTCATTTCTAGTATTTTATTTTGATTGCATCTTTAGTATTGGGTTAGTTGACTAGCAACTAATTCCGCCCAAATCCTTCAAACCCGAGATTTTTACTTGCTTTCTAAAAAATATAAAAATACAAAAAGAATCATCTCTCACCTTTAGAACTAGTATTTAGGTTTTCTAATCCTAGCGACACTATTCCTAGCTGAACGATCAATCCCCCGGTACTTGTCACTATACTATACTACAACGATCAGGTACACTGCCTGGTGGGGGTTGTAAGCTTCTCAAGATCCCTTGAGAGGTAAAGCCTGGTGCGATTCCCACGTATCAAGTTTTTGGCGCCGCAGCCTGGGGAATAGTTATTGTCTAGGTTAGAATCTCTTTTTATTAGGTCTACTTGCTAGATTCCGTTCTAGTAAGATTTTATTTTTATTTTTTAGGTTTTCTTTAGTCTATCTTATTTCTTTGTGTCCTTTGTTCGTAAATTATTTTGATGGATAACAATAACATTGATCGTTTGATTCCTGTTATTCGTGTTTTTCGTCGTAGGATTTTCCAAATGCCAGCCCCACTCCCTCTAGTGGAGAATGAGAACCCGCCTAACCTCTCACCCAACCACCACTTTGACAATAATTCTGAGCTAGAAGATTCTGATCATGATGATGACCGTAGGGCTAGTCCTTTTTACTATTCAGACTCCGATGAGGATCTTGATGATGGTGATGTGATTAATGAGGATAGAATGGAAGAAGAAATAAACCCTCTTAGGTATGTCGACCCTAGAACTAGGATTAAGTGTGATAGTTCATTTAACATGCAATTTCCTTGTAAGATCGGATTTATGAGCTTTAACACCTATCTTAACTCGTCTCTTCCAATGAACGTAATCTCGCGTAATGAATACAATAAAATCATGGTAGATGAGTTAGAGTACAAAGGAGAAAACATTATTGCTAGGGCAATACCATTGCATGTGTTTGTAGGAAGCTTGGTCTATCTTGTTGAGTTCATGGTTTTGGAGAATCTAGGAGAATTTATTGATGATAAGTTGACCCAAGTTGTGTTTGGAAAACCTTTCAAACAGTTGACCAACCTTGATGAAAAACTCATAGAAGGGTTAATTACATTCTCGGATGGGGAAGAAGATTTTGTCTATCAAATGCCCTGCACACACCCTAGGTTCAAGGATTTTCCCATGGAAAAGTGTAGTAGGTATCCGCCCATAGAGATGTTAAATGAGAATGATAAGAGAAAAGGACTTAAGTATACTCATGAAAAGAATAAAAGATACTATCGCGGATGCTTAGAATTAGGAGATAATTATAAGAAAGATGAGGCGACTATTAGATGGCTCACACTTGGTTATCACTACAATAAAGGACTTCATTTTACACCATTATATTCTCATATTTTCACGTTTAGAAGTGTGTACAAAATGAAAGTACACGCTCAATTTTCCGTGTACTATATGTGCGTCACAAATTAGTACACGGTTTTTTTTGTCAACAATCATATAGAAGTGAACAAGAAAAAGTGTGTAAAAATTGTTAAATTAGTACACGCTTTTATTGGTCAACAAAATATCACCACTCTACACAATAAAAAGTGTGTACAAATGATAAAAGTACACGCTTTCAAGTGTGTTAACCTATTTCCTTCAATATAACAAATCTGCAATTTTTTACCCGTATTTCATTCTGATACTACAATAAAATGCAAATAAAATCTGCAATAAAATGCAATAAAATTTGATATTTCATTCATATTACACATAAAAAAGTTACATATTACAATAAAAGTTTCATTCATTCTGATATTACAATAAAATGCAACAAATTCTGCAATTTTTATACCAATAAAATCTTCTTCTAACAAAATCCAACAAGCTCCAATCTTGTCTTCTAACACTTAGATGAGAATGATGAAATCCAACAAAATCTTCTTCTAACTCTTGTTTTCAACAAGCTCCAATCTTGTCTTCAACAAGCTCCTAAGCAACAAGAATTGAAACCAATAATTAGTAAGCCACAAAACAACATAACAAACAGAATCTGATCCGTAACAACGGCTACAACTTAAAATGGGTCATTTCAAGAATGGGTCAGTCCAAGTTGGGTTGACCCATGAACACAACCAATTTACATTGTGGTACATTTAAAGAGTCATATACTGTCAAACACTCGAGCAACTGTGATAATTTACAACTTGAAACATCAACAGATGTACATACGAACACTACATCCTAGCCGTCCGTTTTAATATAAGTTCTTACTTTATATTAGATTATGGTGACTACATATCAGGTGATCACTGTTTGTCATAGGGACTATTCTCATGAACCCATGACTACAAATGTTGGTATAGATGTGTGTGCACATAGGTGAATGACCTGTTCCCAAACTTACCTGTGTCATCATCACGAGTTACTCTTATCACAAACTTATCACGAGTTACCTGTGAACCCATGACTACAAATGTTTGAGCAGATCACTTGTGTCATCATCACGAGTTACTCTTATCACAAACTGACCTGTTCCAGCAATGCAAAGGATGCTGCACATAACCTAAATAAGTATACTAAGTTGTGAATCGCCTATTAATTCCTTCCGTCCAAAAAGCTACAAGCTATGGTCTATAAGCTATACTATGCACCCAAATAAGCTAATCTTAACTCAAAATAACCTAAATAACTTCAAATAAGCAATGACTAATGAGCTTTAACAAACTAAAAAGCTAAACTTATCAAAAAGCAATAATCTAAGAATCACTTAAACAAACAGCCCTACATAGGCAACTACAAGCTACAAATAAGAAGGTAAAAAGCTACGGGTGAGTAGTGATCCATTATACATAACTGGGATTTCGTACATGGGCATTGTCGTACTAGTTGTTACTCTTGAGGTATACAAAGGTAAGCAATTCTGAATATAAACACTATGGAGCATCATTGATATCTCTATTTGGAATATTATTCCAGATACAACTAGTTCCCGTTGCACCAAGTTCTACTCTAGCATTTGAGTTGTAATATAAACAACACATGTAGATGTGATGTTGTATTTTTCTAATATCTTATTCTTGAAAATAGATGAAATATGACATATTGATGATCATGAAAGTCTAATTTCAACAACAATCTATTTACTGTATTTCTCTAATGTTGCAGGCAATGAACGTGGGAATAAACCACAAGTGAATATTAAAGTAAGTATCTAAGTCTATAACCTATTTGAGTTCTTCTTGGTTAGGCTGTTTCTTATGAAGCAAATTTGGATAAATTAGTAGTGTTAGATGTTACGATAATGGGGACGTTTTTTTTTTTTTTTTTTTTTTTTTTTTTTTTTTTTTTTTTTTTTTTTTTTTAAGACTGTTGTTTAAGGCGGAGGTAGGAAGCGGTCTCTATACTTATGATAATGAGGCCCTTAAAAGACCCATTTGCTGGACTTCAGCTTATTTCTGGACTCTTTAAAGACTGAAAGTGACAAGCTAAGGAAGTCTGGATGGCTGCAGAATCATTTTCAAATCTGTCCAAGTATATATACTTCATATCACGTACTCACATTGTAAAATCAGGTTTTTGAATCACAAACCAAAAAGAAGTGCAGTTTGTTGTAAATTTTGAAACTTCCAATTAGCACACATCAAATAGTTAAAAGATTTCACTGGCACGAAAGTCAACTTCCTGTCGTGGCTAAAAACTAATTATTAGTCAACTTTTATAACATAGTAATGCAAACACTCTAATTTACAGGCATTGAATTTATAAACCAGAGTAAAGAGCAGTCTTTAAATACATTTTTGTCAGATATTTTGTCTTAAGTTTCAAAAGTTGACTTGTTGCTGCTTAGAATTGTTCTACGTGTGCTAATGGCCTTATTTTTGTGACATCACAATGTGAGTACGTGATAGTGTCCGGTTGTTTGGCTGTGGGTTTGCTACGGATAATGTGCTAATAAGTTGAAACGAGTTGCACACTTTGTTAATTGATTATTAGTTTTTCTAAATAATTAGTTTTTTCTAGATAATCACATTCAATTTTAGTATATTTACAAAACATTAAATCCAGAAATATGCTATAACTTACAAAGGACAGCTTGCGGGCGAAGCCAAAACAAGTATGACCAAACCCCTCGTACCAACTAACTGCATATTGCATATTTTAGATTTCCTAGTTTTGTTCACCAAAACTATTTGTTTAGCAGATGACTAGGTCAACATCATTTGTTGTGTTGCTCATAATGATGTGCTACTAGTATTTATTAAAATACAGCAACAATTCCCACTTTCCAGTACTGCCACATTCCGATCATAAACATAAGCATGTAGAAATCAAATAACTAACCTTTTGTTTGATTTTCTTGAAGTCGAGTAAACGAAGAGATTTCAACTTGTGGATAACATACAGTCGATAATTTGGTTTCTTTGTGATGTTATTGTCCAGTAAGCTCAAGTACTGCAGCTTCAATGATGAATCAGATATCCACTCAGCAAAACGGGTAACCTCCTATACATAAGGGTACACATACAATCACGATCAACAAGTACATTGTCCACCACGAAATCATGCAATAATACAGAGCAAGCAAATGACTTCAGATAACCATACCTTTCTTGCTGACAGTCAGTATTATTTTAACAATTACATTCTATGCTGAATAAATAATCACAAATCAGAATGGTGTGTACAAAATCAGTCAAAGGAGTGGCTTCTTCTAGATGTATATTACGAGAATTAATGTTAAAAATATAAACCCCAAATCTTCATGATCCTTGTTTCATAGCAATTTCTAGTACCACTTATCTCAGATATTGTGCATTTTTCTCCTTCCGATTTTATATTTCTAAGAGTATGTTCTTCTGTCCAACAGCTCAATGCCACCTAAAACATACAGAGCATACCTATAATGTTCGCTCTGCCATAGAGAATGACCTTCTCAGTGGCAGTTAATTGTATCACATTAAATGCTAGAATGCTTTTATATTTTAGCAAGTATCACAAATCAAACCTCTGACATGCTAAACAATTAGTATTTGGTTCTAATTACTGGAAACCAAATATATATGTATTACTTTCGTCCCAAAAGCAAAACTGTAACTCCTCCCCCCATCCCTCCTCTATCTTTATGAAAATCGGATGCAGGATGAGAAGTAAAGCAAACACGGTAATCATAACACAATCTATGCAATACAAGACTGAATTCTCAAAGTTTTGTCACTAGAGACATAAGAGTCTGATCAGCACCTTGTGTTTGGAATTTATGATAGTTCCCACTAGATTCATATTGCATTCATAATTTTAGTTTTCATCAGCGTATTTTCATAGTTTCAAATGCTTTCATAAGCACTTTGTTACAATGTAAAACAAAGGAATTTCAACATTTATATAGAATACATTTATTCAGCACACCTGCAGCTAAACCATTAGAAAGCCGCCGACTAAAATTTGCAGACCATAACTTAAAGGTGAACATAAATAAATTTGAAAGATTTTAGGCTTTAAAAGGATGCTTCCTAATCTGGGAAGCGAACAAGTGGAATAAACTGATACACACACTTAAGGATATCTATAAATCTACATACAAGTTATGTGCAAAACTTGACATACAAGCACATAAAAGTAGACTCGATAATCATAGAAGAAGTAAAGATGTCAGTTTTGTCATAGTTACTGACATTGGAATACTTAACTTAAGAACAGACATATGCAACGGGCCACTTAATTTTCTAGATACATTCAATAGAATGGAAAATATTTCTTCGATATTAAACCATAACACTATCAAGATTGAGCTTCAAAGACGAGTTCACCTGCTAATGGTAAATGGACCATTATACATGGCAAAAATGATTCAAACCATAGAGGCGGAATAAAAAAGAGAACAATCTTGAGCAAAAAAAAAGAATATTACTATGGCAAATGATCCACACAACGTCATGCACTCAGACACAAAGTGTACTAACAACTCTAAAATATCATAAATTATTTCAATCAGTAGTATTCAGATAGAATGAACAATCAAGAGAACATCCCACTTTAAACAATTGTTTCCCTGAGCTAACTGAAGTCGATGAGCAAAAAATGATAACTCATACTGTGGTCTGTGGGTGAGAAGTTTATCAAACAGAAAAGGCCAAGAATGAACAAAAGGCTCTTAAAGGCCTATGTTGACAAAAATAAGCCACTGGATAATTAAAATTTTCCAACGATCACACATGATATTTTTTTTGAAAAAATTGTTCAAACACTTAGTACTAGCTAAATACTATACTATTCAAAACTCAAAATAAGAATTAGCAACACACGCACACATTATTATTACTCGCATTCAATACTAGCTAATACTATACTATTAAAAAAAAACAGTCATAGTAATTTCTAAGCGCATATTACACACACATTATTATAACTCGCATTCAACAACAGACTTCAACAGACTTCAAAATATCGCATTCAACAACAGACTTCAATTTCACATTATTATAACTCGCTAAAACGACTCCACAAGCTTGATTCAAATAATCGCATATTACACACACATTATTCGGATAAATTGTTTATACCTAGCTTCCGATTAACAAGCTCTGCTGCAACAATTCAAACCCTAGCTTCCACAGATTAACAACACAGATTAACACCACCGATTAAACACCACAGATTAAACACCAGCGATTAACAAGCTCTGCAACTGATTAAACACCACCGATTAACAAGCTCTGCAACTGATTTTGAGATGGTAAAGCTGATAGTAATGATAACCGAGTGAATAAAAATTAGGGTTTATGAATCAGATATCGATTATGATATCAAAACTGATAGTATCAAAACTGGTGATGAATTCATACGATAGTAAAAATTAGGGTTCATATTTGGGTGATGAATTTGGGGATTTGAACGATTTGCAGTGAAGTGACGGGATTTATTATACGATTTGCAGTGAAGGGATTTTTTAAAAGAGTAAAGTGAAGTGATGGGATTATGATATCTGTTTTCTTTTTTGTTTTTTATTATAGTGGAAGAGTAAAGTGATATTTTATATAAAAGAGTAAAAATAACTACACGCTTTTATTGGTGCAAGTCTTTTTTTTTATTTGTACACGCTTTTAAGTGTGTAATACTGTTTTATACACATATAAAATTGTGTATATTTTATACACGCTTATTTTGGTGAAAAATCACAGATTAAAACTCCACCCATCATAAACCGTGTAGAAATAACCGTGAACAATAACCCCTTTTTTTGTAGTGTATGTGAGAATAAGCGATACACGTTAACCCATGACCTTGAGTCTAGCTACAAGACTCGTAAATAAAGAAAAGCGCTTCTTGGGAGGCAATCCATGCTTTGCGTGATTTTATTTTTGTTTGTTTGTTATTTGCTTCCGTATGCATGCTTTATTTTTATTGTTGGTTGATCATGTTTCTAAACTAAATAGTGGAAATACTTTACTTTGTTGTTTTGGCCTAGTCTTAACTCCACCTAAAAGTATTTTTGCAAAAGATAAGTGTAAGGGGAAACCCCAAATATGTTTTTAAGAAACAAACCGATCATGATTCTCCACAATATTAAATGAACATGTGTATTCGTATTTGTTAGATTCAAATGCTTGTATTGAGTCATAATGAAGTTTTGCAGGATTTTCTAGGAAGTAGGACCAAGTTTTTCCAGAAATTTTCCGGAAACTTAACATAAGAATTTCTGCAGGTCACTTCTGACGGCGTCAAGAGTTAACTCTTGACGGCGTCACGTGTAAAAATCTGGAAATTTTACCGGTTTTGTTTTTCTAACGGAGTCTTATGGTTTTTGTGAATTATTAAGTTTTATAATCTCCAGGAGATCTGCAAACTTTATTCCACAAGCATTATATCTTATCTTGTTTTCTAGGACTTAGTAACTTATATAGGATGCCGCCGATTTTACGCGAGGTTGTTTTGTCTATTTCTCAGGATTTGCAGGTTATATATGACAAGAAGATGATTTATATTCTGGAAGGGAAGCTTTGATTGTTCATTTTCTTGGAGGAAGATTTAACCTGGCCACCTTATTATCTATACCGAGCGAATCAGGGGAGTATTTGATTTCATTCTCTTTACTTTTTCACTTTTACATTCTTTACTTGAACATTGGGGACAATGTTCATCTTAAGTGTAAGGGGAGGGTAAAAAGATGATACCTTACATATGCACTTTCGCTTGAGTTTGGTTTGTTTAATGGTAGATGTGTAATAAAACTATGAGAAATACTTGTTAGTGCAATTTTAGCGCCAAATTTAAATTTTTTTACAACATTTAGGAGTGAAACTTTAGCCATAGCAAGCGTCTCATGGATAGGAGATTGTATGACTAGCACATAACCGTACTTTCAGAAAAATTTTCCACCCAAATATGTGAGGTTCGCCTTTAGATTTGATAGGAAAAGCATTTACTATTAGTGCTTATGAGTGTACCGGTAGCATTTAGATTCTAGAACTTGCGTTAGTGATGCATCCCGAGACCGCTAGTGAGACTACATTCGTGTAGTAGGATTTACTACATGATAAGAGGCATTAGGATCACCCTTGTGTTAAACCCATATTATAATTACTTGACCATTTAAGTCATATTACTTGGCTAGTTAAGTCAACTAATTTTTCCCACACCCTTAACGTTGTACTCATTTTTAGTACACGAAACCTCTAGTACACCCCTCCGAGCCTATCTTTTCGTTTCTAACTTTAAGAATCTTACTTAAAGAAAGAATTTGTTACACCCCACTTAAATGTACAACCAAATCGCCTTAGCCTTCCGTGTATGCGCTCATTTTTAGTGCATTATTGTTATTTGTTAAACCCTAAGTTAACTATCTAATTGATTACATGGTTGCTAAGTCGAGTCATATCCTTGTACATATTGTTTTGGGACGATTAGGACTCATGGGTAAGTACTTATTTTATGGAGTAATGGGGAAGAACATCATTTATTACCCCCGTATGTACGTTAATCTTAAAAGTACTCCAAGTGTTTTCATTTTCTTAATTTGAGTCATTAGATTAGTTTTCGGATGGTAGGGTAAGAGTGTATGCATAAAAAATAAAAAAAAAAAAAAAAAAAAAAAAAAAAAAAAAAAAAAAAACGAAAAATCAAGAAAAAAAAGAAAAGAAAAAATAAAAAAAAGAGAAAAGAGAAAAAACATACGGACTACCATCCCTTTTTATTCTATGTTCATTTTATGTTTTTGTTATTTTTCATTTATTAGCTTAAGTCGAGTCTAGTCTTGGCTTAGCAACGCCATATTGTACATGTAATTAACCAAGATTGTTAACTCGCCACCAGTAAAAACTTCCTTTATCCAACAAAACCGTGTATTTCATATCCCTACACCTAACGTTACAACCCTTTAAAAGACCTCTTTGATAGTTTATCCTAGGTGCTTATGCCATATGGTGGAGGTTTGATCCTTTCCCAAGCCTATGGTAATCTATTTTGCTATGACAGGTAGTGAGAGATATCTTCCGTTTCCATATTGTAATTTATACTTTATTACACCCGAGAGATGTGAGTATCTAAACACTATTTGTGAGGTGCTAGTGTATGACCTCCGTGCTTGTCTATTGGTCTTTAGTGGAACGATTATTTGTTGTAATTACTTTTATATTAGTGTTAAATGACCCCTAACTTGTATTTTGACTAGAATAAAAGTGTATTTGCTTGAGGACAAGCAAATCTCAAGTGTAAGGGTATATGATGAGGCGAAAAATGAACCACTTTTAGGGTGTCATTTAAGCCCGGAATTGAATTTATTTGATCAAATATTGCCCTAAATTGTTCCTTTTGTGATTTTAGGTACTTTGGGAGTCAAATCTGGAAAAGGAAGCAATTCGGACGTTTTTGGAGCATAAAAGTAAAGAAAACGCCAAAATCTTAATTTTCCTTGCTGGGAACAGTTGGTGACGGCGTCAAGAGTAACATCCTGACGGCGTCAAAAGCAATTTTCCATGACGACCCAATACAGATTTGACGGCGTCACAAGAAAGGGCGTCAAGAGTAAAATTCATGACGGCCTGGAAATGCACAACACATGACGGCGTCAGAAGTAGATCAAGGCAGTCCGAGAATAGTTTTGGCGGCGAGGTGACGGCGTCACAAGTTTGGTCTTGACGCCGTCAGACCCCTTTTCATATATATTGTTTTCTAATTTTCACATTAAAAAGGAGAAGTTTTGGAGAAACCCTAAGTACGAACTTGGTGCGAATTTTACAGGTTTTTCAAGGGTTCTAAGCCCTTGATACCTTTCATGTGTAATTGAGATAAGTGTTCTTTTAATTCAATCAATATGTCTATGTGTTGGTTGTCTATATCTTGTTCTTGTCTTAATTCCATCATGCTAGGCTAGATCTATCTTGTGTTTGCTTAGATCTAATGAAACCTAGATGTTAATTATGTGTTGATTACTTGTTTATAATTGTTTTGGATGAATGAATTTATATGTTAGGCTTAAGAAAACTGGCAGATCTCCAAATGGTAACATGCTTGAACGTCTTAGGAAACATGAACCAATTGCACTAAGGTCTTTATTGGTTGTATTTAATGCATGAGCCACTGTTTATAATCCCTATGGTTGTGCTGGGCATGGTGTAGGAGGAGATAAGAGCTCATAGAATTGGGGAGTTATGTGCGATACCCCATGAATGGTATTAAGGAATACAATCCGTCATCCATGCAACTATAACAAGTAATTAACATGTAAAAGATGTCTAGGGAGTAGTGAAATCTAAGTAAACACATTTTCTCCACTTATTGCTCACAACCTTAGTATAATTTAGTTTATTTTCATTTCTAGTATTTTATTTTGATTGCATCTTTAGTATTGGGTTAGTTGACTAGCAACTAATTCCGCCCAAATCCTTCAAACCCGAGATTTTTACTTGCTTTCTAAAAAATATAAAAATACAAAAAGAATCATCTCTCACCTTTAGAACTAGTATTTAGGTTTTCTAATCCTAGCGACACTATTCCTAGCTGAACGATCAATCCCCCGGTACTTGTCACTATACTATACTACAACGATCAGGTACACTGCCTGGTGGGGGTTGTAAGCTTCTCAAGATCCCTTTAGAGGTAAAGCCTGGTGCGATTCCCACGTATCAATTGGCTCCTTGGGTGAGCTCAATAGTGTTTCGATAGCCTTGGTGGCTAGGTCGGGAATACTCTCCTTGGGTTCGGGGCCTAAGAGGTTGGTTTGCTAGTGGTGGGTTTTGTTGGTGGTCTTTTTGTGGTGGGTTGATGGGTTCAAAGATGTTACCACCTTCTATGATGTCGGATGGTAAAAGTTACGTACAAAGACACGAAGAAATAGATAGACTAAAGAAAACCTAAAAATAAAAATAAAATGGGTGAAAGCTGAAAACACGCAACATGCTTATTCAAAACACACGATGTACGCAACGAACTTTCAAAAAGCTGAAAACACGCAATATACTTTCAAATTTGGAACAATGTACGCAATATGACCTAGAACCAGCAGGTTACCAGGTTTCAAACTTTGAAAATTGACAGGAATAGTCCCTGTGGTTTGCGTTGACTTTCGCTGGTCATCCTTGGACTTTTTTTCACCTACAAAAGGTACAATAACGGTCCCTATGGTTTGCGTAGACTTTCACATTAGTCCGTTTTTATACTTTTTCACCCGTTCTCTTACGTTTTTATCCGTTTTTTTACGTTTTCGGTCGTTTTTATACAATTTCATCCGTTCTCTTACGTTTTCGTTCATTTTTTTTTACGTTTTCGTTCATTTATAAACGTTTTCACACACGTTTCTACACTCGTTTCTACACACGTTTTTACACACGTTTTCACAAACAATTTTACACACGTTTTTACATACGTTTTCACACACGTTTTTACACTCTTTTCTACACACGTTTTCACAAACATTTTTACACATGTTTTTATATACGTTCTCACACACGTTTTTACACACGTTTTTACATACGTTTTCACACACGTTTTTACACACGTTTCGTACACATTTTTACACACGTTTTTATATACGTTTTCGCACACGTTTTTACACACGTTTTTATATACGTTTTCACATACGTTTTTACACACGTTTTCACAAACATTTTTACACACGTTTTTACATACGCTTTTACACTCGTTTCTACACACGTTTTCACACACGTTTTCACAAACATTTTTACACACGTTTTTATATACGTTTTCACACACGTTTTTACACACGTTTTTACATACTTTTTCACACACGTTTTCGCACACGTTTTCACACACGTTTTTATATACGTTTTTACGCACGTTTTAAAACACGTCTTTACAAACGTTTTTACACACGTTTTTATATACGTTTTCACACACGCTATCACACATGTTTTTACAAATGTTTTCACACAAGTTTTTATAAACATTTTCACACACGTTTTCAAAAACGTTTTTACACACATTTTTATATACAATTTTACATACATTTTTACACATGTTTTAACACACGTTTTCGTTCACATTTTTACACACGTTTTTCGGGACTTTTTTCATAATTTGTTTCGAGTTCTTTTCCGAATTTTTTTACACACGTCCATAAAAAAAATTAGAAAAAGAATTTTGACAAAAAAATTTGTAAGGAATTTCAAAAAAAGATCAGAAATAAAAATCGGAAAAACGTATATAAAAACGAGTGCGAAAACGTGTGTAAAAGCATGTATAAAACATGTGTAAAAACGTGTGTGAAAACGTATATAAAAACGTGTGTAAAAACATGTGCAAAAATGTGTGTAAAAACGTGTGTGAAAACGTATGTAAAAACGTGTATAAAAACGTGCGTGAAAACGTATATAAAAACGTGTGTAAAAACGTGTGCAAAAACGTATATAAAAACGTGTGTAAAAACGTGTGCGAAAACGTGTGTAAAAACGTGTGTGAAAACGTATGTAAAAACGTGTGTGAAAACGTACATAAAAACGTGTGTAAAAACGTATGTGAAAACGTATATAAAAACGTGTGTAAAAACGTGTGCGAAAACGTATATAAAAACATGTGTAAAAACGTGTGCGAAACGTGTGTAAAAACGTGTGTGAAAACGTATGTAAAAACGTGTGTAAAAACGTGTGTGAGAACGTATATAAAAATGTGTGTAAAAATGTTTGTGAAAACATGTGTAGAAACGAGTGTAAAAACGTGTGTGAAAACGTATGTAAAAACGTGTGTAAAATTGTTTGTGAAAACGTGTGTAGAAACGAGTGTAAAAACGTGTGTGAAAATGTTTATAAATGAACGAAAACGTAAAAAAAAATGAACGAAAACGTAAGAGAACGGATGAAATTGTATAAAAACGACCGAAAACGTAAAAAAACGGACGAAAACGGATAAAAACGTAAGAGAACGGGTGAAAAGGTATAAAAACGGACTAATGTGAAAGTCTACGCAAACCATAGGGACCGTTACTGTACCTTTTGTAGGTGAAAAAAAGTCCAAGGATGACCAACGAAAGTCAACGCAAGCCACAGGGACTATTCCTGTCAATTTTCAAAGTTTGAAACCTGGTAACCTGCTGGTTCCAGGTCATATTGCGTACATTGTTCCAAATTTGAAAGTATATTGCGTGTTTTCAGCTTTTTGAAAGTTCGTTGCGTACATCGTGTGTTTTGAATAAGCATGTTGCGTGTTTTCAGCTTTCACCCAAATAAAATCTTACTAGAAAGGAATCTAGCAAGTAGACCTAATAAAAAGAAATTCTAACCTAGACAATAACTATTCCCCGCAGCCCCAAAACCTTGATGCGTGGGAATTGCACCAGGCTTTACCTCTCGAGGGATCTCGAGAAGCTTACAACCTCCACCAGGCAGTGTACCTGATCGTTGTAGTATAGTATAGTGACATGTACCGGGGGATTGATCGTTCAACTCAGGAATAGTGTCGCTAGGATTAGAAAGCCTAAAAACTAGGTCTAAAGGTGAGGGATGATTCTTTTTGTATTTTTATATTTTTATAAAAGCAAGTAAAAATCTCGGGTTTTAGAGGAGTGGGTGGAATTAGTTGCTAATCAACTAACCCAATAACTAAAATGCAACCAAAATAAAATAACCAAAATGAAAATAAAGCTAATGTAACTAGTGGTGTGAACAATAAATGGGAAAATTGTGTTTACTTAGATTTCATTACTCCCTAGATATCTTTTACAGGTTGATAGTTTGTTACAGTTGCGTGGATGACGGGTTATATTCCTTAATACCATTCGTGGGGTGGCGTACGTACTTTCCCAACTCTATAAGCTCCTACTTCACTCCTATGTCGAGCCTGCAAGAAGCTCCTAACGTGGGATCACTAGAATTCGCTCATGCATTAAATACAACCATAAAAACCTTAGTACACATTGGTTCATGTTTCTTAAGACGTTCAAGCAAGTTACACTATGGAAGTCTGCCAGTTTTCTTAAGCCTAACATCGAAATCATTCATCCATAATAACTATAAACAAGCAATCAACCTATAATCAACATCTAGGTTTCATTACATCTAAGCAAACACACAGAAGATCTAGCCTAGTATGTTAAAATCAAGACAAGCGTAAGATATATTCAAACAACACATAGACATATTGAATGAATTGAAAGAATACTTATCTTAATTGAACATGAAGGGTTTCAAGGGGTGAAAACCCTTGAAAATACTGATAAAATCGTGCTAGGGTTTATTCAAGTCGTCCCTCAAATTGTCCTCCTTAATGAATGAAAATTACAAAACTATATATAGATTTTCCAAGGTGACGGCGTCAAGAAGAAAATTCTGACGCCGTTAACCCTCCGCCATTAATAAAATCGGATTGCCTAGATCCAGATCTGACACCGTCAAGAGTAGTTTTCTTTTGGGCCGTCACGTGTTAAGGGACCATGACGGCCTAGCGTGACGCCGTCATGCCCTAGTGTAAAATCTTTCTGGACCGTCATGGACTCTATCCTCTTCACCTCTTGTTTTTTCCTCTTGACGCCGTCATGTAGAAATTGGTGACGCCGTCGGGTACTGTTCCCAGCAAGGAAAATTAAAACTTTGCCGTTTTCTTCACTTTTACGCTCCAAAAACATCCAAAATGCTTCCTTTTTCAGAATTCACTCCAAAAGTACCTAAAATCACAAAAGGAACGATTTATGACATTATTTGATCAAATAAATTCAAATTCCGGCTTAAATGACCCCCTAAAAACGGATCATTTTTTGCGTCATCATATTTCCTAATTCTTTAGCTTTCGTAGCGTAACCATTTAGTTTGTTCATAAATGCATCCACCGTTTCATCCTCCTTCATTTGAAGAGCATGAAATCCAATCATTGGTGATTGTAATCGTGCCTGTTGCACTCTCTCTTCTCCAACGTGTCTCTTTCTTAATGATTCCCATAATTCTTTTGCAGTTTTACAACTTGCTACTTGTAATATCACATCTTCAGTCACCGCTAGATATAGGAGGGCAATAGTTGCCTTATCCTTCTTATCATCTACTTAGGTGTTCTCCTTAGGTTCTATAGTCTCCCATAAACGATGTGCCACTAATATAACCTTAATTTGTATAGCCCAAACCGTGTAGTTTGTGGTTTTAAGTTTAGGGCATTGATATTGTGTAATGGGTGTAACGGGTTTCACTATAATGTTTCTGTTATTTGTATCATCATCTTCACCAAACATTTTAGATGTGTTTACAATCTTCACCTTCTAATTCGTATGGGAATTCTAACTAGTATGGTATATCCTACTACTACTAGAAATAGTTATCCGGGAATCCTAGTAATACGAGATCAATATATAGTTCTCGAGATTTCCTAATAGTATGAAATAAATATCTATACTATAAAAATATAATTGAAATCCAAATCCTCGTTTGTTGTGTCAAAGCACAATCGTGTTCCCACTTGTGTATCGGTAACTTTAGTTTTACCATCCACGTTTCTTTTCTTTCCTCGTCTCTTATCCAAAACAATCCGGTTGTGTATGTTGTTGTCGAAGCAATATACCAACCAAACATTGTTTTCTCCTTCTACCACACTTCACGTTGTTCCTTCTTTTTGTATCGACTTGGTTCCAATTCGTGTGCCCTAGACCCTTGTTATGTCTCGGCTCCTTCTCCAAATCCACCCTTAGTGTAGTTTGGCCACAATCAAACTCGTGTTTGTTGTTGTTTCGTTCCAAGTCTTCCACCAATACCTCTCGGTATTCTTTTTTTTTTACCAAAGCAAAATCAGTTTGCTTTCCCTTTTTCACTAATATCCAACGATATTATCCCAAAGTCTAAACAAATGATATTTGTTTGTTGTTGCTGCTGTTGTTTGTCTCCTTTTTTCGCGTTGTACCACAATACTCCTTGCTTCTTTCTAAATCCACACCGTGTTCTTCAACAACCTCCAATACCCGTCGGTATTCTTATATAAACGAGTGATCAGCCCGTCCTTTTATTATTTGTTGTTTTTTTCGTATTGCTAAACGTCTCCAAACAATCCTTGATTGTTTTGTCTCGGTATACCCTAATAAACTGCAAAGGCAACGCCTTTTTTTCTTTTGTGTATCTCGTTAATATACACAAGTTTCTTGATGTCTTCTTTTTCCTTTTCCTTGTTGCGTTGTAGAGCAACAGGTTCTTTCTTCTTTCTTTATTGTCGTGTGCAAGACACCAACAAGAGTATCAAACAATTGTTCCCTTCCTTTCTAGTTTTGTTGTTGTGTACAAATATTACAACAAAACAAGCCACCACTTCGTTTGGTGTCCTCTCGTTTGCAAATTCGACACTAGATAAGTTGTATACGACTTTCTTGTGTCCCTGAGTTATCCAGGAAACTTCTCTTTCATTAACAAGGTGTAAGAATGTTTCGTGTTTGTTCCAGAAATCCAATGGTTTCAGCGTGGTTCTGGTTTGGTTTTCCTTTAGTCTCGTTCAAGGTTTCTGGGTTTCTGGTTTTGTGATGTAAAGAGAGCAAGGTTTTAACAAGGCTCTGATACCAAATGTTGTCCCAATGTATGCGTATGTGTTGAGTCGAAACAGATTTGCAAACATAAACAAGATAACTTTTATTTCGTCTCGCTATTGTAACGTTACATAATCACAAGTATATATACTAAGCGAATGGGTATGACCCTAATGGTCATGACTGTTCGAATGGTTTCATTCCAAACGACACATCCCTTCGTCAAGTTCCAGAAAATAACAAACTATAACTACTTTAACTAACTTAACCGAATAGCGGTTATAAAGTTTCTAATGAACACGTTTGGTCCTTAAAGTTTTCTGTACAAGCAATATCGAGATTATCTTTTGGTTCACATCCTTTTGTTTTTAAAAGACATCAACCCCTTTGAGGCAAACTCAATAACTGGCCACCATGGTACTCGTGATACAGACTATAAACATATACTAGACCTTCTCTACAAAACTTATCAGCCTTCAGTTGCCCGTTCATCAGATAGATTATCCACTGTGAAATCGACCTACTCAGCTGTAAAACTGAGAAAGGTCGGGGTGAAATTTGAGCCTTATCAAGGTGACAAATGGAAAATGGACATAAAATTCAATTCATCAAAGAGCAATACGACTTTGACAATGCCAGCAATGCGTATTGAATATTCAACTGTGCCAGTTTTGTGAAACCTTTCTGCCTATGAGCGTTGTTTTCCTGAAGTTGGTAATTACATTGCATCATATACTTTCGCTATGATGATGCTAGTCAACACGAAAGAAGATCTTCTCAAGTTAGTAGAATCAAAAGTCATTAGTGCTATTGGTCATCAAGATATTGTGGATACGATCTACAAATTATGCAAAGGAGTTGTTCTTAAGGAGTTCTTATTTACCGAAGAGTGGCAAAAAATGAATAACTACTGCCACAGCCGCCTAGGATGGACCAGACGTACCTACTTCAGCGGAGCATGGAGTTACATAGCATCAGTTTCTGCATTGATCCTTTTCACTCTTACTGCAGTTCAAACTTACTTCTCTATTCGTGCTCTTTAATCCAAAATTTCTCGGCGTGCTTTTTTTTCCCCTTGTACCTTTCATAACTTAATAAATTAGTTAATGTAAGTCTTTTTTTTTTCAAACAATGATCTTTATGCTCTCGAGTACCTGTATTTGGTCAATTTAGTCAACTCAAATCTGTATCACTTGTTTTTATTATTTCTTTTATCGCATTCATTAAGTTGATGTTTATGATTCAAATGAGGTAGAAGACCGAGTATGATTAAGATAGTTGATGTTCATGTATCATGTAGAGTAATTTATTTGCTAAAATGTTTGTTGTCCAATGGAACAATTGAGGTTCTATGTTTGTAGCACTCTTCAAAACTCGGGATGACGTACGAAACAGCACCATGAGAGGCATCAAGGCCAACCCTGCTTAGTTATTGATGCGTGGGAATCGCACCTTGCTTTACCTCTCGAGAAGCTTACAACCCCCACCAGGCAGTGTACCAGATCGTTGTAGTATAGTATAGTGACAAGTACCGGGGGATTGATCGTTCAGCTTAGGAATAGTGTCGCTAGGATTAGAAAGCCTAATTTACTAGTTCTAAAGGTGAGAGATGATTATTTTTGTATTTTTATATTTTTATGAAAGCAAGTAAAATCTCGGGTTTTAGAGAAAAGGGCGGAATTAGTTGCTATTCAACTAACCCAAAACTAAGATGCAATCAAAATAAAATAATAAAAATGAAATTAAACTAATTATTACAAAGTTGTGAGCAGTAATTGGAGAAAATGTGTTTACTTAGACTTCATTACTCCCTAGATATCTTTTACATGTTAATTACTTGTTACAATTGCATGGATGACGGATCGTATTCCTTAATACCATTCATGGGGTGGCATACATAACTCCCCAATTCTATGAGCTCTTATCTCCTCCTACACCATGACCCAACACAACTATAGGGATTGTAAACAGTGGCTCATGCATTAAATACAACCAATAAAGACCTAGTACGCCTCGGTTCATGTTTCTTAAGACGTTCAAGCATGTTACCATTTGGAGATCTGCCAGTTTTCTTAAGCCTAACATATAAAATCATTCATCCACAACAAGAATAAACAAGTAATCAACACATAATCAATACCTAGGTTTCATTAGATCTAAGCAAACACAAAAGAGACCTAGCCTAGCATAATTGAATTGAGACAAGAACAAGATATAGACAACCAACACATAGACATATTGATTGAATTAGAAGAATACTTATCTCAATTACAATGCAAGGTATCAAGGGTTTGGAACCCTTGAAAAACCTGTAAAAGTTCACCCAAATTCGTCTTTAGGGTTTCTCCAAAACTTCTCTTTTTTTTTAATGAAAAAGCTAGAAAACTATATATAGGAAAACTGGTCTGACGGCGTCAAGACATGCTTGTGACGCCGTCACCTCGCCGCCAAATTCTTCCTCGGACGGCCTTGATCTTCTTGTGACGGTCTGTGTGACGCCGTCACCACCTACGGTATTTTATTCTTGGGACTTTTGACGCCGTCACCACCTACGGTATTTTATTCTTGCTATCTGACGCCGTCAGGTGTAACTCTTGACGCCGTCACCTAGTACTTCCAGCATGGAAGATTGATACTTTGCCGTTTTCTTCACTTTTATGCTCCAAAAACGTCCAAAATGGCTTCTTTTCCAGAATTCACTCTCCAAACACCTAAAATCACAAAAGGAACGATTTAGGGCAATATTTGATCAAATAAATTCGGATTCGGGCTTAAATGACCCCCTAAAAACGGATCATTTTTCGCCTCATAATATACCCTTACACTTGAGATTTGCTTGTCCTCAAGCAAATGCGCTTTTATTCCACTCAAAAGACAAGTTAGGGGTCATTTAACACTAATATAAAAGTAATTACAACAAATAATCGTTCCACTAAAGACCAATAGACAAGCACGGAGATCATACACAAGCACCTCACAAATAGTGTTTAGATACTCACATCTCTCGGGTGTAATAAAGTAATATAACATTATGGAAATGGAAGATATCTCTCACTACCTGTCATAGCAAAATAGATTACCATAGGCTTGGGAAAGGATCAAACCTCCACCACATGGCGTAAGCACCTAGGATAAACTATCAAAGAGGTCTTTTAAAGGGTTATAACGTTAGGTATAGGGATATGAATTACACGGTTTTGTTGGATAAAAGAAGTTTTACTGGTGGCGAGTTAACAATCTTAGTTAATTACATGTACAAGATGGCGTTGCTAAGCCAAGACTAGACTCGACTTAAGCTAATAAATGAAAAATAACAAAAATATAAAATGAACATAGAATGAAACGGGATGGTAGTCCGTATGTTTTTTTTTTTTTTTTTTTTTTTTTTTTCCTTTTTCTATTTTTTTTTCCTTTTTCTTTTTTCTTGATTTTTTTTTTTTTTTTTTTTTTTTTTTTTTTTTTTTTTTTTGCATACACTCTTACCCTACCATCCGAAATAATACATCATAGGGAATGAGAATTCCCCTTACACTTGAATCTTTACATACTTTACATTAAACTAATCTAATGACTCGAATTAAGAAAATCAAAACACTTTGAGCACTTTTAAGATTAACGTACATATGGGGGTAATAATATTATGTTCTTCCCCATTACTCCATAAAAATAAGTACTTACCCATGAGTCCCAATCGTCCCAAAACAATATGTACAAAGATATGACTCGACTTAGCAACCATGTAATCAATTAGAAAGTTAACTTAGGGTTTAACAAATAACAATAATGCACTAAAAATGAGCGCATACACGGAAGGCTAAGGCGATTTGGGTGTACATTTAAGTGGGGTGTAACAAATTCTTCCTTTAAGTAAAATGCTTAAAGTTAGAAACGAAAAGATAGGCTCGGAGGGGTGTACAGGGGGTTTCGTGTACTAAAAATGAGTACAACGCTAAGGGTGTGGGAAAAATTAGTTGACTTAACTAGCCAAGTAATATGACTTAAATGGTCAAGTAATTATGATACGGGTTTAACACAAGGGTAATCCTAATGCCTCTTATCATGTAGTAAATCCTACCACACGAATGTAGTCTCAATAGCGGTCTCGGGATGCATCACTAACGCAAGTTCTAGAATCTAAATGCTACCGGTACACTCATAAGCACTAATAATAAATGCTTTTCCTATCAAATCTAAAGGCGAACCTCATATTTTTGGGTGGAAAATTTTTCTGAATATACGGTTATGTGCTAGTCATACAATCTCCTATCCATGAGACGCTTGCTATGGCTAAAGTTTCACTCCTAAATGTTGTAAAAAAATTTTAAATTTGGTGCTAAAATTACACTAACAAGTATTTCTCGTAGTTTTATTACACATCTACTATTAAACAAAACAAACTCAAGCGAAAGTGCATATGTAAGGTATCATCTTTTTACCCTCCCCTTACACTTAAGATGAACATTGTCCCCAATGTTCAAGTAAAGAATGTAAAAGTGAAATAAGTAAAGAGAATGAAATCAAATACTCCCCTGATTCGCACGGTATGGATTTTAGTTGGCCAGGTTAAATCTTCTTCCAAGAAAACGAACAATCAAAGCTTCCCTTCCGGAATATAAATCATCTCCTTGTCGAACATAACCTGTGAAACCTGACAAAATAGACAAGACAACCTCGCGTAAAATCGGCGGCATCCTATATAAGTTCCTAAATCCTAGAAAACAAAGTAAGATATAATGCTTGTAGAATGAAGTTTGCAGATTCCCTGGAGATTATAAAACTTAATAATTCACAAAAACCATAAGACTCCGTTAGAAAAACAAAACCGGTAAAATTTCCAGATTTTAACTCCTGACGCCGTCAAGAGTAATACTCTGACGCCGTCAGAATGGACCTGCAGAAATTCTTATGTTAAGTTTCCGGAATATTTCTGGAAAAAACTTGGTCCTACTTCCTGGAAAATCCTGCAAAACTTCATTATGACTCAATGCAAGCATTTGACTCTAACAAATACGAATATACATGTTCATTTATTATCGTGGAGAATCATGATCGGTTTGTTTCTTAAAAACATATTTGGGGTTTCCCCTTACACTTATCTTTTGCAAAAATACTTTTAGGTTGGAGTTAAGACTAGGCTAAACAACATAATAAAGTATTTCCACGTTTTATTTGAGAGGCATGATCAACCAACAATAAAAACAAAGCATGCATACGGATGCAAATAACAATCAAACGAATAAAAATCACACAAAACATGGGTTGCCTCCCAAGAAGCGCTTTTCTTTATTTACGAGTCTTGTAGCTAGACTCAAGGCTATGGGTTACTACGTGATCTCATCATTGGTTCCACTCTCCGATTGTAGATATTCCTTGTAGAAACCAACCACCTTTTTCTCAATCGCCCCCATAATCATTTGGGCAAATTCTTCATTGACTTTATACCTTGGTCCAAGGGCCAAGCAATCTTTGTAGTAAAGACTCCTTTTTTCCCATACATAGTCCATGCCCTTTTTCTTATCCTTCTCATCAATATCCTCAAAAGCACCAACGTTGTCCTTATACAAACGAGATATAAAGCGAAATTCTTTCATCCTATTGGGCATCCTATAAGTGATACTATCGGTGTTACTTGCAAATCGGATCGTGCCTTCTACCTCATCATATTCTAACTTAGACTCCTCAACAAATGGTTTGCTAAACACAACATTGGATAATCGACAATCAATAACATTAGCAAGATCCTCCACAATCATAAAGTCGGTGACAAAAGTGAAATTACCAACAAAGACACGTAAACCTTTTGAGTAGATCATAAACCGGTAAAAATGAGTACAACGCTAAGGGTGTGGGAAAAATTAGACTCCCCGGCAACGGCGCCAAAAACTTGATGCGTGGGAATCGCACCTTGCTTTACCTCTCGAGGGATCTCGAGAAGCTTACAACCCCCACCAGGCAGTGTACCTGATCATTGTAGTATAGTATAGTGACAAGTACCGGGGGATTGATCGTTCAGCTTAGGAATAGTGTCGCTAGGATTAGAAAGCCTAATTTACTAGTTCTAAAGGTGAGAGATGATTATTTTTGTATTTTTATATTTTTATGAAAGCAAGTAAAATCTCGGGTTTTAGAGGAAAGGGCGGAATTAGTTGTTATTCAACTAACCCAAAACTAAGATGCAATCAAAATAAAATAATAAAAATGAAATTAAACTAATTATTACAAAGTTGTGAGCAGTAATTGGAGAAAATGTGTTTACTTAGACTTCATTACTCCCTAGATATCTTTTACATGTTAATTACTTGTTACAATTGCATGGATGACGGATCGTATTCCTTAATACCATTCATGGGGTGGCATACATAACTCCCCAATTCTATGAGCTCT
Organism: Artemisia argyi; assembly: GCA_030686995.1. Classification (NCBI taxonomy): domain Eukaryota; kingdom Viridiplantae; phylum Streptophyta; class Magnoliopsida; order Asterales; family Asteraceae; genus Artemisia; species Artemisia argyi. The sequence goes on along the minus strand of CM060678.1, from coordinate 190,443,368 downwards.
TATCTCCTCCTACACCATGACCCAGCACAACTATAGGGATTGTAAGCAGTGGCTCATGCATTAAATACAACCAATAAAGACCTAGTACGCCTCGGTTCATGTTTCTTAAGACGTTCAAGCATGTTACCATTTGGAGATTTGCCAGTTTTCTTAAGCCTAACATATAAAATCATTCATCCACAACAAGAATAAACAAGTAATCAACACATAATCAATACCTAGGTTTCATTAGATCTAAGCAAACACAAAAGAGATCTAGCCTAGCATAATTGAATTGAGACAAGAACAAGATATAGACAACCAACACATAGACATATTGATTGAATTAGAAGAACACTTATCTCAATTACAATGCAAGGTATCAAGGGTTTGGAACCCTTGAAAAACCTGTAAAAGTTCACCCAAATTCGTCTTTAGGGTTTCTCCAAAACTTCTCTTTTTTTTTAATGAAAAAACTAGAAAACTATATATAGGAAAATTGGTCTGACGGCGTCAAGACATGCTTGTGACGCCGTCACCTCGCCGCCAAATTCTTCCTCGGACGGCCTTGATCTCCTTGTGACGGCCTGTGTGACGCCGTCACCACCTACGGTATTTTATTCTTGGGACTTTTGACGCCGTCAGGATGGCTTTTGACGCTGTCACCACCTACGGTATTTTATTCTTGCTATCTGACGTCGTCAGGTGTAACTCTTGACGCCGTCACCTAGTACTTCCAGCATGGAAAATTGATACTTTGCCGTTTTCTTCACTTTTATGCTCCAAAAACGTCCAAAATGGCTTCTTTTCCAGAATTCACTCTCCAAACACCTAAAATCACAAAAGGAACGATTTAGGGCAATATTTGATCAAATAAATTCGGATTTGGGCTTAAATGACCCCCTAAAAACGGATCATTTTTCGCCTCATCAGTTATGCTTCAACAGATTGGCGCCATCTGTGGGACCTGGACAAATGTTTGGGCAGTAGAATATTCAGTCTCACACTCAGTGCATCACCGATACGGTTTTTTTTTTTTTTTTTTTTTTTTTTTTCTTAATGTAAATCTGCTGAATTTTTTGTTAATTTTGTGACTACCTATAAAAATGGTAAAGAACACAAGACAACACTTAGTTACACCCAACCAACCACCTCTTGGTGTATATATTTTCTTATTAAAGATTCAAGAAGATAAGTCCTCAAACGAGTTCTTACCAGTACAATACAAAAGACTATATGTGAGCTCTTCTAGGAAGACACCACACAACAACCTCACATACAGATTCACTCAATCACTCAGAAATACAAGATCAATAGACTGATCTTGAAGAAGACTAAAACAAGACTACCAGAAGATATCAAAGTGATATCTAAGAGAATATAACAACTGTGTGGAAGTAGAAAACGGATAATGGCAACTAACTCAAACCCCTAAAGTTATGAGGTGATTATATAGCACCAGCTTTTACACTTTAGTCCCTGAACTTCTCCACAACTTCAACAAGAGTCAACACTTGTTCCCAGCTTAAATAAACTTTGAATAATGGCAAGACTAGTCCTCCAACTATATATGTCAGCTTGCATACTCTTTAACACCCCTCCTCAAGCTGAATATCTTTATCACCTGCACTTCCTTCTCCTGTCTTTACTTTAACTCCATAACTCAACTCACCTGCAAACATATTTAACAAACCAAGTTTGTTGTAAAGAACCTTATGTTGAATTTGGCCAAGACATTTGGTAAAAATGTTAGCCACTTGATTATTAGTGGAAATTTTAATATTTTTAATAACACCTGCAGACACTTTTTCCCTAACCAAATGAACATCAAGCTCAAAGTGTTTTGTCCATTCATGAAACACAAGGTTAGCAGCAATTTGAATTGCTGCACTATTATCACAGAAAATATCAACAATAAACAAATTTTTCCACCCAAGACTATGTAACATGTTTCCCAACCATATAACCTCACAAGTAGTAGAAGCAAGGCTCCTATACTCAGCCTCAGCAGAACTCCTAGACAACGTAGCCTGTTTCTTACTTTTCCAGGAGATAAGTGAATTACCCAGAAAAACACAACAACCAGTAACTGATTTTCTAATGATAGGGCACTTTGCCCAATCAGCATCAGCATAAGCTCTTAACTTCATATCAGAAACTTTTTTAAACTGTAAACCAGTTCCAGGAGAACCTTTCAAATATTTCAAGACTCTTAATGCAGCTTTATGATGTGATTTTAAAGGTTTATGCATATGTTGACTTAAACAGTGTACAACATAACTAATATCAGGTCTGGTATTAGTTAAAAAGATCAAATTTCCTACCAACTTCTGATAATTAGTTATATTGTTTAAAACATTATCACTTTCATTTTCAAAATAGTTTAAAATTATATTTTCAGGAAGAGGAGAATCAACAGGTTTAGCTGGTAATAAACCATATTCACACAACAATTCCAAACAATATTTTCTTCGTGACATACAAATACCATCACTGTTTCTCAAAACTTCAATACCAAGAAAATAATTCAACTCACCCAAGTCCTTAATCATAAACTTGGATCTCAAAAACTGCTTAAAACTTTGTATCTCAACCTCATTATTACCAGTAATCACAATATCATCAACATAAATAAGAAGAGCAACAAACACAGAGCCCCTTTTTTTAACGTATAGTGAATAGTCAAACTTACTCTGAACAAAGCCATGCTCAACCAAGGCAGTTGTAAGTTTAGCATTCCACTGCCCTGGGGCCTGCTTAAGTCTATAAAGTGACTTATTAAGTTTGCATACTTTGGTATCATCACCACCATTAAAACCTTTTGGAAGAATCATATACACATCCTTATCCAAATCACCATACCAAAAAGAATGAAGGCCAATTCATATTAACAGCTATGCTAATTAAGCACCTGATAGTAACCATTTTAACCACTGGATTAAAGGTTTCATCATAATCAAAGCCTTCTCTTTGATTAAAATCTTTAGCTACCAGCCTAGCCTTATACCTATCAACTTCACCAGTTGACTTACACTTAATTTTCCATATCCACTTATAACCAATAGCATGTCTACCAACAGGCAAAACACATTCATTCCAAGTATTATTTCTATTCAAAGCTTCAATTTCATTTTTCATAGCCTCTAACCAATTAGGATTTTTAACATCTTCTCCATAACTAGTAGGCTCATTAGATTTATTCAAAGTAGAAGCAAAACACTTATTAGACACATTCAATCTACCATAATTCACATACTTTTCAATGCTATACTTGACTTTAGCACTAAGAACATAATCATTGAATATAACAGGCATTTTAGACTGTCTATCAGACCTTCTTAATACAGGTGTCTGCACATGATCATTAATATTAACAGTTTGAGATGGAACATTTTCATTTTGTAAAACATTGCCCTCAGACCAGTTTTGGTCATCAAAATGGGTTGCAGATCCCCAATCTTCTTGATTCATTTGTGCAATATCTGTATGAGTACTTGCTGCATCACTAGAATAAGGTTCACTACCATCCTTAACTGATGAATCTCTCCCTTCATCATTGGGACTTTGAGACCACTGATTATCAAAAAAGTTCAAGTGTTCTATCTCATTTGCCTTTTGAGCATCTACAGAATAACAGGTTTTCATTTTTAATGGAAAAACATTTTCATAAAACCTTACATCTCTTGCAAAAAATACATTTCTTGTATCTAGACTTAAAAGTTTATATGCTTTTTTAACAGTGGAATATCCAAGAATACATTTTTCAGACCTAAAAGGCATTTTGTCATGATTATTTAAAACAGTTGCAAAACGAAGACAACCAAAAGACCTCAAGTGGGAAAGATTAGGTTTTCTATTATGAACCAACTCAAAAGGACACTTTCCATTTAACATAGATGATGGCAGCCTATTTATAAGATACACAGCAGTTAGAACACATTCAAACCAAAACTTAAGAGGAATCCCCCTTGAAACATAAGACTCCTTGCTACATTAAGCAAGTGTCTATGTTTCCTCTCAAGAATCCCATTTTGCTGAGGGGTATGAGCACAAGAAGTTTGATGTATTATACCAAGTTTAGAAAACATATTACTCATTTTATTGTTCACAAACTCAGTACCATTATTTTACCTAACAGTTTTGATTTTAACATTAAACTGATTATGTATCATGTTAATAAAGAAGCAAATACACCAAAAACTTCATCCTTGGTTTTAACCAAGTAAACCCAAAACTGCTCTAGAATAGTCATCTACAATAGTTAGGAAATCTTATATCCCTCTATACTTGTTACTCTGTATGGACCCCATAAGTCAAGATGAACAAGTTCACCTAAACTCACAGACTTATGATCAGACAAGGGAAAAGGTTCCCTTGTTTGTTTAGCCCTATGACAGATCTCACAAACATGCACAGAGGTATTCTTGGTAAAACCAAGATCATTTTTAAGCACAGATAAGACTTGATCAGCATGATGACCAAGCCTATTGTGCCAAACAATCTTAGAAACATTATAAGACATAACAAAATTACTTTTACTCACATTATTAACAGATTGCATGTCAAACAGATAAAGACCATCACACTGGCTACCAGTCCCCAAGACAGTCTCCCTTTTCAAGTCCTGAATATAACATTTATCCTCATCAAAACCCACAAACATCTTACTGTCTCTTATTAACTTGTTAACAGACAATAGACTCACATAATAACCAGGCACAACTAAAACATTATATAACTCCACATTATTAGTAAGTTTTAAATTGCCTATATGACTTATAGTGGCTAAAGTACCATTAGGATGGCCAACTCTGATTTTAAGACTAGAAATATCAGCAACATTAAACATACCATCAGTAGACACAGTGAGATGCTGATTAGCACCAGAATCAATAATCTAACCCAAGGTAACAAAATTAACAATTAAACCAGAATTGGCACAGAAATATCTAGAAATATTCATATTAAACCAAACATTATGATTATAGAAAGAAGCCCTACCAGCCATGTTAGCATGTATGCTTCCAGTAGAGTTATCATTGATCAAAGATAAGAGTTTCTTTATCTGCTCTGAAGTAAAACCAGAATAAATACTAGAAGATGATGATTTATCATCTTTAGTATCAATATTAGCACTGTAATTTTGCCCAGTTCCATTATTTTGTCTACCAGTGTTATTGTTTTTAACAAAACCAGGTGGAAAACCAATAAGCTCATAACATCTATCAATAGCATGTCCAATTTTACCACAATTTTTGCAATCCAGATTAGGATTAGGACCTCTATTAACATTGTTATTACCATAATTAGAACTAGAACTTCTAGTGTTATTATTATTGTTAAACACTCTTCTATTGTTGTTAAAAGATTTAGCAGCAAAAGAAGTTGCATTAGCCTTAGATTCAGAAACACTAGAAGTCTCAACTCTCTAGAAACAATAGCATAAGCATCTTTGACCTCAGGGAGTGGATCCCTAATCAACAAAGCAGATCTTACAGGCTGATAGCAATCATCAAGGCCTATAAGAAACTATATCAACTTCATCAATTGCTGATGCAGCCCTAACTCTTTACTAGCATCACAAGAACACTTAACTTCACATGTACATTTAGGCAGCTTAGTTAAAGCATCAAATTCTCTCCACAAAGAATTAAGTCTATGATAATAATCTGCAACAGAAGTACCACCTTGTTTCACATTGTTAATTTTTTGAAGCAAATTATATATCACAGATCCATCTACTTTATCATAAGTTTCCTTTAATTCTTTCCACACAGAAGCAACATTTTCAGAGTAAACTAATCCTATATAAACATCTTGAGAAACAGAATTCATAATCCAAGTTAACACAATGGCATTACACCTATCCCATTGAGCAGATAACGCATCACTAACAATAAAGGACTCTTTAACACAAGTACCATCAACAAAACTGTATTTATTCCTAGCTTGTAAAGCTAATTTCATAGCACCATACCATATTCTGTAATTTTCTGTTCCAATAAGTTTAAAAGGAATTAAAGCAGTTCCACTATTATCATTAGTTTGAATATGCAAAGGATTACCAACATCTAGATTATTAATCAAAACCTGAGAACCACTAGCTTCACCAGGAGCCATGACAAACAAATAACAAAAAAGAACCAGAAGCAGACAGTAGACAAACAAGAACAGATAAACAATCAACAAACACAACTAACCAACAAAAGAAAAGATAACTCACACCCAAGATACAACAAAGAATCAGCCAATTGGACTGGGATTGGCCAGAGCAGGTTTCCACACCATTCAAGCTGGAGGGTCAAGGTGTTAACCAACCCGTTTGCACCAAATTAACTAAACTCTTGTTATCTTAAAGGAGAAAGATCGACTTACAAAGCTATACGAGACCACAACGGAAGAATGACTACAAAAACGCTAGATTCACTTAGTCTAATATTTTTGCAACCAAATACGGGTCCAAGAACCACCAACAGTCACCACGGTTCAAGATCCCCAAAAAGCAAATTAGGTTTTCACAAACCCTAACCAAGAATCTCACAAAATACCTCAAGATCTAGCCTAAACCGACTAAATCAACCACGGCCGTTAAGAAAACGACCTCAATTAACCAATTAAACCACCAATTCGAGAAACCCCCAAAAAATAACCGAAACCCTAGAAACCCTAGAATCTCAAAACACCACCAGATCAGAACCTATAGCTCTGATACCATGTAAAAATGGTAAACACAAGACAACACTCAGTTACACCCAACCAACCACCCCTTGGTGTATATATTTTCTTATTAAAGATTCAAGAAGATAAGTCCTCAAATGAGTTCTTACCAGTGCAATACAAAAGACTATATGTGATCTCTTCTAAGAAGACACCACACAACAACCTCACATACAGATTCACTCAATCACTCAGAAATACAAGATCAATAGACTGATCTTGAAGAAGACTAAAACAAGACTACCAGAAGATATCAAAGTGATATCTAAGATAATATAACAACTATGTGTAAACTGTGTGGAAGTAGAAAACGGATAATGGCAACTAACTCAAACCCTAAAGTTATGAGGTGATTATATAGCACCAGCTTTTACACTTTAGTCCCTGAACTTCTCCACAACTTCAATAAGAGTCAACACTTATTCCCAGCTTAAATAAACTTTGAATAATAGCAAGACTAGTCCTACAACTTTATATGTCAGCTTGCATACACTTTAACACTACCTTATGCGCAGCTCAAGTAAGCTTCAGACGCTTTCCCTTACAAAATGTTACAACATTACAAGCTGTGGGTTAAGCCACACAGTCAAAAAAGCTACCGCAGTTAGAAAACTTTCACCTTTACTATATCTCAATTCATGTAGAAGACATTGAATTAATCGGAAACAATTGCCCTAATCTCAAATCCTTCAAACTATACAATGAATTCAGACGACCACATATCGAATGAGTGATGCAATTGCCATTGCAAATACTATGCCCGGATTACGCCATTTGTAACTATTTGGTAATATAATGACTAACGACGGACTTCAAGCCATTCTTCATAACTGCCCGCATCTCGATTCCTTTGATGTTCGTAGGTGTTCTAATCTTAACCTTGGTGGGAATTTAGCAAAATTATGCAAAGAACGGATTAAAGATTTTAAGTTTCCTAACGATTCAACAGAAAACTATGGATTCAATCCTCAGGTTCATGGGTATGATGACTTTGATGATATGTATTCATCTGGATTCTGAAGATGAATCCTATGAAGACTACGAATTTTCTGATGATAGCGCGGTTATTGATTATGATTATTTTCTTTTGTAATTTGTTCAGGGGAAGCAACATATTATCTATACTACATTATAATGTATTTGGGACTATTGTATAATTAGAAAGGCTTAAAATTCAGACTTTTTTCTTGCTTATTATGGAAAGATTTCAAAATTAATTTGTTAGGAAGCAAGTTGGTTTGGAAGTTTGTTAGGAAGCGGTTGGTCGTTCAAACTAAAATTATTTGGCTTAACCATCTCTAATATCTCTACTTATAAAGCATGAAGACAACTAAACATGTAACCAAATAACACAAAATATAATCACACGGTACCCATCGCCGCATTATGCGGGTACCGTTCTAGTATGTATAAATGCTGTGTGGTGCTGTACTTCTGTTGACTCATTGTAGGTGTCCATAGCAGCCCGGCCATGGGTCAGTTGGTCTGGAGCTTTGGTTACAGATTTAAAGATATTGTCTATTTGTTTATAATTGATATAAATCTACAACAATGTACATCTTTTGTTGTATGGGGGTAAATATCATTTTGCTTTTGGAAAAGGGCTACCTTCATGTATACAGTATGTTCATATGACCAGCAGCCAGTGATTTTAATGTGTTTATACTTTTTATGGAAACTTGTTTGGAAAAAGCTCAAATCAATATTGTATTCGAATGCTTACATGATTAAAACCCTGATATGAGAAATTATACAATAATTTTAGCTTATAATATGTTGTAATCCTGCTTAAACATAAAATTGTCAAAATGAAACATGGATCAAAGGAAGTGTTGGCAGGTGTTCTCCCCGAGCTTCTTCGGCTAGCACATGTAACTTCTACAGTATTTTGTTTGGACCTGAAACCGGTTTGATGTGTATTGATTAATAACTTGCCACCTATATGTGAGGCATGATCACGTAAAGTCGTATATGCAAAGATCGGTCGATTTTGATATTTTAAGATGTTATAAGTTTAAGCCATATATTAGACTCGAACATGATTCAAGTAGCCTTCTTGCAAGACAAATATACCACTTGACGAGTTTATATGATCTACTTCTCGCCAAGAGTGTTCCTTATATTTCACAAACAATTTCGTTAAACATGATTTACCGCGAACAATCAGTTTAGCATCTTCAATTAATCCCATTAGGTCATCATAGTTTTTGAACTATTAGTAGCTGGTATTCTATATATTAACCTTTGTTGTTAGCCCCTTAAAAGGTCTGTTGTTTATACTTAGAGCATGCACAATGGTAACTTGTGTTAAAGTTTAACACAGTGTCACGTCAGCGCCACATCAGCTTTAACCTTTTCACCTTAACTCAACAAAAAAACACCCACAATCATAACTCAACCTTAACTCAACAACAATTTACAAAAACACTCATTCATTTAGTGGGGGAAAGTGATTTTTTTTTAATTTTTTTTAACAAACACCACCTTAACGCTGAGTTAAGGGGTTAACACGGCTTTAACTTACACCCTCACAATGGTTAACACGAGTTGCAAGTCATGCATTACCATTGTGCATGCTCTTAGTGGTCCTAAATGACAGTAAAAAAGAAAGTGTTTAATTTTGCAAAGTGGTCATAAAAATGGTTTTACCGCCAACAATTAGTTATGTTATTGTTGGGAATTCTGTTAAGTAAGAATTCTGCTGCTGTTTCTGCTAAAGGTTCCTGTTGAAGAATTGGTTCTAGCTGAAGCAGTGTATCTGCTGAAGACTAGTTTCAGCATTATTAGTTTATGCGGATATAGTATTTCCGTATTTTATGTATTATAGTTTGGATATGCATGAGTTTATTTAGGAAGTGATAATGCATATCTTTTAGAAGTTTTAGAATATACGTTTCTTAGGAAACGGTTTAGGGTTCCTTGTATATAAAAAGAACACAGGATTATGTATTGAATAACGTTTTTTAGAAAACACTCTTATTATTATTAAAATATCCATAGAGGATCAAGAGTTCTTAGTATCACGCTTGTGTTTTGTTTCCGATTTAAAAATACAAGTTGCAGAGATTGTTTATTAGTGTGTTATTGATTACAATGACATAACTAACGATTCTAGAGTGCTCAAGAAGATCTATCAAGGTCTTACAGCTCAAAAAGTGGTATCAGAGCCTCGAGAGAGTCTCTGTCATACTAAGAAACACAAATCTTACACCTTAAGAATCCAAACAAATCAACAAACATGCCTGGCTCTGATGATGAAGTTGATACAACCCAAAACATTAACACCACTTCTCTTCACCAACTCAACCTCTCCAACAGTAATGCTAAGTTTCCATACTTGAAGAATGCGGAAGAATATCATCTGTGGTCCATGAAGATGCAGAACTGGATCACAAACATAGACTGGAATCTGTGGGAGATTGTCAAAAAGGGGAATAGTCTGAAGAAGCATGTTACAGATGTTGATGGAGTTGTTACAATTGTAGGTCCCAGAACTGCTGAAGAGATTCTGGCTGTGCAAAAGGAGAGCAAGGTAAGAACAATTCTGCTTCAAGCTATACCTGATGACCATATGGGTGACTTCCACTTTATGGAGGATGCCAAGGACATTTGGATGGCTATAAAAGCTAGATTTGGTGGGAATGATGAATCCAGAAGGTTGCAGAAGTCTATGCTAAAGTAGAAGTTCCAAGAGTTTCAGATATCTGAAGAAGAGGGAATTCATAAAGGCTATGACAGGTTTCATCGGATCTTAAGTCAACTTAATCAGTTGAAGGCTAGACCTGATAACGAGGACTGTAATGCCAAGTTTCTGAGATCCTTGCCGCCATCTTGGTTGCAAGTCTGTATTGCTCTCAAGACCAAGGGTGGGTTGGACATGATGTCCTTTGATGACCTCTACAACAGGCTTAAATCACTTGAGCCTGATGTTAGAAGTCCTATTCGTCCATCCACTCATTCTGCATTTGTTGGCGCCTCTACAAAACCTGTGCATCAAGCCTCAAGTTCTTATTCATCAGGAGCATCTTCTCAAACTCATACTCAATCTGCTCCTAAACCAAAATCCAGTAGTGTGTTGGATGATATTGTTCATTCGTTTGTGGCTGAATATGAACATCAGCAGTTTCTTGCATATGAGGATTTTGAACAGGTGGATCCATTGGAGATGGAGGAGATGCACTTAAAATGGCAGCTTGCAATGATCTCCATGAACATTAAGAGGTTTGAAACCAAGTCTGGTAGGAAGTTTGGTTTTAATGGAAGAGAGGCAGCAAGGTTTGATAGAAGGAAGGTTAAATGTTACACTTGTGGACAAGTGGGACATTTTTCAAGAGAATGCAAGGAGAGAAAGTCTGGAGATGAAGTTAGATATGGCTCTTATCCAGTGGAAGCAGGGACTACTAAGGGTGCACCTTCAAAGGCTATGGTGACTCTGGATCACCAAATTGATTGGGCTGAACATGAACCTGCTGGAGAGGAAGCTTCTACTTCTTCACAAGTGAATCTGCTGGCATACTCATCTTCAGAGGACAAGAAGGAGCAAGTCTCCTTGATGGGAATCTCTCAGGTACACAACTGTGTGTTTGGATGTAGTGTAAGATACAATGAGCTTAAACAAGAATTTGATGAATTGAAACCAAAGTACAATGAGTGTTATATAGAGGTAGAGTCTTATAAAATGGCTTTAAAAACTTTAGAGAAACAAAAAGTCTGGTTTCAAAAGAATCAAGTTAAATATGATGAAAAGATAAAAGTCCTAGAGAGTGATTTAGAAGTTGCTAAGATAGACTTAAGACGTACTGGAAAAGAAAAGTCTGACTTAGAAAAGGAAAAACAAGAATTACAAGCTAAATTAGATAAAGAGATAGCTGGTCGTATGAAATGGCAGGAAGGGGCATCTAATTTGAGTAAATTAATTGATGGTCGCCAATCTATTAGGTCTAGAAAGGCATTAGGGTATGAGAAATATATAGACCCTGAAGAGTTAACATATCCTGATATGTCTAGTGTTTTTGACCCTGAACCAGCCTTAGCTTATCAAACACCTGTTAAATATGTTAAGGAAGGGGGAATGAATGCTGTCCCTGGACCTATAAGAGGGGAACACATGCCTATCGACCTATCCATACCTATTGACTTTGATGGATCACACCATCTCTATGGAAAAAAGTCAACTGACTTGCCAGACCCTAGTGTTAAATCTACTGAATTTGTCTCTTGTTGTGACAGTGACAAGTCTTCTGATCAAGGGTCTACCTCATTTGCCAGCTGTGATTCAAGTGAGAAGTCTGACCTGCCCAAGACCACTCCCAAGTCCACTCCCAAGACCATACCAAAGACATCACCCAAGTCTCCCCACAAGCCTTCTAGAGTTGCTGCTGATAACAAGACAGTTTCTACTGAAGACTTGTTTTTAAATTCTTTGCAAAATAATTCTTTTGGTTATGTTAAAAACAATTCTGTTTATCATGATGGTTTGAATACTTTTTCTTGTTATGGAACTTCTTTTGGTTTGAATAAATCTTCTAAAAAGAAGAAGTATTTTATGTGTGGAAGTAAATATCACTTGATTAAGGATTGTACATTTCATGAGCAAAGAATGAGTGTTTGTTTTAGTCAAAGGAAACCTAGGCAAATGTGGAAGAATGTTAGTGAAATACCCACTTTTGTTCCACACCAGCAGAAATCCAATTCTGCTGAACCACATTCTTCATGGAGAAGAACCAGTACTAGACCATATGTTCGACCCACTAGTTCTTTCTTTTCTAATGGTTATTGGCCTAATAACTTTGACTCAAGGTATTATGGTGGTGGGTGTTGGGATACTGCTGTGAAGCCCTCAGCAGGTTGTTCTTGGACAAAGAAGGGACCTAATATGCAATACAGGCCCAAGAACAATGGTGGATCTAAAACATCTACATGGCCTATCACTAATGATCTACAAGGCAGGCTCAAGTCAGCAATGACTTGAGTCTCCAATATGTACTAACTTTTTGTATATTTTTGTTGTTGTTGTAGGATCATCCTTTAAAAAGTACTGAAGTAGGGATAGTTGACAGTGGTTGTTCTAGAAGTATGTCAGGGAACAAGGACAAGATGCATGACTTTGTACCCATAGAAGGAGGAGGCACTGTTACTTTTGGTGGTGGAGATGGCAAAATTACTGGGAAAGGGACTATTAAGACACCCTTGTTAGACTTTCAAAATGTTTATTATGTGAAGGAACTAGAGCATTTTAATCTATTCTCTGTATCACAAATTTGTGACACTAAGAATAAGGTTTTCTTCTCTGATGATGAATGTCTTGTACTCTCCAAGGACTTCAAACTTCCAAAAGACACAACTGTTTTGCTAAGAGTTCCTAGAACCTTCAACTTGTACACATTCAATCTGAATGATGTCAAGCCAGAAGGTGATCTAACATGTTTGGTGGCCAAAGCTTCCCAGGATGAATCTACCAAGTGGCATAGGAGAATGGCTCATGTGAATTACAAGACTATCAACAAGTTGTCTAAACTTGGTCTTGTTCAGGGCCTACCTTCTAAACTCTTCACCAATGAACACAATTGTATTGCTTGCAACAAGGGAAAGCAACACAGAGCCTCTTACAAAGCAGTCAAAGCTGTGAGCACCATTTCAGAACCACTTCAGTTGCTGCACATGGATCTCTTTGGTCCAACTCCTATCAGAAGTATTGATCACAAGTACTTCTGCCTGGTTATCACAGATGATTTTAGCAGGTTTTGCTGGGTATTCTTTCTAAAAACTAAAGATGAAACAACTCCTATTTTGAAAGAATTCATTATCTTAATTGAAAACCAGCTAAATAAAAAGGTTAAAGGAATTAGGTGTGACAATGGGACAGAATTGAAAAATGTTGTTTTCATAGAATTCTGTAAGTCTAAGGGGATTAGAAGGGACTATAGTACTCCAAGAACCCCACAACAAAATGGGGTTGCTGAAAGGAAAAATAGAACCCTCATTGAGGCAGCAAGATCAATGCTTGCAGACTCCAAATTACCCACAATGTTTTGGACTGAAGCAGTAAGTACTGCTTGCTATGTCTTGAACAGGGTATCCATCACTAGACACCATATCAAGACACCTTATGAACTTCTCACTGGGAAAGTTCCAGACATACATTACCTTAAGCCTTTTAGATGCAAAGTGACCATTTTAAATACTGCTGATATACTGGGTAAGTTTGATGAGAAAGCTGATGAGGGATATATAGTTGGTTATTCAGCTCATAGCAAGGCCTATAGGTTTATAATCTGAATGCCAAAAGGATAGAAGAGACCCTTAATTTAAGATTTCTTGAAGATCAGCCTAATATTCAGGGACAAGGCCATTCTTGGTATTTTGACCTAGACTATTTGACTGACTATTTGGGTTATACTAGACATGCTTCGAATCTTAATGCAGGTACCAAAGATCCAAACTCTAACCCTGGAGGTTCCATGGATGATGACTTAGACTGTGAATCTGAGCCAGATGAACACACCATTGTTGTACCATCTTTTCCACCTAACCATTTTGTAGGTAATCATTCTGCTGCTGAACAAGATGATGAGTCACATTATGCAGAGGATCTTGCAAGACTGAAGAAGCAAGAAAATGCTGCTACTAAGGAAGCTCATAAACTCAATGAAAAGGTTACACAAGAGACTGAAGCAATCCTACATCAATCAGCACAAGCAGTCAGTGGAAACAAGGATACTGCTGATGATTCTACTGAAGGCATATCTATTCCCACTGATAAGGTCTCAGATGCTGATACTACTGATGCTCACTCTCCCATTTCTACTAAAGTCTCTACAGACTTTGAGAAGCCCTTTACAAGATTTTCAAGTCCTTCTGATCTTGGAAATTATCAGCCAAAGCCTGGCCTATTTCACTCAGCTTCTTATGATACTGAGTTTGGGCCTACAGTCAACAATCTTGATGCCAAAATTGATATTCACACCACAACAACTAAAAGGATTCATAATGCTCATCCCCTATCAAAGATTATTGGAGATCCTAAAGATCCTGTTAGAACTAGAAGCACTGTAAAGAATACAAAATATGGTGAAGTTGCTTTCATCTCTTATGTCTACAATCAAAAGAGGAACAATCACACAGACTTCAAACATTGTCTGTTTGCATGCTTTCTTTCTCAGATAGAGCCAACTAGTGTTACTCAAGCACTGGCAGATTCAAGTTGGCTTGAAGCCATGCAAGAAGAAATGCTGCAATTTAAGAATCAGCAAGTTTGGATTTTGGTTCCTCTTCCTGATGGTAAATATGCCATTGGGACAAAATGGATTTTGAAGAATAAAAGAGATTCTAGGTGGATTATGGTGAAGAACAAAGCTAGATTGGTGGCTCAAGGGTTTAGACAAGAGGAAGGCATTGACTATGATAAAGTCTTTGCACCAGTGGCCAGAGTTGAAGCTATAAGGATATTTTGGCCTATGCCTCTTATATGGGATTCATGGTTTATCAGATGGATGTTAAAGGTGCTTTCTTATATGGTGAGATTGAAGAGGAAGTATATGTGACTCAACCCAAAGGATTTGAAGACCCTGATCATCCTGAGTATGTGTACAAGGTTGTCAAAGCTCTCTATGGACTTCATCAAGCTCCCAGAGCTTGGTATGCTAGACTTTCCACATTTCTGCTGAAGCATGGCTACAGAAGAGGTGCCATTGACAAGACTCTATTCCTCAAGAAAGATTTAAGGGATATTATTCTTGTTCAGGTGTATGTGGATGATATTATCTTTGGTTCAACCAAAGAAGCATGGTGTAGAGAATTTGAGGATCTAATGAAGGGTGAATTTCAAATGAGTGCCATGGGAGAACTCACTTTCTTTTTGGGATTACAAGTTCAGCAGAAACCTGATGGTATTTTCATACATCAGGAGAAATATGTAAAAGATATGTTGTCCAAGTTTGCTATGGAGAATGTCAGGACTGCCACTACTCCCTATGAGGCTCCCAAACCAAAGAACAATATTGATCCTGATCTCCCTGTGAATGTTCATTTATACAGGTCAATGATTGGTTCTTTGATGTATTTGACTGCCTCAAGACCTGATATTACATTTGCTGTGAGTGCATGTTCAAGGCACCAAGTCACTCCACTTACTTCTCACATGAATGCTGTCAAAAAGATTTTTAAGTACCTAAAAGGCCAATCCAAATTAGGTCTTTGGTATCCCAAAGAGTCTCCATTTCAGCTCGCAGCTTATAGTGATAGTGACTATGCTGATGCAAATTTGGATAGAAGATCCACAACTGGAAGTTGCCAATTCCTTGGCAGAAGACTGATTTCTTGGCAATGCAAGAAACAGACCATTGTTGCTACCTCTACTACTGAAGCAGAGTATGTTGCTGCTGCAAATTGTTGTGGACAGGTTCTATGGATTCAGAATCAATTGCTGGATTATGGGTATAACTTTATGAATACTACCATTTTCATTGACAATCAAAGTACAATTTGTATTGTTAAAAATCCAGTTTTTCATAATAGAACCAAACATATTGAAATCAGGCACCACTTTATCAGGGATGCTTATGAGAAACATTTGATTAAAGTGGTAAAAATTCACACAGATGAGAATGTGGCAGATTTGTTAACTAAAGCATTTGATGGACCAAGGTTTCAATATTTGGTGGTCCATATTGGAATGCTTAACCCTTAACTGCAAAGTTTAAGGGGAGGCATAAGCCTCAGGGGAGGATAATGAGTGTAAACTTTGTAGATTTGTATAAGTTGTATAATTTCTAAGTTTTTAACACTAACCCACTAATATGTTTGCAAGTTGTTTGGTGTATTTGCATGTTTTATGTCTGTTTTGCAGATGTTCTGAGATTGTAAGTTGTATGATAAAGTCACCAAGAGCAGAAGTCAAAGGAATGTGGTCAAAAGTGCTGAACATGGTTTCTACTGATGAGTTGATTATGCTGAAGGTCTTACACAGTTGATAAATTAAGAAGATCTTTTCATTCATTCAAAGAAACAAGTTACAGCTTACATTCAAAGTTCCAACTGAATTACAATGACCATTCCTAAACATTTGGCTAATTAAGTACTACTAGCTTCTATCACTTATTACAAAATACTTGAGGCTATGACAAGTACAATGATGAAGCTGAAGATGAAAATGGAAAAAGAAGAGAAGGAAGACTGTGAAGATGCTCAAGTAACAAAGTCAAGATAATACTCAAGAACTTTGTTCCATGGCAACATTCCACAATCATCTACTTCAGCTTCTCCTTTCCCTTACGTATGATCTCAGCCTTCTTGCTCTGTCCAATATGTTCTTGATGAGGAAGACCAGGTCCCGGAGCAGGAAGATTCAACACCAAATTTTGTGATGTTGGAAGAGATGGATCCCTCTTACTTGATCTTGGTTGGGATCTCTCTGGTGTGGAAGGAGGAAGAAAGGTTGGATCTTCATTTTCTTCCTCTGAAGAGTCTTCATCAGAAGTATAAATGAAGGGAGAGACAAGCTCTCTCTCAGCAGGAATGGGTACATGGCTTGGTTCACCCTTCCTATGAGCATTTCATTGTCTTTCTTGTGCATCCCATCGTTTCTTTAATTCTCTTTCATAGTCAGAACCATCAAGCTCCCATGGATATGGTGGTAAATCTTCTTCTGATGATGGAGAAGAGGAATTTTGATCTGAGGTTTCGGGGTTTGATGACATGGTTTTGGTGAAGAATTGGGTTTAATTAGAAAATTAGGGTTTGAAAGATGATTTGGGGTAAATTGGTGACTGAGATGTGATTTGGGGGTGATTAAATAAGTAAAGTTTAGGCGTTACGATAATTAATGCGAGTTGGGAGGCACAGTAAAACCAAGATATTGACCGAAGATATTTTTACATTTGGTTGGTTTCTGCTGATGTTGACCATTCTTCAGCAGATTTGACTTTCATTTCTGCTGAAGGGTAAATTTTCAAATTGGAAGTTTTTGAATTACACGTCAGACTTGGTCAATAATTAGTTCCGATAATTTTGACCACGATTGGGGAACTTCCAAATTTAACCCATTTTGCATATCTATTCCTAAACAAAATTATTCGCTTATCAATCCACTTAAACCCATTATTCTTTGTGTAATTCATAACCGTCTCACGCAAGTTCATTCAAATGGCACAACTCGAATTGAGAGGCGACCATAACAAGTATGCTATTCTAAAAAAGGTAAAGGGACATGAAGAATTCGATTTAATGGTGGAGTTTCTACAAAGGTCGAAGATTCATTATGCTCTGACACATAGTCCCAATTTGGTGTGTGAATCATTGGTGAAGCAATTTTAGGCATCTGCTGCTAAGAAATCTAACACCGAGATTGTTGCTGAGATTGATGGTGTAGAGTATGTGGTGACAGAAGGATTGATTAGGACAAAGCTTCAGTTGGATGATGAGAATGGTGTGTATCATTCCAACACTGCAGAGATTCTTGCTGGGCTAAGGGAAGCTGGATATCAAAGTACTGATACATCCAAGTGGCACAAGAATCAATTTTGTCCTAAGTGGAGATATTTGGTGCATTTGCTGTTGCAATGTATAAGCAACAAGTGTGGTGGATGGAACCAATTCTCTCTGCAATTGGGTTGTGGTATTGTTTGTCTTTCTAAAGGTCAAACTTATAACTTTTCTAAGTTTATTTTTGATAATATGCTAGAAAACATTGATAAACAACAGCATAAGTTTTTAATGTATCCTAGATTCTTACAAATAATTTTAGACATAACCACTGAAGATAGAACCCATGTGCCTATTAAAAGTCTTGGTTCTAAGTTGTTTACCTCAATGAAAACTAATTATACTGGGGAACATCATCCTATGTTAAAAGCTATGTTGCCACATGGCAATGACAATGTAGTTGAGGGTGATGATGCTGGTAATTTGCCTGCTCCTAATGCTGCTGATGATGGCAATCCATCATCTTCTGGTGTTGCTGCTGATGGTAATCCTTCAGTGGTAATGGAGGAAGAGCCAGCTACAACTGCTGAACCATTACCTATTTCTACTGACTTACCACCACCTACCACTGTACATGTATCACCTAGTCCTACCATCTCACCAGCTCAGGATGCTCCAGCTGAGCAATTTCATGAGTTTGAAGATAACTTTCAACCTCTTGAACCTGAGTTAACCAGACTACCTTCACCTAGCCCTATGAGAGAGCCAATTAATGAAGGCTTTCCTAATGTTGTACATGAGTCTGTTTCTCCTACTGGGTTCAATGAAGCTCCACTTACCACTGAGCAATCAACTGGTAGAGCAAAGGACCCTATTACTCTCACTTTTGTATATGATTCTCTTACCAGGTACATGAAAATGACTGATGATCTCCAAAAGGAACTTGCTGATACCAAGACTACTCTTGGTAATGAAATTGAAAGTTTGAAAAGTAAGGTTCAAGATTTGGAGGCACAGCTGAATCAGCAGAAGAAAAGTAAGGATGGATTGGATACTGCTGAAGTTACTCAGGAGGCAAATTTGGATTCTCTTGAAATTCTAGCTGAAGTTGCTAGGCAGTCTAAGGTTATACCTCCTAAAGCTGCTGAAGTACCTCAATCTAAACCAAAGATACTAGTCAGCAGAAGAAGAAGTACAAGACAGTATTTGGCAAGGAAAGCTGCTGAATCTTCCAAAGTGTCTAGTGGAGATGATGATGTGCTCATGACTGAAGCTGCTGATATACTTCAGAAGAAACCATCACTAAGTGGTGTTGCTGCTGAAAAATCTGCTGATCAAGTTAAAACATCAGGAGAAGCATTCTTTGTAGCAGGGAAAGAGTATTTGAATTCCCCTGTTCATCATTCATCTGAGAATCAACAAGTTTCTCCTGATAGAGAGGTTCAAGAAGTACATGATGAACCTATGGCAGATGTGAATGTTCTTCATTGATATTGCTGAAGGAACATATGATGATTTGGATGAGCTTGTTACAGCTGAAGACAGAGCTGGACAAGAAAAACTATTCCAAGAATGGGAAGATTATAAGATGAGTGCTAATATGACTGAGGAACAGCAAGAAAAGTTTGATGCAGCATATGAGTCAGTCAATCAAAGATATGTTTCTACTTTGCCCATTGAAAGACAAAGAGAATTGGATGCAGCTGTTAAAGAATTTGATGAGTCATATTGGCAGCAGATTGGAAAACAAATGCTTGATAATCCTGATGTAGCTGCAGACATTATTGGAAAAAGGGTAGAGAAGCAAGACTGGCCTTCTGAAATTGTGAAATTGATGAAGTTGAGAAAGAAGGTAGCAGATGAGTTGAAAGCTAAAGCTAAAAGAGAAAAACCTATGACTCAAGCACAGCAGAGGGATTATATGAGAACATATGTGAAAAGTCAAAGCAGCTCATTATTTAATACTGCTTGGTCTAAGAAAAAAGTGTGGGGACTTCCATTTGACAAACTGGTTGAGATTTATAACAGAATCAAGGCTAGAAATGACAAAGATGGAATGGGTGCTTCCAAGAATATTCCTCTCCTCAATGCTGATGCTGATGCTGCTGAAAAAGTATCTTTACCTGATACTTCTACTGATGTACCACATGATGTTGTTTCATCTTATGTGGATAAAAGTAAAGCAAAAGTGATGACATCAGATCCTCCAACTAGAAAGAGAACTAGGAGACAATTGGAGCAGGAAAGATTAGGTGAAGAGGCTGCTAGGAAGTTAGATGAGGCACAAAAAGATGAACAAAAAGCTGAACTTGCAAGATTTCATGAGCTGAAGGTAAGAGAAGTTGAAATTCAAGCTGCTAGAAAAAACAAATAAGGAAGGCTATGGATGAACAATATGCCTCTGTTGCACTTGAATCTTCTCAAGATTCTACTGATGAACACTTGGATACTCCATCAGTAGAAACTCATGCTGCAGAAGTTGAATCTGCTGAAGCAGAAGTTCATGATGCTATTTATGTTCCTGGAAGAAGAGGCAAGAGAATGGCTAAAGTCAGATCTTCACATTCAAAACAAAGTTTAATCAATGTGAATGCTTCTGATGCTTCATTTATAAGGGAAGGATCCCCTGATGATTGGCCTGTGGGAACAAGAGATGTTTTGGTTCATTGGGAGTTAAGTAAAAATGGTCAAGTTAATACCATTTACAGATTGGATAAAACTTTCATATCCTTTACATTTCTTCAACAGATTCTACATCTTGTGGATCATTAGGATTTGGTCACTCTATATGAGTTAGTTCTTAAGTATTATGCAACTCATACTCCTGAAGGGTCTGGATTGTATTTGTTGGGTGATCTTCAAGTGTTGTTTGATTCTTCTACTCCCACTAGTGCAAGCTATGACATATGGAAGAACAATCAAAGATGGAAAGTTCAGAGTTGGAAGTTCTATCCTATGCCTTATGTTCATGTTTTGGAAACTACAACTGGTTTAAGGCTTATTATGGATCTTACCAAACGATATCCTATGAAAGTGTCCCTGATGGAGAAAATGCTACACCAAAAGTTGGAGATCCCTCCTGATTCAGCAGGGAATACAAGGTTGTTTGCAGAATCTTTGGTGAAGGTTTTCAAACAAAGGATTAAGACTTCCAGAGTTGCATCTGATTAGAGATATCATGTTGAATATTTGTTTTATTTCTTATTTTAGAAAAAAAAAAAAAAAAAAAAAAAAAAAAAAACTAACTTGTTTTTGTATAGTATTGTATGCAGGTTTGGTTATCAACTTACCTGATGTTGACTATTCCATCATAAAGTTGACTAGTCCAAAGGGTACAGCTTTGGTAAAGACATATCAAATCTGTTGATAGCTGTAATGGTTTGCTCAAAATCATAGGGTTTTCAACTCACCTATACTTTATTGCTGAGTAGTTGAAATGGTTGTCAATTGACCATGGATTTTTCCTTTATGGATTCCAAATAATTGGCTAGCCCACATGTATATGGCTTGTGGTAAAGGCAGTGGAAAACCATATTTGGTAATCAGTTAACCAAGATGATTTTCATCAAAATAATTGGCTAGTCCTGAGCAAACGGCTACAAGTAAAGACATCTCAAATCCGTTTATAGCTGATGATTTGCTAAAAATCATGTGGTTATCAGTGTACCTTTGAACACTTGGCTACTCCAGTAGTGATGGCTATTGGTAAAGAGACATCAAATCCATTATTTTCAATGATTCACCTCTCACAGGAGTTAACACACCTGGAAGTGATGAGAATAGTATGAAACTAATTTGTTTTGATGTACATTTAGTCATTTGTTGCTGCAAAGAATGGAGCTTTCAAGTATTATTTGCTGATCATAGAGTTTCTGCTGAAGATGATTCTTTGCTGGTGCTATCTTATTACAATCCTCTTGGTATGTTATTTTGAAGATCTATCAAGAATCTTGAACTTAACCAGGTCAAATTCAAGATTAGGGGAGGATTGTTGGGAATTCTGTTAAGTAAGAATTCTGCTGGTGTTTCTGCTGAAGGTTCCTGCTGAAGAATTGGTTCCAGCTGAAGCAGTGTATCTGCTGAAGACTAGTTTCAGCATTATTAGTTTCTGGAGTAAATTACACGGATGGTCCCTGTGGTTTGTCAAAAATTTCATGCATAGTCCCTCAAAGTTTAAAGTTGCATGTATCGTCCCTCTGACTGCAAAAGAATAACATCTATGGTCCCTCAGACTAACTGTCGTCAGTTTTTCCGTTAGTCCATTTGCACCGTTAGTCCTTTAACCACAGTTTGCAATAAACATTTGCATTGTTAGTCCTTTTTTGTTAAATATCATTTGCACCGTTAGTCCTTTTATACGTTTTCGCCCACCACCTCCACCCACCACCGCCACCACCACTACCACCACCACCCACCACCGCCACCACCACCACCACCCACCACCACCACCCACCACCGCCACCACCACCATCCACCGCCACCTACCAACACCTCCACCCACCACTGCTACCACCACCCACCGCCACCACCACCACCCACCAATGCCATCACCTCCACCACCAACGCCACCACCCACCACCACCACCGCCTCCACCCACCACCACCCACCACCGCCACCACCACCTACCGCCACCACCACCACCACAAAAAAAATTTTGAAAATTTTTTTTCAAAATTTTTTTTCTAAAAAATTAAAAAAAAAAATAGAAAAAAAATTAAAAAAAAATTATAAAAAAATCAAAAAAAAAAATTGATTTTATTTTCAATTTTTTCAAAAAAAAATATTTTTTTTCGAATTTTTTTAAAAAAAAATTCTAAAAATTTTTTTTGTTCGAAATTTCTAAAAAAAAATCAAATTTCAAAAAAAAATTTTGAAAAAATTGAAAAAAAAAATTCGAACAAAAAAATATTTTTTTTTGAAATTTGAATTTTTTTAGAAATTTCGAACAAAAAATTTTTAGAATTTTTTTTTAAAAAAAATTCGAAAAAATATATATTTTTTTTTTAAAATTGAAAATAAAATCAAAAAAAATTTTTTTTTGGTTTTTTTATAAAATTTTGTTGATTTTTTTTTTAATTTTTTAGAAAAAAATTTTTGATTTTATTTTCAATTAAAAAAAAAATCAAAAAAAATTTATAAAAAAACCAAAAAAAAAAATTTTGATTTTATTTTCAATTTTTTTTAAAAAAATATTTTTTTTCGAATTTTTTTTAAAAAAAAATTCTAAAAATTTTTTGTTTGAAATTTCTAAAAAAATTCAAATTTCAAAAAAAAATATTTTTTTGTTCGAATCTTTTTTTTCAATTTTTTCAAATTTTTTTTTTTTTGAAATTTGATTTTTTTTTAGAAATTTCGAACAAAAAAAATTTTTAGAATTTTTTTTTAAAAAAAATTCGAAAAAAAATATTTTTTTTTGAAAAAATTGAAAATAAAATCAATTTTTTTTTTTTTGATTTTTTTATAAAATTTTTTTGATTTTTTTTTCTATTTTTTTAAAATTTTTTAGAAAAAAAATTTTGAAAAAAATTTTTCAAAAAATTTTTTTTTGGTGGTGGTGGTGGTGGTGGTGGCGGTGGTGGTGGTGGCGGTAGGTGGTGGTGGCGGTGGTGGGTGGTGGTGGGTGGAGGCGGTGGTGGTGGTGGGTGGTGGCGTTGGTGGTGGAGGTGATGGTAGGTGGCGGTGGGTGGTGGTGGGTGGTGGTGGTGGGTGGCGGTGGTGGGTGGTGGTGGTGGTGGTGGTGGTGGCGGTGGTGGGCGAAAACGTATAAAAGAACTAACGGTGCAAATGATATTTAACAAAAAAGGACTAACAATGCAAATGTTTATTGCAAACTGTGGTTAAAGGACTAACGGTGCAAATGGACTAACGGAAAAACTGACGACAGTTAGTCTGAGGGACCATAGATGTTATTCTTTTGCAGTCAGAGGGACGATACATGCAACTTTAAACTTTGAGGGACTATGCATGAAATTTTTGACAAACCACAGGGACCATCCGTGTAATTTACTCTTAGTTTCTGCGGATATAGTATTTCCGTATTTTATGTATTATAATTTGGATGTGCATGAGTTTATTTAGGAAGTGATAATGCATATCTTTTACGTTTCTTAGGAAACGGTTTAGGGTTCCTTGTATATAAAAGGAACACAAGATTATGTATTGAATAACGTTTTTTAGAAAACACTCTTATTATTATTAAAAGATCCATAAATGATCAAGAGTTCTTAGTATCACGCTTGTGTTTTGTTTTCGCTTTAAAAATACAAGTTGCAGAGATTGTCTATTAGTGTGTTATTGATTACAGTGACATAACTAACGATTCTAGAGTGCTCAAGAAGATCTATCAAGGTCTTACACTACACTGTTAAAGAGGAGCATGACTCAAATAGCTTATACTAAATTTAGGTCATTATAGGCTTGAACATAACTCAAATAGCCTAATGAATTTGATCATGCATCCAAGTCTTGTCAAACAAACAGGGTTTAATATTATCTACTCAACAATGTGGATGTTTTTATTTTTCACATCGAACATGAGTTAATTACCGCCAACAATCGATCGGTTTCTCATCATTATTTAATCCCCTAGGAATCATAGAGTTTTTCAAACTGTTGTACATGTATTCTTCTTTAACAAGAAAAGAAGATCAAAATTTGCTCAAAAAAAAAAAAAAAAAAAAAAAAAAAAAAAAAGATCAAAATAATTATCAGAGGTTAAAAATGAAGATGGGTAAAAAGATAAAAATGCATTCATGAGACCAAAGAGGAGTTCACGGAAAAATTTAACGGATGTTTGGTCAAAGGACTTGATCAATAAAGAGGGCAAAACAACAGGGATAAAACGCATACTTTTCGATGTGTAAGGACAAAAGATGCATTTTGGTGTAAATCCCAGGGACAGTTTGTGTAAACCAGATTAGCTAGATATGTGTATAAAACAAGAAGGGAGCACAGAGCAGCATTCAAATATTGCAGGAGTACGCAAGTATTACCGCTGTTCATAGACAAGGTATAGTATCTAGCATCTTTATTGTGCAAAACAACATTTCTCCAACGGTATATTAAATTTTTGTGTTTATGCTATATTTGCAAAGGAATGGAGACTGAAATGGATTCTGAAAAAGTTATCGAAGAGGAAATTTCTAAGGCGACTGAAAGTTTATTATCTTATCTATATGATCAAGAGAAGGGACAGAATGATGGCGGTCAACATTTACCATCAATCTGCTATGTTCCAGACGATATTAAGTGTAAACCTAGTTTTGAAAGACATATCATTATTGGACTGGGTAACTACAATTATTATGACATCGACACAGTTCACCGAAGTAGAGAGGTCAAACCCAGGTACATGCTTGATTTATTTGAATGTGTAAAGTCTCCACCAAATGAAATCATGAATGAATGTGTGCACAAGGTCCATGCTAAAGTAGATCGAATCATAGCATGTTATGATACAGATTTTATCGATGGAGATTTGGATTTTGAAGGGGAAAAGGTTTCTCTTGCAATATTTATGGTCATTGGTGCTTGTTACATACTTGGACTCATTCACAAGTGGTCACAATATATCAAACATGGGGGCAGTTCATTTTCTGACAAGTTGCTGGTCAGCCTCCAAACGAAGCGTGACCTGATCCATCTAGAAAACCAGATCCCTTTTTTTGTTCTTCAAGACTGCTTTGAATGCACCATTTTGAAACTTGATCCAACAGCCTCTCTTGTCGAACTTATCCTTTCTTTTTTAAAAGATATCAACCCCTTTGAGGCAAACTCAATAACTGGCCACCAAGGTACTTATGATACAGATTATAAACATATACTTGACCTTCTCTACAAAACTTATCAGCCTCCAGATGCCCGTTCATCAGATAGATTATCCACTGTCACAACGACCTACTCAGCTGTAGAACTGAGAAAGGCCGGGGTGAAATTTAAGCCTTATCAAGGTGAAAAATGGAAAATGGACATAAAATTCAATTCATCTTGGGGCAACACAACTTTGACTATGCCAGCAATGCGTATAGAAGAATCCACTGTGCCAGTTTTGTGGAACCTTGCTGCCTACGAGCGTTGTTTTCCTGAAGTAGGTAATTACATTGCATCATACAATTTCGCTATGATGATGCTAGTCGACACGAAAGAAGATCTTCTGGAATTAGTAGAATCAAAAGTCATTAGAAATCGTAGTGGTCACCAAGATATTGTGGATTCTATCCACGAATTATGCAAAGGAGTTGCTCTTAGAGACTTTTCATTTGCTAAAGAGTGGCGAAAAATGGATAACTACTGCAACAGCTTTCTAGGGTATACCAGGCGTACCTACTTCAGCGGAGCATGGAGTTACATAGCATCGGTTTCTGCATTAATCCTATTCATTCTTACCACGATTCAGACTTACTGGAATATTCGTGGTCTCTAATCCAATATATATACTTTCTCGGCTTGCTTTGTTTTACTATACCTTATGTCTTTGATGAATAAATCATTTTATGTATGTCTTCCTTGGAATAAAACACTTTCTTCTGTCGAGTACGTGTATTTGGTCAATTTTTTAGGCCCAGTTCATATCTGTATCACTAAATTTGTCTGTGTAAGTTTCTTTCTTTTTGTTATGCATTCATTAGTTTGAGGTATTCATACACCAAAAATTTATGTTATTACATATCTTTATTCTTGTTTTCCTGTTTATAAACAATATAATTAATGAATCAGAAATCAACATAACTAATTAATCGCGTCCATCTCTTAGGTTATCCGCATACACGACGACTAATAGTTTCCCATAAACATCATTTTTGGGGTTTCAAAGTTAGGTGCGAAGGTCTATGTTAGGTGGTTGATTTCTGATTCATTTTGAAAATAAACGTCATTTACATTAGGGCATCATATTTCCTCTAATATCACACATTCACCAACTCTAATGTAAATGATTTAGTTACCACGTTCCAAATTAAATATTTGTTTTCAATTTGCGCATAGTTAAAATGTAAGACCTTCACAATGTGCAACAATAAAATTTCATATTCATATTTTGATGAGTTAAAATCAAAGGTAAACATTTGTTTTGTGATAAGCCAAAATACAAAATGTGGAGAGACTTAATTTGTGAGAATGTGAGACATATATAGTATATACACAAGTGGTTAAAAAGACATCGGCTAGAAGTAAAGTATTTGTTTCATTTGGTAAATTTATTCAGATGCATATATATATATATATATATATATATATATATATATATATATATATATATATATATATATATATATATATATATATATATAAAATTAACATATACCTCATAGGAAACAGTTTAACAATCAACGAATAAGCGAATTTACATTATTATTATTTTTTTAAAGGAAGCGAATTTACATTATTGAGTTAATGAGTTACAGTGTGAAACTATAAATGATAAAAATACATTTGTACTCTCTGTCCGTATGTTACAGTTGTGCATGAAATCTGTATTTGTCCACACATCTACAACCACATGCAACTTCCCTTATATAGTAAGTTCTACGCCTAGTTACACTCGCAACTCGCAACTACTTATAATCAAACCAACAATTTGAATTACACTCATATATAGAGTACCATATATAGTTCCTTTAATCAAACATTTTTAAGGTTTAAAGAATCAAAAGCGAAATGTTCAACGTAGCTACAAATAAATCTAACGTTTTAGTCTCGCATAAAGCTAGCAAAAGATTTTTCACATAGGTACCAAACTTGAAACTCGTATCCAGGTATCTCAAAAGCTGGCAAAGAATTTTCACATATGTTCCAAGCTTGAAACTCGTATCCAGGTTCCTCAAAAGCTGGCAAAGTATATGTTCCAAACTTGATACTAACCTTCAAATGTGTTTCTCATTGAAGAAATTTCACATTGTTGAAACCTGACAAAAAGGAAGTGGAATAAATGTTCAAGAAGAGTCTGTCTCAAGGAACAATGACAAGTAGATTGTTTCATCTTTAAAATCCTTTTTCCAAAAATTATAAAGGCAAAGTGGCACGCATACTGGCATAGTCATTCGCAAAGTAGTCCAAATCAATTCAAAAAGGAAATTTCCAAGTGACTGATTTGTATAATAATAATGGATTATTAGCTAACCATATCAACTATAATACAAGAAATAAAATAGAGAATTTACCTCTTCTAGAAAAAGAAAATAGAGAAATTAATGGAGACAAATATAATTAATTCTTATTGATATGTTTTACCGCATAAGGTGCTTTTATTTACATGGCCAAAATCATAGATACACATTTAAAAGTGAGTATCAAGTTTAGAACACATGTGAAAATCATTTTCTAGCTTTTTAGATACCTGGACGTGAATATCAAGTTTATAACACATAAGCGTAATTTTTTTACTTCAAGGATGTTTTTTGCACACATGTAAATGAAAGAGGATTCAGAGTGAGAGTAATTAGGGTTTGAGTTGTTAAGTGAAATGGTAAAGCAAGAGTAAATTAAAAAAGTGTTAGTGAGGTTGGGAGTAGAGCTGTAATCCAACTGAACGTTCAGTGAACAGTTCATGAACCGTTCGGTAAAAAGTTCGTTTATATTCGTTTATTTAGTAAATAAACGAACATGAACAATATTTTACGATCATTTAGTTAAATGAACGAACATGAACAAAGGTCACGTCCGTTTATTTATGTTCGTGAAAGTTCGACTATGCGTTCGCTAACGCTCGTTTATGTTCATTTATTTATTTATGTTCGTATATCATATCTTTTACTTGTATAATTTTAAAATTAGTTTGTTTAAACAAAATAAGGCTTATAAAATAATTTTAGATGCATAATTTAATAAATTATATGTTTGTTTGTCTATGTTCATTTATGTTTGATCATTTATGTCCGTTTAGTGTATTAATGAACGAATATAAACGAACATGAATAAGTTATTTTCTTAATAAACGAACATGAACAAATAAATAATATATTCGTTCGTTTAAGTGTTCGTGTTCGTTTATTTGTCCGGTTAAAATTAAATGAACGAACATGAACAAGACTCCGTTCGTGTTCGTCCGGTTCGTTTACAGCCCTAGTTGGGAGGGATATTTAATTAATACAGATGATATATAAAAGGACATAAATACCCTCGTGTGATAAGCACGTGGTATGACTAACGGAAGGCTACTAACGTCGGCTGGGCATAGGGACTAATCATGCACGCCAAAGTTTAAAATAAGGACATTCGCTGCACTTTTGAAAGAATTGAGACCAAATATGCAATTTGACCAAACCACAAAGACCAAAAAAGCAATTTACACGAGAATAAAAATGCGTTTTAGTTTAAATGGTTGTAAATGTTCTTTTCTTTATAAGGTGTTTACGTTTATGTTCCATTTGTTCATAAGATTTTATCTTCCTTTCTACCTGCATACACAATTATGTGACTTTTGATAACTTTACCAAACCAAACAAAAACTCCACGTTTGGTCTATACTTTTAACAATTTGTGTATATACGTTGGTAAAAGTTAATAAGTTGCACGGCTTTCAAATTTTAGAATTCATTCTAACTGGTAAATACTAAATAGTAAAAATAAAAATAGCGTGCAATGAATATACAGCGGTCACAGTTTATAATAGCGTCAGTTTGTATGTACGTATAGTTTACTATCCTTTTTTATATATGAATCTTTAGTAAGTGAGAGCTCTAAAGTAAGGTATTCTGATAAAATAACACTAGTTATAATACTTGTACACGCACAGGGTTTTTAAATTTTTGTTTTAATTCCGTATTATTATCGGCTAAGAAATGAACCACTTAACATGTTTCAAATAGTTTTACTTGGTAGACTAAAAATAAAAAAATCATATGTATATGTTATAACCTACCTATTATTTTAGGAGAATGCTTTTGGATTAAAAATTATATTTTATTATTCAAGCAAAATCAAATGATGATACTTGACTTGCATGAGATGTTAGTGATATATGCTTTTAGTTTTGCAAACTCGTGCTATTAATTTACGATGTGTTTTGTAATTGTGGTATTTCTTTTACTTATATTTTCGTTAAAATATGTAGCATATTTAGATAGCTTTGAATATTGATTCATTTCCTTAATTATAAATAACCATCATATCATTTTTACTAATGTACCTTTTTGTTTGGAAAGTTGTATTTTCATAAGTTTGTGTTATTTACTTCTCATGTGTGATCATAAAATTACCAAATTAACATAGATGCTTACACTATAGCTTCTTTATTACATAAAGAGAAACGAAAAAAAGATGTAGTGGGTAAAACTCAAATCTAATCCTACTTTTATGTATAATGTATAAGAATAATTTTTCTCTAAGCCCGAACTATATAAGAAAATTATTATTACTTGTATAAGTAAATTATAAATGCATGAAAACAATGACAAAGAGTATATTCGCAAGTCTTTTAGGATCTTTTGAATCATTACCGACCTTTCACTTTAATGCAACTTTCTTCACAATTGGTCTAAATCATTAAAGTAAAAGACACTCATATTTTAGACCGTTGGTTGACACACATAGTATTATCAATGACAGCAAACACCTGCTAAGTTTCATTAACTCATTCAAAGACAAATTACACTCCGAAAAGAATTCCTACCATAAAATTTCCCATATAAGCACTAAAACACATCTTTGGTACATTAAAATACATTCATGTATTATCTAAATCAGCAACCCAACTAAATTATACATTCATACCTTGAGCAGGAGTAGAAAATCCTTCCACGACAATCATGTGTTGATACTTAATCCTACTCTAAAAAACGCACACAACAAATTGCATTACACTTTAGTGTGTGCGATAAGATAATAAAACTGCAAAAACCACTAACATGTTGCATTATAGTAAGGATAACAACAAAGTTAGTAATAACATCAAATAACAAAACTTCATATTAAAACTAAAGGTGTTTGGTTATACTTATTAAAGGTGCTTATTTGCTTATTCAATTACCATAACACAATAAGTGTATGATAAAGCTATAAGTTTTTTTTAGAATCTTAGTGAAAAAACCCTTAACTCACAATTAATTCTATTATAGCTTAGTGTGTTTATAGTAAAAACACAAATATTAAGTGTAGAAGCTTTCAATAAAACATAAAAAAGAGTTACTAAAAGTTGGTGTGTATAACAAAAAAGTTAAACCATAAAAAAAGTTACTAAATACTATCAGCTAGATAAGGCGTAAGCCAAAGTTCTATTGAGGTCTCTTTCAGATTCTATTCAGAAGCAAAAAGAGGTTTACACATAAATCATAAGTATAGAATAATTGTTGTATCTAACATCCGTGATTACCAACTCAATAACATTATTACAGTATAATAACGTAATAACCTAATTAAAACTATATATTCTTGTTGAATAATTCTCATGTACATACTTTTAATTTGTTTACAACGGCCAACTATTACTTTTATTTTTTATTTATTTAATTATTTTTTGATAAATTATCACGTCAATGAATAAAGTTACGTTATCACCTACGTTTTTTTTTTTTTTAGGAGGTGATTGTTATCAAATAAGGACTGTGATGCGTGCATTTTTTTTTTATATAATTTAAGGAAAACACCTTTTATATTAAACAATGACTATCTAACCCATGTGTTTGTTTGTTTTTGTTATTATTATTATTTTTTTTAATAATTAGCTTTGTATAACGCTTTTAACTGGCAGGTATGTTGAGGTTGAGGTTGTTGTTTAACTTTAACTACTGATATCATGTTGTACAAAATGTGTGAATTTTGTAGCACATAATGAGCGTTGATATAGTTAAAATATACTCCGCAAAGTTTTTAAAATGTTTTTATGGATATCCATATACAAAATTTAAATAACAATTTCATGAGTCGTTGTTATAAGTAGAATCGCGTATATTTATTTTATATCACAGTATCGTGCTTACCATTTGATATTTATATTCCCGTTACTAAAATATGCTACATATTTTAACGAAAATATAAGTAAAAGAAATACCACAATTACAAAACATATCGTAAATTGATAGCATGGGTTTGCAAATCTAAAAGCATATATCACTAACATGTCATGCAAGTCAAGTATCATCATGTAATTTTGCTTGAATGATAAAATATAATTTTTAATCAAAAAGCATTCTCCTAAAATAATATGTAGATTATAACATATATATATACATATGCTTTTTTTATTATTTTAGTGCATCAAGTAAAACCAATTGAAACATGTTAAGTAATTCATTTCTTAATCGATAATAATATATAATCAAAACGAAATTTAAAAAACCCTGTGCGTGCACAGGTATTATGACACATAGTTATAATACCCGTACACGCACGGGGTTTTTACATAAAAATTTTATCATGTATTTAATACCGAATATATTGTCTTAAAATGTTTTGAACTTTACATCTATTAATTTAGTATAAGTCAAATTTATTTTGCAATAACAATATCTATTAAAAATAGTCGCAACACCCTTGTATTCGGCTATTATTAAAGTTCCAAACACCCCTAAAATTAGCAATTGAAATAGTCTTAAACACCCTTGAATTCAGCTATCAAGGCAGTTTCATGCACCCATCAATTCAGCTATTAAAAATTGTCCCAAACATCTTGAATTCTGCAATTAAAACAGTCACAAAAATCCTTTAATAACTATTAAGGCAACCATTAAAACAATCCTAATCACCATGAATATAACTATTAAGACGGTCCCAAAACCCTTTAAAAACTTACTATAATCAGTAGAAAATAACAGTCCCAAACTCCAATAACTTAAGCAAGTCCTACTTTAGTAAACTGACTCACTCTTTTCGCAGCAGATTTTCAAGTGAATGAGACATATTAGTTACATCTCTTTCTAGATCATCATTATCCTATATTACAACAAATTCAAAAGCAATTAACTCATCAAATACTTGTGACATTTATTTTTTCGTTGCAACTTTGGAATAAGGTTAATGCAATTCAACACATATCAGTGCCTGAGACAAAGGCATTTATATAACGTTACTTGGGATTATGTGAGTTAACCGTTTAAGTATATGAAAATTCAAGAGACAACTTGATTTTAAAATTCAATAAACACATATACCATATAAGCAAATTATTATATCAAATATATGTTCTAAGTAACCTTCAAAGTAAATTCGTTGTTGATGCATCAGGTGTAGTTTTGAGGGTTTTTATGGTTCCTACTTTAGCATACTTGGTGATGAATGTGTATTCCTAGTCTCTTAATGTGTCAAGTTCGAATAAATAACGCATAAGGACCAACTGGTATATAAAACATCATGAAAGAAACATCGATTAGCTAATACTCAAACTATTGGCACAAAACGTACACTTTTTTTCTTCATTTCTTTCAGATTTAACAACGCGCACAATACACTTTCTGCTAAAGTAATAAAAAAATAGAAGGCGCAGCCTATTAGAGCATATCACTTGTCAAAATGAGTAAATTAACTTTGTATAATGTTTTTTACTGACAGACATGTTGAGGTTGATGTTGATATTATTGTTTAACTTTAACTATTGATATCATGTTTTACAAAATGTGCGAGTTTAGTAGCACATAATGCGTGTTAATGAAGTTAAAATATGCTCCGTAAAGTTTTTAAAATGTTTTTATAGATATTCATATATAAATTTTAAATAACAATTTCATGAATCGTTGTTATAAGTAAAATCACATATATTTATTTTCATATCACAGTAACTCATACTTACCATTTGATATTTATATTTCCGTTACTAATAATTTAGCCGTATTTAATACTCAAACCCCGTGTACGCATAAATTAAACTTTTAAATAAAATAACATGAGTCCTTAAAAAAATTTCTAATGGATAAAAGTCTAAAACTAATTCGCATATTTACCAAATTTTGTAATTTTAATGGATGAAAGTCTAAAAACTAATACTAAAACTAATGTAATTTTAAACAAAGTTAATATTATAAAGTATAAGGGGTATAAAGTGTAAGGGGTTATTTGTTTTTTTCTAAAATTACTAAAAAACATGGAAACTTGTAATTTTACATTTAACTCTATATAATTTATTTAAAATTCAACCACCAAAGTTTTATTAATTACTCTTTTTTTTTTAAGTTTTTGTTTTCATAAATTTGGCACCTATATTTTTATGCATTTTTTTTCTTAACCAAATTTCTCTACCAATTTTATTAAGTTTGACCAAAATCAATTTAATTTTGACTTTTTATTGACAATTTTGCATATGTGGCAAAATTGAGCTCTCCTATTGGTCTAATTTTTTTGTCAATGAGAAGGGATTTGCAAAAACACTACGAAATGATGTAATTCTTTTATTATATAAAAGATTACTCATTTTGTAAGATTTAAGTACATATATTTTCTCTTTATATTTAGCATAAAAATAACATTACTCATTTTGTATTATTTTAAATATATATGTAAGTATAGCTGTATAGATTACGATCAAATAAGTTTTTTTTCAATGAAGTGTTTGAAATTTCTGTCCACAGAATGCTTAATCTTTTCTTTGTTAATATTATAAAAATAAATAATTAAACCTGATAAAAAACGATTAAATCATTTTCTTTACTTTTGTCGACGCCTAAAATAAACTAGTAATGGCCTTACGCTACGGTTTACTAACCTTCTAAGTTCTAGATGTTTTAATTGGACTACTTATAGTCTTATATAGTCACATGGATCATATTACTATCGGCTGGACAAACACATGGGCCAAGACTCACATACACAAATTGGGCCATAGGGGAGCTCCATTTTCTTTATAAATTTCAATCTGTTTTTTACAACAAAACAACTTATTGCCTTCAAAATTCAAATTCTAATCAATCGAACACTTCTAAGTTAGACTTTATTGATTAGCAGTGTAATAATTGCAATTTTCTAAAGTGTACTAATCTTTTATATAATACAAGAATTACATCATTTTGGAGTGTTTTTGCAAATCCCTTCTCATTGAAAAAAAATTGGGCCAATAGGAGAGCTCGATTTTAACAAATAAGCAAAATCAAGCAATATGATTGGCCAATAAAAAGTCAAAATTGAATTTATTTTGGTCAAACTTTAATAAATTTGATGGAGAATTTGATTGATAAAAAAAATACATAAAAATATAGGTGTCAAATTTATAAAAATAAAAACTTAAGAAAATAGGAGGTAATTAATAAAACCTTAGTGGTTAAGTGTAAAATTATAAGTCTCCATGTTTTTTAATAACTTTAGATAATAAACAAATAACCCCTTACACTTCATACCCCCTATACTTTATAATGTTAACTTTGTTTAAAATTACATTAGTAAGAGTATTAGTTTTTTTGACTTTCATCTATTAAAATAAATTTGGTAAATATGCGAATTAGTTTTATTGTACGTTAATATTTTTTAAACTAATGTTAGTTTTAAACTTTCATACATTAGAATATTTTTTTTAATAAGGACTCATGTTACTATTTAAAAGTTTAATTTATGCGTACACGGGTTTCAAATACGGCTAAATTATTAGTACGGGAATATAAATATCAAATGGTAAGCATGAGTTACTGTGATATAAAATAAATATACGCGATACTACTTATAGCAACGACTCATAAAATTGTTATTTAAAATTTATATATGGATATCCATAAAAACATTTTAAAAAATTTACGGAACATATTTTAACTTTATCAATGCTTATTATGTGCCACTAAACTCGCACATTTTGTACAATATGATATCAATAGTTAAAGTTAAACAACAATATTAACCTCAAACTCAACATCTCTGTCAGTTAAAAATGTTATACAAAGCTAATTATTAAAAAAAGAAAACGAACAAAAACACATCGGTTAGATAGTCATTCTTTAATATAGAAGGTGTTTTCCTTAAATTATAAAAAAAAAAATGCACGCATCACAATCCTTATTTGATAAGAATCACCTCCTAAATCAAAAAACGAAAAACTACGTAGATGATAACCTAACTTTATTCATTGACTTGATGTTTCAAAAAAATTATAATAAAAAATAAAAAATAATTGTTGGTCGTTGTAAAGGAATTAAAAGTGTGTACATGATAATTATTCAGCAAGAATATATAGTTTTTAATTAGGTTATTACGTTACTATACTGCGATAATGTTATTGACTTGGTAATCACGGATGTGAGATACAACCATTATTCTATACTTATGATTTATGTGTAAACCCCTTTTTGCTTCTGAATAGAATCCGAAAGAGACCTCAACAGCACTTTGGCTTATGCCTTATCTAGCTGATAGTTTTTAGTAAAATTTTTTATGATTTAACTTTTTTGTTTTACATACCAGCTTTTAGTAATTTTTTTTTTTTTTTTTTTTTTTTTTTTTTTTTTTTATGTTTTATTGAAAATTTCTAAACTTAATATTTATGTTTTTATTATAAACACACTAAGCTATGATATAATTAGTTGGGAGTTCAGGGTTTTTTACTAAGCTTCTCAAAAAAACTTATAGCTTTATCAGAAACTTATTGTGTATGGTAATTGAATAAGCCAATAAGCACCTTTAATAAGCATAACCAAACACCCCTTTAGTTCTAATATGAAGTTTTCTGATTTGATGTTATGACTAACTTTGTTGTTATCCTCACTATAATGCAACATGTTAGTGGTTTTTGCAGTTTTATGATCTTATCGCACACACTAAAATGTAACGCAATTTGTTGTGTGCGCTTTTTAGAGGAGGATTAAGTATCAACACATGATTGTTATGGAAGGTTAATGTACCAAATATGTGTTTTAGTGCCTATATGAGGAATTTTATGGTAGGAATTCTTTTCGGAGTGTAATTTGTCTTTGAATGAATTAATAAAACTTAGCTGGTGTTTATCGTCATTGATAACACTATTGGTGTCAACCAACGGTAAAAAATATGGGTGTGTTTTACCTTGATGATTTACGCCAATTTTGAAGAAAGTTTCATTAAAGTGAAAGGTCGGTAAGGATTCAAATAATCCTAAAAGACTTACGGATGTACTCTGTCATTTTTTATGCATTTATAATTTACTTATACAAGTAATAATAATTTCTTTATATAGTTCGGGTTTAGAGTAAAATTATTCTTATACATTATAAATAATCGTAAGATTAAATTTGAGTTCTACCAATTACATTTTTTTTTTTCTCTTTATGTAATAAAGAAACTATAATGTAAACATCTATGTTAATTTGATAATTTTATGATCAAACATGAGAAGTAAATAACACAAATTTATGAAAATACAAATTTTCAAACAAAAAGGTACATTAGTAAACATGGTATGATGATTATTCATAATCAAGGAAATGAATCAATCTTCAAAGCTATCTAAATATGCTATATATATTAACGAAAATATAAGTAAAAGAAATACCACAATTACAAAACACATCGTAAATTGATAGCACGGGTTTGCAAAACTAAAAGCATATATCACTAAAATCTCATGCAAGTCAAGTATCATCATGTGATTTTGCTTGAATAATAAAATATAATTTTTAATCCAAAACCATTCTCCTAAAATAATAGGTAGATTATAACATATATACATATAATTTTTTATTTTTAGTCCACTAAGTAAAACTATTTGAAACATGTTAAGTGGTTCATTCTTAATCGATAATAATACATAATCAAAACGAAATTTTAAAAACCCTGTGCGTGCACAGGTATTATAACTAGTATACATAACAGACAACTATTGTGATATGGACTATGGAGGGAGTGACTGTTATATTCAACGAAACAACCAACAAACTTGAACAAATTAAAAGAAGCAATCTCGATTCTTAGACGATTGCATCTAAGTTTGTAACTCCATATTCGTTTCTTGCGCATTTTCCACGTGATTTTATTTTTTGGTACTCGGTAATTTTGAGGAGCTCAGAACACAATAGTAGCTGGTGACCAGTTGCTGTTAAGGTGACTTATATTAACTTCAGGTGTGAAATTTGTCTAACTACGTAGCCTCTACAATCAAGCCAAACAACGAGGTTGGTTTGTAGTTTTATACTATTATTAATAAAATATACACATAATAATGCAAACATAAAAGAGTTGACTCGTTGTGCCAACCATCTTTTTGTATAATACATAACGTTTGACATAATTAATCTAATCATATCCCATCTCACTGATTGAGAAAACCATAGACGTAATTATATTCGAGAGGTGATTAGTATTCACATTGCTTTGCAACTTTATATGCACTCTATTAAACTGTCAATTATGAGTATCTTATTTGATAAAATTGAAATTTAATCAACACAACAATATACCAAAAATCCATAAAATAAGCTTCAAGTGAACATCATCTATAGTGGTATGTGTCTGATAGTACGTAGGCTAGTGTAACAGTGACCAACATTATCATCATGAACTCGTCGTCAAGTTAGTTTCTTACTTCACAACCAATATCACTATCAACATAGTGTAATAACATAACCAATTACCACAAAAACATACCCACTTAAATACAAATATACCTCATAAAAACCAAAATCACACACACACAAACATAAATTACACAACTCGTTTGTCTTAACGACCGAGTTCTCTCAAAATAGCACGCAAAACGCGCCAAATAGGGTGAGGGTAATTAGAACAGACACGTCTTTGGGGTGCCACAAAGGCATACCGCGCGTCTTCAACTTCTAATAACTACAAGTTTCATGAAAGTTTCCAAGTTCTAATCCCGATAGATGCAAATTTCTTGATGTTACTCACACTAGTCATATAATCCACAATCGTTAAAATTTTGTGAAGTTTACGGTTTACGTGCCAGGTCTCTAAAATTGACTTGGATGGAGTTTCTCTCGTAATAAATAAATAAATAAAGTTATCAGGAAACTAAGAGGATTTGAGCTAACAAACATTGTTGCGCTTTATCGATTGAATGTATAAGAAGTAGATTAGTAGACTCACTTTCATTGTCACCGTGCTGAAAGGTTGAATCGACAAGTCACTCTAAACAGGTTTGCAACAATGAATTAGCTGGTTCACCACATCTTACATGTTAAGATCTTCCACGTTTCGAGTTCCATTCGCAAGATCAAATTACATTTTAAAAACTGGTAAATCAAGATATAAAAACAAATACTCCGTACATAATTATTTTAAACAGACCTAATAATGATTTATGACATGAATAAAATAGTACATAGAAAAACATTATTTCCATGTCATGTGTTGGAAAATTGTCCACCAAAAACTAGATGACGTTAAAAAAATAAACGACAACAAATAAATTTATTAATGACAGTTGAAGCCGATGCACAGGCATCGCTGAACATCTTTGGGAACATTTTATATGTTAGTTGTTTTATTCATCCAATAGATTCAACTTACTAATTATTTATAGATTTCAAAACTCTAGTTCTATAATTAGTTAGATTTCTTCCTCTCTTAGAATAATGTGTTTAGGTTATATATGGTTGGCATTGGTTTGCATGGTTACTACTAATTTATCACCAATTTGCTGTGT
The DNA here is from genome assembly GCA_030686995.1 of Artemisia argyi. Taxonomy (NCBI): domain Eukaryota; kingdom Viridiplantae; phylum Streptophyta; class Magnoliopsida; order Asterales; family Asteraceae; genus Artemisia; species Artemisia argyi. The sequence continues at coordinate 190,403,772 of CM060678.1, read as the reverse complement.
TCAAAATATAGGATTTTATATTTTAACACATACACTGAGAGGTCAATTCATATTGCATAAATGAAGAAGAAGAAGAAGAAACAAACTCAAACACTACAATAAGTCAATACTATTCTATATTTTTGGATAAAGGGCCTTCCACATGTTAAATATATTATTTTATATATATATATATATATATATATATATATATATATATATATATATATATATATATATATATATATATATATATAGGGTGAGGATCAGGTACATTTTTGTCTTTTAGTGCGGATGGTACGGACGAATCTCAGCCCTCCATCTAGTCAACCATCTGAAAAAGGCGGAGTGGCAATATCGTAAATATCCCGTCTTTTTTTAAGATCGTTACTATCGTATTAACTTTTTTTCTGAAAAAAATTCAAAAAAATCTGAAAAAATCAAAAAAATAAAGAGGACAACAAATAATTAAGAATCGCTGAAAAAAAATTCAAAAAAAAAATCGTTTTCATCGTTAAAGGTATTGTGATATCAGAATCTGATTTTGACTTTTTTACAAAAGTCAAAATCAGATTCTGAAAACTTTTCTTTAATAAAAAATTTAATATCGCAATAACTTTTTTAATATCGTAAAAACTTTTTCTTAATAAAAATTGTTAATATCGCCGTAACTATCATGCTTTTTTAATATCAAAGTTAATTTTTTTTAATATCACTTTAACTTTTTCTTAATATCGTAATATCACGGTTCATTTTTACATGTAAAAAAGCTTAATATCACGTTGATTTTATAATATCACAGTAACTATCATGGGTTTTAAATATCACGGTTCATTTTTACATGTAAAAAAGCTTAATATCACGGTAGCACTCATGATATCGTTAATATCACATTAGCACTCATAATCAAAAAAGAAAAAAGTGCTCAGAAAAATCTGAAAAAATAAAAAAATAAAAGAACACAACTAGAGTAAGGATCGCTGAGAAGAAAAAAAATCAAAAAATCGTTTTCATGATCAATTGGTACCGTGATATTAGCGTCAGATCTTGACTTTTTTACAAAAAGTCAAGATCAGATTCTGGAATGGGAGATCAGATTCTGAAATGGGCGGTCCAGATCCATTCGCACTAAAAAAAACCATCCGCACGTGATCCTTTGCCTATATATATATATATATATATATATATATATATATATATATATATATATATATATATATATATATATATATATATATATATATCTGTGTGTGTGTGTGTGTGTGTGTGTGTGTGTGTGTGTGTGTGTGTGTGTGTGTGTGTGTGTGTGTGGTTGAAGTACTACATTAACATCAAACAACCGTTTGAACAACTACTAGATCATTCATGACACGTCACAAATGATCAACTAGCTACAAACAACTAGAAAACCAATTTCCAAGTTTCTGAAGCCTAAAGATGGAAATGTAGGAAGCTTGGCAGAGCCTTTGATTGGATTGAGTGAATAGGTACCTAGTGAAGCCTTTCTCTTTTCCTGTTTATTTCAAGGTGGTGGGTTGAGTGATTTAAGTGGGAAGGAGAAATGGAAATGTAGCAAGATGGTATGATGCTTAAAGGTGAATATAACTCTTGTTGCCTGGTGTAGCTGGGAGTCAGATTTATGTTGTTTGGCCTAAAAAGAGAGTTGTCCAATATATGTGTAATCAGATAGCAGTTGTATCAGATATAGGATGTAGCTTGTTGTATTTTGTTTCTGTTTCTGTTTTGGGTATGCCCAATTCAGATGATGATGTATTATAATATGTACAAAGCTCTGAATGATAATATATTTTCAACTTTTGCCAAAAAAAAAAAAAAAAAAAAAAAAAAAAAAAAAAAAAAAATCAATGTCACACATTTTACTCTGATGCATAGCGATATAATATAAGGTTTGTTCATTATTATCGATTTCTCTTGTTTCACTAGTGTTGTAGGCATTAACATAGTTCGAAATTGAACCCATTACAATCAGCATTTTAGGTAAGAATGAACAGATAAGTATTAAGAAATAGGATAATAGCAGTATACTCTAACGTTTGTTTATTATGGTCGATCTTTCATGTTTTAGTACTATTATACCACATAACACGATTCAACAATTCTCAGCAAGAATAAATAAACGAATATCAAAAGTGGTGGGATTTATGGAAATTGAAGTATATGATATATGTAACATGGAAAAAGTAATTCTTCACAGCTTTAACCTAGAATAAGTATACGGGTGTTGTTACTGCTACACTTATATTATTTGGGGTAGACCCTCTAACTATTATATTTATGCAATTCTTTGAATTTCAAGCATACACAACCAAACAAACATAAATATGTGTACATTTTTGTCCATTTTTACTTTCTTTCCGGTTTGAGCTACATTGCCATATATTATGGCACTCCATACAATTTGATATTAACTTTGATCTTTATTACTCGATATTTTTTTTTTTTTTTTTTTGAATGAATTATGTGTTAAGAAAGTACTTATAGGAATAAAATAAGGGAGTGTGGGGACATTGGAGTAAAAAAGATTCGGTGTGTATAGACATAGGTAGGGGTGATCATCGGTCGGAAACCGGACCGGACCGGCCAAGACCGGACCGGACCGAAGACCGAGAACCGGAAAACCATAGACCGAGACCGGACCGAATATGGTCGGTCCGGTCTCGGTCCGGTCTCGGTCCGGTCGGTCTTCGGTCGGTCCGGTCCAATTAGGCAAGTTTTTTCGGGTTTTTGGTCGGTCCGGACCGGACCGGACCGGACCGACCGGACCGAGACCGAATTTGGCAAAAAGCTTAGACCGAGGACCGGACCGAATGTGGTCGGTCCGGTCCGGTCGGTCTCGGTCCGGTCGGTTTTGTCGGTCGGTCCGGTCCGGCCGGTCCGTTTGCTCAGCCCTAGACATAGGATGATAAAAATGGGGAATTGGTTGATGTGACAGCAGATTTTGTCCGTTTGTCGACCCATCAAAACACCGAGAATATTGCTCTCATGCTCCTCTCTTCTTTTTTTTCTTCGAATAATTCGATTTTTAGTTTTTAAATAAACTTCATTATTGAAAATAATAATACATAAATTAATATCCTTCAAGTCTTTAACAAGATAATTAATGTAACATAAAGAGACGTGATCCTAATGGTTTTGTTCACAATATAAAGGTCATGCTCAATCTAATTACATACGTAACAAATTTGATATACTTCCAAGTGTATTTGTTTATGCATTTGAATCGATCAACTCTTCTGGAACATGCTTTATGAAACAAAGAAAGCAGTAAGTTATAAGATAACGAATGATAAACTGAAGAGATTTTTGTTGTTCAAGTAACTTAGAGAGTACAGTTTCTGGCTCAAATTTACGCGGCTTGCTATGTTTATCTAGTGAACATTTTTTAACCATTTTCAGACCACCTTCAAGATATGTATCCAATGATGTCTTGTAACAACCCGTCCCGTATCAGTAGGCGATAATATATTTGAGTCCCTTATATGCTTAAAGTTTTAACCTACATATCTTTCGACTATTGTTTTTAGTTGAAACCTGAAAGATTACCCGAGTAGTCATTTGCTTTCGGGTTTGAAACAATGTTGCGTGTTTTAACCTGAGACATCTTACGATGATATCGTATGCCTGGCGACTAAGCCACCTTGATAGCTATATTTTTTAACCATTTTCAGACCACCTTCAAGATATGTATCCAATGATGTCTTGTAACAACCCGTCCCGTATCAGTAGGCGATAATATATTTGAGTCCCTTATATGCTTAAAGTTGTAACCTACATATCTTTCGACTATTGTTTTTAGTTGAAACCTGAAAGATTACCCGAGTAGTCATTTGCTTTCGGGTTTGAAACAATGTTGCATGTTTTAACCTGAGACATCTTACGATGATATCGTATTCCTGGCGACTAAGCCACCTTGATAGCTATATTTTTTAACCATTTTCAGACCACCTTCAAGATATGTATCCAATGATGTCTTGTAACAACCCGTCCCGTATCAGTAGGCAATAATATATTTGAGTCCCTTATATGCTTAAAGTTGTAACCTACATATCTTTCGACTATTGTTTTTAGTTGAAACCTGAAAGATTACCCGAGTAGTCATTTGCTTTCGGGTTTGAAACAATGTTGCGTGTTTTAACCTGAGACATCTTACGATGATATCGTATGCCTGGCGACTAAGCCACCTTGATAGCTATATTTTTAGAATATTCAACCCCAAACAAAATTGGACCTCTCAAGATATTAAGTGATTCAAACTTATGCACATGGAGTGGTGTTTGGAAATGACACAAATGAGTGCACAACACGGTCAACCAAATGACTTAACGGTTAGCTTGTAAGACACGGTCTTTATTTTTCTAAAATATACCACAAAAGTCCTAGTTGAAGAAATCGAAATATTAATGGTGTAGTTTCATTAATTCCTAAAATATCATTTAATTTCAATCCTCAAAATCAAAATTATAATAAAAATACTCCAAGTTGATATATTGAAGAAGTTTACATAGCTAGGAATAGCATATGTTTATTTTGTTTTTTTTAACAAAAAATCATTGTCTAGGTTATCTACTAACTAACTGATATCTTTCAACATCATATCTTCTCTTGCATTTTCCTGTAAGTTATGTGTCATTTTTGAAGCCAATAATACTACATTACTACTTGTCTACTTGGTCAATTTCACCATCCAATTAACTGTGTTCGGTTGGCTCGAATGATTTAGACAAATCAGCTGACTTAATATGACAAAACTGGTCGAGTTGTTGTTAGTTGTTTTAACAGAAAGTCATAATTGTCGGGTAAAATGTTATCAAAAAGAGGAATGCTAGAACCACAAAAGTTTTACAAAATATTTTCCGCACAATGATGTGTCATATAGTCAGTGATATTCTCTAACTTACTTTTTAATTCTTTCTCTTAAATACATCCACAAGTTTATATGACACATCATTGTGTGGAAAATATTTTGTAAAAATTGTGTGGTTGTAGCATTCCTCAAATGCAAGAAAACTTTTTTTTTCTTTTTCGGTAGCTGATAGCATATCAATATTAGTGTCATAAGTCTACTAAGTATACGCACGAATCAAGCACATTACCAAGCCCAACAATAAACACTTGACAAGGGCCCGACTAGGATCCCAGACTACACTTGGCCTAACGAAACTCATGAGACTATGCTGAATAGCATAGGACCACTACTTCCTAACTGTCACTAACGATTAAGATGTACAATCTGACAAGCACTATCGTGTACGTGCCACATGTCCTTCTTGTCTGCTCATTAGATGATCAACGCGTGGCCTCTCCATAGCCGTTGATCATCACTCAAAGATTTATTTCTAAAACCTACATGACTCTCAATAAATAGTAGGTATCACACAACTTCTACAAGTTCACACACTTGGGCAAATACTCTTTCACACAATTCACACATGGTTTATTTAAGTGTTACCTGAGCTTCATGATCTTTATAAGCTATGCGGAGCCTTACCGTTCAACACAGGAAACCAAAGAAAATAATTATCCGAGTAAATTTCATAAATCATCCTTGTGGTTTAACGGGTTTAACGGATTTGGTCCCTCGCTAGATTTTTTCTCGGATCCTCTCCCCGTGGTTTTGACCCGTAACGGGTTTGGTCCCTTGACCACTAACTCCGTTAGTTTGACTTTTAAAGCAAGGGCATAATCGTCTTTTCATTCTACCCTTATTTCTTTTTAACCATTACATCAATACTTATACCAGATAAAACCACAAAAACCTGCACAACCTATCACCACCACCCTCCTATAAACCCGTCACCACTATCATTCTAAATCCGCCACTAACACTACCATCCGATAAGCCCGTCACCACCACCATCAGTTCCAGAAACCTTACCACAACCACCACTTTAACGCGTACCTACAACTAGATCCGATACCCACCACTGGATTTGGTACCCCATCACATTCGTTTTTGTCTGATTTGGTTGTTATTTGTTTGTTTTCATTTCAAGATCTTTTTGTTTGATGATAAAAAAAGAGGGGTTTTGACTTTTATGTATTTAATATGGGTTTAATTGGTTTTTGGATGTTGGTTTGAATCTACAAGAGTACATTTGTTCATGAACTTGTTTATTGATGGAAAAATGTCTCTGTGAAAGGATCAAAGAAGGTGGTAGATGACAAGCTAAAATTGGGGGTTGGTGTTTGGGTTTATTTTTTTTAATTCAATTGATTAAAAGGAGAAAACATGTGTTTTGACTAGATGTGGATTTTGTAAAAATTTTGATGTTGGATGTTAAACTGAGGCCTCTCTACATATAAATTTGTTTGATATTGGATTTTGGTGTTTGTTTGTTTTTGTATGTATATAGATTTGTTGGAGATTAGATGCTTGAATTAAGTTTTTTGCGTATGTATATTTTTTTGTGTGGTAAAAAGTGTAGACGGATTATAAAAAGAAGATAATGATATTGAAGTTTAGGGGTGGCCGGAATTTGGGGATGGTGGCCGGAAATAATGGTGGGGAGATATGAATGAAGATGAAGATGTTGAAGATGAGGGTATTTTTGTCATCTCATATTTCCAAATATATATTTAACAGTCAAATTAACGGAGTTAGTGGTCAAGGGACCAAACCCGTTACGGATCAAAACCACGGGGAGAGGATCCAAGAAAAAATCTAACGAGGGACTAAATCTGTTAAACCCGTTAAACCACAGGGACGATTTGTGAAATTTACTCTAATTATCCCAATCCACTATTAATATCGATTTACATATTATACGTAAACATGACACAATCCTTGGACATCATACGTACATATATACTAACCATTGTTTTCGACCTTTTAAAAACTGACCTAGATGAATTAGGACACATACTTTGACTACTTATCATTAGTCACTGTAAATTAAATGACCCCAAATGTGGAGTAGCAACGTAATGAAATGACCCCAAATGAATTTGGACACATACTTTGACTGCTTATCATTAGTCACTGTAAAAGTCATTATTAAAAGTTAAATGATCAAAAACCAAGCCCCACTTAAATTGTGTTAGATTGTGTTGTTAAAAGTTAAAACAAAGATACAATATCTTACTTACGCTCACACTTTTTTCCCTCAAAATACTTTTTTCGGGTTTATATTTTTGGAAACAGACGATAGATTATTTTATTTATCACTGCACCATGTTGAAAATTTGTTAAAGTCGACGACTTTCCTGGATGCATAGCTACCCATGTTATCAAATGGTGTTTCAAGATTCAAGATATGCTTTCTTGACTCACTATTTTTCATAGCAAATATTTTTTATTTCTTGAATGTTTAACTTTTACAATTTATATATTCCACCATTACTCATAAGTAATAAGATAAAAACAAAATAGAAACTGTATAAAATATGAAGATAAAAGGATCCCATAAAAGAAGAGTACAAGATCCCTTGAGTTCTAAAGTGAGATTTTCCATTTGGATCTAGTAAAATACATGTGCGTAACTTGTGCTTCATTTTATATTTCATATTTTCTTGATGTTGTAACCCATTAACAATTTTATGGCCTTGGATCCTCATGTCTTCACGAAATCACTTATTTCATAGATTTAGTGTCTAAATATCTACTTATTCGATATGTTTATATTGTCATGGTATAATAACTTCATATATATACTTATATATGTAGCCTTAAACAAAACCAAGCGTTGTGAAATTTGTGTAAATCGAAAAAGTTAGTAAACATATAGAATAAAAATCGACAATTACGATGGTTATTGATTCGATACTAGTTATTGTATATCAGCTCATTCGTAGTTGTTGTTTTTTTTTTTTTTTTTTGAAGACAATATATAAGCCGCAACCAAAATACAAACAAAGGCGTCCACTTGCTCTAACTTTGTATTTACATACAACTCAGATATCATCTACAAATATGTAACGAGTAATTTATAAAGGGTTTATATAACTTTTAAATTAAAGACATTTTAGTCAATGAATATAGAAGGTGTTTCATCTGAGTCAATAGTTGCAAGTTTGCAACAATAGTAAACTAGGTTAGTTGAAAGCTTTTATGGGCTCAAAATTTTTGGATGACGAACAAGGAAACAATTAAACAAGCATCTTAAATAAGGGTACACTTTTTTGAGAAAAATTTAGTTTCTCTCACTTATATGTTCCTTTTTGGACACCTTTTTCTTGACATTTATTTCTATCATAACCATCATTGGGACCCTTTTTCATATGAAATGATGGACCTCTTTTCAGAAAATTCATTGCATGATGTACAAATAATTATTACGAGTTTTAGTTGGAAATAACGCGAGTGCTAAGGCTGAACACAGTGGTGACCACACTCGATCATGTCATATAATTTTTTTTTCCGATGATCTGACGACGACCAAATTGTCACAGTGGCGACCATGTTATTTTTTATTTTATTTTTTTTACTTTAAAATACAAAATGGTAATAAAAATAAAAATAAACACACAAGCTTGTCTCAAATTTGGTCGAGCAAACGACCCTTCTCTTCAAAATGTCCTCTGCCGACCGAGCAAGACCAAGCCCCCGCAATGGGGCGACCGACCAAGGACCGGCCATGACCATATGTTCGACTAATCAGTTGTGTTTAGCCTAATGGCAACCGAATATACCCAACTAACCGACCCCTCAATCGAGTTCCTCCCATTAGCTCAACTGGATGCAACCGAATCTCACCTTAATCTTTTCAAAGTTATGCTTTGTCTGTCAACAGAAAGATTCAATCTCTTTTGTGTGTATTTTTTTTATTAGTTTTTGCGAGGTATGTTTTTGTTTGAGATTGCGGTTGCCTTATTAGTCTTGAAGAGAAAAAATTGATGTGCTGTTGATATAGCGAGAGGTGGCCACAATATTTACGGTTACCATTAACATGAGCCTAACATATTTTTTGATATCAACTTGCGGAATACGAAAGTTTTGAGTCTAGTTGAGTTGTTTCAAATATACAATTATGAATCTAGTGGTTTGGCACTTTGGCTTATGATCAATAAACGTGTTTCTCATCATACCTCTTTGTAAGTGGCTATAAATCAAAATATATTCAAACACTCAAATAGAGTTATTTCGGGTATCCCTAACTCAAAGTTTTCTAGGTGCCTGAAAAGGAAATTCTTTTGATAAATCAGTTATGTGTTTAATTTAATTTTTTTTTTTGGTTTGAAGAAAATAACTAAACATTGCTTTCGGGCATGTTTATTAAGGGTCACTCTACCTCTAAGGTTGTACGTGGCTGGATTACTCCACCTATTTAAACCTTTTAAGAATGTTCTTCACGGTATATACATAACTATATAAGTTGATAAGATCATATCGTTATAAAGAAGCTAAAGCAGACACCGAATATTTGGAATGCATACAATAAATAAATAATCCACAATGCAAATAACCTTGATAAAATACGTACCTATGGCCTATGGGAACATGGGCCAAACTTCGATTGCTATTTTCAAAAAAGTTGTCTCGATATATCTCGCAACGGGACCCATTGCCTGCAAAAAGAGTAGTGGACCCATCAATATTCCAACTGTATAACGATCATTTACTTGAATATTGTTGACATGTCATTCATGTTTGGTCCACTTGGGCAAATGCCACCTTTAATCTGTATCACACCATCGTGTCATTTCATTTTGCATTATACACAAACGATTAATTTTCATATTGCGTAAAAATTAAGATTTCTAAACTGGTTTGCTCACAAAAAGTATTGCAACACTTTTTAAAAGAAAAGAAGAAAACAAATAATAAGGAACTTCTGAGCAGTTGTTGCAAAATTTCAGAGAATAAACATGCAAAAAACTGAGATTATCAAGTACTATCATCATGTTATTAAACTTGGAATTTAAAAATGTAGTTTTTGATGTATAACATATTCGATGGTAGATAAGATCGCTAACATTAGTACACGAAAGGCAAACAATGCGTACAAATTTAAGTCGAACAAAGATACACAAAAATTCGGGAAATGATAATCAACATTAAAGATTAAGGTAGATAAAGATATTTGTATTGGTTTCCTAATTGACCACCATGTTGTTATGTCGAAAGGGACTTTGACATTTATGTCCGTATTTAAAACGTTATGGCATTATGAAGTTAGGTTAACATTATTATTTAAGGTCCCGTAGTACGTACTTTTCATATATTTGTACAACTTTGTTATGTATTGTGTTGTGTGTACATAAAAGTTAACCGTAATAACTGGTGCTTCTTTTTGTCCCCTTCGATGTAGCTTCGATGCCAAGTCTAGTGATATATGCAAAGTGTTTGGGACCTCAACCCCTCTTCGTGTATTTAATAGTGTACTAGCGTACTACAAAGATGGAAAAGTTTCACTAAAATCAGTAAAACAAGCAACAATACATGCGAATAAGTGGTATAAGTAAATGTAAGTTATTCCCTATCAAGTTACATGTACAATTCTCTTATAAATTAGCATTTGTGTTTTAGGGGAAAAAAACCCTAGTAACATTTTATTAAGTAGCAAGGCTTCGTTAGAAAAAGCGAACATCATAAGTTAAATAAGAAGTTACAAAGCAATTGTATGAAACGCTTCCGAGATGGAAGCTTAAATGTATACAAGCAACTAAAATGAAGCGAGACCTCAATCTAAGCTCCTGGAACATTAGGCGTCCTTCTACGCTATTCGTGCTAGAAGGATTCAAATGTTCCACTTATAAATCTCTATTCTCCATTCAAGCACATAAAAGACGATACCTTGAATAACTTTAACGTAACACCATATTATATAGTTAGAGTAAGTGTAATGATAACGGCGGATGATTCCAGTCACCGCTGACATATCAATGTCAACTCACTACTACATTTTCATAACTCACTACTACATTTTCATAAAAAAATTTCTCACTTAAACATAAATATACAACACAAAAATTAATTAAATACAACACCCATACAAACAAACATACTCAAACGACTCGGTTGTTATTTCGACCGAGTCCTTGTGAAACCTTGGTTGGATGTGTTCATAGAGACTCCTGTAATGGGAAGGACGCGTCTCGGTTGAAGTGACCGTGCCTTTACGACCGGCTGGCCTTACAGTTTTATAAGACACGATTATACTACCTGTTAGTCTGCCAACTTCTGTCTAGCAGAGTTGGTAAGGCTTCGGCCTTTCAGGGTAAAGACCAAGGTTCGAATATTGGCAACAGGATTTCTTTGTAATAATATTAGGATTTCATTATAATAGGATTTCATGTTAATAGAAAGTCAATTTTCAAAAAAAAAAAAAAAAATACTGCCTGTTAGTCTGTTACTGTTAGTCTGTTACACATAGTTGTGTACATGTGTATCTCAATTCTCAACCAACGGTAATTCAGTTTTTTCACAACATGGAAGCAAGTATACTCACTCATTGAAACTCAACAACATAGGTCACAAAACACGTAATACACACAAAAAGACAACCAACAAATTCACCTTTTCAAAATAGTTATTTGTAGTTTCTAGGAACTAGCTCAGCACCCTACTCTGAAAATTTCCAGTAAGTATGGTGGCAATGGGGGCGGCATGGCTCACCGGCAAGGCCATGCCGGCGGCAAACACCGCCGCCACCCCACCGGCATGGCCAGCGGCATCAGTTGAGCGGCAATTTTTGCCGCAGAATCATCCCAATTCCAATGCAATTTTCGACCGTTTGGAAATTAAATTTGGAGCCGTTGGAGTGATATTCGGAGCGTGCATTGGGCCAAAAAAAAAAAAAATTTCCTATATATATATTACACATTTATACATTTTCAAACACAAATAATCACAAATACATACTTTTTCTTACAATGTCTTCTTCTTCGTCCGAATCATTAGTGAGTCCCCCCGGCGAATTGTCCGAACTAGTGCCATCCGGTAGCACCCTAGAAACCTTATTAGCCGCGTACGATGCAATTGACGACACGGCAAGCTCTACCGAAACTCGGGAGTATGTAACTCGTTTTCGTGAACAAGCTTTACGAACCCTTATGAATGATTATTTCGTTGAACGTCCAAAGTTTAACGACGAACGTTTTCGTGAACGGTTTCGTATGAATAAAAGCTTGTTTTTAAGAGTTGTTGGTGATGTTGAAGCGAATTTCGAATGGTTTCAAAAGACGATGGGATGGCAATATCACCGGTTCATATAATGGATCCGCCAGTCGCGCCAGTTTATGACGATACTGTATTACCGGAGTTAATCGACGAACAAATGCATTACCGACTCCTATATGATCTTACGGACCACGTAGATGCTCAAAACTTAACATATCTCGATGATTAGTTATTTCATTTTTTTTTAATAATGTAATTTTCTTTTAGTTATGTTTTTTTTTAAGTATTATGTAATTTTATTTTAGTTATTAATGAAATATTTATGTTTTATTTAAATTGTTTAATTTAATTTATTATTAAAAAAAAAAAAAAAAAAAAAAAAAAAAAGTTGGGAGGTATGAAAAAGGCATGATTGCCACTAAAATGGGGTTGGGAGGTATGGAAAAAGTATGAATGATGTGAAATGAGGTGGAATGATATTATTGGTGGATTTCGGAGGCATGGATGTTTTCGGAATCATGACTGCCACCCTCCTAACATAAAAACACAAGCAACACTATTCTCATTTGCCACGTGGACACCAGCTAGTACTAGTTTCTCACGTGCCACGAAGCCTCCTACGACGTCACTCAGCACGTGCGATCACTGTTCCCCCTCACGTGTCACATTAATCTTCACACCCTCCTTAATATATATACACCCCTAAATAATTCTCACTCTCATTTCACCTCCTCATATTTCCTCTCATTACGACGTCGTTCCATCTCAACAAACTTTCTTTTCTTTCTTCCAATACACCATAAATATCGGAAACCTGTAACAAATAAAACCCTAACTTTAAAAAAAAATAATGGTGGAATCAGAAAGCGCTAGCTCAAGTACAATGTCAAGCGACAGCTGTACAAGCTTTAGCCGGTTATCATTCGACGTACTGGACCTCCTTCCGTCGACGACGGAAAGCATGAACGTAAAGCCGCACAGGTCGTCGGAGTCTTCATGGCAGGCGATCAAGTCAATGGCGATACGTCGCACCAGCAGCGAAGGATATGGAGCCAATTCTCATTCTATTAACACATCTAGTTTGACTTTTCGTGATTTTAGTTTGGTGAGGCAGATAGGGAGTGGGGATATAGGGAAAGTGTATTTATGTAAGCTGCGTGATAATGGTGGTGGTGATGGGGGAGGAGGGGGGTGTTTTTATGCTATGAAGGTGGTGGATAAGGAGGTGCTGGTGTTGAAGAAGAAAGTGATGAGGGCGGCGACTGAGAAGAAGATATTGAATATGTTGGATCATCCGTTTTTGCCGTCGTTGTATGCTCAGTTTGATGCTTCGCATTTTTCGTGTGTGGTTATGGAGTATTGTTCTGGGGGTGATTTGCATTCTCTCAGGCATAAGCAACCGCGTAAACGTTTTTCTCTCTCTGCTGCTAGGTATTTACTTCTTTTTTTAAATTTGTTCTGTAAACTTTTGGACCGTACTGATTATTTGGTTACTTTTTTGACTTTTTATCTGAAATTTTAACATTAATGGAAGTTACCTAATCCACTTTTTGTCATTAGTAACTACTTTTTGGTAATAATATACCTACAAATAATTGTAGTTTTTTTTGCTAATTACTGTTGCTATGTATTTCAACATCTTTAATCAGTAGTTTACTACTCCCTCCAACACGTATTTGTTGTATTCCTATTGAATTTGACTTTGATAAAATAGGTTTTGAGCTACTTATTAGTTGTCAATAATTAATACTTCGTACTAGGATAATAACAAAAAGAATATATCCGACTTGTTCATTTTCATTTTTCTTTTTTTAGAAAAAGATTAAATCATTCAAATTTAGAAATTTACATGTATTTTGTTCATGTACAACGACTCATTTTAATTTTCGATATTAACAGGGTTTTTTAAAAAAAAAGTAAAGGTCACAAATGTCAAAATTTGAAAGATTTTGTGTTTTAATAAAAATAGGGCTACAAAGAACAAAAGAATAATAAGTTAGATACAATTATTTTTGTTACTATCCTATTATTAATTAGTATTATTATGAATTTTTTCAACTTTAGCTACCTAATTAGTACTATTATATTAGCAAAAACTAATTTGTGTATGGGTATATAATACATTTTGATGATATTGACTTTTTTTTTTATATTTTATTTGATGTTAGGTTTTATGCTGCTGAGGTATTGGTAGCACTAGAGTACCTGCATATGCTAGGAATCATCTACAGAGACCTAAAGCCTGAAAATGTGTTAGTCAGATCCGACGGTCATATCATGCTCACTGATTTTGACTTATCATTATGCTCTGACGCAATCCCAGCCGTTCAATCTCAATCACTCTCATCCTCACCATCATCATCTTATCAATCCTCACCGTCCATTCACCGTCCTCCATCTCATGCATTCTCTTGTCTACCTAGTCAACTTTTTAGGTCTAAAAAGATTACTTCATTCTCCGCCACCAAAAAATTGTTTGTTGCGGAGCCTGTCGCTGCTCGTTCGTGCTCGTTTGTGGGTACGCACGAGTACGTGTCGCCAGAAGTTGCTTCTGGCCGGTCACATGGTAATGCTGTTGATTGGTGGGCGTTAGGGATATTTATTTATGAGATGGTTTACGGGTGTACTCCGTTTGCGGGTGCGTCGAATGAAGCTACATTGCGAAACATCGTGAAAAAGCCTTTAACGTTCCCAACGGTTTCGGTTTCTACCCGTGAGTCGCAGTTACGAGACTTGATATCAAAATTACTCGACAAGGATCCGGAAAGTAGGTTTGGGTCGAAGCGTGGGGCTGCGGATATTAAGACCCATTCGTTTTTTAACGGGTTGAACTTTGCATTGATCCGTTCAGTGACGCCGCCAGTGATCCCAAATAAGAAGATGGGAACAACGGCGATGTCTAGACACTTCGGTGGGCCGACTTCGTCGTTTGATTTTTTCTGATTAGTGTGATAATTAGTGATGACATGTAAATATAAATACGCTAGGCGTAGGTCTATTTTTGCTAATCATTCATGGATTATTACCTCCCTCTTAATTTTTAAGTACAAAGTTAGATGTTTATTGCTGGGATCCTTTCTATGATTAGCTAATTAAGCTTTTATTAAGTTCACAATTGGTTGAAAACAATCATTTTTGTTCACAAGAGCACCATATGGTCTTGGCAGGTTTAACTTGTGCATGTGTAATGACATAGTTTTAGAATTTGTCTATTGATAACTCGTATGTTTGACCTACAATCAAATGGTTTCAGTTGTTATTGTGTCTACTGTGTCGGTCGATCAAACCATCGATTTGTAACTTGTACGTGCGAATATCGCTTATAGAATATGGCTTCATGAACATTGACTTATTGATATCAAAATAACCTTAGTATAGGTTAGTACAAATGTAATATTACTTGATTTAGAATTTATCTATTGATAACTCGTATGTTTTAGAATTTATCTATTGATAACTCGTATGTTTGATCTACAATTTCAGTTGGTTATTGTGTCTACTGTTAAGGCCAAACCATCGATTTGTACCCTGTACGTAGTTTGGGTGGTCTGAGTTTTCATAACCAAAAATAACTTGTGTGTGTGAATATCGCTTATAGAATTATGACTTCCTGAACATATATCAAAATAACCTTACTCTAGGTTAGTACAAATGTAATGTTACTTGATTTAGGTATGGATTACATGTTTTCTAGTCTTTCTAAAGTTATGGTTGGATAGAGTTTGTTGATACAAGTTACTTCGTTAGGAAAATTTGACATGTTACATCGTTACAGCTAAAACAGGACCAATACATCGTTACAGCTAAACAGGACCAATTAATTTGTCAAAGTGAACTAAAGTTTCTTTGTGGATCCTAAAGCAGGATGACAAGTCGCTATCACACTAAGAGCAAACGGTGCAGATAATCATACGCACGTTATATAGCCATCATCGCAACTATAACACCCTTATAAGTTTTATACGGCACCGCAAGTTGGTGTTACAAGTGCCGATGTTGTTCGCTTCACATTCAGTTATCTGTATATTATCTTTTCTTTTCTATATTTTGTGAATGTTGAGTTTTTTTGTTGATGTGTTATAGGATTTTATTGTGGTGAACATTTATGTCATAAAAGTATTATATGATATATATGCAGACGTGCCGTCGCCTATAAAATTTAGACGCCACCTTGCTTTGCTTTCTAAGCATGCATGAGCAGAGACGGAGACAGTGGGGGAGCCAGGGGGTGTTCGGCCCCCTCAAACACGCCCAATCACTTTGCTATTTACCTTATAAAATTTAAGCTTATGACGCAACTATAGGCAAATGACCCCCTAACCTTTAGTTAAATTACTTTGTTAGCTTGAGAAAAAAATTTTGGCCCCTTTATTTCTAATTCCTGGCTCTGTACTTGTGCATGAGTGATAGATAATGCAATGTATCAAGGAAATGTAGTTACTTAAATATAGAAAACACAATTTAAAATGTTAACGAGGAAGTAAACTTTCGTTTTTGGCAAAATGAGTCGTTCACAGAAAAAGCCTGGTATATAATTGCTAACTAGCAAATAATTTTGCCTACGTAAAGCGGTAAAGAAAAGATGTCAATTGTCGTAAATTGGTGTTCACGTGATGCAAAAATTTAAAAATGTCAGCGTCGATTATTATGGAAGAATACAAAGAAGATGTAAGTTTTGGAGTTTATACAACATATCTGATATAAGACCTGGTTATCTTGATGTCTAAAGTATGAAGTGTTACATCATGTTCTTTCGTCTTATTAAAAAAGTGATACATTTTTTTCATGAAACATCTATTTTAATATATTTAAAGTTGAATTATAGAACTACTTTTTAGGCGCCACAGTTTTTAAGGAAGTGTACTTTTTATTATTAACAATTACAATGATGATTTTTTTTTTTTTTTTTTTTTTTTTTTTTTTTTTTTTTTTTTTGTTTGTTACTAACAGGTACTCCGTAATACATACAATGTGAATCACATAAAATGTACAATAACATTACTCAATCACGACGGATAAGGGTATGAGTTGAATCATGAAATGTGATTTATGTAAATTTGACTGCTCTGGGTGGCATGTGCGCGTAAGCGTGTTGTAAGTATTTTTATATCTAAGCGTAACATAGGTAAATGATAAGTGATGCGATGAATAATAATATCAGGGTAACGTAAAGATAGTAGAGTATAATGTGTCATTGACGTGGAAGTGGTGACCGGTGAGGAGCTAACCACGACCGAAATTAATGAGGTCGACATAATAGCAACGTGCATGATTATACTGGTTTCAGATGTATGCATGTATAGCAGGGCAAATGCAGTGTTTGTACATGTTTGTTGTTATTCGTTCATTTTCCTTCTAGCTCATGTTTTTGACATAAGGTGATGTACTTTTCATAGAAACATCGTGTCCTTATGTTTCACCCGATGCATGTCAAACCATATGTACGTTGTTTTGTATTTTAGACGTTGTATGTTTTTTACTTTTCAGATTCTCTCAATTTGAAGTCGTCCTACACAATGATGCTAGTTTATGACTTGAAGCTATTACAAACGTATCAAACACAATTTCCACAAAAGTTTTAGTGTGAATTGGCTGTCACCTTGAATTCGGGTGTCTTTTAGCATCAGCTATTGTTCATCTCACGAGAAAACTCCGACAACTATCCTGACTCAATGGCATACCAATTGGAATGAGCACGAGCCGAGATTCGAACCTTTAACCTTTTATCCACTAAATTTCTCAAGTAGACCCATGAGTTTTTCGAAGACGGATACCACCAGAGCTAAAACCATATTGCTTCAAACAAAAACTAATGTTCTAGACCAATTATAACAAGTTAACAACCAAGAGAATATGAATTAAATTTTTTATATTTTAATAAAGATTTTTAGGATTATTAAAACAAAGGGACCCGCAAAAGAGGTTAAGCGCAGACAAAGGATGCGAGGATCATGTGGAGGGAACAAAGCCATAACCTAAACCACATCAAATGTCTCAAACTCAACTAATCCACATCTTATTTACATCCTTTTCATATATTTTCTCAAATAACTTGTGAATCTAGTTTTTATACCTTAAAATCTTATTAATTGATTGTATAACAACGTTAAACCAATGTCATTATGATTAAGATCTTTAGCTTGGAATAGTTGTTCGGTATTGAAGGATACCTATTCAAAAACAAATATAAATAAGATTTTCTAAGAATAAAATATCGAAATATTTTTGGCAATGTACTTGTGAATCTGGTTAATAGCTTAAAATCCTAACAATTGATTGTATAACGATAATGTTATTATGATTACGATCTTTAGCTTGGAATAGTTGCTCAGTATTTATTTATTTTTATTTTATTTTATTTATTTATTATTATTATTATTATTATTATATTTATTATTTTTTTATTTTTTTATTATTATTATTTTTGTTTTTGTTTTGTGGCTATTGGTCACATGCATACGTGATTTTAACATTTGCTAAATAATATTTGTCTTTTTGTTAAGAAACGTGTTACCATGGATCATCACTCGTTGATAATACGTGGACACGTGTTTACATTTAAAACTTGTGTAGCGTTTCGTATGCAATCGAAGTTGGAATTTTACGATGAAATGTAAATTTGTTGTTTGTCTTGAGTTTTGTACTGGAAAAGTTTATTCTGTTTTTCATTTCATTACGATCTGTAAGCGCTAATTTTATTAATTATGTTGTTCATTTCATTACGATCTGTAAGCGCTACTTTTATTACATAGCCACCTCCTAGTTTTTTTCATTCCATTACGATATGGAATCATGTCATGCAACATTTCATTTATTTCAGTCATTTCTAACATCCATTGCATCGTACCAAAGTCCAAACAGCATGTGTAAATGCTTTATTCTATTTCAACATATCAACTAAATAGGTCAATGAAATATTAACAACTCATTCAATTATTGTGTTCATGTCATTACATCGTCGATTATATATTTTTTTGCAGTCGATTACATCTAACCAAACTGACTCTTGATCTCATGATGTCTATATTATGCAAAGAGAAATTTACTTTTTATCTTTAGCTCGAGCAAATTAAATCCCAAAGTTCTTGGGGTTTATGAAAAGTGCCACACTTTTTAGGAATTCTATAAAGCTTATTGTTGTCTACCTCGTAACTTTTTAACTCACGATCACATTGAATTGGCTCGCACATTTTTTTTTCTTTTTTCTTTTTTTTTTAACAAAAACAACTTCATAATGTTACAAGTCAATACTTTTATAAAGCAAATGATATATCTATCAGAGGTATATTTAGATTAGTTAACCGATCTTTTTAGTTATTCTCATATTGTCGCGTGTAATTATCTAAAGAGGCTAATAAAATGCGTTTTTTACAAAGTCGATAAATGACTGACACATAAATTGTAAGAGCATATGCAATGGGGTGTTTGATGAAAAGTTTTTCACTATTTGAAAAAGCTTTTCAAAATCTTTTTACCATTGCATGAAAAGACTTTTTAAAAGATTTGAAAGAAAGACTTGTCTAGTGCCAACCGTTTGAAGAAAAGACTTTTTACTTTGTAAGCATTGTAATAAAGAAAAGACTTCTATGATTTGATGCATTATTGATGCTCTAATAGAGAACTTAATAAGTACTGTAGATGAATAAGAAGAGGGTTTTATATCAAATAGGTTACCCAACTTTGCGTTTTTGTGCACCTAAGTTATCCAACTTTTTTTTTGTTCAAATGGGTTACTGAACTATCGTTACCGGGCAAAATAGTGACCCAACTATTTTGCACTTGTTATAACCGGTTGGCATGCCACGCTGGCAGCTGACTTTTATTTTTTACTTATACAAATAAGTTACGGAACTTTGCGAATTTGTTCACCAAAGTTACTGAACTTTGCGAATTTGTTCACCTAAGTTACTAAAGTTTTATACAAATAAGTTATTGAACTTTGTTAATTTAGGCTACCCTTATAAGTCACATAAAAAACACCCTCACTCACCAAACACCTCAACGCCACATCATAAAAACGTATAAAAAAACTTATATAAAAACGTATAAAAAAGGTATATAATAACGTGTATAAAAACATTTGATAAGAACGTTTTTGTAATAACGTATATAAAAATGTATATAAAAACGAACGAAAACGTTAAAAAAGGACAAAAACGTTAAAAAAAAGGGCAAAAGCGAAAAAAAGGGACTAGAACGGAAAAAAACAGAAGAGAATGTAAAAAACGAATAAAAACGTAAAAAAACAGACGAATAAGTAAAACAACGGATAAAAGAGTAAAGAAATAGATAAAAACGAAAAAAAAACGTAAAAAAAACAGACGAAAACGAAAAAATGGACGAGAACGTTAAAAAACGGACGAGAACGTTAAAAAATGGATGAGAACGTTAAAAAACGGAAGAGAACGTAAAAACTGACAAGAATGTGAAAAAAACGGACGAAAACGTAACAAAAAACGAACAAAACTGTAAAAAATGGATAAAAATGGAAAAAAAAACGTAAAAAACCGGACGAAATGTAAAAACAGACGAAAACGTATAATTTATTTTAAAAAATGAGGATTAACAGTGCAAAAAATATTAACGGAGGGACTAACGTGCAAATATTATTTTAACACTTAACGGGTAAAACTAACGACGTTAGTGCTCAGGGATGATTATTACTGAACGTTTGTGGACATAGGGATGTTTAATGCTGGACGTTTAAGATAGGGATGATACTTGCAAATTTTTACAAACCACAGGGATGATTTTTGCAGTTGTCAAATATATATTAGTAATGATTTTTGCAGTTGTCAAATATATATTAGTAATCCCAATTAAAAAAAAAAAAAAAAAAAAAAAAAAAAAAAAAAAAAATCAGTAACTTAGATGAACAAAATCGCAAAGTTGAGTAACTTATTTGAACATAAAGCTGACGTGGACAAAGTAATAACTCAATCTCCCGGTTACCGGTCATCGGGGTAATCTCGATGAACACATTTATGATTTTGAGTAACCTAAATGTCAAACCCGTATAGTTCAGTAACCCATTTGAATAAAAAAAAAAAAAAAAATGGTAACTTAGGTACACAAAAACGCAAAGTTGGGTAACCTATTTGATATAAAACTCATAAGAAGACATATCATTTCTATTTAATTTAACTTAGCAGTAAACAAACCAAAAACGCATGAAAGTAAAAGTTTCAGCTCTAATATCATAAGTTACAGTTCTTATAAAACTTCGGTTCCAATTTTTGGTACAAACTCCAGCTGCCAAACACGCTACAAGGACATTAACAACTGATGATATTATTCTAAGTAACTACTTTCGGTTTCAACGACTTCAATCGACAAATAACATAAGTTATTATGTTAAACACATTTCTAGTGTATGCATTAGCAAAATCAGAACACAAAATAAATGTGTGGTGTAACGAGGTACAGATTAACTTGCGACAAAAAGAGCACAAAACTTAAATTTCGTTTTATTGAATGTATATCCCCACTAGAATATGCCCTTGTTTTATTAAAACAGTTGTAAACATTAAATAAGTACGAATGCCTACCTGCACATGGTTGGTTTCTGCATTCATGAGTTGTACTTCACGATTTATTATATGCACTTTTTTTTTTAGATGACGACCCAACCTTTGGACGGTCTACCCCAGAGGACGCCACGGTGACCCCAGAGGACGTGGCCCCCCTCTCTTTTGTGCTTGGTTCGATAGGTCAGCCGACCTTTGCAAATGCAAAGGTTTTATGAGGTCCCTCTCCTTTTGTGTGTGTAAGTTTTTTTTAGTTAATTTTATAGTGTATGTTTTTAGTTTTGACTACGGTCGCCTTACTACAGGCTAAAGGTCATTTGTTTTGTCTTAGAGAAAGAAGCTGAAGTGACACTGAAATGCTAGAGTGATCTAGTCAAGTATTGGGGTGGCATAACTATTGGTCTAAAGAAGTAAAAAACTTTTCGTTATGTCACCATAACTATAATTGCGAAGACAATGTATTTGGGGCTATTACAAAATCACTTATAGTTATAAACCATAAGAAATTGAGAACGTAGACAAAATTTTGTAAGGGCAACTTATGAAAAGTAAAAATTTTGTAAGGACAATTTATAAAAAGTAGTTAACCATTTTCCTAAGACTTTGTTAACCATTTTTTTATATGGTCTTTGGTTCTTAAATCACTAATGCCGGTGAATAACACATGAGAATTATGGTCGTTTGTTTAGCATGTGACCAAGTAGGGCTCATTAAAGCCATGTCGGTTAAGCCCAAAAGAACAGCCAGGCCAATAGGTCAACCTTAACAACTGCCTAATTGGACCTAATCATAGTACTGTAATTTGTTAGTACTTTAATATCACGTAGCCTATTTTTCTTCTGTTTTGAAATGAATAAAATACGTTTAATAAAACTAGAAGACCATATTTGTTGGAATACTGGAGAAATTTCTAAGTTTGTACAAGTAGGAGATGAGATACAATCAATGTTTTGAAAATCGGGTTCGAAATCGACCCGGTAGAGTCATTGTGCACCGGGTCAACCGGTTTGACCGGTTCGACCGCCGGGTCAACTCGGTTTTCAATTTATTATTTTTTTATTTTTCGACCGGGTCAACCGGTTCGGCCACCGGGTCAACCCGTTTTTTTTTTTTTTTTGAAAAACAAAACCAGACCGGGTTTCGAGAACCGGGTTGACCCGGGTCACTCAAAACCCGACGGGTCTAACCGGTTAACCCGATTTTAGAAACCCGGGTTTTTTTGACCCGTTCTTTGGGCCGGAAACGGTCGAACCGGTTAACACGGTCGGGTCGACCCGGGTTTCAAAACACTGGATATAACCTTACCAACCTTTGCTTCAAATTATGCCATCATTGGGCATTGCCTTTATTCCACAAAAGGTGCAGGTTGACGGGAACACTCTGATCTTCGGTGTTTTTTAGCACCAATCATTGTCCACCCTATAAGGAATAGCTCCGGCAACTCTCCTGGCCCCCGATCTCTTATTTTACAAAGTCTTTTCAGTGTGCCCATAGGCTTTGTGTAGGCGGGTAACTATCTGAAACAAATGCCAAGGATGAGACTCAAACCCTGATCTATTGACTCAAGCACGAAAGCTCCACCCCATTGCCTTTATTGCCCTATTGATATCACTCCTTCACTGTAAATGTTCGGCCGATGAAAGTTTTTGAGAAATAGTTCATGGATTTAAATCTCCACTTTTGACTAAAGTTGACTAAAAATGTACTCACTGGCTAAAAGTAGATCCTTGAGAAAAGGTGTGTCGGCACTTGAAAGGGGGTGCACAAGATCATACCACCTATTCAAACCTTATGGAAACTTCAAATTGTCCCGATAACTTCATCTAGAAAAATGCTATATATAGGTCTTATATTTATTCATTTCTTTTGAGTTATATACTCTAGATTATGTGTCGAATAGGTGAAAGCACTAAGATTTAAATTGTATTATCATTTTTATAAGATGCATAACTTGTATTATCATGTTAAACATGTGATAGGTTATGACAGGGGAAACAAAAGGCAACAAGCATAGGGTCCATAATGTTCATAATTTAGGTGTTTATCAACTCATATATTAAGGGGCATAATTATATATCGACATATGCATATCGTATGTCGTATTTTGTTCCTGCAAATAACGGTCTAATCACGACTAGATACTAGTCGGATAAATTAGCATTGAAGCCAAATACTATTCTAATGTCATGTTCTTATGTCTCACACTCTCACTTTAGTGTCTTAGGGTGGGACATATTATAAAGAAGACAAAACATATGAAAGATGAAGGACTTAAGAAGACAAAACTACATGATTTAGCGCTCAATGATTTAAAGACTCTGAACGATTTAAAGGCTCTGAACCAAAGTGATCTGAATGAAAACTTATTGTTTGACAAGTGTTCTGAATAAATATATTGTGTAAAACTAATTCTTGAAAATTTAATCATTTTTCTTGTTGTGTTAGTATATATTCGTTTACATAATATTTTTGCACATATTAGTTTATGTGTTCATATCTAATGTTACAACCCATCACAACCCAATCTCTTAATAAAATATTTTTTTTCCTCCACCTACACAACCAATACATACAACCAATCTATATTTTTTTACCATTTATCAACAATCCAACTCAATCAATTCTTTTATAAATAATAAATATTAAAAAGAAAAAAGAAAATGAAAACAAATAGCCATTCATTTGATGTCATGTGGCAGATTGGAGGTTGTGACTTTGGGTTGTATGATTTTATTAAGGGTTGCCCTATAAGAACGGGGTCTATGGGCTTCTGCAAACCCTCCCTATACATTAGGGAGGTACTTTTTGCTGCAGCAGTTAGCTTTTGCAGCTTTTTTTTTTTTTTTTTTTTTTTTATATATAAGTGTTTTAATTTATTTTTTGAAGTCTTTTTTTTTACAAGTTTTTTTTACAAATGTTTTGTCCAAATGTGCAGATTCACACAAAAATAAGTCCAACTCCAAGTCCAACCAAAGACCAAATGTGCAGATTCACACAAAAAATAAGTCCAACTCCAAGTCCAACCAAAGACCAAAGTGCAGCAGATTCACCACAAAGTGCAGATTCATGTTTAGGCAGTCACACAAGTCCAACCAAAGTGCAGTTCACACAAACTGTAACACCCCAATTTTAAAATATTTGCAGCGGAATAAAGATTGGGTGTTACTTCACAGCTCGTAGTTTTTTAGTAGAAAATGATTTTCTAAAACATTTATCATTCGAAGTTTTGTAAATATCAGAGTTTTCAAAATGAGGTCCCAGTGGTTTTAAAATTTGTTAAATAGGTTTTCGAATGATAATAAAAATTTTATAGCCTTTGAAATAAATTTGTGCTCCTCCGTTCCATCCTTGCTCGTTATAAACCTGAGATAAACATGCTAAAAATCAACAAAAGTTGAGTGATATTCATAGGTTTAAGTTTAATAGTTGAACACAAGCTATAAGTGTTAGGAATTAAATAATCAAAAGAATCTGAAGATTCAGCATAAAGGTTTAAAGGAAATACAACAAGTATGTTTCTGCTGATAAAGCACAAAGCACGTTTCCACTGATGGATTCTGCTGAAGACCGTTTCCACTGAAGTTGATTCTGCTGCTTGATTCTGCTGCTACTATGACTCTGCAGCTATGACTCATACAAACAGCTGTGTAGATAAGTACGACTTATTCTACTGATTCATATACAAGAAAATATATTTGTTGTAGTCATCAAATTGAACACTCCAAGTGAGTTGTAAATCTAGATACATGTTGTATCTTAATGACTAAGCATGCTAAGTCATCATCTAAGCTAGAACAAGTGATTAGTCATAAGCTAGTTATTTGTTGAGTCATGAAGTTTGTAAAAGATCTTTCCTTGGACTATAAAAGGAAAATCTTAGATGTGTATATATATATATCAATCAAGAATGTGCATGTGAAAAGATATACACAGGCAATACAAAGAACAAACATAAGACACATAAGATTCAAGGTCTTGTAACCCTAGTGATAGTAAAGATCACTCGTATTATTTTGAATAATATTGAATCATTTGGTGTTAACTATTCCATTTCCATATCCAAAACATAAATCTTCTAAAGTGTGGTTAAGTAGATTCCGCATACTTAATCATATTCATACAAACATATCTTATACACAAAGAACGAAGGCTTAACCACCTTACCGTGTAATCGACCCTCAACAAGTGGTATCAGAGCGTCAGGCTGATATTTTTGTTTTAGAAGAAGAAGCTAGAAATGGATGTTGAGTCTATTCAAACAAATGTTGCTGCAAAATTACCAATGCTCAAACAGAATGAGTTTGAGATGTGGAGGTTAAGAATAGAACAATATTTTCAAGTGCAAGATTATACACTTTGGGAAATTATTGAAGATGGAGATTCTTTCAAGTCTACAACCACTACATCAACAGTTGATGGTAAGGAAGTTGCAAAGCTGCAAACCAAGCCACAAACTGCAGAAGATAGAATTAAGAAGAAGAATGACCTAAAGGCCAGAAGCATGCTGATGATGACCATTCCAAATGATCAACTTATAAACTTCAGTAAATTCAAAGATGCAAAATCGTTATTTGAGGCCATTATTGCAAGGTATGGTGGGAATGAAGCCACCAAGAAGACCCAGAAAACTCTTCTTAAGCAACAGTTTGAAAATTTCACATCAACCAACCATGAATCTTTAGACCATATGTTCAACAGGCTACAGAATATTGTGAGTCAACTTGCTATTCTTGGAGTTGAAATACCTCAAGAAGATTTAAACTCAAAATTTCTGAGAAGCTTACCTGAAGAGTGGGCTATGCATGTTGTTGTCTGGAAGAACAAGTCAGACATTGACACTATGGATCTTATGGATCTGTATAGCAATTTTAAAATTGTTGAGCAAGATTTGAAGAAAACTGGAGGTTCTAACTCAAGCACTGGGAACATGGCATTTATGTCATCTCCTAGTAATTCAGTTCCAGTTACTAATGAGAAAGTTCATGATGGTGTAAGTGCTGCAAGTTCATCAAGCAGTACTTTTGGAATTTTGGATGAGAAAACATGTTGTGCTTTTTTCACAAGTAAGCATAATGAATCCATGTTAACTCATGAAGACCTTCAAGAGATCAATGATGATGATCTGGAGGAAATGGATCTAAAATGGTAAATTTCTCTTCTTAGCATGAGAGCTAAGAAATTCTATCAAAGGACGGGGAAGAAGATCACAATCAGTAGTAATGATCCTGCTGGTTATGACAAGTCAAAGATAGAATGCTACAACTGTCACAAGATGGGACACTTCTCAAGAGAGTGTAGAAGACCAAGACAACAAGATAGCAGAAATATAGATGTTGGAAGCAAATCCAATACAAGGGAGATTTCTGAACCAAAAGCTATGGTAGCTATTGATGGGTTAGGTTTTGATTGGAGCTTCATGGATGATGAAGAAAAGGGTTCTTCACAGATGGCTCTTATGGCATTTACTGCAACTGAGGTACATGATCATAAATCTTGTTCAAATACTTGTACTGCTCTTAAAGACTTAAAAATCTTAATTAAACAGTATGATGACCAAAAGGTTCAGCTAGCCAAAACTGATCAAGATCTTTTCAATTATAAATGTGGTTTAGAATCTATAGAGAGGCAAATTCTATACTATAAAAAGAATAAACTTACCTTTACTGATGCTAAAACATTACTTGAAAATGACAATCAATTTAAAG
Source organism: Artemisia argyi (assembly GCA_030686995.1). Taxonomy (NCBI): domain Eukaryota; kingdom Viridiplantae; phylum Streptophyta; class Magnoliopsida; order Asterales; family Asteraceae; genus Artemisia; species Artemisia argyi. The sequence continues at coordinate 190,376,482 of CM060678.1, read as the reverse complement.
ATCAAATCATTGAGGCTTTAAAAGAAGCATTGGATAGGGTTAAGACTGAAAAAGAAAACATTCAATTGACTGTAGAGAAGCTTGAACATGCTTCTAAAAATGTAAACAAAATAATAGACAGTCAAGTGAATAATAAAGTTAAGTCAGGATTAGGATATAATACAGTCCCACCTCCTTATAGAGGTATCCCAAAACCCCCAGGGATAGACCTAGAGCATTCAGGATTACCTGAATTTCAGCTACCTGAGTTACAATATGGAGTTCAACCAAACTTTAACATAGTAGCTGATGAGCCTAAGAAAGAAAGTAAATGTTCATGTAAAACATTACTTTTTCAGGACAAGGTGTCCTTTGTAAATAAACAGGTTATGTCTAAACCTGAAGTGGTTAAGAAAGCAAGAACAAGAGTTCCTAAGATAGTCAAACACAATACTGATAGGCCTAAGACCAATGAAAAATATGTTAGGCAACCAGTTAGATATTGTGAACAATATAGAACCACAAACAAGCCAAGAGGTAACCAAAGAAATTGGAATAACCTCAAGTCTTATCAACTAGGTGATGACTTTGCTTTTCACAATAAAGCTTGTTTCATTTGTGGTAGTTTTGACCATCTTGCAGCTTTCTGTAACCAATGGGTATCTGGGTATGAAAGTAATAGAGTGAACTACAAAAGGCAAACACCTAAATCTCATTTTCACTCTAATTCTAAAAGATCAAAACCCAAAACAGTCACAAAAGCAGTTCCTGCTGATAGAGCAAAAACTGTTTCTGCTGAAAGGAAAATGGTTTCTGCTAAAAAACCATATATGACTGTTTACCCAAAATCAACAATTAAGAGTGCAAAAACAACTTTCAAATATGCATCTAATATTGTTCAAAGGCCCATTCAAACAAAAGCAGTGGTCCAAAAACAAGTTTGGAGACCAAAGGGTACAACTACAAAGCTAGCAGTTTCTTCTGCTAAGCATACTGCTGCTAAGGGTAACAGGGCAAATGCTGTTAAGGCCTCAGCATGTTGGATTCTTAAATCCAATGTTGCATCAACAGTCCTCAAGAGATTACATTTCATTGATGCAAGAGGCAGATCCAAGTCAGTGTTGGCTTGGATCCCCAAAGAAAACTAATTCTTTTATTTTGTGTAGGGACATTCACCAACAGATCATGAAGATCAAGGATATTCAGATAGTGGGTGTTCAAGGCACATGACAGGCAACATGTCTTATCTTTCCAACTTTCAATCAATTGATGGTGGATATGTTACCTTTGGAGGAGGAATTGGTGGAAAGATTACTGGTAAAGGTACTATCAAAACCAGTAAATTAGATTTTGAAAATGTGTTTTATGTGCAAGAGCTTAAGTATAATTGATTCGCCTCAAACAGTCAACTAAGTTTACCAGGTGATGGTCAACCAAGTCAAACGTCTAAGGCAAATACTTCCGAGGAATACAGTGTTTTCCCGGGTCGTAAGTCCCAACGAGGTGTGCGATGTGATATTATAAACGAATCTGTAATTAGTGAATCTGAACAGGGAATGGTATAAAAGTGTGTGTGTGTGTTAAACTAAGGTTTTATAACTTGAAATGACTATTAAAACGATTACGTAAAACCTAGGTATCTAAAACGTTAAAACGTACACCAATTTAAAAATCAGACGCGACTGCGTACTGAGAAAAAGGTGAGTTTTAAGAAAAATAAACTACAAGGGTTAAAATTGAAAATTCTATAAACTTAAACTTAAAATAAAATTAAATTAAAAAGAAAACTATTATTTAGATTATTATATTATTTATTATTAATTATTTAATTAAAAACTTATTTAACTATTTAATTAAAATCAAACTAAAAATTATAAATACTACAAATTAAACTAAAAACTTATAAAAATATTTTCTAAACTTAAAATAGAACTTGAAGAAAGTATAAAAAATAAAAATAAATCTTTTTGTCTTTTTGTGAATTTCTTATTAATTAAAAACTATTTATATTAATTAAACAATTTAAACTAATTTAAATTACCAATAATACTAAACTAACTTAGAAAATTATGAAAAATTTTATATATCTAATTAACCATCATGGGAATCCTAAAAAATTATAAAAACTTTATTTTATATATTTTTTAAACTAGTTAACTAATTATTAATCTATTTAGTAATTAATATCTAATTAAACTATTTAAATTATGAAAACTAGTAAATGAACAGTAAAAATTCTAGAAAAATTACTAAAATTATATTATGACTTATAAAAGCTAAGAAAAATATAAAAAATAGGTGTTACTATATAAAAACTAATTATGCTATTTATAACTTTACTTATTAATTAATTATTAATAAAACTATTTTTAAATCTAATAAATATCAAATGATATTATAAAAATCTAAGAAAATTATTTAAATTACTTTAATATATAAGGAAATTATTAAAAATATAAAAATACAACTTACTTAATTAAAATCTAAAAATGAAAATTAAAATTAAATTAAATTAAATAGAAACTATCACTTATTTTTATATTGTTTTTCTTGGATTTTTCTTTTACAAAACTATGTTATACATAAAAACAACTAACTTTAATAAAAACAAATATTTTAGAATTTAATAATAAGCTAGTAATAAGCTATAATCCTAGACAGTTGACTTTAGTTGACTTAATGAGCAAATAAGCTCAAATGAGCTTATGTGGGACCCACCTTGGTGTTTTCTGATTCTAATAAGCTACTTGGACTTGTCAAAGCTTAATTTGGCTTAATAACCTCAGTAGATAAGCTGTTAAGCACAAATAAGCTAATCCAAAACTCAAATTCTACACAGACTGGGGACAAACTTGAGAGCTATTTCTAGGTGGGGTCCACTGAGGTGCAGGTCAAACTATTGGTCAAACCTAATAGCCTACTAGGAGGGGGGTTGAGAAAAACTATTTAGATGGTGTGGGGCCCACTGGGTTGGTCACAAAACACCACCAAAGGTGGTGTTGTGACTGAGGTCTGGTCTGAGCAGGGCAATACCCTTGCCCTGCAGTTGTGTTTGGAGGTGAATGGGGCCCACCTAAAAAATCCTAAAAATATAAAGATGGTGGAAACTTAAACTAGAGCTGGTATAGTATTATCACAACAAAATTCAACTTCTAAATCCTTCTCCTAAATTCAAAACAATTCTCACTAGTTTTGGAAAAAACTGAGAAGTGCAAAAGTTGACTTTGAGTAAAACTTGCTAGTTTGACTAAATTGAGTTTCTAAAGCTTCTAATAAGCTGTAACTGTTATAATAAGCTAATGTGAGACTATAATAAGCTATATTAATAACTTGTGAGCATTTGTGATTGGTTTTGAGACCCAAATCCCTCACAGTTAACTGTGAGGGGGGATTTTCTTTGATTTTGACTTTACAACTAATGAGACACTAATTTGATTATTGATTAAACCTATATAGACCTGATGTAACTTACTTTAACTAAAAACTTCCACTAAGACACAAGGATCAGTGGTGAATTCCACTGAACCAAACACCCTATAATGAACCTGTTATGATGATTTTCAAAGTAACTTGATGAAATAGAGATCAATACTGATTCATAACACTAAATTATGACTATATAAGATTAAATAACCTGAATCAAGCACAACACAAGCAGAAAAACACAAGTTTGTCAAAAATGAGTATTCCACTGTGAGGTTTTTTATATTAAGTAGTTATGAAATCTAATGAACAAACAACCTATTTTATGCTAAATACTGATTATCTAACACTAAATAAACATGAATTAACCACAAATAAGTAATATAAAACACCTTACAGTAAAAAGTAAAACTTGAAAATTTAACTTACAAATTGTGTTAACTGAGGAATAATGAACCAGGAACAAATAACCAATCCTAACACCTCCCAAAAGGTACTAAACCAGATACCTTCCATAGATCATCATTTTCCAGCTTCCATTCATCACTAACACTAATTTTTTTATTTATTTTATATTTTCTTGATTTTCTATGAATTTATGAATTTAACTGATAAACTGACTTATAAGATATCAAAAAGCTTTGGTAAACTTTGTCAGAGCTTAATTAAGCTTATGAGATCATGTAACAACAATAACTAACAACATACAACAACTTTAGATTTTTGAAATTTTAAGAAACTTGCATAAAATAAGAACTGAGCTGAAACTTGAAATTAACTTCAATTAAAGATTAAGTGACATGAAATTAACTGAGTACAACAATATTTGACTTAAAATTACAACTAAAATAGAAATAACATGACCTACGATTTAATTAAACTACTCCTAAGCTAATACCCTTCATCTTCTGCTTCTTTTCTTCCTTATAGCCCTTTTTTGAGTTAAGTGGGACCCACTTGACTTTTTCCACCAATCCAGAACCATTGATGTTGTCTAATTCATCCGGGCCGTTTAAACAATTTCTTGGCGCCAAAGTCTCAACTGGGTCCTGTAGATAACGTGGGGAGGTTTTAGGGCATTTAAGGGTTTTTGGGAGCTTGTGTGAGGTGGAGGGTGAGTTGGTGAAGAGTGGGGAGCAAGGTGGAAGTGAAACCGGAGAGGTGGAAGGTGGTCTGTGTGGTGGTGGTATTTGGGAGGGAAAGAGGTATCGGGGTGGTTTTGGTTTTGTGTTGACCGGGTATTGAGTGGGTTTGACCAAGGGGTGGACTTGGGCTGGTGGAATGGGCTGGGTAAAAAGGTGGGTTGGATTTGGTTGTTGGTTTATTTATTTTAAGGGTCCGTTTGTTTATTAAGCTAGGAAACCACAAGGACCAATTATGTAATTAGCTGGAAGTTGAGGGGCTGTTTGTGGCACATTTCCAAATTAATCACAAGGGGTGTATTTTGTCATTAGTGAATAGTACAAGGGTAATAAAGATAAATTTCCATGTTTTAAATACCCGGGGACTAAAACTGACAAACTTGCAAAGTTGAGGGACCTTTTTGCAATTTCTCCAAACTTTTCACATAAGGACCAAACCTGCATAAGATAAATAGTACAAGGACCAAAATTGGTTTTCTCAAAGTTTTTACATCCCAGGGACCATTTATGTCAATTTCCAAAGTACAGGGACTAAACTTGTAATTTTATGAAACTTTGCACCAAAGGACTAAATATGTAACTTTATGATTAAAAAGGACCTTTGATGACTTTTTCATGTTTTAAGAATAACCAGGGACTAGTTTTGCCAATTTATGAAACTTGAGGGACTGAAACTGCCAATTATGCAAACTTTGTACGTTTTTAATCTGTTTTTGCATATTTTGCATTTGAAACATATAAAACACACCTTTAAGATATTTTAAGTATTTTGATACATATTTGAGTGTTTTTGTATGTTTTGGCAGTTCAGATTAGTATAAAATGATGAGTATTTAGACACTCATCAATAATCTCTTTAGTGTCTCACAAATGTGTGACAGAAAGAATAATGTTCTTTTTACTGAGACTGAATGTCTTGTACTTTCTCCTGATTTTAAGATGCCTGATGAAAGTCAAGTACTTCTTAAAATTCCTAGGAAGGGCAATATGTACAGTGTTGATATGAATAACATTGTTTCTAAAGATGCTTTAACTTGTCTTGTTGCAAAGGCCACATTAGATGAATCTATGTTATGGCATAGGAGACTTGGTCATATTAACTTCAAAACCATAAATAAGATTGTTAAGAATGGTTTGGTAAGAGGTTTACCTCAAAAACGTTTTGAAAATGATCAAACATGCATTGCTTGTCTTAAAGGCAAACAACACAAAGTCTCTTGTAAGCCCAAGATTTTTAACTCTATCAATCAATCATTGTTTATGCTTCATATGGATTTATTTGGACCTGTTTCAATAAGTAGTATAATGCATAAAAGATTTTGTCTAGTTGTTACTGATGACTATAGTAGATTTACATGGGTATTCTTTTTAGGAACTAAGGATGAGACTTCTAGCATCCTTAAGTCCTTCATTACAGAGATAGAAAACCTAGTAAGCAAAAGAGTAAAAGTCATTAGATGTGATAATGGGACAGAATTTAAAAATAGAGTTATGGATGATTTCTGCAAAGAAAAAGGTATTAAAAGAGAATTTAGTGTTGCTAGAACTCCTCAACAGAATGGAGTAGCTGAAAGAAAGAATAGAACACTAATAGAAGCTGCTAGAACTATGTTAGCTGATTCAAAGTTGCCTATAACTTTTTGGGCAAAAGCAGTCAACACTGCTTGTTATGTTCATAACAGAGTTTTAATAGTGCAGCCTCACAATAAGACATCATATGAACTTTTTAGAGGTAGAACTCCTGAAATAGGATTTCTTAGACCTTTTGGATGTCATGTGACAATTCTAAATACCTTAGACCATCTTGGAAAGTTTAATGGTAAAGCAGATGAAGGATTCTTAGTTGGATACTCTATCAATAGCAAAGCATTCAGAGTGTACAACATAAGAACTAGAAGAGTAGAAGAAAATCTGCATGTGAGATTTTTAGAAAATAAATCTAATGTAGAAGGTCAAGGACCAAAATGGCTATTTGATCTTGAATCTCTAACCCATTCAATGAATTATGTGCATGTTGTTGCAGAGGTTAATGATCTTTCAGGTTCACAAGGAACGGATGAGGCAAGGTTAGACAAGAAGACACATCAAGATTATGTGATGATGCCAATATGGTCAAATACAAGTGTGGAATCAACTTCAACAAATGGTGAATCTTCTTCTGGAAAAGCTAAAGATGGTGTTGAAGATAAAAACAGAGAAGGAAGAACACAAGAACAACAAAACATTCCTGCTGATGAGCAAAACGCTCCTGCCAATGAGCAAAATGTTCCTGCTAATGAGCAAACAGTTCCTGCTGATAAGCAAATTGTTTCTGCTGATATTTCTTCAGAAGAAACAAAAGCAGACTTTTCAGAAGATGAGGTGGATTTATGTAATATTCCATCTGATTATCAAGTTCCTTCCACTCCACAATCAAGGATTCACAAAGTTCACTCCCTAGAAAATGTGATTGGAGATGTACAATCTGGTGTGAAGACAAGACAACAATTGATGTCTTCAGATCAACAAGGGCTTCTTGATGCCCTTTATGCTTCAAAGCAGCATGAGTTTTCAAACTCCTGTTTGTTTGTATGTTTTCTCTCACAAGATGAACCAAAGAATATTCATAAAGCCCTAGAAAATTCAAGCTGGTTAGAGGCTATGCAAGAGGAGCTTCTTCAGTTCAAGATTCAAAAGGTATGGGTGCTAGTTGATTTACCTAATGGTGTAAGAGTAATTGGCACTAGATGGGTTTTTAGAAATAAAAGGGATGAAAGAGGCATAGTGATTAAGAATAAGGCTAGATTAGTAGCACAAGGGTACACACAAGAAGAAGGGATAGACTATGATGAGGTTTATGCTCCCGTAGCTCGAATTGAGCCAATTAGGCTTTTCTTAGCTTATGCTTCATTTATGAACTTCACAGTTTACCAAATGGATGTCAAGAGTGCATTTTTATATGGTTCAATTGAAGAAGAGGTGTATGTTACACAACCTCCAGGCTTCACTGATCCTGACCATCCAGACAAAGTGTACAAGGTAGTTAAAGCTCTATATGGCCTACATCAAGCACCAAGAGCTTGGTATGCAACACTAGCTTCCTATTTATTAGAGAATGGATTTCAAAGAGGAAAGATTGATCAGACACTTTTCATCAAACAGCACAAGAAAGATCTTCTGTTAGTACAGGTGTATGTGGATGACATTATCTTTGAATCTACAAGGAAGGAGATGTGTTTAGACTTTGAAAAACTTATGAAAGATAAGTTTCAGATGAGTTCTATGGGAGAACTTACATTCTTTTTGGGTCTGCAAGTTAAGCAATCATCTGAAGGCATATTTATTAGTCAAGACAAATATGTTGCAGAGATTCTTAGAAAATTTCAATTTGCTGATTCAAAAATAGCAAGCACACCAATGGATCCTGAGAAGCCTCTTCTTAAAGATGCAGATGGAGAAAATGTGGATGTACATACATACAGATCTATGATAGGTTCTTTAATGTATCTTACATCATCCAGACCTGATATCATGTTCTCTGTTTGTGCCTGTGCAAGATTTCAAGTAACTCCAAAGGTTTCTCATTTAACAACAGTCAAAAGAATTTTTAGATATCTCAAAGGTCAACCAAGGTTGGGCTTATGGTATTCTAGAGAATCACCTTTTGATTTGATAGCATTCTCAGACAGTGACTATGCTGGTGCTAGCTTGGACAGAAAGTCAACAACCGGAGGATGTCAATTCCTTGGATGCAGACTTATCTCATGGCAGTGTAAGAAGCAAACAATTGTGGCAAATTCAACAACTGAAGCTGAATATGTAGCTGCTGCAAGTTGCTGTGGTCAAGTTATATGGCTTCAAAACCAACTTCTTGATTATGGGTACAATTTCTTACATACCATAATTCATATTGATAATAGTAGTACAATTTGCATTATTAAAAATCCAGTGCAACATTCTAAAACAAAACACATTGAAATAAGACATCATTTTATTAGAAATTGCAATGAGAAAAGGTTAATTCAAGTAATGAAAATTGCTTCAGATCAAAACTTTGCAGATCTTCTTACCAAAGCTTTTGATGCTGGTAGATTTCCGTACTTGGTAGCAAGTATTGGAATGCTTAATCTTTAAATTTTTCAATATAATGTGTTTTTGTATATAGATTTTTGTTAATGCATCTAACTTTGTTATTTAAGACTACTATTAACAATATTTGAAGTTATTCATACAGTTAGTTCTATGATTATTCTAATTCAAGACAAGTACTTTGTACTTTGTTTATTTGGTTTTAGACTAACAGTTTCAGGTATGAATGTTTGAGCTGAAAGGCTATTTCAAGTGAAATCTGCTGATCAAACCTGCTGATCATTGCTGCTGATCATTTCTACTGATATAATAGGTTCATGATAGAAAAAGTTTGGGACTTCAAAAATCCTTAAAACTTCTTTCTTGGAATCTGATTATGATATTTCACTTTGAATTGATAAAATTAGTTGATCAGTTAATCACTGATACAACTCACTTTCTATCATTTTATACTCTCAAGTATAATGTGACTAATCTACGGATATCTGATAGAAAGAACAGCGAGCAAAAGTGAATCTAACACTTGTGTTAGAGGTAACAAATGCCACGAGCTGGAAACCCTGTAAAGAAATCCTTTTGAATAGGTTTATCTATACACAGGCGGTTATTTATAACTGAAAACATTGGTTCTCACACAACCAGAGGTTGCTTTAAACCGAAATTTTGACTAAGTGTCTGTTACACACTTAATCCCTTCAAAATGGTTGTAAGCAGTATGATTTTTCATAATAAAATCATATACATACTGCTAAGGCAAAAGTTTCTTAAAAGGATTTTTAAAAATGACTTTAAAAACCATCATCAGATGGACCATGAGTCAAAAACGTCCATTGAATCACCTCTCATAGGAGTTAACACACCTAGAAGTGATGAGGGCAGAATCTTAAACTCTTAAGGAATTGATGGCTTTATGTACAAATTGTCTGAAAAACATGGAACAATGCTAGATCAGATGATGATGTTATGATTGTGAGAAAATCTTTCAAACAAGGGGAGGATATGAATATAAGATGTTATTTGAATCTCAGGGGAGGAAACAAACATCTCAGGGGAGGAAATTCAAGCCCAGTTTAAGGAAGATTAACCAAAAGAAAAGACAAGATCATACAAGATGATGACATAGAGGTTGAAAATGACAAGAACATTCTTTAATGTTGTATTCAGAAGAGATGAAGCATTTCAAAGGAGAAAGTTCTATCTAGGTCAAAAGTTGAAAAGATTCAATTTTAGTTCACTACGTTTGTTCATCACTTGCAAAGGTAAATTGATAGATGATATCTTGTTAAAATCAAAGGAAGATTGCACCATCTTTTAGTCCAAGAATGGAGCAACGATCAGAAAGCAGATGTGTTCCAGAGAAAGATAAGTTCATTCACTCAGAAGAAAAGAAAGTTCAGATCAACCAGTCTGAAAATAAAGTGTTTGAAAAGCACAAAGCACGTTTCTGCTGATAAAGGTTTAAAGGTTCAGCATAAAGGTTTAAAGGAAATACGACAAGTATGTTTCTGCTGATAAAGCACAAAGCACGTTTCCACTGATGGATTCTGCTGAAGACCGTTTCCACTGAAGTTGATTCTGCTGCTCGATTCTGCTGCTACTATGACTCTGCAGCTATGACTCATACAAACAGCTGTGTAGATAAGTACGACTTATTCTACTGATTCATATACAAGAAAATATCTTTGTTGTAGTCATCAAATTGAACACTCCAAGTGAGTTGTAAATCTAGATACATGTTGTATCTTAATGACTAAGCATGCTAAGTCATCATCTAAGCTAGAACAAGTGATTAGTCATAAGCTAGTTATTTGTTGAGTCATGAAGTTTGTAAAAGATCTTTCCTTGGACTATAAAAGGAAAATCTTAGATGTGTATATATATATCAATCAAGAATGTGCATGTGAAAAGATATACACAGGCAATACAAAGAACAAACATAAGACACATAAGATTCAAGGTCTTGTAACCCTAGTGATAGTAAAGATCACTCGTATTATTTTGAATAATATTGAATCATTTGGTGTTAACTATTCCATTTCCATATCCAAAACATAAATCTTCTAAAGTGTGGTTAAGTAGATTCCGCATACTTAATCATATTCATACAAACATATCTTATACACAAAGAACGAAGGCTTAACCACCTTACCGTGTAATCGACCCTCAACAATAAGTGATAATTGCACCGGTATATAATTATAATTTAAAAATCAGATGTTATTGCATTAAGCTCATGACACTCAGCCGATTAACAGATCTCATCATAAATGATGGATTATAGTAACAGGGGCCCTTGGGATAGGTCCTTGCCAGTAACCTATTAGATTTCAAATAAAGTGCGTTTGGTTGTTTTCTCAACGCCCAAACGGGGATTGTCAATCCCTAATAGATCTATCCACAATTATTTACGTTCACCTCTCTGGGTGACTAAGGCTCATGATATGAGGGGCTTTTGGCAATAAGGGACTTAAGCAATAACGATATCAGGTAAAGCATACCAAGAAAAATACTTGTGTTCAGTTTGTAAAAACTAGCATGTATCCCCCTCGCAGGGTTTATAAAAAATTTAAGTAAGTAAAGGCGAGGCTATGAACTCACCTTAATAGTTTAGTGAATAAAAATATCGATACTCAGTTTGCAAAATGGGAACGACTCCACACACGACCTAGATAATATATGGCAAGTTTTAGTGTTTGATAGTCTAATGTTTTAATCGCGAGTAATTTTTGAATACGTGATTGGTTAATTTAACGATAGTAAAACTTTTGGTTTTTATAGTATATTGCACGTTTAGTTTATTTATACATATATATAAATATAACGTAACGCTTAATAATAATAATAGTTTGAAAATAAACGCAACGTCGTGACGTGAATCGTAAAGATGGAAAATAAAAATAAAAATGTTAATTTTTATATACGACCCTTGTCTTTTCCAAAAATTTACACTTTTTACCCTAACGGCGTTAGCGTTACACCGTTAGTCCAAAATTAAATATATTTGCGTTTTACGTCCAAAACTTTATATTTCTTACACTTTTCACCCAAAAGTTTATAAAAATCAGTTTTCATCCTTAAGTTTTCGAAATGGCAGTTTATACCACAACTTTGAAAAATTGACACTTTTAACCCGAATTTTGTAAAATTTGCAAATCTAGTCCAAAATTCACAATTTTCAAAACTTAATGTTTCATTTCTTAAATAGTTTCAAAATCTAAGGCCCGTTAAGGTTTTTAGATCCAATGGACCTACAAAGGTTTTGGGCTTTGTTTTGGGCTAAGGTTAGGATATTAAAAACGTTACTAATCAGCTTATTGCTATAGCTTATGGGATCGGCTTATTTTTGGATGATTGGGCCTTAAGGCCCAATCGTTGGTTATTAGTTTTCAAAATAGTTTTCTATGTCGATTTGCTTTGTAACTTTTAGAGGTTCAAGAAACGATTTTTATTACAAAGTTTTTATACGAAAATGATTGTTTGTCAAGGGGTCTATTAGTTTGTGAAATAAAATAGCATGCTTGTTAAGTAGATTTTAAAGACATACGTGCGTTTTGGGCGTAGCATGGGACGAGTTTTTATAAGAAAAGACTTAGAAAATTTTAAGAGTTTTTCAATACTTGTTGTGGTACGTTAGAAACGTATTCTAAAATAGTTTGTACGTAGCGTTTTAGTTTCAAAACTTCATATAACTTGATTGTTAAGGTGTAAAATATATATACGAAAGTAAAATATGTATACGTTATTTATTTAGTTTTCGAATAATAAGGTGCATTTGTTTGTGTCGCGTACGAAAATAATGCAAATGTAAGTATTGCTAAATAATGAAATGAGTCGTTTAGGAAACTTACGGCACCAAAATGGTGGGTAAAACAAGACGTAGAGTCGAGAAAAGAGTGGTATGAGTACGTAGTGTGATTGTTTGCTCGACCAAGGTTCACAAACAATAACGTGTTCCTCCTAAACCCACACGAATCCTTTGAATTCCTACCCAAATGCTTCGACCCAAGACTAGACTCATTACTTAGAAGTTTTTGGTAAGTTTTCGGTTTGCATGGAAATGAAAACGAAAGCATGCATGCATGGGGTTTTTATATGGTACCTAGTGTATCCTAGTGACTAACATTTATGTGATGTGATGTTTACTTGTGCACCTAAAGTCATGAAAGTGTAAGACGCCATGTTCTCTTCTCGTTTGTTTTCTAGCTTGTCGACATGATTTCTAGTTTAAAGAAAACGTGTGTTTTTTTATTATAATATAGAATGGTACTTATGAAATTGGTTTTAAAATTGTTATGGTACTTGGCCTAGGTGAATATAATATGCAAATGAGTGAGCTTGAAACAAGGAGGTACTAGTTTGTTTTGATAAATGCATGTCGACCACCTATATTGTTTGTAAACCGATTTGTAAATCGGTTGAGATTTGTGAAGTTTGATAACTTTGCAACATTTAGACATTAGGTTGGGTTTAGAAATAATTTTAGGATGTTATAGAAATAAACGTGGGTTAAAATGGTTGAGTTTTGGATTAGTTGAAATTTTATGAACTCGTTTTTGGGACATATGCTTTGCCTAGTAAAAACATATCTAAACTCGACATGGGAAGCTAAAAGTCGACACTCTAATTGTTGGCTAGGGGAGGAACGAGGGTGTGTAAAAATATAGGGGTGTCGTGTGTAGGAATTGGGTGTACGAGGCTCGTTTCTTACTTGTCCTAGTCGAGTGGTTTGAAAAACAAAAAGAAAGAAAATGGGCTTAATTAGGATTGGGCCGTGAATAGTAACAGGCCAAAATTTTTATGTTGGGCTTGGTGGGTAATTAGGGTCCGGTTTGGTGTATTTTAAGATTAGTAAAATATTAATTGTGATTAGTGATATGTTTAGTAAATATTTAGTGAAACGTTTACGTGAGTCCGAGAGTGAATAGTGTTTTATGAATAGTGTATCGTGAATAGTAAATTTTTGAAAAACATCTCAATATCACTAACCGACTTCAAAAACGATGAATAGTGAAATGATGAATAGTGTTTGGTGAATAGTAACCGATGAATAGTAAATTTGAAAAATGTCTCAAAAATGCAGGTTCGTAACGAATAAAAGAAAATTTTAATATTCTCGCGATTTTAGACTATAGTGGTACATGTGTGAGCATCGTTCCAAGCAAAAAGAATCATAAATATCGTAGTGATTTTCAAGTATCATAGCATATTTGATAACAATAAAATAAAAATAAAAATTGTTATTGCTAAAAACGTTATTAATTAATGAATGATATATTAGTCTTTGATTTACTTTTATTATTTATAGGGAAATTTACGGGAGTTTACACAAACAACACAAAGTAAACACAAGAAATATTCGTCATCGCCTTATCGGCTCGGATTTTTAGTAAGGCTCGGATAATGAAGGTTGCAAAGTGATAAAAATATCACTTTGCCATGCCATTCGGTTTTAAAAACCATTCGTCATCGCCTTAGTTACAAAGTGATAGTTACACAAACCTGTAAACAACATAAGTAGCCTGTATCAGAATCACAAGTACTAGCCTGTACCAGCATCACATGTATAAACAGCAAGATTCTTGCTTTTGCAGCCCTGTACCAGCATCACATGTTTCACTATAAACACAACTGCCCACAAGGGTTGTTATACAAGAACGGGGGCTATTTCGTTATGGACTTAAGGCTCGGATAATGAAGGCTGCAAAGTGATAAAAATATCACTTTGCCATGCCATTCGGTTTTAAAAACCATTCGTCATCGCCTTTGTTACAAAGTGCTGATTCACACAAAATTTATCATGTCCAAGTGCAAATAACCCCCGTTAAGATAAAAAAGTAGCCCCCGTCCTTATAAAGCACATGTTACATAACCTCAACAGCATCCACAAGCCTGTAAAAAAACTCACAAGCCTGTAAACAGCAAGATTCTTGCTTTTGCAGCTTTCCTCAAGCAACCCTCAAATCACCAAGAAAAGTAGTATCAGAAGCATGTGAAAAACTCACAAGCTCAATAGTAACAATCAGCTTTGCTCCACTATAAACAAAGCTCGGATTATCACAACAAAAGGCAGAGCATCACAACAAAAGCTCAACAAGTAACAACAAGTAACAACAAGGATTGGGGCAGAGTATCACAACAAAAGGCAAGAGCATCACAACAAGGGTTGGGCCAGAGCATCACAACAAGTAACACCAACAAAAGATCAGATTATCACAACAAAAGGCAGAGCATCACAACAAAAGCTCAACAAGTAACAACAAGGATTGGGGCAGAGTATCACAACAAAAGGCAAGAGCATCACAACAAGGGTTGGGCCAGAGCATCACAACAAGAAACACAAAATGTCTAGGTCACGATTTTCCACAAATGAGGTAACAATAAGTTTTACGCTTTTACATTAGGCTCAGATTATATGGCTGCAACTTTAAATGTTGCAAAATCAAGTTTCTATTGCCATCCATTTGGAAATGCCACGCCAATATCAATTTTTTTAAAAAATCATCATTGCCTTAAATATGCTTAAAACTAGAGCCTATGGACTGGGGGTAGGCCAGTGCAGGTATTCATACCACTCAAAGGTGGCAAATCAAGGTGTTAACCTACCCACATCCACAGGTTAACCACCACCATAGACCCCGTTCTTATAGGCATATAAGTAGTATCATAATAAGCAGTTTTTTTAACAAAGTCAAAAAAAAGTACACCTAAAAGGCATAACCTCCATATTGGCATGGCATGAGATATAAAGACGGGGGCTACTTTTTTATTCTAACGGGGGCTTGCATATTTGACTACTCGACATAAGAACACAGAACCACCAACACAGAACCACCACCACATAAGAACACAGAACCCCCAAACTAATTTTTAGAAACCCTAATTTACAAAATTAGGGTTTCTTTGAAAAAATCAAGATTTTTATCAATTAACGTACCAATCGTTCAATTAACACACGGATCTAACAAAACCATCACAGAAACATCACGTATATGTTCATAGATTGAAAACCTCCAAACTAATTTTAATAAAATTAGGGTTTCTTTGAAAAAATCAAGATTTTTATCAATTAACGTACCAATCTTTCAATTAACACACAGATCTAACAAAACCATCACAGAAACATCACGTACATATTCATAGATTGAAAACCCCCAAACTAATTTTAAGAAACCCTAATTTATAAAATTAGGGTTTCTTTGAAAAAATCAAGATTTTTATCAATTAACGTACCAATCTTTCAATTAACACACGGATCTAACAAAACCATCACAGAAACATCACGTACATGTTCATAGATTGAAAACCCCCGAACTAATTTTAAGAAACCCTAATTTATAAAATTAGGGTTTCTTAGAAAAAATCAAGATTTTTATCAATTAACGTACCAATCTTTCAATTAACACACGGATCTAACAAAACAATCACAGAAACATCACGTACATATTCATAGATTGAAAACCCCCAAACTAATTTTAGGAAACACTAATTTATAAAATTAGGGTTTCTTTGAAAAAATTAAGATTTTTATCAATTAACGTACCAATCTTTCAATTAACACACGGATCTAACATCACCACACAGAACCATCTACCCAACAACATCACCACACAGAACCATCTGCCCAACAACATCACCACACACTCACAAACTCTCTCTCAAATCACAGAAACATCACATAAATATTGGGGTTGCCAAATATTGATTTTAGATCTAAAATTAGTTTTTAGATCTAAAAATAGAGAGAGAAACGAGAGCACATAGAGAGAGAGAGAGAGAGAGAGAGAGAGAGAGAGAGAGAGAGAGAGAGAGAGAGAGAGTTTGTGAGTGTGTGGAGTGTGTGTGAGAGGGTGGGTGGTATACGCGTGGGAGGGTGTGGAGTGTGTGTGAGACAGCTGTCCACAACACACACGTTTTTATTTATTTTTTTTTTAAATTTGTATTTGTATTAAGTTTTGTAATAAAAAGTAATATATTTGTATTATTTTTGTAAATAAAAGTAATATATTTGTATTAGTTTTGTAAAAAAAAGTAATAGTTTTGTTATAAAAATGTAAAAGTGTAAAAAAAACAAGTTAAATAAAAGTTATAAAAATGTAAAAATGTAAAAAATGTAAACGTTAAATAAAAGTTATAAAAATGTAAAAAATAAAAGTTATAAAAATGTAAAAGAATTTTGTTATAAAAATGTAAAAGTTGTAATAAAAACTAAAACAAAAGTATTAGTAAAAAATGTTATGTATTTTCAGGTTTTCGGTTCTCACGAGGAAGTAACTGAGTGGGCGCAAAATATAGCTCGTGAGCTCAGTTTTGTAATTGTTAAAGATAGAACCAAATCAGAAGATGGTCATATGAACGAAATCAATTACAGGTGTAAAAAGGGTGGGACGTATGTACCTCAAGGTAGTGGCAGACGGAAAACCAAAACATGTAAAACTGGTTGTCCATTCAGATTAAATGCGAAATATCATCGAACAAAAAATTATTGGGTATTGAGGGTGAATGATGATACGCATAATCATGATATGCTAGAGTACTTGCATGGTGTGCCATATGCAATGCAATTAAAGGATGATGAGTTGGGTTTGGTCAGAGAATTGACAGATTATAACGTACGACCACTTAATATACTTTCGACAATAAAGGGTCGTAATCTGGATAACGTGTCTAGCGTTAGAACTATATATAACGCACAAGATAAGTTTCGGAGAGTCAGAGTAGGTGATAGAACTCCAATTCAAGTCCTTTACTCGCATTTGCAAGAATCATGGTATACATGGTACCCGAGGGTAAATGAGTATACCAACGAGCTTGAGGAGCTATTTTTTGTGCACCCCACATCGTATGCTATATGGTGTACATTCCCTGAAGTCATGCTGATGGACTCCACGTACAATACCACGATGTTTAAATTGCCGTTGTTGGAAATTGTTGGACTAACTTCAACAAACAAAACATTTTCAATGACGTATAGCTTTTTATCCAGTGAACAAGGGCATAATTTTAGATGGGTATTGCAACGTGTGAAGCAAGTGATTGGCGAAAGATATTACCCACGTGTTATCGTCACTGACAGAGATTTAGCATTAGTTGGGGCAATAAGAGCAGAATTTCCTGACGCTCACCAATTACCCTGTCGATGGCATATACAGCAAAACATACTTAAGTTTTGCAAAAATAAATTCACAGATGGGGGTATTGACTATGAGTCCGTTAAAAACCGATGAGATTGGATGGTTAAAGCTCCGACCTTCGAATCGTTCGAGCGACGTTATCAACGCCTACAAGAGCTATTGGTCAACCATCAAGGTACTTAATTATTAATTGATTGTTTTTAATTATTTAATAAATATGCACCCGAATGTCCTTTTATTAATTCATTGTTTTTTTCAGATGTCGCTTTGTATCTGCATAACTGGGTGCAAGATTACGCACCCATGTTTGTCTCGTATATTACCGACCAATATAAATCCTACGGCCAGACAACAACATGCAGAGTTGAGGTTCACCACGCGTTGTTGAAATTATATTTGGACGGCACACAGTCCAAATTAGACAGGTTGTTGAGGTCGGTCGATAAGATTCTCATTACGCAAGAAGATGCGATAAAAGAGACTTTCAATAGTTTCATGAACGAGAAACTAATTAAGTGTGATGTACCACTATTTCACGAATTAACGTATAAAGTTTCTAAACATGCTTTGAACCTCATGCACAAAGAACTCCACCTGTCGATGACCCCAGAAGAATGTAGCCATAAGAATCGGGCAATATACGGACTACCATGCTTTCACGAGATGCAAATCTATGTTATTCATGGTAAGTATATTAAATTTATAACTATCAAGTTGTTTTCCACATTAATATCAGTAATTTATACAAGTCACTTTAATTGAATTCAGGATGCCCCATTCCACTGGAACGAGTTGATATTTTTTGGAGAACCCTATCTGTTCCGTGGCCTGTTATCAATAGGCCCCCGAATAAAGATGGCTCTTCCAGCGAACATGGTGGTGATGATGATGATGATGATGATGACAATACTTCGTTTAACGATGGCATGCGACAATTCAAGAATATTTTTAGCAAATCAACATCGTTTGTCAAGAAGAATATGTTAACGAAGTTAAGAGATATATTTCAACCTGAATCTGCTGACACACGTGAACCAGCTATTCAAAAAATACCCGTGGATGTCCGAGCGCAAAGGAAAAAAAGGGCAAGGCTACACAAGTCCCGGACTTGAATGAAGTTCCGGACTTGAATGACTTGAATGATGTGCCAACCATGAATCACCAAAGAGCCTACAAGACATAGTTCGTACACGGGTTAAAAAATAAGACACAGATTTTACGTTGGAGATAAGGATAGCGGGGATTTTATTGATCGCATTCCAGAGATTTTCCGTCCACATGTAATAAGTGTAAATAATGTGCTAGGTGACGGAAATTGTGGTTTTCGGTGCATTGCCCATTGGATTGTGCATGACCAAAATAGGTGGGCCGATGCTAGATACATGTTAATGCAAGAGTTACAAAGACATAGTGTAACTTACGTGAGTATGTGGGGGGAAGAAGACTTTTACCACCTTCGTGATACATTAAACTGGTTTAATGGACAAGCGCCTGAAGATTACTAGATGACGATGCCACATAACGGTCTGGTATATATAGACCGTCATGGTTGGTTCACATGTTTACCCCTATTTTCTGCTCCAAACTTATCACATGGAATTGACCCCATTGTGATTGCGCGTGTGGGGGAGAACAGTGGTGCTCATTACATTTGTCTCAATATAGACACAGATTCTCCACTACCACATTACCACCCACAATGGAGGTGATTCAAACAGCCAGTTGTAAACGAATGGGATGCAATATATAACCATCGATGTATTTTGTAAATGTTGTAAATGATTATTCATTTATTTAAATGTAAATTGTTTATAAATGTTGTAAATGATTATTCATTTATTTAAATGTAAATTGTTTGTAAATGATTATTCAACACCGTTTAAATGTTAATTGTTTGAAACTTAAAAGTCTGCTTTTTTGTAGAGTGTTAGTTCTGCACCAATTATTATTACTTTGTTTAAATTAGTAATAACATTATTGATTGCTGATGTAAATTATTATGCAAATTCTTTGGTCAGATGAGCCAAAGAAATCCTTTCTGGTGCCTATGTAATAGAGGATTTATTGTAGAACGGAAATACTGGCAAGATGGTAGTCGTGGACGACTGTTTTATGCATGTCCTCTTTCAGTGGTAAATAATCCTACGTTTGCTTAGTTATGTTAATAATTTGTTTGTTAAAAATACATTTCTTATTATTTTCTTAACATGTAACAGCCAGGTACAAAAGACTATGGGTGTCGATACTTCGCGTGGAAAGATGAATTTGAAGCAGAGCACTTTAATCAACCCTCTTCTTCAAAGCATTGCTCAAACTGCGTTGCTACAAAAAATGAGAATAAGTTGTTGAAGGCAAGAATAAAGGCGCTGGAAATGGAGTTAGAAATGGCAAGGAATCCTGAGGATCACGCTTGTCAGTCAAGTGCCCGGCTCCATGATCTTTTAAATGAGATGAATAATCTTCATATGTCGCAGATGTTGTTATCTTTAAATAATATGTATAACGTTGTCGTTTAATTTAATAATAACAGTTGTTGTTGCAGTTATTTAACGTGTCGTTTAATTTAATAATAACATTTGTTGTTGCAGTTATTTAACGGGGTAATATTTAACGTGCTATTATACAAAATAAATAATTATACAAAACACACAAAACACAAATCATTAAAAAAAAACAAAAAAACAAAAAAAAAAAAAACAAAAAACAAAAAAAGTACACCTCAAAAGGTAGCCCCCGTTAGAATAAAAAAGTAGCCCCGTTTATAGGGAGGGTGTGTTGACTTTGACTAGCTGCCGCTGCCTGTATTGTCTGCATTAAAACTTGTACATTTTGACTAAAATATGTGGACCCTCCCTGCTAGGGAGGGTTAGTATAACACAACCCCGTCTTTATATCTCATGCCTTTATTAAACAGACAATAATTGTGTACTATATAGATTGGAGATTGGGTTGGCAACCCATCAATAAACATATTCTTAGGATAGTAAAGGACTTAAACTTGCAAGACTTAAGCCGATGAAAACAAAAAAAGTAATGAATTAAATACTAACGTAAAAGGGACTTAAGTTATATATAAATGTTCATTTAATAATGATAAAGGAGTTGAACTGAAATCATATAAAAATAGGCTTTCAAATGGACGCTGGATTAATTGGCATCTGTCGAATGCTTAGCCATTAGACACCTAGTGGAATCACTAAGTGGGTGAAGAAAAATTATCAAACAAATTACACTGACCGAATCAGGAATAGCCCATTAAGAGGCTATCAAACATCCCCAAAATCTAATTTCACATAACTAGAGTATGATAAGGCGCCCAAAATCGAAAGTTAGCCTTTAGAATCCGTTATTTTCTTCTTTGTGCAAATAAATTAAAGATAGAACACATCCTGCAGAATACTGGAAAGGCAGTGTTACTATAACTACTCAGTAATAATCATCAACCACAAGATGCTAGAAATTACGACTACGAGATGCCAGAAATTAAAATGATGTTCATTTACTGGCGTTCAAAGAGGGGCGACTCAAGGGTAAAACAATTAAAGCAAGCATTTTTGGCCCCTGATTTTTTCAGGCCCCTAACTTTTCAAAAATCTTGTATATATATATATATAGAGTTTGTCACATCAGTTTTTCGGCTATCATATCTAGTGCCACGATTTTGAAAGGCCCTAATTTGCTAATACGGGTAAACACTTAAGAATATGAGTCTTTCATGTTTCAGTCTTAAAATTTCTAAAATTCAAGACCAATATTCAATGAACGATGAGACTTCTAATTTTTAAATATAAGGCCTCAAATAGAATTTCGCTTTAAGCCCTATAGAAGTTGAGTGCTCCTGCGTTCGAAATAACCATAATAAATTTGAAGTTAGACAACACTTGCTAGAATACCTTGCTTCTATGTTACGGAGCATCTAATAGTCATTTACTAAAAAATTAAGCAGATGTAATCGTTAAGTATTACAATATTCACTTTGAAATAACTTAATTTTCTCGACTTCAGCAAAAAAGTATGTACTAGAAAAATCTTAAAAGGAATCTATTACTTTAAACTCAACGTGTGATAGTGACCCAAGTATATAGGTTCGTGACACCTCTTAATTCTTGCAAGCAAAGTGCTTCAATTGTTGTTCATTTCAAGTTGTAGTTACTAATTGTAGCAACACCATTTTAGTTTTGCTCCTTTATGATCAGGTGGAATGAGTATTTCTTTCTTTTCAAAACATGACAAAAAATAAATATCTGCTCTTATACACCTATGATATCGATTTCATAAACTTAAATAATCATCAAGAGTGTGGTTTAAATATGTTGTTATCGCAATTCTCGAGTAAGGTTATAACTGTCTACATATTACATTCCATACTCTGCTCTAACAGTATTTTGTGTTGCTGTATTTATTAGTGGATAAATAGGCCCAAGCCCGAGCCCGGTATGTGGGCTACGGGTCTATTAGGGTTTCTATGTATTTATCTCTAATAGTATTTGCTTAGATTAGGAAAATAATATATAAAATATAAAGCGAAACAGGAAAAGAGAACGAGGAAAATTTCTGTTGAAGAAAACTCTTGATTCTTGTTGTGCATTTAACTCTCATTATGCTCTTCACCAAACTCACTTAATTCAAAGACCAAGCTTGACTCTTGAAGCATGTCTTTCACATTTCAAACACTCCTTGCACTATGTTATCTATGTATGTATCTCTTTCATCCCCTTTGTTTGTTATCTCATATATATCAACTTAAGTTTACTTGATTTACTTAGAGACTCGCTGCTTTCTTTTTTTTAGCTTGTTGTCACGGTCAGTGAGTTTTTTAGCTACTAGTAGATGTTATAAGTTCATATTATGAAAACGGGTTTTGATTCACTATTGTAGCTTTTTGTTTTGTTAGATGACTTTGTAGCACATGGTAACATTAATCGATCGTTTGCTATAGAATTGGTTCGTGTCCATTATGTGGTTTATAAATTTCGTCCAAAGAGTGTAACTTGTTGTTTTCTAGCTTATTGTAATTGTATGCATCTAGTAATTTTGGATGTCGAATGGCTTATCAATTTGTTAATATCATTTGAGATATGGTAAATGTGTGTCTTAGTCATGTTTCGTTCAAACCTTGGCTTTGTAATTGGCCATACCCTTCCCCCTCTCGACACGTCGAGTATGTTGGACAAGTATGGTCTATTTCTTATCTACTTGCATTAAAACGGGACTTGACATATCGTAGTTAATTTACACAGTGTTGTGTAGTACAACATAGACAAACCCTTCAAAACCAAGGCTGTCAGGGAAAAAAATTTACCCTTCATTTAATCCATTTTTTGCCCTTTTTTACCTGACAATTTAACCTAGCACATTACTATAGTCGTTTCAGTACGTAGATGTAGTGTAGTTCACCATTTGTTTTGGTGATTTTTGGTTATCTCGGCAGTACTAAAAGGATGGTGTTACTCTTTGATCAACATAACTCACAATATAATTTATGAACAAACATAACTCATCAACTGAAATATTTATTGATGCTGCTTATACAGTAAGAACACATTTCAGTAGAAACAATGTCCATCTTACTGACTCATTTACTTTCCTGTCATAACAAGGTACCAAAATGATTTCGTACATTAAATGAGTAAGATATGATACAACAACCCACAAGTAAATATGAAATAACTTAGGTGGTTTACAAATCCTCAGCTACCATGTTTAATGATGTCCAACAAAATCAAATCTTCTATCTGTAAAAGACTACACGTGATTTATTGAACCATAAGAGTTTTATTTAGTCTGCATACAGGGACGGAACCTGGGGTTCCCACGGGTGCCGGGACCCCTAAGGATTTTTATGTTGCAAAGTTAACTTTTATAAAAAAAAAAAGCATCATTTTTTCCTAAAATTTGTGTTTCTATATTACGGTTCAAAAAAATTTGTGCACCCGATAATATTTGGTCTTGGTTCATCCCTATCTGCAGAGGGGACACCTTGAAGAAGCGATAAAAAAGTGACTACTCAAACATGTTTTCTCTTTTTGCTGCTTATTGTAATTGCTCACAATCTACTTTATCCATAGCTCCAACACATGCATACACATGAACACACACTTTTGTTATACTTATCTTGTAGTGTAACCCTCTGTATAACTGGTACAATTGCACGCTTTGACTTGTTCTAATAATATGTTACATTAGAAATAGACTGGGGCGGAGCCAGAAAGTTATAGTCGATAGGGCAAACTTTAATAATTTTTAGAAATTAAACTACAAATCGGTTAGTTAAGGGTCAAATTACAAAACTAGCAAGATATTTTAAAAAACTTACTCTACAATTTTTTTTTTGCTAAAGGGACACGTGCCCACCCTGCCCCCTCCTTTCTCCGCCTCTGAATATGTACGATGGTTTTGTAATCAATATACAAACTACAGCAAAAAAAACTTAACTTACTTTGAATAGCTTATATGGGGTTAAACGCGTTGATTATTAAATAAATTATGATTGAAAAAACTAGGAAAGACTAGAGATTACCGTGACTAATAGCTCATTTCTCTCCATCACTGCACGCTTATTAATAACGTAGTTGTCAAGATAAAACTCTTAGATATCATCCAGTTAATGATGGTGCGAAAAAGTGCTATAATGCGTGCTTGCCCACTGCCTCTCTTCAAGATAAAACTTATAATCGACTTTTGCTATATTCATACTTTTGAGTCTTTCTACAAATGTATTGTAATCCAAGTTGATTTTTAACAAAGTTTTGATCTTATGTAAATTTTGTAGATTTGGTCATGGTAGGGGCAACAAGGGTGGAAGAAAAGGCAGAAGACCCACTATTGGGACCACCAGAAGGAAACATGACATTTTTGGATGGTAAAAATTGGTGTGTGGCCTCACCGTCTGCATCACAAGCCGATTTACAAAATGCCCTTGATTGGGCTTGTGGGTTGGGTATGACTGATTGCAGTCAGATTCGACCTGGAGGCCCATGTTATTTACCTGACACGTTGTTTTCACACGCGTCTTATGCTTTCAATAGCTACTACCAACAAAATGGAAATTCCGACGTTGCTTGCAATTTTGGTGGCGCTGCTACTTTGACAAAGAACAATCCAAGTAAGTTTATTTCATGTGTCTAACTATTAATCATAAACTCATACTGAACTAAACTGGAAGAAATGAACTAATGTTCTATAATCGTTGTAATTTGTTGTGAATGACAGGCTACGAGAAATGCACATACGCGGCTTCTGAGTAAGCTCGTTGTCTTTAGTACTCATTTTATTTGAATTTTTATGTAATGGTTCGAATTTTAAAAGATTTGAATGACTATTGTTACTCATTGTAGGCCAACCAAATCTGGAGCTGAATCAATAAGGAAGTTAAATTGGTTAAAGACTGGTGGGATTCTATTACTTTTGTACATGAGAAGATAACAATCAACAATGCATTAAAAAGTAGGATTATGATATCGTTTCTTTGTTGTTGGTTTTGGAATCTTGTTGCATGTCATTTTTGTAAGATACTTTGCTCGTTGTTAGAGGTATTAAATGATTAAACAAGAAAATTGGACTTTGAAATTTGGGTTTTGAGTATTACATAAGTTTTCTTTTGATGAATTTGTTCAATGCATTAAAATTTTGTAAAAGAGTGTGCTCAAAATTTGTGGGTACGTGTGAGCTTCATTTAAGCTTTTATGGGCTAATGGGCTAGTATTTGAGGTTTTAGGCCTCGTGTTTTTGGCCCATGCTAAGAGGCTAAGACGATGACAAGTTGACAACTGAATCTCATTTATCTCGAAATCTTAGAAAAGCTAGATTGACGTATTTGTCAAACTGTTTTTGCTGCAAACAAAGGTTGGTATAACTGGACAACCGAATGTGATTCACAATCTGCAATCAAACTTGACACAACAAAAACGTCCCACCTTGGGCACTATCGGTTCTTATTATGGATATGTCATTGGCAGAGGCGGAGCCAGGATTTGTAGTTAAAGGGAGCCGAAATCCATTATATAATCCGAAAAAATAAAAGTGTAAATAGAATGGTTTATAATTTTAGTTTATACACATAAACCATGAACAAAAACTTAATCAACAAAAACTTAAGAAATGCATTACTAAACCTAATTTTTTTTCTACCATATTTAGTGCATAAATAATGTAGTAAACACAAAATAAGTTTAGTTGTTTATCTATTTTGATGCTTCCGAGCATATAACTAGGGGAGAGCAACAAAGCCAAAACTTTTGATGATTTTTTATTTAGGTTGTGGGTGTTCAAAAAATATCCGTATGTTGATTTAGTTTTATAAAATGATAGTTTTGGAACTCATATAAAAGTTTTTCAATAATTATAGATATCTAGATATTCAAATATATAAAACTGTTATCTGAAATTTCGGATATTTGTCATTGGCATGGTCTTAGTGTGCACGGTCAAAGGGGTTTTGGATGGTCTTCCCTCAAGGTGTGTGTTTCCATTCTGTGTGAAGCCATTTGTCAGATGGAAATGTAACATAGATGGTATAACCCTTGACTAGGAGGGGTAATGGGTTCCTAACGATGTCATTCCCCTAACCTGCCTTGGTTATTGTGGTTGAAGGTTGAATGATCGAGGTTGGAAGGGGTAATGGAAATGTAGTTAGATGATATTTGGTGCAATAAAGGTGAAATGGAAAGCTGCAATATGGATGCAATCTGGAGCTAGTTGCTTGCATTCTTTTTGAGTGAATCATGGCTGGACAGCCTGTTTGAATCTAGCAAGTGATAGTATTGTCTTAGGTGGTTTATTATCATGTGTTTAGTTTTGATAGCTGATGTATTTAAGTAAAGAGTATAGACATGTCTATATCTCAGTGTATCATTGTGTAAATGTTTACATTGTGTTTAATAAAATATTTCACCTTTGCACCAAAAATAAAATAAAATAAAGAAACTTAGATAAAATATTATGTCTAATATAAAACTATCATCGCAAATTTTGAATATCTAAATTTGTGATATAATTCGGACAAGTCTATTAAATTTTGAACTGTTATCTAAAATTTCGGATATCCATTGCGCAGAGGAGTGATGTTATTTGATTAGATTTAGCTTTGTCGTTTATTCAAAAAAATGAATCTCAATACGGGCAAGCCAACCTAAATTATTATTATTATAACTTTATTAAGTGAATTTTTTGTTTCAAAGTCTAGTTTTTTATCGATAAATGATGTATTGCAAGTTGATTAAGGTCCACAAAGGAAACTATTTATACGTTCAACAATACAATTACGAGTTGTATTTAATTACTTCTTGTACTTATGATTTTCTTATGGCTAAAAAGGTAATCATAGAAGTTTAAAATACATCGACAACCTAGAAGTAAGAGAGGACAATCCTGAACCTGCTCTCCTAAGTAATTTTGGTGCAATAATATATGAGAAATATATGATTAAGAAGTTTTATTATTTTGCAAATAACTGAAGGATGTATGACAATATACTTTGTGGATATAATGTCAAATGAAAATAATTATAAAATCTAGTAGATATAGACTTGGCCAATCATAGAATGCCAAGTAAGCAACAAGGATCAAAGTTATCCTACAACTAATTTTCATGGCCATGAACTACGCTCTTTTATGTGGCTTCTGCTTTTATAACATTTCACAATTTCATTTTTGTTCCAAACTAAGAATCAAAGTTTCTACAAGCACAAAAAAATGGCAACCGCTGTCATGACTTCCCTTCCTCAGTTCACTGGTTTGAAGGCTACTTCACCATCTGTTTCCACAGTTCAAAACATGGTTAGTTGATTTTTTTATTTTATTTTTTGTGCTAATAGTTTTCTTAATCATTGTGTATGTTTTGATATTTGTATTTTTGTTGTCAACCCCTTATACCCGAACCTGACCAGAATTGCCAACCCTAGTTATTTTATGTTATGAAGCAAATCTTAAGAGATATAATATGATCGAAACATAAAACACACTGATCAAATTTTGAAAGGTTGTGGGTTCACAGTAGAGACATCTGTGAGACACGTGGTATAGGCGTGAAATATTTGCTGTTAAAAAATAGAAAGACAATTTTTTTGGTGCCACTATCTTAAAGGGTGTATGGCCATTTTCAGGTAGCATTACCAATGAAGCCCAAGGGAAAGGGAGCTCTAGGTGTTCGTTGTGATTTCATTGGCTCGCCAACTAACTTGGTAAATTACTTGCTCCCGTGATTTTGCTAGTGTAAATCCTATATATAAGGACTCTGAAAAACATTACATGTGACCTTAAATATCGTTTTTGATTAGAATTTCATGTTTTTATTGGATAGATAATGCTGACATCAACAACCTTGATGTTGTTTGCTGGTCGATTTGGATTGGCACCATCGTCAAACAGGACAGCAACCGCAGGGCTAAAGCTTGTGGCATTGGATTCAGGACTCCAAACCGGCGACCCTGCTGGCTTCACACTTGCTGATACCTTGGCTTGTGGGACTGTTGGTCACATTATTGGTGTTGGGGTTGTTTTGGGCCTCAAGAACATTGGTGCCATCTAGATTTGATTATTTGTAACAATACATTATGTTAATAACATTACCATGGCTGTTTTCTTTTTGAATTGATGTCTATTATGGAGTTCAAATTATTTGTGTAAAGGTATCAAACTACCACTACTGACATGCATACAACAAATTTCAATACAAACAATTAATACGTATACCGGTATATGAAGTTGTCTAACTACACAACTTTTAATGAGTAATATTTGCCGGTGTGTACCAAACATGTTGGAATATATGAATAATACAAAACTATAAACATATAAACATCAAAGAGTACGCAGCGGAATAGATCAAATACAAATAATAAATTAACCGAAATATAAATGGATACATACCTCTTGATTGCTAGCAAGAACAAGAACTTATAAACCCTAGGAGAGGGCTTATATGGATCGACTAGGGCTAGTCACAAGGCAAGATCACCGTTAGCAAAAGTATGCTAACACTTCGTTCTCACACACACGTACTATAAGCGTTTCAATGGAAATGCTAGATTCGTAGTACACGAAAAGATTAAACTATTGGTCCTATCAATCAAAGATCGATTAGACACAAAGAAAGAGATTAGAGAAGATTAGGTTGCAATGGAACCAAGGGATGATTAGAATGAATGAGAGGGGTCTCATTATATACTAATCAAGAGGCTTGGAGCAAAAGCTATCCCAAACCCTATGGGGTTATGGGTGTGGCCGGCCATGGGTTACAAAAGCCCAACCCGAACCGAACTTTCACTCTTTTCCAACTCTAGTCCTTCATGTCTCGTCTAACGGTCGTTA
Organism: Artemisia argyi; assembly: GCA_030686995.1. Lineage (NCBI taxonomy): Eukaryota > Viridiplantae > Streptophyta > Magnoliopsida > Asterales > Asteraceae > Artemisia > Artemisia argyi. The sequence goes on along the minus strand of CM060678.1, from coordinate 190,347,429 downwards.
GTTACCGTTAAGTTTATATTTCGTGTATTTAATAATTATTCGTCACTAAAACAATAATTATTAATTCATTGAAACTCATACGTAAAGTGTGCAATCCCGAAGTCTCGAGTTCGAATCCGGTCATGATATATTAATTTATTATCCGTCAAACTAACAGCTCCCACTCGGATATAGATTAATGTAACAATGACAATGGTTAGTCTAGCATAACACGCCAATGCCCCCAGAACGATCTCGAGTATGGTTTCCTGGAAAAAACCACCTTTGATGATTCATCATCATACTTATCCTTTTGATTCTAATACTATGTTAATTTGGATATGGATTGAAGTCATTCCATAATTAACTAGTGTTTCTCGTTATTTATGATTAAGCAAGATTACCAACTCTTCTGAACGTATTCCAGATAGACCTTGGGCATGGCCATGCAAACATCTTGTTAATCCTACGAGCGGCCAAACAGTATTATACTTCAAAACAAATTTGAAGGAACCAAATCCTGTATTGACTACAAGCATAACCTATGAACTTCGCATCACCTCTGAAAATAATCCTTATAACTACCAGTTACGGATAGCGTTAGATTATCTCACAGAAAATGAGCTACATCCACAGTAGTTACCTAGTATCTCAAGTCTGAGGATAAATATTCATGATTTACTCTAATGACAACATCCATAAGTACAATCATGTAATTGGGATTTTGTCCTATATCCAATTTATCCAGTATTGAATATCATGTGAATTTGGCGTGTCTACGCACCAATATAATTTATATATTATACCAAATCTCACATTTGTCTTAGTTCAATGATACTCCCATATCATTAATTGACAACGAACAATTTAGAATAACATAACATAAGTTATTCATGGATTAAACATGCAAATATAGGATACAATATTTATGAATAGAAATAAACATAACACAATACTTCATTTCATTCGAATAATTATTGTTTACAATCCTTTATCCAAATACTAAATAGATCAATGCATGAAAATTCTCGTTAATGAATTTTGTCTCAAGTAATACCAATCATACTTGTTGACAATTATGCCTCAAGTAATCATACTTGTTGACAAGGCATTATTCAACTAACTTTGATCTATCGGAATTTTGAGAATACTTATTTCAATAATGAAATTCTTGTATATGTGCATTCAAATAATTTGATATAACCACATAATACATCATAAAATGTGTATGACATCCTCAACATACAATTTATGATAATTAAACTTCCAAACCTTTAAAGTTTAAAGTATTCTTATTCTTTAACGTATAATGCAACTATGCTTTTCGTTAAGCATAACTAGTACACATGGCTATTAACAAGGATGAAATCCTTCCATGACTAGTATTGAGTGTCATCTCAATTTATATTAGCATCATTGTATGCAAACAACAATATGCTCTTTTCCGTAAACTTCAATGTGTAATGTTTTATTCCATCCAAACTTTCAAGTTTGTTGGCTATGACAATTTTACAAATTGTTCATTTTATAGAATCTAGAAATTGTTTCAGGCTGAGGATGTGATTCTATATCCAAATATATTCCTTTAGAATATTCATTACACAACTTATCTAATATCTTTCATTAGATATCAATGTTGTCAAATCATCTTTTATCAAAGCATGATATAACAACAACATGATGTACATGAAAAATTCTCGTGTCCAACTTAATTTCATTCATGTACTGCATATCCATTTAAACTTTCTAAATGATATATCATGTTCTATTAGACTCATTTACCGCACATGTTTACATCAATAAACATATATTCAAGGTTGTATGTTTTACTTATTAAATCTTTCAAGTAAAGTTTCATTCCAAGTTATGGCTTACCATTTAACTTATATGGAATGTTACTTCCTATATGTTATACAACATATATGATTTAAATAAGTAAACATAATACTCCCACTAGCTTTCAGAATTACTTAGGAGTTATCTTATTTTAAATTATAAATCAAAACATAGATTTAATGTTTAAACATAAGATTTACCTCCTTGATGCATGCATCTATCCATACTTGGATTCTTGCATTTTGTATACTTTCAAAGATTAAATGAATTCATAAAACTCTTAATTACTCATCGTCCTCGCTTAAGTAATTATATAAGAAAGAGGTTTTATAATCCATTGTCAAATTTTATATTCATAAAAATGAGTATGACAATTACCATCTTTGAATTTTTAATGTGCTTAGTAAAGAGTATTCAATCATAGTTAATTACTTAAGTATGATTAATAATCTTGTCATAAGACATACATTAAATATGTATACAATTTTGTCCATATGATTCTTTATGCAAAGATTTAAACCTCTAGGGTTTTTCTTCTCTTGCAGAAACTCATCTTCATTAAGATAAACCAAATTTTTAAAGTTGACTTATCTTTATGGACAGCATCTTAACATTCATAGTATGAGCAATTTACCATAATTAGTAAATGCGTTATTATGATTAACAGGCTTACTTTGATCCTGTAATTCATAATTCTCAGCATATTAATTCAATATCTGAGACATCCCTACGAATCTATGAATGAGAGTTTCATCATGTTGAGATTTAACCTTTACATTTCAAACCTCATCATGATTTTCACTACTGTGGTTTTAGAAGATTATATATTTTGTAATTTTGATCTTTCAAGATCTAAACAAAACTCCCACTTGCCTTTTGTATTTTATAAATACTTTAGCAAGATGAGCAACACTAAATCGTTCTCATTTGGGATATTACAAAATTATTTTACAGTTCCTGACTCTTGTATGTTAAAACAAAATCAGAACTTCATTTTAAGACTTTAATGTGATTCATCACATTCCATAATGTCTTGTTTAATCTTCTAGGTTGGAGTCTTATTGAGTATATTCAATCTATACTCAATTTTCTAACCTTGATAACTTTTGGAAGAAAAGAAGTCATATTTATCTTTCAATCAAACAATATAACAAGAGTTTGATTTTTCCTAACTGAACATACCACCAATTTGTGATGTTTCATTAGAATTAATATTGTGAGACAAACTAACAATATGTAAGATAAACTTATTCCCTTTGGCTTACCTATTTACCAACTAAGTCAACTTAATGGTACAATAGATTTTCCAAGCCAATTGCATGCTATATAACATAAGTACTTTTGAACAAGTTACTTCATGTTCATGTCTTAAGAAGACATAATGTAACACCCCCAAAATTATCGCAACGGAAGATTGTGTCACCGGGGTATTACTTCATAGTTCACAGTACAAGTTACAGAAAACGACTCTAAATGAGACGTTTTGAAATAAATTATCATTCGATTAAAATATCAGAGTTTACAAAGAGGTCCCACAAGTTTACAAACATACATAGAATGTACAACATAAAAGTTGTAAAGTTTTTCGAATGATAATATATGCATCGTCTTCAAAATGTTTTCCGTGCGCATTCACATGCCAGCTAATTCCTTTCGTACCTGAGAATACATGCTAAAAAGTCAACACAAAGGTTGAGTGAATTCATAGGTTTGTAATACAGTAATGGACAATAAAGTTCATAGTATAATTGCAATGTGCGCAATTATCATCCTGATAATTATTATTGCTCTAAGCTCATGGCACGCACGACTGACTGTACATATATATCACCGTACGATATATATTAAACAATTTGCCCCGAGTAGGTACTATGCCGTATACCTAGGAATTCAAATATAGTGCGTTTGTGATATCCGCTGTATGATTAACACAAACGGGATTCGTCAATCCCGATAGGCCTATCCACAATATTTGCGCTCACTCGCAACAACAAGTGATTAGTGGTCCATGATAAGGGGACTTTTGGCATAAACAACTTAGACATGCATGCAATAATACAACCAGGGCTAGCATTCAGTTTACAAGTCATTGTCCATAATAATAAAAACAGTAGCATGTATCTCCCCCATGTAGTTTATAAAACAGTTAAACAAAAGTAGGGGCTATGAACTCACCGTAGTAATCAGTAGTAGTTTAATACAACAGATAGTGTATGGCAAGACCACGATCTTTAACGATAACCTACGAGAGCATAGTGATCGCGTCTTAATAATATGTACAATATGAGTCTACAAGTATATGTAAAGTCATTGACTTGATTAAGATGTTGTACATATATCTTATGTGGTGTAAATGAGTGAAGCATCCTTAAAATGTGGTTTGGCTATTAGCCTTTTATAAATAACTTCGTACTACCGTTCGGGCTAACAAAATCTAGAGGTCATGTAGCGAACGTACGAGGAGCCAGGACACTTTAATTCGTAAATCCACAACTCGTTAATACGACACCCCGAAGAGGCCTCTTATGATGATGAAAATCCCTATTATTGTAGGACTCATCATTGATGAGTAAAAGTATTTGACGAGACAAATGTTATATAAAAACATTTGTCATGTTTCGTCAAAGACTATCGGTTGAACTTGTGTGGTGTCGATGATATAAGTCGTATGTCGTGAACTAATTTGGTGTGATAATCATCAAGTGGAAGTTGTGTCTTAAGTGGAAATGATATTCATATAGTTAATAATCGATATGGTTATTTTATAGATTGTCGATGTCGGGAAACTGAGTCAAATAAATGATCAAGTCTCAGTAACAAGTTTCGGGTCATCAAACCCAAGCTAGCCGTGCGGCTAGACACACAACCTTAAGATAACAACCAAGGCCATAGCCATGGGTACGTATCAGGTAGGAGGCGTTGAGACAACAGTCTTGGCTGTGTCTCGGCCTCATAAGATCAAAACGCCACAAAGACTTTAGCTATGGCTGTTTTTCAGTCTTAAACATGTCCAGTTAGCTTTTGCAGTTTCTAGCCTTTGTCTTTCACTTTCAGGCTAAAAATCCCGCGCTGTCTTATATAAAATATCTTTCTGAGAAACTTTCGTGTTTTATACTTTTGCTGGTTCGGACCAGAAAAGGGTCGAAATCATGATTTATGAATCAGATCAGAAGACTATTTGTTCCAGGACCATATTTCCTTCTAGTAATCTTTTCTTAGCTATAACCTTTTAACCACAAGTCCTTTTTAAGTGCTTCAAAAGCTCAAGTTCTAGTTTTAGCATCCTCTACAACTTTCTTATGTTTGCACAAGTCCAAGGTGCATGATTTCCTGTCAATTCTTGGTACAAATCTCTAGTTTCACTCAAGTTCTAAACAAGTTTTTACTATGTACAACTCATAATCAAGTCATAATAACTTGTACAACTTATACAAGGTAATAAATACCAAAATGAAAGGAATCATGAAATCTAAACATAATCCTTACAATGATTTGGTTGGAAAATAACAAGAATCACAACACAAATCAATTCTTATCACCACCAGTCTTCAACAATTCTCTTGAACCCTTTTCACCACTTGATTCTAACCTTGTGCAAGCCTTCTAAGAACTCTTTAAACTCAGTCTCTAAACCCTTGTATAACTCTTGATTCAACCTTGTAATCACCAAGTAAGCTTAAGAATTATGTAGTAATCATCAAGACCCTCATCTTTCTTGTATATCTTGTAACTTGAATCAAACTAATGGATAGTGATGGTGATAATATAGTGTACGGTATGGAGATAGAGACCAACAGATATGAGTAGTCTTTTTCTTACAACTGAAGTCATGTATATGCATTAGTTTATATGAAAACTTAATTATAAAGCAATTTGTAAAAGTCTAAGACATGTGGCATCAAAGGAAATTACCAAGATATGCATTGTCTCGGTGTGTCTTTCTTTGGACGCCACGTAAGGTGGTGAAGAGATAACTATAAGTTATCTTGTTAGTTTTCTAGTTTACGGGGTATAGTTTGGTCCCGGTAATTACTAATGTTAAGCCCTTAAATCTCAAAACTTAAGACCGGGTAGCATAAGAATATAATACTTACGAAAATGTCTAAACTCATCAATATACTCCAACTAAGTATATTAGATGGGCGATAAGTATAATGGAGTGCGTATACGTTGTTAAAACCTAATTACGTAGGTTCAAATATTACGTAAAGAGTATAGAGTTTATGTCTAAATGGCAAAATGACAATAGTCCATATAAAATGTGACTATTGGTAAGAATAGAGTATAATTGAACACATACTCTTCATAGCCTTGGGTTGGTCACGAGGAAAGTTTAAACGATTAAACTTGAGTGATTACTTATAAAAGTAATATAAATATTAAGAGTAATATTATATGACATAAAAAAAATAATAATCAAATCAATTTTCTTGGTGAATTTATTGTTGTGTCGGTACGCGTTGTATGCGATTTTCACGTTTTGCGAGATATCTTCTCGTTAAATAGACAAAAGTGAACGAAAATATTCAGAGAGTAATAATTCAAAGTAGATTGAATTATAAATTTAATTGCTTTTACGTTACGGTAAATGTCAAATAGTCAAAAGTCAAAGTCAAAGGGCAAAATAGTCATTTTGCCTTATGAAAATTTACGGGTTGCTACATCCTCCACCAGTTACGGGAATCATGTCCTCATGATTTAGTTTGTGTTATGAGTTGATGATGTGCCCGAGAAGAGGTGGGGGTACTTCTGTATGGGAACTTCGTCATGAAGTTCAGTGAGTGTTATCTACTAACGGTGTGCGTGAGAAAAGATGGGATTACTTGCGACACATTTGGTTTTCACACTCCCACTTGAATTCGAGTCTTTGCTAGAGTTCCAAAGAACTTTGATAATTGGAATGCGACTTTACTTAATTTGTTTGAGCTCAAGGTCCATGATCTTGATAGGTTCTTCGTTAATCTAGATCTTTTCCAGAGGAATAGTAGGTGTCTCTTCAGTATGACACTTCTTCGGATTGCACAACGGAAAGACGTTGTGTATGCTGCTAAGTTCTGGTGGTAGCTCAAATGTACAAGCTACCGGTCCAATCCTAATCAGAATCTTAAATAGTCCAATGTTAAGATGTCTGGAAAAAGGTGTGGGTATTTGTAGTGAATTCTGATCTTCACAACCAAAGGGTCTAATGTTGCAGTGCTAGTTGGAGGGCCAGATATTGCAAGGCCAACTGAAAACGCTAGAGAACCAAATGTTGTGGGGCTAGCTGAAGGCGCCGGAAAAGTGAATGGCGTACCAGAGGTTAAAGGCTGCTTTTACAAGGATTTTGTGAGCGGCAAGCTCAGAAATTTCAAAGGCACTAAATGAGCGGTTGTTTTGGTTGTTGGTTTGAGAGGACAGAGTCGGTATTTCTAATAAGCAATTGTGCTGAAAACTGCAAAGTCAAAAATGCCACAAGCATACTTCCGGACGATGCTTTATCATGGTGGAATGTTGTTGCTCAATCCATTAGTATTTAGAATGATTACAAGGTTGCTTGAATTAAGTTGAAGAAGTTATTAATCAAGAAGTACTACCCTCGAAATGAGGTGTAAGAAATGGATGTGAAGTTTTCTTGCGGTCAGTGGTGTTGATATCACAACTTATATTCGTGGCTTTCAAGAGTTGGCAGTAGCGTGCCCAATGATGGTCTCAACCAATGAGAAGTTATGGAAAAAAAAATTCATTTGACAATTTCCATTCAGTATTCAAGGAAACGTAACTTCGTTTGATCGATTCACACTGGATGTAACAATCCAGATGTCTCGTAATCCAGTGGATCAAGTTGTGCGAGCTTGGTCTGCTCAAGGATCCAAACGGTGATGGAATGTTGAAATGAGGACATTTTGAGAAACAATGTCTCTAGAATAAAGGCCAACAATTTGGAGGAGCTCATGAGAAAGCTTATGTGTAGGTGTCCACGCACCTAAGTAGAGTAGGCATCTTATGTACCCAAGTAAGTAAGTGGAATATCATACTCAGTCTGTTAGTTCAAGATTGAACCACGTTCGTTAGTTCACGAGTGTAACAAGTCTGTTAACTCAATAAGTAGCTCATGATTGTAAAGATTTGCAACAGCAAAAGGGATAACTTTAGAATGAACTCAGAGAGTCCAAATGAGTTCTTAAGATTTTTGTTGAATGGCAAAATACTGGTGATTCTCAAGTTCGAGTTTATACTCATGTCATATCGGATACAAATAAGCCCACTCATTTATAATTCATTATTTACATAGAGAGGCGTCCCAAACAATGTAAATAAAGAAATATAAACTTATGGTTCGGTGATTTACAATTTCTTTATTTAAATAAAAAGGCGTCCCAATTTATTTAAATAACGATATTCCAAATCATCCTACTTAAGAATTCCCGACACAACACTCATACTTAACCGATGAGTTACAAGGCGATGTATTACGAGATAACGTAAGTGTTTCAAGATTATGGAATGAATGTTCACACTCATCCTCGGTGACGAGGAGTAACACAATAAGAGAAAATCAACATAGCATTCAAAAGAGTTGATGAGTTCATAGTTGTGAAATAGTTTTCTCACAATGTTTGAGAAATATATAAGACCATTGTGTACCTCACAATGTATGAGAAATAGATAAGACTATTGTGTGTCTCTCAATGTCTGAGAAATAGATAAGACTATTGTGTGTCTCTCAATGTATGAGATATATCTAAGTCAAATGTATATCTCACGATGCCTGAGATATATGAATAAAAAGGTTGTGCATCTCACTATGTCTAAGATATGTGAACAAACAAGTTGTATATCTCACAATGTCTGAGATATATGAATAACCAAGTTGTGTATCTCACGATGTCTGAGATATATCTAAGTCAATTGTGTATCTCACGGTGCCTGAGATATATGAATAAACAAGTTGTGTATCTCACGATGTCTGAGATATATCTAAGTCAATTGTGTATCTCACGATGTCTGAGATATATTAATAATCAAGTTGTGTATCTCACGATGTCTGAGATATATGAATAAGCAAGTTGTGTATCTCACAATGTCTGAGATATATGAATAACCAAGTTGTGTATCTCACGATGTCTGAGATATATCTAAGTCAATTGTGTATCTCACGATGTTTGAGATATAAGTATGACCATTGTATCTACAACAATGTCATGAGAAAATTTCGTAGATCATAATAAACTGTGTATGATCAGGGGAAATCCGGTTGTGCCGTAATGCCTTCAAGTAGACATACGCAGTCATGTTTAGTCAACCGTTCATATAAACAGTTTGTATATAAATAATACCATATTGTGTTAAGGAGTAAGCATGGCGCACGGAATGTAGAAGACAACAATCAGTGATATGAGTTCAACGTAAAATGTAGTTATAGTCTAGGTTCATATGCAACCTGGTTCTCTATAACCGTAGCTCTGATACCAATCTGTAACACCCCCAAAATTATCGCAACGGAAGATTGTGTCACCGGGGTATTACTTCATAGTTCACAGTACAAGTTACAGAAAACGACTCTAAATGAGACGTTTTGAAATAAATTATCATTCGATTAAAATATCAGAGTTTACAAAGAGGTCCCACAAGTTTACAAACATACATAGAATGTACAACATAAAAGTTGTAAAGTTTTTCGAATGATAATATATGCATCGTCTTCAAAATGTTTTCCGTGCGCATTCACATGCCAGCTAATTCCTTTCGTACCTGAGAATACATGCTAAAAAGTCAACACAAAGGTTGAGTGAATTCATAGGTTTGTAATACAGTAATGGACAATAAAGTTCATAGTATAATTGCAATGTGCGCAATTATCATCCTGATAATTATTATTGCTCTAAGCTCATGGCACGCACGACTGACTGTACATATATATCACCGTACGATATATATATTAAACAATTTGCCCCGAGTAGGTACTATGCCGTATACCTAGGAATTCAAATATAGTGCGTTTGTGATATCCGTTGTATGATTAACACAAACGGGATTCGTCAATCCCGATAGGCCTATCCACAATATTTGCGCTCACTCGCAACAACAAGTGATTAGTGGTCCATGATAAGGGGACTTTTGGCATAAACAACTTAGACATGCATGCAATAATACAACCAGGGCTAGCATTCAGTTTACAAGTCATTGTCCATAATAATAAAAACAGTAGCATGTATCTCCCCCATGTAGTTTATAAAACAGTTAAACAAAAGTAGGGGCTATGAACTCACCGTAGTAATCAGTAGTAGTTTAATACAACAGATAGTGTATGGCAAGACCACGATCTTTAACGATAACCTACGAGAGCATAGTGATCGCGTCTTAATAATATGTACAATATGAGTCTACAAGTATATGTAAAGTCATTGACTTGATTAAGATGTTGTACATATATCTTATGTGGTGTAAATGAGTGAAGCATCCTTAAAATGTGGTTTGGCTATTAGCCTTTTATAAATAACTTCGTACTACCGTTCGGGCTAACAAAATCTAGAGGTCATGTAGCGAATGTACGAGGAGCCAGGACACTTTAATTCGTAAATCCACAACTCGTTAATACGACACCCCGAAAAGGCCTCTTATGATGATGAAAATCCCTATTATTGTAGGACTCATCATTGATGAGTAAAAGTATTTGACGAGACAAATGTTATATAAAAACATTTGTCATGTTTCGTCAAAGACTATCGGTTGAACTTGTGTGGTGTCGATGATATAAGTCGTATGTCGTGAACTAATTTGGTGTGATAATCATCAAGTGGAAGTTGTGTCTTAAGTGGAAATGATATTCATATAGTTAATAATCGATATGGTTATTTTATAGATTGTCGATGTCGGGAAACTGAGTCAAATAAATGATCAAGTCTCAGTAACAAGTTTCGGGTCATCAAACCCAAGCTAGCCGTGCGGCTAGACACACAACCTTAAGATAACAACCAAGGCCATAGCCATGGGTACGTATCAGGTAGGAGGCGTTGAGACAACAGTCTTGGCTGTGTCTCGGCCTCATAAGATCAAAACGCCACAAAGACTTTAGCTATGGCTGTTTTTCAGTCTTAAACATGTCCAGTTAGCTTTTGCAGTTTCTAGCCTTTGTCTTTCACTTTCAGGCTAAAAATCCCGCGCTGTCTTATATAAAATATCTTTCTGAGAAACTTTCGTGTTTTATACTTTCGCTGGTTCGGACCAGAAAAGGGTCGAAATCATGATTTATGAATCAGATCAGAAGACTATTTGTTCCAGGACCATATTTCCTTCTAGTAATCTTTTCTTAGCTATAACCTTTTAACCACAAGTCCTTTTTAAGTGCTTCAAAAGCTCAAGTTCTAGTTTTAGCATCCTCTACAACTTTCTTATGTTTGCACAAGTCCAAGGTGCATGATTTCCTGTCAATTCTTGGTACAAATCTCTAGTTTCACTCAAGTTCTAAACAAGTTTTTACTATGTACAACTCATAATCAAGTCATAATAACTTGTACAACTTATACAAGGTAATAAATACCAAAATGAAAGGAATCATGAAATCTAAACATAATCCTTACAATGATTTGGTTGGAAAATAACAAGAATCACAACACAAATCAATTCTTATCACCACCAGTCTTCAACAATTCTCTTGAACCCTTTTCACCACTTGATTCTAACCTTGTGCAAGCCTTCTAAGAACTCTTTAAACTCAGTCTCTAAACCCTTGTATAACTCTTGATTCAACCTTGTAATCACCAAGTAAGCTTAAGAATTATGTAGTAATCATCAAGACCCTCATCTTTCTTGTATATCTTGTAACTTGAATCAAACTAATGGATAGTGATGGTGATAATATAGTGTACGGTATGGAGATAGAGACCAACAGATATGAGTAGTCTTTTTCTTACAACTGAAGTCATGTATATGCATTAGTTTATATGAAAACTTAATTATAAAGCAATTTGTAAAAGTCTAAGACATGTGGCATCAAAGGAAATTACCAAGATATGCATTGTCTCGGTGTGTCTTTCTTTGGACGCCACGTAAGGTGGTGAAGAGATAACTATAAGTTATCTTGTTAGTTTTCTAGTTTACGGGGTATAGTTTGGTCCCGGTAATTACTAATGTTAAGCCCTTAAATCTCAAAACTTAAGACCGGGTAGCATAAGAATATAATACTTACGAAAATGTCTAAACTCATCAATATACTCCAACTAAGTATATTAGATGGGCGATAAGTATAATGGAGTGCGTATACGTTGTTAAAACCTAATAACGTAGGTTCAAATATTACGTAAAGAGTATAGAGTTTATGTCTAAATGGCAAAATGACAATAGTCCATATAAAATGTGACTATTGGTAAGAATAGAGTATAATTGAACACATACTCTTCATAGCCTTGGGTTGGTCACGAGGAAAGTTTAAACGATTAAACTTGAGTGATTACTTATAAAAGTAATATAAATATTAAGAGTAATATTATATGACATAAAAAAAATAATAATCAAATCAATTTTCTTGGTGAATTTATTGTTGTGTCGGTACGCGTTGTATGCGATTTTCACGTTTTGCGAGATATCTTCTCGTTAAATAGACAAAAGTGAACGAAAATATTCAGAGAGTAATAATTCAAAGTAGATTGAATTATAAATTTAATTGCTTTTACGTTACGGTAAATGTCAAATAGTCAAAAGTCAAAGTCAAAGGGCAAAATAGTCATTTTGCCTTATGAAAATTTACGGGTTGCTACACATAAACTGTTATATTCCCACTCTACGTTGTACATCATTGATCAACTCAATGATTTCTTGTTTAAAACATAACAAGTTTAACGTATTACTTTATTATAAGTCTTGTAATAGTTAAAAGACTTCATGTTTATAAGAAGATATAAACATAAATAACTAAAGTATTTGTGAACACCATCACTTGGTAATTTCAAGTTAATTTACTACTTCATTTGCTTATGTCATTTTATGAATTATCCAATTTAAGAAACTGCAAACTCACATAATTCCATTACATCAGTTGATCTGCTAGTAATGAAATCATGTAGTTTACCTTTCTATTGCAATCTAGGCAGGTTACACCCTGACGTAAATTGTAAATTCAAGTGTTTCTTTTAATTTGAATATCATAAGACATAAGAGTAGTCTTATAATCATGACACATGTTCTACATAAGATAATCTTACACATTAAATGTATAAGTCCTATTAGAACATTGATCTCTTACCTTGCAATTAAGAGAATCCAATCATCATATTTCTATGTATTGTTCCTTTGCACACAATGAACAATTCTCCCACTTGTGCATTGAACAATATCATGTAGTATATAAACAACACAACATAAGTTTGTTTATGTGATTTCAATATGATTTGTGTCATAAGCAGATGTAAGACTACTTTGTCTTATCAGGAAACGCATATGGCTATCCTAAGAACATGAGTGTCTACAATTTGAAAGTAATTATCTTGAAGATAATTTTGGGCTACTACACAGAAATTAATTCTTGTAGCTCCCACTGAATTAGAGAACATAACAATAACTCAATATTCAGTAAACAACACAAAGCTCCCACTGGTTTTGACAACATTGTACGTGTTTCATAACCAGTGAAAACAATTTGCTTGTTTTTACTTTCCTACACATTTAGAAAAACCCATACGTAATAATTACTCAGGTTCTAAAATGTGTATTCTACTTTGTTTATGATGGATTATCCATCAATGATATTAACTTGAAGAATTTGAGCATGCAGCTTCTTTCTTAATAGGCCTACCATCCCCATAATGGTATGTAGCACCTTTAAAGCACAACAACTAGATAAAATACTAGCTTTGCCTTTTACCAATTTTGCGGTAATTTGTCCAGCTTCTAATAACTCATATTTTCCATTTAACCAAATGCCTTGTTTGTTATAGAAGAATTCATTCACCAAATAAGAGTAATGAAATTTCTATGGAAAATAAGATGTGCTATATCCTTAAATCTTAAGGATTGCTATGAGTTATATATTAGAATGTAGACACTTCTAATGTTCCTATCATACCTTTCTCAATCATGAAAAGGGATAGGATTGAGTCTTATTCTTTTCTCATGGAAAATAGACTTAGGATTGAGTCTTATTCTTATGTTCCTATCATACCTTTCTCAATCATGAAAAGGAATAGGATTGAGTCTTATTCTTTTCTCATGGAAAATAGACTCTTACATTTCGGTAAATTTTTCTCAATCAAACATTATGTTTGAAAGCAGAATTATATCAATTTACCAACTTAAGACCAAACCACGTTTACGACTTTAATGTTGCATTAATACGTTAAAAAGAATTACAAAATTCAATTTTAGTATTTTGATAATCAAATTTTCAAGAAAATTAAATACCCATGGTTCATAATCAAATAACCATTTAATTTTCACTGAAAACTAGGATCCAAATTGACATAAGTTCATCACATCAGTTGATCTGCTAGTGATGACGTTATTCAATAAGGTACGAGTCGAACCTCAATTGCCAATATTCAATTGCAATTCCTAGAATCGATGGGATTTACATATTTGCCAACCGCAGTTGCAATGTAAGCATGTTTTATCCCCATCTTCTTACGCCTTGAGTGATCAGTTCCCACTATCAACTCAATTAAGTTAACCAATTTAAGAAACAACAAACTTACATAATGACACCACACCAGTTGATCTGCTAGTGATGAAATCATGTAATTTGCCCCTCCATTGTAATCTATTCAGGTTACGCCCTGGCGTAGATCCAATTTCAGGTGTTTCCGTTTCATTGGATGGCATATAACTTAAATTTAAGGGTAGTATTTTTGATGTGTGTAATCAAAATATATATGTACAAAGATGTCATGCATTCATCTTGTAGCATATGTTTCATGTAAAAAAACTTTTACTCATTAGTTTCTTTACGAGCTTAAATCTCCAAACTTTTGATTGAGGCGTTGAGAAACTTACAACTTTGCCTTAAGTGCTTCGTAGTTATCATGGATGTTAGGTAAAGACTAAAATATGACTCACAGGCGAGCGGTAAGCCAGAATGGAGGCTCACTAAGGCCGCAATTTAATGCGTAGCCATCCTTATACCCACTTTAATAGTTTGTCATAATTAGTTCCACCTTTCAACCACTTAATACAGTCGCGATCAATAAACCAAAAGTCCAAGATTTATTAAGTAAGCTCAAAACAAGATTTCACCATTATTAAGTCCGTTTAATATTTTATTTATTGAAATTACCCTTTGTTACTATCATGTTAAAAACATATAAAACAAAAGTAATAAAATAAAATAAACAAACAACAACAATAATGGTCATGCAAATTAAAATCAATATTAAAACACACTATTGATTTAAAACACGATTAATAGGGTCTCCCCTAATATTATAATTAATCAAATTTTAGTAATCTTTATACATAATATTTACTAAACAATTTATCAATTATAATAAAATCGCATAAATAAGCATGAAATCAAAACAAATCTTAATCCATAACAACACATGCATAGTTTGTCATGGATGCCCATATTGCACATATTATACAAATAATCATGTCAATCAAGGAACGCAACCAAACGGCATATAACAATATCCATACACATAAATTACATGCAACCTATGGTTTCTACAAGTTTTTATTACATAATTCATCAAACCCTAATTTCTTTTTAAAAAAAAACTTTCGACATATATATATAAATAATTAAATAAATTCGAAATAAAAAAAATAAAACTAGGGTTTATGAAAAAAAATAAAAACATAAGAACACCAAGCATGTTATAATCAAACGATTCAATTTTATGTGTTTCGGTAATTCATTATAATGTATTAACGGCTCTTGATGCCACTGTTGGAATATATGAATAATACAAAACTATAAACATATAAACATCAAAGAGTACGCAGCGGAATAGATCAACTACAAATAATAAATTAACCAAAATATAAATGGATACATACCTCTTGATTGCTAGCAAGAACAAGAACTTATAAACCCTAGGAGAGGGCTTATATGGATCGACTAGGGCTAGTCACAAGGCAAGATCACCGTTAGCAAAAGTATGCTAACACTTCGTTCTCACACACACGTACTATAAGCGTTTCAATGGAAATGCTAGATTCGTAGTACACGAAAAGATTAAACTATTGGTCCTATCAATCAAAGATCGATTAGACACAAAGAAAGAGATTAGAGAAGATTAGGTTGCAATGGAACCAAGGGATGATTAGAATGAATGAGAGGGGTCTCATTATATACTAATCAAGAGGCTTGGAGCAAAAGCTATCCCAAACCCTATGGGGTTATGGGTGTGGCCGGCCATGGGTTACAAAAGCCCAACCCGAACCGAACTTTCACTCTTTTCCAACTCTAGTCCTTCATGTCTCGTCTAACGGTCGTTAGTTACCGTTAAGTTTATATTTCGTGTATTTAATAATTATTCGTCACTAAAACAATAATTATTAATTCATTGAAACTCATACGTAAAGTGTGCAATCCCGAAGTCTCGAGTTCGAATCCGGTCATGATATATTAATTTATTATCCGTCAAACTAACAAAACATACTCATCATCGATGCGTATGAGTTCTCTCTATAAATTGAAACTTGCGTCACGACTAGCGAGCATAAAGAAAGTAAGCATGACATGCACGGGAAAGTCAATTTTATGCACCATCCTAGTAGTTCACAATCAGCCATCTTCACCTATCCAATGTGAGCTACCTCCAACTCCATTTGGACGTGTCTTCGTTTCATCATTTAATTTGTGGCAACTAAACTTATAGCCATTTGAATGATAGTTTTGGATTGGATGGCTTCTTTCACAACACCAAGTTTGTTTTATTTGCTGTTTAGAGCAAAAGACATGTTATATGCATGTCAAGTAAGAGTGATAGCACATTTTTAATTAACGAGGTCTCGTTTAACAGGATATCGTTGTGCCTTGTGCAAGTTTTGTAAAAGCCAACTCGTGATTTTAATCTTAACCCGGTTGTTTTGAGATAAAAATATAAGTAATTTGACACATAGTTACATGTTCTAACATTAACAAGCTTATTAAAAGTTTGGCACAAGCTTTTACAAGCTTGTGCCTTAAATCAGTTTTGCTTTTAAACTTATAAAATTTTTAGTTAACTGTTTTCAAAAGTAGCTTATTTTAAGTTTCCAAAAAAATTGTTTTTATAAAAGTTATTTGTTTTCAGCTTGTTATCAAGTTTAAAAAAAATAATAATAAAATAATAATAATAAGAAGGCCACAAGGTTCCAACCCTGGACCTCCCTTATACACAGCCTCAACACACGCACCAATAACCATCTGCCCTGGGGTCTTTTTCAATAACAATCTTGCAATATTTTATATTTAAACCTCTTTTCCCTTTTTGGCTTATTTAGCCTGTTTTGCTTATTACAGCTTATTCAGAAAAGCTTTTTGTTCCATTTTATTTTTCTTACATTCCTTATAGTATAAAGTAATTTTCCAATTGTTTTAGTATTTTTAATCATTTAATTTGTTTAAATTAGTTTATAAATCATAATAAATAAAATATAAATCGGAAAAATACAAATCTTTTTTCTAAAATTCTTTTTAAGTATTTAGGACTTTGGAAAAATAGATTTACATTTGTAGGGGTTAATTTTGATAGATTAGGTTTTTAGGCTCGTTATTTCCCGATAAGTATGCATTTTTAGGTTTATATACATTTTTTTTACTTATTTGTGCTTTGATTGTTTGTTTTATATGCTTATTAGTTTATGTTTTATATTCTTAGTTATAAAATTCAAAAACCCCATTTATTCAAATAATATAATCACGAACCGAACGCGAGTTCCATTCACTCTTCGTTGGGAAAATGACCCGGGAATACCTTCATCTATTCCTTGAAAATTATATATACTTTGACTACACGTCAATAATCTTTTGTGTTTAGAATGAAGCATTTGCTTCCAAATACTTTAAAATAATCTAACGACGGCTTTTTACCTTTTAATACTAGTAACTCATAAGGAGTTAATCCTAAAAATGCTCAAATGAGAATTCTATTTAAGATATATGTTGATGTGTCGACAGTATTACACCAAAAATTTTGAGGTATTGATTGTTTATTAAACATGGTTCGACTCATTTCTTGTAACGTTCTATTATTTCGTTCAACTACCCGTTTGATTGTAGAGTACGTGGAGCCGAGAAATTGTGAGCAATAACATTAGCATCACAAAAGTCTCCGAATTGTACTTCGTTGTCAAACTCCGGACCATGATCCGTACGTATAGATATTATTGGACGACCTAGTTGTTTTTGAATTTTCTTACTTAGGATTTCAAAGTGATCAAAGGCTTTGGGTTTTTTTTTTTTTTTTTTTTTTT
Organism: Artemisia argyi; assembly: GCA_030686995.1. Taxonomy (NCBI): domain Eukaryota; kingdom Viridiplantae; phylum Streptophyta; class Magnoliopsida; order Asterales; family Asteraceae; genus Artemisia; species Artemisia argyi. Next base: position 190,329,243 of record CM060678.1, on the reverse strand, counting down.
TTTTTCAAAAATCTATTCCATGTATACCTAGAGTAGTCATCGACTATTACTAAAGTATAGAAGTTACCTCCGCAACGTTGAATAGCCGATGGACTAAAGAGATCCATGTGTAAGAGTTCTAGACACTTAGTTGTAGAAACCATATTTTTAGCTTTATGACAATCATGGACTTGTTTTCCCACATTACAAGCATCACAAAAATGATGTTCATATTTTAGTTTTGGTAAATTCCTAACAAGTTCTTTAGATGATAGCAGTTGAATAAGTCGCATATTGGCGTGACCCAATCTTCGAAGCCAGAGGGTCAAAGTATCATCTATTGAAGTTAGACAAAGTTTATCTTTAGAGAATCCGATTTTCAATACAAAAAGACCGTTTTTCCTAACCCCTATTCCTATGGTAATTTCGTCTTTTAGTATTTTGCTACCAGACTCACTAAATAAGACATCGCACTTTTTATCAAGTATTTGACTAATGCTTAATAAATAAAAACCTAGGTTGTCTACGTGACACACATTATTGATGGTTAAGGAATTATGTGAGATCGTAACTGAAGGACTTCTTGTGTTTCTTTTTAAGTTTTAACTACACAAAAAGATAACTTCACGGGATTTACGAATCCACGGGTGTCTGCCAACATGCATCTCTCACTCATGGGGAGACACCCTACTCTAGTTTTCCCTTGCAGGTTTAATCCTGCTGCTTTAAACTCTTCTTATATGCATTTTAGGTCACTGTTCAATTTTGTAAGTTTATTTACACATGCCTAACTTTATATGCATTTTAGGTCACTGTTCTTCATTTAAGGGAATGTACGCCCTTAACAGAGGATCAGTTCAAACCGATTCTCATCACGAACCAATACCGCGAATTCGATAATTGTCGGAAAGACTTAAAAATGAACAAAAGTGAAACTACATCAATGTTTCAAATAAACGTGAGTAACATGGAAATCATATGGCCTAAAATATCATATAAACATACTTTAGCTATGTTATAAGATTTCCAAGAATCTTTTCCTATTTCAAGTAACACACATAAGCACATAAGTCTACTAGTTTACGGATGTTTGGTCAAAATCAAAGTTGATTGTCCTGAAAAGGTGACGGTTGTCACCGTATCCCCCAGTTAAAAGAATTTCGTCCCAAAATTTAGTTGTTATTTATAAGTATATTAGTTTACGGATGTTTGGTCAAAATCAAATTTGACTGTCCTGAAAAGGTGACGGTTTTCACAGTATCCCCCAGTTAAAAGAGTTTCGTCCCGAAATTTAGTTGTTGTTTTTAGGTTCCATTGTCCATATTGAAACATAACACACTCATCTAAATCGCACTATCATTGAATACATTTTAGTCGATTTCCTTATTTGTTACAGCTGAGACCTGAGAGAGAGAGAGAGTTGCATGTTACCGGATTAAAAAAACAAAAAGGGACTGCTAGTTATATTTACCAAAAGAATGCACACAAAATTCAGAAAAACTGTTTATGGGTCATTTATACCACCGAATTGGGGATCTATGTAGCACTCCAACCAGATCCCAACAAAAACCAGAAATAATTTCAATCCACTGTCTCATTTAGCGTTGAAGCTGCAAGTAAATTATTATTAGGGTTTATTTTGATTTTTTTACCGTACATTTGACTGTAAGTTAGGGTTTTCGTTGAAATAATTATTCTGTTTGGTTTAATTGAAGATTTTATGGTTATTTTTTGTTTTAGATAGGGTTTCACATACAAAACACACACACACATACACACAATAGGGTTAAACTTTGAAAATTATTTTCGTTGAAAATAATTCGTTAATATATAGATAAATAAGAGTTAAATGTTGAAAATTATACTTGTGTGTTTAATAGTTCATTCATATATAAACTAGTAATTAGTAAACGAACATCTTAGACATGTTACTTGGTTGTTTAACTAATTAATAGTTAAATAACTTTGTAAGTGGGAACAGCACACTCTTTTCGTTGGCCACTAGGCAATCTCATTAGGATTCTAGGTTCAGATTATATACAATAATTCATCTTTCTTCTTCTTCTTCTTCTTCTTCTTCTTATTACAGTATCAATAAGTAAAAAAACGAAAGCATCGTGCCTTCCTTGCACACCAACCGAATCACCCGCTATCTCTACAACCTTTCGATGTAGAAACTTGGCCAAGAATGACCTCGGTGCTGTTATCTTCGGATGTACAGAAAAAGAACTTGAAGACTTCCTCACCAACTTGCAATTTTGTAAGTTAATTTATAAACTACAAATTTTCATTTTTAATCTTCGTTTTTGTACATACATGTAGGAAAAATTTGTGTTTTACTAACAGGTTCGCCAAATCACCACTATGCCTACATTCGAAACGTAACTGAAGGACTTCCTGTGTTTCTTTTTAACTACACAAAAAGAGAACTTCACAGGATTTACAAATCCATGGGTGTCCGCCGACATGCGTCTCTCACTCATAGAGATACACCCTACTCTAGTTTTCCCTTGCATGTTTAATCCTAGTGCTTTAAACTCTTCTTATATGCATTTTAGGTCACTGTTCAATTTTGTAAGTTTATTTACAAATGCCTAACTTCATATGCATTTTAGGTCACTATTCGTCATTTGAGGGAATGACGCCCTTAACAGAGGATTAGTTCAAACCAATTCTAATCACGAACTATTACAAAGGACCGTTCTTCCATTTTGAGCTTGATAGATCTCAAACATCTCAGCTTATCTCGTTGTTTGAAAAATGTCACGAGGACGGGGAAACTGAGGTTTCATCAGTCAATATCGAAGAATCTGATGATGACTCTGATAATTCGTTGCTTCTCAATGTTGAAGATATCACGGTTCCGTTTGCTTAATCGTTTGATTTGGCTCTTCAAGGTGGTGGTTATGTTCTTTTTTAATAACATGTTTGTGTAAATCTGATAACCTAATTGCTTGTATATGATATCTTTGCAGGAGTGATGTCTATTCCGGATTTGGTATTGAGACTTGAAGGAGAGTGTTGAACTTTTTCGGAATCAATCAAGTATGTTTTAAACTCTTAATTAATTTATTTGCAAAGTAGGAGAACATCTTAAACAGAATCAACATTTTATTCATTATGTATTGCTGACAATGCGCTGCTAAGTAGTTGCATACCAAAAGAAATGTTGCAGTTTTTGTTATTCTTCTAAAATGAAAGTTGTTCTAGGGTTTGCTAGATTGCGTCAAATATTATTAGCAAGCATGCGGACTACATATATGTGTTGTTCTGTTACAACTACCAATATATCTCTAATATATTAACATCTTGTTTCCTCTGTTGCCACATAACACACTCATACAAATTTTTTACATTCCACGTCCCATTTTTCATCAAATCAAAACAACTTAGCAAGCTTAACAATCTTTTTATTTAGTTACTTAGATTATGTATTTTACAAAATTTCACTTTTATTAATTTATGACCCGACACTTTTCGTTTTATCGAAAAAGACTAAATACTCACGTGAGTAAACTGGAAAATCATATAGCCTAAAATATCATATCAACATACTTTAGTTATAGTATAACGTTTCCATGAATCTTTTCCTATGTCAAATAACACACATAAGCACATAAGTCTACTAGTTTACGGGTGTTTGGTCAAAATCAAAGTTGACTGTATTGAAAAGGTGACGGTTGTCACAGTATCCCCCGGTAGAAGAATTTCGTCCCCGATTTCAGTTGTTGTTTTTATGTTCCATTGTCTCTATTGAAACATAACACACTCATCCAAACTTTCTACATCCCACATCATACATCATCATACATCATCAACTACCTATGCATCTCTACTATATTAACATCTAGTTTCTTCTGTTGACACATAATGCACTCATCCAAATTTTCTACATCCCACATCTCATTTTTCATCCAATCCAAGCAACTTAGCAAGCTTAAGGGTGCGTTTGGTATCCATTTCTCGGAATCAACTATCACTATGAAAGTGATAGTTGGTGTTTGTTTAGGGTGCCTGGGCCCACAACTATCACTATGAAAGTCCATTATTTTCCATACTCCATATATGGCTAGAGAGTGGGGAATGGAACTTTCATAGTTGAGAACTATCAAACTCATACCCATTGTCATTCCTCCCGGCATACCAAACGCACCCTAATAATCGATATAGAAAGATAAGGTAAGTTTTCTTTTCTTTGTAGATTTTTTTTTTTTTTTTTTTTTTTTTTTTTTTTTTTTTTTTTTTGTCATTCTATGTTTGTTTAAGCTTTTATAAAAGGCTTATGGGCTTATAAATTTGATCCATTCGGTGCTGAAAAATATTGAACTTTCAGCCCAATATTGTGATTTATAATCATATTTAAATCAGTGATGTTAAAGTTGTAAATTATGATTCACATGTATTTTATTCTCATAAATTAACGAGAATAAAAGTACGAAGATTTGTTACAAGTGTTTGGATATTAATACAACTAAAATAAGTTAATAGTTGCACATTTATTCAATGCAGATTTAACGGTTGCACCAGGTTAGGCTTCCGCTGTTATGATAAACGAAAACAGTCGGGTGCTACGTTTAACACATGCTTTGTTAGGAGTTGGTACGTCCGACAACAAAGATGAATGTGTTATGTTATACATAAAAACAGGACCATCGAAGGAGAAGATGGTGTTAGGCAAATTGAACCTAGTAGCTAATTTAATGCATAGTTTTGATATGACCTTGTCCAAGACTTTTGAGCTTTCACACAGTTGGAAAGAAGGACCAGTGCCCTATTATGGGTATCTTGTTGATGATCACATTTGACCGGAAGCTAGATATCCTTTGACACATGCATATATATATCTTGTCTTCTAAGGCCTCTGATTATTTATTTTAGTCATATTCGTTATATATGTCATTCCTTAACAACTACTTTGCTACTAATACTTTTATCTCCACTCCTATGGGTTAGTGTACATCTGCATCACAATTTTTTTCTATTTTATAAATGAAAATAGCGTTTGCGATTGCTTAATTAAAGTGTTTATCTCCTTATATTTGAATAGGGGTGATCACGGTCCAAAAACCGGACCGGACCGGCAAAGACCGAGTTAGGGAAAAACCATAGACTGAGACCGGACCGAATGTGGTCGGTCTGGTCTCGGTCCGGTCGGTCTTCGGTCGGTCCGGTCCAATTAGGCAATATTTTGGCAAGTTTTTTCGGTTTTTTGGTCGGTCCGGACCGGACCGAGGACCAAATTAATAAAAAATCCCAGACCGAGACCGGACCAATGGTCCGGTCGGTTTTGTCGGGCGGTCCGGTCCAAAGGGTCGGAATGCTCACCCTTATATTTGAAGTAAATTAGATTTGTTAATGCATTTGACAAATATTATTGTTTATTTATTACACTCAGATAAGCTATTGAAAGTAAGTAGACTAGACTGTAGCTGCTCACTTATAACATAAACCAATAATACAATTCAATATAAGTAATCCCCAACGTCCCTTTAGTTTCCGCTGAATCTTACTCATATGTTTCATTTTCTTTTTTTTTTAGCTGAAATGGATGGAAGCATTGAACTTCCAAATTGGATGTATAGAAGTGATTCACCAAATACGAACAACATCACTACATCCCGCGACAGGAATATCATCATCCAGGCATTCGGGCAACTCCACTCCATTCCGTGGCGGCGGGACAACTTCATTATCTAGGCCTTTGGGTATAAAGTAGATATTTGGTTTTTCCTGTGATATTGAAAAGGTGCACGGTACGTCTGTTTTAGATATTAGTTTAAATATGCTTTATGTGGTTATATTTAGAAAATAACAATATAAACACTAAATTCCTAGTACGTATTCTTTTTGATATTTCGATTTAGCAATGAATCTTCTCGTATTTTATTTTTTGAACTGATGGTCGTTTGCTAGTGAAATGACATGACATCTTTTAGAACAAGTTTTGTCTGATATGCATAATTGTTTTACTAATGGCAGCATGTTATTTTTTCACATAATGAAGGAAAAAACTAACTGTATTTTACTATGACCAGGCTACGCATTGCTTTGGCCTGCATCAAGTCGTCGCTAGTGGAGATTTGCAAAGAAGATGTCAAGATTTCTCAGGATTGTAATTCGAAAACTCTTTTTTTTTTAAGATTAGACAATTTATGTTAGTTATTTTATTTGTCAGGGTACAATATACAACTTATTAGCTACGGAATTTGGTAATTGCTACGACGGAATGGAAAATCCTAATCTATTACACCTTATATCTGGATATGACATGCGTAGCATATTTGTATTACATAAAATGCAAAGGTTTCAAATCTATTAAAAGTTGGTGTTAAAAAACAAGAGAAAGTGTTACACTTGGCATATTTAGTACAATATTTAATGGTCTTGATTAAAATGTGTTGCACTATGATCCAAAGAGTGTCGCACTTAACTGTAAGTAATGTTGTATTTGATTCTAAAAGGTGTTGCCTTTGGGCATAAAATGTGTTGCATTTGAATGTAAAAGATGTTGCTTTTAGGAAAAAAGTGATGTGTTTGAGAGCATAAAGTGTTGTCTTAGAGTTAAAAATGTGACGCATTTCAAAGCATTGCGCTTGTTATATAGACAAGTTCAACATTTTCAGAAAGTGTTGCTTATTCAACTAAAAAGTGTCACTTACATCTAAGGCGATGTTACATAATGCATCACTTGATAAAGTGTCGCATTAAGCGTAATGCAACATTTTTAAGACATGATACAACACTTTATTGGTGTTTATTTAGCTTTATTTTGTAGTAGTGGCTTAAAGTCTCCAAGTACTATCAGTTCCTTGTTTAATTATCTACAAGTCAAAATGTTTGAGAAAACTTCTATTAAAGAAATAATCTCCAAATGTGTTACTAGTATGTTTGAGTGCGAGTATCCAATGGTATAAACCAACAATATTTACCAAAACCGAAAATTTTAGAATATGAGTATCATATGTGTTTGGTCCCAAATGGGTACTGTATGCAAGACTGGTTTGGTACAATGGCAGCGCTAGTGTTCAAAATACAAATCTTCACATCTTCGTATTAACAAAGTTTTTAGCTTAAGTAAATGCAAATGTATCTTGTTGAAAATAGCCGGTCATTTCTAGTTGTGTATGTTGGTCTTAGTCGGATGCTAGACGGGGAATGAAAACACTATCTCTATGTTGTAATTGTATTTATGTACAATAATCATACACTCGAAAGTTTTATAAACTACATTTAGTATTTACATATACTTGTCACAATGATTTTTACAAGGTTTTCACAATTATTTCAACAAACTTTATGAACTTACTAACCTTTATAATGACACTTTTAGCATGTTTATCTCAGGTCCATAATGTACGAGGATGGCATGGAGGAGCACGGATACTCTAGAAGGCTATAAATTTTATTATCATTCGAAAACTCATTTAATGTAATTTGTAAATGATAACATCAAATAGTCCTGATTCTTAGTATCTATTTCCCCCGTTATGACATTATATTATGATTAATTACCTTCATTTTTTGCTCTTATTTCTTTATATTTCATTTCAGGACATGAGAAGAGCAAATGAACGGTTTTGATAACTATTAGGACTTATTCAGCTGAAGAACTGGTTTAACTAAAGATTGGAAGTATGAAGACACTAAACTATGGCCTAGCTTGTCATTAAAGCTACGCCGTAGCCTTGAAGAATGAAAGCTATGCCATAGCACACTAACAAGCTACGGTGTAAATGTGTTAACGAGAGTTCTACGACCATATCAATTAATCAAGCTACGGCGTAGTGAAGTCTAACCTAATAGCTACGCCGTAGTAGGGTTGGGCATTATAAATACCAGACAAATTTCACCATTTGAGATATCTCCCCTTTCCCAAACCTTCACCAGGGTTTGGGGAGAACGACCCATAAGAAGAATGAAGACCCAAGAAGACCGAAAGAATAGCGTTTCATTAGCTAGGAGCAATCCTAGTCTAATTCAAGTTTGAATTCTATTATGCTTACATTTGAATCTTTGATGAATTCACTTTGTTAATTAAGATTTGGTTTAGTTTATCATTTATGTTTATCTATATAGAAGTTTTCTTTGCTTGTTTGTAATCCTTTTGTTTCGATAGTTTTAAAGCATGATAGTTTATATGAAGCCTAAACAAGTCTATTAAAAATGGCACTTAATGAGTGATGAAGGGTTTCACCTAAACAAGTCTATTAAACATGGCACTTAATGGCTGAACATAGTCTACCGGCGACCTCTGTCAATCACTAAGGTTAAATCCTTAGATATCGGAGTAGGAGTCTATGGGAAATACGACTAGACGAATTGACCAAATAAGTCTAGTTGATTTTTACCACTATATAGAACTATGGAACATGAAATTTACTAAACTTTTATATCTTAATATGTTATCCTTTTTGTTATCTCGTCTTTATTTCTAATTGATGCGTGGGAATTGCACCAGGCTTTACCTCTCAAGGGATCTCGAGAAGCTTACAACCCCCACCAGGCAGTGTGCCTGATCGTTGTAGTATAGTATAGTGACAAGTACCGGGGGATTGATCGTTCAACTCAGGAATAGTGTCGCTAGGATTAGAAAGCCTAAAAACTAGGTCTAGAGATGAGGGATGATTCTTTTTGTATTTTTATGTTTTATAAAAGCAAATAAAAATCTCGGTTTTTTGGAAGAGTAGGCGGAATTAGTTGCTAGTCAACTAACCCAATAACTACAGATGCAATCAAAATAAAATAACAAAAATGAAAATAAAACTAATTACTAATGTGGTGTGAGCAATAAATGGGAGAATTGTGTTTACTTAGATTTCACTACTCCCTAGATATCTTTTACAGATTAATTGTTTGTTACAGTTGCATGGATGACGGGTTATATTCCTTAATATCAATCATGGGGTGGCGTACTTACTTTCCCAATTCTATAAGCTCCTACTTCACTCCTATGTCGAGCCTGCAAGAAGCTCCTAACATGGGATCACTAGAATTCGCTCATGCATTAAATACAACCATAAAAACCTAGTACACATCGGTTCATGTTTCTTAAGACGTTCAAGCAAGTTACACAATGGAGATCTGCCAGTTTTCTTAAGCCTAACATTGAAATTATTCATCCATTACAACTTTAAACAAGCAATCAACCTATAATCAACATCTAGGTTTCATTACATCTAAGCAAACACACAAAAGATCTAGCCTAGCATGTTAAAATCAAGATAAGCGTAAGATATATTCAAACAACACATAGACATATTGAATGAATTGAAAGGATACTTATCTCAATTGAACATGAAGGGTTTCAAGGGGTGAAAACCCTTGAAAATACTGTAAAAGTCGTGTTAGGGTTTATTAAGTTCGACCCTAAAATTCTCCTCTCTTTAGAATGAAAATTAAAAAGAGTATATATAGATTTATTAAGGTGATGGCGTCAAGAAGAAAGTTCTGACGCCGTCAACCCGCCGCCCATAAAATTCTCAGACTGCCTAGATCCAGATCTGACGCCGTCATGTGTATTTCTTCTCTGGGCCGTCACCAAATTTACTCTTGACGGCCTTGTTCTGACGCCGTCACGTTTTCTCAGGGCCATCACCAAAATTGCTCTTGACGCCGTCATCAAAACCTTCTTGACGTCGTCAGAAACTGTTCCCAGCAAGAAAAATTAAGACTTTGCCGTTTTCTTCACTTTTATGCTCAAAAAACGTTCAAAATGCTTACTTTTCCAGAATTCACTCCCAAAGTACTTAAAATCACAAAAGGAACGATTTAGGGCAATATTTGATCAAATAAATTCCAATTCCGGCTTAAATGACCCCCGAAAAACGGATCATTTTTCGCCTCATCACTAATTCTGTTTAATTATGTTCCGTTATTATTTTACTATCTTTACCATATATCATACCCCTTTTAGTCGTTACCTTATTTCGCCAGAACAACAGCTCTTGGGACGACACTCGGATTTATCTAAGGCTATACTTCACATGACCGGGTACACTGCCCATGAGTATGTGTTAGTCTTAATATCTCCAACTTTATAAATTTAAAACAGGATGAAATAACGCATCAGTAAACCTTGAAACTATTGGGACCTCATTTTGTAAACTCTGATATTTATATAATTCGAATGATAAATCTTTTAAAACGACTAAATTAGACTACGTTTTCTATTGTTAGAACTGTTATGCTATGAAATAACACCAGTTTGAGTTCTGCTCCGTTCACGAAATTGGGGGTGTTACATCGTTAAAGCTAACTAGATTAAATTAAAAGGTGACGTCATCACCTTCATTCGATCAGTTAACAAAGTCATCACCTTTCATCGGTGAACTGAATCTGATTAAACTCGATGGTGACATAGGATCTGGATTCATCTATTTCCCAGTGTATGTGATAAGTTTAGTTTTTCGAAATAAGAAATGAACATGATGCAAGTTGTGTTGTTTTTATGTTAAGTTTTGAAGAAGATGAGCTAAGATGTATAGAGGAGGTCCGAGGAAAAAGATGAAAAATATAAAGTATAAACTAGTTCTTTTGTCCTTTACCCATGTGTCATGTTTTAATGTATAGGAGTATAGAAATAAAGGGTATAGGGGCAACTTTCTATCTTTTTTAAATCATTTGAATGAATTTAGCTTTTATACTGTTCTTATTAAAAAATTCAGAAATAATGTTATGCTTTAATCTAGTTATAAAATGTCGTATATGTCTAATTATATATATGGCTCTCAAGATTTATTTTGGTTTATAGTACGATTGAACTCATAATTTATGTTTTCGGCTCTATTACACATGTGATTTTTACATAATCACATGTGATTTAGACATGAATCACATGTGATTTTGACATAAAAATCGTATGTGCTTTTGACATGAATCACATGTAATTTTGACATGAATAACAAGTGACTTTATTTAGCGTAATACATAATCACATGCAATTTGAAAAATCACATGTGATTTACTACTTTAAAATTTACACGTAACTTGTGAAAAATAGCAAGTCATAAGTGACTTTGCAAATAAGAAAAATGACAAATCACTAGTGGTGAGCGTCCGTTTAAACCCGACCCGATCCGAAAACCGAAAATCAGTAAAAACATAAACCTGAGAACCGAAGCGAAGTTACTCGGTTCGGTTTTAGTCGGTTTTACCGAGTCGGTTCGGTCTTTGCTCAGCCCTACAAATCACATGTGATTTTACAAATCACAAGTGGTTTTTCTTGGCGAACATTTTGAAAAAATAAGTTCATCGAAAGTATGTAAAAGTGCATATCTATAAAAAGGTGACTTAATTCTCATCGCGATAGTGTATTTTTCGTAGCTTGAAAATTTACCGTTTGCAATATATGTTAGTTTTTAAAAGGTGAAAAAAGGTTTCTTTTATTAAATAAGCTGGAATGACAATTGTACCCTTATTGTGTGATTGGATGTTTTGATGACAACCATGGATCAAAATAAAATCAAAGGCCATAATTGGCTCTTTTGTTTTTTAAAGAAAGGGGAAATGATACCTATATTGCCTTTGAAAAAAGAAAGAGGAGCAGAGGAAAATGTGTATCAGAGACTTACTGCAGAGATTGAAAGGTAAATTTTTTAAAATTTTTTTAAAAAAGTGTAGGTAATTCGATTACATTGTAATGTAGGCATCATTTCCTTTAAAAAGAAACGTGTTCCGCAAAGATCTCACCTCAACACTTTATGTACTTGTTTGACATGTGAGTGATCCATTAATTAATACCATGAATTTAAGTCTTAATTTTTGTTTTTAAAAAAAGAACAAAAAAATGATGATAGAAAAAACGAGGATGTAAACCCGCGCTCCGCTGCGGGCAGTTGGGCTAAAAAAGTATTTTAACCTTTGTTTGGTTTAATTTGGTTGAGTAAACCTTACTTTGCGCGTCGAGGTTGAACGTTGCAAGATGTTTGCCAACAATAAATAGAAAGCAGATGTTTTTTGGCTGTGATTTTGACAATGTGTTGTGCAGCTAACAGTTTTAAATTTGCATGGATCCAAGTCTGGTTGTCCACTTAACATTGTTCAGGCAAATTTTTTGACCAAAAGTTGCGCATTTTCTGTTGTACAATTAAACCTGGGCATATCTATACTAATAGGCATTATGATATAGCCGTATAACAACATATAGTTATCTGGCCTATACTAATAGGTTTAGATATGGTCATAATAGGCTTTACCACACGAACGCTATCTTCTTTTACATGCTGGTGTTCTTGATCCTATTTGACCTTTTAGTATTGTCTTCTCATCTTACACCTTCACAATATAAAACAATAACTTTTTAGTAAAGCTAAACTTACAAATATTAAGAAAAAGAGAAGAGATTTGAAAATACAATATCGTCGGTGCACTTACCTTTGCTCACAATATTTTGTTAATAATTTTTTGGAAACATAACGTGAGTCTAGGATTTCTAATAACTTTTTGTGAAAATAAGATCAAGGTGATAAAAGGGTTACCTGAGAATCAGTGTTGGCTGGTTTAGCAAGTGGCATTCTACCTACCAACAAAGAAACAACAATTTAAATAACAGTTACATATCTATGTTGGATCACTAAGGGATTTTCGTTGTATATTACAATGTAGCCACCCCCATTAAAGTTGCTTATTAAACAATTAAAGAAAGACAGAGAAGTAAACAAATTGTTTGATACAATTGATTCTATCACATGTTTAAGAGCAGCCTAACCAATGCTCTCACACTTTTCCATTTCAACATTATAACTAATATTCATCTCTGAATGCGTATCATTTACTTAGCAGACAATGTACCACATGCTTAGCATCAACGTATAGATCACTTGCATATACCGATTTGTTTTTTGCATCTAAATGAACAGTATACAGTAAGAGATCAGTAAGTTGTTGTACTCTGCTTATATTTTGTATTCCTGATTGAGGCTACATGTATCTACTCCAGTGTGTACATGATGATAACCTCTTTTTCTCAAGGAACTAATGCATGATCTACGTATCACCAAATCATAAGAGATTATCGAAATAACATAAGCATAATCGTAAATATAGTCTGCTTATATTTTGTATTCCTGATTCAGGCTACATGAATCTATTCTGTGTGTACATGATGATAACCTATTTTTCTAAAGGAACTAAAGCATGATCTATGGATCTGCAAATCATAAGTGATGATGGAAAGAACATAAGCGAAGTATATTTATGAGAATGCAAGATAATTGTAACACATTACTACTAAAAAAAGCGGGCCCACGTTTATGATTTTGAAACAATGGCTAAAAAATTCTATTTCATTTTTGTTCTCATAACTTGGCATTCATGTGACATTCAAAACATCGAGGGGGGGGGGGGGAACTATTAGATTTGCAGCCAAGGACTGCATTTGCACCACAACTTTTTGTGCTTATAATGTTTGCTTTGATGAACTAATAAGGAAGTAGGCTCATGTATATGAAAATAGCATGTGAGCGTAGTAAATCACTGTAGTGACAAATACAAATTTAAGTGTATTTCAGCGAAACAACTGTGAAAATTAACAGGAGCATGAAAAATCAAGAACATTAAAAATAAATTTAAAATTCATACCTTTGTTTACGATAGAAGTGGAACCTTCTCCAACTGGGGAAACGTCTGGCTGTGTACTGATTTGGATGCCAGCTGATGCAACACACGTTTTAGCATTTTGTTGACTCGTACCACTGGGATTCTAGCAGTTGTTGCTGTCGTACCCTTTTCCTCCTCACATAACCCGTATCGCTTGACGTGTCTACATTTGCTGATGCCAAACATAAGAACCTTTAAGAACACAGTCTAAGCAGCTAATGTCTAAGCATAGTGAAAAAAAGATAAGAGTCACCTTGATTATAAAAAAAAAGTAGATCCCGTCTCAGATGGAAAAACACCGTCCCCTGAATAATATTGGAAAGTATTCGAGGCTGTGCGAGTGCGAACACTTCGTATGCCAGCCTCATCTTGTATTGTGGGCCCTGAACTTCTAGGGTGTGCTTGCCTTTTCCCAAGCATACAACTTGAATCAGCCGAGACACGCGCATTAGCTGCCAATTACCCACAGGAAAAATCCGAATGAAAAGACATTCATAATAATTGATGAAGTATGTACACAACATTTAGCGAAAGACTAAAACACACACCATTATTTAGACCACATGAGGATTTTGCACTTTCAGCATTGGCAGCATGAAAACCCAAGGATTCTCCACCTTCAGTACCCAGCTACCGGCTTTCCCTGCAAGCGATATTTTGATCAGTTCACATAATCACTTGTCACATATTACATTGTAAAAAGTTGATAAATATAATTTTTCGTTTCCTACTTTGTTCTTAGCTTGAGCGTTCTTTTGACCTGCCACTGCTGGACCTGTTGGTTTTGGCACCGCGAGAACATTACCTAATAAACACCAAAACAATAATTGTTACTCTTGTTAAAACTAAATTGCCAATTCAACCCTTCTGGGTTAAGCGTTTGCTCAAGTTAAAAAAAAATCTTTTAGTAGAAAAAGAAGGAAAAACATGGACCCTGCACCATCATACTCTGGACACGTGCCACAAATAGCCACACTTAATCATTAACCACTATATATATACCACATGACACATTAGTGGATTGTTACAAACTTACATATCTTTGCGCAAAAAAAGTATCAGATATATAGTGGTTCCGCATGACACATTAGTGGATTGTTACAAACTTACATATCTTTGCGCAAAAAAGGGAAACTATCAAGTTAGAAAAAAGATCACAATACCTGTTACTCGGAACCACTATCATCTCAAGAATTCTGTTTGGATGAAGTGGTTGCTTTCTTTCTGTCGTTAGCAGCAGCTGTTGTTGGTTTATTTGGAGCAGGTTTAGATTCCTCCTGTACATTTGCAAAAATTAGAAAGTTATTCTCAGGCGTAGCTAAATCTCACTTAAGGTAACAAATTTTACAATTTACGATATATATAAAGCGTAAACGCTATTGAACGTAAATTACCTTGGTGTACTGGTTGACGAACATTGATATGCCTAATAGAGCACCTAGGAGGTATCTGACTCACGCTCGCTATGTCCCAAACATAAAAAAGCTTAAGCGAGTAAGCGTGAGCCGCAGATGTATGGTTAGTATAACTTAAAGATACAATCAGAAGGCATTAACATTACCCTACCGGCCTGGGAAACAGTGCCTACCGAGCTGAACGCCGCTTGTTGCTTGTGAACGCAGTAGCATCTCGTCTTTGTGTTCTGGTGTAAATAAACAAAACAGTGGTTAACTATTTGAGCCTATATGTATTATAGTATAATCAATATACATAACAATATTGAAGAAAAACTGTAAATAGAATGTTACATTTGTTATTAGTATGTTGAGTCCCAGAAGGTGAATCCATTGATGGTGAGGAAGGTGTATCCATTGTTGGTAGCCATGCTGCAGAACAACAAACAACGCACTTTAAAATATGAATAACATTTTTTGTGAAAACTTGCGGGGAACATACTTGTGTTGAAATGGATCAATTATATATCACCTGTAGCTTTTCGTTTACCTATGTTAGTCGATGGTCACTGATGCCCTAGAACACAGTCCACCATTGGGTTATGAAAAACATTGTTCGGAGCACCAACCTGGTGTACCGAAGCAACAACAACATCTTAATTTTTTTTTCAATGAGGCTAGGAAATGAGACCGTTTACCATGGCTTATTAGTATTATACATAATAAGTAGTATGCCACTTAAAACTACCCATTTTTGACACAATCTGCATACCAATTTTTTTTCTAGCTATACTTATAATGCACTATGGACCAAATACACAGGAATTTATAACCTCATCACCACAACTCATTCAAAGAACCTGGAAAATCTTAGTTTAACAATTACGACAACCAATTTTAACAACATACAACAACTCTTTCTGATTGAAATTTTTTCTGGTGATTTGCTTATACAGAATAAAAAACAAATGCAGGCGCTATTTCCCACGCCGCTTATAAGGGTTATTTATAAGCATAACAAAGAAAAAAAAATAAGCAATCCCAAATATTCCTTAAACTAAATTCAAATGGACTAAAAAAAAGGGAAAAAAACCGTTATACTGACCTTAATATTTAGAACTCAACTGTCATGAGGACCATCTTCACCAAACCACTTCCCCAATAATCAACTGCAAAGAAAACAAACAATTGTGTAAAAATAAAGTGAATCCCTAAATCGAAGGTCATAAAAAAAATCCTTTAAAGGCCTAAATTAGAAGAAAATCATCAAATGATACATAGACCAGCGATAAAAAAATTCTTTAAAGCCATAATCCCAAAACCCCTTACAAAAAACAAAACCATATAAAAGAAACTAATAATTGTACATTTTATGTCATACCCTAAATCTATATAGTCAGTCAAACAATAAAAACTATGAATTAAACAAAACCTAAATGACGATTAACAAAATTATGATGGCGGCAGGCTAACCCGATGATTGTATCAATTTTTTTCTTCCTGATTTGTCGGCAGATTTGAGAGAGTTCAGGTTTCTCCTTCTTCTTCTTCCTGATCCTGTTGAGCCGATCTTTGTGGGTGTGTATGTTTTGTGGGTGGATTAGGAAGTGTGTAGAAATGGGAGATAATTATAGAGAGAAACCGAGTGAGGGAGAAGGCAAATGAGGATTTGTGCTCTGCCATGGAAGAGTTTAACGTACATAAAAAAATAATATTACTGTTCCTAGCCCTGTAGCTCCCTTCTTAAAGAACTGTAGTTGCAAAAGTGCAAGTGTGTGGGAGAGCAATTTTGGTGGTAATACATGCTATTGTGGTTGTACCACAAAGTGTGGTGAGAGCAATTGGGGGGCAAAGCCCACTCTTTAGTATATAAGTATAATGTGGTGAGAGCAATTGGGGGGCAAAGCCCACTCTTTAGTATATAAGTATAACTAGGTGGATTACCCGCGCGTTGCCGTGGGGTGTTTTGCCAAAGTAACCGTTACAAAAAAATAAAAAAAAATAAAAATAAAAATAATAATAATAATAATAATTAACGGTCGTTAGTACTGTAGCTACCCGGGGTTACTGTAGCAGCTGACCGAAATTACTGTGGCTGCTCTCACAGGGCAACTGTAGCAGCAAAGGGGGGCTGCCCCAGCCTGCTAAATGTATAATAGGGATAATTTGATTATTGAATACCACCGGGTTCGGGTTGGTATTGAAAGAGATGGGCCGTACATCACATCACATCACATCCCTAACCAACCAAACGACACCGCATCGTTCATCTCACATTTCAACCCCAAAATAATTAGACCACACACAAACACAGTGTCACACACACACAAAACCAAATAACAAACAGACTCTTCTAGGGTTTTGTTACATACAGTACCAAATAATCCTACAATCAATCAAATTGAACAAATTAAATGAGCACGTACAATTATGTAGTAACGGCTCATAAGCCGACGAATGTCACTCATTCATGCGTCGGCAATTTCACCGCTTCTCATGAGCTTAATCTCATTATTGCGTATGTCTTATTTTTATTATTTTTATTTAATTAAGCTATTGTTACTTGTCAATTTTTTTTTTTTTTTATAACAAGTTTGAGAAAACTTAGGGCTTTAATTTATTTTATATAATTAGGGGGTGTTTGGATTTGTATACTTATAAATAAGTGCCTTTTTAAAGATGTTTAGCTGGTTAAAATGCGGGCGGTTTAGGAAATAGTGTTTGTTTTTTTAATTTTAATCGAATTCGTTTGAATGACCGCTTTGGAGCTGTTTGTTTAGGCTTATTTGATGGGCTTATGTAAAAGGTGAAAATAAAATAAGTTAAATTTGTATGGCTTATGAGTTTATCAACTCAACTAAGCTATAAATCCAAGTTGATAAGCTTATAAGGCGTATAAAGTGAGCTTATTGGCTTTTCAACTTTTACGTAAGCCAATTAAATAAGCTTAGACAAATAAGCTTAGAAAGACACTCCCTTTGAAATAAGATAAAAAAACAGCTTATTTTACCTCAAATTAAGCGGATAATTAGAACAAGTTAGTTATCGCAAACACCTCATTAGTTGCTGTATAATAATATGAAGGTTTTAGCTGTTGCGGTATAACTATGATATGGTGGGATTTGGGATGAGGTTTTTATATGTCGGTTTCGCGTTTGATTAATGGCAGGGTTGACCGAGAAGTGTTATAATTTATAGGGAAATTTATTGCTAAGGAAAAAGATACATTATGTAGTTATGTTTGTATGTTAACGCCCAAATTCGTGGTTGCTCTCTGGTTGTTGTCTCTTGGAGTTTTAGGAAATATATTTTTCTATGTAGAAGAGCGTTGTGCGAGCTGCGGAATCTTGAGACTCATTTCGTATGATGTGTAATTTTTTTTTCAGGAAATGTACCCGTATAGAGATTCATTTACTTACTCCTTCAGGCTTGCAGGTGCGTTTGTACTCTTTTATTTACTTAATCTATAATCCATGTACATTCAGTACTTGTATATATTTATCTGCACAACCTGTATGATAAGTTCTAGTAGCATTGAGAAATTCAGTTGGAAAGTTAGACCATCCTAACAGGATGCTAAGTTTTGGTTTGGCTTTGCTGTTGGAGGGAACTGATAACAAAATTTAGTTCATGTAGTTTCCAAAACTTTCTCCAACAAATATAAGAGGAGAACAGATATTCGATATAGACAATCGTAAATTTCGCTAATCAATAATGTAGAAAAGCATATAGTAACGTTATCTTGTCTATATTTTGAGTGAAAGTTAACAATAAAGATTGGTAGTCTGAAATGTAGACTTGTTTTTATAGAGCAATACAGGTATGATGCTTAGATTGAAAAGGATACACAGTATGGTTTCCACATGAATTTTTGTCTTGTATCCCATACATTAATTAGTTTCCTTACATGGCTATGCACGTGCAGATTATTTATGACATTATTCATATGCTTGGTTAAGTATCTTAGATATGACGAAGAATTTAATATTCCATAAATGAATACCGGTTATGACACAAATTAGTAGGACTACAGAACTAAAAAGGTGAGAAACCGTGATGTGTTGTTTACTCACACTCAAGCTTTAATTGATCTAAACTAGTTGCTATTCTACATAGAAATCAGAACTGTACCCGTAGGTATATGCCGCATAGTCTTGTCACCCCTCTACTGCAAAACCAATTGAGACTTACTATTATTAGAGAGAATTATATACCATAAATCCCAAAGCAAAGGCTAATTGGCAATATATAATACTAGATTGAATCATGCAAGAAGATATCAGAACTTAAGCCACTTTTTGGGCTGGCTAATGGGCTATACAATAATGGTTAGGCTAATCGGACATGCTTTAGCACCCAAGTAATATGTTAGTGTCTTAGTGATTATCATCCACCGATTGCTACTAATAAATATGCCGTATTACAATATTAGTGGCTTCTGTCTTCATAAATCATGATGCAAAGATAAGTCGATATGCAACACTCTAAAGGTAGATGGTTCATGTGCTAAACTATAAGAACATGTTTCTATAGAGTTTACAGTAGTACGTGAATGTTCACATACTACTGTAAACTCTATAGAAACATGGAGTTTTTTAAAACACTAAATGGAGATGTTTAGGAAGAATCTTTCTGTAGATATTTTGCATCTATGATTTAATTGTGAATGTCTTTATGCAGCCTATGTTGGATGTGCCAATATACGGAAGAATTGCAACCCTTGAACTGTTCCGTCCTCATGTGAGTCAAGATGTTTGACAGTTTCTAAAGAAGTACTTTTAATCTATAGTAGATTTCTTTTGTCATTCGTTTTGTCTTATTTGTGTATGTTCTTGCTTTATGAAGGGTGAAACACAAGACCTTCTGTTTATTGCAACAGAAAGATACAAATTTTGTGTTCTTCAGTGGG
Source organism: Artemisia argyi (assembly GCA_030686995.1). Taxonomy (NCBI): domain Eukaryota; kingdom Viridiplantae; phylum Streptophyta; class Magnoliopsida; order Asterales; family Asteraceae; genus Artemisia; species Artemisia argyi. The sequence continues at coordinate 190,309,365 of CM060678.1, read as the reverse complement.
ATGCTGATGCCAATGAGGTTATTACAAGGTTTGATTCATAACAAGGCCCTTTTTTCTTTTTTTTTTTTTTTTTTTTTTTTTTTTTCGTTTTTCGACAAAAGGAAGTCATACGACAACATCTAGTTATAACGATTGGAATTTCTGCCTTTTTAGAGCGATGGGTGATGTCTCAGATCGCATAGGTAGACCTACAGACAATGGCCAGGTACATATTAAGCTGTTTGAATTGCAATACATTATTTTAGAAACAATAAGCCAAGTTTTGATTTTTCTAATGTCTTATTATCTTTCCTATCTCTTTGGCTATTGTAGATAGGCATAATTGACCCTGATTGCAGACTCATTGGACTCCATTTGTATGATGGACTATTTAAGGTAGTTGTCCCTGATGTAACTCATATATATTTTTAACTCCAGAGTTCCATTAGACATTACAATACCTTCGCTGTTCTTTTTCTTCAGGTTATTCCATTCGATAACAAAGGACAACTTAAAGAAGCTTTTAACATCAGGTAACTATTGGGAGCTTACTGTTGAGGTAGCCATGTATTAGAATGTTTGTGTTATTTGGCGTCTTCTTTGGCACGTACATCTCCATAACATGAAATCATAATATGTGCTTAAGCTTGATTCATAATTCAAAGCATGTGATAAGCTACAACCTGGAATCATAAACATATAAAACTTTAGGTTAGTTTTACTATAGTTGCATTTGAGAGGAAGTATTCTTTTTTTCGTTTCCCGAACTTTTGTATTTATAGACATTCTTTGCTTATTATGATTGCATCAGTAGTCCGATACTTACTGCTGTGTTTGTATATGAGTTGTTTTCAGGCTAGAAGAACTTCAGGTTTTGGATATCAAGTTTCTATACGGTTGTCCAAAGCCTACAATTGTTGTTCTTTATCAGGTTTGTTTCTTTACAAGGTTTCAATAAATCAAGATCATATTCAATCTTGATAAAAACTGAAGACATAATTATCTTGTGTGCTGTTTGGTTTCAGGATAATAAAGATGCTCGCCATGTAAAAACTTACGAGGTCTCTTTAAAGGATAAAGACTTTGTTGAAGGTCCATGGTCTCAGAATAATCTTGATAATGGGGCTGACTTGCTAATACCAGTTCCACCACCTTTTTGTGGTGTATTAATCATAGGGGAGGAGACAATTGTGTATTGTAGTGCCTCAGCATTTAAAGCCATACCAATAAGACCTGTAAGTCAAGCTGCGATTCTGTATAAAATTTTCTTTTTATGCCCCCCCCCCCCACCCCCCCCCCCCCCCCCCCACCACCACACACACAAAAACACATTACCTTACCATAAAATAAGAATAAAAGATGACTAAAAATGTTTAGTTTTGACTTATGATTATTGTGTCATTTGAACATGTAGTCTATCACTAGAGCCTATGGAAGGGTAGATGCGGATGGTTCCAGATATTTGCTTGGTGACCACAGTGGGCTACTTCACTTGCTTGTGATAGCTCATGAAAGAGAAAAGTGAGTTAGATTGCTGTTTCTTAATTCACACACATATCACTGATTTTTTTAAAGTTATATATGAGTCCATTTTCTATGCTCTGATTGAGGTTCATCTCATGCAATTATTTTCATTTTTATTTTTATGTTTATGATTTTTCTAAAATATGCTTTCTTTATGTTGTTTGCAGAGTCACAGGACTCAAAATTGAGCTTCTAGGGGAAACATCAATAGCCTCTACTATATCGTATCTTGATAATGCATTTGTATATGTTGGCTCGAGCTATGGAGATTCTCAGGTATGTAAACTGCATCATATATTTGTTTTATGTAAATGGTTAATCTGTTTGAGGGTTCTGTTTTCTTCTGTAATATGTAGTTTGTAGCTTCTGCTTCTAAGTTGAATCTGAGATATAGCATGTCATTGAAGCTTTTTGCCCATTGTCCATGGCAGCTAGTTAAGTTGAATGTCCAGCCAGATCCAAAAGGTTCTTATGTGGAAGTGCTAGAAAGATATGTCAACTTGGGTCCGATAGTTGACTTCTGCGTGGTTGACTTAGAAAGGCAAGGTCAAGGCCAGGTTGTAACATGCTCAGGAGCTTATAAAGATGGTTCCCTTCGCATTGTTAGAAACGGAATTGGGATAAATGAACAGGTAATTGTTTTATCTGGTTAATCACTTCTTTCGGTGTTCTGGCGGTACCTTATAAGTTCAGTAACTTATCTTTTATGAAATTTTTCATTGTTAAGGCATCTGTGGAACTGCAAGGTATCAAAGGAATGTGGTCGCTTAGATCAGCAACAGATGATCTGTATGACACTTTCTTGGTTGTTAGCTTCATTAGTGAGACTCGAATACTGGCAATGAATTTAGAGGATGAGCTAGAGGAAACTGAAATTGAGGGCTTTAATTCTCAAGTGCAGACTCTATTCTGTCATGATGCTGTACATAATCAGCTTGTTCAGGTATGCATGATTATCTGTGAAGATCACCATGATCTCAATTACGAGACATCTGATTCATTTTCAGCTTTATATATTAGTTAACTAAAAGTTGTATAAATCCTAATTTAGGTTACTTCAAGCTCGGTGAGATTGGTGAGTTCGATAACAAGAGAGCTAAAACATGAATGGCATGCACCTGCTGATTACTCTATAAACGTTGCAACAGCTAACGCTACTCAGGTGCTATTGGCTACTAGAGGTGGGCATCTAGTGTACCTCGAAATTGCTGATGGACAATTAGTGGAGAAAAAACATGCTCAGTTGGAGTATGATATTTCATGTCTTGATATCAATCCAATTGGTGATAACCCAAATTATAGTAATCTTGCTGCGGTTGGTATGTGGACGGATATAAGTGTCAGAATCTTTTCACTCCCTGATCTGACTCTTAAGACTGAGGAACATTTAGGTGGTGAAATCATACCGCGATCTGTTCTTCTTTGTGCCTTCGAAGGGGTATGCTTATTCTTCTTGAAGTATATTTTTGAGATGTTACATTTTAATTTCTATTTAATAACGACTGTATATTTGCAGATACCTTACTTGTTGTGTGCACTTGGAGATGGTCATCTTTTAAACTTTTTACTGAACACCACAACGGGCCAGTTAACAGATAGGAAAAAGGTGTCACTTGGGACCCAACCAATAACACTAAGAACATTTTCATCAAAGAGTACCACACATGTTTTTGCAGCTTCTGATAGGCCAACAGTTATATACAGCAGTAACAAGAAATTACTTTACAGCAACGTGAACCTTAAAGAAGTCAGTTACATGTGCCCTTTCAATTCTGCTGCTTTTCCCGATAGGTAACATTTTGTATCTTCACCCTTCAAAATTTTATGGTTGTACAGTGATTGTAACATATATTTCCTTTGTGTGGGTAACAGTCTTGCCATTGCAAAAGAAGGTGAGTTGACAATTGGGACAATTGATGATATTCAGAAGCTTCATATCCGTTCTATTCCTCTTGGTGAACATGCAAGGCGTATCTGCCATCAAGAACAGACTCGTACTTTTGCAATATGCAGTTTAAAGTACAACCAGTCAAGCACAGAAGATTCTGAAATGCACTTCATTCGCTTGTTAGATGACCAAACATTCGACTTTATATCCTCTTATTCACTGGACCAGTTTGAGTATGGTTGCTCCATACTCAGTTGCTCTTTCTCAGATGATAATAATGCATATTACTGTGTTGGGACGGCCTATGTTATGCCTGAGGAGAATGAACCAACAAAGGTACGATACTCTAAATACGTAGCTTTATGTGCAAGTCATTGATCTCTTCTTTTGTTTAAGTTGTTTTTAGCAAATTTGATGTATTAATTCATGATTTTGATGCCAAAATAATTTCGTTTAATTTTCCAGATATTTAGGTTTTGAATTTCACAGTCATAACCAAGAAGTTTGTTTTTAGCAAGTTCAGTGATGTGATGGATTTGCATGTCTTCATTTGTGTGTTGATATCATCTTTTTTATCTTCAAGTTATATAACTTTGAGTTGGCAAAACAGATGGGTCAAAACATCTAGATTCTTATATGGTGATTTTGATAGTGCATTTTGTGCAAATTTTGACCAATTGTTTCATTGTAAGCTATCAGATAGGTCAAATTAGGGCTGGGTCAAAACATCTAGATTCTTGTATGGGGATTTTGATAGTACATTTTGTGCGAATTTTGACCAATTGTTTCATTGTAAGTTATCATATTTGTTTTACCCTTCCGACCGTTTAAGATAAAAGATAACCTGAATAGACCCATTTTGATGTAAGTGAGTCAAAAGTTGCCATAAAAAGTACTTAATTATGGTGGTTAGCTCTATATTTGGTAGGTTTTCTATATAACGTGTGTCCAAGTACAATATCATTTTCATATTGTATGTGAGATGAACCCTTTGTCTTTCTCTTGAATTTCACTATTTGTGTCCTTTCTGACACCAATGTATGAATCTTATGGTTTTCTTTTTCGTTTTTATGTCAAATGGTATTGGCCTTTAGCATTGCTCAGGTTTTCCTAATATATAGTTCTTGTCAACAAGTGTAGGGGCGTATTTTGATTTTCATGGTTGAAGATGGGAAGCTTCAGCTAGTGGCTGAGAAAGAAACTAAGGGTGCTGTTTACTCTTTGAACGCCTTTAATGGCAAACTCCTTGCTGCTATAAATCAGAAAATTCAGTTGTACAAGTGGATGCTTCGTGATGATGGTACACGAGAGTTGCAATCTGAATGTGGACATCATGGGCACATACTTGCTTTATATGTTCAAACTCGTGGGGATTTCATTGTTGTTGGTGATTTGATGAAATCCATTTCGTTGTTGATATATAAGGTACCCAACCCAACTGACTCTTCATCTAAATAGGCATATTACAATTGATATCATAATAAATGTGTTAATGCCAAAATGACCACAAATATTGCATACTTATCCCGTGAAGATTTTTGGAATCTTTTTGTTTTGCATCCCCCCCCCCCCCCCCCCCCCCCCCCCTTTCAGAAAAAATAATTTCAGAAAACAACTTATTTAGCTGAAAAATGCATTTTGCGAAACCTGTGGTTATTTTTGTGCAAAACCAATGCTTTTTTGATGGAGTTCCCTGAAAGATAATCCAATGCGACCAATATACCTATAATTGGGCTAGAGTCTAGAGTTATTTCCACCGCTAACATATTTTCTTTGTGTTGCTTATAGCATGAGGAAGGTGCTATCGAGGAGAGAGCTCGTGATTACAATGCCAATTGGATGTCAGCTGTTGAGATACTCGATGACGATATATACCTTGGAGCTGAGAACAACTTCAACCTTTTCACAGTCCGTAAGAACAGTGAAGGTGCCACTGATGAAGAACGTGGTCGTCTAGAAGTAGTTGGTGAATACCATCTTGGAGAATTCGTGAACCGTTTCCGCCATGGTTCACTCGTGATGCGGTTACCTGATTCTGATGTGGGACAAATCCCAACCATAATATTCGGAACCGTTAATGGTGTTATTGGTGTCATTGCCTCACTTCCTCAAGACCAGTACCTTTTCATGGAAAAACTTCAAACAAACTTGAGAAAGGTTATAAAAGGTGTTGGAGGGTTGAGTCATGAGCAATGGAGATCGTTTTATAGTGAGAAGAAAACTGTTGACTCGAGAAATTTCTTGGATGGTGATTTAATCGAGTCGTTTCTTGATCTTGGAAGGAGCAGAATGGAAGAAATCTCAAAAACGATGAATGTTTCAGTTGAGGAACTTATGAAGAGAGTAGAAGAGTTAACAAGGTTGCATTAGTTAGCTCTCAAGGTTTTTCTAGTTCCTAAAAAAACTTTCGTTTAAAACTTTTGACGTGTGAAACTTTGTACCATTTTTTTGTTGGTTTTGTATCATGTTATATCTTGTTGCATAAAGAAACGAAAAGGAGAATGGTCAGGGTGTGCACTTTATTTTGCCTTGTAATAATCAATGGCATTTTACTGTTTATTGTTAGATGTGTGGCGTAGTGAGTGGGTCGGACTAATTTATGATATGTGAGAACAGGTTCGAGTTGATGTTGGTGAATTTTGTTTCATGCTGAAACGGTGTTGGGTTGACGTGTTGACAATTTTCTTTTGGCAGTGGTGCCAACACTAACGCGCCATTAATGTATTCAGAGTTGCTTGGTAATCAGTAGAAATCTAAAATCTGTTTTTTGTTTTTTTAGGTAAATTCTTTTCGGGCTTTTCCAATTGATTATGGCTAGTTTTTTCATGGAAACATTCTTCCTATTCTCGGGTTTACCCGAAGGTAGGGGTATAATCCGTTTACATTCCAACTGCGCCGTACCTCGCTTTGATGTGTTAGGTATTGTTGTTTCTTCAATAAAAACGGTTCTTGATCTTTTTGCTGACTATTTCGTAGGGTCTGAGTTGATCGTCAGCACAGACAAACTATGTAAAGTCTTTTAGTAGGTATCATAGCTGTTTGCAACCTAACACCATCTGCATTTAACTAATTATCTTTTTTATATAATAAAACAAACCCCTAGTGGGTAATTTCGTATTTCGAAAAAAAATATTTCCTTATTAGATAATATTTTAATTATTATTTTTTAATTTAAATTTTTAATTTTTTTTTTGTTAATATACTACACAAGTAGAAGATAAATACAAAAAAATATAGATAAGATGTAATACTGCACAAGTAGAAAATATATAAAAAAAATATAGATAAGATGCAAAGATTAAAATTTTTAATTGATTATCTTTAATAATAAACAAATATAATTAAAAATCATAAATCAAACAAAAAAAGATTAAATTATTTGTTTTTTAAGAAATAAAAATATATCATTAAAAGAAATTAAAAAAAACCCGCGCGTGCGCGGGTATTATAACTAGTATATTTACTATATCATCCACCTTATATTGCGTCTTTTATCAACTCGTTTATGGTTATGATAAAGATACTAGCAGTCAAGTGTATATTTGATTAGATTTGATTTTCTTACAGCAAAGTAATCCATTACTAAAAGAAGCAGGTTTTATCAAGTGTATTGTCGGAGTTTACACAGTGACGAACAAGTATGGCATTAACCTATGTAAACTAATACACTACCCAAAAGTACAGACACATTACTTGACGAGCTTCGGAAATCCATAAAACAACGACGCTAAGTTAATGTACGATGATACTATGTCAACGATTTGAGGGTTAAGGGTTAAGCTTTCTTTATCAAATGTTAAGTTAAGGGGCGTTTGGTTCACAGATTTTAAATTATGTAATTTGAATATAAATAGGATATTTAAAATTCTATCATTTAAAAAGTTTTGTTTGTTTGGTTGACAAAATTTTGGTTAATTGTGGGACAAATGTTTTGGAAACATATGAATTTGACATTGTATAGTGGGATCCAATGTTATGTGGCGTAAGATTTAGACTTTTGGCTTTTCAACACCACTTGTTTGGTATACATACACCACTGAGACACTGACACACACAAAATACCAATTCATGTAACTTTTATAGTGGGCCCACAACTTGATAGGGATATTTTTCCTTTTTCTCATTGTCTTTTTTCTCCATTCTCTCTTTTATACCACTCTCATTTTTCTCTCTTGACTTTTTGAAACTCACCTTCACCAATCAAGACCAGCATCACTGCCTCTGTAACTCTGGACATGCCACATTCGGCGACACCATCAAGCCATCACCACACTGTACAGCCAAACAACCACCACCACTTTTTGGTGCACGAGAACAAACTCACAACAATATGTGTTCCTTAAGACCAAAAACTATACAAGCCAAATCCATAAATCTAAAAATCAAATATCAGCCCACATAAGATTGTGGCGGTTTCTGGTGGTTTTCGGCGACATGGCAAAAGACGGTAGTGATTCCTTGTGGTTTTTCCGGCGAGATTGTGATCGGCCATAGGTTGGCCAGAAATGTTAGAGAAGATAGATCTGGGATATTTAGAGTGCGACTGATGGTGCGGCGGTTGTAATAGTTGTAGCGTGTTGCGGTGCCGCTGTAGTGGTTTGGTGTTGTCTTTGTAGTGGTGGTGGTGATGGTTTGGCGGTGGTAATGGTGGTTTTGAGGATGGAGATGAAGTGTATAGTGTGTGAGAGAGAAAATTGTTTTTAGAGAAAAATAATCTTTTTTTTGCTATTGAAAATGTTAAAAGAAAGGGTGCAATATTTATAAGAAAAAAAAAAATGAAAATAATATTAAAAAGTATGGTTCTGTAGATGGTGTGAGAAATACAGCACCCCCAATAAATCTTGAGTGCTGTGTTTCCCACACCATTTACAGAACTGTACTTTTTAATATTATTTTCATTTTTTCTAACAAATACTCCACCATTTCTTTTAACATTTTCAATAGCAAAAGATATATATATATATATATATATATATATATATATATATATATATATATATATATATATATATATATAGGGGGCCATTCATGTGAGAAATCTAATTTTTGTGAGAACGCGAGAACTAATCTTAATCACTCATTTTATCCTCCTTAAACTTTGATCTAATGACTATTATTAGCTAACTTTTTTTTTGAAAAATTTCCAAAAATTTTCAAAAACAATTCGAAAAAATTCAAAAAAATTTCGAAAATTTTTTAGAAAAATTTTCAAAAAATTTTCGAAATGTTTTTTGAAAAATTTTCAAAAAACTTTCGAAATTTCGATTTTTTTTTTCACATGTGGCGAAAAAAAAATTTACATGCGACGAATTTTTTTTCACATGTGATGATTTTTTTTTCACACGTGACAAAAAAAATTTCGTGAAAATTTCAAAATTTTTTTTCACTTGTGACGGAATTTTTTTTTCACATGTAACGAATTTTTTTTTCACACGTGGAAAAAAATTTTCTTGAAAATTTCCAAATTTTTTTTCACATGTGACGAATTTTTTTTTTTCACATGTGATGAAAAAAAATTTACATGCGACGAATTTTTTTTTTCACATGTGACGAATTTTTTTTTCACACGTGACAAAAAAATTTTGTGAAAATTTCCAAATTTTTTCACACGTGACGAAAAAAAATTTCGGAAAAAAAAAATTTGAAAAAAAAATTTTTGCGAAAAAAATTTTGGATTTTTTTTTTCGAAAAAAAAAATTAAAAAAAAAATTTCGAAATTTTTTTTTTTTCGAAAAAAATTGTCAAAAAAAATTTCAAAAAAAAAAATTTCGAAAAAAAAATTTTTGAAAAAAAAAAAGATACATGTTAATATGCTTATTGTACAAGCTAGTGAAACATATAAATCTTCATTTTTTTTTTTTGAACTGCTAATTTATAAAAAGCTAGACGGAACTAGCAAAGAAAAACAAGGAGATTACATACGCGGGTTTTGCATCCACGCATTCCAATTGAATCTACTCTTACGATTTCTATTACATATCCAATCAAATGAGTAAATGACTACCAAATCAAAAATCTGATGTTTTTTAACTCTTGAGCCATCAAATACCACCGCGTTCCGATACAACCAAAGAATCCATATTGTTGCAACACAAGTTGTGTTTAGGATCCTCTGCTGCGTAGGCCCACTTCCTTGACCATCAATCCACTGAAACATGTCTTCAACATTAACAAACTCCGGAATATCTAACTCCAACCACACCCCGATTCTGAACCATAACTCAACAGCTACATTACATGCAAAAAACACATGGTTAATGTCTTCTACATTACAGTGGCAACCTGGACATAGCAGAGAGTCAATATCAATTCCGCGTCGGTCCAGATTTGAACGAGTAGGTAGCCGGTTTAAAAAAGCTCTCCACACAAACACATTCACCTTGATCGGAAGAACATTACACCATCGAGTCACCGTAGGAGCACCCGGAAGACGTTTAACATCAAGACTATTTCTGACCGATCGGACCGTGAAAGTTTCTTCATCTTCAAACTCCCACTGCCAAATGTCTTGTTCTAAGTTAAGATTGATTATTTGAAGACATGCCATTAATTGATCATGTTGAGTTTGTTCCACCCCACCCCGGATATCTCGTCGCCAACTAATATTCCACCCTTGGGTGGACCAGTAATCGCTAATAAAAGCATTCCTATTAGAAGCTAAAGCAAACAACCTAGGAAATGTTGCTTCTAAAGTTCCCTCACCACACCACATCTCCTTCCAAAATCTAGTATTCCTGCCATTCCCCACCTTTCTCCTAAACGCCGAATTCGGAATTAAATCACGCCTATGAAGCTCCATGGATGCCTTCACAATACCAGTCCACACCCCACTTTTAGGAGGTGTTGTTCCACCATTTAAGAATCTACCTTCTATGCCATGACAACTTTTTATTAGCTTCACCCATAGCATATCGTTGCCATTTAGAAATCTCCAACGCCATTTTAAAAGTAAAGCTTGATTAAATGCCCAAAGACTACCAACATCAAGCCCTCCTTTTTCTTTGGAATTTAAAATAGAATCCCACTTAACCCACTGAATTTTCTTCTCATTATCATCAATGCCCCAAAAGAATCTAGCTCTCATCGATTCAAGTTGTTTATTGACTTGCACCGGGATAGGAAACAACGATAGATAATATATTCCGAGACTTCCTAACACGGACTTAACAAGAGTAAGTCTCCCGCCAATCGACATCAATTTAGATTTCCAATTCGCCAACCGTTTCTTAAACTTAACTATCAAAGGTCTCCAAGAATTAACCCGATACATTCTTTCACCAACAGGAAGTCCGAGATACCTAAATGGAACTGAATCAGCCCCACATCCTGTACACGTAGCTAAGTCTTGAACTTCATTCTCTGCAACACCAAGCCCATATAATTTTGACTTTTGAAGATTTAATTGGAGCCCAGAAGCCAAATAGAAAATGTTAAGTATTCGAATCAAGCACTCAACATTATCTCGGTCCCAATCGCCCATGAAAATTGCATCGTCTGCATAGAAGAGATGTGACATTACAATTGGTGAACTCCCCACAGCTACCCCTCTAAACTGAGAATATTGAACCGCATCTTCTATTAGAATGTGTAATCCTTCCATGGCCAAAATAAACAAAAACGGAGATAAAGGATCTCCCTGTCGAAGACCCCGGTGAAGCTGAAACTCTATAGTTGGGCTACCATTCACTAACACGGAAGATCTCACAGAAACTAGGCACCCACGAATCCACTTCCTCCACTTATCACCGAATCCCATAAACTCAAACATACAATCTAGGTAGTCCCAAGAAAGCGAATCATAGGCCTTCTCGAAATCAACTTTAAGCATCATCATCTTCTTTTTATTTTTTCTCGCCCATGTAACGATCTCATTTACCATTAAAACACCATCTGTAATTTGTCGACCCTTTATAAATGCCGATTGCTCTGGGCTAACTATCGAATCAACCACCTTAGCCAACCTATCGGCTAACAGCTTTGCAACAATCTTATATTGCATACCTATTAAACTAATAGGTCTGTAATCTTTTATATTAGTCGGGTTCTCACATTTTGGGATTAGAGTAATAAAAGATGCGTTGCATCCTGGCGTAATAACCCCAGATTCATAAAACTCATGAACAAACTCTACAACCTCCGTTCGAAATTGATCCCAAAATCTTCTAAGAAAGCGAAAAGAAAACCCATCGGGACCTGGCGCTTTATCACACCCACACGCCCACACTACATCATGAATCTCTTGATCCGAAAATGTTCTTTCTAGCATATCAACCTGAGTATTAGTCAAGCTTTTATATTGTTGACTTCTATTCGACGGCCGAATACCAGAGAAGGATTTAAATTTATTAGCATAATGCTCCCTAAAAGCTTCTTTTACCAATTGTGGATTAGTTACCCAATCCCCATCAATAGCTACACCTGTGATATTTTTTTTCCTTCTCTTTCTTTTCAACAACCCGTGGAACAGTTTAGTATTCTCATCACCTTCCTTAATCCATTTTTTCTTAGACTTTTGAGCAATATCCTTTAATACGATACGGTCCAACTCCATCGCCTTGTGCAACAGGTCTCTTCTTTCAGACATAATATCATCCGAACCTTGGCCATCGTCTATCATCTGATCAATCTCACCAAGTCTACTTTCTAACACCTTACGTTGACCCATTTGATCACTCCTCTTCTGAGCATACCACAATTTAATCTTGCTTTTAACAAATTTAAGTTTATTTTTTAACACCACACACTTACTGTCCCCTTCATCTGGTTGAAATTCCATGCAAGAATTCATCACCATTTCGTCAAATCCGTCCATCTCCATCCATGAATTGAAGATCTTGAAAGAATTAGGCCCATAATCATTCCGCTCCTCTTTTAATAATAACGGGCAATGGTCGGAACGCTTTCTATCCAAAGCCAAGCACGTCAAATTTGGGGACCTATCGACCACAGCTTCCGAAACCAAAAATCTATCTAACCGACTCATTTTATTACCCGAGCTATTCACTCTAGAAAACTTCTTACCACCCATCGGAATGTCTATTAATTCAGAATGATCAATAAAATCATTAAATGCCTCAGCTGATCTATGACAAAAACTAGTTCCTGATCTCTCCTCAACACAACGGACCACATTAAAGTCTCCAAAAACAACACAACCACCCGCCGTTCTATTCACAATAGTCGCCAAGTCATTCCATAAAGCTCGTTTCCGATTAATATCTTGAGGAGCATAGACATTAATCATAGTACATTCCATATCTAAAGTTGACCAAATACCCTCCACAAGAACCATGTTATCGGTACACTGCACCTTTTTCTTCACAAAAACAGTAGGATCCCATATAGAAATAATCCCTCCCGAACAACCACGAGCTGTACTACACGCAAAATCAAAATTACTGTTACCCCACATGCTTCGAATTTTGAACAGATCAACTTTCGTCATTCTCGTTTCTTGTAACCCAATAAAATTAACATCATTTTTTTCGCAAATACTTCTCACCCATCCTCGTTTGGCTGTTGTATTCAGCCCGCAAATGTTAAGAGAAACACAAATCATAGGAACATCGTCTCACCATTCCTACCAATCATCTGTATAAGATCTTTTTGAGCCGGTGTAACATCATATCCCAATATTTTTCCAAGCTCTATATACCGATTCAACTCCTCCATTCCATCCATCTCTGGGCTTATCCTTTTCTTTCGTAAATATTCATGAGAGTCCATACTCCATGCCTTCCTTACTCTTTCTGATTTAGAATGCCATGAGCTCCTCGATCCCTTGGAACGAATCGGAGAGAATTTCATTCCACCAAAGCCCGGTGGTATAGATGAATCACCTGTAGATTTTGTAGCTCGATGCGATGCTCCCCCCTCTTCACTACTGTTACCATCCACATGTTTTTCTATCTTAGACTCGTCGTTTCTTTTATTGAGATCATCCCCGTCCCCACCTGCAGAAGACGTGATGAAAAGTTGGTGGAGAACAAGATAACATAGGTACTAAAGAGAATATGATACATGGAACTTGCAAACATATAAATCTTCATACAATTAATATGAGTTTACCTTTTATATTGTATACATGGTTTTTAAAACTGGACAGTACAACGAACTAATTTCCCAAACAGTTCCAGATTTTTGGTGGTTTTTTGTAGTTTTGTCCGATTCAGCTGACGAGTTCTGGATCAACTGGTTCCGGATGAACCGGCCAATCCAGTTATCAAAACATTAGTTGTATATCTCTTAACTCCATAATATTATCATCATTCGTCACAAAGAACATATAATACATTACTCGCATAAAAATTTATTTACGGGGTACCCGCCGCCGCAACGCGCAGGTATTCTGCTAGTCTTAACTAAACACAATATTTAAAAATATTTAAAATGCAATTTCCTTGAAACTCCTCCAATATACTTGAACCAAAAAGCCTCTAAGTGAAATATGTGATAAATTTGGCAGAACTTTGTAATTCCCATGTGTTTACTTTTCATCAAGTTGTTTGTTTCTATGTTTTTTTCTTACTTATTTGGCAATTGTTGGACTTTCGTATGTTGATCTCAAAAACACAATTATATTCGACATGATACATTAATAGGTTTCATTTTTCGTTTTATTGCATAAGATATAACATTATCTATTTTTTTTTACTTTTCTTTAAAACGCTCATGAATTTAGTGGCGGAGACAAAGGGGGGTCCGGAGGGTCACGTGACCCCGGCGAAAAAAATTGTAGTGTAAATTTTCGAAAATATTTGGCTATTTTTGTAATTCCCCCCTCCCCTGGACCAATTTTTAGTGTAGTTTTTAAAAATTATCATATTTTGGCCCCTCGACAAAAAAGTTCTGGCTCCGCCCCTGCATGAGTTTCACGAGTATTTTTTAACCGGTGATAATAGATAATAGATAACAAAAATCATGGGTAATAATGACAACAATTTATGAATTTAATATGCACAAAAATTTAACGCGTAGCAATGGACTGTGACAGATCCAGGACGATAATTGACTAGGTTTACAAATTTTATTTTACTTAATTAAAATATAGTAACTGAACAAGTAAGAGACGGAACGAGACCAGATGTATTCACAAAGACTTAAATAAGACAATAAAGACATTTTGTATCATGGTCGGGTGTTCACAAAATCGGGTAATACTCACAGGAACCGAAATCAAATAGAACCAAATTTGTAACTGAACCGAATTTGCCAAAATCGAGCCTAACCAAATTAATTATTCGATTTTTGGTTTGAATATTGTTTTGACCCAATAAAAACAAAAACCGGATTCGTATAAATATATATATTTTTTATTTTTCATTATACTATCGATAATGCAAAAAAGGTCAATTTTGAAAAGTGAAAAAACTTAATTTGGTCAAACAAGAAAAGTTAACACACTTGAAAGCTTGTGGCATTTGAAAAGTATTAATTGACTTTCAAACTAATTTAAGGTTGGTAGCAATGGACCAGTTTAAATCGGTTGGTCGTGTCCCATGACCGATTTGGACATTGGTTGACTCCTTTGTGGAGTGTTGTGGCAATATCGGTTGAAAGAAGCCAAATTTGTCAATCGGTTGTTCTCACAACCGATTATTTGCACATGTACATTTGATATTAACCAAAAAAAAAAAAAAAAAAAAAAAAAAAAAAAACTCGATCATCGACTGTGGCACTTGGGTCATGTCTGGTTGCTGAAGAGAGAAAACTGACGTAGCAGCCGGAAAGATGATGCAATATGGGTCACCACTATGCCCAGCCTAAGGACATCTATTTGTGCATTTTTTCCATTTAATTTGAATTTGTTCCGTTTGTAAAATTTGAAAATATTATATTTTTTGAAATGAGTTATAAAATACGACAGAACTGAGCTAAAGTTTGAAAATTGATTTATAGGTTAAATTGGATTTCAAAATATTATATTTAATTTTCAAATTCACAAACTTTTATTTTATTTTTTCGCTATAAAATTTCGTCATTATTATACAAAGAAAAAACAATCAAAACTCGGCCGTCCCCTTAATTCCATTCTGACCGGCTTTTGGGAAGCCCGTCCCCACCATATATATATACTAGAAAGGTGCCCGTGCAATGCGGGGCGGATTGTTGGGGTGAAGAGGAGGGAGGTGAGGTGGTGGAAAGTGGTTGTTGGGGTGGTTGTTGAGGTGGTTATAAATTGTTGGGGGTGATTGTTAGGGGTGGTTGTTTTCATAATTAGTAAGTAAAAGTCTGAATTTTTAAGCATTTCTAATTATAGAATAGTCCCAAATAGTAGTATAGATAACTTTTTTCAAAAAGTACCCGCTCAGTGTCCCTCTCGCTCTCTCTCTCATAACCGAATAACAAACAAACTGTTGTAGGGTTTACAGTACCAAATGATCCTACAATCAATCAAGCTAATTGAATAAATTAAATGAGCGCGTATAATTACGTAGTAACGGCTCATAAGCCAACGGCTGTGACTCATTCATGTGTCGGCAATTTCACCGCTTCTCACGAGCTCAATCTCATTATTGCGTATGTCTTTTTATCTATTATTTATTTAATTGAGCTATTGTTACATTTGAATTACTTATTTTTTATAAGAAGCTGAGAAAATAGGTACCGTTTAGTTGTATAAAATTTTTCCTCTTTTTCAGTTTCTAAATTCATCGAGAAGGGAATGATTTTTCTTTCTCTAGTAGAGAAGAGTTGAGAATTTTAAAAGCCTGTTTAGTTTAGTTTAGTTGGAGTTATTTTTTCTTTTTTAAAAATGATAAGAAGATTACCTCAACTTGCGGTGGCGACGATGGCCGACGGTTGAGGATAACACGAGAGATTAGAGGTAGAATGGTGTACGTGTTTTTTTTTGGAGTTAGAGAAAAAAAAATGGGAAAGAAAAAAGTGAGAATGGTAGAATGGGCTTTTGAATTTCTTAGTTAAAATTTAGAAAATGAGAATTTTATTTTTTTTGAAAATTGTTTGGAAAAAAGTGCGACTAAACGCGTTTTCAGTTTTTTCATTTTCTTATGAAAAATTTCTTGGAAAAATGGAGAATTTCTCTCCAACTAAACGCACCCTTAGGGCTTTAATTTATTTTGTGACTTAAGAGACTGTATTTTATATAATTAGGGGGAGTTTGCAGTGGCGGAACCAGGGTTAGAAGTGACCATGGGTACAATTAGTAACATTTCATCCGTCCCGTGATACCGCCGGATGACCCCTAGTTTCGCCACTGGTTTTTGGATTTGCTTTTTTAGGGGGATTTCAGATTTGTTTAAGCTTATATGTGGCTTATGAGCTTATTTGCGGCTTATATTTCATAAGCACCAATTTTGCGGCTTATTTTGAGACTTGTGGGCTTATATAAGTTTATTATGATATAATAAGCTTATATAAGCCCATGAATTAAGCCGGAAATTGAGGCTTATGAAATATAAGCCGAAATCAAAAAAGCTCGTAAGCCCATATATAAACTTAAACAAACACCCCCTTAGCTTATAAATAAGTACCTTTTTATAGTTGTTAGCCGGTTTAAATGCAAGCGGTTCTGGAAATAGTGTTTCGGTTTGCTTGTTTTTTAAATTTTAATCGAATTCGTTTGTTAAGGTCTTAGGCTAGGTAAAGAATTGTTTTAGTTTCAGTTTGAGTTAGCACTTTGTGGATGTTTGTTTAGGCTTATTTCATGGGCTTATGTAAAAGGTGAAAAGCCGATAAGCTCAATTTTTATGGCTTATGAGCTAATCAACTCAACTAAGCTACAAAACCAAGTTGATAAGCTCATAAGCCATATAAAGTGAGCTTATTGGCTATTCAACTTTTAGGTAAGGAAATCAAATAAGCTTAGACAAGCATCCCCTTTTAAATAAGCAGCTTCCCTACCCGCTTATCAGAAAATGCTTATTTTACCTAAAAATAAGCAGATAAGTCTCTAGAGTATAAAAATGATATAGTGGGAATTGGGACACGGCTTTTAAATGTTGGTTTCGCGTTTGATTAATACTGCGGTTGACCGGAGAATTTATAGTTTATCGGGAAATTTATTGCAAGTTAAAAAGATACTGCAGGAAGTATGTTTGTATGTTTACGCATAAGCTATGTTACCTGGTTACTCTATGGTTGTTATCTCTTGGAGTTTTAGGAAATTTATTTTTTTATGTAGAAGAGCGTTGTGCGAGCTGCGGAATCTTGAGACTCATTTTGTATAACGTGTAATTTTTTTATTCAGGAAATGTACCCGTATAGAGATTCATTTACTTACTCCTTCAGGCTTGCAGGTGCGTTTGTACTCTTTGATTTACTTTATCTATAATCCGTGTACATTCAGTACTCTTTGGTGCATCTTTCTAGTAGCATTAAGAAATTCAGTTGGAAAGTTAGACCATCCTCTATTCACTGGGTATCGAAACCCTTTACCCAAAAAAGTTAGACCATCCTAACAAGATGCTAAGTTTTAGTTTGGCTTTGCTGTTGGAGGGAACGGTTTACAGAATTTTGTTGATGTAGTTTCCAAAATTTTCTCCAACATACGTAGAAGGAGAATAGATATTCTATATAGACAATCGTAAACACCAATTTAGCTAATCAAATAGTACATGCATGATGCTTAGAATGAAAAGGATACATGATACTGTTTCTACATGAATATTTGTCTTGTATGATTGTATCCCATACATTGATTAGCTTCCTTACATGGCTATGCACGCGCAGATTATTTATGACATTATTCATATTCTCGGTTAAGTATCTTAGATATGACAAAGAATTCAATATTTCATAAATGACACAAATTAGTAAGACTATAGAACTACAAAGGTGTAAAACTGTGATGTGTAGTTTACTCACACTCAAGCTTTGATTGATCTGCACAAGTTGCTATTGTACCCTTGGGATGCATTTTTATAAAAGTATATGCTGCATAGTCTTGTCATCCCTCTACTGCAAAGCCAATTGAGACTTACTACTATTATTAGAGAGAATTATATACCATAAATCACAACGCAAAGGCTAAGTGGCAATATATAATACTATATTGATCATGCAAGAAATCAGAATGTAAGCCACTTTTTGGGCTGGCTAATGGGCTATACAATAATGGGCAGGTTAATCAGACATGCTTTAGTACCAAATTAAAATGTTAGTGATTATCATCCCGTGACTGCTACTAATAAATATGCCGTATGACCATATTAGTGGGTCATGTCTTCATAAATCATGATGCAAAGATAAATCAAAACACACTAAATGTAGATGGTTCATGTGCTAAAATATCAGAACATGTTTATATAGAGTTTACAAAGTAGTACGTGAATGTTCACATAAATATAAAAGTTTAAGCTGAAGTTATAGTGTATTCTCTTTTAAACTTTGGATTTCTTTAAAACACTAAATGGAGATGTTTAGGAAGAATCTTTCTGTAGATATTTAGCATATATGATTTAGTTGTGAATGTCTTTATGCAGCCTATGTTGGATGTGCCAATATACGGAAGAATCTCAACCCTTGAACTGTTCCGTCCTCATGTGAGTCAAGATGTTTGACAGTTTTTAAAGTGCTTTTAAAGTTTTAATCTATAATTGATTTATTTTGTCACTCATTTTGTCTTATTTGTGTATCTTCTTGCTTTATGAAGGGTGAAACACAAGACCTTCTGTTTGTTGCAACAGAAAAATACAAAATTTGTGTTCTTCAATGGGATGTTGATGCCAATGAGGTTATTACAAGGTTTGATCCATCACAAAGTTTTTTTTTTTTTTTTTTTTTTTTTTTTTTTTTTTTTTTCTTCTTTTTTATTTTATTTATTTAATTTTTTGTTGAGGAACATACTTTGTATATTTTTGACAAAAGGAAGTCTTATGACAATATCTACTTATAACTAGATAGGAAAATGTTTTTCTATGGAGATGTTTTGTAATGCATATTAACGATAAATAAATAATGATATGTCCTTCAACTGCGATCATATCTTGTTGTTGATCATTATACCAATAAATATTAACCATTGAAATTTCTGCCTTTTTAGAGTGATGGGTGATGTCTCAGATAGCATAGGCAGACCTGCAGACAATGGCCAGGTACATATTAAGCTGTTTGAGTATACATTATTTTATAAACAATAAACCAAGTTTTGATTTTTCTAATGTCTTATTTTTCTACCTCTTTGGCTTTGTAGATAGGCATAATTGACCCTGATTGCAGACTCATTGGACTCCATCTGTATGATGAACTATTTAAGGTAGTTGCACCTGATTTAACTTTTATATATTTTCAACTTCAGAGGTCCTTTAGACTACAGTACATTCAATGTTATTTTTCTTTTAGGTTATTCCATTCGATAACAAAGGACAACTTAAAGAAGCGTTTAACATCAGGTAACTATTGGGAGCTTACTGTTGAGGTTGCCATTTATTAGAATGTTTGTCTTATTTGGCGTTCTTCTTTAGCACGTACATCTCCATAACATGAAAATCATAATATGTGCTTAAGCTTGATTCATACGTCAAAGCATGTGATAAGCCACAACCTGGAATCATAAACATATAAAACTTTAGGTTAGTTTTACTATAGTTGCACTTGAGAGGAAGTACTCTTTTTTTCGTTTCTGGAACTTCTGTATTTATAGACGTTCTTTGCTTACTATGATTGCATCAATAGTTAGATACTTACTGCTGTGTTTGTATATGAGTTGTTTTCAGGCTAGAACTCCAAGTTTTGGATATCAAGTTTCTATACGGTTGTCCAAAGCCTACAATTGTTGTTCTTTATCACGTTAGTTTCTTTACCAGGTTTCTATAAATTAAGATCATATCCAATCTTGATAAAAACTGAAGACATAATTATCTTCTGTGCTGTTTGGTTTCAGGATAATAAAGATGCTCGCCATGTAAAAACTTACGAGGTATCTTTAAAGGATAAAGACTTTGTTGAAGGTCCATGGTCTCAGAATAATCTTGATAATGGGGCTGACTTGCTAATACCAGTTCCACCACCTTTTTGTGGTGTATTAATCATAGGGGAGGAGAAAATTGTGTATTGTAGTGCCTCAACATGTAAAGCTATACCAATAAGACCTGTAAGTCGAGTTGCGATTCTATATGAAATTTCTTTTTATGCCCCTCCACCCCACCCCAGCCCACCTTAAAACAAAAATAAAAGATGACTAAAAATGTTTATTTTTACTTATGATTATATTGTCATTTGAACATGTAGTCTATTACTAGAGCTTATGGAAGGGTGGGTGTAGATGGTTCCAGATATTTTCTTGGTGACCATAGTGGGCTACTTCACTTGCTTGTGATAGCTCATGAGAGAGAAAAGTGAGTCAGATTGATGTTTCTTAATTCACACACATATATCACTTTTGTAAAGTTATATGAGTTCATTTTCTATGCTCTGATTGAGGTTCATCTCATGCACTTAATTTTATTTTTATGTTTATGATTTTTCTAAAATATGCTTTCTCTATGTTATTTACAGAGTCACAGGACTCAAAATTGAGCTTCTGGGGGAAACATCAATAGCATCTACTATATCGTATCTTGATAACACATTTGTATATGTTGGCTCGAGCTATGGAGATTCTCAGGTATGCAAACTACATCATATATTTGTTTTATGTAAAACGGTTAATCTGTTTGAGGGTTCTGTTTTCCTCTGTAACTTGTAGTTTGTAGTGTTTGCTTTAGAAGTTGTGGTCATTAGTAGTCTATGGATCTTTGTAACGGGTATAAGTGTGTATAGACTAGTTAAGGGTTTATGGGCTTAGTTTAGTCAAGATAGTCCATGTAGAAAGCCCATCAAAGCCCAAGATTATCTTTTTTAATACCTTATATATGCCTAAGCTAGGAGGCGTGAACTTCATTTTACCATGTTACATTCTCTCAAGTTCCTCCGACTCTCTCTAGAATTCTCTCTTTCTCTCTCTAGGTTGAGGTTCTCATTCTAAAACCTCTCTTTGATCATTCTTGTGTGTGTTTTGATACTTTGTGGAGACCTACAATTGGTATAAGAGCCATATGATGATCTAGGAGTGTGTGTTTTCGAAAGTCATATAAAAGATTGCACTCTTTACCGAGTTCGTGCCTTAGTGTTCAAAATGTGACCTTTTTTGCTTCAAAGATCGTCTTTTCATGGAATATATCATAAAATGAGACCTTTTTGTTAATGTGTTTTGTGTTTTTGAAACAATTTGTGCAAAAAGATTTAAGGAAAAACTCACTTTTTAAGTTTTCTGGTCATTTTTATATGTTTATTGTTCTAAATGAAAAAGCTTTTAAAACATTACATTTTTACTATTGAAATCATGAAAAAGCATACCCTAAACTTTTGCTATTTAAAAATAAATACACAAAACCCTGTTTTTTAGTATCCCTAATCCTAAACACACAAATCTCAGCCGCTTCTTCTCACTCCTTGCAGTCACACACACGAATAACAAATCACAAAACCAAATCTCTTTATTTATGCTCAACGAATCACAAGCAAAAATACCCTTATCTTCTTCTTTAACTTCGAGCAACAAACAACCGTTTGAGTTCGAAAATCACTGAATTGTTCGAAATGAAGATGAAGTTGTCACGAATTTTAGATCTTTAAAATAAGATCTCGGGTACTTGTTTTTCGTTTTTTAGATCGATTTTGACCATGACCAATAAATTTGACCGACATGTGAATTCCGGTGGTGGTGGACCCTGCCTAGCCTTAAACAAAAGCATGCGTCGCTTAGGGTTTAATTATAAACCATGCGTCGCTAGGGTTTAATTATTCGGTGGTGGTGGACCCCGCCAACCGCCATGGCACCAATATATCGGCCGCCATGACCGATATTTACAACACTCGAGTCTGAATAGAAAATAAAAGAATTAGAAACATTATTGTAAAAACGGGTCAATCGATTCAAACGATTCATATGCTCACCCCCCAAGCCGAACTCGGTTTACAATAGTGAAAAACCAAATTGTTTATACAATGAAACAAGCTCAAACAAGCTATCTCAAACAAGCTCAGATGAAACAAAATTGTTTATACAATGAAAAACCAATTCTAAAATATGATGAGATTTATGTGTATGATTGTGAGGAAACATTGCAACTCGATGATGAGAGTCGATCTAAAATGAAAGAAATGGATTGAGAAATAAAACCAATAGCTTATTTAAAGTTCAACAAACTTCTTGAAATTTTTGTTCCACAAAAGAAGAAATCCAAAGAACAAGTCTTCTTTTCAAATGTTTTCAAAAAGTCAAATGTTCCAAAAACAGTTTCAAAACCGGTTTTAGTAGTTAAAAAGGTTGACTGACAAACATGTTTTCGTAAACAAAGAGGTGTCCTCAAACGATACTCCTAAACATAGTGTTGCGAGAGGATTTCGTAATGATGTTAAAAGAAAGGATTGAGTCACTTCAAAAGATTGTTCAAACTGCTAACACATGGAACTCCGGTTTTCATTAAGAAATTAAAATGGTTTTTGACAAAGAAAGTGCTCGTGTTGTTAATAACCTTAACGGGATAGTAATTCATTTTGAAACAAATTTTTTAAAAGAAGCATTTTGTTAAGGGACTATGAATCACTTGAAGAGGAAGCTGACGAATCACTTGAGAAAATTAAACATTTTGAAAAAGAAAATGATCGTCTCTTAGACGATGTATGATGAAATATATAATTTTTGAAGTTTCCTTGGGGATATATGTAAATGCCCCATCTACTGATTTGTCTCATGACGAAAGCCTCATCGACCAAGTCTTGGTTATGGCATCGACCTCTATCTCATCTAAACTTTGATACTATAAACCAACTTGCTAAAGATAATATCGTCATTGGTTTGCGTAAATTTAAATATACCAAAGAAGACCACATGTATCCTTCATGTGAGCTAGGTAAAAGCAAGAGAGCTACATATAAACCAAAACTCGTACCAAGTTCGGAGGAGAGGTTACATATGGACTTAGGAGAGTTGAAAGCATTAACGGGAAGAAGCATATTTTGGTTATCGTTGATGATTTCTCCAGATATAATTAGATATAATGGGTTCATTTCCTTAGGTCTAATGATGAAGCGCCGGGTACGATTATCAAGTTCTTAAACCGCACCTTGGTGGAAGCTCCTCGCACAATGCTGAACTTTTCTAGTGCTCCGTTATTCTTATGGGTTGATGCCGTTGCTACCACATGCTTTTCGCAAAATCGTTTCGTAATCCACACCAGATTCAACAAAACACCCTATGAGCTTCTCCACAAACGAAAACCAGATATCACTTATCTACATGTGTTTGGTGCTCTTTGTATGCGATGAATAATCGTGAAGATCTAGGAAAGCTCAAGGCTAAAGGTGATATTGGAATCTTTGTTGGTTATGCTACTCACTCGAGGGCTTATCGAGTTTACAATAGAAGGATAAGGAGAATCATGGAGACCATGAACATCAAGGGTCGTAAGGAGCTACTTGAGCATTTTGGGAGCTACATGCTTTTTATATTGAGAAAAACAACCCTTACTAAAAAGAAGCCTTGTTTGGAAGGATAAACTTCAAACTTTTATGTTAGGAAAATAGCTACAATCTTAAACGCTATATTAGAAAGCGTTCTAAATTTCTTAGAGCTTTTTAAAATTGGAGTTACTTACATGTCCTCTAAGTATTTAACATCAGAGTATTCAAGTGTAAAAACTATTAAACGTGCCACTACTTGTTACCATTAGATGCTTCTTCTATGTTGTTTATCTAAAACTCTAGTCTTCTTCATCGCAATATCTTTTATACTAGTAATAAATTTAACTTTGTCTTATATTATCTTCAGTTAAACTTTACGTAGGTAGTGTCAAACTTTTTGTACAACTTTAGAACTTAATTGTAAAGTTATCGTTATTGTGTCAAACTTCACGATGTCCGTAACTCGTAAGTAGTGTCAAACTTCATGATGTTTGTGGCTATGAAACAAACACTGAAAATATCTCTCAAAGAACATCTAATGAGATGAAACGAATCCGGAATGATATTGCTTGCATCAATATGGAATGCACGTTGTCAATGACTATTACAAGCATGTTGTCTTAAAGCACTACGATTATTATTTTATGTTTTACATTTAATGAGTTTATTATTTTTATGTTTTACATGTGTTTACAATTATAGATATGTCCTTTTATGTTATTTTACATTTTATAATTATAGTTAACAACTTACAAAACACTTTTATTGAATAAGAAGATACAACTTGTACCAAACACTTTTATTGAATAAAAAGATACAACTTGTAGCTCATGTTAACAACTTACAGTTGCTTACAACCTAAACTTCAGAGCTTGTAGCATACAGCTTACACTAGTTTTGCCAAACATACCCTAAGTTCGATGAAATCTCGGCAATGGCTCAATCAACATTCACAATTGAAAAACCATCTAAAAGTGACTTGAATAATTTGTTCGAGACGATGTATGATGAATATATGGGTAACCAAATGACCTACAATTGCTCCCGGTGCACCTCATACTCAAACGACACAAGATGCATCTACTAATGTTGAAGCTGAAGCACCTGACACCTACAAATTCATCTATTGAAACTCTAAATATTTCAATCACTTCACAGAATGTTGACGAGCAAACAACACTACAACAAGAAGATGAAGTAGAAAATGCAAATGATGCAGGATTGGAAGATGATAATTTCATTAGCCCGTTTGGCACACCGTCCACGGAGTCGATTGAATCGTCTTCTAGCTATCATGATTCGTCCAACATGCACACATTCTATAATCCGTGTCCTTCTAAGTATCAATGGACCAAAGATTATCCAAAGGAACAAATAATCGGATATCCATCGAAACATGTAGTCACCAAAGGATGTGTTTCTATGAGCGAAATAGAACCAAACATGGTGAAACAAGCAATGACGGGCTCTTATTGGATTGAAGCCATGCAAGAAGAAATCCACTAATTCGATCGTTTGGAAGTCTAGGAATTGGTAGAAAGACACGCAAACAAGACGATCATTGGACTTAAATGGATCTTCAATTATTCTTTGTCAAGACGGATTATCAATTGGCTGATCTTTTCACCACAAAGGTTTTAGATGTTGATGAAATGCCTTGGAATGTGAAGCCTAACTCCACAAGAGTTGGACCGTCTTGCAAAACTACTATCAAAAGCTTTATTGTAAATATTTTTTCAAAAACAAAATACAAAACCAACAAAAATACTTCCACACTTAAAAAATGAAAAATACAGAATGTTATCCTCACGACATGCCTCTCGTTAAAATTCAATACTATTTACGTTTCTAGAAATGTTGTTTAACAATAACACGGAAATGTAAATATACTTTGAGCGAGAGTTCTCTTTCTAAAAAATGTTTTAACATTTTTCAAAACATGTTGGTTCTAGAATTCTTTTGACTTATGGACAAATAACTGGGACTTCAAATAAAGGAAAGTGTTAAGAAAAACGGGTGTTACATGTTTACTACAAGTATCCTAACAACGAGAAAATAACTTTGGGTTTTGAGCTATTTCATAAAACATTCAAAGTTTTAAGCTCAAAACAATGGTTGTTGATTAAATTTCACATCAACACCCGGGATTTTCAAAGAAAGGACCCTAGTGTACGTTTAAGTGGGCTAATCCTATTAAAAGGAGAGAAATGTTCTCAATTTTGAGCACAATTTATTCAACATTTTCCAAAAAGATTTTCAAAATCCGTGCTCAAAATTTCAAACATTACTCCCTCGAATCAACCAAAGTTTACAATTACTTTATTTTTGAGGGGGAGTATTAAAACGTTCCAAAATAAATCATGCGATCTGTTTCTCCCCTTTTGCTTTCCAAAAGAACATATCTTTTAATCAATTGATATAAAAAATATCAAAGATATGCTATTTTTGAGGGGGAGAAAATGTGATTAAAAGAGCTTGAAATGTCTTTGACTAAAGTGCATAAACCTTCAAAGTGTTAAAAAACTTACTTTTCAATAAACACTTTGAATGGTTTTGGTTTCATGGCTACGATCTATACCAAACCAAATCAATGAGATATAAGGCGGTTAAGGTTAGGTGTTATCCCGTGGTCGAGCCACAGCCGGAAGGAGTCCGTAGGTCATGGAGATGAATGAAAAAGGGGAATAATGTTGGCATTGTCATGAGCTGTCATTGGAACAATCACA
This sequence comes from Artemisia argyi, assembly GCA_030686995.1. Classification (NCBI taxonomy): domain Eukaryota; kingdom Viridiplantae; phylum Streptophyta; class Magnoliopsida; order Asterales; family Asteraceae; genus Artemisia; species Artemisia argyi. The sequence continues at coordinate 190,282,842 of CM060678.1, read as the reverse complement.
AAATGATGATGGTAAAGATGATGTGATATGCATTGAAGGAGTTGAAGAATAAAAAAGAATAGTTATGAAAGGGTTCAAATAAATAAAAACCCTCCATACATCATGGACCGAGTGATGCAAAGCACAACCCTTTCCAACCAAAGTTCCTCTCAAAAGGTTCTTGTTTCATTTCTCACGGAGATTACACACGTTATATATCGACTTCTCACTCCAAGAAATGTTGATATTAAAACTGTGGCAGTCTCCTCGAGCATCCGCTCACTAAAACCAAAATGCACTTAATGAGATCTAGAATAAAATCTGCTTAGGACACAAATATCATTTTATACACTCTTTGTTCACAACAAAGAACACAAGTTGTACTCTAGTCTTACGCAAAATCCAAAAGATCTTGCCAGAACATTCATAGTGGTACTTAATTAGTATTTCACAAAGATTGAATGGAACATCAAACAACACTAAGGGGTTGTTTCTTTTTTTTTCCTTATCTAAGGATTCATATGGGTCCCACTTCCATATAAGCATCTTAATGGGGAGGAAATGATAAATTAAGCCTTGTCGATATAGATCATTTAAGGGATTTTTGCGGGCCCCATCTAAAAAGTAATAATATTAAATAGCATCCCTTAGCTAAAGGAAAAAAAGAAACACCCCCTAAGTAGGTCACTAAGTTGTATCTTTAAAAGATTCAACAAAGTGTTAACTAGAAATCTAGGTGATCTAGGAACTGTATATTGGATGGTGATGGACCAAAATCGTTGAGGAATGCTTTATGTTGACTTTCTGAATACGTCGTAAGCTTACTTGAGGCATCCGGTTAGGAACAACAACAATGTATGCTCTTCAGGTATTCCAAACTCTTTGAAACCTACTAAGGAGGTTCCTTAATGAATCAAATCCCAATGATGAAGGAAAAAATGTTTCACCCATAACAATTGTAGTGGAACAACCTCTCGAGAAAAGTACACGAAGATCGATTGGAAATCGTGATGATGTGTTAATCCCACTAACCTTGGCTCATTCTCTTGAAACATCTCAAGAAATGATAACGGTTCAAAATGAATCCGAAGTGGTTGAATACAATCCAAGATGTTAACCAAATGGTTACATCCGAAACACTTGTAGTAAAATCACCTCAATAAGGAAACGATGAAAATGGAAATCCTGACAGAGCGGTACATGTACCTAATAGGTCAACTTCTTGATACTTCTCAAGAGTTGTAAACGATCTTTCACAAATTCGGAGGTTATTGTTACCTACCATATTGTGAATGAACAGGTAGCGACGGAAGAAACTACAGATTCAACACCATTACACATCAACTGATACATCTTCAACGACACATACTCATACTCATCCATATATCTTCCACACGATCTGCCCAAAGAATGAAGAAAAGATCTTAAGAAGTTGCTACGCTTAATGAAGACCTCATTTGTTATACTTACGGGAAGATTGTTTATTTAAAGTAGCGATCATAACCAATGGTATGAGTATGTTGGTCAAGACTTATGAACGAAGACATGAAGATGTGTATATAAAGGTTACAAAGACCAGAAGAAATGCTCAAGTCAAAGAATCACAAAGCATGAATGGAATGACGAAACAAGCAAGTCTAGGTTTGGGATAGAGTGAAAAGAATTGAAGATTCTATGGAAGATTTAAAGCAAAGGCATGAAGAAGCACCTTCAAAGTCAGATGTGACCACCCCTTAGGGGGAGACTGTTAGCTTTAGAGGTTCTGGTCATTAGTAGTATATCAACCTTGTAATGTTGTATTAAGCTAGTCCACTAAGAAAGCCCATCAAAGCCCAAGTCCATCTTTTGTGTACCTTATATATGCCTCCTAGTCATGCTAGGAGGCGTGGAACTTCATTTTACCAAGTTACATTTTCTCAAGTTCCTCCCTCTCTCTAGAATTCTCTCTTGTTGAGTTTCTCACTCTAAAACCTCTCTTTGATCATTCTTGTGTGTGTTTTGATACTTTGTGGAAACCTACATGTAGCTTCTGCTTTTAAGTTAAATTTGAGGTATGTATAACATGTCATTGAAGCTTTTTTGTCCATTGTCCATGGCAGCTAGTTAAGTTGAATGTCCAGCCAGATGCAAAAGGTTCTTATGTGGAAGTGCTAGAAAAATATGTCAACTTGGGTCCGATTGTTGACTTCTGCGTGGTTGACTTAGAAAGGCAAGGTCAAGGTCAGGTTGTAACATGCTCAGGAGCTTATAAAGATGGTTCCCTTCGCATTGTTAGAAACGGAATTGTGATAAATGAACAGGTAATTATTTTATCTGGTTAATCACTTCGCTCTGTTTTCTGGAGGTACCTTATAAGTTCAATAACTTATCTTTTATGAAATTTTTCATTGTTAAGGCATCTGTGGAACTGCAAGGTATGACACTTTTAGGAATGTGGTCGCTTAGATCAGCAACAGATGATCTGCATGACACTTTCTTGGTTGTTAGCTTCATTAGTGAGACTCGAATATTGACAATGAATTTAAAGGAAACTGAAATTGAGGGCTTTAATTCTCAAATGCAGACTCTATTCTGTCATGATGCTGTACATAATCAGCTTGTTCAGGTATGCACGATTATCTGTGAAGATCACCATGATCTCAATTACGAGACATCTGATTCATTTTCAGCTTTATATATTAGTTAACTAAAAGTTGTATATATCCTTATTTAGGTTACTTCAAGCTCGGTGAGATTGGTGAGTTCGATAACAAGAGAGCTAAAACACGAATGGCATGCACCTGCTGATTACTCTATAAACGTTGCAACAGCTAACGCTACTCAGGTACATCACTACAAGTCATTAAATATCAATTGAACATTTGTCTTATTTCTTGTTCTATTTAACTTTATTTATGTAATAGGTGCTATTGGCTACTAGAGGTGGGCATCTAGTTTACCTCGAAATTGGTGATGGACAATTAGTGGAGAAAAAGCATGCTCAGTTGGAGTATGATATTTCATGTCTTGATATAAATCCAATTGGTGATAACCCAAATTATAGTAACCTTGCCGTGGTTGGTATGTGGACGGATATAAGTGTCAGAATATTTTCACTCCCTGATCTGACTCTTAAGACCGAGGAACATTTAGGTGGTGAAATCATATCGCGATCTGTTCTTCTTTGTGCCTTCGAAGGGGTATGCTTATTCTTATTTATGTATTTTTATGAGATTTTAAATTTTAGTTTCTGTTTAATTACGACTGTTTATTTGCAGATACCTTACTTGTTGTGTGCCCTTGGAGATGGTCATCTTTTAAACTTTTTACTGAACACGACAACGGCCCAATTAACAGATAGGAAAAAGGTGTCACTTGGGACCCAACCGATAACACTAAGAACATTTTCATCAAAGAGTACCACACATGTTTTTGCAGCTTCTGATAGACCAACAGTTATATACAGCAGTAACAAGAAATTACTCTACAGCAACGTGAACCTTAAAGAACTCAGTTACATGTGCCCTTTCAATTCTGCTGCTTTTCCCGATAGGTAACATTTTGTATCTTCACCCTTCAAAATTTTATGGTTGTACGGTGATTGTAACATATATTTCCTTTGTGTGGGTAACAGTCTTGCCATTGCAAAAGAAGGTGAGTTGACAATTGGGACAATTGATGATATTCAGAAGCTTCATATCCGTTCTATTCCTCTTGGTGAACATGCAAGACGTATCTGCCATCAAGAACAGACTCGTACTTTTGCAATATGCAGTTTAAAGTACAACCAGTCAAGCACAGAAGATTCTGAAATACACTTCATTCGCTTGTTAGATGACCAGACATTCGAATTTATATCCTCTTATTCATTGGACCAGTTTGAGTATGGTTGTTCCATACTCAGTTGCTCTTTCTCAGATGATAATAATGCATATTACTGTGTTGGGACGGCCTATGTTATGCCTGAGGGGAATGAACCAACAAAGGTACGATGCTCTAAATACGTAGCTTTACTGTGCAAATCGTTGACCTCTTCTTTTATTTTTTCATATAAGTTGTTTTTTTCAAGTGTTATAACTTTGAATTGGCGAAACAGACAGATCAGATGGGTCAGATTGGGGTTGGGTCAAAGCATCTAGATTCTTTTGAGGGGATTTTAATAGTACATTTTGTGCCAATTTTGACCTATCTGACCAATTGTTTCATTGTACGCTATCGTTTTTGTTTTACCCTTTCGACTGGTTAAGATAAAGGATAACCTGAATAGACCCATTTTAATGTAATTGAGTTAAAAATTGCCATAAAAAGTACTTATTTATGGTAGTTAGTTCTATACTTGGTAAGTTTACATTCTAAAGTGTGTCTAAGTACAATATCGTTTTCATATTGTATGTGAGATGAACTCCTTTGTCTTTCTCTTGAATTTCACCATTTATGTCCTTTCTGACACCAATGTATGAATCTTAAGCTTTTATTTTTAAATAAATTACCAGACCAGAGTACCAGACTAATATCAAACCTCATTTACGAAACCGGACCATATTTCATCATTTTACAAAAATGGACTGTTGCACACCAGCCAATTATCTGTTTGCGTGCTTTTAATTGAATACATAGGGCCCATCAATACTAAGTTGATACAAAATTACAAATACCCACATTTCTTTTACAGTCAACTCATAAACCAAGACCCATTTTTCACTTCACCATTATTATCAAACTACCCCTCTCATCTTGAAATCTCAACCATACATCAAATTAAAACGGTACTACCTCTTGTCACTTCCACCAAATCACAGCCATCAACACCTTTACCACCCGACACCTTAGTATCACTTCCACCAATTTAATAACCCATTTAAAAACATCTTGTGCTCAAGTTTTAGTTTGATGTATCTGGTGTTCAACTATCTGGTGATAAAGTTTTACAAGGAGCACACATACCATGAAGCGCACCTAGGTTGACAGCGCATGGGTCATGAAGCGCGCCTAGCTTTGTCAACTAGCTGGAAAGGATGACAGACATGGTTGAAGCGCGCATAGTTTGACAGCGCGCATGGGTCATGAAGCGCGCCTGACTTTGTCAACTAGCTAAAGTGGCATCTATCTAATGGAAGTGCACTTGCTTTGTGCGCGAAGACCATTTTTGTAATATCCGAATGCGCAGTTCATTTTCGTAATATAGGGTCATACATAGTTCAGATCAGTAATTTTCTCTTTATTTTTTGTTTTTATATCAAATAGTGTTGGCCTTAGTGCCTTACTCAGCTTTTCGCTCTGTTAGTCCTTGTATACAGTTCTTGTCAACATGTGCAGGGGCGTATTTTGATTTTCATGGTTGAAGATGGGAAGCTACAGCTAGTGGCTGAGAAAGAAACCAAGGGTGCTGTTTACTCTTTGAACGCCTTTAATGGTAAACTCCTTGCTGCTATAAATCAGAAAGTTCAGTTGTACAAGTGGATGCTTCGTGACGATGGTACACGGGAATTGCAATCTGAATGTGGGCATCATGGGCACAACATACTTGCTTTATATGTTCAAACTCGTGGGGATTTCATTGTTGTTGGTGATTTGATGAAATCCATTTCATTGTTGATATATAAGGTACCCAACCCAATTGACCCGTTTGTGATTATATCAAAATAGGCATATTACAATTGATATCTTAACATAATATCATTATAAATTTGTTAATACAAAATGACCACAAAGATCGCATACTTGTTTCGCAAAGATTTTTGGAATGTTTTTGTTTTGCATGGTTCAACAATTTTGCGCAGATTTTTATTTATTTATTTATTTATTATTATTTTTGCCTATTTTTCTTCTAAAAATTTAGGCAGAAAAAAATAGTAATTTCAGAAAGCAACTTATTTAGCTGAAAAAGGTATTTTTGCTAAAGTGGTGATTATTTTGTTATAAACACAAAAACCAAATTTGTAGTGTGGCTATTTTGATGGATTTCTCTGAATGATAATCCAAATCGACCAATATACCTATAATTGGGCCAGAATTATCTCCACCGCTAACATGTTTTCTTTGTTTTGCCTATAGCATGAGGAAGGTGCTATCGAGGAGAGAGCTCGTGATTACAATGCCAATTGGATGTCAGCTGTTGAGATACTCGATGACGATATATACCTTGGAGCTGAGAAAAACTTCAACCTTTTCACTGTCCGTAAGAACAGTGAAGGCGCCACTGATGAAGAACGTGGGCGTCTAGAAGTTGTTGGTGAATACCATCTTGGAGAATACGTGAACCGTTTCCGTCATGGTTCACACGTGATGCGGTTACCTGATTCTGATGTGGGACAAATCCCAACCATAATATTTGGAACCGTTAACGGTGTTATTGGTGTCATTGCTTCACTTCCCCGAGACCAATACCTTTTCATGGAAAAACTACAAACAAATTTGAGAAAGGTTATAAAAGGTGTTGGAGGGTTGAGTCATGAGCAATGGAGATCGTTTTATAGTGATACGAAAACTGTTGACTCTAGAAATTTCTTGGATGGTGATTTAATCGAGTCGTTCCTTGATCTTGGAAGGAGCAGAATGGAAGAAATCTCAGAAATGATGAATGTTTCGGTTGAGGAACTTATGAAGAGAGTAGAAGAGTTAACAAGGTTGCATTAGTTAGCTCTCAAGGTTTTTCTAGTTCCTTAAAAAACTTCCTTCCAAAACTTTGGACGTGTGAAAATTTGTACCCTTTTTTTGTTGGCTTTGTATCATGTTATATCTTGTTCCATAAAGAAATGTAAAGGAGAATGGTCAGGGTGCGTGCTTTACTTTGCCTTGTAATAATCTGTGGCATTTAACTGTTTATTGTTAGATGTGTAGCGTAGTGAATGGGCCGGACTAATTTATGATATGTGAGAACAGGTTCGGGTTGATATTGGTGAATTTTGTTTCATGCTGAAACGGTGTTGGGTTGACGACTTGACGTGTTCACAATTTTCTTTTGGCACTGCCATTAATGTATTCGGAGAATTCTTGGTAATCAGTTGAATGCTAAACTTTTTTTTTTTTTTTTTTTTTTTTTTTTTTTTTTTTTTTATGCAAATTCTTTTTGGGCTTTTCCCATTGATTACGACTATTTTTTTCATGGAAATTCTCCTTACTCTCAGCTTTACCCGAAGGTAGGGGTATAATCTGTTTGCATTCCACCTGCCACATACCTCGTTTTGATGGATTGGGTATTGTTGTTTCTTCAGTAAAAATGGTTCTCGATCTTTTTGCCGACTAATTCATAGGGTTTGAGCGTATTGTCGGCTTGTCGCACAGACAAACGAACTAAGTAAAGTCTGTTTTTAAGGATCGGAGTTGTTTGCAACCCAACACCATCTACATATGAGTGATTATAATAAGAAGATTCACTATATCACCCACGTTCTTTTATCAACTAGTTTATGGTTATGATAAAAAAATATATATATTGTCTTGAAGACTGCGTGTACCATTTTTCCATAAATAGATAAATGGAAATTGAGTTATCGAAGTATAACAGCTAATGTGTACATAGGTAACCATACTAGCAAATAGCAATCAAGTCTATATTTGATTATACAAGAAAACAGATATGATTTTGTTACTGCGAAGCAATCCATTATTAAAGGAAGCAGGTATTATCATGTGTATCGTCTGAGTTTAACAGAGACGAACAAGTATTGTTGCATTAACCTATGTAAAACTAATACACTACTCAAAAGTACATACACATCACTTGACGAGTTGACGAAGCTTCGAAAATCCATAAAACCACAACGCTAAGTTAATGTACCAAGATACTATGTCCACAATGAGGGTTAAGCTTTGTTTATCATATATTACGTTAAGTGAGCTATGTGATAAATTTGGCAGAATTCTGTAACAAAACTAGTGATAAAATTGGTTTAAAAAACTAGTATATATCTTAAAAAGTAGTATATTTCTTTTTTGAGCAAAAAAAGTAGTATATGTCTTAAAAAGAAAATTTTGTAAGGGACACCTTTGGAACTTTGTTAAAAATTGACAAATCTCATACACGTGAGAACGCGTTGTATCATTTTAAAAGAATTATTATTAAAGAAATACAGGATTTTTTAGAGAATATTGCCAGAAAAAATCAATTTGATTTCATAACAAAATATCCCCAATATTCAAATGAAGTTTTGGTCAAAAATTTTGTGCCAAGTACTCCTTGTTTACCCTACATCAATTATATATTTTGTTTCCTTTGAATTGTTTGCTTCAACTAACATTTTGAGATATAGATCTTTAACATCGTGTATATACATTTAAATTTGTAAAAAGTCCTTATATATATATAAAAAAAAGTAACATAAGTTATAATTTCAATATCACTGAGCAACTTAAAGTAAATACCTTTAAAAAAAAAAAAAAAAAAAGTAGCATAATTCATAATCTATATGTGTGTCTATATATATATATATATATATATATATATATATATATATATATATATATATATATATATATATATATATATATAGTGTAACTTTCAAACGAGAACCATTTTAACGGCAAAAACTGCGAAAACCACTTTTTTTACAACTAATAGGACATGATGTACATCATTTAAATGCACCATGGCATTCTGGTAAATAAATGAAAGTTGTTTTCCCGGAAACTTTGATGTAGGGATAAACATAAGTTATCATTTCAATATCACTAAGCAACTTAAAGTAAATACCTTTATTAAAAAAAAATAGCATGATTCATAATCTATATGTGTGTGTGTGTATGTGTATATATATATATATATATATATATATATATATATATATATATAGGGTAGGGATCCAATAAGAAGATTAATTAAAATAGGAATGGTAAGAAGTAATTCTAGCCACACATTTTTATATGGGAGGGAAAATTTGAATGAAGATGCATCCATTTTTGTAGGTGCATCTAGAATGTGTGGTTGTTGTTACTTCTTATCCTTCCTATTTTAATTATTCTTCCTATTTGATCCTAACTCTCTCTCTCTCTCTCTCTCTCTCTCTCTCTATATATATATATATATATATATATATATATATATATATATATATATATATATATATATATATATATATATATATATAGTGTAACTTTCAAACGAGAACCATTTTAACTGCAAAAACTGCGAAAACCACTTTTTTACAACTAATAGGACATGATGTACATCATTTAAATGCACCATGGCATTCTGGTAAATAAATGAAAGTTGTTTTCCTGGAAACTTTGATGTAGGGGTAAACATGGTATTTAACTTTTATTTAATTTCAATAACTGCATCCTCAAATTTTGGGGTTGTATCTATATCTTAAACAATTCCACTAAAATCAATTTTCGTGATCTAAAAATTTATATTAACAGTTTTCATCTCTTCCTCTTCACCTAAACCCTAGCCGCTTCATCACCATAACCAGCCCTAGCCACAACCAACAATTTTTTTTCCTTTCACAGCCGCGAATCGACACCCATGTACCTAAGATCTGTGTAATTAACACTCCATTTATCCGAAGGTGGTGGTTGTGTTACATAATAGATTTAGTGACAGTGTGTGGATCGGGAGGAACAAATCACACAGGTATAAACTTTTATTTTTGTGAGGTTAAGGATGAATGGCATATGATCTAATTTTTAAAGAAGAAAATATGTAGTTAAAGATTGGTTTGTGATTTATGTTTCTTCTTTAAGATCGATTATGGGTTGATTATAGATCTCTAAAGATCTTGTTAACACTTGAAATAACCCAAGAACTTGATTATCTTTGTGTTTTCGATCCTTATTTAAGATCTATGGTGATGTTTTCTTGGGTACGTTGTTAAAAAATATGTTATGATAATAGAGAAAATCTCATATCCTAGTTTAAAACAGGGGTGTTTATTTTATTTCAAAACAGGGGTGTATAACTAATGAAAAACATATATGTTTCTGTATGATGTTATGAAAGATTGAGATAGTTGATAGGAATCATGGATCAGATTGTGTCACACCCCCAAAATCGGGTCCAGCGGAAGCATACGTGTAGCTGGGGTGTAACTCGATTGGTATTACAGCACAAGTACAAAATTGGTTTTCACTTCAATCATTTAGAGTAAAATCGTTTAACCAAAAGTATTGAGTTTACATTGTTTAAAATTAGTGCGGAAGTAGGCCCTTAAAAGTAGTTTAAAACGGTCCCCATATAAATGGTCAGAGTCTTCTATGACCATGCCGTGCCCTGCCAAAACCTCCTGTAGCATGCCGTAGGTTAAAACCTGAAAATACATGCTAAAGTGTCAACACGAGGTTGGTGAGTTCATAGAGTTTGTTTAACAAATAAAGTTTATGCATATGTATGAAGGGTTCCCAGCAAAGGCATCGTAAATCCACTCAGTTACAAGTCCCGCCATAAGAGCCTTGTAACCTGTGTGTTTACAACCCACTGCTACAATATATAGTATGAGTAAAACATGTATAAGTTCATCACAACAGTTAAACAATCAGTCGTGAGTCTACACTTCATCTCCGAAGACCTCACGTTTGTATGTATATTTCCATGGTTGTGCCCAGCAACTTAATCTGGGGCCAGTGGAAATGTATAAGTCTCCATGGTTGTGCCCAGCAACTTAATCTGGGGCCATTGGAAGTATATAAGTCTCCATGGTTGTGCCCAGCAACTTAATCTGGGGCCATTGGAAGTATATAAGTTTACTGGGTGTCGTTTCCCAAAGCATAAAAGTTTACTGGGTGTCGTTTCCCAAAGCATAAAAGTTTACTGGGTGTCGTTTCCCAAAGCATAAAAGTTTACTGGGTGTCGTTTCCCAAAGCATAAAAGTTTAAACGTTTCAAGTATCAAGTAAGTATAACACAGTTAAGTATAACACAATCACGTATGTATAAAATCAAGTATAAGTATAATCAAGTATAAGACAATCAAGTATAAATGTTTAAGAGTATCAAGAAAGTATGTTTTGAGTATTTATACTAGTAAGCAAATAGTTGAGCATGTATCTCCCCCAAAGAGTTAAAACAAGTATAAAGAGTAAAAGTGGGGCTATGACTCACCTGGTGCGAATAGCTACGATGACAAAGTGGATACACAGAAATGAGGTTCGATCTTTAACCGCAACCTAATGAATGATAGTGATCTACTTAGATCATGAAAGGATGTAATGAATGCACATGCACATGATACCTATACCACTCGTAACTTGGAAATAATAGTTATTGTCAAAGTAAAGTATTTTCCATACTTAGGAAAAATAAGTCCGACTAGGTTTATAAAAACTCGTCGTAATATATCGTATATAAAAACGTTAGTGTTATATTCCTCGTTTTGAAAACCTTAGAATAACGTCTAATTGATGGGTTAATAAACTTTTGATGGTACGTGCCTCAACGGCTAGGAAGGACGGTTCTCCATTGTTCATTTGGTGTAAGTATATTGTTTAGTGCGCAAAATATTCTCTATTAGAAAAGCTGTCAAAATATATATAGTTCGTCTAGTTTCAAACGTGTATATCTTAGTCGTTATAAGCCCGTTTTCTATGTTCTTTATATTCCCGGAATCGTGGGACAAAATACTAACATATTTTTGATAAGTCGGGATGGCTAGATTTAGTTTTACGCCTCGAAACAGTCGTGACAACTGTTCATCAGCAAAGGATTTTCAAGAAAATAGTTTTCGTCGTTAAACTTGTTTTTAGCGTATCTCCTTCGTTATTAACTCGTTTTCATCCCCGTTTTCGGCCATAGTTCCGTCTTGGAATGTATTTTCTAAATATTTGGTCAAAAGTTACCCACCACCTACTGATTTTCCCACGATTTCAAAATAAGGACAGTAGGTTTTCATATATGTTTAAAATCCATTTTTAATGTTCCAAACTAGTTTCTAATCCACCCAAACCACTTTCAATCACCACAAATCTAGTCTAATCTTACCATACACCTTCTTAGGGTGTCATGGGTTCCTAAACATCATAAACCAAGTGGATCTAACAAGGATCTAACTATAATCCATTTCTAGAGTTCAAAAGTTATATATATATAAATGAGTGGTATAACTAACATATGCATGAAATCCTTGTATAAAATTGATATGAACATTGTAAGAACTTGGTAAAATTATAGAGATGAGTTTGTTAACTTACTTGAAGGTTTAGGGAGTTTGGATGATAAAAACCTACTAATCCTTGAGTTTTTATTTCAAAATTCCAACAAGGATGACTAAGTGAATAAGTTTATATCTTGATCTTGTAAAACTTGTTGTTCTTGATCCTTGACCACCTAGGTCGATTTCACCACAAGAGAAAAGAGAGAAGAAAAGTTTACTTGCCTTGAAAAGAATGATTTTGTGGTAATAATGGAAGAAAAGTTTAATTTATACTTAGGGACAAAAGTTTGGTAGGCATTTAAGTGTGTTGGTGAGATTAGCTCATTAGGAGGCTAGGAGGGGGGGGGGGGGGGGCGGTTATGAAAGGAGGAAAAGAGGGAATATGTTTTGGGATTTATTTAGGAGTATAAGTGTAGTATTAGTGTTGTTTTTAGGTAGTTTAAGTATAATCGGGTACCGGGTTTGCTAGAAATAAATTTTAATAAAGTTAACCGGGACTTAATAATGTCATAAAAATGATAAAAATATGTTGGGCACAAGTATTGGGTGTTTGGGTGATTATTGTTTAGTTTCCACGAAAACCGTCGTAATTATATTAAACGTACGACATTAATTAAATAAATTCCCAAATTACCGGGTAAATTAATATTATAACTTTTATATCACTTTTATGAGTATAAAAATATGTTAGGACCATAGTTGGGATTGTCGGATTAATTATTAAAATAATAGCTCATAAGATAACGTTTATTAGGTTGAAAATCGTACGTTTACAAAAATGACGCAACCCACGTATAAATGACAAATTTTCTCCGGAGGTGAATAGTGTTTTATGAATAGTAAAATTTTAAAACGCTTCTCAGAATATCAAACTGACCTCAAAAATGATGAATAGTAAAATGATGAATAGTGATCGATGAATAGTAACCGATGAATAGTAAATGTGAAAGTTCGGGAAAAGACCAGAATTTACGAGTTGTGACAGTCTCTACCCCTTAAGGGAACTTCGTCCCGAAGTTCAGTTAACGTTGGTCTCAGAAGTGTTATAAAGGTGATGATTCATGAGATGAAATGACAAGTTGACGTGTTTCTAGGCGGCGGTTCACGAGGTGATGAAAAGTATAAGCGTTCTGACAACGAGGGTTTACACACACATGAATGAAACATGGAAATTGAGTTGAGGATTCAATCCAGACAAAATTTTATTATAACCGTTCTCAGTGTTGCAAAATTCATTTCTGAGTCGGATATAGGTAGTCAGCCTATGTCCCACTATCCCGGGTTGAATATAGGTGACTAGTCTATATTCCACCGAGGTTCCATGAATTTTGAAATACTCAGCTCAGTTATACTACCAAGACGTACAGAAAGACTAAGGCAGGTGACCAAACTCGACGTCAAATGATGAAACTATGCCAGGAGATACATACCAGGGTGACATATATGATACGTGAACATGCTTATATGAAGGATAATTATAGTAATCAACTAGAATAAGTGAATATAATATGCCAGATAATGAGACACAAATCTCATCACCTAAGTTAGCAATAAACCACAATGAGGCTTCAGTTTGGCAGGCAGGCACGTGACGGTCATAGGGTTAAGTTTTTCATAAAAGTAGCTATAGTCTAGGTTTTAAAAACACTTAGTTCGCTATAGCCGAAGCTCTGATACCAATCTGTCACACCCCCAAAATCGGGTCCAGCGGAAGCATACGTGTAGCTGGGGTGTAACTCGATTGGTATTACAGCACAAGTACAAAATTGGTTTTCACTTCAATCATTTAGAGTAAAATCGTTTAACCAAAAGTATTGAGTTTACATTGTTTAAAATTAGTGCGGAAGTAGGCCCTTAAAAGTAGTTTAAAACGGTCCCCATATAAATGGTCAGAGTCTTCTATGACCATGCCGTGCCCTGCCAAAACCTCCTGTAGCATGCCGTAGGTTAAAACCTGAAAATACATGCTAAAGTGTCAACACGAGGTTGGTGAGTTCATAGAGTTTGTTTAACAAATAAAGTTTATGCATATGTATGAAGGGTTCCCAGCAAAGGCATCGTAAATCCACTCAGTTACAAGTCCCGCCATAAGAGCCTTGTAACCTGTGTGTTTACAACCCACTGCTACAATATATAGTATGAGTAAAACATGTATAAGTTCATCACAACAGTTAAGCAATCAGTCGTGAGTCTACACTTCATCTCCGAAGACCTCACGTTTGTATGTATATTTCCATGGTTGTGCCCAGCAACTTAATCTGGGGCCAGTGGAAATGTATAAGTCTCCATGGTTGTGCCCAGCAACTTAATCTGGGGCCATTGGAAGTATATAAGTCTCCATGGTTGTGCCCAGCAACTTAATCTGGGGCCATTGGAAGTATATAAGTTTACTGGGTGTCGTTTCCCAAAGCATAAAAGTTTACTGGGTGTCGTTTCCCAAAGCATAAAAGTTTACTGGGTGTCGTTTCCCAAAGCATAAAAGTTTAAACGTTTCAAGTATCAAGTAAGTATAACACAGTTAAGTATAACACAATCACGTATGTATAAAATCAAGTATAAGTATAATCAAGTATAAGACAATCAAGTATAAATGTTTAAGAGTATCAAGAAAGTATGTTTTGAGTATTTATACTAGTAAGCAAATAGTTGAGCATGTATCTCCCCCAAAGAGTTAAAACAAGTATAAAGAGTAAAAGTGGGGCTATGACTCACCTGGTGCGAATAGCTACGATGACAAAGTGGATACACAGAAATGAGGTTCGATCTCTAACCGCAACCTAATGAATGATAGTGATCTACTTAGATCATGAAAGGATGTAATGAATGCACATGCACATGATACCTATACCACTCGTAACTTGGAAATAATAGTTATTGTCAAAGTAAAGTATTTTCCATACTTAGGAAAAATAAGTCCGACTAGGTTTATAAAAACTCGTCGTAATATATCGTATATAAAAACGTTAGTGTTATATTCCTCGTTTTGAAAACCTTAGAATAACGTCTAATTGATGGGTTAATAAACTTTTGATGGTACGTGCCTCAACGGCTAGGAAGGACGGTTCTCCATTGTTCATTTGGTGTAAGTATATTGTTTAGTGCGCAAAATATTCTCTATTAGAAAAGCTGTCAAAATATATATAGTTCGTCTAGTTTCAAACGTGTATATCTTAGTCGTTATAAGCCCGTTTTCTATGTTCTTTATATTCCCGGAATCGTGGGACAAAATACTAACATATTTTTGATAAGTCGGGATGGCTAGATTTAGTTTTACGCCTCGAAACAGTCGTGACAACTGTTCATCAGCAAAGGATTTTCAGGAAAATAGTTTTCGTCGTTAAACTTGTTTTTAGCGTATCTCCTTCGTTATTAACTCGTTTTCATCCCCGTTTTCGGCCATAGTTCCGTCTTGGAATGTATTTTCTAAATATTTGGTCAAAAGTTACCCACCACCTACTGATTTTCCCACGATTTCAAAATAAGGACAGTAGGTTTTCATATATGTTTAAAATCCATTTTTAATGTTCCAAACTAGTTTCTAATCCACCCAAACCACTTTCAATCACCACAAATCTAGTCTAATCTTACCATACACCTTCTTAGGGTGTCATGGGTTCCTAAACATCATAAACCAAGTGGATCTAACAAGGATCTAACTATAATCCATTTCTAGAGTTCAAAAGTTATATATATATAAATGAGTGGTATAACTAACATATGCATGAAATCCTTGTATAAAATTGATATGAACATTGTAAGAACTTGGTAAAATTATAGAGATGAGTTTGTTAACTTACTTGAAGGTTTAGGGAGTTTGGATGATAAAAACCTACTAATCCTTGAGTTTTTATTTCAAAATTCCAACAAGGATGACTAAGTGAATAAGTTTATATCTTGATCTTGTAAAACTTGTTGTTCTTGATCCTTGACCACCTAGGTCGATTTCACCACAAGAGAAAAGAGAGAAGAAAAGTTTACTTGCCTTGAAAAGAATGATTTTGTGGTAATAATGGAAGAAAAGTTTAATTTATACTTAGGGACAAAAGTTTGGTAGGCATTTAAGTGTGTTGGTGAGATTAGCTCATTAGGAGGCTAGGAGGGGGGGGGGGGGCGGTTATGAAAGGAGGAAAAGAGGGAATATGTTTTGGGATTTATTTAGGAGTATAAGTGTAGTATTAGTGTTGTTTTTAGGTAGTTTAAGTATAATCGGGTATCGGGTTTGCTAGAAATAAATTTTAATAAAGTTAACCGGGACTTAATAATGTCATAAAAATGATAAAAATATGTTGGGCACAAGTATTGGGTGTTTGGGTGATTATTGTTTAGTTTCCACGAAAACCGTCGTAATTATATTAAACGTACGACATTAATTAAATAAATTCCCAAATTACCGGGTAAATTAATATTATAACTTTTATATCACTTTTATGAGTATAAAAATATGTTAGGACCATAGTTGGGATTGTCGGATTAATTATTAAAATAATAGCTCATAAGATAACGTTTATTAGGTTGAAAATCGTACGTTTACAAAAATGACGCAACCCACGTATAAATGACAAATTTTCTCCGGAGGTGAATAGTGTTTTATGAATAGTAAAATTTTAAAACGCTTCTCAGAATATCAAACTGACCTCAAAAATGATGAATAGTAAAATGATGAATAGTGATCGATGAATAGTAACCGATGAATAGTAAATGTGAAAGTTCGGGAAAAGACCAGAATTTACGAGTTGTGACAGATTGAGTTGACTATGATTGTTTTTAATGTTGTCTAAAACCGTAAATTGTGGTAGTTGGTAACAAATGACTAGACACTGCGTATAATGCATGAACTAGTATGTGGTAGGATGGGATGGACATGGGTAATTGAACGCGTAATAACTAACAACCAAGATTTGGTGATGGGAGAGAAAGATCGTATCTACCCTCTTAGACTATGAAAGTTAAGCTCTATGTGTAGTCAAATTATCTATCACTATACATTCTTAAGACAGGGGACTCACACAACTGCAGTTTAGATGGTCCCACATTGTAGACGTCACCCCATACCCCGCTTCCGGCGGGATTGATATTGTTATTTTTGACATTGTAGAGGTCTAAGAATAATGAACCAGAAATTTTTATGTAAAGATATTGAATTCTATCTTAGTACTACAAGATATACTAAAAATTTACTTGAGTTGTAGCTTCTGTATTACTCATTGCGATAAGTTATTGTCAAACCTATTACCTAATCTGATTTCTGGAATGGGCATTGATATGCTTGTGCTTGCTGTCAACTTTCATTTGCGATTAGCCTTGGCTGAAAACATAGAGAGTTGGATATTTGCTTTAACTAGGACCTAAAATGTCCACTAATAAAATTAAGTGGAATGCATCACTTATTGCCTGTCCGACTAAAAAGAGATGAAATCAGAACTAAGAACATTTTTTTTTTATATTTGCAGGCCCAACTATTCTATTCCTTCAAGAAAATGCTGGAAGTATCCTTTTTCTTGTCGATAGACCACCTGAAAGAAATTACTACCAATTTCTTAATTTTTTACTTATCTTGTCGTTATTGTACTTTGGTGGATGGTGTTGTTGTAGGACTTAACCAATGCACCCACAGATATCGCACATCGTCTTGAGATGGCGCGGATAATGTTACAAAACTTGCACTGCAACATTTTCATGATTTCTTACAGAGGGTATGTTCTTCTTGTATATATTTTTAGGCGTGTCTGCTAGCAAAGGGCACTCCTACTATAGATTTTCGTTTGTGTTCGTATATTAGGCTTTCCTAACCAAGTTGCTATGTTTTTTTTTACTATGAATAGATATGGCGCAAGTGATGATTATCCTTCTCAACAAGGGCTTATAAGGGATGCTCAGGGGTCCCCATCTAGCCATACCTAGTGCATGATTTCTTTCTCCTTGCTTGAATTATTTAAAATTAGTTTATTACCTGATTCTTTTATGTCATGTGGTTAGATCCAAATACGTTTTTGTCATATGATAAGAAAGATTATGTCATGTGGTTAGATCTGAAACAGATAACCAGAAAAGAATGATTAAAACATGTATGTTCAAAATATACATGTTCAAAACATATATATGTGAGGCTTTCTTAAAACATGTATGTTCAAAACATATATGTTTAAAACATGTATGTCCGATTAGCAGGTGATTGAGCTTTTTATGATATATGGAGATTTGATAATTGGCTATTTTAAATTTGTTATTATTTGGTTTTGGTGGTACTTGATAAGTTTTGTTAATACAAATATCGCCTAAAAACGTTATTTATATTTTACGATCTTTGCTAAGTTTTGTTAATGACAAAGTATGAACTTTAGCTAAGAGTAAATCATCACTTTAAGTGTTTAAGTCTTGTTTAAACTAAGTTTACATTTCCTTTTAAACAAAACATTGTTTTTATTTCTTAAATTAGAAAGTGTCTTGTCACATCACATTTATTTCTTAAAATAGTAATGTCACATCACATTTAGGGCAAGCTTTGTCAATATACATTTATGGTAAGAAAGTGTGTTTGACTAACCATATGTTTGCTTGCAAGTTTTGTGTTTGACTAGGTGTAATGAGATGTGACCTTGTTTGGTTTGGTAGATTTATTGCAAAACCAACTGCAGCCCTGACGGTACCCTGGGGATACACGGGCGGACCCCTTCTGAGGGTTCCGCCGTATCCGCCAGACCTGCAGAATGTTTTGCTATAAATACCAAACCATTTGTTAGTTTTGAGTCATCACTTAGAGTCATATTTTACACATATTCTCTCATTATACTCAGTAGCTACTAACTTGTGTGATTCTCTTATGTAGCAAAGGAGTTCACATATTCATCTAAGAAGTTACAAGTTTCAACTCTAAGTTGCAAGACTTGTTAGCTTTGTCATGTATAAGCTTTGGTAGTTTATACTTCATTTGTATCATGTATGTAGAAGTGATCGGTTAGTATTTTAGGCCTCAAAATACGTAGTGTGTCGGGAGTTGTTGTACCCTTGTAAAAGAACTAACGGGAGTGGTTGTACCCTTGGTAAAGAACTCGACATCTAGCTTTGTGTCGGTAAAAGTGTAAGCGACGAACGGGAGTGGTTGTACCCTTGTAAAAGAACTCGACATCTAGCTTAGTGTCGGTAAAAGTATAAGCGACGTTGTAAAGGTTTCTCCACCGGGAAAGTAGCTTGTTGATTAGTGCTTATAACTCTCGAGTTGGAAACTCGGGGCGTGGATGTAGGGCAAGGAAAAAGAGTCCTTGTAGCCGAACCACGATAAACAATCGTGTTGTGGTTTGATCGTTTCTTTCTTTATCTTTGCTTATTACATATTGTCTTTAGTTAGATTTGCTAATCACACGTAAAGCTTTTCAAAGAAGTAAACAAGTAAAGTTGTGTTTATATCCTTAAACAAACGTAAAGCTTTTCAAAGAACTAAAACAAGTAAAGTTAGGATTGCTATTTACTCGTAAAGCTTTCTCAAGGAATTGAACATATAATGTTGTGTTTATATCTTTAAACAAACGTAAACTTTTTTAAAAGATAATCAAGCTTATACATAACAAAGCTAAAAAGCGGTAAACTATTCAACCCCCATTCTAGTTTTCCACAAGTTTTATGTTAGATTTAGAAGTATTTATAATTTTGTTAATATAGATTCAAGAATAAATGGATGCATAGTGTGATTTATAAAATGTGCAAAACATGTATGTTTAAAACATGTATGTTTTAATTAGTGTGATCCAACTAATAAAAACTATATATGTTTGAGAACATGATGTTTTCAAACATGTATGTTCAAAACATGTATGTTTTAAAGCAGGTATGTTTTAAAAAAAATTATTGCTTATAAAGGAAATGATTAAAACATGTATGTTTTAAAAACAGGTAGTTGCATATATGTATTTGAACACAATTCTAATATTATTGTTGCTAATTTTTGTAATTTTCTTTGTATCAGGTGTAATTACAAGAATGTTCACGACTATGAGTGTGCATATATATCCGATTTTTGAAAAAATGATGACGGCTAAGCGTGTGCATATATGTCCCACTTCTAAAAATAATGATAACAAGAGTGTGCACATGTATCCATTTTGTGTTGAATATTTATTCGTGCTCACGTGTATAGATCAATTAGATTCATGTATTTCTGCTTTTTAGAAATTTGTATTTTAAATGTATTACAATCGATATCGAAGTTTGTGTATAACATATATGTTCTTGGTTTACTATAGATTTCATTATATTAAAAAGTCCATATGCTAGTTTCGGAAACATATATTGTACTACTAAATCTAGAAATCTGCTATCTTAAAAAAAGAAAAAAAAATGCACTAAACGTGCAAAAACATATATGCACTAAATTTGGAAAATAATATTTCTAAAAAACTGAATTTTAAGATTTATAAAAATGGGAATTATAAAAAAAAATAATATGAAAATATCTTTTACTATTATACCCTTTTGAATTAAATAAAAATAAGAAAATGCTATGGAGCATTAAATGATGTACATTGTGTATTATTAGTTGTAAAAAGATGGTTTTCGCAGTTCTTGCACTTAAATTGGTTCTCGTAAGAAAGGGACCCCATATATATATATATATATATATATATATATATATATATATATATATATATATATATATATATATATATATATATATATATATATATATATATATATAGACCAAGGATCAGGTGCGGATTTCATTTTTTCATGCGGATGTACAGATGAATCTACACCGTCCAATCCAGATCTGATCTTAACTTTTTGTAAAAAAAGTCAAGATCTGATCTTAATATCACCGTAAGTTTTAACCATCAAAACGATGTTTTTTTAATTTTTGTTTCAGCGATTCTTAATTATTCGTTGTCCTCTTTAGTTTTTTAATTTTTTCATATTTTTTTGAATTTCTTTTAATAAAAAAGTTATTATGATATTAAAAAACGATGATGACTTCTGTGATATCAGAAGTATGATATTTAAAAACGATGATGGTTACTGTGATATTAAAAAAAATAAAGAAAAGTTGTTTTACATATTAAAAGTAACTGTGATATTAACAATTTTACTTAAAAAGTCACCTTGATATTAGTAAAAACCTTAATATCCCTGCTCTTTTTATTACGATATTAAAAAAAGTAAGGGTGATATTAAAAAAAAATAACTTTGATATTGAGAAAGTATGAGTATTAAATTGAAAAAAAAAAAAAAAAAAAAAAAAAAAAAATATATATATATAGTATCATAATACCTTTTAACCATGAAAACGATTCATTTCTAGAACTTTTTTCAGCGATTCTTAATAATTTTTTGTCCTCTTTCTTTTTATTATTTTTTCAGATTTTTTTGAATTATTATTTTTTTGAATGGTACTGTGATATTATCCGCACCATCCCTACTTAAAAGTTAATCCGCACCTGATCCCTTCCCTATATACACACACACTACGTATAAAGAGAAAAAACATTTACTTAAAACTTAAAAATATTAAAAATAAGTAATACCATCAGACTAAAATACCTTTAACACCAACATGCGGTGCAATATAAGTTTTATGAGGGATGCCATAGGTTTCAAAATGGCACCTATAACTCGTTATGTGCAATTGCACCGTGCTTTCTAAGCAACTTAAAGTAAAAATCTTTAGTTTATTATGTTTCTAATGGAAAAGAACACACTCTAATAACTTCTTACGCTTAAACACTCGGACATGAAAGTTACTTTTACCTCTACGATGTATAAACAATTTAATTTTAATTTTCGTATTTTTTTCACCAATCAAATAAAATTACTGTTACATCATGTTTTGATTTTAACTATAACTCTTTTTAGTTAGCAGAAAACTACCCAACAATATTTGAGGCTAGTCGTTAATGAATGGTAAGTCGACACTCACCATGTACGAAGTTGATGGTTTTCGCGGATTTAAAACTTTTGAAGAAATCATTATAAAATAAATTGTGTTGATGTTTCTTAAAATATATATTTTGCTTGTATAAACGAAAAATTAAAATAAATCGATAAACAAGAGTTAAAATATAATTTTCGGACAGGTATTGATATACTATTTTTTAAGTATTGATAATACTATTTTTTAAGGGCATGGTTTATAAGGATGGGGGCTACTTTTTTATTTTAACGGGGGTTATGCCTTTTAGGTGTACTTTTTTTGAATTTTGGCATTTTTTTTTTAAATAGAAAGGATTATGTATGTTTAATAATGTATTGTATATGTATAATGTTTTGTATATGTATAATATTTTGTATAAACCTGGGTCTACCCCCGTAGGGGGTACTTTTTTGTTTTTTTTTGTTTTGTTTTGTTTTTTTTTTTTTCATGTATTGTATATGTATAATGTTTTGTATATTTGTGTTTAATAATGTTTTGTATATATATAATGTTTTGTATAATTATTTTGTCTGTATATTAGCACGTTGAATATTACCACATTAAATAACTGCAACAACAAATGTTATTATTAAATTAAACGACAACGTTATACATATTATTTAAAAACAACAATATCTACGACATATGAAGATTATTCATTTCATTTAAAAGATCATGGAGCCTTGCACCCGACTGACAAGCGTGATCCTCAGGATTCCTTACCAATTCTAACTCCATCTACAGTGTCTTTATTCTTGTCTTCAAACAACTTGTTCTCATTATCTTTAGCAACGCAGTTTGAGCATTGCGTTGAAGAATAGGCTGTTGAAGAAGAGGCTTGATTAAAATACTCTTCTTCAAATTCATCTTTCCACCTGAAGTATCGACACCCATAGTCTTTTGTACCTAGCTGTTACATGTTAAGAAAATAATAAGAAATGTATTTTTAACAAACAAATTATTTACATAACTAAGCAAATATATGATTATTTACCACTGAAAGAGGACATGCATAAAACGGTCGTCCACGACTACCATCTTGCCAAGATTTCCGTTCTATAATAAATCCTCTATCACACCGACACCAGAAAGGATTTCTTCAGCCCACCTGACAAAAGAATTTGCATAATCAATCAATAATGTTATTTACTAATTTAAATAAATATTTAATCATTTACTATATAATACAAACAGTTATTTACAACATAAATCAATAATTATTTACAATGTTTTACAAATACAAAAATTACAAAGAATACATTTTTACAAAAATAAATAACTATTACATATGATTCACTATGTTTTGTCGGTATCTCTATTATTTACAACATAAATCAGTAATCATTTACAATGGTTTTGTCGGTATAATTATTTACAACATAAATCAATGATTCATTAGTCGATGTTGATACAAAGTTTCCCATTCGGCTGCAACTGGCACTCTGTAAAACCTCCATTGTGGGTGGAGATGGGGTATTGGAGAATCTCTGTCTAGCGTCGGTAAAATGAAGTGACCATATTCTCCATCCCCCACATGCGCAATCACAAGGGGGTCGGTTCCATGTGATGAGTTTGGGCCGGTAAAAAGCGGAAAACATGTATTCCAACCTTGCTCGGATATAAATACAACAGGTCGGTGAATCATTGAAGCGATAACCAGCCTCGTGAGTGGCATCACCATCTAGCGACCGATGGGTGCACCTCAATTGAACCAGTCTATTGTATACCAAAGAAAGTCAAAGTCATGTTGCTGCCACATACTTATGTAAGCTTGCCTATGATAATCTAACTCTTGCAACAACATGTGTCTGACTTCGTCCCACCTATTTTCGTTTTGAAAAAGACTGTGGGCAACTCACCGAAACCCACAATTTCCATCACCCCGCACATTACATATGCTTATTACGTATGGACGGAAAATATGTGGAATATGCTCAATAAACGCATTGCTCACACTATCTCCAGCATATAATCGGTGGCGTAGACTATCACCCGTGTAAGAGCTATGTCTTGCAGGTTCTTTTCGCAAGTTCGGGACTTTTGTAGATCTTGAATTTGTACTTCTTCGGTGATCTACGATTGGTACACGGGTATTTTTTTTAGACTTGTGTAGCTGATGAGGCGAAAAATGAACCGCTTTTAGGGGGTCATTTAAGTCCGGAATTGAATTTATTTGATCAAATATTACCCTAAATCGTTCCTTTTGTGATTTTAGGTACTTTGGGAGTGAAATCTAGAAAAGGAAGCAATTCGGACGTTTTTGGAGCATAAAAGTGAAGAAAACGCCAAAGACTTAATTTTCCATGCTGGGAACAGTGTGTGACGGCGTCAAGAGTAAAAACCATGACGACCCAGTACAAACATGAAGGCGTCACAAGAAGAGCGTCAAGAGTTAATTGTGTGACGGCCTGCAAAAAGGGACTACATGACGGCGTCAGATATAGATCTAGGCAGTCCGAGGATTTATTTGGCGGCGAGATGACGGCGTCAGACATTTGTTCTTGACGTCGTCACCTCCTAATATCTATATACAGTTTTATAATTTTCATTCATTAAAGAAGGAACTTGTGTGGAGAAACCCTAGGGCCGAACCTTGTACGAATTTTACAGCTTTTCAAGGGTTTTCAACCCTTGAATCCTTACATGTGCTATTGAGATAAGTCTTCTCTTAATTCAATCAATATGTCTATGTGTTGGTTGTCTATATCTTGTGCTTGTCTTAATTTCAACATGCTAGGCTAGATTTATCTTGTGTTTGCTTAGATCTAATGAAACCTAGATGTTAATTATGTGTTGATTACTTGTTTATGGTTGTATTGGATGAATGATTTCAATGTTAGGCTTAAGAAAACTGACAGATCTCCAATTGGTAACATGCTTGAACGTCTTAGGAAACATGAACCGATGTGTACTAGGTTTTATTGGTTGTATTTAATGCATGAGTAAATTCTAATGATCCCATGTTAGGAGCTTCTTGCAGGCTCGACATAGGAGTGAAGTAGGCACTCATAGGATTGGGGAAGTAAGTACACCACCCCATGAATGGTATTAAGGAATACAATCCGTCATCCACGCAACTATAACAAGTAATTAACGTGTAAAAGATATCTAGGGAGTAGTGAAATCTAAGTAAACACATTTTTCCCACATATTGCTCACAACTCTAGTTTAATATAGTTTATTTTCGTTTTAGTATTTATTTTGATTGCATCTTAGTATTGGGTTAGTTGACTAGCAACTAATTCCGCCCAAATCCTTCAAACCAGAGATTTTAATTTGCTTTCTAAAAAATATAAAAACATAAAAAGAATCATCCCTCATCTCTAGATCTAGTATTTAGGTTTTCTAATCCTAGTGACACTATTCCTAGCTGAACGATCAATCCCCCGGTACTTGTCATTATACTATACTACATCGATCAGGTACACTGCCTGGTGGGGGTTGTAAGCTTCTCAAGATCCCTTGAGAGGTAAAGCCTGGTGCAATCCCTACGCATCAGTAGCCTTGCCCTTTTTGTCCTTTGCGCTCGAACGTCCACGGGTAGTTTTTTGAATAGCTGGTTCACGTGTGTCAACAGCTTCAGGCTGGAATATATCTCTTAACTTCATTAACATATTTTTCTTGACAAACGATGTTGATTTGCTAAAAATATTCTTGAATTGTCGCATGCCATCGTTAAACGAAGTATCGTCATCATCATCACCACCAGGTTCACTGGAAGAGCCATCTTTAGGCGGGGGCCTATTGATAACAGGCCACGGAACAGATAGGGTTCTCCAAAAAATATCAATTCGTTCCAATGGAATGGGACATCCTGAATTCAATTAAAGTGACTTGTTTAAATTACTGATATTAATGTGGAAAATAACTTGATAGTTATAAATTTAATATACTTAACATGATATACATAGATTTGCATCTCGTGAAAGCATGGTAGTCCCGCAACTTATGGCTACATTCTTCTGGGGTGATCGACAGGTGGAGTTCTTTGTGCATGAGGTTCAAAGCATGTTTAGAAACTTTATACCACAATTCTTGAAATAGTGGTACATCACACTTAATTAGTTTCTCGTTGATGCTTCTATTGAAAGTCTTTTTTATCGCATCTTCTTGCGTAATGAGAATCTTATCGATCGACCTCAACAACCTGTCTAATTTGGACTGTGTGCCGTCCAAATATAATTTCAACAACGCGTGATGAGCCTCAACTCTACACGTTGCTGTCTGGCCGTAGGATTTATATTGGTCGGTAATATACGAGACAAACATGGGTGCGTAATCTCGCAACCAGTTATCCAGATACAAAGCGATATCTGAAAAAAAACAATGAATTAATAAAAGGTCATCCGGGTGCTTATTTATTAAATAATTAAAAATAATTAATTAATTAAGTGCCCTGATTGTTGACCAATAGCTGTTGTAGGCGTTTATAACGTCGCTCGAACGATTCAAATGTCGGAGCTTTAACCATCCAATCCCATCGGTGTTTAACGGACCCATACTCATTTAACCCATTGATGAGTGTGTAAATACTCATCATTTTTACCTTTTCTGAGCTGCCAAAACATCTAAAAACACTCAATATTGAATCAAAATAGTGAAAATATCACAGGAATGTGTTTTATGTGTTTCAAATGCAAAATAATCAAAAACAGATGAAAAACGTACAAAGTTTGCATAATTGGCAATTTCAGTCCCTCAACTTTCAAAAGTTGTCAAATCTAGTCCCTGGTTGTTCTAAAAACTTGAAAAAGTCACCAAAGGTCCTTTTAAATCATAAAGTTACAAAATTAGTCCTTTGGTGCAAAGTTTCACAAAATTTCAAGTTTAGTCCCTGAAGTTTGGAAAATTGTCAAAAATGGTCCCTGGGATATTAAAACTTTGAGAAAAACAAATTTTGGTCCTTGTGCTACTAATCTTTTGCAGGAATGGTCCTTGGTGTGAAGTTTGGGAAAATTACATGATTGGTCCCTGGAGTTTGTAGAATTTGCATATTTAGTCCCTGGATGGTCAAAAGTGAAAAATGGAAATTATAGTCCTTTGGTTACTCAAAGATGGCAAGAATAATCCCTTTTATATCTTTGAGAAGTTTACACTTTCCACCCTTAAAATTCAGAAAATTGCAAATCTAGTCCTTGTAATAATACAAACCAAATCCGGACCCTTAATTTTTATTACCCAAAACAAACCATAATCCATACCACACAGCCCATTCCCACTCCCTTTCGGCCCAACCATTCCCCAGCCCATCAACACCCCGGTTATATTAAAACCAGGGTCAACCCAGTCAAACATACCCCTTCCCTATCCCTCACTCACCACTCCCAAAACCAGAATACCAGGTGGTATATCCCCCCCCCACTTGCTCCACCTTATCCCTCTAGTTACACTTCCCAACACCAATCACATCCCACCCCCCCCCCCCCTATGGTCTGTTACAAAACCCAATTGCACCATATCTGTTTTTCCCGCCAAATTGATACCAGAAGCTAGAGTCATCCACTTGATGATAAAAGTGGTGGGAAATGCTCTGTGGGACCCATGGAAGACATTGGGATGCTATAAAGAGAAAGAGGAGCAGAAGTGAGCAAGTATTAGTGTAGTTTTAATTTAGTGTAATCGTAGGTAGTATAATTTCCTTTTCAAATGTAATTTTAAGTTTAAACTTGTTGTATTCAGCTTATTTAATGCAAACAAACCTTTCTTGAACCTTTAATTCCAATATTGTTCTTTAAATTTGAATTTAGCAAATTTGGGTGGAATTGACAAATTCATCTTAAGTTGTTAACTGTTGTTTCTGGTTCCAATAAGATCAATTAAGTTTACTTACAAGTTTTTAAGAGGTTTTACAGCTTGTTACCATTTCTAGTTTAATTCTCACAAATATAAGAAAAATGCAAAAAAAAGTAGGAATTAAATAAAACATCAGTGCACCAGGGGTATAGAGCAAAGAGGCATGGTGAATATTGATTTCTCAGGGTAATAGTACCTCATGGGAGGTGTAGGTGATGGTTTTGGATCCCCTGGTTCATAATCTCAGCTTGAAAATCAATTTGTAAGCTCCATTTCAGTTTCTTATTATTATCTTGTGATTTTTATTTATAGTTGTATTTGGTTGTTAAATTCTGCTTATATAAGTTTAACTTTGATTAGTGTATGCTTAGAAATCAGATTAATAGGTTAGTTGTTTGATTTGGTTCATTAAATCACAAAACAGGCCACTATAGGGGTGTTTGGTTATGCTTGTTTGTCTATACCCTTGTGTGTTTCTGTGGTGGTAATTGGTTGTTTTATACTCCATTAGGTCTCATTAGGTCTAGGAAGTCATAAAATTAAGTGGTCACTTGAGCAAAAGTCAAAATTACCCATTCCCCACCCACACAGCTTAACTGTTAAGAGTTTAGGAGATCCAAACCTTTAAATCATCTTAGAACTAGTTTAGGTAGGTAAGTCAAGCCTCATTTAGGTCTTATATAACTTAAATAAGTAGTGTAGACCATTGGAAATTCACAAAAGTCAAAACTAGAGTGTAATCAAAAAGTCAAATTATCATATTCTCAGATTTTTACCAAAATAAGGGGATTTGTTTTGATTTTTCTAGGAGGTTTTAGACCTTAATCTTTTCATAATAAGCAGTCCCCCACCTCATCTTTGGACTCCCACATTGGTTTGATTTTTAGGAATTTTGTTATGGGCCCCACAACCCTCCAAAGAGGGCTGCAGGGCTTGCTGTTGCTTTGTGCAGCAGTTACACCACCACACCACCACCACTTTGGTGGTGGTTTCTGACCACATCAGTGGGCCCCAGTGGTGGAGCTTGGTTCCTCTCAACCCCCCTCCTAGTAGGCTTTCAATTTTGACCCATGGTTTGACCTAGTACCCAGTGGACCCCACTTGGAATCAACCCCAAACCTTGTCCCTTTTCTGAGTTTGAATTGGATTTTGGAAGTGCTTATGTGTGGCTTATTTGCTTATTCAGTGGTCCATATTTGCTTTTTCTTGCTCACACATGTCCACTCAACTAGTTTGAACCAGTTTTTACCATAGTGGGTCCCACTCAAGCTCAATTGAGCTTATTTGCTTAAAAAGTCAACTGTGGTCAACTGTTTAGCTTACTTCTTTCCATAGTGCTTAATTTTCATTTACAAAAAAGTTGTTTTCACAAAAAGTCTTTGTTTTTAGGTATAAAACAAGTTTGTAAAAGAAAAAACCAAGAAAAGTCAATTTAATATTAAGTGATAGTTTCTATTTAATGTAATTTTAATTTTAATTTTAATTTTCATTTTTAGATTTTTATTAAGTACTTGGTGTTTTTATATTTTTATTAATTTCCTTTTAAGTTAAAGTAAATTCAGTAATTTTTCTAGATTTTTATTTTGTCATTTAGTATTTATTAGATTTAATACTAGTTTTCTTAATTATTAATTAATATTAAGTTTTAAATAGCATATTTAGTTTTTATAAAACAAGACCTAGTTTTTATATTTTTTATAGTTCATATATAATATATTATACTTTTAGAAAATATAGCTTTAATTTCTACTGTTCATTTTCCATTTTTCTTATTTTAATTGTTTAAATTAGATTTATAGTAATTAAAAGGTAAATAATTAGTAGAATAACCTTAAACATAATTTTTAGAAGTTTTTATAATTTTGTAGGATTCCTGTGATGGTTAAGTAATTTTATAAATTTTCTCATAATTTTCTAAGTTAATTTAGTATTAATATTAATTTAAATTAGTTATATTAGTTTAATTAAGTTAAATAGTTTTTAATTAATAAAAAACCCATAAAAAGACGAAAATATTTATTTTTATTTTTTTATACTTTCTTCAAGTTCTAATTTAAGTTTAGAAATTATTTTTGCAAGTTTTTAGTTTAATTTGTAATATTTATAATTATTAGTTAATATAAATTAGATTTAAATTAGATTTTTAATTAGGTTAATTAATTAAATAATATTTAAATATTATAATAATCACTTTTATAATTTCATTTTTCATTTTCAAATTTCTTTTTAATTTTAAGTTTCAAAAAGTTTTAAAAGCACCCCCTGTAGTTTGTAATTGTCCAAATCCCACTTTTCCAGTCTGTTACGTGATCCAATTTGTAAATTTGTGCATATACTTGTATATCTGATTTTTGTGAATATTATATCTGTGTACAAATACCAAAATAACAGTAGCAATATCAATTCCACATCATCTGGGCTACTGACCTCAATGCCACTCACTTATAAACGATTTCAAATAACACCATTTCAATCTCGCTGGGACTTTAACGACCCGGGGACACACTATACTATCCACGGAGTATTGGGATAAGCTGTTTTTGACTAGTTGACCTTGGTCAATTATATCTGACGGTTTAGCCTCAATCACCCATCTGTGAATTTATTTCTGCAAAACTTAAGTATAATAGTACCTCATGGGAGGTGTAGGTGATGGTTTTGGATCCCCTGGTTCATAATCTTAGCTTGAAAATCAATTTGTAAGCTCCATTTCAGTTTCTTATTATTATCTTGTGATTTTTATTTATAGTTGTATTTAGTTGTTAAATTCTGCTTATATAAGTTTAACTTTGATTAGTGTATGCTTAGAAATCAGATTAATAGGTTAGTTGTTTGATTTGGTTCATTAAATCACAAAACAGGCCACTATAGGGGTGTTTGGTTATGCTTGTTTGTCTATACCCTTGTGTGTTTCTGTGGTGGTAATTGGTTGTTTTATACTCCATTAGGTCTCATTAGGTCTAGGAAGTCATAAAATTAAGTGGCCACTTGAGCAAACGTCAAAATTACCCATTCCCCACCCACACAGCTTAACTGTTAAGAGTTTAGGAGATCCAAACCTTTAAATCATCTTAGAACTAGTTTAGTGATGAGGCGAAAAATGAACCACTTTTAGGGGGTCATTTAAGCCCGGAATTAAATTTATTTGATAAAATATTGCCCTAAATCGTTCCTTTTGTGATTTTAGGTACTTTGGGAGTGAAATCTGGAAAAGGAAGCAATTCGGACGTTTTTGGAGCATAAAAGTGAAGAAAACGCCAAAGTCTTAATTTTCCTTGCTGGGAACAGTAGGTGACGACGTCAAGAGCAACATCCTGACGGCGTCAAGAGCAATTTTCCATGACGACCCAGTACAGATTTGACGGCGTCACAAAAAAGGGCGTCAAGAGTAAAAGTCATGACGGCCTGGAAATGCATAACACATGACGGCGTCAGAAGTAGATCAAGGCAGTCCGAGAAGAGTTTTGGCGGCGAGGTGACGGCGTCACAAGTTTGGTCTTGACGCCGTCAGACCCTTTTTCCTATATATAGTTTTCAAATTTTCACATTAAAAAGAAGAGAAGTTTTGGAGAAACCCTAAGTACGAACTTGCTGCGAATTTTACAGGTTTTTCAAGGGTTCCAAGCCCTTGATACCTTTCATGTGTAATTGAGATAAGTGTTCTTTTAATTCAATCAATATGTCTATGTGTTGGTTGTCTATATCTTGTTCTTGTCTTAATTCCATCATGCTAGGCTAGATCTATCTTGTGTTTGCTTAGATCTAATGAAACCTAGATGTTAATTATGTGCTGATTACTTGTTTATACTTGTTTTGGATGAATGAATTTATATGTTAGGCTTAAGAAAACTGGCAGATCTCCAAATGGTAACATGCTTGAACGTCTTAGGAAACATGAACCAATTGCACTAGGTCTTTATTGGTTGTATTTAATGCATGCGCCACTGTTTATAATCCCTATGGTTGTGTTGGGCATGGTATAGGAGGAGATAAGAGCTCATAGAATTGGGGAGTTATGTGCGATACCCCATGAATGGTATTAAGGAATACAATCCGTCATCCATGCAACTATAACAAGTAATTAACATGTAAAAGATGTCTAGGGAGTAGTGAAATCTAAGTAAACACATTTTCTCCACTTATTGCTCACAACCTTAGTATAATTTAGTTTATTTTCATTTCTAGTATTTTATTTTGATTGTGTTAATACAAATATCGCCTAAAAACGTTATTTATATTTTACGATTTTTGCTAAGTTTTGTTAATGACAAAATGTAAACTTTAGTTTCTAAGCAAAACATAATCTTAGTTTTTAAGACTTGCATAAACTAGACTTTTGCTACATTTTACATTTCATAAAACACAACACAAGTTTATTTCTAAAATTAGAAATTGTCACATCACATTTATGGCAAGTTTTGTCATTATGCATTTATGGAAAGAAATGTGTTTGACTAACTTTGTTGTTGCTTGCAAGCTTTGTATTTGACTTGTTATTATGAGATGTGACATTGTTTGGTTGCTAGGAGTTATGAGACAAGACCTTGTTTGGTTTGAAGAGTTATTGCAAAAACCAACTGCAAGCCTAGCGGTACCTTGGAGATACACGGGCGAAACCCTTCTCAGGGGTCCGCCTGATCCGCCAGACCTGCAGAAGGTTTTGGCTATAAATATTGAGCCACAAGTTAAAATTTGGCTCATCACTTGACATTACATTTTACACACACATTCATTCTTTCATCTAACTTCTTAACATTTCATATGTGAAGTTTCTTTTTGTAGCAAAGAGATTCACGAGCTTACTAAAAGTAACAAGTATTCAACACAACGTTGCAAGACTTGTTAACTTAGCATTGTGTAGACTTGTGTAGTTTACACTTCATTTGATTGTGTATTTTCAGTAGTGATCGGTTAGTATTTTAGTCCTCAAAATACAAAGAGTGTTGGGAGTTGTTGTACCCTAGTAAAAGAACTAACGGGAGTGGTTGTGCCCTTGTAAAAGAACTCGACATTTAGCTTTGTGTCGGTAAAAGTATAAGCGACGTGTAAGGTTTTCTCCGCCGGTGAAAGGAGCATGTTGACTAGTGAAAGAAACTCTCGAGTTGGATACTCGGGGCGTGGACGTAGGGCAAGGAAAAAGAGTCCTTGTAGCCGAACCACGATAAATACTCGTGTTGTGGTTTGATCGTTTCTTTCATTTACTTGCATGTTATATATTGTGTTTGTGCATATATCTTTGATCAAACGGAAAGTTTCAAAGCTAACTTAACAAGTTAAAAAGATTTTAATCGGTAAACTATTCAACCCCCCTTCTAGTTTTCCACAGATTGCATCTTTAGTATTGGGTTAGTTGACTAGCAACTAATTCCGCCCAAATCCTTCAAACCCGAGATTTTTACTTGCTTTCTAAAAAATATAAAAATACAAAAAGAATCATCTCTCACCTTTAGAACTAGTATTTAGGTTTTCTAATCCTAGCGACACTATTCCTAACTGAACGATCAATCCCCCGGTACTTGTCACTATACTATACTACAACGATCAGGTACACTGCCTGGTGGGGGTTGTAAGCTTCTCAAGATCCCTTGAGAGGTAAAGCCTGGTGTGATTCCCACGTATTAAGTAAAGCCCTTGAGAGGTAAAGCCTGGTGTTATTTCCGAAGATGAGATTATTGATAATGCTTTTGCTAGATTTAATACTATTATTACTTCACTTAAAGCACTTGACGAATCTTTTTGTAGTAAGAACTTTGTCAGGAAATTTCTTAGAGCACTCCATCCGAAGTGGAGAGCAAAAATGACAGCAATTGAAGAATCCAAAGATTTTTCAAGCATGTCACTTGATGAGCTAATTGGCTCAAAGTTCACGAAATGGTAATGGAAAAAGATTCGGAACTAGTTAGAGGCAAGAAAGAAAAAGTTAAGTCCATTGCCTTGAAAGCTAGAGTCCAATCAAGTGATGATGAAGAATCTACTTCGGATAGTGATGATGAGGAATATGCTATGGCCGTGAGAGACTTCAAGAAGTTCTTTCATAGGCGAGGGAAGTTTGTAAGGCAACCTAAAGATGACAAGAAACCCTTCCGGAAAGATCGTGATGATTGAAAAGGAAAAGTTGAAAGAAAATGTTATAGGTGTGGAGACACAAGTCATCTTGTAGGAGAATGTCCAAAACCACCCAAGAGCAAACCTCAACAAGCTTTTGTGGGTGGTGCTTGGAGTGACTATGAAGGAGATGATGATGAGCCAAAGAATGATGATATTGCTCTCATGGCTCACAACTCAAATGAGGTACTCTCCGACTCATCTTACTCCTCTATTGATGATGATACTTTACAAAATGAATATAACAAACTTTGTGAGTTAAGCTTAAAAATCATAAACAAAAATAAATTTTTGAAAACTAGAAAGGAGTTTTTAGAAAATGAAGTTTATGAGTTAAAAGAAAAAGCTAAGAGATTAGAAAAGGGTAAAGGTATTGACACATCATGCAAATCATGTGAAGTACTTAAACTTGAAGTTGAGAAACTTAAAATTACTCAAAATGATCTAATCAAACAAACCACAAAGTTCAAAAAGTTCGATAAGAGCATTTCGTGTGCGGATGAAATTTTGAAACTTCAAAAGTCACCCTTTGATAAAACATGTCTAGGGTTCAGGAAAGTAGAAACCGTTAAGGGTCAAACGAAACAAGAAAAGAATGCACATGAAACAAACAAAACTGTTACAGCAACCTGCAGATCAGACGGAACCCAAAATAGGGTTCCGCCCGTTGGTCCCGAAGGTTCCGCCAGGCCTGCTGCAGCAGTAACCTCATCCACTTCGGATCGTTCAAAATTTGTTAAAGTTACATACAAAAATGGAACAAAACCTGTGTTTAAAACTGAAGTAGGATTTAGTAAAAATGAATTTAGAGCTAAAACTACTCAACCAAGACCTAAGACTCCAATTCCCAAACGTCCCTTTCCAAAGAGCAACTTCAACGCTCGACCAAACTACCAACATGTTTGGAACCAAAACACTCCTAGACATTACCAAACTCAAAACCACATGCCATGGAACCCTTATGCTCTATTTTCATACTTGGAACAAATTAATGGCATGCTTAACCAAAATGGACCCATGAGAAATTGGGGACCAAATGTTTGAGTGTTTTTCATAAAATAGGTGTGCCTCAAAGTTTATTTGGAACCGGATGAATAGATTAAAGATAGCGGTTGTTCAAGGCACATGACGGGTAATAAAAGCCTCTTCTCAACATATCACATATGTGATGGAGGTAATGTTACGTTTGGTAGTAATGCTAAGAGCAAAATCATCGGAAAAGGTACAATCTCTCATGACTCCCTTTCTATAGATGATGTTGCTCATGTCGATAACTTAGGATTTAATCTTCTTAGTATTAGTCAACTTTGTCGTAATAAGTATAATGTCCTTTTTAGTGAAAACGGTAGTAAAATACTTAAAGATGGTATAACCGTAGCCAAAGGTGTCCTTAAGAACAACGTATACGTCATGAAGTTGGATTCAACATCTAGAGACAAACTTTGTCTTACCTCATTAGATGAATCTTCAACTTTATGGCATAGACGTTTAGGACACGCTAACATGAGACTAATCCAAAACCTCTCCTCCAAAGACTTAGTTCGAAACCTAACTAAGTTGAAATATGACCAACATTTTTGTGATGCTTGCAAAGTCGGTAAACAAGTCCATAGTAGCCATAAGGCTAAAAACTTGGTTTCTACATCTAGGTGTCTAGAACTTTTACATATGGATTTATTTGGTCCGTCGGCTATACGAAGTTATGGAGGTAACTTCTACACTTTGGTCATAGTTGATGATTACTCAAGATATACTTGGACAAAATTTTTGAAAAGTAAAAATGAAGCTTTTGATAAATTTGAAATTCTAAGTAAGAAAATTCAAAATCAAGTAGGGTCTAATATTGTGTCTATTAGAACGGATCACGGTCGTGAATTTGATAATGAATTTCAATTTGGTAACTTTTGTGATAATAATGGAATAACTCATAACTTTTCGGCTCCACGTACTCCTCAATCTAATGGTGTAGTAGAACGTAAAAACCGAACATTGCAAGAGATGAGTAGAACAATGCTTAATGAACAAAACATTCCACAAAAGTTTTGGTGTAATGCCGTTGACACATCAACACACATTTTAAATCGAGTCTTAATTAGACCATTTTTGAATAAAACTCCTTATGAACTATATAAAGGTAAAAAGCCTACATTAGGATACTTTAGAGTGTTTGGGAGTAAATGTTTCACTCTTAACACCAAGGATTATCTCACCAAATTTGACCCAAAGTCTTATGAAGGTGTATTTCTTGGATATTCACAAAATAGTAAAGCATACATTGTTTTGAACAAAGAAACCTTAAGAGTCGAGGAATCGTTGAACGTAACATTTGACGAGAGTCCACCTCCCTCTAAGACATCACCTTTGGTAGATGATGACTTAGTTGAAAACCAAGCAATAGAAAATCAAGAAATTTTAAGTGATGACAAAGAAGATGAACTATTTAACAAAGAACTTGTCAATGTCAAAGAATCTAAAAGTTATCCATTAGATGGTGTCATTGGCAACATTAACGAAAGAACACTAAGGTCAAAAGCTCAAAATGAAAGCAACTATTTTTTTTCGTGTCAACCATTGAACCTAAAAATATTAATGAAGCCATTAAAGATGAGTCTTGGGTAATTGCAATGCAAGAAGAGTTAAACCAATTTGTTAGGAATGATGTATGGACATTAGTTCCTCAACCAAAGAGTCAAACTATAATTGGAACAAAATGGGTATTTCGAAATAAAATGGATGAAAATGGAATTGTGTCTAGAAACAAAGCTAGGCTAGTTGCACAAGGATATAACCAACAAGAAGGCATTGACTACGATGAAGCTTTTGCTCCGGTTGCTAGGCTCGAGTCAATTAGAATCTTACTTGCATATGCATGTGCACACAATTTTAAACTCTTTCAAATGGATGTCAAAAGTGCATTTCTAAATGGAGTCATTAATGAAGAAGTGTATGTTGCTCAACCACCGGGCTTCATCGACTTTGAAAAACCAAATCATGTTTACAAACTTAAAAAGGCTCTTTACGGACTTAAGCAAGCTCCAAAAGCATGGTATGATCGACTTAAAACATTCCTAGTTGACCATAAGTATACCATGGGCTTAGTTGATAATACTCTCTTCACTAAGAAGAAAGACTCACATATTATCATAGTCCAAATCTATGTTGATGACATTATATTCGGATCAACTTGTCAAGAATTATGTGTGGATTTCTCAAAAATCATGCATGACGAGTTTGAAATGAGTATGATGGGAGAACTCAAGTTTTTCCTAGGACTCCAAATCAAACAACTAGAAGATGGTATCTTCTTTAACCAATCTAAATATATTAAGGACATGCTTAAAAAATTTGGACTAGAAGATTCGAAACCTATCAAAACTCCCATGTCCACGGAAACTAAACTCACCAAAGATGAAGAAAGTGAATCCGTAGATAGTACTAAATATAGAGGTATGATTGGTAGTCTACTTTACCTAACGGCTAGTAGACCCGACATTATGTTTAGTGTTTGTCTATGTGCTCGTTTTCAAGAAGATCCTAAAACTACCCATCTCGAAGCCGTTAAAAGGATTTTTAGGTATATTAAGGGCACTACACATTTAGGTTTATGGTATCCCAAAGGAACGGGAATAGACACCATAGTGTATGCCGATTCGGATCATGCCGGTGACTATGTCGATAGAAAAAGCACAAGTGGTATTTGTACTTTTGTTGGACATTGTCTCACCTCATGGTTCTCTAAGAAGCAAACGGCTCTTGCTATCTGAACAACGGAAGCCGAGTACGTTTCGGCCGGAAAGGCATGTCAACAAGCTCTTTGGATGAAGCAAGCTCTTGTCGACTACGGAATTCAACTCAACGACATCACAATTCTTTGTGACAACAAAGGTGCCATTGATCTTAGCAAAAACCCGGTTCAACATGCTCGTACCAAACATATTGAAATCCGTCATCATTTCCTTCGTGACAACGTTCAAAAAGGAAATATCTCAATTGAGAAAGTTTCTTCCGAAGATAACATAGCCGACATTCTCACTAAACCTCTTAAACGTGAACCTTTTAATCTTCTTAGGCTAGGCTTAGGACTCATGGAACCTACATTGTAGTTCTGGACATTAGACAAAAATCACAAAAATCAAAACAAATCCAAAACCATTTTTCTCAGCAGGGTCGGCGGAACCCTCAGCCATAACGGACGGAACCCAACTCAGGGTTCCGCCGTGTCCGTCGACCTGCAGAATCATTTTATTTGTTTATATTAAACCAAACACCCATTATCTCATATCACCACTTCAAGGCTGCTACTATTCACTTCACCACTCATCCACACCTACGAATTCTTGGTCCTCCATTCATTTACATTGCAAATCAATCATCATTGTAAGTATTCTAAACATGATTACAATCCTGATCTGAGTCTAGAAATTCTATTTCTTGCACAAAAACAAAAACTTGGGGTTATGCACTAACTTGAAAAACTCATGCATTAGATTAGGTGTTTAATAAAACTAATCATGTTTCCCATAGTTAGGAATTGCATCTTTAACTAGTATAAACATGTTTGCTAAAACACCCCATGTCAAATCCTTCCATTTCTCACAAGTAGGACAAATATTTTTTCGTCTCACATTGAGAATACAAAATCAAAACGTTATGTTTAAAACATCACTTGCATAATGTCTCTTGAATGCTAAAGGGAATACATAACCAATATGTATTTTCGGGTACATTCAAACGAAGCTACATTGAACTAGGAGCGTTTGGGTTATCTTTTGTTTTATAACAAAACTTGCATAAAACGATTTTGGAGCATCAAAATGAGTCAAGATAACCGCACCTCCACATTGTTTTCATATAGGCACACACTAGAACTTCCACATTATAATAGTGGTTTACGTAAACTAAAATGTGAAATTTTGTTGTTCTAGGAATCATCATGCCTCCTCTAACCCACTACGACCACAAGGACACCATTAAGTACCTACCAAAACACCACAAAACCAAAGGCCTTACCGCAAATCAAGTAAACGTTTTCAAATCCCTAGAAAAACACTATGTCCATGAGGGTAGAACCATAGACCCATCTTTCCTAGAAGGCACAAACCTTTACGCCGATTTTGCCACAATCAACTTTGAGTGTCTTTTGAATATCGACGAGCCTATTTGTCCTAGGTTCATTCTAGAGTTCTATGCATCATGCGCCCTCTCCACGGATGATTATGGTCATATGTCTATCAACTTTAGAGTTAGCGGTCATCAATACTCCTTCACTCTTGAGGAGTTTGCTCAAATCATAGGTGTTCCAAACCGTGGTACTTGCCTCTATTCCGACTTACACTCCCTCTCAACTCTTGACAACCTTCAAGACCGTATCCACCCTTATGACACACCTCTTGTCTCAAAAGACGTTCTCCGTGACCACCTCTTTGTTAGGACCACCACCACTAGGAGAACCCGTTCGGGGAATGAGGTCGATAAGGACCCATATGGAATGGAAATGAATGAACTCAAACCCCAATTCAAGAAATGGGAGGAAGTCCTTAGAGCCAATGTCATTAGCACAATAGGGAACCGTGACCATATCAACCTTTGCCTTTGCTACATGCTCAACTCCTTGTCTGTTAGGCAACCCTTCAACCTTGCCTACTACATGGCCAAGAGAATTTCCGACATTCCCGTGCATGGCACAATGGCTATGCCATATGGAATGCTCTTGACCCATATCTTTAGGTTCATCTCACCCATTCCACCAACTTCAAATGGTCTTCGTCTTGACTACACTCTCATTCCACACACCTTTGTTCCACTTAGTGATAAGAGAGTTTACAAAGCCCAAGGAAAACGCCCACATCCTCCTACCTCATCATCTTCTTCCTCAATGAGTAAAGACGACAATTTGCCAAACTCTAGGCTCCCTCCTCTCGAATACCTTTCTCAACTTCTGGATATTCCCAATGAGTCGGAGGAGTTCAAGCAAACAAAGGGGATGTTTAAGAATCTTGGAAGGTTCCTTGGAAAGCTCAAGAACAAGATCGACCGTCAATGAGTGCGGGTGTGTAGGAGTGTTTGGCACTAGGTCCTATTTGAACAAATTTGGTCGTTTAAACAATATTTGTGATGAATTTGTGTGATTGTACAATGTTTGATACAATTTGGAACATGTTATATCTAACTTTGATGCAGGTAGACAACTCTTGGCAAGTTGTCAAATTTTCAAGTTTATAATATTTTCACTAAGTATAGTGAAATTCTCGACCTCAAGGTCAAAGTCCTATGAAATGCATGTTTACGTGTCTATTTTTTGCATTGCCCAACCAGAAATGCCTTATCTATTTGATTTTAGGAGTTTTCGAAAATTTTGAAAATCGTCTCGCGTGTCAAAAACGTGGACTGCCACTTTTTTTATCCCTGGCGGATCTGGCGGTACCCAATATTGGGTTCCGCCAGTGCAATTTCTGGGAATTCCAAAATTCGCCCAACGGACCAGGCGGCACCCTCAAATGGGTTCCGCCTGTGTATTTTGAGGGTGCCGTCAGCAACCTGCAGAATTTTTGTTTTCTTTTTCGCCAATTCAACATTGAAACACCAAAATCCAATCCTTTTAGGTAGAAACCCATTACTTGCAATGTGTTTAGCATAATAGGATACTCCTTCTTCCATAAACTTAACCAAAACCAATTCCCGCCAAAATTCAAATTTACCAATAACAACCTCAAGGACCCCTCAAACATAAAGGAAGGAACCCTTTTAAGGGATCCCTGAAATCCCTGAGATTTATACTACCACAAATCCACCAAAACCACTAAGCATTTAGTGCAAAACTTGTCTTCTCACTTCACCATTTTCATTGGATTGACTTCCATGATTTGACAACCCACAATTAGTTTTTCAAATCATTAGAAACCTCCATTTTGTATGGACTAACATCAAATCCAAACACTCCTTTCCATAATTCATCAACACTATAAATTAAGCCATCCTAAACATCATCAAATCACACCTTCCATAACACAATTTCTGAAACTTATTAACCATTTTTCACCATGACTAAGTCAACAAACACCTCTCAACCATCAAGACCCATCCAGAAAACCGCCCGGATTAGTGTTAAACCACTATGGTCCAATCAACCTAAGCTCCTCATCCTCGAATGAATTCACATCACCCATAAAAAATGAACACTTTTTGAACCTTGCATCTCCATCACCATTACCCAATGAACCAAATGAGCTCACTCCACCACCAACTAAATCACCTATTGACCCAACTCCACCAAGTGCTCCAACTCAACCATCCAAGACTTCATCACCATCACCATTACCCAAAATTGAGCCAATGGAACTATTTGGGTCTCCTCCCACATCACCACACCCATTTGTCCAAGATCTTAATGATCTTCCACCAAGACCTACACAACCACCACCTTTTGCAAATGAATCACCAAGGTCAATCCTTGACCAAGATAACCTTTTCAACCACATTCAACCACCACAACAAGTGTACCATCCACCTAAACCATTATTGTTTCACCCCATCTACCATGACATCCATGGTCCTCTATATGGAGAACCAAACTTTGAAAACAATGATCACACAAATCCACCACATTATCAAACCCAAACCTTTGAGACCTTCTTTCCCTTATATGAGGAAATCCAAAGCATGGTTGAGAATCACCTTCATCAAGCAATGGAATTTCAAACCACCTTGCTTGACTCAATACCAAATCCATCCTCCACCCAAGAACCAAAAACCAACCAACCTTCAAACCAAGAAACCAAAACCAACCCATTTCAACCAATTCATCCCCATGCTTGCTCAAATTGTCAGCAAATGGGTGAAACCATCAAAACATTGCTTAACCAATTCCAAAATGAAACCCGTTTTGCCTTCCAACACGTTATAGAACGTTTGGATGCACTTTCCCACCCTAACAAATCCTAGGCAACCTATGAAGGCCATTTGCCTCACTCTAGGAATGTAGGATTTTATTTTATTTTCTTGGTTATTTTTTAGTTTTTGTATACAAGTAGAAGAATAAGTCCACATTTCTTGTCTTTTGACTTTTATAAGTCAAAATTTTACTTGGAATGATATTTCTTTCTACTTACTTTTGTGCATTGTTGGTTGATCAATCTTTGGTTTGTCAATGTGGTTGCAATGTGTGTGGTAACTACAAGCATGACTATATATATCACCAACTAACCATTTTTTTGTAGGTCTCAAAATCCATGTTTCCCATCTTGGCACTCCATTTAGGGGGAGTATCGACCAAGGGGGAGCATTGGCATTATTCCGCTTCGCTACTCTTCTTTTTGTTTCGACAAAAAGGGAGAGAAATATATTAACCCTTCAAATACTTGATATGCTTTTCGCCTCTTAAGTAAAACAAGGTTAATATATTTTTTTTTTTTTTAAGTCTTGAAAATCAAGATTTTGCGTGTTACTTAAAAACAAAGTTTATGTTTTGTCATCAACAAAAAGGGGTAGATTGTTAATACAAATATCGCCTAAAAACGTTATTTATATTTTACGATATTCGCTAAGTTTTGTTAACGACAAAATGTAAACTTTAGTTTCTAAGCAAAACATAATCTTAGTTTTTAAGACTTGCATAAACTAGACTTTTGCTACATTTTACATTTCATAAAACACAACACAAGTTTATTTCTAAAATTAGAAATTGTCACATCACATTTATGGCAAGTTTTGTCATTATGCATTTATGGAAAGAAATGTGTTTGACTAACTTTGTTGTTGCTTGCAAGCTTTGTATTTGACTTGTTATTATGAGATGTGACATTGTTTGGTTGCTAGGAGTTATGAGACAAGACCTTGTTTGGTTTGAAGAGTTATTGCAAAAACCAACTGCAAGCCTGGCGGTACCCTGGAGGTACACGGGCGGAACCCTTCTCATGGGTCCGCCTGATCCGCTAGACCTGCAGAAGGTTTTGGCTATAAATATTGAGCCACAAGTTAAAATTTGGCTCATCACTTGACATTACATTTTACACACACATTCATTCTTTCATCTAACTTCTTAACATTTCATATGTGAAGTTTCTTTTTGTAGCAAAGAGATTCACGAGCTTACTAAAAGTAACAAGTATTCAACACAACGTTGCAAGACTTGTTAGCTTAGCATTGTGTAGACTTGTGTAGTTTACACTTCATTTGATTGTGTATTTTCAGTAGTGATCGGTTAGTATTTTAGTCCTCAAAATACAAAGAGTGTTGGGAGTTGTTGTACCCTAGTAAAAGAACTAACGGGAGTGGTTGTGCCCTTGTAAAAGAACTCGACATTTAGCTTTGTGTCGGTAAAAGTATAAGCGACGTGTAAGGTTTTCTCCGCCGGTGAAAGGAGCTTGTTGACTAGTGAAAGAAACTCTCGAGTTGGATACTCGGGGCGTGGACGTAGGGCAAGGAAAAAGAGTCCTTGTAGCCGAACCACGATAAATACTCGTGTTGTGGTTTGATCGTTTCTTTCATTTACTTGCATGTTATATATTGTGTTTGTGCATATATCTTTGATCAAACGGAAAGTTTCAAAGCTAACTTAACAAGTTAAAAAGATTTTAATCGGTAAACTATTCAACCCCCCTTCTAGTTTTCCACAGATTGCATCTTTAGTATTGGGTTAGTTGACTAGCAACTAATTCCGCCCAAATCCTTCAAACCCGAGATTTTTACTTGCTTTCTAAAAAATATAAAAATACAAAAAGAATCATCTCTCACCTTTAGAACTAGTATTTAGGTTTTCTAATCCTAGCGACACTATTCCTAACTGAACGATCAATCCCCCGGTACTTGTCACTATACTATACTACAAATATCAAAGACTAATATATCAAAGACTAATATATCAAAGACTAATATATCATTACATTAATTTATGACGTTTTTACCGATAACAAAAATTTTTTTTTTATCAAATATGCTATGTTACTTAAAAATCACCACGATATTCATGATCCCTGTTTGCTTGGAACGATGCTCACACATGTACCACTATAGTCTAAAATTGCGAGAATATTTAAAATTTCTTTTATTCGTTACGAACCTGCATTTTCCGACATTTTTAAAAAATTATTATTCATCAGTTACTATTCACAAAACACTATTCATCATTTCACTATTCATCGTTTTTGGAGTCGGTTAGCGATATTGAGATGTTTTTCAAAAGTTTTACTATTCACGAAACACTATTCACAAAATACTATTCACACTCGGACTCACGTAAACGTTTCACAAATAAATTTCTAAACTTATCACTAATCACAATTAATTAATTACTAATCCTAATTTACATCTAACCGGACCCTTAATTTCATTCTAAGCCCAAAACCATTTCTCGGCCTGTTACTATTCACGACCCACACAAACTAAGCCCATTTCCTTTCTTTTGTTTTTCGTAACGTTCGACTAAACCAAGTAAGAAACGAGTCTCGTACGCCCAAATCCTACACACAACACGCACATATTTTTAGACATAGTCGTTCCTCCCCTAGCCAAAATTTAGAGGGTCGATTTTTAGTTTCTCACATCGAGTCTAGATACGATTTTACTAGGTAAAGCTCATGTCTCAAAAACGATTTCATAACATTTCACCTAATCCAAAACTTAACCATTTTAACCCACGTTTGTTTCTATGACTTCCTAAAATTATTTCT
Organism: Artemisia argyi; assembly: GCA_030686995.1. Taxonomy (NCBI): domain Eukaryota; kingdom Viridiplantae; phylum Streptophyta; class Magnoliopsida; order Asterales; family Asteraceae; genus Artemisia; species Artemisia argyi. The sequence continues at coordinate 190,238,336 of CM060678.1, read as the reverse complement.
AAACACAAACTAGTGTCTAAATATTTCAAAGTTATCAAAATCTCAAACTATACACGAATTTACAAATCGATTCACAAAATAAATATGGTCGACATGCATGTTATGAACCAAACTAGTACCCCCTTAAATCAAGCCCACACAATTCCATATTCTATTCACTAGAGAAAGTACCTTGACCTTTTTATAATGTATATCACTAGTACCATTCGTTTATAATAGATCAATACCCACGTTTTTCCTTTGAAGTTTGAGGATGTCGACCACAAGAAACCAAAACACATGGAGTGACTTGTTTACTTGTACAAACTTTAGGACTTTTTGGATGCAAGTAACCATCACCTCACATAAATGTTAGACACTAGAACACACTAGGTACTATATATATAAACCCATGCATGCATGCTTCGTTTTCCATTTCCATGCAAACCAAAAATCACCAAATATTCTAAGTAGTAACTAGGCATTGGGTCGAAGCTTTGGGTAGAAAATCAAGGGATTCGTATGGGTTTAGGAGAAACACGTTATTGTTTGTGAACCTTGGTCAAGCACACATACACACTACGTACTCATATCACTCACTTCTCGACTCTACGTCTTGTTTTACCCACCACTTTGGTGTCGTAAGTTCCTAACGAAACTCTTTTCAATATTTAAATAAAAATTTCATTTGCATCATTTTTATTCGCGACACACACAATTGCACCACTTTATTCGAAAATTATATAAACAACCTATATATATTTTACGTCCATTTATATATTTGACACCTTAAGAAATAAACTATGTAGAGTTTTGAAACTAAAAAGCTACGTACAACCTATTTTAGAATACATTTCTAACGTATACAAACAAGTATCAAAAACTATTAAAATTTTCTAAGTCTTTGTTTTTATAGAAACTCGTCCCATGCTAGCCCAAAACGCACGTACATCTTTAAATTTTACTTAACAAGCATGCCATTTTATTTCACAAACTAATTGTCCTCATGACAAACAATCATTTTCGTATAAAAACTTTATAATAAAAATCGCGTTTTGAACCTATAAAAGTCACCAAGCAAATCGACTTGGAAACTAGTTTTGGAAAATATTTAGTATAGACTGGGCCTTAAGGCCCAATCATTTCAAAATAAGCTGATTGTATAAGCTGTTACAATAAGCTGATTGGCAACGTTTTTATACTCCTAACCTTAGCCCAAAACTCCCGTAGGCTCATTGGATCTAAAAATGCTAACGGGCTTTACATTTCGTTAAAAGCCCATAAGCTATCAAATTAACTTTTTGAACTAATAAGGTGGTAGAATAAGCTCAATAAGCTGTTTTGAAACTATTTAAGAAATAAAAACATTAAGTTTTGAAAATTGTGAATTTTGGACTAAAATTGCAAATTTTATGAAAATTGGGTTAAAAGTGTCAACTTTCCAAAGTTTCGGTATAAACTGTCAATTAGTAAACTTAAGGATATAAACTGATTTTTATAAACTCTAGGGTGAAAAGTGTAAGAAATATAAAGTTTTGGACGTAAAATGTAAATATATTTAATTTTGGACTAACGGCGTAACGCTAACGCCGTTAGAGTAAAAAGTGTAAATTTTTAGAAAATACAAGGGCCATATATATATAATTAATATTTTTATTTTTACTTTCCATTTTTACAATTTCACGTAGCGACATTACGTTTATTTTCAAACTATTATTTTTATTACTATTATTATTATTAAACGTTACGTTTATTTTCAAACTATTATTACTATTACTATTTTTATTATTAAACGTTACGTTATTTTCAAACTATTACTACTATTACTATTTTTATTATTAAACGTTACGTTATTTTCAAACTACTATCACTATTACTATTTTTATTATTAAACGTTACGTTATTTTCAAACTATTATTATTATTACTATTATTAAACGTTACGTTTCATTTCAAACTATCGTTATTATTATTATTAAACCTTACGTTATATATAACTAAACTAAACGAACAATATACTATAAAAACCAAAAGTCTTACTAACGTCAATTTAACAAATCATGCATTTAAAAACTACTCGCGATTAAAACATTAAGACTACCAAGCACTAAAACATGCCATATATTATCTAGGTCGTGTGTGGAACCGTTCCCATTTTCCAAACTGAGTATCGATATTTTTATTCACTGAATCACTAAGGTGAGTTCATAGCCTCGCCTTTACTTGTTTAAATGTTTTATAAACCCTGCGAGGGGGATACATGCTAGTTTTTACAAACTGAACACAAGTATTTTCTTGGTATGCTTTACCTGATCTCGTTATTGCTTAAGTACCTTTCTTTGTTAAAAGCCCCTCATATCATGAGCCTTAGTCACCCAGAGAGGTGAACGTAAATAATTGTGGATAGATCTATTAGGGATTGACCATCCCCGTTTGGGCGTTGGAGAAAACAACCAAACGCACTTTATTTGAAATCTAATAGGTTACTGGCAAGAACCTATCCCGAGGGCCCCCTGTTACTATAATCCATCATTAGTGATGAGATCTGTTAATCGGCTGAGCGTCATGAGCTTAATGCAATAACAACTGTTTTTAACTTATAATTGTATGACGGTGCAATTATCACTTATAACTTGTGTTCAATCTTTTAAACTTAAACCTATGAATATCACTCAACTTTTGTTGACTTTTAGCATGTTTATCTCAGGTCTATAACGAGCAAGGATGAGACGGAAGAGCACGTAATTTTCACAAAGGCTATAAAATTTTATTATCATTCGAAAACCTATTTAACAAATTTTAAAACCACTGGGACCTCTTTTTGAAAACTCTGATATTTACAAAACTTCGAATGATAAATGTTTTAGAAAATTATTTTCTACTGAAAACTATGAGCTGTGAAGTAACACCCAATCTTTATTCCGCTGCAAATATTTTAAAATTGGGGGTGTTACAGATTGGCATCAGAGCTTTGGTTATAGCGAAACAGATCTATTTTGGATCTGAACTATGACCGTTTTTACAAACAAAACATTTTATAGCCCTACACTCTTCGTGCTTTCCGTGCCTGCATACTACCTTGCTCAGTACATTACTTGTTAAGATTAGTCTGCATGTTTAGAAATTGCGCTTACATAATTCTTATTTCATCCGTACTATTATATCTATAACGTAAAAGTAACTTATAAAATACTATTCCCGGTTACTACAGTAACATGTCTCCAAAAACTTCCTTGAACGCCAAAACTACTCTCCGTAATACTAATACATTCCCCGTCAATCAAAATTCTTCGAACACTGAAGATCCCTATGTACAAATATCACAGCCCCAACTTAATATAGAAATCTCTCATAGGTCACTCCCATCGTCACCTATCTGTTCACCTCTACGTCAAAAACTAAGGAGAACTACTGAATCATATGAAGATATGATTGGTGGTCAGGCAACATTTGAAGTTGGACAAAGTTCACGTCAAGAGAGGCCGTGGACGAATGTTGAGCCAAATTCTCCGTTACCCTACACTTTAGATTCCCCAACACCAGATATCCCAAATACCTTATCCTCACCTAATTCCCCCAACTACGATATAAGCACACCTGATTCAATATGGACTCTTGTTTATCAACAAGCCAACACATTAGAGGCTCACACTGAACAGATGAAAGGTTTACGACCAACAAAATTTGAATGGTACGACCGTAACCTTGACGCATTGTTCAAAAGAGCGGATGCTAAGAGACGAGTGATGAAATATTGCCCGAATCCGACTTTATTTGATCAAATATTGCCCTAAATCGTTCCTTTTGTGATTTTAGGTACTTGGAGAGTGAATTCTGGAAAAGAAGCCATTTTGGACGTTTTTGGAGCATAAAAGTGAAGAAAACGGCAAAGTATCTATTTTCCATGCTGGAAATACTAGGTGACGGCGTCAAGAGTTATACCCTGACGGCGTCAAACATCAAGAATAAAATACCGTAGTTGATGACGCCGTCATAAGAAGATCAAGGCCGTCCGAGGAAGTATTTGGCGGCGAGGTGACGGCGTCACATGGTTGTCTTGACGCCGTCAGCCCAGTTTTCCTATATATAGTTTTCTAGTTTTTACATTAAAAGAGAGAAGTTTTGGAGAAACCCTAAAGACGAATTTGGTGCAACTTTTACAGGTTTTTCAAGGGTTCCAAACCCTTGATACCTTGCATTGTAATTGAGATAAGTGTTCTTCTAATTCAATCAATATGTCTATGTGTTGGTTGTCTATATCTTGTTCTTGTCTCAATTCCATTATGCTAGGCTAGATCTCCTTTGTGTTTGCTTAGATCTAATGAAACCTAGATGTTGATTATGTGTTGATTACTTGTTTATTCTTGTTCTTGGATGAATGATTTTATATGTTAGGCTTAAGAAAACTGGCAGATCTCCAAATGGTAACATGCTTGAACGTCTTAAGAAACATGAACCGAGGCGTACTAGGTCTTTATTGGTTGTATTTAATGCATGAGCCACTGTTTACAATCCCTATAGTTGTGCTGGGTCATGGTGTAGGAGGAGATAAGAGCTCATAGAATTGGGGAGTTATGTATGCCACCCCATGAATGGTATTAAGGAATACGATCCGTCATCCATGCAATTATAACAAGTAATTAACATGTAAAAGATATCTAGGGAGTAAGGAAATCTAAGTAAACACATTTTCTCCAATTACTGCTCACAACCTTAGTATAATTAGTTTATTTTCATTTTTATTATTTTATTTTGATTGCATCTTAGTTTTGGGTTAGTTGAATAGCAACTAATTCCGCCCACTCTTTCAAAACCCGAGATTTTACTTGCTTTCTAAAAAATATAAAAACACAAAAATAATCATCCCTCACCTTTAGAACTAGTAATTTAGGCTTTCTAATCCTAGCGACACTATTCCTAAGCTGAACGATCAATCCCCCGGTACTTGTCACTATACTATACTACAACGATCAGGTACACTGCCTGGTGGGGGTTGTAAGCTTCTCGAGAGGTAAAGCCTGTTGCGATTCCCACGCATCAAATTTTTGGCGCCGCTGCCGGGGAATAGTTATTGTCTAGGTTAGGATTTCTTTTTATTAGGTCTACTTGCTAGATTCCTTTCTAGTAAGATTTTATTTTTATTTTCTAGGTTTTCTTTAGTCTATCTTTTTCTTTGTGTGTTTGTTCGTAATTTCCATTGACTCTTCCGTTCACCATTATGGAGTACGCGAATCCACCATACCACCAACCACAAAGGCCATTCTACCCTATTGACATCTCGAATTTCAAACAATATCGAGATGAACCCATATATGACGCATGGACTCGTTTTAAAATTTTACTTCGAAAATTCCCTCATCATAGTTTCTCTTTAGCATCCCTAACCCAAACCTTTTACTATCGTGTCAGCTGATGTGACCAAATGTGCATTGATGATTTTGCCAATGGGGGCCCTAGGGAATTAAGTGCTGAAGAAGCATGGGATACCATAGAAGACTGTGCCCAATATTATTATAGAGTAGACAACCCGACAAACAACATCACAAATCAATCAATAACAAGTTTGAAGGAGCAAACAGGAAGTTTGTCTGGGGATGATTACTTAGGGATACCTGCGTGGATGTCACCTAAAATCATAGTACAAAACAAACACATAGGTAATCTAGATACAATGGAGGATGAGGTGGATAATCCAAGCCCACAAAGTACCCCACAAGTCCTACCATCATTTGAGGCACATACACCGCCCGTGACTTACCCGGAAGAAGTAGAAGAGACTATAGGAACTCCAATTGAGGTAGAACCCTTGGACCAAGCACCACTAGAGGATATAGGTTTGAACACTTGTAGTGATAACCTTACTCCTAGTTCTAGGGAATTTCCTAGTGTTGATGAACCGGAACCTCAATCTTTACACACCTTTCCATCCTTAGATATATTTCTAGGAGACAAAAGAGGAGCCGACCCACCCATCAACCCATGCAGTCCGGGTAGTCTTAGGATAAAGGTAGTGAACTCTAAGCCTTGTAGAGAAGAAGCCAATATAGGAGTGGAAAATGACCTTACATGCTTACATCACCCATTTATGATTGATCACAAGAAATATTATGGGTTTAAACCGGGTTTATTAGGTCAAGATGGATTCCCAACTAGGAGTCTCTTGAAGTTGATTGAAAATGATCCCTTTTTAGGAGAAAATCTTAATCCACCCATTAACCCGATTGAATTAGGTAAGGTTATAATGATAGGAGCACACCCCTTTGAGCACATAATTCATCCACCACTTTTTTTCTCACGTGGCATACTTCCACCCTAAGGGTATGTATCGCTACTTCCACCCGCACTTAATTCAAAGTGTAGGGAAAACCTCCTCTATTTTCGTTAAATAAGGGTAGAGTCAGGCTCGTGACTCGAACAAAAACAAGCACTTCTTGGGAGGCAACCCATGTTTTGTGTGATTTTATTTGTTTGATTGTTATTTGCTTCTGTATGCATGCTTAGTTTTTATTGTTGGTAGATCATGTTTCTCAATTAAAATGTGGAAATACTTTACTATGTTGTTTGGCCTAGTCTTAACTCCAACCTAAAAGTATCTTTACAAAAGATAAGTGTAAGGGGAAACCCCAAATATGTTTTTAAGAAACAAACCGATCATGATTCTCCACAATAGTAAATGAGCATGTATATTCGTATTTGTTAGAGTCAAATGCTTGTATTGAGTCATAATGAAGTTTTGCAGGATTTTCCAGGAAGTAGGACGAAGTTTTTCCAGAAATTTTCCGGAAACTTAACATAAGAATTTCTGCAGGTCCATTCTGACGGCGTCAGAGGTTTACTCTTGACGGCGTCAGGAGTTAAAATCTGGAAATTTTACTGGTTTTGTTTTTCTAACGGAGTCTTATGGTTTTTGTGAATTATTAAGTTTTATAATCTCCAGGAAATCTGCAAACTTCATTCCACAAGCATTATATCTTACTTTGTTTTATAGGATTTAGAAACTTATATAGGATGCCGCCGATTTTACGCGAGGTTGTCTTGTCTATTTTTGTCAGGTTTTACAGGTTATGTTCGACAAGGAGATGATTTATATTCTGGAAGGGAAGCTTTGATTGTTCGTTTTCTTGGAAGAAGATTTAACCTGGCCACCTATAATCCATACCGAGCGAATCAGGGGAGTATTTGATTTCATTCTCTTTACTTTTTCACTTTTACATTCTTTACTTGAACATTGGGGACAATGTTCATCTTAAGTGTAAGGGGAGGGTAAAAAGATGATACCTTACATATGCACTTTCGCTTGAGTTTGTTTTGTTTAATAATAGATGTGTAATAAAACTATGAGAAATACTTGTTAGTGTAATTTTAGCGGCAAATTTAAATTTTTTTACAACATTTAGGAGTGAAACTTTAGCCATAGCAAGCGTCTCATGGATAGGAGATTGTATGACTAGCACATAACCGTATATTCAAAAAAAATTTCCACCCAAAAATGTGAGGTTCGCCTTTAGATTTGATAGGAAAAGCATTTACTATTAGTGCTTATGAGTGTACCGGTAGCATTTAGATTCTAGAACTTGCGTTAGTGATGCATCCCGAGACCGCTAGTGAGACTACATTCGTGTGGTAGGATTTACTACATGATAAGAGGCATTAGGATCACCCTTGTGTTAAACCCGTATCATGATTACTTGACCATTTAAGTCATATTACTTGGCTAGTTAAGTCAACTAATTTTTCCCACACCCTTAGCGTTGTACTCAGTTTTAGTACACGAAACCCCTAGTACACCCCTCCGAGCCTATCTTTTCGTTTCTAACTTTAAGCATCTTACTTAAAGGAAGAATTTGTTACACCCCACTTAAATGTACACCCAAATCGCCTTAGCCTTCCGTGTATGCGCTCATTTTTAGTGCATTATTGTTATTTGTTAAACCCTAAGTTAACTTTCTAATTGATTACATGGTTGCTAAGTCGAGTCATATCCTTGTACATATTGTTTTGGGACGATTGGGACTCATGGGTAAGTACTTATTTTATGGAGTAATGGGGAAGAACATCATTTATTACCCCCATATGTACGTTAATCTTAAAAAGTGCTCCAAGTGTTTTGATTTTCTTAATTCGAGTCATTAGATTAGTTAATTGTAAAGTACGTAAAGATTCAAGTGTAAGGGGAACTCTCATCCCCTATGATGTATTATTTTGGATGGTAGGGTAAGAGTGTATGAAAAAAAAAAAAAAAAAAAAAAAAATCGAAAAATCAAGAAAAGAAAAAAAAAATATATATATATATATATATATATATATATAGAAAAAGAAAAAAGAGAAAAAACATACGGACTACCATCCCTTTTCATTTTATGTTCATTTTTATGTTTTTGTTATTTTTCATTTATTAGCTTAAGTCGAGTCGAGTCTTGGCTTAGCAACGCTATATTGTACATGTAATTGACCAAGATTGTTAACTCGCCACCAGTAAAACTTCCTTTATCCAACAAAACCGTGTAATTCATATCCCTATACCTAACATTACAACCCTTTAAAAGACCTCATTGATAGTTTATCCTAGGTGCTTACGCCATGTGGTGGAGGTTTGATCCTTTCCAAAGCCTATGGTAATCTATTTTGCTATGACAGGTAGTGAGAGATATCTTCCATTTCCATAATATTATATTACTTTATTACACCCGAGAGATGTGAGTATCTAAACACTATTTGTGAGTTGCTAGTGTATGACCTCCGTGCTTGTCTATTGGTCTTTAGTGGAACGATTATTTGTTGTAATTACTTTTATATTAGTGTTAAATGACCCCTAACTTGTCTTTTGAGTAGAATAAAAGCGCATTTGCTTGAGGACAAGCAAATCTCAAGTGTAAGGGTATATGATGAGGCGAAAAATGATCCGTTTTTAGGGGGTCATTTAAGCCCGAATCCGACTTTATTTGATCAAATATTGCCCTAAATCGTTCCTTTTGTGATTTTAGGTACTTGGAGAGTGAATTCTGGAAAAGAAGCCATTTTGGACGTTTTTGGAGCATAAAAGTGAAGAAAACGGCAAAGTATCTATTTTCCATGCTGGAAATACTAGGTGACGGCGTCAAGAGTTATACCCTGACGGCGTCAAACATCAAGAATAAAATACCGTAGTTGATGACGGCGTCAAAAGTCATCCTGACGGCGTCAAAGTGCCAAGAATAAAATACCGTGGTGGATGACGGCGTCACACAGGCCGTCATAAGAAGATCAAGGCCGTCCGAGGAAGTATTTGGCGGCGAGGTGACGGCGTCACATGGTTGTCTTGACGCCGTCAGCCCAGTTTTCCTATATATAGTTTTCTAGTTTTTACATTAAAAGAGAGAAGTTTTGGAGAAACCCTATAGACGAATTTGGTGCAACTTTTACAGGTTTTTCAAGGGTTCCAAACCCTTGATACCTTGCATTGTAATTGAGATAAGTGTTCTTCTAATTCAATCAATATGTCTATGTGTTGGTTGTCTATATCTTGTTCTTGTCGCAATTCCATTATGCTAGGCTAGATCTCCTTTGTGTTTGCTTAGATCTAATGAAACCTAGATGTTGATTATGTGTTGATTACTTGTTTATTCTTGTTCTTGGATGAATGATTTTATATGTTAGGCTTAAGAAAACTGGCAGATCTCCAAATGGTAACATGCTTGAACGTCTTAAGAAACATGAACCGAGGCGTACTAGGTCTTTATTGGTTGTATTTAATGCATGAGCCACTGTTTACAATCCCTATAGTTGTGCTGGGTCATGGTGTAGGAGGAGATAAGAGCTCATAGAATTGGGGAGTTATGTATGCCACCCCATGAATGGTATTAAGGAATACGATCCGTCATCCATGCAATTATAACAAGTAATTAACATGTAAAAGATATCTAGGGAGTAAGGAAATCTAAGTAAACACATTTTCTCCAATTACTGCTCACAACCTTAGTATAATTAGTTTATTTTCATTTTTATTATTTTATTTTGATTGCATCTTAGTTTTGGGTTAGTTGAATAGCAACTAATTCCGCCCACTCTTTCAAAACCCGAGATTTTACTTGCTTTCTAAAAAATATAAAAACACAAAAATAATCATCCCTCACCTTTAGAACTAGTAATTTAGGCTTTCTAATCCTAGCGACACTATTCCTAAGCTGAACGATCAATCCCCCGGTACTTGTCACTATACTATACTACAACGATCAGGTACACTGCCTGGTGGGGGTTGTAAGCTTCTCGAGATCCCTCGAGAGGTAAAGCCTGTTGCGATTCCCACGCATCGACGAGCAATATGTGGATTAGGAATAAAGGTTGATGAGATAAAGGACAACACCAACCAGGAACTTGGAAGTTTGGATTCCAGGGTCCGTTCTGCAAGAAGAGAACACGGTCATACACGTGGTAGGATTGAAGAAATTGAAAGGACCTTATGGATGGCTAGAGAGACAGCCAGGAGCCAAGGTCAAAAGATTGCCGCATTAGAGAGTATGTTGGCAAACCAAATGAACATGTGTCAGGAACGTTTCTCAAACATGGAAGCAGCACAACTTGAACTTGATTAAGAGATTAGATATTTACGTCAAAGGTATAACTAATCTTAAGTTTACAAGTATCCCTGCTGCATCTACTAAACCAGACAGACTTGGTTAGTATTTAATGTAATGTTCAATATACCTGAACCCTTCAGAACTTGAAATCAAATCTATAATAACCTTCTCTTCCGTTACATCTCTCCGTTATAAATCAATCATTTTCTTTCGTATCAAGCATGCATACTATGAATCCTCATAATTTCATGCAAAAATCTCATCAATTGTTACCTCCCTTGATGAACAAATAACTCCACGTAGATCCATGACATATTAATAAGAGACCTTGTACTAATCGTTTTACAAAGATGATTAGTCAAGTTATTAATATTATGATGACTTCTACAATACTATTCAAATCTACCGTAAGATTTCTTACAATTGTTAAGAAATTCTTAAACATACTATAATTAAATTTTCAAGAGAGAGAAAATTTATTTTAGTGGACGAATCGTTTTGTTCCTTAGTAATCCCATATCAAGAGTTGATTATCTATGTATGATACAAAACAGACATATCCTGAAATTAGATTACAGTAAGGAGTCAATTCAGTCTATCATCAATGAAATAATTAGCTTCATTTGAATTATTCTGACATCAGAAGGATTCTAAGTTGAGTTTCATTAATGATTTCAAAAGATGGACAACGTAAACAATACATGTACTCCATCTTCATCAAAAACCACCATGACTACTGAAGCCGTCAGGAAATTGGTAACCAACATCGTGTCAGTAGTACTTAAAGGAGTCACCATAGTTTATCCAAGAGGAGAGTCGGATATGCCTGATAACCAGGAAAACTGCATGGAATATAGGCCAACCAACTTTAAAACGCCAAAAGGAATGGCTAACCCTACCATCACCCATAACCAAGGAATTAGGCAAGGAGTTATACCTAATGAAATAAACAAAAGCAAAAACTCTTAAAAATGAAGAACCTTTAAAAACTTCGATAGTATCAAAGGAATGATGACTAGATTGAAGCAGATGAATAAATTCCTATTGTAAATAAATAAATCCTAGTTCGACAATATCCTGAGATTGTATCTCTTCCCCGTATTTTACTTTAAGTTACGATGGATGTAACTTAAGTAAAACAATTATCCTTCTACCGTATCGAAAAATCTACCTTGTAATATTTCCAAAATAATTAAAATCTACGTAAATTTCAATTCCTATCCCATTTACCAAATAACAGCATACTGTTATTTCCATAGGAATTTCTGACTAGAAATTTCTGACTCATTATATATATATATATATATATATATATATATATATATATATATATATATATATATATATACATAAAATAAATAAATAAATCAATGAATAAAGTTCCTACTTTATTCTTAAAAGAAATTACGTATTATATCATAATAACAAAACGTTGAACACCATCTAAAACAACTTAAAGAAAAGCATAAATACCACTGTGACTGAGCCAAACATCACATCATTTAGTCCTCCATTAAACATAGCCTGGCCAACTATGTCTAATTTAGGAAGAATCATGTCATGATGGAACAATCATAATGCCAAAATTTCTAAATAACAATCTGCATTTAAAAGCAACAAATATAAATAAACTGAACTATTCATAAATATTACAAACTACCATAAAAACCTATCTTATTCCTTCGTCATTATGACGAGAAGCCAACAAAAGTACAAATAAGAAAACCCTAGTAATTTGCAAAGACTAACAGAAAACTCCAATAACTAAAAATTTATCCGAATCCATGAAAATTAATAAATAAACAAATAATTAGCATCGGAAATGCTAACGTCACAATAATTACAATATAAACCATAGAATCTTCAATAGGTTGATCCGCTATGACAACAAAAACCCCCACCAACAAAACCATAGCAAAAGCCATCACATGATGAATCACCTTAATTATGCTGAAAGATAAATATAAACAAATCATTAAAAACAATAGCAAGACTAGTTTTTAAACATAAGGACAAATAAGTCTTATTTCACATTTATTGAGGATTACATAGAAACACGACAAGGAATTAAGTTAAAACAACCCTAGCTTAAGATTATTACCCCCATATCTTGTCCACGATAATGGCTAGAACCGTGAGGGGTGCGACAAACAACAAGATCGCAACCAAGAACCCAAAGTCTTCATCTGGAACATACGCTAAGTAGATAGCGGCAAGGACGACATACACAATCGCTAGTATCGTGATGAGGTGCGGCATTTTGGAGATAGGAAATGGTAGGAAAATGGTTGGTGGAAATGGAAATTTGAAAGGAGTATATGTAGGAAGAAATCTAGCCGTTAGATCACTATTACGGACCGTTAGGATCACTATTCCCGACCGTTGGGTACGGTACACCTAGCCGTTATTTTACTATTCAAAACCATTACCTTCAATATTCACAACCCTTAAGTACACCAGTTACTTGAACTTGTCTAGCACAAATAAGTCTAACTAATACACGTCTCCTAAATCTTAATCTCTCGACAACCCTCTGATCGAAATCTCCTAATACCAGAATTTAGTTAAATCAGAATGAGGGGTAGGTACTGTAATCCCCCGTAAATTTCCCTATAAATAGTAAAAGTAAATCAAAGACTAATATATCATTACATTAATTTATGACGTTTTTACCGATAACAATTTTTTTTTTTTTTTTTTTTATCAAATATGCTATGTTACTTAAAAATCACCACGATATTCATGATCCCTGTTTGCTTAGAACGATGCTCACACATGTACCACTATAGTCTAAAATCGCGAGAATATTAAAAATTTCTTTTATTCGTTACGAACCTGCATTTTCCGACATTTTTAAAAAATTACTATTCATCAATTACTATTCACAAAACACTATTCATCATTTCACTATTCATCGTTTTTGGAGTCGGTTAGCGATATTGAGATGTTTTTCAAAAGTTTTACTATTCACGAAACACTATTCACAAAATACTATTCACTCTCGGACCCTTAATTTACATCTAACCGGACCCTTAATTTCATTCTAAGCCATTACTATTCACGGCCCACACAAACTAAGCCCATTTCCTTTCTTTTGTTTTTCGTAACGTTCGACTAAACCAAGTAAGAAACGAGTCTCGTACGCCCAAATCCTACACATGACACGCACATATTTTTAGACATAGTCGTTCCTCCCCTAGCCAACATTTAGAGGGTCGATTTTTAGTTTCTCACATCGAGTCTAGATACGATTTTACTAGGTAAAGCTCATGTCTCAAAAACAATTTCATAACATTTCACCTAATCCAAAACTTAACCATTTTAACCCACGTTTGTTTCTATGACTTCCTAAAATTATTTCTAAACACAAACTAGTGTCTAAATATTTCAAAGTTATCAAAATCTCAAACTATACACGAATTTACAAATCGATTCACAAAATAAATATGGTCGACATGCATGTTATGAACCAAACTAGTACCCCCTTAAATCAAGCTCACACAATTCCATATTCTATTCACTAGAGAAAGTACCTTGACCTTTTTATAATGTATATCACAAGTACCATTCGTTTATAATAGATCAATACCCACGTTTTTCCTTTGAAGTTTGAGGATGTCGACCACAAGAAACCAAAACACATGGAGTGACTTGTTTACTTGTACAAACTTTAGGACTTTTTGGATGCAAGTAACCATCACCTCACATAAATGTTAGACACTAGAACACACTAGGTACTATATATATAAACCCATGCATGCATGCTTCGTTTTCCATTTCCATGCAAACCAAAAATCACCAAATATTCTAAGTAGTAACTAGGCATTGGGTCGAAGCTTTGGGTAGAAAATCAAGGGATTCGTGTGGGTTTAGGAGAAACACGTTATTGTTTGTGAACCTTAGTCAAGCACACATACACACTACGTACTCATATCACTCACTTCTCGACTCTATGTCTTGTTTTACCCACCACTTTGGTGTCGTAAGTTCCTAACAAAACTCTTTTCAATATTTAAATAAAAATTTCATTTGCATCATTTTTATTCGCGACACACACAATTGCACCACTTTATTCGAAAATTATATAAACAACCTATATATATTTTACGTCCATTTATATATTTGACACCTTAAGAAATAAACTATGTAGAGTTTTGAAACTAAAAAGCTACGTACAACCTATTTTAGAATACATTTCTAACGTATACAAACAAGTATCAAAAACTATTAAAATTTTCTAAGTCTTTGTTTTTATAAAAACTCGTCACATGCTAGCCCAAAACGCACGTACATCTTTAAATTTTACTTAACAAGCATGCCATTTTATTTCACAAACTAACTGTCCTCATGACAAACAATCATTTTCGTATAAAAACTTTATAATAAAAATCGCGTTTTGAACCTATAAAAGTCACCAAGCAAATCGACTTGGAAACTAGTTTTGGAAAATTTTTAGTATCGACTGGGCCTTAAGGCCCAATCATTTCAAAATAAGCTGATTGTATAAGCTGTTACAATAAGCTGATTGGCAACGTTTTTATACTCCTAACCTTAGCCCAAAACTCCCGTAGGCCCGTTGGATCTAAAAATGCTAACGGGCCTTACATTTCGTTAAAAGCCCATAAGCTATCAAATTAACTTTTTGAACTAATAAGCTGGTAGAATAAGCTCAATAAGCTGTTTTGAAACTATTTAAGAAATAAAAATATTAAGTTTTAAAAATTGTGAATTTTGGACTAAAATTGCAAATTTTATGAAAATTGGGTTAAAAGTGTCAACTTTCCAAAGTTTCGGTATAAACTGTCAATTAGTAAACTTAAGGATAAAAACTTATTTTTATAAACTCTAGGGTGAAAAGTGTAAGAAATATAAAGTTTTGGACGTAAAATGTAAATATATTTAATTTTGGACTAACGGCGTAACGCTAACGCCGTTAGAGTAAAAAAGTGTAAATTTTTAGAAAATACAAGGGCCATATATATATAATTAATATTTTTATTTTTACTTTCCATTTTTACAATTTCACGTAGCGACGTTACGTTTATTTTCAAACTATTATTTTTATTACTATTATTATTATTAAACGTTACGTTTATTTTCAAACTATTATTACTATTAATATTTTTATTATTAAACGTTACGTTATTTTCAAACTATTACTACTATTACTATTTTTATTATTAAACGTTACGTTATTTTCAAACTACTATCACTATTACTATTTTTATTATTAAACGTTACGTTATTTTCAAACTATTATTATTATTACTATTATTAAACGTTACGTTTCATTTCAAACTATCGTTATTATTATTATTAAACCTTACGTTATATATAACTAAACTAAACGAACAATATACTATAAAAACCAAAAGTCTTACTAACGTCAATTTAACAAATCATGCATTTAAAAACTACTCGCGATTAAAACATTAAGACTACCAAGCACTAAAACATGCCATATATTATCTAGGTCGTGTGTGGAACCGTTCCCATTTTCCAAACTGAGTATCGATATTTTTATTCACTGAATCACTAAGGTGAGTTCATAGCCTCGCCTTTACTTGTTTAAATGTTTTATAAACCCTGCGAGGGGGATACATGCTAGTTTTTACAAACTGAACACAAGTATTTTCTTGGTATGCTTTACCTGATCTCGTTATTGCTTAAGTACCTTTCTTTGCTAAAAGCCCCTCATATCATGAGCCTTAGTCACCCAGAGAGGTGAACGTAAATAATTGTGGATAGATCTATTAGGGATTGACCATCCCCGTTTGGGCATTGGAGAAAACAACCAAACGCACTTTATTTGAAATCTAATAGGTTACTGGCAAGAACCTATCCCGAGGGCCCCCTGTTACTATAATCCATCATTAGTGATGAGATCTGTTAATCGGCTGAGCGTCATGAGCTTAATGCAATAACAACTGTTTTTAACTTATAATTGTATGACGGTGCAATTATCACTTATAACTTGTGTTCAATCTTTTAAACTTAAACCTATGAATATCACTCAACTTTTGTTGACTTTTAGCATGTTTATCTCAGGTCTATAACGAGCAAGGATGGGACTGAAGAGCACATAATTTTCACAAAGGCTATAAAATTTTATTATCATTCGAAAACCTATTTAACAAATTTTAAAACCACTGGGACCTCTTTTTGAAAACTCTGATATTTACAAAACTTCGAATGATAAATATTTTAGAAAATTATTTTCTACTGAAAAACTATGAGCTGTGAAGTAACACCCAATCTTTATTCCGCTGCAAATATTTTAAAATCGGGGGTGTTACACTAAGTTAACTATCTAATTGATTACATGGTTGCTAAGTCGAGTCATATCCTTGTACATATTGTTTTGGGACGATTGGGACTCATGGGTAAGTACTTATTTTATGGAGTAATGTGGAAGAACATCATTTATTACCCCCATATGTACGTTAATCTTAAAAGTACTCCAAGTGTTTTGATTTTCTTAATTCGAGTCATTAGACTAGTTTAATGTAAAGTATGTAAAGATTCAAGTGTAAGGGGAATATTCATTCCCTATGATGTATTATTTTGGATGGTAGGGTAAGAGTGTATGCAAAAAAAAAAAAAAAAAAAAAAAAAAAAAAAAAAAAAAAAAAAAAATCAAGAAAAAGAAAAAAAAATAGAAAAAGGAAAAAGAGAAAAAACATACGGACTACCATCCCGTTTCATTCTATGTTTATGTTATGTTTTTGTTATTTTTCATTTATTAGCTTAAGTCGAGTCTAGTCTTGGCTTAGCAATGCCATATTGTACATGTAATTAACCAAGATTGTTAACTCGCCACCAGTAAAACTTCCTTTATCCAACAAAACCGTGTATTTCATATCCCTACACCTAACGTTACAACTCTTTAAAAGACCTATTTGATAGTTTATCCTAGGTGCTTACGCCATGTGGTGGAGGTTTGATCCTTTCCCAAGCCTATGGTAATCTATTTTGCTATGACAGGTAGTGAGAGATATCTTTCGTTTCCATATTGTAATCTATACTTTATTACACCCGAGAGATGTGAGTATCTAAACACTATTTGTGAGGTGCTAGAGTATGACCTCCGTGCTTGTCTATTGGTCTTTAGTGGAACGATTATTTGTTGTAATTACTTTTATATTAGTGTTAAATGACCCCTAACTTGTATTTTGAGTAGAATAAAAGCGCATTTGCTTGAGGACAAGCAAATCTCAAGTGTAAGGGTATATGATGAGGCGAAAAATGAACCACTTTTAGGGGGTTATTTAAGCCCGGAATTGAATTTATTTGATCAAATATTGCCCTAAATCGTTCCTTTTGTGATTTTAGGTACTTTGGGAGTGAAATCTGGAAAAGGATGCAATTCGGACGTTTTTGAAGCATAAAAGTAAAGAAAACGCCAAAGTCTTAATTTTCCTTGCTGGGAACAGTAGGTGACGGCGTCAAGAAGGAATTCCTGACGGCGTCAAGAGTAATTTCCATGACGATCTAGTACAGATTTGACGGCGTCACGAAATAGGGCGTCAAGAGTAAAATTCATGACGGCCTGGTGAATATTGATTTCTCAGGGTAATAGTACCTCATGGGAGGTGTAGGTGATGGTTTTGGATCCCCTGGTTCATAATCTCAGCTTGAAAATCAATTTGTAAGCTCCATTTCAGTTTCTTATTATTATCTTGTGATTTTTATTTATAGTTGTATTTGGTTGTTAAATTCTGCTTATATAAGTTTAACTTTGATTAGTGTATGCTTAGAAATCAGATTAATAGGTTAGTTGTTTGATTTGGTTCATTAAATCACAAAACAGGCCACTATAGGGGTGTTTGGTTATGCTTGTTTGTCTATACCCTTGTGTGTTTCTGTGGTGGTAATTGGTTGTTTTATACTCCATTAGGTCTCATTAGGTCTAGCAAGTCATAAAATTAAGTGATCACTGGAGCAAAAGTCAAAATTACCCATTCCCCACCCACACAGCTTAACTGTTAAGAGTTTAGGAGATCCAAACCTTTAAATCATCTTAGAACTAGTTTAGGTAGGTAAATCAAGCCTCATTTAGGTCTTATATAACTTAAATAAGTAGTGTAGACCATTGGAAATTCACAAAAGTCAAAACTAGAGTGTAATCAAAAAGTCAAATTATCATATTCTCAGATTTTTACCAAAATAGGGGGATTTGTTTTGATTTTTCTAGGAGGTTTTAGACCTTAATCTTTTCATAATAAGCAGTCCCCCACCTCATCTTTGGACTCCCACATTGGTTTGATTTTTAGGAATTTTGTTGTGGGTCCCACAACCCTCCAAAGAGGGCTGCAGGGCTTGCTGTTGCTTTGTGCAGCAGTTACACCACCACACCACCACCACTTTGGTGGTGGTTTCTGACCACATCAGTGGGCCCCAGTGGTGGAGCTTGGTTCCTCTCAACCCCCCTCCTAGTAGGCTTTCAATTTTGACCCATGGTTTGACCTAGTACCCAGTGGACCCCACTTGGAATCAACCCCAAACCTTGTCCTTTTTCTGAGTTTGAATTGGATTTTGGAAGTGCTTATGTGTGGCTTATTTGCTTATTCTGTGGTCCATATTTGCTTTTTCTTGCTCACACATGTCCACTCAACTAGTTTGAACCAGTTTTCACCATAGTGGGTCCCACTCAAGCTCAATTGAGCTTATTTGCTTAAAAAGTCAACTGTGGTCAACTGTTTAGCTTATTTCTTTCCATAGTGCTTAATTTTCATTTACAAAAAAGTTGTTTTCACAAAACGTCTTTGTTTTTAGGTATAAAACAAGTTTGTAAAAGAAAAAACCAAGAAAAGTCAATTTAGTATTAAGTGATAGTTTCTATTTAATGTAATTTTAATTTTAATTTTCATTTTTAGATTTTTATTAAGTACTTGGTGTTTTTATATTTTTATTAATTTCCTTTTAAGTTAAAGTAAATTCAGTAATTTTTCTAGATTTTTATTTTGTCATTTAGTATTTATTAGATTTAATACTAGTTTTCTTAATTATTAATTAATATTAAGTTTTAAATAGCATATTTAGTTTTTGTAAAACAAGACCTAGTTTTTATATTTCTTATATAATATATTAGACTTTTAGAAAATATAGTTTTAATTTCTACTGTTCATTTTCCATTTTTCTTATTTTAGTTGTTTAAATTAGATTTAAAGTAATTAAAAGGTAAATAATTAGTAGAATAACCTTAAACATAATTTTTAGAAGTTTTTATAATTTTTTAGGATTCCTGTGATGGTTAAGTAATTTTATAAATTTTCTCATAATTTTCTAAGTTACTTTAGTATTAATATTAATTTAAATTAGTTATATTAGTTTAATTAAGTTAAATAGTTTTTAATTAATAAAAAACCCATAAAAAGACAAAAATATTTATTTTTATTTTTTTATACTTTCTTCAAGTTCTAATTTAAGTTTAGAAATTATTTTTGCAAGTTTTTAGTTTAATTTGTAATATTTATAATTATTAGTTAATATAAATTAGATTTTTAATTAGGTTAATTAATTAAATAATATTTAACTATTATAATAATCACTTTTATAATTTCATTTTTCATTTTCAAATTTCTTTTTAATTTTAAGTTTCAAAAAGTTTCAAAAGCACCCCCTGTAGTTTGTAATTGTCTAAATCCCACTTTTCCAGTCTGTTACGTGATCCAATTTGTAAATTTGTGCATATACTTGTATATCTGATTTTTGTGAATATTATATCTGTGTACAAATACCAAAATAACAGTAGCAATATCAATTCCACATCATCTGGGCTACTGACCTCAGTGCCACTCACTTATAAACGATTTCAAATAACACCATTTCAATCTCGCTGGGACTTTAACCCCGGGGACACACTATACTATCCACGGAGTATTGGGATAAGCTGTTTTTGACTAGTTGACCTTGGTCAATTATATCTGACGGTTTAGCCTCAATCACCCATCTGTGAATTTATTTCTGCAAAACTTAAGTATATTTTGTTGTATATGCCATCGACAGAGTAATTTGTGAGCGTCAGGAAATTCTTCTCTTACTGCCCTAACCAACGCTAAATCTCTGTCAGTGACGATAACACGTGGGTAATATCTTTTGTCTATCACTTGCTTCACACGTTGCAATACCCATCTAAAATTATGCCCTTGTTCACTGGATAAAAAGCAATACACCATTGAAAATGTTTTATTTGTTGAAGTTACTCCAACAATTTCCAACAATGGCAATTTAAACATCGTGGTATTATACGTGGAGTCCATCAGCATGACTTCAGAGAATGTACACCATAGAGCATACGACGTGGGGTGCACAAAAAATAGCTCCTCAAGCTCGTTGGTATGCTCATTTGCCCTGGGGTACCATGTATACCCTGAATCCCGCAAATGCGAGTAAAGGACTTGGATTGGAGTTCTATCACCTACTCTGGCTCTCCGGAACTTATCTTGTGCGTTATATATAGTTCTAATGCTAGACACGTTATCTGGATTACGACCCTTTATTGTCGAAAGTATATTAAGTGGTCGTACGTTATAATCTGTCAATTCTTTGACCAAACCCAACTCATCATCCTTTAATCGCATTGCATATGCCACACCATGCAACGACTCTAGCATATCATGATTATGTGTATCATCCTTCACCCTCAATACCCAATAATTTTTTTTTCGATGATATTTCGCAACTAATCTGAATGGACAATCGGTTTTACATGTTTTAGTTTTTCGTCTTCCACTACCTTGAGGTTCATACGTCCCACCCTTTGTACACCTGTAATTGATTTCGTTCATCTGACCATCTTCTGATTTGGTTCTATTTTTAACAATTACAAAACCGAGCTCCCGAGCTATATTTTGCGCCCACTCAGGTACTTCCTTGTGAGAACCGAAAACCTGAAAATACATCACATTTTTTACTAATACTTTTGTTTTAGTTTTTATTACAACTTTTACATTTTTACATTTTTATAACAAAATACTTTTACATTTTTAAATTTTTACAACGTTTACATTTTTACATTTTTATAACTTTTATTTTTTACATTTTTATAACTTTTTTTTATAACTTTTATTTAACGTTTACATTTTTACATTTTTTACAACGTTTACATTTTTATAACTTTTATTTAACTTGTTTTTTTACAAAATAAATTTTTTTAACAAAACTATTACTTTTTTTTACAAAACTATTACTTTTTTTACAAAACTAATACAAATTTTACAAAACTATTACTTTTTTTTTTTACAAAACTATTACTTTTATTTACAAAAATAATACAAATTTTTTTTAAAAAATATTAAAAAACGCGTATGGGTGGACAGCTGTCTCACACCCCACACACGCGTATTATCACTACTCACACCTCTCACACACACCACACACTCACAAACTCTCTCTCTCTCTCTCTCTCTCTCTCTCTCTCTCTCTCTCTCTCTCTCTCTCATTTGTGCTCTCTTTTCTCTCTCTATTTTTAGATATAAAAATATTTTTAGATCTAAAATCAATATTATGTGATGTTGTTGGTGATTTATGAGAGAGTTTGTGAGTGTGTGGTGATGTTGTTGGGTAGATGGTTCTGTGATAAAAAAGTTTAGATCTAAAAAAAAAATAGATCCGTGATGTTTCTGTGATGGTTTTGTTAGATACGTGACTTTTATGTGATGTTTTTGTTAGATGCGTACGTTAATTTATCAAAATCTTGATTTTTTTTAAAGAAACCTTAATTTTTTAAATTAGGGTTTCGTAAAAGTAGTTTGGGGGTGTTCAATCTATTTTGATTTACTTCATATAAAGTGTGTTAATTGAAAGATTCGTACGTTAATTTATCATATCTTGATTTTTTTTAAAGAAACCCTAATTTTTTAAATTAGGGTTTCGTAAAAGTAATTTGGGGGTTATGTGGTGTTGGTTCTGTGTTCTTATGTGATATGTGATACTGCTTATATGACATGTGGTGGTGGTTCTGTGGTGCTGGTTCTGTGTTCTTATGTAATATGGAAAATAAAATGTGGTGCTGGGTCTAGTAGTCAAATATGCAAGCCCTCGTCCTTATAAACCATGCCAATAAAATATGGAGGTTATGCCTCTTAGGGTTTGCTTATGCCTTTTAGGTGTACTTTTTTTTTTTTTTTTTTTGAATTTTGTTAATGATACTGCTTATATGGAAAATAAAATATGGAGGTTTCTGTGGTGGTGGTTAACCTGTGGATGTGGGTAGGTTAACACCTTGATCTGCCACCTTTGAGTGGTATGAATACCTGCTCTGACCTACCCCCCAGTCCACAGGCTCTAGTTTTAAGCATATTTACGGCGATGATGATTTTTAAAAAAAATTGATTTTGGCGTGGCATTTCCAAATGGACGGCAATAGAAACTTGATTTTGCAACATTTGAAGTTGCATCCATATAATCTGAGCCTAATGTTATCTCGATGTTATATTGAAAAAGCGTAAAAATTATTATTACCTCATTTGTGTAAAATCGTGAACTAGACATTTCGGCAGCCTTGTTACAATGTTGTTGTGATACTCTGCCTTTTGTTGTGATACTCTGTCTTTTGTTGTGATACTCTGCCCCAACCCTTGTTGTGATACTCTGCCTTTTGTTGTGATACTCTGCCCCAACCCTTGTTGTGTTACTTGTTGCCTTTTGTGCTTTGTGATTGAGAGTTGCTTTGTTTATTGTGGCTGAGTAGTGTTTGTTGTAATGGTTGTAGTATTTGTTGCCCCTTGTGTGAAACTGAGTGTGGTTGAGAGTAGTGAAACTGATTGTGGTTTGTAGCTGATTGTTACTTGTTGCCTTTTGTGCTTTGTGATTGAGAGTTGCTTTGTTTATAGTGGAGCAAAGCTGATTGTTACTGTTGAGCTTGTGAGTTTTTCACATGCTTGTGATACTACTGTTCTTTGTGATTTGAGGGTTGCTTGAGGAAAGCTGCAAAAGCAAGAATCTTGCTATTTACAGGCTTGTGAGTTTTTTTACAGGCTTGTGGATGCTGTTGAGGTTATGTAACATGGGCTTTATAAGGACGGGGACTATTTTTTTTATCTTAACGGGGGCTATCTGCACTTGGACATGATAAATTTTGTGTGAATCTGCATTTTGTAACTAAGGCGATGACGAATGGTTTTTAAAACCAAATGGCATGGCAAAGTGATATTTTTATCACTTTGCAGCCTTTATTATCCGAGCCTTACTAAAAATCCTAGCATGCAGTCCATAACGAAATAGCCCCCGTTCTTGTATAACACAACCCTTGTGGGCAATTGTGTTTGTGTGATACTACTGTTCTTTGTGATTTGAGGGTTGCTTTGTTTATAGTGGAGGAAAGCTGCTGCAAAAGCAAAAATCTTGTTGTTTATAGTGTAACATGTGATGCTGGTGGGGTTTGTACTTGTGCTGCTGTTGAGGTTGTGTAACATGTGATGCTGATACAGGCTAGTGATGCTGTTTACAGGCTTGTGTGATATTTTACAAACTATTAGTTTTTTTTACAAAACTATTACTTTGTAACTAAGGCGATGACGAATGATTTTTAAAACCGAATGGCATGGCAAAGTGATATTTTTATCACTTTGCAACATTCATTATCCGAGCCTTACTAAAAATCTGAGCCTATAAGGCGATGACGAATATTTCTTGTGTTTGTGTGAATTGCACTTTGTGGTGTTTGTGTGAATCTACACTTTTGGTTGAACTTGTGTGAATCTGCACTTTGGAAAAGACTTGGACAAAAAAAAAAAAAAAAAAAAAAAAAAAAAAAAAAAAAAAAAAATCTGCAAAAAGCTGCAAAAAAGTACCTAGTAGTAGGGAGGGTTTGCATATTTGACTACTAGACCCCGTTCTTATAGGCCAACATTTTTTAAGTCATTGTCTTGACGTCCACATTTTTTATTTTATACTCCATAACATTTAGTGCAATATTCTTTTACCTTTATCACGCCCGTATATAAAACTTGACTTTGATAATTTATTGCCAAAGTGTTAACTCCGTCGTCTATATTTTATACATACATATCATTAAACGTCGTTGTGTTCTATTTACAGTACTTTTTATCGATTGCATAAGCGATGACGTCACTGTGGTCATACTGCTTTAGAAATTCGTTGACTAAGAAAGGTTATGTTTTATATTTTTTTTGTTCAAGAAAATAAGAAAAAACAT
Source organism: Artemisia argyi (assembly GCA_030686995.1). Taxonomy (NCBI): domain Eukaryota; kingdom Viridiplantae; phylum Streptophyta; class Magnoliopsida; order Asterales; family Asteraceae; genus Artemisia; species Artemisia argyi. Next base: position 190,213,641 of record CM060678.1, on the reverse strand, counting down.
TATTTTGTTAGACCAAGTCAAGAATACTACACGACTCATGTTCATGTAAGGAAAAGTAGTGTATAACATGATTTAAGGTAAGGGATTAAATATTTTAAGGGTTTTGCTAAACACTTAATATTTAAGCGACATTAAATAATCCGTTCTTTTCATATTTAAAATAATTTTGCATTTAATGCATAATAAATGAACATAAAAATTAACTTAAATACATATCATTTTTTATTTAAAAAAGTCCAATTTTCTTTTTATATTCATATTAAACATTGCTCGTTGAGTATTGTTTAGCAAAATCCATATTTTAAATAAGGTGTTTGTTGTAATTAATAGCAACATCTATTTGTATGATAGATTAATGAAATGCTTAATTTTCAATAACCTTGTTGGGGTGTGAAATCGTTTAGCCATGTGTTATGGACACGGACGGACTTACAAGGGAGTTAGATATTGCACGGACCACACCCGATTTTAAGTATAGTTTTTCCTCGAAAAGTGCATTTTTTTTGTACGTTCAACCCCCAATAATATTTATGTGGCTTTATTTCTTTATAAGTTAACTTTAGCTTAGCTCGAAAAATCTCTATGGTGCGAATTTTATTACTTATGATAGAAGAAAATTTGTGCAAGACCTTCTTGAAATTTTTTATGCAACATCCTTCTGAAAATTCTAGGTCCGTCCTTAATTGTAGACATTATATTAAAAGTCTTAGAAAGTTTAATTGTGATATTGTGATGCACATATTATAAACATATTTTAATCAATGATATGTGAGTTTGTGTAGGATAATTGCGTGGAAAAATATATTTACTTTAGGGAAAATGATCTCTGCTGTTTGCTGCAGGAATTTTATCTGCTGCAAGGGATATAAAGAAGGATCATTTATGTAAAGTAGAAAATGATGAAGAGTAAAAAATGTAAATTACAAAGTTATTTTCCTTTTGTAGTAGCTATGTTGGGTGTTTTTTGCGGCGGCGATGATAACTCATTTACTTTAATTGAAAAAGAGAAAGCATGTCAACCATATTTAGTGATAAATTCAATCAACAACGTACTCACGATTAAGTTTTCATTACAAAACTTATTGATGCATGTTAGATTGGCGACGACGTTCTTTATTATTTTAAAAAATGCTTATTAGGCGAATAAGCGTAATATGTTCATTGAGAATGATGAAGATAAAGCTTGTTGAAATGGAAAAATGGTTAATTTTGGCTCAATACGGGAAACATAACACTTGCAAAAACAAAATTGCAATTTTTTATTGCTAAATAAAGCAGCGTTTTCTTTCTCTCTTATTATTATCACCATTATCTTCTAAATACATAGTATAACCAAGTTAGGTCATTTGTAACTTTTTACTTTTCTAGCTGAAATAAATCCAACTTAGAGCATGCCCATACGTAACACAAGTTATAAGTTAACGCAGTGCCACGTCAGCGCCACATCAACTTTAACACTTTAACTCAACACTTTAACTTAACACCCACATCAATAACTCAACAACAATTTACAAAAACACTCCTTAATTTAGGGGGTAAAGTGAAACTTTTTTTTTTTTTTTTTTTTTTTTTTTTTTTTTTTTTTACAAAACAAGCACTTTAACTCGCGTTAGTGGCTTAACGTGCCACGTTAACGCGGAGTTAACTCGAAAGCATGCAACCGTAACTTGCCCATTAACTTGTGTTATTTGATGTTAACGTGCTCCATCACGTTACGTGTGCTCATGCTCTTACTTAACAATTAACAAAGAGCAACTAAAGATTCATACAAATGATACATCTACCTAATCTCAAACCTAAAAATCTTATCACTATCACTCTAAAATGTGTGAGGTGTTAAATTTAATTCCTACTAGGTGCAAACAATATTAAGTGGCCACGCTAACCTCCTAAAAAGAGAGAGTTTTACCTGGTTTGAGTCTGTGTAAGTTGGGTTCAAACCCCGTATATTAGTCGGCCAAAAGATCGGAAATTATTGTTAACAAAAATAAAATAAAATCCTAAAAATCTTCCTAATAATAGACTTCGATATCTTGTCCTTCTTGCAACGGTAATGTTGAATCTTCCTCTCATATTTTCTTTGATTGTGATACTGCCAAGGAGGTTTGTTGGCTTGTCCGTATTTGGTGTGATATTTCTTGTCCTCCTTATTGGAGTTCTTGGTTTGATTCATAGAATGTTTCCAAAGAGAAATCTCGTCGTTTTGCAGTTATTGTTTCTTCTTCTCTTTGGTGGATCTGGAGATTTCGCAACAATGTCATTTTTTGTTCGAACCAATTGAGGAAAAGTGACATTTTTTGACAACATTCGATCATCTTCTTTTTCTTGGTTATCTCATAAGGGTCATATGACTTGTAGCTGGTCAGATTGGCTTAAGTCTCCTTTGGTGTATGTGAATTACAGTTGATTGATGTTGTCCTTTACTTTTTGTTGAGTGCATCAAGTTGTTTTGTTCCCCGAGGCTTGTTTGGGTCTACATCAAAAATCACCCCTGAGTGAAAACCGATGGCTCGGCCTCTGTGGGTGAGGATTTTTCTCTTGGGTCGATTTTCTGTAATTAGCAAAAGTATTTTCATCCCTTTTGTAGGCATCACAGTTGAAGTTTCGGGTAGGGTCTAGTTTTGTTTTTTGTTGGTTTTTAAACTGTAATTGTACTCTTTGTTGCTAGTGCCTTACTGAAATCTTTTTTAATATATCTATTTTAAGCCGTTAAAAAAAAAAAAAAAAAAAAAAAAAAAAAAAAAAAAAAGTGTCAAGAATTAATCTTTTTTTATATAATAAAACAAAACCCTTAGTGGGGACTTTCGTATTTTGAAAAAAAGATTATTTTCTTATTGAGTAATATTTTAATTAATTATTATTTTTTAACTTATAAATTTATAAATTTATTTTATGGATATACTACACAAGTAGAAGATAATATAAAGAAGATAAATAAAAAAAAAAAAATATAGATAAGATGCAATGCAACTACAATATGATTAAACTTTTTAAATGATTATCTTTAATAATAAAAAACTATAATTAAAAATCATAATAAAAGATTAAATTTTTGTTTTTTAATAAATAAAATTATGTCGTTCAAACTTTAAAAAAAAAAAACACACGTATGCACGGACATTATAACTAATTAGATTGTAACAAAGTGTGCCAACTTTTTCTCATGGTGTGCAGTAGAAGAAATCTTTTCAGAAACATTACCCACAAGATATTATTGGTCGTCTACAATATATAGATTGTGTCACTTTTTTCGAAAAGACACTAAAAAAGATTGTTCTTTAGTAACACAAAAAAAAGTGTATCAAGTCAAAAAAGGTCACGTAGACATAATTAGAAAAAACATGTTACTTTGATTTTTTTTTTTTTTTTTAAAACTTATGTACAGGGGCACATGTTAAAGATGTCCTACAGCTTGGGTGCCAGAATGGCCAGCATCCACTAATTGGTCCCATTATCCTCCAGCATCAGGCTCCATAACCACTTACTGGCCATTCAGAGGGTGAAATCAAAGCTGTGAGACTCTCTTTTGTTAGCATATTAGCCCATAAAAAGCTCACGACCCATAAGGTACAAGTAAGAAAAAATCCTTTCACACAAGGTGTTATTAAATACTTAGTATCAAAATTTTGATCGTTTGCCCACATTTAAAAAAAAAATAGATTTATTGACACTTTTTTGTCTGTCACTAAAGTCGATTTTATTGTAGCGAGATCTGGCACGACTCATTATTTTCTCTTGAAATTGATTTAATGTGAATAGTCAAATTCACTGTTATAAATATGAGAGTGATATGTGCAAAAGTTGTACTTTGGTAGAGTGGAGGACCACATGCGAAGACTAACCCGGTATCACCATGACATGAATTCAATGGTAGTTAATGTACGTTTGATTACAAACATTGACTATGACCTTTAATACGAGTACTACTGTAGCATTGATGATCATTAAAGATTTTCATGTTGTTTTCAAGCATGAGATTACAAAAGTAGTAATTGCCTATATTATCTAGAAATGATACAATATATTTAGGGTGCGTTTGGTATGCTGCTATAAATCACAATCGCTATAAGTTTGATATAGAGTTACAATAAGAATGGATATATTCTAAGATATCAATTCCGATATTGTTGTTTGGTTTTATAATTAGAATTGAGTATCAAAGTGATATGATCCACTCATATTTAAAGTGTTCCATCACAATTTTTATGATAATGATAATAAAAAATAATAATGGGCCCACATCTTGGAATGAAAACTTCATTCCTCACCCTTTTAGCATCTTTCAAGTATATCACATATTCATTATTGATTTCCATTTCACATTCCAACAAACATTAAACAAAAAACATTATTTAAAGATTTGGCATTAATCCATTGTGGTCAAAAGTTTGGTATACGTGACTGATTTGAACTAGGGTTGTCGCTAACAAAATCCTAACGTTTTTATTTCATGTTTTTCGGTATTCTATATAAAAAAAATTAAATTATAAATCTAACTAGATGGTGTTAAACAAAAGCTTTATTGAAATTTAGAATCAAATAGTTAACAATGACAACATAATTAGGCATATGTCGTTACATACTTTTATTTTTACCATTAAATTACTCACAATTTACTGGCATATTAAAATTATGGGTAAATTGCAAAAATGGTCCTTAAAGTTTCACGAAATTGCAAAAATAGGACCGAGACAAAAAGTAGCGCAAAAAAAACACCAACGTTCCACATTTTTGCAAAATCGCCACTGAGAGGCCTTTTCCGTTAACTTCCGTTAGTTTTCCTCTTTAAGTGCAGTGAAATGACTAATATACCCTCGTCTTCTTCCCCATTTGAATTTCTTTTTAATTTATATTTAACTTTAATAAAAAATGAAGAACATCAAGAGCAAAAACCCAGGCATTCAAATCAAAACCCAGATCCAACAATATATAACTAACATTCTTTTCACTGCAATTTTGATTTGAATACACTTAAGCCAATAAGAGAAAGGTTTCCACATCCAAGGTACAAGGCCATCTGCAATACACTTAAGCCAATCACCCCTGTTGTCATACTTGGAGTCTTTAACTGTCAAGTATGACATCAACGACATCAGAATTCATCCACGGATTATTTACCTGGGTCCATAAATAACAAAAGTAAGATTCAGACATAATGTAATAGCATATTAGCAGCAGCATTATGTTGCAGTGCTTTTTGCATAGAAGAAACATTTTTGGGACCTAATCCTTTGTTCATGAGATGTGGTTATCTTTTAGCATATGTAATAAAGTTATCGTGCATCTCTTAAGATCAAACTATCTCAAGTAAAAATAGAGTGTTTGACCTCAAATCTAGTTGCTTGTATCTTTCTAAAGGCGATTCTATTTTTCTTTTTTGTTATGTTGTATTACTAAGTTCAATCCTACAAACATTATTAGTACATCCATAGAGATTAAAAAAAAAAAAAAAAAAAAAAAAAAAAAAAAAAAAAAAAAAGCAAATGTGTTTTTCATGTTCTATCTGATGTAGTGACAAACACCATGATATGGGAATTGGGATTATTGAGAAAAAGTAATTGTAGTATTATTTATAACCAACTAGGAACATTTTGTTCTTATGTCAAATTAATAATTATCATATTCATAAGATTAGAAACATATGCAAATTAATGGAATGTAGTATGGGCTGCTTGCCTGGATTGTGTTGTGTGCAAGGTATCTTTGTCTACTTCCTTTAAAGCTGACGTCAACCCGTTCCCAACTTAATTTACTCAGGCCTCTGATCATCGTCTCTATAATTCAAACCAATAGGTAGATTCAGAATAATTACAAGTTTAGAATGTATGACATCAATATCTTTTATTTATACATACAATAAAAAGGTATAGACAATGCCTTTAGTGGTCTATGATCAAAAGAACTGTACTACGATCAAAAGAACCGTTCGGGAGAAACTTGTATTCAGGTTGGGTTGACTAGCAAATAGATTTTTTGGCATTAACTAAAGTATTTTCTCATGCATTTAAATTTGATTACAAAGTGGGTTATAGGAGGTTGTGTGCATTCGGTATACAATGTCAGGGACTTGAGCCGTGGTTCCATATTGATAGATTGATCATATCGACTTAAAACCATATTGTGAATATATTGGTAGCCGAAAAGAGAGGCCTAAAATGTATAATTGCTACATCATAAACACAAACCGAATCCCATACCCACCATCCTCGCAAGCTGTACAAGTCCCAACCACTATATTTCAAGAAGCACCACTTATACCATGTCTAACACCCACACCTAATAATTAGATCAGCCAAATAACGAGATGTAGCAATTTCAAATCATTATTGGTACATGAGTCAATTTGGGTCATATTTTTGTAACAGGTCAAATGCATTATCTTATATGTAAATTTAAAACATGTCAAAACGTCAACCAAATGAAATCTAAACTCCAAGTATGACAACAGGGGTGATTGGCTTAAGTGTATTGCAGATGGCCTTGTACCTTGGATGTGGAAACCTTTCTCTTATTGGCTTAAGTGTATTCAAATCAAAATTGCAGTGAAAAGAATGTTAGTTATATATTGTTGGATCTGGGTTTTGATTAAAATGCCTGGGTTTTTGCTCTTGATGTTATTCATTTTTTATTAAAGTTAAATATAAATTAAAAAGAAATTCAAATGGGGAAGAAGACGAGGGTATATTAGTCATTTCACTGCACTTAAAGAGGAAAACTAACGGAAGTTAACGGAAAAGGCCTCTCAGTGGCGATTTTGCAAAAATGTGGAACGTTGGTGTCTTTTTTGCGCTACTTTTTGTCTCGGTCCCGTTTTTGCAATTTCATGAAATGTTAAGGACCATTTTTGCAATTTACCCTAAAATTATAAATTATTCGCTTTATAAAAGGTGCCCACTTTAATATTTTAAAATAAATATTCATTACAGAAATCAAATTGTTAATGTAAAAAACATTTAACAATTTGATTAGTTAACAATGAAATCCTTGTATTTTTCTAAAATTCCATGCCACTATCAAAAAACTCTAAATGGAGAAGTGAACACAAAAGGAATAACTACCATAATATGATTACGGGGATGTGATTGATGCAGAGCAAGGTTATAAATAGCGTGAGGCGTGGCGTGACGGCATGGTCAAGCCTCAAGCCTTTGCGTGAGGCGTGACGACATGATGTTTTTAAGGCGTGAAAAAGTATTTATAGATTTATAGGTTTATATTATATTTTATTAGTATATCATATTTCATATACATCGAATTTACAAAAGTGTTATACATAAGCAATAAAGTCAAGAAACTCTCTTTACATTTGTAATCTTCTTCAAATACTAGTAAACCCCTAAATGCCAAATACCAGTAAACCTCAAATACGATGCCTAAATTTCAATTACTAGTAAATCCCATAAATGTCTCAAATACCAGTACACCTTATCGCGCCTTATCGCACCTCATCTCATGCCAAGCCTTAAGACGACGCCTTGGCCTATTGCGTGGCGTGGAGGTGACGCCTCGCGCCTTTACGAGACCTTTGCGGTGCCAAGACGCGCCTTTTAGAACACTGATGCAGAGTGTTTAAAATCATTTAAGAGCAACAAGCGTTGTGATTTTAATACCCGTTTGACAAACAACACATAAATATATATATATATATATATATATATATATATATATATATATATATATATATATTTTGTAATAATCATTTTTAAAGTTTCATGAAGTAACATTTACCATTTCGGAGATGCGATAATACAAGATTACGTCATTTTACGCATGACTATTACAAACATTTTTAATAAAAAATGGAGAATTTCATTTATATTCTTACAAAACTTTATAATTACGTCAACATCCTTACAAAAATCAAAATTACTTTAATATCCTTTTCAAACTTGAAAATACTCACATATATCCATATTTATAACTAAATGATTTAAATCTTTAAAATTTCACTTTAAATATTGATTAAAATGTTAAATTACATTATTATCCTTCCCCTCAAAATCAAACAACACCTGTGGTCTTTCTTGGTAACTCTAAGATTTAGTGACTGGTAACAAAACGAATTTTGACTTGATATCATGATATGTATTCTTTCATGATTAACAATTTAACATATATAACATTCTTAATTTTTCATACCTGTTGCTGTTTTGGTTCTATTAAAATAGAACTTTATGGGCCATTAATCATATGATATTGTGCAACTAATTAATTGCTTCAAGACTTTTGTGTGTCTGATTGATAAACGCACAAATTGAACAATACGAATTCACGTTATGCAAGGTTGTCACAACTCACCATTTCAGGTCATTTCAGGTCATTTCCCGAACTTTGGAAAAACACTATTCATCAAACACTATTCATCAAAACACTATTCATCAGTTTACTATTCATCGTTTTCGAGGTCAATTTGATATTCTGAGAAACTTTTGGGAAATTTACTATTCATGGAACACTATTCATTGCGGGAAAAGATTTCATCATTCACGTGCATTACACATTTCATCGTAAATTTAGTTTACGGGTATTCAAATTCGCGTAACCATATTGGTTCAGGTGCGAATTCATGCATTATCAGTAATAACATTTCATACGGACTGGGGATAGTCTGCATATCATCAGTAGGTCATTTACATGTTATACCACTCTTAGGATTTTCAAATTACTATATTCAGTATATTTAACGTTTTACGTATTATGATTTCTAAATAAACGTTAACACCCGGTTTATACACGACGAATATATCTAAATATTCCCACAATGGTCCCGACATATTTTTATATCCATTTTAACATCATAAAAGTTATAACATTCAGTTACCCAGTATTTTGGAAATTTATTTTATTTATAACGTACGCGTATAAATATAACGACGGTTTTCGTGAAAACTAAACAATAATCACCCGATCACTCAGTAAATGTACCCAACATATTTTTAATATGTTTTTATCATTATTATGACTTTATTTCATCCCGGTTAATTTCGTGAACGTTTATTGCTATTAAACCCGGTACCCGATTTTAACGAATAACGCGTAATAACACTTAACGCTACACTATATTTTCTAAGTGATCAAAACCGTTTTGGCTACTCCTTTTCACACCCAAAACCGGCCCAAGACCACCCCTAATACCACAAGTTTTATTTCTTAACCTTATGCTTTAATGAGTACATATTATACATTATAAAGTTGCAAGAAATTACATAAACCATTTTCACATAATCATACATAATCTAAAAGATCAAAAAGCAAAAACCTCATCTTCTTTCCATCAAAACCCACGACTTTTATTGATCTCCATGATCAAGTGATCATTTTCCATAAAGTAAAACACAAAACTTGTTCATTTTACAAGCCTAATCAAGAATCAAGCAACAAAAACACAAGAACATCAAGCATAATCATCCAATAATCATCTCATTTTGTCAAGTAAGTTTTCATCTTTATTTTTTTATGGATCATCCTATTTTTACATGTATTACATAAGTATCATGCTAAAAACCATGTACAAGTAGCTATACCACACTTTATTTTGGCTAAAAACAAACATACAAACCCTAACTTATTTGTTATGAATCCCCTAGCTCTAATAACTTGGTTAGGAGTCCATGGCACCCTAAGAAGGTGTATGGTAAGATTAGATTAGCCATGTGGTGATTACAAGAGGTTTGGTGATGGTATAAATTGATTTTTAACCTTGGAAACTTGATTTGGAACCTATTTTAGACATGCTGTCCCGTTTTGTAAAAATCTGGAAAATCAGTAAACACCAAGGAAACTTTGGCAAAATTTTTAGAAAATACTTTCAAAAACGAATCCGTAGGCGAAAGAACGGATTAAAAAGAGTCTATAACGAAGGAGTTATGATTTTTGCAAGATTGTAGACGAAAAGTATTTTTCAGAAAATGTTTGCTGTTGGACGTTTTTCATTGGACAAAAAGAGACTTTAGACGTAACCCGGAGGAGCCGAGCTTTCCAAAATATATTACTACATACTAAGACGAAACCGTGGATATAAAGAACAAGTAAAACAGACAAGTAACGACAAAGATATACTCGTTTGAATATCGGCAAAAACCATTTTATAATTGACAGCTTTTATTAAATTTGGCGCAAAAACTACGAAGTACATTTTTGAGCTAGAAGTAATATCAAGTACCGAGCTTTATAACTAACGTAGTATTAGTTATTATGAGTATGTTTTCATCATTTCAAAGATTACAACCCGAGTATTTCAACGTCAACATGAGAACTTACGTTATATATATAAGTATATATATATTATAACTAGCTATTTATATTTTCTAATAGCAATATTTTCCAAATTCTTGGATTATATATTTTTGATAATACAAGTGTTTTCCTAAAGAGTAGAGTGGTATAGAAACATGAGCATGGTCATTCATAACATCATTTGGTGATCTAAATGAGATCATTCATCATTCATATTAGGTTGCGGCTAGTGTGCGCGCCTTGTTTTTCAGCTCAGTACATGTTCATGGTACCATCATATTGGGTTGCGGTAACAAATTGTTCATTGGTGTTCATTTCATTTCATCACGGTTTCATCAGTTGAGGTGAGTTTTCATAGCCCCGTTTTCAATTCAACATTTTTGATTGTTTTCAAATCCCACGGGGGGAATACATTGCATCAATCATTTCAGTACGAGCCCAAGTATTCAAACATGTACATAGCTTAAGTTACCTTGCCAAGTGCTAAGTCCCCTGTAACATCATGAACCGTTAATTTCAAGTACTAAGCGAGAGTGAGTGGATAGATCTATCGAGGGTGACGCCTCCATCCGTGGTAGTGGATACCAACAGTAAGCGGATGCATGTCATGTCTTTTACATTTGAATGTTTCGGCAGAACATTCGGGAGGGGCATAGAATTTCATCAGTCATAGCTTCGGTGTCATGAGCTTAAGGCTATTGTACAATTTTCACGAGATTTTTATCTTGCATTTTTACTTGTGGTGGCCGTACATCAGTACATTTTACAAACCTATGGAATTCACCAACATTCGTGTTGACGTTTTAGCAATGTATTTCAGGTTATTAAGGTAGCTCATGAGACATGCATTTGGACCTTCATGGAGTCGCGGAGTCGACGCGTCTCATCATTATTTCATGCACTTATGTAAACATTTGATCTAGTACGACTTGTTTTTCATAAACATGCAACACATTTTGGGGACCTCATTTTGTAAACTCTGAATTATTTCAATGATCAAATGCAGTATTTTCCAAACGACACTTTAGGTCGTTCAATGTAACTGTAACTGTGGTGCTATGACAGACACCCCCAGGTATTCCATTCCGCTGCAAGTCAGGTAAATTGGGGGTGTGACAAAGGTTCCCATAATCAAATAACTTTACGCATCCCATATATATATTGAAAGAATGACAGAGTTGTATTCCACCAAGCCTTTCACGATTACACAAACTGACTAAAGCATAATGGACTCTAGGAAGAAGGCATGGTGTGTTTGTTTGATTTTACGTAGTGTTTCGTACATCGTAATAAGAGTAGGAATGAAAAAGAACATTACGACGGAATGAAAAAATTATGTTTGTTTTTAATTACGGAATGCAATTACTCATTACATCAAAAAAACTTCATTATCATTCCATAGAGTTTTGTTTTTTTTTTTTTTTTTTTTTTTTTTGCTTTTTTTTTCATTACGTCCATAATGTAATCAAAATTACATAAAAGCCCACCATTAACTAACCATATTAAACACACTTCTTATTAACTATGTCCATTTTGTCTTTTTCTTATCGATTGCATTTCGTCTTACCATACCAACCAAACATTATTAATAAGGGTAATAAATTATTACATTAATAATTTATTCCATTACATCGCTTATTCCATTCATTTAACATTTCATTACGTCTTACCAAATGAACCCTTAGGGAGAAGGATAAAAATGTAATTTACCTTTTTAATTACTCCTTCCGTCCCATTATAAGTGTCCACTTTGATTTTTTTAAGTCTTTCTTGTTCAACTTTGACCATTAATATTTTTATTTGTGTTATATAATACTTGATGAAAATTATACTAATAGAAAAGACATTTAAAACCTAATCAATTCATATATTTTTCATCAAGTATTATATAACATCAATAAAAATATTTACGGTCAAAGTTAAATAAGAAAGACTAAAAAAAAGTCAAAGTGGACACTTATAATGAGACGGAGGTAGTAATACTTAAATTAGAGTATCATGGATTGAAATCATTTATAAATAAATTATTTATTTAGACATATCTGAGTATTTTCAAATTTAAAAAAGACGTTGATGTAGTTTTGAATTTTGCAAGGATAATGATGTAATTATGAAATTTTTCAATGATACAGATGAAATTATCCAGTTAAAAAAAACAACTACCTCGCCCTTAATTTTGACCCAAAGTTCTAAAAGGTTAATAATCATAATAGTAATAAATGATGGATCGAAAAAACTTTAGAAAATTAATAAAAGTCTAAAAAGTCAGAAAAAGACCCTCCACTAAGCATCTATATATTCTACATACAAATAAATTGAGATCTCTTCAAGTGAGTTTGTCACTTTGCTCCCATTTTTCAGGTCCATTCAATCAATCTGCATATCATTTTATTACTCTCTCTATAAATATATATATCCTATATAAGCCAAATAATAATAACATCATCATATATATCATTTCAATCATATTTCATTTCTGTGGCTATTATCGAAAAATCTCAAATCAATAGGAGGTATCAGTAATCATCACTTTTTTTTTGTTTCTTACTTACTTTTATAATTATTTTTAATCTTTAACTAGTATATAGTGGCTATTATCGAAAAATCTCTAATTAGTATACATTGTAATTTATTTTTCATATCTAACTAGTATACATTGTAACTTGTACATATTGGAACTTGTTTTTCTAATTAATTTTTCATCTATAACTAGTATACATTATAATTTATTTTTAATCTTTAACTGGTATATAGTGGAACTTGTTTTTTAATTTATTTTTCATCTCTAAGTAGTATATATTGTAACGAGTACATATTGGACTTCAAAATTTAAAAGCCGTACGTAAAACTTCTTTAAATTAATAAATTATTAATTTATCGATATAATAATATCTCGCTAAATTAATAAAATATCCCGGTCCAAACACTATTAATTTATAGAGGTTTTACTGTAGATGGTTGTTGATGTTTAATGTTAGTACATGTTGGAGTTAATGATGGTTGACTTTTTTTTGTTCTTCACTGTCACCTTTTTTATGCACCTTTTTTTTGTAGATTTTATAGATTTTGATTATGAAATAAAAGTATGATGTTGTTAATGTTCGAGTTTAGTACTCGAGCTCTCGTTTAAGTTGTGTTTTCAATCCCTGTTTATAAAGTGATTATTTGCTGCTTGAATGCTATAAAGTAATTACTTGCTACACGAGGTACTTAAAAAGTTTAGGAGCCGTTTAGTTGGTGAAAATTTTCCTATTTTTCCAGGAATTTTTTCATATGAAAAGAGAGAAACTGAAAATCTTAGTTCAACTTTTTTCCAAACAATTTTCAAAAAATGTGAAATGCTCATTCTCTAAATTTTAACTAAAGGTTTGAAAAGTCCATTCTACTCTTCTCACTTTTTTCATTCTCTAGGAATTTAGAAACGGAAAAACATGAAAAATTTTCACCAACTAAACGCCCCCTTAGGTTTTCAGGTGATTTGCTTTTACAAAAACACTATAAACTGATTATTGCAACTCTAAACGCAAATCCAAACACCCCCTTAGTCTATATTCCGGACTGGACATGTTATAGAGTTTCTATGCATATCATGGATTCTTTTACGCATGTTTTTGAGTGGTTTAGATAATTTATTTTTGCAGGAAAGAGGAACTAAATGAAGTTGATAGTTTAGGAGCATTAAGTTGTTCGTAAGCCGGGGAAGATGGGTTATAATCCGTTAGTGTCCTATTGTCGCCCGGTGGAAAATGGGGTATGGGCCACTGCGGTTGAAAATGAATTTGGGCCATACACACCTTGTGCGACTGATTCTTTGGTCACTGGTATTTCACATTTGGTCCTTTTGGGAACGTGTTTATACCGGATGTGGGTCATGATGAAGAATTTCAAAGTGCCGAGGTATAAACTGAGGTCAAATATCTACAATTATTGGTTGGGGTTATTGGCTGTTTACTGTGCTGCTGAGCCGTTGTATCGATTGATTATGGGCGTTTCCGCTTTGAATGTTGATGGCGAGTTTTCTCTTGCTCCTTACGAGGTTTGTTCCGTTTTGCTTGACTTGGTGGCGTATTTGTAATTGTACATGCTTTATTTATGACTCTTAATACATTTTATTTTTCATCTATTATTGCAGATTGTCACCTTAGTTCTCAAGACAGTTACTTGGATCTGTATGTTGGTCATGATTGGTCTCGAAACGATGGTTTATGTCTATGAAGTTCGATGGATGGTGAGGTTTGGTGTCGTTTATGCTATGCTAGGGGATGTCGTGCTGTTTAATCTTGTGCTTTCTGTGAGCAACTTTTACACCAAGTATGTTTTTATACCACTTGAATTTACACCGTGTTTTGATATTAAGATGCTATATATATGTGTGTGAACTTTGACATATTGTAGTGAGATCTAAACTGGAAATAAACGTAAATTTATTGAGTGAATCCTACTCCTTCTAGGAAATATTTATACAACTTTGTAATAGGTGGACTTATTGACTTATTATTCAACTTGTTCCTTGCAGAGATGTACTGTATATCTTTATCAGTGAGGTTGCCGTCCAGGTTAGACATTTCTCCTGTTAATTAGTTTGTCCTTTTTGTATGTAGTCATGTACTACCAAACTTACTGTATTGTACTTTGTTAGTTTAGTAGACTAATTGTAATTCCACTTGCACAAGCAAGTAATAATTGTGCATGTATATGGTTAGCACACTCATAGTTTCGTCTCGTATGCATATATTATACCATATCCCTAATCCAAATAATTATTTCCTCAGCGTGCCTCATTATGAGTTGCAAATTTGGGCTTGGTGTATCTCATGCTAATAACATTGATAAATGAACTCGTAGGCTTATACTTAAATGAGATGCATGTCAATTGTCAAACAACCTGCTATAACTCTCCTCTTACTAACACCTTTTGCTTCTTTGGATTGTAATTGCAAACTATTAATGAATTCAAGTATGTATTTTGAATTGTCATTACCTTTTAAAAATTACAAATCTCACCCGTATAACTTAAGTGCTACTATCATATTGTTATTTAAGTTATAAGTTATAATTAACATTGATATTGGAAGTATAATACATTATAAATTTATAATATTAGTATTTTTGGACGGTTTAACAACATAAAATTTTCTTTTCTTTTCTTGTGATGTAGGTTTTGTTTGGGCTATGTTTGATTTGCTATCTTCCTACTTTGGATCCTTATCCGGGCTATACCCCAATAAGCGAAGAGTCTCTAGATGATGCAGAATATGAAGAACTTGCTGCCGGAGAGCAAATTTGTCCTGAGAGGCGTACCAACATTATATCTAGTAAGTGCTACTAGTTTAATTTGCAGAATATGAACTTACAATATATGAAAGATATTGTAACCTTTTATTGATATTATTTATATATCCTTGAATTTTAACTATATAACATGTATACTTTATTGTATATATTATTGATATATTTCTTTTTCTAGGTATCTTCTTCTCTTGGATGAATCCACTCATGTTTTTAGGATACAAGAGACCTCTTACAGAGAAGGATATATGGAAACTGGACGACTGGGATACGACAGAAACACTAAACAGCAGGCATGTTTTTGTTTCTTCGCACATACATATTTATTTTTTTTATGCAACACGATATATAAAATTTGTATCGTAAATTATTCTTATGCATTTCATTTAAGCTCAATAAGGATTACATCTTCGCATTTCAGATTCCAAATGTATTGGCAAGAAGAGCTTCGTAAACCTAAGCCATGGCTCTTAAGGGCTTTACATCGTAGTCTTGGAGGAAGGTCTGTATAATGACATGTTTTTTAAAAATTTATGATGGCTTGTGGATGAAAAAAATCTGAATGTATGGCGTTTATTTGGTTACAGGTTTTGGTGGGGAGGCGTTTGGAAGGTATGTAATGAATATTTCAGTTTTAAGTTCATTGTTTTTTGCATGTGAATCTAACGTGTTACTGGCTTTTAAGAAACATCCTCATTGTTGACTCGTTAACAGAAAACAACGATAGAAAGATTCTGATAATCTCATGAATATTGACTTTTGTTTATTGTTTAGATTGGCAATGATCTTTCTCAGTTTGTTGGACCTCTGATCTTGAACCAGCTGTTATTGGTGAGTGTGCTATTTCTGGACATATTCAGTGAAGATTTGTTAGTCTTCTTTTTCTATTCTAACTCTTTGTAATTTACAGTCTATGCAAGAACGCGGTCCAGCTCAAACTGGTTACATCTATGCATTCTTAATTTTTGTTGGAGTGGTACAATCTCTTATTATTTTTATTTTTATTGTTCTTTATTAAGTTAAGAAATGTGTATGACTTCCAAACATTGTTTATTGCATCAGATTATATGCTGATGCCAACACTAACAAATAATGTTTTCCATCAAATGGTTTTACTTAATTCAAAGTTTTAAAGATAAGTTATTTTGGCTATTTAGGTACTCGGCGTCCTGGCTGAGGCTCAGTATTTTCAGAATGTCATGCGTGTTGGATACCGTCTTCGGTCAACTCTGGTAATTATTGGACACTCATCAAGTGCAATATTTGCTTGTTTGATATAGAACATGAAGTTGTATAATGGTTGCGTCACTCGTAAAAATCAGAATCTATTGCTCTAATATGAGCTACTAAAATTTGTAATTCTTTTTTTGAATCTTTCCTATTATCTTCTATTCTAATGGAATATAAATCAATCAAGTTCTATCATTTCATGCTATAATTTTATCAACAAGAAGTGTCATTAGTGCTATTTTTCTTTCTTGGTTTTTATTGGATGTTTGGACATTGTCTCGGTACACCTATATGAACCTATGGTTTCTTATAGATTGCTGCAGTTTTCCGGAAGACTTTAAGGCTAACTAACGAGAGTCGCAGAAAAATTCAATCTGGGAAGATAACCAACTTGATGACAACCGATTCTGAATCACTCCAGGCATGTCGTATTTGTATTAATGTCTACTAGGGTCATGTATTTGGTAGCCTTAATTACAAGCAATATGATACTTTCTGTTTTTAAGCATGAATGCTATATTGAAAGCTGTTGTTGCTTCATTGAAAGTAGAGTTGACAAAATTGGTGGGTCAGTTAATAGTTCAAAATGTCCATTTTTTTTGTACAGATCAAAAGAGGTTGGTCGAGTTGACCCTTTAAAATTTCATCCAATTTTGTTATCACAATTAGTGAGCTGTTATAAATACAAGAATAATGTTATCTCAATAATAATATAACCTTTTGAATAAAATGATTCAAAAGTCTTATGCATAAAAGATGCAGTTTTGTCAACGTTTAATCCTTCTCCTGTTGGACTATTTTTTAACTTGAAACGACGTGTTCATAAGAAAAAGGGACCATTGAATGTAAATTGTAAAGGACGTTTATGCTTCCAATTAGTTCGATAGCTTATTTTATTTTAATCTCTTTCTTGACAGCAAGTAAGCCAGTCACTTCACACTTTGTGGTCAGCCCCTTTCCGTATCATTCTTGCTTTGGTTCTTCTGTACCAACAATTGGGCGTAGCTTCACTCCTTGGTGCATTATTGCTAGTTCTCATGTTCCCCATACAGGTACTATGACGTTCACAACATTAATTACGCATAATTACATAATTCTTATCATATATGTGATCCTCATGCAAAACAATGTTTATTTTTTTGGAAACAGACTGCAGTTATCAGCAGAATGCAAAAAATGTCCAAAGAAGGACTGCAGCGGACTGACAAGAGAATTGGTCTCATGAATGAAATTTTAGCAGCCATGGACACTGTGAAGTACTCTCTCTTTCCTTCTTAATATATTTTCATTTTACTTTTTAAATTTACTAGCTTTTACTAATAAACAAATGCTGAAAATTGACATCATTTTTGTTTCATTTTATTGTGTTTCAGATGTTATGCTTGGGAAAATAGTTTCCAAGATAAGGTCCAAGGCATTCGGAATGAGGAGTTGTCATGGTTTTGGAAAGTACAAATGTTGGGAGCGGTATGTTCTTTTTGATTATTTTTTCTACTTTTTTTCATAATTTTTGAATGGCACTAGGAGGGGTATGTTAGGAGACAATTATGTTGTACATCCTTAATATATATCTTTGAAGTTCATGTACATCCATATTTCTACATGATTTCATGGTTAAGTTACGGATGTTATAAGGTCTCATTTACTATTGATATTCTTTTTGCAGCTGAACACTTTTATATTAAATAGTATTCCGGTGGTGGTAATTGTCGTTTCATTTGGGTTGTTTACATTACTTGGAGGAGAGTTGACACCTGCTAGAGCCTTCACATCACTCTCATTATTTGCTGTTTTACGTTTTCCGCTCTTCTTGCTTCCAAATGTGATTACTCAGGTTGTGTATAATAGGCAATTAATTTACTTTTTATGTATTTTAAGCTAGGAAGCTTCATTGTATGTTTCTATATTTATAATACGTCTATTTGCAGGTTGTAAATGCCAATGTGTCCTTGAAACGTCTAGAAGACCTACTGTTAGCTGATGAGAGACTTCTTCTTCCAAATCCACCTCTTGAACCAGGACTTCCGGCTATATCAATTAGGAATGGAAACTTTTCATGGGAATCGAAGGTCTTGTTTTTATATTTTTATTTATGGAAACGTATAGTAAGAAGATATGGTTTAGTTTATTTTCAGAACCAAATAAATTGCGAGAACTGCGAGAACCAATATCAACCAATCAGATTTTTTTTTGATATTTATTTTTATTATTTAATTCAAAAGGGTACAATAGTAAAATTACATTTTTATTTTCTTTCTTGATATCTTTAATTAAAAAGAGAATTGCTACAACCACATATACTTTACAAAAAAAATAACCACACAATGATATGAAATTTCTTGATTGGTGCATTTCTTTAAAGTTTCTCTCTTCTCTCTCATTAAACCAATCACTTCTTTACACATCATTGTCATGTCATTGTGTGGTTATTTTTTTGTAAATTGTATGTGGTTGTAGCATTGCTCAATTAAAAAAACGTTTTTTTGTTCCTAATTTTTAGGAGTTTTTTTTTTTTTTTTTTTTTTTATATATATATATTTTTTGAGATAATATCTTTTTTCAGGATGCATGATTTGAGAATGTAAGATGCATATATGTTTTTTCGTATAATCTAGTATTCAATCGTTTAAATCCTTTGTTTTTGATTTTTTTCAACGTTTATGTTTTCTAAAAATGAGGGCCATATGTGTTTTTCTAAAATAATGTGTTTTGGAGTACAATTCTTTGATATTCAAAACTTCAAATCAAGAACATAAACATTATACAAATGTCTAAAAGAAAACGGAAGTAGAATATATTGATTATACATGTGTGCACTAATAATAATTAACGCAATAAGAAACTCTCGTGATCTTTGTATATACATGTTGCCGTACATGCACATGTATTTTTCCTCATTGGCCACTCTCGATCTCTTTGTATGCATATGTGCATTTGAGTTCGTCCATATTCCCTTATATATACGTATGTGCACTCTTCATATTGCTCATTATACTCGTACCTGTAACTACAAACAAATAATAGACGAATTATTTAATCACAACAACTAACAAAAACACATATGCACAATCCTTGCATAACAAATGAAATTAAACAAACGGAACAACTTCGTGAAACTGGAAAAACACATATGCATAGAAGGTTTCAAATTCACCAAAAACTGTAAAAACACATATGCACTCTTAAAAACACATATGCATACCGAGATGTTAAGAGCAATAAAAGTAACAACTATAAAGACTATTTTAAAACAAAAGATACGAACTAACTAATAATATTTAACAATAGTATATAACACAATCACATCGACCAATAACTCTTATGATAATAGAATACAAATTATTTAATATAACAACAGTCAAGTAACAAAAACTGTAAAAACACATATGCACTCTTAAAAACACATATGCATAGAAGGTTTCAAATTCACCAAAAACTGTAAAAACACATATGCACTCTTAAAAACACATATGCATACCGAGATGTTAAGAGCAATAAAAGTAACAACTATAAAGACTATTTTAAAACAAAAGATACGAACTAACTAATAATATTTAACAATAGTATATAACACAATCACATCGACCAATAACTCTTATGATAATAGAATACAAATTATTTAATATAACAACAGTCAAGTATTATATTACGTATTTATGGAGAAGGATTGCAATTTTGCCATGTGTTAATATATAAAACAAATTAATAGTAGCTAGTAACAAATTTATGCAAGGATTCCATATCAAGTTCACTTTAGTATAACTAGGATAACACATATGCACAATCTTTGTCAATATATACACAACTAGAATAAGTATCACAATTAAAATAACACATATGTACAATCTTTATCTATATCAAATTAGTAATATAGACGTTTTTTTTTTTTTTTTTTTTTTTAACCACTAGTCAAAACACATATGCACGATCTTTCCAAACCGTTACAAAAGACGTAAACAACATGAATCATTAGTGATCACATATGTGATGGAGATCACTCCACGACAATAATACGGGTCGCGGACCATAAGGCACCGCACCTAAACAATTAGTATTAACCAGAATAACAATTTGTAGCCACGCAAATTAAAGCATAACTATTTCCATAGCTTCACAATCATACGGTATCTAATTTAGTATGGAACATTTGAACTGACATACCTTTTTTTTTTCTTTGTAGCTAAACTTTAAGCTATAATCAACTACTGTATTTGTTGGTTATTATAGATTCATATACCAAATCCCCTAACTTTTCACTATTAAATAGATCTTATAGACAATGGACCAATGGTAACACATATTTAAACTATAGGTACAGTCGTCGAATAGTTGCCATTTCTTCAAAAAAATGTATTTTATAACCAACAAAATTTCCTTATCTATTAAGGTTACCCAAAAACTAGTAGCAACAAACTGCTTCAGAGTCAATCCA
The DNA here is from genome assembly GCA_030686995.1 of Artemisia argyi. Taxonomy (NCBI): domain Eukaryota; kingdom Viridiplantae; phylum Streptophyta; class Magnoliopsida; order Asterales; family Asteraceae; genus Artemisia; species Artemisia argyi. Next base: position 190,192,454 of record CM060678.1, on the reverse strand, counting down.
TATCTCTTTTAATAGCGAAGCCATGAAATTTTTATTAAAATATACGTGACCCAAGCATTACTACCCCACTAATACCGTTAATATAATAGCTTAAGATCAAGTACTTTATCAAGCAATATACAGAGTTTTTTACATCATGAAATAAACTTGACTGTATAGATAATAAAACTCTAAATAATGCAAATATATACTAGTGACCAATGGAGACTCAAAAAAAGTGATTTATCAAGGATCGGTCAATTTTCAGTAAAAAATATCTAAGTACTTTATCAATCAAATCTTAGAATGTATGATTTGACGTTAAGAAATTTTATTCGAAACACAAAACCACAAAACACGAAATCAAAACAATTTTATTCTATTTCATTCGAAACACAACACCACGAAACACAAAATCAAAACATTTATATCTGAAACACGAAACGTGAATGCATGAAGCTTAAAAACAATTATCGACTTGGTATAAAAATTTTACAATTAAAATAAACTTACATCCCATCATTGTCGCTTGAGTAGATTAAGTCATTAACAAAATTGATGCAAATTTTTTTGAGAGATGAAGGTGTACGGCGGCTAGGTTTTTTTAGAAGAAGCGATGGATAAATATGAATATCATAACTGTTGGAAATTTTTGCAAACTCATATACGTGAAAACAAAAATAGCGGTTTTGAATAAGGATAAACTAAACTACCAATAATACCCCTAAAGTCATTATAAAACACTACTTGGTCTTTTACTTAATTACGGTTATGCCACGTTGATTACGATTATGGCTAATATTAGTTCTCGCAGTTCTCGCAATTTATTTGGTTCTGAAAAGAACCTCACACTATATATATATATATATATATATATATATATATATATATATATATATATATATATATATATATATATATATATATATATATATATATATATATATATATATATATATAACTTTCAAACGAGAACCATTTTAACTGCGAGAACTGAGAGAACCACAAAAAACATGCATGCACGCCTTCAATAATTGTATTTTTGCACATATGTTTTAAAAACAACACATATGTTTTAAAAAAAACATAGTTGTTCTAAAGAATTTGATAAGAAATTGAAAATACAAAATTTTTCTTTGAAGGTGTGCATGTATGTTCTTATAAGACGTGCAACGACAATATTGCGGCCGTGGGTAAGGTTTTTGTGAAAAAAGATGATAAGTTCATAATGATATTGAAGAACATAGGTGGATGCTTACGATTATTGATGATTTGCATGTATTTTTATTTTATTTTAAAAAGCGTGCATGCATGTTTTTGGTGGTTCTCTCAGTTCTCGCAGATAAAAAGGTTCTCGTAAGAAAGTCCCCCTGTATATATATATATATATATATATATATATATATATATATATATATATATATATATATATATATATATATACAACCAATGGCTGACTTTCAAGTAAATTATTCCATCCGATGTTGACGCATTTATGCATATTTAATGCTTCTCATTTCCTGTTTGCAGGCAGAGAAACCGACACTGTCAAATATTAACTTAGATATCCCAACGGGTAGCTTGGTCGCAATCGTCGGAAGTACAGGCGAGGGGAAGACGTCGCTTATATCTGCTATGCTTGGAGAACTTCCTCCAGTTAGTGATGCACATGTTGTTATCAGAGGATCAGTTGCTTATGTCCCACAAGTCTCTTGGATTTTTAATGCAACGGTATGTCAAGGCATCCTTTATTGTCAATTTCAACATATTGATTGAATTTCTTATTCATGATTTTTGTTAAAGGAAATTAGATCATTTTGTGTTATCATATTAAAGAGGCAGCACCTTTAAACCTGTGACTTTGTTAAAGGAAATTAGATCATTTTTGCAACAGTATCTTTCTTGTAATCATATTTAAAACACAATGGGTAGAGGGTTCGACTGTTCGAGACCCACTTGGGACATAGGTATAGTTTAGGGTGTGTGAGGTGGCATTGCAGAATAAATAAATAAATAAGTTGTACAAAAACCATATCTAGTCAGCCAGAACTGGCCACATAAAATTACCCATTTTGACTAGTTACCAAATCTGCGAGGCCCACCCATTTAACCACGTTTTAGTATGAGTTTCTCATTGTTATTGAATATTTAAGTGTGATTGTGAGGTTAATGGGTTAAAAAAAATATATTTTCCTTTTATAGGTACGTGACAACATATTGTTTGGATCCCCCTTTGAAGCTGCTAAGTACGAGAAGACAATAGATGTAACTGCATTGCACCATGACTTGGACTTGCTTCCGGTAAGTTTTATTATATTTCATTTAAGTTTGAGCACCTATCACGTCATGCCATATCTCAATGTAAATTATATATTTTATGCTCTTATGGTAGGGTGGTGATCTTACTGAGATTGGTGAAAGAGGTGTGAATATTAGTGGGGGGCAAAAGCAAAGAGTTTCCATGGCTAGAGCTGTTTACTCCGATTCAGACGTATATGTGTTTGATGACCCTTTGAGCGCTCTTGATGCTCATGTGGCTAGACAGGTAAAAATAGCGTTAGAGCTTACTTGAATATTATCAATCATGAAGGCTTAGTATTCCGAATTTACAAATTTAAGTGCATATATATAATATTTATATTCACAGTAGTGTATCTAATTAGGTTGATTCGCCTAGAAAATATATTATATGAAGAAACCTTCTTTTTTTATTGTCTTTGAAACACAGACCATATATATAGTCTTAGCACTCCTGAAACAATGCTATGAGTCGATGTATCTACTATCCAAGAAGTTTTGGTGGGTATTTGGTTGTGCATTTCACTGATTAGTGTGGCTAGAAGTCAATCTAGAATATAATGCAAAAAACTCACTATTGTTATTTAGGATAAAAACTGTCGGTAGCTGAAAAGCAAGTCAGAAGGTGCTGTAAGAAAATGATTCTTGAGATAAAATTAAATTACCTAATTATACCCAGCTTTAGTTCTGCAAATTGCAGTACTCACTTTCACAAACGCACATCCAAACACCCCACGTATTCCTTCATCATCATTTTTTAGCGTGCGTCTTAAGGTGGTTTACTATGGAATATGAATATATTTTGACTTCCAGGTGTTTGAGAAATGTGTCAAAGAAGAATTAAATGGAAAAACACGAGTGTTAGTCACAAACCAGCTACATTTTCTTTCACAAGTGGATAGGATCCTATTGGTTCATGAAGGCATGGTGAAAGAGGAGGGATCTTATGAGGAACTCTCACAGAATGGTGTACTCTTCCAGAAATTGATGGAAAATGCAGGAAAAATGGAAGAATATGTGGAGGAAAAAGAAGAGGTAGGTGAAACTGATACAAAGGCATCAATACCCGTTACGAATGGCGAATTAGCTAAAGATGCTGATAAAAAGAAAGAAACCAAATCTGTTCTTATTAAGCAAGAAGAACGGGAAACAGGTGTTGTCAGCTTCAATGTTTTGACGAGGTAAAAGTTTGAGTTTGAATTTATTTTCATTGGACAATGGACATACTGTTAAAAGTTACGTATAAATATTAATTAGTAAATGTCTAGTATCGAACCCGAGACCTCGGGATTGCACACTTTACAAACAAGAATAATGTAAATAAATATATATATGTTAAATGTATCGTATATATATATTTATAAACACTTAAGGGACTAAATAATCATTAATATTAAACGTAAGTATTAATTATTATTAAGGGATAAGAGAACGAGGACTAGAGTGTAACTTGGGAGTCAAGAAGGATCTAGAAACACCCCAAGGGTGCCTAGGCCGGTCGAAGCCCACACCATGGGTCGATCCACCCTTGCTTGTGCTCCAAGGAATCACCTAGTATATATACAAGGCCAAGGATTAGGGTTTCACATCTCTTGTGCACACACACAAAACCCTAAAGTTTTCTTCTCCTTGTTTCTTCTCTTGGTCGATCGATCCTCACTCCCATAAGGGTTTTAGGATCGAAATTTTCATAAGCAAATTAAGTGTTTTGTTTACTTGCATCAAACCTTTATTCGTTGGTAGTTTGTGTGTACAAGAACGAGGTAATTACTTACTTTAGTAATTATCAAGAGATCGATAAACAAAACGGTAAGGGGTTTATCATTGATCTAATTGTACAAGAATCAAGGTTTATTTGAAGTGCATCGGGTATGTTTTCTATTTATGTTTTAGTTAATCTTTATACGTGTTATTACTTGATCCTAGCTTCCGCAATATGTGTACTTTGATTGTCAAACTCTAACAGTGGCATCACGAGCCATGGATAACATGTAATTGATTACTAAAACGTAATAAAAATCGGATCTTTAATTGTTTTAGATACATGTTTTTCTAGGGTTTTCTTTAGATTTTTTTTAAAAATTTTTGTAACCCTAACCCTAATTTTAAGGGGGGGGTCGATTTCCACTATAAAACCCTAATTAGGGTTTGTGGTTTTCTTGATTATATAATAATCATATAGAAACCCTAGGTCTAAACCGGTTTTTGTGAACATACTTGTGACCTATGTGCTAATTGTTAGATTAATCCGTGACGAAACATGCATGTTAGTCATGGATCTTGTTTGTTTATTTATGTCGCATGTTTTAAATAGATCTAAAATTGGGGAAGACTCCATATATATTAAAATCAATTTATATGCTATGTGGTGTGTATATTATCTTTGGCCTACGCAATTGATTCGTCAATGTATGTGGCTCCACTTCCATTAAGAAGGGAAGGCCTTAGGTGATTACATGCATAATTATACCTAGAATTGATTTTATTAGGATCTTTTAATATGGTTTGCATGTGGCTAATTGTTTCAGGTTTTATTATTAGTTGTTTATTTTCTTTAAATTACTTGTTTTATTGTTTTCTTAATTGTTTGACTTGATGTAAGCAATAAAAAGGGTGATTTTCATAAAAGAAAATAATATGGACTAATAATTTTGAAACCCTAAAGTGATAAAGTAAGAATCTTGCAAGGTCTTATTGACAATCGTGGTCCGATTCGCACGGTAATCAGCTCCCAGTCGAGACTAGCAAAATTCAAACTTTATTACTATTTTGAGATTGAATCCATAAACTTTTGCTTGAATGATGTTTTGTGCAAATATGTTTTTAAAATTAAGTCTTTTAAGATGATATTCATAACCGTGATTTGAAGGCTTAGAAAAGAGCCTTAGAGTCTGCCTTGGTTATCACAATCTTGAATATGTCTTAAACGAATTACTTTTAAAATCATATGTTGTAGAAAGTCATCTTAGGGTTTTGGCATAAACCTCAAGTAAAACTTTGTGTATTAATTTCACGAATTGGATATAAAAAGTTTTTATGAAAACTTATGTTATAAAGATGAGTGCATGCATCTTTGTACATATTTTGATTGACATATCAAAAATAAATACCCTTTATAATTTAAGTTACATGCCATCTACCTATAAGAAACACTTGGAATTTTAATTTAGTAAACGTGAGACCTAGGCTAAATTACTATAACAAGGTAAAATTCTTTTAACGCGTGAGACCATAATTGTAATTTTACAGTTTCTAAGGTAGACGACTTAATTAAGTTGTGCGTGAGACCTAGAACTTAAGGCATGAGATGGGATGAAACATGCTTACAAGGCAAATTGATGAATCAATTTGATGTAATTCCCATAATGATCTAGGAATTGGAAATCTTGTTTGCCAATTATTGTTCGACAGATTACTATCTTTTGTACTTTCACCACTAGCAGATCAACTGATGTGGTGGAACTATGTAAAGTTAGATCCTAGGTTTTCAAGAAAATTTTGGTGGTTATATGAATATAACTAATGGGTATTTTATTTTCTTGAAGATATTTATTATCGAAAATACTAATGTTTGAACTTTTATCTGTAGATATGGCTCAACCCGATACCCCATCTGTGATTTCTGCTTTCAAGAGTCATCTTGAGAGAGAGAAACTGACTGGAAAGAATTTCAATGATTGGTACCGCTCACTTAGAATTGTCTTGAGGTCGACCGGTAAAATGGACTATTTGACCGAAGAATGCCCAGCTGAGCCTGCTGCTTCTGAACCAGAAGCAGTCAAGGCGGCATGGAGGGTGGAACATGCTAAGTTTAATGAGGTTGCTTGTTTAATGCTCACTAGCATGAGTGCTCAATTGCAAAAGAAGTTTGAGTACTTTTTCCCAAAAGATATGCTTGATGTTCTTAGGCAATCTTATGAGAAACCACCAGCAGTTGAATTGTATGATGAATTGGACAAGCTACATAACTGCAAGCATGGTGATGGTAAACCAGTTGAAGATTATGTGACTAAGATGAAGGAATCTTTTGATCAGCTTCACAGAATTGGATTTGGTTACCCTGACAATGTGCAAGTGCACTTGATCAACAGGTCCCTTAACAAGGACTTTGCTGGTTTTGTGCAGAACTTCAATATGCACTGCTCGGGGAAGACAGTATCTGAATTACTCGCATTGCTTATTGAGTATGAGAAAAGTCTACCAGCCAAGGTCAAGAATCCTACCCCGCAAGTGTTGGCAATTCATGGTGGGAGAATCCAGAAGAAATCGCATGTGAACAAAGGCAAAGGGAAGGTTAACAAAGGCAAGCAGGTCATGGCCTATCAACCTGAACCCAAGATGAAGCAACATCAGCCTAAGCAGAAAAAGGTGAATCCACCAAACAAGAAGGATCAGGCATGTCACCATTGTCATGAAAAGGGCCATTGGAAGCGCAATTGTCCTCTCTATATTCATGACTTGCGACTCAAGAAGCAGGGGAATGAAGCTGGTAACCCCAGTTCATCAGGTGCGTTCTTTATGATTGAATTATTCACTCTTACTCCTAAATTGAATTCATGGGTATATGATACGGGATGTGGCATTCATATTTGCAATACCTTGCAGGGGTTTAGAGTTGAGAGAAAGCTGGCCTATGGACAACAATTCTTGCACGTTGGTAACGGAGCGCATGCAGGAGTTGAAGCTATAGGAGTTTATGATTTAGTGTTGCCTTCGGGCTTAGTACTATCTTTAAATAATTGTCATTATGCACCGTCAATTGTTAGAGGTGTAATTTCATTTTCATGTTTGTTGAACCTTGGTTTTGAGCATACTATTTCTAGCAATGGAATTTCGGTTTCTTTAAATGGTGTTTTTTATTTTAATGCTATTGCTGTGAATGGTGTCTTTGAAATTGATATGAATGATAATGATAAAGCTTTTGTTAAAAATAATTCAATGTATAGCATCAACAATAAGAGAATCAAGAAAGGTCTGGATTCATCTTATCTTTGGCATTGTCGACTTGCTCACATTGGCAAAGATCGCATGAAAAAGCTGCAACATGATGGGCTTTTAGAAAAGATCAATGATGAATCATTTGATAAATGCGAATCTTGCATTGCTGGGAAAATGACTAAGAAACCCTTTAAAAATAGGATTGAAAGGGCGAATGATCTACTTGGTCTTATTCACACAGATGTGTGTGGACCACTTAGACATGTGTCAAGGAGAGGTGCTAGCTACTTCTTAACATTTACGGATGACTACAGCCGTTATGGTTATGTTTATTTACTTAAACATAAACATGAGGTGTTTGAGACATTCAAAGTGTTTAAAGCAGAAGTAGAGTTGCAACTAGGAAAGAAGATTAAAGCTCTTCGATCCGATAGAGGTGGTGAATACCTGAGTCAAGAGTTTATAGATTACTTAGCAAAGGAGGGAATTGTCCAGCACCTTACTTCTCCATATACTCCACAACAAAATGGTGTATCTGAAAGAAGGAATCGTACATTGCAAGATATGATACGATCTATGTTTAATCTAACAACTCTTCCCTACTCGTTTTGGGATTATGCCTTGGAATCTGCAGTTCGCATTTTAAATATGGTTCCAACAAAGAAGGTTGATAAGACTCCATATGAAGTATGGACTGGGAAAGTTCCTAACTTGTCTTATCTAAAGGTCTGGGGTTGTGAGGCGTATGTTAAACGTGACTCAGCAGACAAACTCCAACAAAGATCTGTAAAGTGCATCTTCGTAGGTTACCCTAAGGAAACTATGGGTTACTACTTTTATTACCCAGCTGAAAACAAGGTTTTTGTTGCAAGGTATGGAGACTTCTTAGAAAAGGAGCTCATATCTCAAGAATTCAGTGGGAGAGTATATGATCTGGAAGACGATCATGAAGATGTGACACCTTCTGAAAACACTAGCCAACTTCCTGAAGAACCTGAAAGTTTAGGTCCTCCACCAGAAGTTGAAGTGATTCCCGTTCGCAGATCTTCAAGATCTGTGAAGGCTCCTACACGTCTATGTTTAAACATGGAGTGTGATGACAACTTGATAGGGGATCTTGATGAACCTACAAGTTATAAAGCTGCTATGAATAGTCCAGAAAAGGAAAAATGGCAGGGAGCTATGAATGGGGAAATGCAATCCATGAAAGATAATGAAGTCTGGGAAGAAGTAGACCTACCTCCGGGTGCCAAGCTAGTTGGGAGTAAATGGCTCTACAAGAAGAAGACTGATATGGATGGCATTGTACACACCTATAAGGCCCGTTTGGTAGCTAAAGGCTATACTCAAACTTTAGGTGTTGACTATGAGGAGACCTTTTCTCCTGTAGCTGACATAAGGGCAATTAGGATTCTTATAGCCATAGCCGCTTACTATGACTATGAGATTTGGCAAATGGATGTCAAAACCGCCTTCTTAAATGGTCGCCTAGATGAAGACATCTATATGGCGCAGCCTGAGGGGTTTGTAAATCCAGAATTCCCAGATCGTGTATGCAAGCTTAAGAGATCCATTTATGGATTAAAGCAAGCATCACGACAATGGAATAAAAGATTTGATAGTGAAATTAAGAAGTATGGATTCACTCAAAATCTTGATGAGCCATGTGTATATCACAAAGCTAGTGGGAGTAATGTAATTTTCCTTATATTATATGTCGATGACATATTGATCATGGGGAATGACATTCCAAGTTTACAAAAGGTTAAGGAATATCTTGGAAGTTGTTTTTCTATGAAAGATCTAGGGGAAGCTGCATTTATTCTGGGAATCAAGATATATAGAGATAGATCTCAGCGATTAATTGGATTAAGCCAAAGTGCTTACATTGATAAAATATTGAAGAGATTCAGTATGCAAAATTCCAAGAAAGGATATTTGCCGATGCAAGAGCAACATGGCTTGAGCAACAAAGTTTGTGCTTCAACACCCGAAGAGGTGCAACGCATGAAGAGAGTCCCTTATGCTTCGGCTGTGGGATCTATAATGTATGCGGTAAAAAGCACAAGGCCTGATGTTGCGTTTGCTCAGAATTTAACCAGTCGATATCAGCAGAACCCAGGTGAAAAACACTGGACTGCTGTTAAGAATATTCTTAAGTACCTTAGGGCTACTAAAGAGATGTTCTTAGTATATGGGGGTACTCCATCTGCAGAGCTTGATGTAACAGGTTACTGCGATGCTTCTTGGAAAGGTGATAAAGATGATACGAAGTCTCAGACGGGTTATGTCTTTGTCATTAATGGAGGAGCTGTTGATTGGAGGAGCAAAAAGCAGAGTGTACTGGCGATGTCTGCTACAGAAAGTGAGTATATAGCTGCTTCAGAAGCTGCAATGGAAGCTGTTTGGATTAGGAAGTTTGTTTCAGGGCTTGGGGTTATGCCTTCGATTCAGCGACCTATAAAAATGTATTGTGACAACTCAGCCGCAATTACATTTGCCAATGAACCTGGAATCATGAGAGGCACCAGACATTTCCCGATTAAGCACCACTATGTCAGAGAACAAGTTGAGATAGGTGAAATCGAAATGCTCAAAGTTCACACAGATGAAAACTTAGCTGATCAATTTACAAAGCCTTTACCTGGCACCAAGCTTTACAAGCATGCTGAAGGAATAGGACTTAAATTAGCTGATAGTTTCATGCCCATTTGTGATTAGTATTTGGATAAAGGATGTAATGTACAATTATTAATATTTACTGAAATAAAATATTGGTTATGTTTATTTATTCATTGTCTTATTAATAATATATCCTATATTTGCATGTTTAAGATCCGTGAATAATTTATTATTCTAAATAGTCCGTTGTCGATTAATGATATGGGAATATCATTAAACTAAGACAATTTTGAGTATTGGTTTAGGATATACTTGAAAGTATATTGATGCGTAGTCATACCAATTTCACATGATATTCAATGAATTGAGTATTGGACTTATCCCAACAATATGATTTAAATTTATTGTGAGAATCATATTTAATAGTTATCCTCAGACTTGAGATACCAGATAAGTGTCATGGATGTAGTGCATTTTGTGGAGCAATCTACCGCTTACCGTAATTGGAAGTCATAAGGGTTGTTTTCAGAATGTTGCAAAGTTCATGGGTTATTCTTGTAGTCAAGAGAGAATTCGCTCCTTCTGATTTGTTCAGAAGTTTAATACTGCTGGGCCCCTCGTAGGGTTGACAAAATGTTTGCGTGGCCACGCCCAAAGTCTATCTGGAATACGTTCAGATGTTTTGGTAATTTTGTTCAATCATAAAGAGACGAGAAACAGAATTTAATAAAGAACCTCACATCTTTATTAATGTAGTATTAGAGGCGAAAGGATAATAATAATGATGAATCATTAAAGGTTTTCCAGGAAACCTAGCTCAGGTCGAACTAGGGGCAATGGAGTGTTGCAAGACGCTAACCATTGTCATTTTACTATTAATAGATATACGAGTGGGAGCTGTTAAAAGTTACGTATAAATATTAATTAGTAAATGTCTAGTATCGAACCCGAGACCTCGGGATTGCACACTTTACAAACAAGAATAATGTAAATAAATATATATATGTTAAATGTATCGTATATATATATTTATAAACACTTAAGGGACTAAATAATCATTAATATTAAACGTAAGTATTAATTATTATTAAGGGATAAGAGAACGAGGACTAGAGTGTAACTTGGGAGTCAAGAAGGATCTAGAAACACCCCAAGGGTGCCTAGGCCGGTCGAAGCCCACACCATGGGTCGATCCACCCTTGCTTGTGCTCCAAGGAATCACCTAGTATATATACAAGGCCAAGGATTAGGGTTTCACATCTCTTGTGCACACACACAAAACCCTAAAGTTTTCTTCTCCTTGTTTCTTCTCTTGGTCGATCGATCCTCACTCCCATAAGGGTTTTAGGATCGAAATTTTCATAAGCAAATTAAGTGTTTTGTTTACTTGCATCAAACCTTTATTCGTTGGTAGTTTGTGTGTACAAGAACGAGGTAATTACTTACTTTAGTAATTATCAAGAGATCGATAAACAAAACGGTAAGGGGTTTATCATTGATCTAATTGTACAAGAATCAAGGTTTATTTGAAGTGCATCGGGTATGTTTTCTATTTATGTTTTAGTTAATCTTTATACGTGTTATTACTTGATCCTAGCTTCCGCAATATGTGTACTTTGATTGTCAAACTCTAACACATACAACTTTTTATTAGTATTTTATTAGTATCTTGTACACAATATCTTCACTTATTGGTTGCAGTTCTTCCTAAGTTATAAAGTTACTTCTGTATGGAATTAATAAAATTCAAAAGAAATCTCTCAATTTAATATTTGATCTTATCGATCAAGTGATAATATTTTTTAACTTACGACTGTTTAGGTTTTAGAAACAGAACTTTTGTGTCAATGGAGAGAACAAACTATCTGTTTTCATTACTGTTTTTTGTGTTTGTTATTTTCAGGTATAAAGATGCATTAGGAGGCTGGTGGGTTATCGTTATACTATTTGGGTGTTATTTTGCAACAGAAACTCTAAGAATATTGAGTAGCACATGGCTAAGCATCTGGACAGATGAAAGCGCTCCAAAAGTCTACAGCCCACTATTCTATAACATTATCTATGCACTTCTATCGCTTGGTCAAGTACGTTTCAAATCTATTTGAAAGTCATGTACTCAGTACCCTTTTGTAAATGAATACAAATTAAAGGATTTACTTATTGGTTTCCAGGTTTTGGTGACTTTGGGAAATTCTTATTGGTTGATCATGACAAGTCTTTATGCAGCCAGAAGGTTGCACAATGCTATGCTTAACTCCATATTAAGGGCTCCTATGGTCTTTTTCCACACCAATCCACTTGGACGTATCATTAATAGATTTGCAAAAGATTTAGGTGACATAGATCGAAATGTTGCCCCGTTTGTGAACTTGTTTTTGGGCCAAGTCTCACAGCTGTTGTCAAGCTTTTTTCTAATTGGATTATTGAGCACCATGTCTCTTTGGGCTATATTGCCACTTTTGTTAGTCTTCTATGCAGCTTATCTTTATTATCAGGTATGCCAGTTTTACATGTATATATTTAAAGATATTTCCGTGTTTGAAATTCTACATGTAGATGTGGCAAGTTGAGTAACGGGCTAAAATGGGGTCGGGCTGTAACTTGTCATCTATATAGTACGGGTGGAAGGTTGGCTTGACCCATAAAACACTATTTATGTGGTTTTTATTCTATAACTTATTTATGAGTCAATAATTTTATTACGATAAGAATCTAAGTATGTGACCAAAAAAAGATTTAGGCGGTTGTATTGTATGCAACAAAAATAGACTTTTAGTGACTTAAAATCAAAAAATTTAATTTGGCTCATTTGATATAAGATTCAACCCAAATAGGCCCATTCATACGCAAATGGGTCAAAATGGCCTTCTTTACATATATGGGTAAATTTACATTTATCTTGTGTTAGTTCCCTTCTTATTTTTCTTATCTGTATTTAATCTATTATCAAATTCTTCAGAGCACTGCCCGTGAAGTAAAGCGACTGGATTCAATTACCAGATCTCCAGTGTATGCACAATTTGGGGAAGCACTAAATGGTCTATCCACCATTCGTGCATATAAAGCATACGATCGAATGGCTAAAATCAACGGAAATTCTATGGACAATAATACCAGGTTCACATTAGTTAACATGAGTTCAAACCGTTGGCTTGCAATCCGTTTAGAAACAGTTGGCGGTCTCATGATCTGGTTAACCGCAACTTTTGCTGTTATGCAAAATGGGAAAGCAAGAAATCAAGAGGCATTTGCATCCACAATGGGTTTACTGCTAAGTTATGCATTAGATATCACAACTATATTAACTAGTGTTCTTAGACTCGCAAGTTTAGCTGAAAACAGTTTGAATGCTGTTGAACGTGTTGGTACTTATATTGAATTACCTTCTGAAGCTCCCACTGTTATTGAGGATAACCGCCCACCACCTGGATGGCCTTCAGCGGGTTCTATAAAATTTGAAGACGTTGTTTTGAGATATAGACCTGAACTTCCTCCAGTGCTTCATGGTCTGAATTTTTTGATTCCACCAAGTGATAAGATTGGAATAGTTGGAAGAACTGGTGCCGGGAAATCTAGTATGCTTAATGCTTTATTTAGGATTGTTGAATTGGAAAGAGGAAGAATTATTATTGATAATTGTGATATCGCAAAATTTGGGTTGACTGATCTTCGTAAGGTTCTTGGTATTATACCTCAAGCACCTGTTCTTTTCTCAGGTACATCAAAGCTGCGATTAAATAATATCACTGCTACTTATTCTACTTATGAATGAGTCAATTTCGTAATTTGGCTTATTTCTAACAGGATAAAAGAGTAAATATATCAAATAGTCTAAAGTCACCCAGAGGGGTTGTTAAATGCATAAGACCTCCTATATTATTTCGTTAGCAAATTAGATTAGTATTAAAACATTACGATCTCTGTAATCATTTCGAGTAAACCTTCCCCACGTACCCGAACCATTTTAACCTGAGCTTAAAGGGAAACTGGCCAAATGATTAGTTTGTTTTCCTGATTTGTAATAATTGTTTTGTATAGGTACTGTGAGATTTAACCTTGATCCCTTCAACGAGCACAACGATGCAGATCTTTGGGAATCTCTAGAGAGGGCCCATCTAAAAGATGTCATCAGGAGGAATCCTTTGGGTTTAGATGCCGAGGTACGTGTTCATTAACTTTTTCTTGCAACTGTTTTAAACTATTAATCAGACTGTTTATTGGTTAACTTCCATTGACCTATTTTTATTTTTCTATTTCTTGTAATACAGGTATCAGAGGCTGGAGAGAACTTCAGTGTTGGACAACGACAGTTATTAAGTCTTTCACGTGCATTGCTTAGGAGATCAAAGATTCTTGTTCTTGATGAAGCGACTGCTGCTGTTGATGTTAGAACAGATGCACTTATCCAAAAAACCATCCGTGAAGAATTCAAGTCGTGTACTATGATCATCATTGCTCACCGTCTTAATACCATTATTGATTGTGACCGTATTCTTCTGCTTGATGCTGGTCAGGTATTGGTCGCTTTATCAACTTAGATAAACGTTTCTCAAATAAATTTTTCTAGGAACAAAATTGTATACTAGTGACCAGTCTTTATAATCACCCTCCTTTCTTAAGTGATCAAGTTTACTTTTCTAATGAAGGAAATTCATCAAAACATCCATAATTCCTTCTTTTCTTTTCTTTTTTTTCTTTTTTAAAAAAAAAAAAAAAACAAAACAAAATGTCCTAATCTTTTTTATTTATACCAAAATAGCCACCCAATTCTGCAACGTTTTTTAGACTTAAAACATTTATTTTGCGGAACTTATTTCCTCTCCAAAATACCTTAAAACTTATTTTGAATAAGAAGTTATTTGGTAATATAATTCCAGGTTGTTGAGTACGATGCCCCAGTGAAACTTTTGGAAGACGAAGGCAGTGCCTTTTCAAAAATGGTTCAAAGTACAGGGGCTGCAAATGCACAATATTTGCGTAACTTAGCATTTGGCGCAGAAGGAGATAGGGCAGAGAAGGCGGCAATAGATGGTCAGAGGAGGTGGCTCGCCTCTTCACGATGGGCGGCTGCCGCCCAATTTGCACTTGCTTCTAACCTCACTTCATCTTCAAATGACCTCGTGAATATGGGAATTGAAGATGATAATAATAATATCCTCAAGAAAACAAAAGATGCTGTTGTAACTCTTCAGAGTGTCTTGAAAGGTGAACATAATAAAGAAATTGACGAGTCACTTGATCGATCACAGGTCCCCAGGGAAAGATGGTGGTCAGCTCTTTATAAAGTAGTTGAAGGTATTTAATATCTCTACATCCCATTTCAATTTGTTTATTCATGTCTTTAAAAGAGGTGCGGAATTGTGACTGTTTAAACGGGTATTTTGGTACGGGTCTGGTTGACCCAAGCTCTTTTTTAAGATATAGTTAAACATACATAAATACCATTTCGTTAAACTAATTTGAGAATTTGCTGATTTTACTTTCGTCTCAGTGCAAATTGTTGGTTACTACAACTAAATACAATAAAAGCATTTTAGCACACGATCTCCTACAACCCTTTTTAGTATGGTTTTTTATCCGACATGTAAATGTCTCCAGGTTTGTCGGTGATGAGCAAGTTGGGTCGTAACAAGCTCCAACAATCAGAATACGATGGAACGATTGATTGGGACAATGTTCAAATGTAGAATTTTGCCGATCAAGTCAAGATCCATGTTGGTTGAACTACAAAGCACCAACTTGAAATGTAATTTCAACTACCGCTGTAATTTTGACATACCAATATTTTCATACTCTGAATTTAGATAGCCGATTGATGGGTGTGGTCCCTTATCGAGATTTTTGTTAATTAAGTTTGAGACTTAGTATATTTGAATAATTTAACGCCAAAGGTTGGTTTTTGTCTCTTTAAAGTTTGAACTATTCAGTTATTTAGGATCAAAAAAATGCGCTTTGATTCTAAATTGGATTGTAAGTGAAAAGTTTGTCTTTTGTAAGGGAACTGTTGATATCTGTTGTGTCCTATACCTTTGCATCTTGTTGCTGAAAGTCTGAAACCAGCTTAATTTGGAGTGAATGACAACCCAAGTTTAAGTGGTAAATAAGCAAGCTGAAATGGTGAAAATACACTAAGTCGACATTTTAAACTACACTACAACTACATTAGCTAACTACTACTTCACTTCTGCTTCTTTCTTCTCTTTTATAGACTAAGTTAGGGTTTTAGTGCCCCCTTGTGCTTTCCCACTTTAGTTTGGAGCCATTGGATGCTTGGAATTGATTTTATGTCATTTTGGCGGGAAAAGGTGTTTTGCAATTTGCTCAGGTTGCTTGTGACCAGGGGGAAGCATTTAATGCTTGGGTGAGGTGTAGGGGACAGGTAGGGGTGGTGGAGAGCAGAGGTACAGGGGATGGGAGTTGCAGGTTACAAGTGGGAGAGGAAGGTGGAGGTTTGACCGGGGTTGACTGGGGGAGGGAGTTTTTATTTAAAACGGGGTGTTTGTGTTGGTGGGCTTATGAGTTGGGCCTGGTAGGAGTGTTTATGGGTTAGGAGATATAAGGTGTATGGACTGGATTTGGTTTTGGGTTTGAAATAACATAAAGGGTCCGATTTGGTTTTACTACTAAGCACAAGGACCAATAATGCAATTCCTGGAATTTTGAGGGACTGAATTTGCAATTTTTCAAAATCTCACTAAGGGATCACTCTTGCCAAGTTTGATTTACCCAAGGACCACTTTTGCAATTTTTCACATTTGAATGTCCAGGGACTAAAACTGCCATATTTCAAAGTGTAGGGACCAAACTTGTAAATTCTTCAAATCTTTTAATCCTAAGGGTGAATTTTTGCCACTTTGTGATTTTCCAAGGTCCTTTGTTGTTTATTTTCCAAAGAGTAAACTACACCGTTCGTCCTTGTGGTTTGCGTTGACCGACGTCCTTCGTCCTTTGACCAAAAAAATTGCACCGTTCGGCCTTAAGTCAGAAACGTAATGCACCGTTTGTCCCTCCCTCTAACGGGGTGGACTAACGCTCGTTAACTTGTTTGCTTATGAGGGTATAATAGTCATTTTGCACTATAAGGACGAACGGTGCAATTTTTTGCTTTTAGTCCCTTTTTTAACGCTTTCTTCCGTTTTTTTACGTTTTCGCCCGTTTTCGTCCGTGTTTTTACATTGTCACCCGTTTTCGTCCTTTTTTTCATTATTATCCGTTTTTATCCATTCTTAAATAAACTTTATATTCACATTTTTACTAGTAAATATTATGATCACTTTTCATTTTCAAAAATTTAATAAAAAAATCTATCAAAAAAAAACTTGATAAAAATAGTTTCAAAATTATACCCTCGCTCAATCCGAAACACAAACACAAACAACCAATCCACATCCAAACTAACACAACAAATCCAAATACTACTCTAAATCTCAACTCCAAATCCAAGTGACAAATCCAAATCCCAATCGGCTCAATCACAAATCCAAACTCCACATCCGAATGAAATACAACCTCAACAAAATCAACTAATCCTAATCCCAGCATCACAACCTCATCAGCCATGAAATAAGTTTATGTTGAAGCTTATGAGCTATAAAAAAATGAGGTTTTGTAACTTTGCAATTTCTGTATAAACTCATTAACATGATTAATTGACAACTTGTTTAGTTTATGTCATATTAGGAATTGAATGTTTCTATATATGTTACCGTCGGAAAAACAAAGAGGAGGGGGCGCGTGGGGGTAGATTACCGTTGGAAAAACAAAGAGGAGGGGGCGGCGGAGTCTCGGTGGTCACTGTGGTTGCGCGTGGAGGTGGTTGTAGGGGGATCCGTGAGCTAAAACGCTCCAGAAAGAATGGGGATGTCCCGATCTATGGATTTGGCGAATAAAAAGTCTCGCCGGAAAATTCTCCGGCGACGGCGGTGCTGGAATCTGCCGGTGTTTGCTGGAAAATATGAAGATTCCGGTGGGTTTAGAGAGAGAAAGAGAGTGTGTGTGTGTGTGAGTTTAGTGTAAAAATGAAATAAATAAGTAATTAAATGGTTTTTATATTAAAATGGATGTGAAATTACGAATATACCCTTATGGTTAACAAGATTTAACGAGCGTTAGTGGCCCCGTTGGATGGAGGGACAAACGGTGCATAACGTTTCTGACTTAAGGCCGAACGGTGCAATTTTTTTGGTCAAAGGACGAAAGACGTCGGTCAACGCAAACCACAAGGACGAACGGTGTAGTTTACTCTTTTCCAAATTTGAACTTCCAGGGACCATTTTTGTCACTTTTAGAAACTTGAGAGACTAACACTGCAAATTTCTCAAACTTTCCACCAAAGAACTAATTGTGACAACATTTGAATTCCCAAGGACCTATGTTGAATTTTCATCCAAATCCAATGCTCAGGGGCCATTTCTACCAATTTCCAAACTTGAGGGACCATTTCTGCCAATTTTGCAAACTTTTGCTTCAAGGACTATTTTTGGCATTTTGTGATTCCACAAGGTGTGTTTTGACAATCTGAGCTCAAAAGTGGTAATTTGCTTCCCCGGCTTTGGCTTTTGACACGTTTTCCAAACTCGTGCTCGTTTTTGTCCTTTTTTGCGTGGTTTAGGCCATTTTCTAAAATATCTATTCCTGCACGATCACAAACACAAAAGTACAATATCTTTGGCAATTATGGTTAGTTTGTATCTGTTTTGGTCTTAATATGGCCAGAAAAGGTGTGTGAATAAGCACACACAAGTGGGTAAAAGTGGCTTAAAAGGGAGGGGGTGCTACTAACCTCTAGGGGGTGCACCACCCTTTTTAAGTCATTGTCCGACGGCCACATTTTTTATTTCATACTCCATAACGTTTAATGGAATATTCTTTTACCTTTATCACGCCGGTATATAAAATTTGACTTTGGATAATATATTTCAAAAGTGTTAACCCGTTATGTATATTATATACACCAGCTAAAAGATTTGCGGTAATATGCCATGGGGATGGAGGAAGATTCTTCAAATTCGCCCTCTTATTCAGCAATTTATTTGGCATAATTTAGGGATGTGGCTTTGGCTTGGTTCGATCACTGGTGTCCGTTACGTCCTCTCACGCAGCTTGTTACGTCACGGGATATTCATAGGGGCAGGGTTTGACTTTTCATCAAGGGTTAAGGATGTTATTAATAATGATGGTTTTTTAAGGAGGCAGCTCAATTGGCGTATTATACTCCTAGTGTGCAGCAGTTGGATCGATGTGGTATATCGTGTTCCTGGAAGTGGTTCTTTCCTATTGGTGTTCTAGTTATTGTATGTAGCTAGTTTAGTGTTCGTTTTATGGCATGTCACAAATGATCTAGCGGTTGTTCAAGCGTTGGCTTGAGGTTAATGTAGTATTTCAGCCGCATTCCATTGTACTAATTTTTTCTGTGATTAATATATTTTACCATGGTGAATCCTTTTTACCCAAAAAGCTAAAAGATTCGTAAAATTTACAGATATTTTTAAAAACAATAAAAAATAGATTTTAGATAATGGTAATAAGCGAAAAAAGTGAAACTAATGTGTATACATGGTTGGAATAAGAATTTGTTTGTAACCGAAGCACATGGATAATCCAACAAAGAGCCAAATAACTATAAATGAAGTAACTTCAGATATATTGTGATGTATTGAAGTTACCAGGATAGGTAATGTATTATATGTTGTTTCATGAAACAAAAAAGTAGGTATTAACCCAATACATTTTTTTCAAATGTTCATAAATAAAAAGCTATACTAATTTAAGTAAATTGCTAAACATAGCTCACATAATTATGTTTAAGACTTCAAGATATTTTAATATGCATAAATTGTTTGTAATTTCAGGAATCACCCACCCTTTAAATTTAACAACTCTCAATCAACCAAATGTGTCATTATATTGTGCCTTTTTTTTTTTTTTTTGACATAACCTTAGAATAACAAATAACAAAACCCATAATTTATAAGGACATGAACATCATATATTTATAAATTATAAAAGGTATAAACAAAATTGATACATCTAATATTGGTAAGAATAAATTCGTTGATAAAGCATTTGGTATCACGAATTTTGATTTAAACAAACATATGAATACAAATCATTTTGAAAATCCAGATTTTCAACATAGGTGGAATTGATGCAATCCCATGTGATCTAATATTACAATATGATATTCATACATGAACAAGTGACAATCATTTCAATGTCCTCACACACATAATTACGAAGAAATGCTAACATAAGAAAATTATATGAGTGAGATGCTACAACTATATTCCAACACGTAGCAACTTAGTTGTTTGCATATTAGCTACGGTAAATAATAACGAATGGTCAAATCAAATATCTAGTGATTAGAATATAAGGTGCCAAATAGTATGTTATTTGACAAACTATGTACCATTAAGACAATAAACGCAAATGTAGCACAAAAAGACTAATTTTGGCATATTTTACTTATATTCAAATCTGCAACATATAAAAGATGCAAAATACCACACATCAACAAAGCTTAAAACTATATCATTCAACCATGTAAAATTTGGAATACTGGTTTTGTCTGTTTACACGTCATTCAAATATGGTACGAAAGGTAATAACTGTTTCTCATTTACTTATCAACGT
Source organism: Artemisia argyi (assembly GCA_030686995.1). NCBI lineage: Eukaryota > Viridiplantae > Streptophyta > Magnoliopsida > Asterales > Asteraceae > Artemisia > Artemisia argyi. The sequence goes on along the minus strand of CM060678.1, from coordinate 190,171,982 downwards.
GTTAATTGAGGTTAGTTTCAATCCAATATATATACTCTCTCACCCAACCCAATTTTGCAACTTCATTGCTTCATGACAATGTTCTCTTGTGACACTGTGTGCAAGTGCAAACTAATCCAACATATGAGACCCTCGAGGAGTATTTTTATCTCTAGGTTCAATTATTTTAAGAGATAAAACACAATAAAATCATCAAGAATGGAGGTCCTTCATTTGCTTTAACTCGAAATCCAAAGGGTTGGTTATATTACAAATGTAGATGGTATGTCAGTGTTACATGAATAACACCTTTCTCAAGTCAAATATATATAATTGGCAGTGATGTTAAACTAATGGCAAATTAGGTAAGTTGATAGTAGTAGGACAAATTGTAAAATATAAGTCATGTATATATAATTGCATTTTCCCAAATACAAATATAAGGTTAGCTATAATGAAATGGAAATTACCTTAACTCTTCTATGATTATGCTTATCTTTTCAAAAAATAAGCTGCTTAAAACATGTTTGCCAAATGCAAAAATAAAGCTAGTAGTACTTAAAATAAGACGAAATTATGATTGTGAATTTGTGATAATTTGCTACAATGTTTGCTACATTGCGTCCACCTTTTCACCACATATATGTCCTTGGATTTATACTACTCAATCCTGAATCACTACCAACTTTTAAACCATCAACTTTCTTCATTATCACTCACTCCACACCCATGTTTACATAAAAAAAAATAATAATAAAAAATAAAAAATAAAAAATAAATTGCACACACAAATTAACGTTACTATACACCGTTATCACTATACGCGAGTATTTGTCTGGTAAATAACAATATCACTAAGAGAGCAAAGTGAAGTTGCACTATATAAAGCGTCGTCATGTCAACATTTACCTTATAACACTCCTATAACATAAACACCCTACTCAATATTTCTATAACATACCATAAAAAAATTCCACTAAAAAAAAAGAAAAGAAAGATACGAATAACAAATGTGAAGCCAACCAGTCAACCACATTAGCACCTATAACACCAACATGCAGTGCAATATAAGTTTTATAGGGATGCCATAGGTTCCAAAATGGCACCGTTAAGCAACTTAAAGTAAAAATCTTTAAATGAATCAAATGACAGTACCACAGTTTCTAATGGACAAGGAAACATTCTAATAACTTCTTACACTTAAATACTCGGATATGAAAGTTACTTTTACCTCTACGATGTATAAACAATTTAATTTTAATTTTCGTATTTTTTTTCACTAATCAAATAAAATTACTCTTACATCATGTTCTGATTTTAACTATAATTCTTTTTTAGTTAGCAGAAAACTACCTAACAATGTTTGAGGCTAGTTGTTAATGAATGGTCAGTCGACACTTACGATGTACGAAGTTTAGGGTTTTCACAGATTTAAAACTTTTGAAGAAATCATTATAAAATAAATTGTGTTGATGTTTCTTAAAATATTTTTTCGCTTGTATAAACGTAAAATTGAAGTAAATCGATAAACAAGAGTTAAAATATAATTTTCTGAGAGGTATTGATAATACTATTTTTTAAGTCATTGTCTTGACGTCCACATTTTTTATTTTATATACTCCATAACATTTAGTGCAATATTCTTTTACCTTTATCACGCCCGTTTATAAAATTTGACTTTGATAATTTATTGCCAAAGTGTTAACTCCGTCGTCTATATTTTATACATACATATCATTAAACGTCATTGTGTTCTATTTACAGTAGTTTTTATTGATTGCATAAGCGATGACGCCACTGAGTTCATACTGCTTTAGAAATTCGTTGACTAAGAAAGGTTTTGTTTTATATTTTTTTGGTCAAGAAAAACATTACTTTTGTTAGACCAAGTCGACAATACTTCACGACTTACGTTCATGTAAGAAAAAGTATGTGTATAACATGATTTAAGGTAAGGGATTAAATATTTTAAATATGGTGTTTGTTGTAATTAATAGCAACATCTAATTGTATGATAGATTAATGAAATGCTTAATTTTCAATAACGTTGTTAGGGTGTGAATTGTGAAATCGATTAGCCATGTGTTATGGACAGAGACAACCTACACGGAAACCAGGTGTAGCATGGGTCACATCCAATAGAAAAGTGTCATTTTTTATACGTGCAACCTCCAATAATATTTATGCCGCTTTCTTTCTTTATAGGTTAACTTTAGCTTAGCTCGAAAAATCTTTATGGTGCGAATTTTATTATTTATGATAGAAGAAAATTTGTGCAAAACCTTTTCAAAATTTTTTATGCAACATTCTTATGAAAATTCTAGATCCGTCTTTGGTTGTGTACATTGTATTAAAAGTGAAAATTTGATTGTGATATTGTGATGCACATATTATAAACATATTTTAATCAATTATATGTGAGTATGTGAGATAATTGCGTGAAAAATTATGTTTACTTTAGGGTACGTTTGATGGAGGGAAATTCAAAGAAATAAAATAAGTAAAAGAATTGAAATCACCAAAGAATTTAGATTAATTCCACTGTTTGGTAACAACATAAACTTGAACCAAAAAATGAACAAAATTTACATATTTTATTATTATTATTATTATTATTATTATTATTATTATTATTATTATTATTATTATTATTATTATTATTATTATTAACCATCGCCTTTTCATTAATAGAAATATAGAAAGTTACATAAAATTGGAGGGGAGTCTAGACACAATCTGAGCTCCCACTCCTTTTTGAATACAAAAACTAACTCAATGAAAAATAAAAACACCACTCTTAAGATTATTAGAGTGGCTGTTGATAATAGACTTGATATTAGCACATCCAAACATGCATCCTTCTCTTGGAGCCAATTGAATATTAGCACATCTGCAAGACGTAATTCTTTCCCCTTCCTCTGAAAAAAACCCCATCGGAGCCTTCTTACGCACCATGATTCCTGATTTAGAGCAAATATCAACAAGGATATCATGCACTAAGTTATACCTGAACTTTACACCCACTTCGCTAGAACAGTGCATCACATGATCTCCCAATTGGTCCATACGATATACATTGCAACTCGGTCCATACGATGTACATTATTATTATTATTATTATTATTATTATTATTATTATTATTATTATTATTATTATTATTATTATTATTATTATCTTCCAATGCAAAGAATTGATTTTACTCGAAAAGTAAAGGAATTCAATCCTTTAAAATTGTGTGTAAACTAAACTTCATAAGAATTGCAAATCTTCACTTTTTTATTTCATTGGCTATCAAACAAAAAAAATAAATTCATTTATATTTCTTTTAGCTCATTTCTCTCAACCTAATATGCTCTTAATAGAAAAATAGAAAACACAACAACCATTTTTAGCCACAAATTCAATCAACAACATAGTCACGATTAAGTTTCGGTTACAAACTTATTGATGCCGTCTACAATGTTTTACTATATAAATTGTCACTTTTTTCAAAAAGACACTATTTTTTTGTCCTTTAGTTAAAAAAAAAAAAAAAAAAAAAAAAAAAAAAAAGTGTCTGTCAATAGTAAAAAAAAAAGTCGCAAAAGATAGACATAATTAGAAAAAAACATGTCACTTGATTTTTCTGGTTTTTCCAACACTTAAAAAGTGTAGGTAAAAATAAGTTGTTAAAAGTCTATTTATAATAATAATAATAATAATAATAATAATAATAAATAAATGAATAAATAAATAATACATAGATAATTTTTTGCATAAATAAATAAGAGTTTTTTTAACTTGTGTACATGACACATGTTAAAGAGGGTCCCACAGCCTGGTGCTAGAATGGCCAGCATCCACTGATTGGTCCTATTATCATGCAGCATTAGGCCTCATAAGTCATAACCACTTAGAGCCTTCGGTAAGGTGCCTTGTGCACCTGCGTTAAGTGTTAACGCACCCAACAATTTGCCCACGTTACCTTACCATGCATGAAAGGCAAACGCACGTTAACGTGGTGCGTTAAAGGCTTAACTGCGTTAAGCAGCACGTTTAAAAAAAATTACACATTTGGCCCTTGTAATATTAGTTTCTTTTTTGAATACCAAAATGAAAAAATTACAAATTCAACCCCTACCATTTAAAAATACAATATACGAAAGTGAAAACATACGAAACGTAAAATAACGATACAATTTAAATAGACTTGTAATTATCGATGAGTGCTGACTTTTCTTCCCAAACTTGCAACACTTGTTCCCTGACCATTTTCAACGCGACTTGAAGTTGCAAATCCGTTTCATCATTTCTTAAAAGGGTTTCTAGACCGACCCTGATTATTGGATGGTCTTGAGGCAGCTCACGTAACCTTTCGATCTCTGGAGCACGAGACTCTCTCTGTCGAATAGTACGAGCGATCTCACCAAACAACTTGTTAATCAACTTAAGTTCATTTTCTTGTTCAATGCGTAATCGGGTAAGGATTGTTCTTTGCACCTCATCTGGTTGGTTAGGCATAGTGTTTGTTGAAATTTAGTTTGAGTTGTTTGTTGATACAAAGTTGAGCAAAGATGGTATTTATACAGAAACTAGCCGTTAGATAATTTTAATGGAGAAACTAGCCGTTAAGCCTTTTATTCAAACTTAAACTTAAACTGACATAAAAAAAAATGTGTGCAACAAACATTAAATATTCAAACCGTACAGAACCTGAGCGGGATAAATTCAAATTTTAAATTCAAGATGTTTAATTGTCGTAGTTTAATTAAGATGTTTTATGTAATTTGTGTTTTATAAATTTTTATGTTTTATTTAAATGAAGTATTTGTTAAAAATTTGGGTTGAAATTGAAAATATTTGGGGTGGAGGTGAGTTAAGGTGAGTTATAGGTGAGTTATGTTACCGGGGTGGAAAGTCAAGAGGTAAGGTTAAAAGGAAAAAGCTGACGTGGCGCTGAGGTGGCAGTGCGTTAAGAATTTTAACCGTGTTACCTTACCACATGCTCTTACTGGCCATTCAGAGGGTGAAATTAAGGCTATAAGACCCTCTTTAACATGTGCCTTTAACTTTATGTTCCCAAGTTTTATTTTCGAAAGAAAAGAAAAGAAGTGGTTGGTAAATTAAAAAAATTTGTGTTTATGAGTTTTTTTAAAAGAAAAGAAAAAAAAAAAATGAGTGAAAAATTGCCTAATCTTCTCTCCTAAACTTTATTCCCAAATGTGGGATGATTTGGAAGGAAAGTAATTATGTAAACCAATAATAATCAAAATGTCTTAAATGCCATAACATATAACATAAAATATATATACAACATAGGGCATTTGTAATAATAAAAAATTGCTTAATCTTCTCTCCTAAACTTTATTCACAAATGTGGTATGATTTGGAAGGAACGTAATTATGTAAACTAATAATAATCAAAATGTCTTAAATGCCATAACATATAACATATAATATATATACAGCATAGGGCATTTGTAAAATCATCATTTTTATTCTTTCTCTTCTTTTCTTCTCTCTCTAACTAAGGAACACGAATTAAAATTTTAGTATCTCTTCTACTTCTCTTCTTTCATTTCAAAATTCAGGAACATAGTGTAAGTGTGTAAAGGGTGGGGGAGTAGGGAATACTTCAGGAAGAGGCTTTGCTACTAGAAAATGACACCTCCCTTCACGGGAAAAGAGAAGAAGCACAATTTTTTTTCACTTGCAGCATTAGAGCACTGGGTGTAGGCTCGCCGTTCCTATGTGGAGCTCGTCGTTCCTCCTCACCACACCACCCTCGCCTCGCCGTTTGATGAGGCGAAAAATGATCCGTTTTTAGGGGGTCATTTAAGCCCGGAATTGAATTTATTTGATCAAATATTGCCCTAAATCGTTCCTTTTGTGATTTTAGGTACTTTTGGAGTGAATTCTGAAAAAGGAAGCATTTTGGACGTTTTTGGAGCATAAAAGTGAAGAAAACGGCAAAGTCTTAATTTTCCTTGCTGGGAACAGTACATGACGGCGTCACAAGCTTCTTCATGACGGCGTCAAGAGTAACACAAGAGGTGGAAGTGGATAAAGTCCGTGACGGTCCAGAAAGTTTTGTGCATTGCAGATGACGACGTCACCCAAGGCCGTCACGTGTAAAATTAAAGAGTGATGGCCTAGAAAATTTCCTGAAGGCGTCACGTAGGCCGTCACGTGTTAACTTGTCAAAACTTGCGCGCGGAGTAGCTGATATTGTTTTGGTCATAACTTTTGCATATGAACTCGGATTTAGGTGATTCAAAAGCCCACGCGAAGAGAACGAAGGGATCTACAATTTGGTGAAGAAAAGTTGGTCGTGACGCCGTCATGATTGGTCTGACGCCGTCATGATCGGGCCGACAGAAAATCAGCCTATAAATATAACATCATAACTTCACTTTTTGTAAGCCCTAAACCCTAAGGTCGATTCCTGGGTTTAGGTGGGCGTTTTTCAAGCAACTTAGAGGGTTTCAATCACTCCATAAACATCTTGTGATGGTTTGATGATTCTATCTTAATTCATGTCTTCAATTATCATTATTGTTGCTTGTTCTTTATTAATTATGCTTGGCTAATTCACCTTGTGTCTACTTATGATTGTGTGAAACTTGTATATAATTGATTAGATCTTATTGATTCCTTGTTGATGTTTGTATCTATCTTCATCAATTAGGGTGTGACACTTCGATAGGTCTAATTGGTTTAGTTTATAATTCTTGATTCCTATTGTCTCTTGTTTGGTTGATTGTATTCGATGTTAGGCTTAAGAAAACTGGCAGACTTCCATAGGGTAACATGCTTGAACGTCTTAAGAAACATGAACCAATGTGTACTAGGTTATTATGGTTGTATTTAATGCATGAGCGAATTCTAATGATCCCATGTTAGGAGCTTCTTGCAGGCTCGACATAGGAGCTTAGTAGGAGCTTATAGAGTTGGGGAAGTACGTACACCACCCCACAAATGGTATTAAGAATACAACCCGTTAATTAAAACAAGGTGTGACAATTCAATAGGTAGAATTGGATAGCTAGCAAGGAGTAACATATCATGGGTAGACATGTGTAACAATTCGCATTTTCAGATTAATTTCTATTTCCGAAAATTTCACTATTCACTTTTACTATTCACTTCCCGAAATTTGATTTTTATTTCATATTCTCGTGTGATAAATCATTTCCATGGCAAAATAAAAGTTTGACACTCATTAGATCATTTTCGCGAAAGTTATTAAGGAACTACACGTTTTAGGGTAAAACGTCATTCAAAAATCCTACGCACAACGAAACTCGACCGCGTTAATTTTCCCCGCATCAGAAAAATGTTTGATACACTCATGATTTATTTGAGAATTAATCATGACTAAGAAAAATATGACCAAATAAACCCTCGGCCGTGAGAAACAGGAATTTTCGTTTTTAAGCACTTTTACTTAGCCGTAACCTTAGCCTATACCTGCACCGCGTTTCTAAGACGATTTGAGTTTTCACATTTTTGGAAAAAGTCAACATATTTTTCCCTCCTCCTTTGACCAAAAATCATTCATTGATTTTATCAATCATTCCTTGATTTTTAGGCTTACGGTTTTATGTCTAAAAGACATTAAATGACAACCGACATTAGACTGAGCCCAATCTAGACAGTATAAGTCATTTTAAATCATTATTATTCTATTAGAAAAGTAACATTTTACTTTTCTCAATTTTACACAATATTCGTACGTTTTACGTATTACGCTTTTTAGACTCGTGTTTCCAGTTTTAGCAGGGATCGAGCAACCCAATGAAACTTACCACTTATTTTATATTTTTATTATGAATTATATTGACAAGTTTAGTCATTCTTTCAAGTTCCACATTTTTACGATACTCGGTTTTACGTTCCGTGGCTTAACAACTTACGGTTAGTATTTTACGGAGTCAAAACTAACTACTTAAGTTAGATAATATCACCAAGGACCAAGTCATCCCTCCTTATCCAAGGCAAACCGCCATAGGGGGGGGGATTCACCTCACACATGGCTTGATCTCATGCTTCTAACTCTAGGATGTGTACATGTGTTCACCTTGCTCTCCAAGGTTTGACTAGTCATGCATGTAACCTCCTCAATTCACTATAAAATACTCCTCCTCTCCTCTTCTTTGTACGCCACACACACACACCAACACCCTTTCATTTGCTAAGTTTACTTCAAGTTATATTCAAGAAATCAAGTACTAAAACCCTAGCTTGGTTTTAGGTAATCAAAATACTTCCAAACCCTAGAAACTTTGGTGATTTCTCTTGAGTTTAGATCTACTCAAGTCACCTCAACTTTCATCATCTCTCTTTCAAGAATACAAGTGTAGAAAGATTGCTTGAAGTGAAGTAAAGTGAAGCATAAATCAATCAAAGTCCTTACCTTACATGTTACTTACCTTTCTTTGTTGGAAGCCGAAAGTTGTAAGCAAACCCTAACATACTTCTTGTTAAATATCATCTTCATGCTATTTATATTTCAATCATACTATATATTGTCTTGTTATTATGTTCATGATGTATAAAATTTGGTAAAACAAGTTATAGTAAATAAATGTTAATTTATGTTAATTAAACAAAATAACTAGTGACTTTCATGGAGAAATTCGACCATAATGGTATAAGTATGATATTGGACAATTACATATTGTAGTAGAGGACTTAACAAGAAAACCATAGCAACTTGAACCACCTAAAATGAGTTTATGAGTAAAAAGTTATGACCATTTGAAGTTACCAAAACTTTACGGCAAAACTGCCTAAAAACCTTATGTATCAGAATTAAAGACGCAAAAAGAGGCCCTTCTGGTCCGTTTCATGAAAAAGTTAAAACACAAAAGTTGTCCGGAATCACGTTTTCTTCAAAAACTCAGGAGCACGTATCCAGAAAACCAATAACGAATGAGATTTTCTTCAGTTTCTTAACAGCTATTTTATATACCAAAGTTACTATATAATAGTTATGGTTTAATAAGACCAAAAGGTCTAATGACCTAAAGCCAAGACCACAACCATGGCTAAATCCAAGGTTGAGTCTCAAGACCATGGAACAATAACCAAAGGTCACGGCAAGGCCATGACTAATGACCATATAAACTTACCTAGGCGATAACATGATCTAGAGTTAGCGATAACTTAAACATGCAATTTGGATCTACTCCATCAAAATAACCATGAGACTCATTGTAATAACAATCTTCATGTAAAAGTAAACTTTTCTAAGTTTATTCAAATATTTGACATATAACTTTTCGGGTCTAAACTTATATATATATATATATATATATATATATATATATATATATATATATATATATATATATATATATATATATATATATATTATCAAATACTACAATAGTAGGGAGCCTCATGTGAGGAGTTCATTAAGTAAGCCGTCGAGATGAGTTGCGGATTTACGAATTAAAGTGTCCTGGCTCCTCGAACGTTTACTACATGACTTCTGAATTATGTCGGCCCGAACGGTAGTAAGCGATATACAAACTATACATGTTTCATAAACCATTTTTGTTCAAAGACTTACACTATACTAAGTACTACATCATGAACTATATGCAAGACATATATAGGCAATTCTTCGTATTCTTAGACATTACTCCAAACCTAAGTCGCAACGTTATATTATAGGCTGCTCTTAGAGACTTTCGCGATTCGACTACTACTTTCATTTCTCATTACATAAACTTAAGGTGAGTTCGTAGCCCCACTTTTCTCATTTACTTGTTTTAATTCTTTGGGGGAGATACATGCTCGACTACTTGCTTTTACTTGTACAAATACTCCAAAACATTTATACTTGATTGCATTATACTTGATTTCATTATACTTGATTGTGTTATACCTAAACTTGTAAGTCTCCTCGTGAGCATCATAAAGTCTCCTTTGATAACATATGCATTGGGTTTCCGGAGATGAAGTGGAGCCAATGATATTCTATCTTTGTGAGCTACATACCCATATGAGGTCTCCGGAGATGAAGTAGAGCCTCATGACTAATTGTTTAAACTATTGTGATGAACTTATACATGTCTTAATCATACTATATTTTAGCAGTGGGTTGTAAACACACAGGTTGCAAGTGTTGTTATGGGCGAGACTTGCAACTGAGTGGATTCACAATGCCTTTGCTGTGTGAACATTCTTTAAGGTCTTTTCAACTGTTTTAAAACAAACTCTATGAACTCACCAACCATTGTGTTGACACTTTTAGCGTGTTTGTCTCAGGTCTGTAAGGTGATAGCTGTTGCATGGAGCATAGAGTCGCTTGGCATGTTTTGAAGACTTATGCTTTTATCATTACCATTCGATATGTTTTAAAACACTTATGTATTGTATTATGGAACTCATGTTTGTAACTCAGAATTTATTAATCGAATGGTAACTTTTCAAAACGTCTCATTTAGAGGTCGTTTTCTATATCTTGTACTTTGTATTATGAAGTAGCACCCCAATGACAAAGTCTTCCGCTGCGATATTTCGGGGGTGTTACAACATGCTTCACTTACCTTGTAGAACCCTAGTTTACTTTTCTTGTTAATTAGTTTAATTAGTAGCTTTTGGGTTAGTTGATTAGCAACTAATTCCGCCCCTCCTTCCAATACCCGAGAATTTTACTTGCTTTTCATAAAATATAAAAAACACAAAAAGAATCATCCTTCACCTTTAGACCTAGTTAGATTAATTTTCAATCCTAACGACACTATTCCTGAGTTGAACGATCAATCCCCCGGTACTTGTCACTATACTATACTACAACGATCAGGTACACTGCCTGGTGGGGGTTGTAAGCTTCTCGAGATCCCTCGAGAGGTAAAGCCTGGTGCAATTCCCACGCATCAAGTTTTTGGCGCCGCTGCCCGGGGAATAGTTATTGCTTAGGTTGGAATTTATTTTGATTAGGTTTACTGATTCCTCCCAAACCGACCAGGTTTTATCACACAAGTCAACCACTTGTGAATGGTCAACCGTAACAAAGGCCCTGGACAGCCCGGGAGGAAAAGCAATGTTAATCCGTGGGAGTTAAGTACAGAAAAAGTACATGAGTACAGAAAAGTACATCCCGGGTCGTTATGTCCCAACGAGGTGTGATCGTGATAGTACTATGACTTGTAATGTTGAAATAATATGTATATAGAAAAATGGGAATCTGAATGACTAACACTAGGAATGTGAATAGTAAATAGCTCTTGTCACAGCTATTTTATGTAAAAAACGTGCAATCAGAAACCCTAAAATGTAAAAGGATTTACATACGTACGTTTAGGTTCAAATAAACGTAAACGTACAAAACGAATAAAACAAAACTTTCCCAAAGAGGGAATTTGCATGCCTTAACGGCTTAAATGCAAATTAAATAAAAATAAAATAACTAACTTATCATTACAATCTTATTATAATGATAAGAAAACCTAGAAACCTAAAACGTGTACGTTTACGTAACATTTACGTAACCGTAACAAAATAAAAAGTGAATACCGTCAAATATAAGTCCCACAAATGTGAAAATTATATTTTTGGAATCCTAAAAGAATAAGAAAATTATTAGAAAATTAAAATTATTTATTATACTATTTACATAATAATTATTAATTAAAAATGAATTACATGTATTTAAAAATAAATAAAATATTAAGAAAATCTAAAATTAACCTAAATAAATGAAATTATGAATCTGAAAAATCTAATATATCCTAAAATGAATTATAAAACTAAGTATGTATTTATTTTACAAGTATATGATTTATTATAATTATTTACTATATAATAATAACCTAAAAATAAGAAAAATAGAAATAAGGCTAAGAAAAATAAAATAAAAGTATAGAAAAGTCTAACTAATTATAAAAGAATTTCTGAAACAAAAATTATATTTATTATACACTTATTCTATTTATTACAAATTATCTATACTTAAAAAGTATTATTGAATTATTAAAAGTATTAAACAGTAAAAGAAAAATCTGAAAATTTTTACATAATTCTAATATAAATAAAAGAACCTAGGAAAAATATAAAAATAGTATGTGCTTAAGGAAAATAAGCCAATAAGCTGATAGCTTCTAAATAGAAGCTATCACTTATTGGTAAAAAGCTTCTTTTTGGTATTTTCTTTTTCTGGAATATATAAATACTATTATTATACATGTTTAGAGAAAAAGGAACTTTATAAACATCAAATTAAGCCAACTGTGAGCTTATGTGATGAGACAGTTAAGCTAAAAGTTTAACAGTCTCATCAAAGCTTGTAATAAGCTCAAAAATAAGCCACAGTGGAAAATAAAGATTAAGTATGGAAAGTATGTATAGTGGACATGTGTGAATGAAAAATGAACTATGCAAACATCAAAATAAGCAGATTCCAAGGCTTATGGCTTATCAGTTAAGCTATTAAGCTCACAGTGAAGCCAAAGCTTGGAATAAGCTTGAAAAGGTAAATAAAGGAAAAAGAATGATTTGAACAAGTTTTATGAACATTTTGAACAAGGATTTATGCATTGGAATAAGCCAATAAGCTCAGATAAGCAAATAAGCTTTTCCAGTTAAACACAAATCCAAACAACCCTGCAGCTTTAAATAATGGCAAATTAAGCTCACTGAATAAGCTTGAAAGTACCAAATAAGTATTTGAGCAGCTAGCTAGGTTGGAGGGCTTTCTAAAAAGCTCAAGCTCATACTGTGGGACCCACAGATGAGCTTTTGAGGAGCTTGTGAAAGTAGTACCATTTCACTGAGTATGCATATCACTCAGCATACTCAGGAAAGTGGACAAACAATAAGCTTTCAACAAGCTTATAAAATAAGCCTGAAGATGGAATTTAAGCAAGGTCCCTTTGAGTTGGGTGGGTTGGCTTCTCAAAAAGCCAAACCACACTAGCTTTTGATTACAAATGAGCTTGTTGTGAGATTGTGGAAATGGTGTTAGTACACAGTGTATACTGTGAGAATGGGCAAACACAATCTCAATCTTGACTTGTCAAATAAGCTAGCAACAGCTCAACAAGCTTAAAACCACTGAGACTTGTTGCTTGGCTTTGTGAAAAGCCAAATAACACAAACTCTAGGCTAAGCAGGAACTTATTATAAGCTTTCAAAAATCAGCTCACTTCACTGTTTGCTTCAGTGAAGTGAGCTGTTTGTGACTAAAAGGGGTGGGTGAAAAAGTGCACAAATAAGCAGATAAGTGGAAAATACGCACAAATATTAACAACAAGCTAGTAGGGGTTCACAAATAAGCTAAGTCCATAAGCTAGGTCAAAGTCACCAAGCTTCTGTAAGCTTGTGACTTTGACAGCTTAATGGTGATACAGGGCAAAAACGGGTAAAAAGAAGCTAACAAATAAGCACATAAACATTAACAATAAAAATTGACAAAAATACAGAAGCAAGATAAGCAACAAGACTATGAACCCTTAAGAGCATTTAAGCAGAAACTTAATATTAAATACATAACAAAATTATACATTTTAATCAAAAACAGACAATAGGAAAAATTGACTTTTAACAAAACACATAACTTTGACTTAAATGAAATAGGGCCTTAATCTAATGACAGATAATGCAATAATAAGCAACTAACACATGAAATAAAGATACACAACTTCTAAACACATATATGGAATTTGGACTTGTGAATATCATTCAGTCACCACATAAGGATCAAGGATGTTGATTTTGACTTTTTCATAAGTATACCATAGACTTGATTGCTTGTCTGACCTCAAGGAACTCAGTGTACCATGTAGCAATCACAATTAACACCCTAGACTCAGTTTAGCATCAAACATTCAGCAATACCAAACACACTTAAAACAAACTGAAATTTGGATTTTTAATGTATACTACTGATTAAGCCCCTTAAAAATGATTCCAAACATCATAAAGACATGTAGTAAGAACAATAAAACAGAAAAACAACAACCATAACAACAATAAACCTGGATTACTCATAATCAATTTTAACAGTTAAAATTGAAGTATAAGACAAATCCACAAACTGACACATAATCATAAAAGATTAAACTATAAAACACTTAATAATAACTGATGAACATAAAAACATGAAGATTACAGTAGTTAAGACAATTGAACAGTAAATTGCAAAAATTAAGAAAAGGCTTACAAATGATTCCAAGCTGAGAACCAAGAAAACCAAGGACAAGGGTTCACCTATTGCTTACCAATAAGCTCCTAATACCCCAAGCATTCCATAATTACCCTGCTTCATCATCTTCTTCCAGTTTACTTGATTTTTTTATTATTTTTCTATTTTATCTATATTTTAGCATTTTTTTAATTTAAAAGATCAAAGACTGTTTAATTGCTTCTAAAGGCTTGCTATAGCTTACTGAGAGCTAAGTAGTGTCATATAGAACCAGATTAACAACCTTGATCAAACAGAAAAGTAAATGACATGGTAATTAAATGACATTTTAACATAAAACATGAAATTTAAAGTTGGAGTCCAATAAAACTGTAAATATTGATATATTAAACTTATTTAAGGTCGAATACATCAATTAAAGCTGTAAATGACATTTTAATTAAAGAAAGCATTAAAAGCTACATCTACGTGACTATGGCTTAAGGCCAAAGTATTTATTCCTCTTGCATCTCTTCTCTTTTATAGCCTTCTGAGTTCCCCACATGTACCTGGTTAAATCCCACTTGCAATCTTGGCTTTTGGATGTGCAGAAGTGATCCTAACCGTTTAAATAACTTTTGGCGCCAAAATTTATTTATCCCATTTGTAGTTGCGTGTGGTACTCTTAGGACAATTAATGGGTCTTGGATAGTTGTGTGAGGTGGAGGAGGCAAGTAGGGTGAGCTAGGGGTGGTGGTGTAAGGTTTGGCAGGGTAGGGGTGTGGCAGAGATGGTGGGTGTAGTACGTGTCCTCCCCTGAGGTAAAACTAAGGAGTGGGTTTTGTTGTGAGGTTGACAGGTAGGGGTGAGGTGGAAAAGGAGGGTGCAAGTGGTGAAGGTGGATGGTGGTGGATTGTGGTAAGCAGGAGGTGAGGTGGAGGTTGAAGAAGAGCCATGGTCAAACGGGTCAACGCCCAGGTTTATTATCAAAAGGGTGTGTGGGCTTGTGTGTGTTTGGGCCTGGAAAGGGATGGGCTTAGGGGGTTTATTATTTGGATTTGGATTTTAAGGATTTTGGGTTTTAATTAAGGGTCCGGTTTGGTTGTAGAGTAATAAACCCAAGGACTAAACTTGTAATTTGCTGAAACTTTAGGGACTGATCATGCCACATTTCCAAAGTATCAAAAGAGGCCATTCCTGCCATATAACATTAGTACAAGGGTAATAATTGTTTTTTTCAATTTTTAAAACCTCCAGGGACCATTTATGTAATTTCACCAAAGTTTGAGGGGTGAAATTGTAATTTCCCACAAGTTAACAAATTGTTCCAAATTCTAAGTTTATGAATAGTACAAGGGTGTTATTTGATAAAATTCATTTTAAATCACCCAGGGACTAATTTTGCCAATTTTGTAACTTGAGGGGTAAAAGTTGTCATTTTGTGTAAACTTTTATCCAGGGGTCATAAGTGAACATTTTTGACTTCCCAAGGACTAAAGTTGACTTTTCTTTCCAAAATAAACTTTTAGGGACTAAAACTGTCATTTATGAAACTTGGGGGACCTGTTTTGCCATTTGTGCAATTTTGAACTTCAAGGGTAAAATTTGTCATTTCATGATTCCTGGGGGACTGTTGTTGACTTTTCTTCAAAATAATGTTTCCAGGGACCATTTCTGGCATTTCTTGAAAGTTCAGGGACTGATTTTGCCAAGTGTGCAAACTTTGCACGTTTTCCTTTGTTTTCAGTCCTTTTGCACCTGAAACATATAAAAACACAATTCAAAGATATTTATAGTATTATGTAGTATTTCTGTGTGTTTTTTAACTGTTTTCGTATTTAAAATGGAACAGAAATTATGAGTTTTTAGGAACTCATCATTTACTCATTAGATTCCTTTTTAGTGAGATTTTATTTACTTTTTATTAGCTTTCTTGTAGTCTATATTTTTCTTTGTGCCCTTTGTTTGTAAAACCATTTTCACTTGTCACTATGGCAGATGAAATTCCATTTAGATCACTAACAATAGAGGAACAATTATATTTCACTAATAGATTTGCTTCCTATCATTCCAATGATTTTTTATGTGATCTTTATGACATCCAAAAGGAGTTGGGGGTAAAGTTAGATGGGTTTGATGAATTATATGCATGTGTGATTTCTATTAGACGATCATTATTAGGATCAATTCCTTTTAGTCAGACCCGTTGGATGAATTTTGAGAAAAGCTTCCTAACCATGACCCATAAGCTCGACGAATTGGTGGATTCGTATGAGCAAGATGACCTAGTTTCTAAGAACATGAACTTAGAATCAAACCAAGATTATGAGATGGTTAGAGTTGAGCCACCTAGTTGCATGTCATGGTTAGGCACTACCATAATACAAGATGAACACATAGGTGATATTGATGTGATGGAAGAGATAGTAGAAAACCCAAGCCCACTAAGTACCCCACAAGTCCTACCATCATTTGAGGCATACACACCGCCCGTGACTTACCCGAAAGAAGTAGAAGAGACTATAGGAACCCCAATAGAAATAGAACCCTTGGACCAGGCACCACTTGAGGATATAGGTTTGAATACTTGTAGTGATAACCTTACTCCTAGTTCTAGGGAATTTCCTAGTGTTGATGAACCGGAACCTCAATCTTTACACACCTTTTCATCCTTAGATATATTTCTAGGAGACAAAAGAGGAACCGACCCACCCATCAACCAATATTATCGGGGTAGTTTTAGGATGAAGGAAGCCATTCACTCACCCCCTTCACCTCACGTGGCATATTTCCACCCTAAGGGTGTGTATCGCTACTTCCACCCGCACTTAATTCAAAGTGTAGGGAACCCCCCCCCCTATTTCCATTAAATAAGGGTAGAGTCAGGCTCGTGACTCGAACAAAAACAAGCGCTTATTGGGAGGCAACCCAAGCTTTATTTATTTATTTTTTTTTCTTTTTTTTTTTTTTTTTTTTTTTTTTTTCCGTATGCATGTTTTATTATTGTTGTTTGTGGCTCATGTTTCAAAGTAAATTGTGAAAATGCTTTATTTTGTTTTTAACTTCATCTTAATTGCAAATACAGGTATTTTGCAAAAGCTAAGTGTAAGGGGAGACCCAAATTTGTTTATAAGAATGAAATTGAGCATGAACCACAACAATATTAAATGAACATGTGTATTAGTAATTGTTTGAGTCAAATGCTTGTATCGAGTCATAATGATGTTTTGCAGGATTTTCCAGGAAGTAAGGCATAAGTTTTTTCATAAATTTTCCGGAAACTTAACATGAGATTTCTGCAGGTCACTTCTGACGGCGTCAGGAATTAATTCCTGACGGCGTCATGTGTAAAATTCTGGAAATTTTGCAAGTTTTGTTTATACCGGAGTCTTAAAGTTTTTGTTGATTCTTTAGTTTTATAAACTCCAGGAAATCTGCAAATATTCATTCTACAAGCATTATATCTTTAATTGTTTTGTTTTTATTCCTAAGTCTGGAATTACATCTAGTTGTGAGTTTTCTTTGTTCGGATTGATGCTTTGGGTTTTGTGATTGTTTTCTCAGGTTTAACAGGTTATGTATGACAAGAAGATGATTTGTTTTTCTGGAAGGGAAGTTTTGATTGTTCATTTTCTTGGAGGAAGATCTAACCTTATTACCACACTATCCACACCGAACGAATCAGGGGAGTATTTGATTTCATTCTTTTGCCTATTTCACTTTTACATTATTTAATTGAACATTGGGGACAATGTTCATCCTAAGTGTAAGGGGAGGGTAAATGATGATACCTTATAGGATACACTTGCACTTGAGCTTGTTTGTTTGATGGTAGGTGTGTAATAAAACTATGAGAAATACTTGTTAGTGTAATTTTAGTGCCAAATTTAAATTTTTTTACAACATTTAGGAGTGAAACTTTAGCCTTAGCAAGCGTCTCATGGATAGGAGTCGTATGATGTAACACCCCCAATTCATGGATGCAGCGGAATTCAAACTGGGTGTTACTCGACGGCACAATAGTCACAATGATAGAAAACGAACTCCAATTGAGTCGTTTTAAAAGATTTATCATTCAAATTATATAAATATCAGAGATTACAAAATGAGGTCCCAATTGGTTCCATGTTTACAATGTATAATAAATGAGTTTTGAATGATAATAAAATTTATAGCCCTCTTGAGTATCCGTGTCCTTCCGTGCCATCCTTGATCGTCATGAACCTGAAATACATGCTTGAGAGGTCAACACAAAGGTTGAGTGATATTCATAGAGTTTGTTAAATCGATTGAACACAATATGTTGGTAGTGTGAGTTATAGGCTCACACCAATGTTTGGAAAACAAAACAGGTAGGCTACGTTATTATACGCCCGGAACATGTATTATACACTAAGCTTATGACACCATAACGTTAACGTGTACCAATATCGATCGGCAGATTTATCCTGGTAGGTACTTTGCCGTCATACCTAATGTCTCAAATATTAATGCATTTGTTTGAACTTAGTCAATACAAATGGGATTCGTCAATCCCAATAGGCCTATTATTAATATTCGCGCTCACTATTGCTAGTGATTAAATGGTTCATAATCAAGGATATCGGTTTAGCAAGGCTGGTACTTAGTGATAATAAAACAATCAGGTAAGCATACAATTTAAAAACATTGTGCTCGGTTATAAATAACATGTATTTCCCCCAAGGGTTTGTAAAACGATTAAGTAATCGAAAGTGGGGCTATGAACTCACCTTAAGTAAGATAGCAAGTAATGAATGCAACGGTTGAATCGTGAAGGTTTCTACGGGCAACCTATAATCGAATGTCGCGACTTAGGATCGGAGTAAAGAATATGAAGTAGTGCCTATATATATATCTTGCATTTAGTCCATGATGTGGTATGATGTATATTTGTAAGTCTTTGAAAGTAATGATTCATGAAACATGTATGTTTTGTATATCGTTTACTACCGTTCAGGCCGACATAATTCAGAAGTCATGTTAGTAAGCGTTCGAGGAGCCAGGACACTTTAACTCGTAAATCCACAACTCATCTCGACGGCTTACATAATGAACTCCTCACACGAAGCTCCCTACTATTGTAGTAGTTGATGAAATATATAGATATAAGTTTTGATCCAAAAGTTACATGTCCGATATTTGTATAAACTTAGGAAAGTTTATTTGTACATGAAGATTATTATTAGGGGTAGTTTCATAAGTCTTGAATGACCATTTTCTCTTGGTAAAATCTCATGGTTTCCTTTTAAGTGAAGTAGATCCAAATTGTATGTTCAAGTTATCGCCAACTCTTGTTTCATGTTTACGCCTATGTAAGTTTACTTGGTCATTTCGTCATGGCCTAGCCATGACCTTTGGTCATTGTTCCATGGTCTTGAGACTCAACCTTGGCTCTAGCCATGGTTGTGTCTTGATTCTAGGTCATAAGACCCCTTTGGTCTTCATAAACCATAACTTATATGTAATGACTTTGGTCTAAAAATGGGCTGTTAAGATTTTGAAGAATTTATCATTCAAAAAGCGTTTTCAGGGCTCGAGCTTCTTTGTTCCTGAACGAAAACGTCGTTCCGGACAACTTTCGTGTTTTAACTTTTTGATGAATCGGACCAGAAGTGGGACTTTCAAAAAGTCAGAATGCGATTCAGGAAGGTTTAGGCAGTTTTGCCGGAAATCTTTGGTAACTTCAAATGGGCGTAACTTTTGACTCGTATACTCGTTTTAGGTGGTTCAAATTGCTATGGTTTCCTTGTTAAGTCCTCTACTGTAATATGTAATGATCCAACATCATATTTTTACCATTTTGATCAGGTTATACCAACAAAGTCACTAGTTTACTTGTTTTATGAACTTGTCTTATCAATCAATAACAATAACTTGTTTTGGTCATTTTTATACATCATGGACATGATAACAAGACAATATATAGCACAAATAATATGTAAATAACATGAACATGATTATTTAACAAGAATCAAGTTAGAGTTTGGCTCACAACTTTTGGCTTTCAAAGATGAAAGGAAGTTAACATGTAAGGATAGGACATTGATAGACTTGCTTCAACCCACTTCTTCATGCAATCTTTCTACTCTTGTAATCTTGAAAGATGGATGATGAAGGTTGAGGTGAATTGAGTGGATTTAAACTCAAGAGAAATCACCAAGTATATTAGGGATTGGAAGAGTTTTGGTGAATGATAACCTATCTAGGGTTTCTACCTTGAACTAGCACTTGAATCTTGCATGAAACTAGAAGGAAATGAGCAAAGGATGGAAAGGTTTTGGAGGTTGGGGATGCACGGCACAAATGGGAGGGAGAGGGGCTATTTATAGTAAAAAATGAGGAGGTTAGGAAACTAGTAGGAAATTACCAAAACTTGGTGACCAAGTTGTAATTTAGAGATGATCTAGGGGTAATTTCATGAGATGAAGCCACATGGGATGACTCCCCCCCTCCTAGGTCGGTTTGTAAGCTTGGAGAGCAAGGGTGTGGACTTTTCTTGGTATTATCCAAGATACTTGGTTAGTTTTGACTCCGGGAAATGCCAATCGTAAATGATTAAGCCTCAAAACGTAAAACCGGGTATCGTAAAATTATGGAATTTGAAAGTATGGTTAAACATGTCCATATAGTCCATAATAAAATATAAAATGAGTGGTAGGTTCTATCGGGTGCTAAAACCCTGCTAAAAACTGGAAACACGGGTCTAAAACGCGTAATTCGCGTAAAACGCTGAATATTGCGTAATATTGAGAAAAGTAAAATGTTACTTTTCTAATGTGATAAAAATGATTTAAAATGACTTATAATGTCTAGACTGGGCTCAGTCTAGTGTCGGTTGGTATTAAATGTCTTTTAGACATCAAACCGTAAGCCTAAAAATCACGAAATGACTTATAAAATCAAGGGATGATTTTTGGTCAATGGGGGAGGGAAAGAATATGTTGACTTTTTCTAATAAGTTGAAAACTCAAATCTTCTTAGAAACGCGTTTTGTGGTCTAACGGTTAATCGCCCAAACGGTTAAGCGTGCTCATGCGAGAGTAGTACAGGCTTGGGTGACCTGCTGGGAAGTCTTTGGTCATGTTTTTCTCAGTCACGATTAATTCTCAAATAAATCATGAGTGTGTCAAACATTTTTCCGATGTGGGGTCACCTGACGGGATCGAATTTCGTTGTGCGTAGAATTTCTGAATGACGTTTTACCCTAAAACGTGTAATTCTTTAATAACTTTCACGAAAATGATCTAACGAATGTCAAACATTTAATTTGCCATGGAAATGATTTATCACTTGAGAATATCAAATAAAAATCAACTTTCGGGAAAATTTCGGAAAGAAATGAATAGTAACATGAATAGTAACATGAATAGTGAATTTTCCGGGAATAGAAGTTATCCAGAAAATGTGAATTGTTACATATGACTAGCACAAAACCGTACTATTCAGAAAAATTTTCCACCCAAATATGTGAGGTTCGCCTTTAGATTTGATAGGAAAAGCATTCATTATTAGTGCTTATGAGGGTACCGGTAGCATTTCGATTCTAGAACTTGCGTTAGTGATGCATCCCGAGACCGCTAGTGAGACTACATTCGTGTGGTAGGATTTACTACATGATAAGAGGAATTAGGATCACCCTTGTGTTAAACCCGTATCATAATTACTTGGCTAGTTAAGTCAATTAATTTTTCCCACACCTTACCGTTGTACTCATTTTTAGTACACGAAACCCCTAGTACACCCCTCCGAGCCTATCTTTTCATTTCTAACTTTAAGCATCTTACTTAAAGGAAGAATTTGTTACAACCCACTTAAATGTACACCCAAATTGCCTTAGCCTTCCTTGTATGCACTCATCTTTAGTGCATTATTGTTATTTTTTAAAACCTTTAGTTAATTATTTAATTGATTACATGGTTGCTAAGTCGAGTCATATCCTTGTACATATTGTTTTGGGACGATTGGGACTCATGGGTAAAGTACTTATGTTATGGAGCAATGGGGAAGAACATCATATTATTACCCCCATATGTGCGTTAATCTTAAAAGTACTCCAAGTGTTTTGATTATCTTAATTCGAGTCATTAGATTAGTTTATTGTAAAGTATGTAAAAATTAAAGTGTAAGGAGAGTGTTCCTTCCCTATGATGTATTATTTTGGATGGTAGGGTAAAAGTGTATGCAAAATTAAAAAAAAAAAAAAAAAAATCGAAAAATTAAGAAAAAGAAAAAAAAAAATAGAAAAAGAAAAGAGAAAAAACATACGGACTACCATCCCGTTTCATTCTATGTTTATTTTGTGTTTTTGTTATTTTTGATTTATTAGCTTAAGTCGAGTCTAGTCTTGGCTTAGCAACGCCATATTGTACATGTAATTAACCAAGATGATTAACTCGCCACCAGTAAAGATTGCCTTTATCCAACAAAACCGTGTATTCTATATCCCTACACCTAACGTTATAACCCTTTAAAAGACCTCTTTGATAGTTTACCCTAGGTGCTTACGCCATATGGTGGAGGTTTGATCCTTTCCCAAGCCTATGGTAATCTATTTTGCTATGACAGGTAGTGAGAGATGTTTTCCATTTCCTTATTGTGATATATACTTTATTACACCCGAGAGATGTGAGTATCTAAACACTATTTGTGAGGTGCTAGTGTATGACCTCCGTGCTTGTCTTTGGTCTTTAGTGGAATGATTATTTGTTGTAATTACTTTTATATTAGTGTTAAATGACCCCTAACTTGTATTTTGATTAGAATAAAAGCGCATTTGCTTGAGGACAAGCAAATCTCAAGTGTAAGGGTATATGATGAGGCGAAAAATGATCCGTTTTTAGGGGGTCATTTAAGCCCGGAATTAAATTTATTTGATCAAATATTGCCCTAAATCGTTCCTTTTGTGATTTGAGTGAATTCTAGAAAAGGAAGCACTTTGGATGTTTTTGGAGCATAAAAGTGAAGAAAACAGCAAAGTCTTAATTTTCCTTGCTGGGAACAGTACCTGACGGCGTCACAAGCTTCTTCATGACGGCGTCAAGAGTAACACAAGAGGTGGAAGTGGATAAAGTCCGTGACGGTCCAGAAAGTTTTGTGCATTGCAGATGACGGCGTCACCAAAGGCCGTCACGTGTAAAATTAAAGAGTGATGGCCTAGAAAATTTCCTGAAGGCGTCACGTAGGCCGTCACGTGTTAACTTGTCAAAACTTGCGCGCGGAGTAGCTGATATTGTTTTGGTCATAAATTTTGCATACGAACTCGGATTTAGGTGATTCAAAAGCCCACGCGAAGAGGACGAAGAGATCTACAATTTGGTGAAGAAAAGTTGGTCGTGACGCCGTCATGATCGGGCCGACAGAAAATCAGCCTATAAATATAACATCATAATTTCACTTTTTGTAAGCCCTAAACCCTAAGGTCGATTCCTGGGATTAGGTGGGTGTTTTTCCAGCAACTTAGAGGGTTTCAATCACTCCATAAACATCTTGTGATGGTTTGATGATTCTATCTTAATTCATGTCTTCAATTATCATTATTGTTGCTTGTTCTTTATTAATTATGCTTGGCTAATTCACCTTATGTCTACTTATGATTGTGTGAAACTTGGATATAAGTGATTAGATCTTATTGATTCCTTGTTGATGTTTGTGTCTATCTTCATCAATTAGGGTGTGACACTTCGATAGATCTAATTGGTTTAGTTTATAATTCTTGATTCATATTGTCTCTTGTTTGGTTGATTGTATTCGATGTTAGGCTTAAGAAAACTGACAGACTTCCATAGGGTAACATGCTTGAACGTCTTAAGAAACATGAACCAATGCGTACTAGGTTATTATGGTTGTATTTAATGCATGAGCGAATTCTAATGATCCCATGTTAAGAGCTTCTTGCAGGCTCGACATAGGAGTGAAGTAGGAGCTTATAGAGTTGGAGAAGTACGTACGCCACCCCACGAATGGTATTAAGGAATACAACCCGTTAATTAAAACAAGGTGTGACAATTCAATAGGTAGAATTGGATAGCTAGCAAGGAGTAACATATCATGGGTAGACATGCTTCATTTACCTTGTAGAACCCTAGTTTAGTTTTCTTGTTAATTAGTTTAATTAGTAGCTTTTGGGTTAGTTGATTAGCAACTAATTCCGCCCCTCCTTCCAATACCCGAGAATTTTACTTGCTTTTCATAAAATATAAAAAACACAAAAAGAATCATCCTTCACCTTTAGACCTAGTTAGATTAATTTTCAATCCTAACAACACTATTCCTGAGTTGAACGATCAATCCCCCGGTACTTGTCACTATACTATACTACAACGATCAGGTACACTGCCTGGTGGGGGTTGTAAGCTTCTCGAGATCCCTCGAGAGGTAAAGCCTGGTGCAATTCCCACGCATCACCGTTGTTCCCCGTTGAAGACCTCCTCGTCTGCACGAAGATGAGGAACATCTGACAATTACGTTTTTTTTCTTTCTTTATTCAGATGTATATTTGTGTTTGTGTGTTTTGTTTTTTCAGATCTAATGTGTGTGTTTGTGTGTGTTTTGGAGAAGAAGATAGATACGTTTTTTTTTTTTTTTTTTTTTTTTTTTTTTTTTTTTTTTTTTTTTAAGAAATTGGGTACAAAAAAATAAGAGAAAAATAAGATATAACGTCTATATTTTTATTTTTTTTGATGAAATAAAATTAATGTGTTGTATTCTTTTTAATTATTAGTAAATGAATTTATTTTATTTAATGAAATTAATAAAAAAATAAAGTTGTAAGTGGTGGGGCCCGAATGAAGAAGGTGAGGTTTGTTGTTTGGTGAGGAAAGGGTTAGTTGTGAAAAGGTGTTGGGTGATGTGGCACACATAAGGCTCGAATGAGGAGCTTGAGCTTGTCAACTACACCTAATACTCTTATAGTCCCGAAGTTGAGAGAGAGAGAGAGAGAGGTAGTGGAGAGAGAAATAATATTTTATTTTGTTGTGAGTGGTATTTGTGTTTTTAGAGTATTTTTAAATTATAAAAAATAAAAAAAAATTAATCAAGTGAGAGAAGAGAGAAATAACTAAAATGAAGATGATATGACGAGCGAAAACCTCAACCACACCTTCTAATTTAATTTAAGGCACAAGTTAAAAAAATCTTTTTCATAAAAGATGTCCGTTTCAAAATTTTGATCATTTGCCCACATTAAAAAGGATATATAGATTTATTAACACTTTTTTGCCTGTCGCTAAATGTCAATTTTATTGAGCGAGATCTGACATGACTCATCATTTTCTCTTGAAATTGATTTAATGTGAATAGTCAAATCCATTGTTATAAATATGACTATATGAGACTGATATGTGCAAAAGTTGTACTTTGGTAGAGTGGAGGACCACATGCAAAGACTAACCCCGTATCACCATGATATGAATTCAACGTTTTTTTTTTAACGGCAATTTTCATTTTTTTATTAGAGTCGCACTTACCGCATGGTATGCCCTAATCTACCACATACTCAGATTATGTTATCTTAACCGGGCCCACGCTGACGTAGTGGGGATTAAACGGCGTCCGCCCGGAAACCGTACCGCCTCCACGCGATTATTCGCTGGAGAAACGATCGGGTGAAAACCGAGGCTGACTCGGATTCAAACCTGTGCCATTAACTGCTCACAGGTTCTCCTCTTCATTGCCTCATATCTCCAGAGCATTGTGATTCACAAATGAGGACTTCCCAGTAAGTCACCCACTCGGTACTACTCCCACCGTGGCTGGCTTAATAACTTAAGCTCCAACCGGTGTACCACAAGTCCTTTGATAATTCAATGGTAGTTAATGTACGTTTGATTACAAACATTGACTATGACCTTTAATACTACTCTAGCATTGATGATCATTAAAGATTTTCATGTTGTTTTCAAGCATGAGATTGCAAAATTAGTAATTGCATACTACGTATATTATCTAGAAATGATACAATATCTTTAAGGATTTGGCATTAATCCATTGTGGTAAAAAATTTGGTATACGTGACTGAGCTAGGGTTGTCGCTAACAAAATCCTAACGTTTATATTTCATGTTTTTCGGTATTCTATAAAAAATTAAATTATATATCTAACCCGATAGTATTAAAGAAAAACTTTATTGAAATTTAGAATCAAATAGTTAACAATGACAACATAAATTAGGTATTTTTACCATTAAATTACTCACAATTTACTTGCATATTAAAATTATAAATTATTCATTTTAAAAGAAATGTCCACTTTAATATTTTAAAATAAATATTCATTACACAAATCACATTGTTAATAACATTTAACAACTTGATTAGTTTTTTTTTTTTTTTTTTTTTTTTTTTTTTTTTTGAACAGAGATTTTATTTCACTCCTCACAAATGGAGGTAATTTGAACACAACAAGTTACATCGAACATAATGGGCAAAATCGAAACCGACTTGCCAAACAAAATACACAAGGTAACAAGTTAAGCCAAAACAAGAGATACACCATAATAGTTGTGACAGACTACAACAACACCATACAAGGGTAGGGGGAATCACCAGAGTGAGCTTTTGGTAAACATAACCATATGAAGGTGTAGTTTGACAAAAGTACATAAAACATACAAAGAAGATAAAACTAAGCATCCTAAAAGGAGCCAGACCTAAACCAAACATATCTAAAGTCAAAACCCAAGGCATCATCAAGCCATCGATGACGGACCACAACAAATCTGAGCAGAGGAGACCGGAAGTCAACTAATCTGAGAATAGTGGTGGCGGCAGCAAATGGTGGCAGCGAACGGCAGCAGCTGGTGATGACAGATCTGTGGGTAAAGACTTTTATTGAAAGAAGGGGAAAATACAAAAAGATGGGGTAAAGAGATCCGGACGGCTGGCCGAAACCGACTACCGGATTTTATTGGAGAGAGAGTGGAGTTAGGTTGTTTTTTAGAAAGAAGGTGAGAAAATTATTTGAGAGAGATGCTTCTAGTGGAAGATTATTAACAAACTTGATTAGTTAACAATGAAATCCTTGTATTTTTCTAAAATTCCATGCCACTATCAAAAACTCTAAATGAATAATTGAACACAAAAATAACTACCATAATATAATATGATTACGTGGATGTGATTGACGCGTTTAAAATCATTTAAGAGCAGCAAGCGTTGTATTTTAATACTCGTTTGACAAACAACACATAAATATATATCTTTTTTCGTAATGCTCGTTTTTTAACGTTTCATGAAGTAACATTTACCATTTCAGAGCTATAATAATACAATATTACGTCATTTTACGCATAACAATTACAAACATTTTTATTGACAAAAAAAGTAAGAAAATTAATCATAATAGTAATAAATGATGGATCCAAAAAGCTTTAGAAAATTTAATGAAAGTCTAAAAAGTAAGAAAAAGACTTCCCACTAACATCTATATATTCCACATACAAATTGAGATCCTCTTGTAGTTTTGGTTATCAAGTAAGTTTGTCACTTTGCTCCCATTTTTCAGGTCCATTCAATCAATCTGCATATCATTTTTATTATTATTCTCTCTATAAATATATATCCTATATAAGCCAAATAATAATAACATCATCATATATATCATTTCAATCATATTTCATTTCTGTGGCTATTATCGAAAAATCTCAAATCAATAGGAGGTATCAGTAATCATCACTTTATTTTGTTTCTTACTTACTTTTATTATCTTATGTGATTACTATATGATAACACCTTTTTTTTTTTTTTTTTTTTTTTTTTTTTTTTTTTTTATTATTAAATATTATATTAAGGATTTAGAAAACTGAGATGGATTTAAGGTTTAGTGATTGTTTTGAATGAGTAAAGGTGTGGGTAGTTGCTAGTAGATGATTGTTGATGTTTAATGTTAGTACATGTTGGAGTTAATGATGGTTGACTTTTTTCTGTTCTTCACTGTCACCTTTTTGATGCACCTTTTTTTCTTTTATAGATTGTAATTATGAAATAAAAGTATGATGATGTTAATGTTCAAGTTTAGTACTCGAGCTCTCGTTTAAGTTGTGTTTTCGGTCCCTGTTTATAAAGTGATTATTTGCTGCTTGAATGCTATAAAGTAATTACGCGCTACACTAGGTACTTAAAAAGTTTAGGGGCAGTTTAGTTGGTAAAAATTTTTCCAGTTTTTCCGTTTCTAAATTTCTAGAGAATGAAAAAAGTGAGAAGGGTATAATGGGCTTTTCAAGCCTTTAGTTAAAAAAATTTAGAAAATGAGAATTTTACATGTTTTGAAAAGTGATCGGAAAAAAGTTTAACTAAACGGATTTTCAATTTTTCTCTTTTCACTTGAAAAATTTTCTGGAAAAACACGAAATTTTTCACCAACTAAACGGCCCCTTAGGTTTTCATGTGATTTGCTTTTACCAAAACACTATAAACTGATTATTGCAACTCTAAACGCAAATCCAAACACCCCCTTAGTCTATATTCCGGACTGGACATGTTATAGAGTTTCTATGCATATAATGGGTTCTTTTATAGTTTTATGCATGTTTTTGAGTGGTTTAGATAATTTATTTTTGCAGGAAAGAGGAAACAAATGAAGTTGATAGTTTAGGAGCATTAAGCTGGTCGTAAGCCGGGAAAGATGGGTTATAATCCGTTAGTGTCCTATTGTCGCCCGGTGGAAAATGGGGTATGGGCCACTGCGGTTGAAAATGAATTTGGGCCATACACACCTTGTGCGACTGATTCTTTGGTTACTGGTATTTCACATTTGGTCCTTTTGGGAACGTGTTTATACCGGATGTGGGTCATGATGAAGAATTTCAAAGTGCAAAGGTATAAACTGAGGTCAAATATCTACAATTATTGGTTGGGGTTATTGGCTGTTTACTGTGCTGCTGAGCCGTTGTATCGATTGATTATGGGCGTTTCCGCTTTGAATGTTGATGGCGAGTTTTCCCTTGCTCCTTACGAGGTTTGTTCCGTTTTGCTTGACTTGGTGGCGTATTTGTAATTGTACATGCTTTATTATGACTCTTAATACATTTTATTATTCATCTATTATTGCAGATTGTCACCTTAGTTCTCAAGACAGTTACTTGGATCTGTATGTTGGTCATGATTGGTCTCGAAACGATGGTTTATGTCTATGAAGTTCGATGGATGGTGAGGTTTGGTGTGGTTTATGCTATGCTAGGGGATGTCGTGCTGTTTAATCTAGTGCTTTCTGTGAGCAACTTTTACACCAAGTATGTTTTTATACCACTTGAATTTACACCGTGTTTTGATATTAAGATTGATATTAAGATGCTATATATATATGTGAGAACTTTGACATCTTGTAGTCGTGCGATCTAAACTGCAAATAAACGTAAATTTATTCAGTGAATCCTATTCCTTCTAGAAAATATTTATACAACTTTGTAATAGGTGGACTTATTGATTTATTATTCAACTTATTCCTTGCAGAGATGTACTGTATATCTTTATCAGTGAGGTTGTCGTCCAGGTTAGACATTTCTCCTGCTAATTAGTTTGTCCTTTTTGTATGTAGTCATGTACTACCAAACTTACTGTATTGTACTTTGTTAGTTTAGACTAATTGTAATTCCACTTGCAAAAGCAAGTAATAATTGTGCATGTATATGGTTAGCACACTCATAGTTTCGTCTCGTATGCATATATTATACCATATCCCTAATCCAAATAATTATTTCCTCATTATGAGTTGCAAATTTGGCCTTGGTGTATCTCATGCTGATAACATTGATAATGAACTAGGAGGCTTATACTTAAATGAGATGCATGTCAATTGTCAAACAACCTGCTATAACTCTTCTTACTAACACCTTTTACTTCTTTGGATTGTAATTGCAAACTATTAATGAATTCAAATATGTTTTAATACCTTCAGCAGTTATAGTTGCAGCATGATTGTATGTATTTTGAATTGTCATTACCTTTTAAAAATTACAAATCTCACCCGTATAACTTAAGTGCTACTATCATATTGTTATTTAAGTTATAAGTTATAATTAACATTGATATTGGAAGTATAATACATTATAAATTTATAATATTAGTATTTTTGGACGGGTTAACAACATAAAATTTTCTTTTCTTTTCTTGTGATGTAGGTTCTGTTTGGGCTATGTTTGATTTGCTATCTTCCTACTTTGGATCCTTATCCGGGCTATACCCCAATAAGCGAAGAGTCTCTAGATGGTGCAGAATATGAAGAACTTGCTGCCGGAGAGCAAATTTGTCCCGAGAGGCGTACCAACATTATATCTAGTAAGTGCTACTAGTTTAATTTGCTCAAGGCTCTGATATATGAAAGATATTGTAACCTTTTATTGATATTATTTATATGTCCTTGAATTTTAACTATAACATGTATACTTTATGTATATATTATTGATATATTTCTTTTTTCTAGGTATCTTCTTCTCTTGGATGGACCCACTCATGTTTTTAGGATACAAGAGACCTCTTACAGAGAAGGATATATGGAAACTGGACGACTGGGATACGACAGAAACACTAAACAGCAGGCATGTTTTTGTTTCTTCGCACATACATATTTATTTTTTCTATGCAACACGATATATAAAATTTGTATCATAAATTATTCTTATGCACTTCATTTAAGCTCAATAAGGATTACATCTTCGCATTTCAGATTCCAAATGTGTTGGCAAGAAGAGCTTCGTAAACCTAAGCCATGGCTCTTAAGGGCTTTACATCGTAGTCTTGGAGGAAGGTCTGTATAATTACATGCTTTTTAAAAATTTATGATGGCTTGTGGATGAAAAAAATCTGAATATATAGTGTTTATTTGGTTACAGGTTTTGGTGGGGAGGCTTTTGGAAGGTATATAATGAATATTTCAGCTTTAAGATCATCGTTTTTTAGCATGTGAATCTACGTGTTACTGGCTTTTAAAAAACATCCTCATTGTTGACTGGTTAACAGAAAACAACGATAGAAAGATTCTGATAATCTCATGAATATTGACGTTTGTTTTATTTTTTAGATTTTCAATGATCTTTCTCAGTTTGTTGGACCTCTGATCTTGAACCAGCTGTTATTGGTGAGTGTGCTATTTCTGGACATATTCAGTGAAGATTTGTTAGTATTCTTTTTCTATTCTAACTGTTTGTAATTTACAGTCTATGCAAGAACGTGGTCCAGCTCAAATTGGTTACATCTATGCATTCTTAATTTTTGTTGGAGTGGTACAATCTCTTATTATTTTTATTTTTATTGTTCTTTATTAAGTTAGGAAATGCGTATGACTTCCAAACATTGTTTATTGCATCAGATTATATGCTAATGCCGACACTAACAAATAACGTTTTACATCAAATGGTTTTACTTAATTCAAAGTTTTAAAGATAAAGTTATTTTGGCTATTTAGGTACTCGGCGTCCTGTGCGAGGCTCAGTATTTTCAGAATGTCATGCGTGTTGGATACCGCCTTCGGTCAACTTTGGTAATTATCAGACACTCATCAAGTGCAACATTTGCTTGTTTAGTATAGAACATAAAGTTGTATAGTGGTTGCTTCACTCGTAAAAATCAGAATCTATTGCTCTAATATGAGCTACTAAAATTTTTAATTCTTTTTTTGAATCTTTCCTATTATCATTTATTATAATGGAATATAAATCAAGCAAGCTCTATCATTTCATGCTATAATTTTATCAACCAGAAGTGTCATTAGTGCTATTTTTCTTTCTTGCTTTTTCATTGGATGTTTGGACATTGTCTCGGTACACCTATATGAACCTATGGTTTCTTATAGATTGCTGCAGTTTTCCGGAAGACTTTAAGGCTAACTAACGAGAGTCGCAGAAAAATTCAATCTGGAAAGATAACCAACTTGATGACAACCGATTCTGAATCACTCCAGGCATGTCGTACTTGTATTAATGTGTATTTAGGGTCATGTATTTGGTAACCTTAATTACAAGCAATATGAAAATTTCTGTTTTTAAGCATGAAAGCTATATTGAAAGCTGTTGTTTGCTTCATTGAAAGTAGAGTTGACAAAATTGGTGGGTCAGTTTACGGTTCAAAATGTCCATTTTTTTTTGTACAGATCAAAAGGGATTGGTCGAGTTGACCCTTTAAAATTTTGTTCAATTTTGTTATCACAATCAGTGAGCTATTATAAATACAAGAATAAATCTCAATAATAATATAACCTTTTGAATAAAATGATTCAAAACGTCTTATGCATAAAAGATGCACTTTTGTCAACGGTTAATCCATCTCCTGTTGGACTATTTTTTAACTTGAAACAATGCATTCATAAGAAAAAGGGACCATTGAATGTAAAGGGCGTTTATGCTTCCAGTTAGTTCAATAGCTTATTTTATTTTAATCTCTTTCTTGACAGCAAGTAAGCCAGTCACTTCACACTTTGTGGTCAGCCCCTTTCCGTATCATTATTGCTTTGGTTCTTCTGTACCAACAATTGGGCGTCGCTTCACTCCTTGGTGCATTATTGCTAGTTCTCATGTTTCCCATACAGGTACTATGACGTTCACAATTTTAATTACGCATAACTACATAATTCTTATTATATAGTATGTGATACTCATGCAAGACAATGTTTATTATTTTTGGAAATAGACTGTAGTTATCAGCAGAATGCAAAAAATGTCCAAAGAAGGACTGCAGCGGACTGACAAGAGAATTGGTCTCATGAATGAAATTTTAGCAGCCATGGACACTGTGAAGTACTCTCTCTTTCCTTCTTAATGTATTTTCATTTTACTTTCTAAATTTACCAGCTTTTACTAAATAAACAAATGCTGAAAATTGACATCATTTTTGTTTCATTTTATTGTGTTTCAGATGCTATGCTTGGGAAAATAGTTTCCAAGATAAGGTCCAAGGCATTCGGAATGAGGAGTTGTCATGGTTTCGGAAAGTACAAATGTTGGGAGCGGTATGTTCTTTTTGATTATTTTTTCTACTTTTTTTCATAATTTTTGAATGGCACTAGGAGG
Organism: Artemisia argyi; assembly: GCA_030686995.1. NCBI lineage: Eukaryota > Viridiplantae > Streptophyta > Magnoliopsida > Asterales > Asteraceae > Artemisia > Artemisia argyi. The sequence goes on along the minus strand of CM060678.1, from coordinate 190,138,871 downwards.
GGTATGTTAGGAGACAATTATGTTGTACATCCTTAATATTTATCTTTGAAGTTCATGTACATCCATATTTCTACATGATTTCATGGTTAAGTTACGGATGTTATAAGGTCTCATTTACTATTGATATTCTTTTTGCAGCTGAACACTTTTATATTAAATAGTATTCCGGTGGTGGTAATTGTGGTTTCATTTGGGTTGTTTACATTACTTGGAGGAGAGTTGACACCTGCTAGAGCCTTCACATCACTCTCATTATTTGCCGTTTTACGTTTTCCGCTCTTCATGCTTCCAAATATGATTACTCAGGTTTTGTATAATAGTCAATTAATTTACTTTTTATGTATTTTAAGCTAGGAAGCTTCATTGTATGTTTCTATATTTATAATACGTTTATTTGCAGGTTGTAAATGCCAATGTGTCCTTGAAACGTCTAGAAGACCTACTGTTAGCTGATGAGAGACTTCTTCTTCCAAATCCACCTCTTGAACCAGGACTTCCTGCTATATCAATTAGGAATGGAAACTTTTCATGGGAATCGAAGGTCTTGTTTTTATATTTTTATTTATGGAAAACGTATAGTAAGAAGATATGGTTTAGTTTATTTTCTATCTTGATAAATCTTGTATAATATATATATATATATATATATATATATATATATATATACAACCAATGGCCGACTTTCAAGTAAATTATTCCATCCGATGTTGACGCATTTATGCATATTTAATGCTTCTCATTTCCTGTTTGCAGGCAGAGAAACCGACACTGTCAAATATTAACTTAGATATCCAGACGGGTAGCTTGGTTGCAATCGTCGGAAGTACAGGTGAAGGGAAGACGTCGCTTATATCTGCTATGCTTGGAGAACTTCCTCCAGTTAGTGATGCACATGTTGTTATCAGAGGATCAGTTGCTTATGTCCCACAAGTCTCTTGGATTTTTAATGCAACGGTATGTCAAGGCATCCTGTATTGTCAATTTCAATATATTGATTGAATTTCTTATTCATGATTTTTCTTGTCCTTATGAAATTATTTTGTGTTATCATATTAAAGAGGCAGCACCTTTAAACCTGTGACTTTGTTAAAGGAAATTAGATCATTTTTGTAACAATATCTTTCTTGTAATCATATTTAAAACACAATGGGTAGAGGGTTCGACCGTTCGAGACCCACTTGGGTCATAGGTATAGTTTAGGGTGTGTGAGTTGGCATTGCAGAATAACTAAATAAATAAATAAGTTGTACAAAAACCATATTTAGTCAACCAGAACTGGCCACATAAAATTACCCATTTTGACTATTTACCAAATCCGCGAGGCCCACCCATTTAACCACGTTCTAGTATGAGTTTCTCATTGTTATTGAATATTTAAGTGTGATTGTGAGGTTAATGGGTTTAAAAAAATATATTTTCCTTTTATAGGTACGTGACAACATATTGTTTGGATCCCCCTTTGAAGCAGCTAAGTACGAGAAGACAATAGATGTAACTGCATTGCACCATGACTTGGACTTGCTTCCGGTAAGTTTTATTATATTTCATTTAAGTTTGAGCACCTATCACGTCATGCCATATCTCAATGTAAATTATATATTTTATGCTCTTATGGTAGGGTGGTGATCTTACTGAGATTGGTGAAAGAGGTGTGAATATTAGTGGGGGGCAAAAGCAAAGAGTTTCCATGGCTAGAGCTGTTTACTCCGATTCAGACGTATATGTGTTTGATGATCCTTTGAGTGCTCTTGATGCTCATGTGGCTAGACAGGTAAAAATAGCGTTAGAGCTTACTTGAATATTATCAATCATGAAGGCTTAGTATACCGAATTTACAAATTTAAGTGCATATATATAATATTTATATTCACAGTAGTGTATCTAATTAGGTTGATTCGCCTAGAAAATATATTATATGAAAAAACCTTCTTTTTTTATTGTCTTTGAAAACACAGACCATATATATAGTCTTAGCACTCCTGAAACAATGCTATGAGTCGATGTATCTACTATCCAAGAAGTCTTGGTGGGTATTTGGTTGTGCATTTCACTGATTAGTGGCTAGAAGTCGATATAGAATATAATGCAAAAAACTCACTATTGTTATTTAGGGTAAAAACTGTCGGTAGCTGAAAAGCAAGTCAGAAGGTGCTGTAAGAAAATGATTCTTGAGATAAAATTAAATTACCTAATTATACCCAGCTTTAGTTCTGCAAATTGCAGTACTCACTTTCACAAACGCACATCCAAACACCCCACGTATTCCTTCATCATCATTTTTTAGCGTGCGTCTTAAGGTGGTTTACTATGGAATATGAATATTTTTTTTGAACAATGGAATATGAATATATTTTGACTTCCAGGTGTTTGAGAAATGTGTCAAAGAAGAATTAAATGGAAAAACACGAGTGTTAGTCACAAACCAGCTACATTTTCTTTCACAAGTGGATAGGATCCTATTGGTTCATGAAGGCATGGTGAAAGAGGAGGGATCTTATGAGGAACTCTCACAGAATGGTGTACTCTTCCAGAAATTGATGGAAAATGCAGGAAAAATGGAAGAATATGTGGAGGAAAAAGAAGAGGTAGGTGAAACTGATACAAAGGCATCAATACCCGTTACGAATGGTGAATTAGCTAAAGATGCTGATAAAAAGAAAGAAACCAAATCTGTTCTTATTAAGCAAGAAGAACGGGAAACAGGTGTTGTCAGCTTCAATGTTTTGACGAGGTAAGAGTTTGAGTGTGAATTTATTTTCATTGGACAATGGACATCATATGTTCAGCTAATTATTCGTTGAACTTTTGATTAGTATTTTTCAGATAAAATTAAATTGATTACCATATGTAAATCTTGTACGCAATTATCTTCACTTATTGGTTGCAGTTCTTCCTAAGTTATAAAGTTACTTCTGTATGGAATTAATAAAATTCAAAAAATCTATCAATTAATATTTGATTTTATCGATTAAGTGATAATATTTTTTAACTTACGACTGTTATAGGTTTTAGAAACAGAACTTTTGTCAATAGAGAGAACAAACTATCTATTTACTTTACTATTTTTTGTGTTTGTTATTTTCAGGTATAAAAATGCATTAGGAGGCTGGTGGGTTATCGTTATACTATTTGGGTGTTATTTTGCTACAGAAACTCTAAGAATATTGAGTAGCACATGGTTAAGTATCTGGACAGATGAAAGCACTCCAAAAGTCTACAGCCCGTTGTTCTATAATATTATCTATGCACTTCTATCGCTTTGTCAGGTACGTTTCAAATCTATTTGAAAGTCATGTACTCAGTTCCCTTTTGTAAATGAATATAAACTAAAGGATTTACGTACTGGTTTCCAGGTTTTGGTGACTTTGGGAAATTCTTATTGGTTGATCATGACAAGTCTTTATGCAGCTAGAAGGTTGCACAACGCTATGCTTAACTCCATATTAAGGGCTCCTATGGTCTTTTTCCACACCAATCCACTTGGACGTATCATTAATAGATTTGCAAAAGATTTAGGTGACATAGATCGAAATGTTGCCCCGTTTGTGAACATGTTTTTGGGCCAAGTCTCACAGCTGTTGTCAACCTTTGTTCTAATTGGATTATTGAGCACCATGTCTCTTTGGGCTATATTGCCACTTTTGTTGGTCTTCTATGCAGCTTATCTTTATTATCAGGTATGCCAGTTTTACATGTATATATTTAAAGATATTTCCATGTTTGAAATTCTACGTGTAGATGTAGCAAGTTGAGTAACGGGCTAAATGGGGTCAGGCTGTAACTTGTTATCTATATAGTACGGGTGGAAACAGAAGGGCTTGTTTGGCTTGACCCATAAACACTATTTATGTGGTTTTATTCTATAACTTATTTATGAGTCAATAATGAATATAAAAACAATATTATTACGATAAGAATCTAAGTATGTGACCAAAAAAGATTTAGGCGGTTGTATGCAACAAAAATAGACTTTTGGTGACTTAAAATCTGTGTTTAAAAAAGCGCGCCTTTTTGCGCCTAAGGCGTGAGGCGAGCCGAGGCAGTAAGGTCATCACATCAGAACCCTTGATGCGCAGCCATTACAAAAGGCGAGAAAAGGCGATGCTTTTTGGCGCCTTTGAAGAGCGCTTTTTAACGCCTCATGTGTTTATGGGTATAAAAAATACATTTAAAACTAAAAGGATTTAAATGGACTATTGTTAGTCCCTTCTAGTTGGGAATTGGGCTTTAAAAGGATTCCTATGCATTGCATGGTTTTTGTTCACATGCATGCTTTTACGATAAACTTATGATCTATGGTTTGTAATATCTAGTATTTTAGAGATAGTGAACCCCAAACTTTGAGAATGAATGGAGAATGTATGCTTTCTTTTGATTTGCATAAATCCCCATTCATTCTTATGCATTGCATGGTTTTTGTTCACATGCATGCCTTTGTGGTCATTTTCTTATTCTCCAGTAGGAATTTGATAAGCTTACAATCTTTGTTTTGTTATATCTACTATTTTAGCAATAGGGAATCGCAAACTTTGAGAATGAATCGGTGTTATTGTTGTTAAATGTCTTGTTGATGTGTTTTTATATATGAATTATGCTTTCTAACAAAGTTATAATCATTTTGTACAAAGTATGCGCCTCGCCTACGAAAGGCGTGCGCTTTCGCCTCATCGCCTCGCGCTTCAGTTTTTTGACCCTTAGCGCTTATAAGCGCTTCGCGCTTTTTAAAACCCAGCTTAAAATCAAAAATTTTAATTTGGCTCATTTGATATAAGATTCAACCCAAATAGGCCCATTCATACGCAAACGGTTCAAAATGGCCTTCTTTACATATATGGGTAAATTTACATTTATCTTGTGTTAGTTCCCTCTTTATTTTTCTTATCTGTATTTAATCTATTATCCAATTCTTCAGAGCACTGCCCGTGAAGTAAAGCGACTGGATTCAATTACCAGATCTCCAGTGTATGCACAATTTGGGGAAGCACTAAATGGTCTATCCACCATTCGTGCATATAAAGCATACGATCGAATGGCTAAAATCAACGGAAATTCTATGGACAATAATATCAGGTTCACATTAGTCAACATGAGTTCAAACCGTTGGCTTGCAATCCGTTTAGAAACAGTTGGCGGTCTCATGATCTGGTTAACTGCTACTTTTGCTGTTATGCAAAACGGGAAAGCGAGAAATCAAGAGGCATTTGCATCCACAATGGGTTTACTGCTAAGTTATGCATTAAATATCACAAGTTTATTAACTGCTGTTCTTAGACTCGCAAGTTTAGCTGAAAACAGTTTGAATGCTGTTGAACGTGTTGGTACTTATATTGAATTACCATCTGAAGCTCCTACTGTTATTGAGGATAACCGCCCACCACCTGGATGGCCTGCAGAGGGTTCTATAAAATTTGAAGACGTTGTTTTGAGATATAGACCTGAACTTCCTCCGGTGCTTCATGGTCTGAATTTTTTGATTCCACCAAGTGATAAGATTGGAATAGTTGGAAGAACTGGTGCCGGGAAATCTAGTATGCTTAATGCTTTATTTAGGATTGTTGAATTGGAAAGAGGAAGAATTATTATTGACAATTGTGATATCGCAAAATTTGGGTTGACTGATCTTCGCAAGGTTCTTGGTATTATACCTCAAGCACCTGTTCTTTTCTCAGGTAAATCAAAGCTGAGATTTAATAATATCACTGCCACGTATTCTACTTATGAATGAGTCAATTTCGTAATTTGACTTATTTCTAACGGTATAAAAGAGTAAATATATGAATTTGCTTAAAGGGAAACGCATCAAGTAAGTGGGTCAAATAGTCTAAAGTCACCCAGAGGGGTTGTTAAATGCATAAACCTCCCCACGCACCCGAACCATTTTAACCTGAGCTTAAAGGGAAAGTGGCCAAATGATTAGTTTGTTTTCCTGATTTGTAATAATTGTTTTGTATAGGTACTGTGAGATTTAACCTTGATCCCTTCAACGAGCACAACGATGCAGATCTTTGGGAATCTTTAGAGAGGGCCCATCTAAAAGATGTCATCAGGAGAAATCCTTTGGGTTTAGATGCCGAGGTACGTGTTCATTAACTTTTCTTGCATCTGTTTTAAACTATTAATCAAACTGTCTATTGATTAAGTTCCATTGACTTGTTTTTATTTTTCTATTTCTTGTAATACAGGTATCAGAGGCTGGAGAGAATTTCAGTGTTGGACAACGACAGTTATTAAGTCTTTCACGTGCATTGCTTAGAAGATCAAAGATTCTTGTTCTTGATGAAGCGACTGCTGCTGTTGATGTTAGAACAGATGCACTTATCCAAAAAACCATCCGTGAAGAATTCAAGTCGTGTACTATGATCATCATTGCTCATCGTCTCAATACCATTATTGATTGTGACCGTATTCTTCTGCTTGATGCTGGTCAGGTATTGGTCGCTTTATCAACTTATATAAATGTTTCTCAAATAATTTTTTCTAGCAACCAAATAGTATACTGATGACAGTCTTTATAGTCACCCTCCAACAATTCATTAATGCAGCCATATTATAAATGAGGTTTTAACAAAATGTCATAGGAAAATGATTAAGCTATCTTGAGGTGATTGGTAAGTCATGAAGTGCGGCAAATTCTTCACTCTTTGAATTCAGATCTGGGATTAGAGAAATTTGTATGGATGTTTTTAAGAGGATATAACATATTAACATTACTCAGTATGCTAATCCTTTGTCTTTAAACCAAAATAGTCATCAATTCCGCAATGTTTTTTTTGTAGATTTAAAAACGTTCTTTGGGGAACTTATTTCCTTCCCAAAATACCTGAAAAATGCCAGATTAAAGTTCAAAATTGCCGAAATGAAAATTGACATACAAAAAGAGTCGTCTGCTAAAAAGATAATGATCCAAAATTGATGGCAAAAAACACAAATGTTAAAATAATTTGCTAAAAACCATCGGTATTTAATTAAATTTCCCTTTAATTTAACCAATACGGCAATACCAAGTGATTACTCCCCTTTTTTATTACCCTGCTTCAATAAGTGATTAAAACTGCTTTTTTCTACATATTTCATTTCTATGCAATATTGAAAAAGAAGCTATTTGGTATTATAATTCCAGGTTGTTGAGTACGATGCCCCAGTGAAACTTTTGGAAGACGAAGACAGTGCTTTTTCAAAAATGGTTCAAAGTACAGGGGCTGCAAATGCACAATATTTGCGTAACTTAGCATTTGGCGCAGAAGGAGATAGGGCAGAGAAGGCGGCAATAGATGGTCAGAGGAGGTGGCTCGCCTCTTCACGATGGGCGGCTGCCGCCCAATTTGCACTTGCTAATAACCTCACTTCATCTTCGAATGACCTCGTGAATATGGGAATTGAAGATGATAATAATAATATCCTCAAGAAAACGAAAGATGCGGTTGTAACTCTTCAGAGTGTCTTGAAAGGTGAACATAATAAAGAAATTGACGAGTCACTTGAACGATCACAGGTCCCCAGGGAAAGATGGTGGTCAGCTCTTTATAAAGTTGTTGAAGGTATTTAATATCTCTACATCCCATTTCAATTTGTTTATTGACTTATTCGTGTCTTTAAAAGAGGTGTGGAATTGTGACTGTTTAAACGGGTATTTTGGTACGGGTCGGGTTGACCCAAGCTCTTTTTAAAGATATAGTTAAACATACATAAATATACCATTTCGTTAAACTAATTTGATAATTTGCTGATTTTACTTACGTCTCAGTGCAAATTGTTGGTTACTACAACTAAATACAATAAAAGCATTTTAGCACACGATCTCCTACAACCCTTTTTACTATGGTTTTTTATCTGACATGTAAATGTGACTCTATTGCTTGTGCTTCGTATTGTCTCCAGGTTTGTCGGTGATGAGCAAGTTGGGTCGTAACAAGCTCCAACAATCAGAATATGATGGAACGATTGATTGGGACCATGTTCAAATGTAGAATTTTTCCGATCAAGTCAAGATCCATGTTGGTTGACCTACAAAGCACCAACTTGAAATGTAATTTCAACTACCACTGTAATTTTGACATACCAATATTTTCATACTCTGAATTTAGATAGCCGATTGATGGGTGTGGTCCCTTATCGAGATTTTTGTTAATTAAGTTTGAGACTTACTATATTTGAATAATTTAACGCCAAAGGTGGATTTTTGTCTCTTTAAAGTTTGAACTATTCTGTTATTTAGGATCAAAAAAATACTCTTTGATTCTAAATTGGATTATAAGTGAAAAGTTTGTCTTTGGTAAGGGAACTGTTGATATCTGTTGTGTCCTATACCTTTGCATCTTGTTGCTGAAAGTCTGAAACCAACTTAATTTGGAGTGAATGACAACCCAAGTTTAAGTGGTAAATAAGCAAGCTGAGTCGAGCTCAATCTAAAATTGATTGTAATTTACACTGACTTTAACAATTCCTCGACAAGTCTTGTTCCTGCAGACTTGAGCTCAACTCAAAAGGATTTGAAATTTCATAAGATAATTTGAACCAACTAGACCAATAAAATACAAACTTGATAATATATTCTTTCACATTTTACTTTCAGTAAAAAGCTATATATATATATATATATATATATATATATATATATATATATATATATATATATATATATATATATATATATATATATATATATTTTAATTTAATATTAGCTACCAGCCAATTTAATGCATAGAGAAAAAACTAGAGTAATTTGATAAAAGGTCCAGTACAATTGTGAAATTTCACGGAACCGGAAAGAGTCGAGGTTGATTAAGCGCAGATCGTTCATCTTTGGTCATGTCAAGATCCCATGATAACAATGAATATTACTTGATTGACTCGAACTCAAAAAGAGTTGAGATCGATTAAAAGCTCAAATCGTTCATTTTTGGTCGTGCCAAAGATCCCACAATAACAATAAATATTACGACCGGGGTTTGCCATTGGGGTAGAATTCGATACAAATTTATATCTTTCCTATGACATATAACACGACTCAATCCGAGTTACACAGGATGCATAAAAACTGCACCGTAACCTATGACGTGTTTTGAAAAGCCGACCAAAAACACTTTCAATTCACCCCGAATCATCTTTATGTTTTAAGTACTCTATATTAAGTTTATACAACTGATAAGACACTGTTTAAAACCCCAAAAGTCGGCTTCACCAAACGAAAAAATAAATAAAAACTGTGTAGCATATGTGCGCTTAAGTGATGTATGTTTATGTGATGGGTTTGATACATGCTTTGTTGATGAAAACATATGTTAATAATATGACGTTGATGTGACATCCGATCACACCATGATCACATGAAACCACTACATTTACAAACACCTGTCAATCCAAATACTTCAATCAAGCTCCTCTATTTAAAAGACGCAAAAAAATCAAATAAGCACATGGAAATTTAGGGATGAGCTCGTTTCCGGAGATACATAAAACCGACCCGGAACTGAAAGAACCGAGAATCGAAAAACAAATATTTTAGGAACTGAGGACCAAACCGAAGAGCATGTTTCGGTTCCCATTCTGTTCTCGGATCAAGTTCGGGTATTTCGGTTTTACCCGATTGGAACTGCAAATTTAAAAAAACCCCAAAATTCAACATTCTTTATGTTTTTGCACTAATCTACGTCTAAATCATAAAGAATATTGAACGATTAAAATATGTAGCTGAATATCCAAGCTACGACAATAATTAGGATCAGGTCGGCTCCGATTCAATTCTCGATCAATTTGAATCACCCTGGATGAAAATATACTCCACAATCCAATAAAACACCCTCCTCGAGTTCAATAAAATCACTTTCATGGTTTCTAGTTGCAAAAAATTATATAGATACCCCTTTTACTACCAAGTACCAAGTACAAATATAGGGTCAACTTTCTCAATGAGATAGACTAACCGAACACTCCCTATAGGAGGCAAGTACAAACCCTCCCATAAGGTAGGGTACTTTTTTTTTTTTTTTTTTTTTTTTTTTTTTTTTTTTTTTTTTTTAAGTTTTGTCCAACACAAGTAACACAAACAAAACACAAGCAAGTCCAGGTTTGTCCAAGTCCATGCAGTCCCAAGCAACAAAAGTCCTAAGTCCAGGTTTTGTCCCAATAAACACAAGTAACACAAGCAAAAAAAGTCAAAGTGCAGGTTTTTGTCCAAGCAAAACAAGTAACACAAGCAAAAAAACACAAACAAAAAGACAAACTTAAACCATTCGTCATCGCCTTATAGGCTCGGCTTTGAAAAAATAATTTTTTTTAAAAAAAAGTAGGTTTAGTAAGGCTTGGATTTGAAGGCTGCAAACGTAATTGTTTGCCATCCATTCGGGGTTGAAAAACCCAATCGTCATCGCCTTATTTCATTATTTGTCCAAGTCCAGGTTTTGTCCAAGTGCAGATTCCACATAATTGCACACAAGGTCCAGGTTTTGACCAAAGCAACACAAGAAACACAAGCAAAAAAAGCCCGGTGCAGATTCCACAAATTCCCAACAAAAGCCAAGACAACAAGTACCAGATTCCACAAGTACCCTAAGATTCTCACAAGCTCAGATTCCACAAATTCCCAACGCAGGTACAAATGACTTTTCATGTGGAAATCCGAATTTCAAATGAGATATTATAATCAAGCCTCTTCTTCAACGCAATGCTCAAACTGCGTTGCTAAAGCTAGCAAGATTGACCAGCTTGAGTGTCAAAACAAGCTGTTGATGACAAGAATAAAGACGCTCGAGATGGAGTTAGAGATGGCAAGGAATCCTGAGGATCACGCTTGTCAGTCAAGTGCCCGGCTCCATGATCTGTTAAATGAAATGAATAATCTTCATATGTCGTAGATGTTGTACCTTTAAATAATGTGTTGACGATGTTATTTAATTGAATAATAACAGTTGTTGTTGTAATTATTTAATGTGGTAATGTTTAACGTGCTATTGTTATTGTTATTGTAATTATTTAATGTGGTGATGTTTAACGTGCTATTGTTGTTGTTGTTACTTAAATAAAATACATTAGACGTCAATTATATAAACATAATAAATAAACATTATACAAAATACATTATATAAAATACATCATACACCCTAAAATATATTATACAAAATATATATTAAAAAAAAAAATACAAAAGTACCTCCTGAATTAGGGAGGGTCGTTCTCAATTTGTATCTCAAAATTGCCACACCATTTACCTGACTAGATACATGCGGTAAAGATACAAAACCAAATTCAGAAAACAGTCAAAACACACACACAAAAAGTGAATTCAAACAAATCACTCGTACGTATTAATAATAGCTTCTCAATCATCAGTTATCACCAAAAAAAAGGTACTATCAATTAATAGCTTCTCACCTAACAATTTTAATACTCAAGTTAGGTTGTTGTTTTTTTATTCCTTAGAACAAATTGTTAGGTTTTGCAGGTTTTAAAATAAAATGTGTTGTTTGACAATCATTGTTATATTGATTATTGTTATTGTTTTTTTGGTTGTTCAGAGTGTAGGGTATTGGATTTTGTTGTTTTTAGGGGTGTCAATAGTTTTAGGGATACTTATTATATGGATGTACTTGTTTTTCTACTTTTGTAAGTCCAAGAATGATGATGATCTATCTCATTATTAAACTTGTAAAATGTGTTGAGGCTTGATAATCCAATTTGCTTTTTTTACGCGTTTTTTAAATTTTCTATAAGTTTGATACATTCGTAATGTAGTGCCAAAAAGTTGAAATTTGTGTTTACTATCTTAGGGGGTGATTGTTTCGGCTTATATAGCCGGCTTATAGCTTATTTTGAAACTTTCCGGCTTATATATATTTATTATGTCATAATAATCCTATATAAGCCAAAAAGTTGCAAAATAAGCCACAAAAAATGAGCTTATGAAACATAAGCCCAAAACCGAATAAGCCATAAGCCGGCTATATAAGCTGAAACAAACAATCCCTTAGATGGTTATGTTGTATACTTGTATCTTATAATTACGTTGTATTATAAGATTGATGGCGAGTGGAATTACATTATGTTTAATGGTATGTTCTTTGTTTGTGTTTCTTCTTTATGCCGTGTCAAATAATGACTCATGACGACTACCCACTGCATCTTTCTATGGTAAATCAGTTGTTTTATAAATATTACTTTAGATCTCAGTGAGCATAGCAATGATGTTGGTTGTGAATTCTTTGTGGATTATTGCTTGAGTTTTGGTATCCTTGCTACATTGATGGTACTTTCTGAAACCGCAAGTCTCATAAGTCATAGTAGTAACTAGTAACACATATCGTATGTTTTTAGATGGCTTGGAAATGACATGGAATGAATATGCTTAAATGGTTTCAAACCATGCCATCTAAATGTATCCATTCCACGGCATAAGATCTGCTGTTTTTGAAGAACCTTAAGTGATAAAGTCATACCTGAACTTATGTGATAGTTCTCCAAAAGTTCACATAAATCATGGTATTTATGCTCGCTGAGAACTAAACATAGAGTTATGTAGGCCATGATGTTGGTAATACCAAACGGTTTGTCATAGAGGGTGGTTTTCGTTGTCTTCACTAGCCTTAATAGGAGAAAATGATGCAAAAATGGAGACACAAATAGCAACATCAGAATAGGGGAGGATGGGAAGGGATTGGTAACTCTTTACCACGTTTCGGGGAAGAAAATCCCAGTGACTCTGATACCATCATTCCACTTGCCATTAATCTTGTATTTCAAGTAATTCTAGGTTACTATCAAATCATTTGGAGATTACAAAAGATACTATATGCTTAGTACTTACAGTGAAGACTATCATATTTACAAAATTATATATGGAAATTCATGTATTCCATATCAATGTCAAAGTAGAGTGAAAGTAATTGCTGAATGTGTGAAAAGCTCTATATTATTTGTATTAAGCATATGTAGTTAGATCTCATGCAATATAAGCAATATTGCTTGAGCTTATTGCAACCAGTAACCATGTATTTTGTCGACGTGTTTGTTTGAGTATGCCGATAAATATCAAACCTCTTGCATTTAGGCCATAAGAATTATTTCTACAATAATCCATCATTCGATATAGATACAGAATAGTGCTCATAATATTTTTGCTAAAGCTGACTAGAAAGCTGGATGAGAAACAAGGTGTTGTAAGCTCATTGTCTAAACCAAATAACACATTCTAACTCAGAGGTTTTGAGGCCAATGGCTGCAAATGAGGTGGAAAAGTTGGAAAAGAAGATGGGAAGCAAAATCGAGGAGGTGAGAGACATGATGCTAGATGGATTCTGTGGAGTTGACCAGAAATTGACTGCTATTGAAGAACTTTTGAGGAGGATAATGGAGGCCCAAAACCAAGTCGGAAACACAATGGTAAAAGACACGTGTAAAATAGCAGTTGAGTCCAGTAAAAGCCACAATAAGGAGAATAAATTGGTAAAAGGGGGACATTATGGCGCACCATCACGTGAATATGGCGCCAGCAACCCGTACGCATGGGTTGGCCTATATACCAACCCATACGGCAAAGATAGTCCAGCCGGGCCAGATTTTGGTATGGGAAGGGATTTTTGCGCTCCTTTTTGGGTAGGTCAGCATGAATCAAATTTTCGGCAGAAAGATAGGCCCTATGAAGGTACAAGAACCCAAAGTCGTAGGGGGACGAATGGGTTTGAACAGGAGGTGGTCGAAATTGAAGAAACTGGATGGACTAGAAAGAAATCTGAAAATAATGGTGAAAAGATTGTCAAAACGGGTAAAGATCGAATCTTTGAAGATTCTTCAAAGGAAACAAAAGAATCTTGTGTGGGTTTGTCTGGTAAATGGGACAAGTTGGCAGATAACACTAATGTTTCACTACTAGGTTCCTCACAAGCTGATCAGCAGGGTAAGAAAGATTCTCGTTTGTGGATTAAAGAAGTAGAAAATGAAAGGAATGGTATTTGTGGCTCTGTGGAATTCGATAAAGGTCGGGAAAAAGTTGAGGGGTCAAATTGGGATGAGAAGGTGAATGGAAAAACTAATTCAAATGATGGTTGGGGTAAAAAAGCCGACCATCAATCTCAGGCACAAGGATCATGGGGATGGAAGAAGAACGATGATTGTCAAAACGGGTCAAGAACCCAAAGTGGTAAAAAAGCCGATCATCAATTTCAGGCACAGGAATCAAATTTTCGGCAGAAAAATAGGCCTTACGATGGTACAAGAACCCAAAGTGGCAGGGGGACGAATGGGTTTGAACAGGAGGTGGTCAAAATTGAAGAAACTGGATGGACTGGAAAGAAATCTGAAAATGATGGTGAACAGATTGTCAAAACGGGTCAAGATCGAATCTTTGAAGATTCTTCAAAGGGAACAAAAGAATCTTGTGTGGGTTTGTCCGGTAAATGGGACAAGTTGGCAGATAAAACTAATGTTTCACTACAAGGTTCTTCACAAGCTGATCAGCGGGGTAAGAAAGATTCTCGTTCATGGATTAAAGAAGTAGAAAATGAAAGAAATGGTAATTGTGGCTCTGTGGAATTCGATAAAGGTCGGGAAAAAGTTGAGGGGTCAAATTGGGATGAGAAAGTGAATGAAAAAACTAATTCAAATGATGGTTGGGGTAAAAAAGCCGACCATCAATCTCAGGCACAAGGATCATGGGGATGGAAGAAGAACGACGATTGGGGTCCTAAAAGAAAACGGCCTAGTAGCCCTACTGGAGGCCCAAATGAAGGTCCAAGATATAGTGGGCCGTTTACTGCAACAAAACAACGTTTGGATATCTTCACGTCCGATGAGCAGGAAATTCTTACTGAAATCGAACCTATTATGATATCCATCAAAAGAATTTTGAATCAGGAGGGGTAATCTCTATAATCCAAATGTTTTTACCTTTTTTTTAAATAATAATTAAATATTTAAAATAAAATGATTTAGTAGGTTTTATGCAATTGTGCAATTAGAATACATTTTGACTCAACTTTTATTCACCCCAAGTAATTTGATTTTGATAGCGCAAGTTAACGATTCATATATAGATTGGATGACCAAAAGTAAATTATGGAACATGAATTCTAGTTCTGATCAGGCATTTACTTTATAAAGGTACAATGATGGCGATCCTTTGTCTGCTGATGATCAAACTTGCATTATTGATCACGTCTTCAATCACCACCCAGACAAAGATCAGAAAATGGGTGCTGGCGTCGATTATGTCATGGTAAGTCTGCAACTTATTTTACTTCTTGAAGCACTTTTGTTTGTTTAATCCTTCACCAAGTTAAGCGACGCATTGATGTTAGGATGTCATTTTGTGGTTTTTTTTTTTTTTTTTTGAGCCAACATTTTGTGGTTGAAAAACACAACAATGACAAAGTACCTTGTATTGCATAGCAAGTAAAATATATGAATTTTCTTGTTTTGTCTTTCATATACTTAATAATTCATGTTGTAGGTCTCCAAGCATAAGCATTTCCCAGACTCTCGGTGTTTTTACGTTGTATCCACAGACGGACGTAAAGAAGACTTTTCCTACATCAAGTGTCTTCAAAATTTCGTAATAAGAAAATATCCCGACAAAGGGGATGAATTTATATCCAAATATTTGAAAAAACCTCGCCCCCGTCATCGACCTCTTCGGGATATGGACGATGGCTCTGTTCTTGGAGAAACGGGGAGGTCCAGTTTTCAATCAGGATGGAAACGTGAGCCCATTGTAGCAGCATATGGAGCTGGAACAAGGAATCAATCATGGCACTTGGCACCATACAAGAGTGAGCCAAGTGGGTCCGGTTGAGACCAAGCAGGATCTAGACTGGCGACAGATGGCAGCACCCCGATGGGGATCCTAAATTTCATTTGGAACTTTTGGCTGTTTATTTTGTGTATGATATGCGGGGGAGGTTGAGTGTGTGACGCCATGACGGTCTACATCCTACACCTCTGTACCTTGTTTTGGCAGGATCAAGTAGTGTTGTTGTTGATGAATTAACACGGGTTATGGTATATCTCTATCGAATTGCTAAGATTAAATCTAAAATAGCCTACAATGAAAAACATTGGAACTCACTCAAAATGTGTTTTTGTGAACAAAACCGTTAAATTGTTTTAATAAAAATTTTGGATTGTTCATGCATTGACGACGCACTCTATTCTTGTTAGAGCATACGGTAAGGTAACTCAGAGTTAAACTTTAACACACTGGCACGTCAGGCCACATCATCTTTAATTTTTTTCACCTTAACTCACAAAAAACATCATGGTATAATATCTCACCTTAAGTCCTTAACTCAACTTCCTCAATTATTTTCAAATTCAACCCTTAAACTTAAACAAATACTTCATTTATTTAAAACCTTAACATTAATTCTTAAACATATTACAATAAGAATTTTTTTTTTTTTTTTAAAAAAAAAGAAAGAAAAAAAAAGAAAAAAGAAATACAACGAAAAAATAAAAATACGAAACATATGAAATTTTTCCAACATACGAATTACAAATACTTATTCATCGTCTTCGGAATCTTGTTGTTGTTGTTGTTGTCGTCGTCGTCGTTCAAGACGTTTTTGCCAAACATGTTCTCTTGCTATGGGACGTTGGGGTTGAGTATGCGTTTGTTTGTCGCGTAATTCTCTTGCTATGCGATGTTGGGTATCACATCTGTCGACCCACCTGTCTCGTCTAAAACGTGGTGTCGGATCCACCCACATTTCGCCATACTCATGTAGTGCAAACTTTTGATATTTTAAAATCATGTTATTCAAAATAATGCAAGTATACATGATTCTATGTATCTTGACAATTTCCAGTGCACGTGCCGGTTATTGTAGTATACCCCAACGTCCTTGAAGCACACTAAAAGCACGTTCGACATCATTTCGTGCACTTTCTTGCTTCCTTTTAAAATAACCATGTTTTTTGTCAGTTGTTGCCGAGAAGGATTTGACGAAAGTTGCCCACTGTGGGTGAATTCCGTCAGCTAAGTAATATCCCCGTTCATACCTGGTTCCATTTATCATATAATGTGCTCTTGGGCTTCATTAGCAAAAATGTCGTCGAATAACGGAGAGTTATCTAAAACATTAATATCGTTATTCACCCCCGCCATCTAAAAAATGCATGCCAAATCCATAAATTTTGCGAAGCAACAGCTTCAAGCATTATTGTTGGGTATTTTTTATCACCCCTACCAAATTGCCCTTACCACGCAACCGGACAATTTTTCCACTCCCAATGCATGCAGTCAATACTACCAAGCATTCCCAGAAAACCATGTTCACGCTCATGTTTTTCATAAATACTTTGAACGTCGGACCATGTTGGTTTTCTTAAATACTCCGGCATAAACAAATCCATAACATACTTGTTAAAATTATCAAGACAATCACGTAAAGTACGCTCACCCATTTGCAAATACTCATCAAACGCATCGGGTGAGCTACCGTATGCCAATTGGCGTATGGCAGATGTACACCTCATAAGTACACGCATACTCATTTGACCCGTACAATCGAGTCCTTTGTTAAAGAATTTAAAATGATCTGGAAGAAGATCGGAATAATAAGATTCAATACCTTCGACTATTTGTAGAAATATTTTTCGGCTCATACGAAACCTTCTTCGAAAATTCCGGTGCGTATACTTACACCCTTGATAAAAGTAGTCATTACGCAAACGTTCTTCGTCAATCTCACGTTCATGGTAGATCACGGTACGGTTGAGGCGTGGTGGAGCTGCTGCTGCTTGTTCCAATTGTTGCTGATATTCGTACGCGGCTATCATAAACTCAATGTCGGTTGCATCATCTGCATCGGACCAGCTCATTTTTTCATGGTGACTTTGATTCGGATCCATTGTAAATGAACATTTTTTTTTTGTTTAGAGAGGAAGTATATGATTTTGAATTTGAGTAGTGGAAGTGTGAAAAAAATTGGTGTGTGAAATAGGTATTTATAATGGTGAGAAAATGGGTTTGAATTTTTTTTTTTTTTTTTTTTTTTTTTTTTTACCAAAAGAGCCGTTTGTTACCGTTTAAAAAGGACAGGGGGTAAAAAGTTTTTTTTTTTTTTTTTTTTTTTTTTTTTTTTTTTTTTTTTAGTAGTAGTATAACAGCTATATTAATGTTGGGGAAGGGATAAAGTGGGGTTTTTTTTTCCTTCAAATAGCAGCTTAACGTTGCGTGAAGGTCATACTTCGCCACGTTAATGCGGCTATAACGCACAACCATGGTATGGTTTAACGCTGGATAACGCACAAAAGTTAAGGAATAACGCGGGTGAGAGGTTATTGTACCGTACTACCGTGTGCTATTAAAATCTAAAAAATTTACTAAACATTTTTTGGCCTGGTACTTATGTTTGGGCTCATAGATGGGCTTAATAACAAAACTACTGTACTAAATATCTTTGGGCTCATAAATGGGCTTAAATACAACATATGTGTGGGTTTTTATATACATCAAATCATTTTCAAACACATGTGAAAAACGAACAATGTCCCATAAATAAAACTCAAAGTCAACATATAAAACAATATAGTAGTTTCAAACATCCTAAATATAGCTTGAAAGATTTTAATTTGTAACTCCAAACCAAACAATAGCTAGTTTCTTGTAAAATCTACCGATAAAACAAAGTAAACCAAGTCATTTCAACAATTCCAAAACATAAACGAGTATCAGCTTTGATCCTAAATATAGTAATAATTGTAACAAAGAAATCATTAGGAGATAGTCTCACAAGAAATGCAGTGTAGTCCGTGTCAAAAGGGTCGATATTCACTACTAAAATGAATGTCGTAAAGAATTGCGAATTCTAATTTC
The DNA here is from genome assembly GCA_030686995.1 of Artemisia argyi. Taxonomy (NCBI): domain Eukaryota; kingdom Viridiplantae; phylum Streptophyta; class Magnoliopsida; order Asterales; family Asteraceae; genus Artemisia; species Artemisia argyi. The sequence continues at coordinate 190,120,066 of CM060678.1, read as the reverse complement.
TTTCAATTTGAATTTAAAGAATCAGAATGGTGCGCATAGAAATAAAACATTTTCCAAGAAGAACAAGATAAAAAATTGGAGTCAATTTTTGGATGAAAGTCAAAATTTTGAACCCCAAAAAAATGAATTAATTAAATTAAAGTTATTTTTTTTGGCCTAATTATCGATTAGAAGATTTAGCTTGTATGAATCGCTATTGGTTTGATACCAATAATGGGAGCCGCTTGAGTATGTTAAGGATATATATGTACCTTTGATTTAAATTTTTGAGTTTTCTATATATTATGTTGTTTTATCAATCAAATTTTTCATTTTTGTTTTTCTGTTCGTGATCTGTAAATATCCAAGTTATATGCAAACAACCCGATGCTTATATGCGTTGTCTTACATCCCCTTCTAGGATAAGTAAATGGCGTAAAAATTAAAGCTATAAATTAATCAACAGAATTTTCGTACTAAATGATTTGGTATCCTCTTTTTGTATGACTATACAAATGAACTCCAAAAAAGGATTCATTAATGTTAATTGAAAAAAACATGAATCTATAAAAAAAAAATTGATTATTGTGTATTGATGCGTGGGAATCGCACCTTGCTTTACCTCTCGAGGGATCTCGCGAGGCTTACAACCCCCACCAGGCAGTGTACCTGATCGTTGTAGTATAGTATAGTGACAAGTACCGGGGGATTGATCGTTCAGCTTAGGAATAGTGTCGCTAGGATTAGAAAACCTAATTAATAGTTCTAGAGGTGAGAGATGATTATTTTTGTATTTTTATATTTTTATGAAAGCAATTAAAATCTCGGGTTTTGAAGGAGTGGGCGGAATTAGTTGCTAATCAACTAACCCAAAAACTACTTTATAACTAATTAACTAATGAAAATGAAATTAAACTAATATTAAACTAAGGTTGTGAGCAGTGGTTGGAGAAATTGTGTTTACTTAGACTTCACTACTCCCTAGATATCTTTTACATGTTAATTACTTGTTACACTTGTATGAATGACGGGTTGTATTCCTTAATACCATTCGTGGAGTGGCATACATAACTCCCCAACTCTATGAGCTCTTATCTCCTCCTACACCATGACCCAGCACAACTATAGGGATTGTAAACAGTGGCTCATGCATTAAATACAACCAATAAAGACCTAGTACGCCTCGGTTCATGTTTCTTAAGACGTTCAAGCATGTTACCATTTGGAGATCTGCCAGTTTTCTTAAGCCTAACATATAATATCATTCATTCAAAACAAGAATAGACAAGTAATCAACACATAATCAACATCTAGGTTTCATTAGATCTAAGCAAACACAAAGGAAATTTAGCCTAGCATAGTAGAATTAAGATAAGAACAAAAGATAGACAACCAACACATAGACATATTGATTGAATTAAGAGTATACTTATCTCAATTACAATGCAAGGTCTCAAGGGTTTGGAACCCTTGAAAAACCTGTAAAAGAGGCACCAAAATCGTCTTTAGGGTTTCACCAAAACTTCTCTCCCTTTTTAATGAAAAAACTAGAAAACTATATATAGGAAAATCGTCCTGACGGCGTCAAGAGTAAAATCTGACGCCGTCAACTCGCCGCCATACACTTCCTCGGACGCCCTAGATAAAATCGTGACGGCCTATGTGACGCCGTCACCACCCACGGTAAATTATTCTTGGCCACTTTGACGCCGTCATAACTCCATCTGACGCCGTCACCAGCTACGGTAATTTATTCTTCATGTCTGACGCCGTCAAGAGCAAACCCTTGACGCCGTCACCTTGTATTTCCAGCTTGGATTTTTGGTACTTTGTCGTTTTCTTCACTTTATGCTCCAAAAACGTCCAAAATAGCCTCTTTTCCAGAATTCGCTCTCCAAACACCTAAAATCACAAAAGGAACGATTTAGGGCAATATTTGATCAAATAAATTCGGATTCGGGCTTAAATGACCCCCTAAAAATGGATCATTTTTCGCCTCATCATATACCCTTACACTTGAGATTTGCTTGTCCTCAAGCAAATGAGCTTTTATTCTACTCAAAAGACAAGTTAGGGGTCATTTAACACTAATATAAAAGTAATTACAACAAATAATCGTTCCATTAAAGACCAATAAACAAGCACGGAGGTCATACACAAGCACCTCACAAATAGTGTTTAGATACTCACATCTCTCGGGTGTAATAAAGTAATATAACATTATGGAAATGGAAGATATCTCTCACTACCTGTCATAGCAAAATAGATTACCATAGGCTTGGGAAAGGATCAAACCTCCACCACATGGCGTAAGCACCTAGGATAAACTATCAAAGAGGTCTTTTAAAGGGTTATAACGTTAGGTGTAGGGATATGAATTACACGGTTTTGTTGGATAAAGGGAATTTTACTGGTGGCGAGTTAACAATCTTAGTAAATTACATGTACAAGATGGCGTTGCTAAGCCAAGACTAGACTCGACTTAAGCTAATAAATGAAAAATAACAAAAACATAAAATGAATATAGAATAAAAACGGGATGGTAGTCCGTATGTTTTTTTTTTTTTTTTTTTTTTTTTTTTTTTTTTTTTTTTTTTTTCATACACTCTTACCCTACCATCCAAAATAATACATCATAGGGGTTTGAGCATTCCCCTTACACTTGAATCTTTACATACTTTACATTAAACTATTCTAATGACTCGAATTAAGAAAATCAAAACACTTGGAGCACTTTTAAGATTAACGTACATATGGGGGTAATAAGCGTTGTTCTTCCCCATTACTCCATAAAATAAGTACTTACCCATGAGTCCCAATCGTCCCAAAACAATATGTACAAGGATATGACTCGACTTAGCAACCATGTAATCAATTAGAAAGTTAACTTAGGGTTTAACAAATAACAATAATGCACTAAAAATGAGCGCATACACGGAAGGCTAAGGAGATTTGGGTTTACATTTAAGTGGGGTGTAACAAATTCTTCCTTTAAGTAAAATGCTTAAAGTTAGAAACGAAAAGATAGGCTCGGAGGGGTGTACTAGGGGTATCGTGTACTAAAAATGAGTACAACGCTAAGGGTGTGGGAAAAATTAGTTGACTTAACTAGCCAAGTAATATGACTTAAATGGTCAAGTAATTATAATACGGGTTTAACACAAGGGTGATCCTAATGCCTTTTATCATGTAGTAAATCCTACCACACGAATGTAGTCTCACTAGCGGTCTCGGGATGCATCACTAACGCAAGTTCTAGAATCTAAATGCTACCGGTACACTCATAAGCACCAATAATAAATGTTTTCCCTATCAAATCTAAAGGCGAACCTCACATTTTTGGGTGGAAAATTTTTCTGAATATACGGTTATGTGCTAGTCATACAACCTCCTATCCATGAGACGCTTGCTATGGCTAAAGTTTCACTCCTAAATGTTGTAAAAAATTTTAAATTTGGCGCTAAAATTACACTAACAAGTATTTCTCATAGTTTTATTACTCATCTACTATCAAACAAAACAAACTCAAGCGAAAGTGCATATGTAAGGTATCATCTTTTTACCCTCCCCTTACACTTAAGATGAACATTGTCCCCAATGTTCAAGTAAAGAATGTAAAAGTTAAAAAGTAAAGAGAATGAAATCAAATACTCCCCTGATTCGCTCGGTATGGATTTTAGGTTGGCCAGGTTAAATCTTCCTCCAAGAAAACGAACAATCAAAGCTTCCCTTCCAGAATATAAATCATCTTCTTGTCTCAAATAACCTGTAAATCCTGACAAAAGTAGACAAGGCAACCTCGCGTAAAATCGGCGGCATCCTATATAAGTTACTAAATCCTAGAAAACAAAGTAAGATATAATGCTTGTGGGATGAAGTTTGCAGATTTCCTGGAGATTATAAAACTTAATAATTCACAAAAACTTATAAGACTCCGTTAGAAAAACAAAATCGGTAAAATTTCCAGATTTTTTGACTCCTGACGCCGTCAAGAGCAATTGCCTGACGCCGTCAGAATGAACCTGCAGAAATCTTTATGTTAAGTTTCCGGAAAATTTCTGGAAAAACTTTGTCCTACTTCCTGGAAAATCCTGCAAAACTTCATTATGACTCAATACAAGCATTTGACTCTTAACAAATACGAATACACATGTTCATTAAATATTGTGGAGAATCATGATCGGTTTGTTTCTTAAAAAAACATATTTGGGGTTTCCCCTTACACTTATCTTTTGCAAAAATACCTTTAGGTTGAAGTTAAGACTAGGCTAAACAACATAATAAAGTATTTCACATTTTAATTGAGAAACATGATCAACCAACAATAAAAATAAAACATGCATACGGAAGCAGATAACAATCAAACAAATAAAATCACACAAAACATGGGTTGCCTCCCAAGAAGCGCTTTTCTTTATTTACGAGTCTTGTAGCTAGACTCAAAGTTGTGGGTTACTACGTGATTCGGGTGAGTTCCTCATTGAGGACATCTTTGGGATCGAACTTAGGTTTCAACTCTCTATCGGTTTCCTTAGTATGGTATGACCTCTCGAACATCTCTCCATCCGGATCATATAAAGTCATTCTCATGTGCCATGATCCGTCTCCTTCTTTAGGTGGCTTGTCCCACCTCCATTCATACTTATCTCCATCTCTTTTCCATTTATTCAACTCTATATTAATAGGCATTACGCTTAAGAACTCAATCATTTTTCTAAAGACTAAGGGGTCCTCAAAGGGATCTAGCTCCTCATCTCTAGCTATGAGTTGTTCAACCGAATGTGTTCTCTCAACGAAATCCTTTTCTAGATAAAATGGGCATTGAGGTCCTATGAAGTTCCTTTCTATCCAAGGTCCATATCTAGATGGTCTCCTATTCATCTCTACCCAATGCGGTGTTGGTTCATCATCACAATCATAACTATGCTTCTTAACATTATACACCGACCAAGTATCGCCTTCACCTACCGCTATCTTAGATTCCTTGCAATCTATCATGGCACTAGCGGTTGCTAAAAATCCTCTTCCAACTAATAATGGGCATGTAGTGTCACTAACCATGTCTAGGACGTGAAAATCCGCTAATATAGTCAACTTTCCTACGTGAACAACCACATCCTTAATCATCCCAACCGGGTGAGCGATACTCCCATCCGCTAGCCCTATCAATACCTCCGTTTCTTCTAACTTTCCTAGCTTAAGAGTGGTGAATAAGGATAAGGGAATCAAGTTGAGGCTTGACCCTAAATCGGCTAATGTGTCGAAAGCTTCGGATCTTCCTATCTTACAAGGCAAAACAAATATACCCGGGTCATCAAGCTTTTTAGGTAACTTGTTTTGAACGAAAGCGGTCCCATTTTTGCCTAGCTTACACTTCTCATATTTTTCTAGGAGGGCGCTATAGTATGGAGCACGCGCTAAGACATCAATGACGGGGCGTTCAATGTGAAGTTCTTTGAATTCATCGTCAAGGTCTTGCGTAAGAGGTGTTTCAACAATACTTTTGACCGGTTCTATAGTGGGAGTTTTAGTTGATTGGTCCTTTTGGGGAACTTGGTTTTGCTTGAAACACTTGCTCGTTGATTTGACCGAATAATATTGTGGACACAAAGCGGGTGACGAAACGGATGATATGGAATTAACGGTTAGTTTCGGATTCTTGATGGTGTCACTTGGGAGTGCTCCCATTTCTCGGTCATTGAGAACTTTCAACAATGTGTCAATTCTATTGGTCATCTCATTTTGATTTTGTTTGAAATCGGCTTCAAACTTAGCTATGCGGGCTTCTTGAGATGCCATGAACTTTGACATCAATCCTTCAAGATTGTTGGTACTACCATAGTTGTTAGAAGGACTGTTGTTGAAGGTACGGTTGGATGGTGGACCGTTTGATTGGTAACGATTAGGTGGGTTGGATGAATTTGGTTGATTTTGTTTCCACCTAAGGTTTGGGTGATTTTTCCATGAGGGGTTATATGAATCACCGTATGTGTTTGGCTCGGGCTTGAAAGCGTACCACTTATCTCCCGCTTCGTCGGTACGCGTGGATGCGTAGTCCGCAAAAGCTGTTCCGGGGAGTTCCACACAATCACGAGTGTCATGGGGACCACTACATAATTCGCATGAAGAAGTGATTTTGTTCACTTGGCTTGAATGCTTCGGAGCCTCGTAAGATTTCATGAGAAACTTGACTTGGTCCTCAAGTTCCATGATCCTACGGTCGGGAGTGCTTGAATTATTCGAAGGCAAAGATATTGCCTTGACCGTTTTGTTCAAATCACAGGGATCATTCCAACTTTCGTTGTCATAGAGAGCAAGATCTTCTATGAGTTCCCATGATTGTTCCGCACTAAGATCACGTAGCTTACCACCGGCCGATTGGTCAATGGTTCGCCTCGTGGGGATATCGATATGGTCATAAAAAATTTGGACTTGGAGCCACAAATCTATGCCATGATGAGGGACTTTTTGGAGTAAGTCCTTGAAACGAGTCCATGCTTCATAAAGAGATTCATTTTGACGTTGTTGGAACATCAAGATGTCATTCCTAAGTTTAGTAGTTCTCCCCGGTGGGAAAAATTGAGCAAGGAAACGAGTGGTGAGATCATCCCATGTGGTGATGGATCCTGCGGGTAAACGCTCAAGCCATTGACTAGCTTGATCCCGTAGAGAGAATTGGAATAGGCGTAAACGGGTAGTCTCTCTAGTTTCAACACCTAGGTCTATGGAATCTACAATTTTGAGGAAGTCCTTAAGGTGTTGGTTTGGATCTTCGGAACGAAGTCCATGGAATGCACATCCGCTTTGCACCAACCGGATGGTGTCGGATCGCAAGGGGGTCACATTGGCTCCGGTGAGCTCAATGGTGTTTCGGTAGCCTTGGTGGCTAGGTCGGGAATACTCTCCTAAGGTTCGGGGCCTAAGGGGTTCTAATGGTGGGTTTTGTTGTGGTGGGATGATGGGTTCAAAGATGTTACCACCTTCCATGATGTCGGATGGTAAAGAGTTACGAACAAAAGCACGAAGAAATAAGATAGACTAAAGAAGACCTAAAAATAAAAATAAAATCTTACTAGAAAGGAATCTAGCAAGTAGACCTAATAAAAAGAAATCCTAACCTAGACAATAACTATTCCCCGGCAGCGGCGCCAAAAACTTGATGCGTGGGAATCGCACCTTGCTTTACCTCTCGAGGGATCTCGCGAGGCTTACAACCCCCACCAGGCAGTGTACCTGATCGTTGTAGTATAGTATAGTGACAAGTACCGGGGGATTGATCGTTCAGCTTAGGAATAGTGTCGCTAGGATTAGAAAACCTAATTAATAGTTCTAGAGGTGAGAGATGATTATTTTTGTATTTTTATATTTTTATGAAAGCAATTAAAATCTCGGGTTTTGAAGGAGTGGGCGGAATTAGTTGCTAATCAACTAACCCAAAAACTACTTTATAACTAATTAACTAATGAAAATGAAATTAAACTAATATTAAACTAAGGTTGTGAGCAGTGGTTGGAGAAATTGTGTTTACTTAGACTTCACTACTCCCTAGATATCTTTTACATGTTAATTACTTGTTACACTTGTATGAATGACGGGTTGTATTCCTTAATACCATTCGTGGAGTGGCATACATAACTCCCCAACTCTATGAGCTCTTATCTCCTCCTACACCATGACCCAGCACAACTATAGGGATTGTAAACAGTGGCTCATGCATTAAATACAACCAATAAAGACCTAGTACGCCTCGGTTCATGTTTCTTAAGACGTTCAAGCATGTTACCATTTGGAGATCTGCCAGTTTTCTTAAGCCTAACATATAATATCATTCATTCAAAACAAGAATAGACAAGTAATCAACACATAATCAACATCTAGGTTTCATTAGATCTAAGCAAACACAAAGGAAATTTAGCCTAGCATAGTAGAATTAAGATAAGAACAAAAGATAGACAACCAACACATAGACATATTGATTGAATTAAGAGTATACTTATCTCAATTACAATGCAAGGTCTCAAGGGTTTGGAACCCTTGAAAAACCTGTAAAAGAGGCACCAAAATCGTCTTTAGGGTTTCACCAAAACTTCTCTCCCTTTTTAATGAAAAAACTAGAAAACTATATATAGGAAAATCGTCCTGACGGCGTCAAGAGTAAAATCTGACGCCGTCAACTCGCCGCCATACACTTCCTCGGACGCCCTAGATAAAATCGTGACGGCCTATGTGACGCCGTCACCACCCACGGTAAATTATTCTTGGCCATTTTGACGCCGTCATAACTCCATCTGACGCCGTCACCAGCTACGGTAATTTATTCTTCATGTCTGACGCCGTCAAGAGCAAACCCTTGACGCCGTCACCTTGTATTTCCAGCTTGGATTTTTGGTACTTTGTCGTTTTCTTCACTTTATGCTCCAAAAACGTCCAAAATAGCCTCTTTTCCAGAATTCGCTCTCCAAACACCTAAAATCACAAAAGGAACGATTTAGGGCAATATTTGATCAAATAAATTCGGATTCGGGCTTAAATGACCCCCTAAAAACGGATCATTTTTCGCCTCATCATGTATACTACATTATTATTACTGATCCAATAAAATAACTATCTGTAGAAAGGGGAGTGTGAAATTCTTTTATGGTAAAAAAATCCATTTATTTAAATTATTTTGCAAGAACAAGAAGAAAACAAAGAAAATAGCGGATTCGTTGAATTTCAAGTTAGACCACATATATTCCATGTTGTTGGTAATGGACATAAGACATCTATATGGTATGATTGGTGGACTGAAAGTGGCCCTTTATGTAATGTTATTAGCAGAAGTAGGATTTATGCAGCTGGTTTTACTGATAGTATGAAAGTGGCTGATATGATAACAAATGGCAATTGGAATTAGCCAGATGAGGTGGAATGACATAATCTTGTATGGTTCTCTCAAGGTATTCCAAGTCACATGTTTATAGTCTGGATGGCAATTCAGGAAAGGCTCCAAACACAGGACAAAGTCATGATATGGAATAATGATACTAGTATGAGGTGCCCATTGTGTAGAACATGCCATGATACCCATAGTTATCTATTTTTTCAATGTCAGTTCTCTCAAAAAGTGTGGAATGGGGTAAATATGGACAATTCAGCAGCCATGCTTCCTGTTGAATGGAAAGATGTAGTCTTAATGATGGCAAGAACTTACACCAACAACTCAATTTCTAGTGTGGAAGGAAGGATTGTGTTTTGTGCTATGGTATACCACATATGGCAGGAAAGAAACAAGAAAATTTTTACTCAAGAAAGAAGATCTGAAAAAGTTTTGGTGAATATATTATTGATACAATCAAGCTGAGGCTCATGGGTCTTTGAGTGCATAAGACAGTCAATGTGATCAAGGTGTTTAAGAAATGGAATGTGCAACCATCTTATGTGAACAAGCTGATCTGTTGTCAATGATGATGCTATTTGGTCTGGTGAGTTTATGTTACCTGATCTTATGAATGGTGTTTAGCTGGGATTGATTTTATTTCTACTGAGCAATTAGCAAAGAAGGGCGGAATTAGGATTGGTTTCAAACAGATGGCTTTGTAACTTGACAGAGAAAGTTAATAGGTAATGGTCTTCCAAATTCTATAATGGGTGGGTCAAGGGACAACTCTTATATGGGTTTGATGTGACTGCTGCCTATCTAATTAGTTGTAACAACCGTGATTTAAGCAGGTTAGTTAGACTTTTAGCCTTGAGTTAATCTAACTTTGTTTGGTGTGGTTTGAGTAGTTATATGTGTGTTATAGTGTGATTAGTATTTGGGTTAGCACTAAATCCCTTTGCGTTGTGGTTGTTATTGTGATTTTTGATGATGTTGATTTTGGAAAAGTTCATTTTGATCACCCATGTGGTGTAGAAATGGCTTGTGTATATTTGGCGTTTTGAGGTTTTGTGTAACGAATCTTTGTTCAAGTTATTGAGCGTTAGTAAGTTACAGGAATGTTGTTTTTGTGAAGAAATTTTTATGGAGTGTGTGAAAATCTATTTTTGGAAACTTTATTTTGAAAATGAATATTTTCTGGTTTGTCGTAAAATTAAGGTTTATCGCGAAAGACGTTAGGTTTTGTTATGGGAATACATAAAATATGAAAAGTATGAGGTTTTGAGTGTAATAAATAAATTTAATAAAAAAATAAAAATATATATATAAATAAAGGGGCGGCCGAATATTAGGATAAGGGAGAAAAAGGAAACCAAATTTGATACCAAATACAACTCTAAGCCTTAAGGGTTATCCAATATAATTATAAATACAAAATCAAAACCACCTTACCCCTTTTTCCTGCAATTAAAGTCGACACAAGGGAGAAACAAGAAGAAAAAAATTAGGGTTTCATAGTTGGCTAGCAATAATCAAGAATCAAGGTAAAATCTTTAACCCTTACGTGTAATTAATTAATTATTGTTATGATTCATGTAATATTTAATATGATGGAATCTAGGGTTTATATAGATGTCAATAATATGGTTAGGATGATTAGATGTCAATAATATGGTTAATGGTTAAGGGAATTGAGTGTTAAACGCGTTAGATTATGTGTTAGGGTTTGGACAGAAAACTATAGCTGTAAAGATGTGAGTGTAAATAACATATGGTGAAGCGTTAGGTCACGAATTTTAGGTCTAAATTGAAGTATAATGAAAGAGCTTTCCAAAAAGTCCAGCCACGATTGATTTTAAGGTCGGGAAGTCGGTCTTTTGATTTTTCTTTGTTAAGGTGTCAAAGCTGTCAAACCGGGACAGATTTTGGGTAAAAGTTTGAGGGTGTTTTGTGGTAGTAAAGGTGGTATTTTGACTAGGCCTTCTGGAATAGTTAAGTATTAGGTTATATTAGACTATCAAGAATAGGATTCGCGATAAAAACTTGTGGAAGTATTTTATGTAAATCAAAACTTTTTGGTGTGCGTTCAGATCCGAATTTGAGTAGTTGACAAGTTTGATTTTCTTTTGAGTATTTGTGTGTGTTATTGGTCCATGGCCTTCTGGGATTAGCTTCTATGCTTATGAGAGACCATGGTGAATTTCTTGTGTGAGTTGTTGAGCTTTATTTGTCGTGATTTTATATGGGCGAATGTACCCAAAAATTCTGCGTTTTCTGATTTTAAGAGTGCAAGGGATTTAGTGATTATTAAGTTATGGTAGTGATTAGTATGGTGTCTAGGAGATCCATAGTGGGTCATATGAGTCTTAGACATCCATCATATGTGTATTACATGGGTTGTAGCTTTTAGCTTGACCTTGTGTAATGTGGATTATTTTTGTGTGCTATAGATTGTGAGTTGTTTTTGTGGAAGCTGCGGAGTTTAAGGTGAGTTCATAGTCCCATACTTTTTACTTTGTTTTAAACTTGGGATGGGAATGATGCTTGTCTTAAATGATTTGAATTACTGTGATTATTTGTATGTGTGTTAAGAGCTTGGACTTATAATGTTATCGTATGTATGCTATATGTGAATGATATTGTTATGTTGTGTGATTGTTGTGTGGTCACCCTGTTGCTCGTGCATACGACCTAATTGGCGAGTAGCATCCCTACTCACTTTTATGCTGTGTGGTCCGATCGGAGGGTATTAATTTACCCATTTTATTTGGAGCGGGGGTCACGTTCCGGCCCGGTATGTTGTGAATTTGGATCGGTGGGCACGTTCCGCCCGATGGTTGCCTTATGTGTGATGTTGCCTTGTGAATGCATGTAGCTTATATGATAACTATAATTATTTGTCCAGCTATATTTTATAATCACAGTGATTTTGGTTGCCTAGTGTGTTGAGTCTTAAACCTATGAATCTCACCAACGTTATATTGACATTTTAAGCATCATTTTCAGGTGAGCATTCAAAGGCCAAAGTTGAGGGCAGCAATTAGGCGAGACTTAGTTGCATATGGAGACCTTACTTATGTTTTGGGATTTGACTTTATTTGGATTTGGTTTTGATACATTTATGTTTTCTGTTTGGTACTTTCATATCTATTGAAGATACCTTTTGGATTTTGTTTTGGTTATTTATCTTGGGGTATTGTTACAACAATGTGTGTTGGTACATTGCTCTATTTATGTGCATGTAGTTGTTCTCTATGTTGACACTAGGTGTTGTGATGATATCCATGAAGTTACACCCGCGCGTTTTCGCCGTGGCGGGGTGTGACAGATTGGTATCAGAGCCTTGGTTATAGAGAATTCGGTGGTTTAACCTAGACTATAGCTTAGGAGTCCCTCATATAGTTGCATTTAGGACCTATGTGTAAGTATAATATCTTTACATGGCTATTTTCCTAAATTATGAGTTATTTTACCGAGTTTTTGAACGTCTATCGAACCATGTACTTAACATCGTGTGTGTGTCATTTATAGAATGGCACCTCCTGCGCGAAAGACGCTTCGTTGGACCACAGTAGTCGCTAAGGGACGTAAGAGAGTTGGGAAGATGAAGAGAACCAACAGGAGGATATTGGTCCCCGCTAGCATGGTACCATGTGTGATTGAAGAGAAGCTGACACTCGAGAATGTGAATGGGGAAATGGTGGAGAGATATGAGACAAAGGTAGCTGATAAGGAAGGTTTCACCACTAAGTACCTGTGCAGGTGTCCTCAGTTTCTAGAAGATGATGGGGTAGTTTGGGCTAGACCCCGAGGATTGTATGATTTTGTGGATAGGATAGATGAAGAGTTAAGAAATCGTGAAGATGATTTTGCAAGACATCCGCTACCACAGAATCATGGAAATAAGAATGGATGGGCGAGCGAGGAAGAGGAAGTGGATTCGGACTTGGAGTCCACTGCGCGTACACCGTTTTAGGTCTTAGATAGGACTCGAACTGCGTACGACTTGTTTTCAATGTTATGTTTTTAATGTTTTATGGTTTTGTTGAGTTGTTTTGACGCTGATTGTATGTTGGAATGTGAATTCCTTCGGATTTTTGGGATTTATCCCGTGTTTTAATGAGAAGCCTTGGGCGAGTTTGAATATTTTGGTGTGTATATTATGTGTATTATGGGAGTATATTTTGGTTAGTATTGATTGCGTACTATTTGTTATAAGATGATACTATTGTTAGGTGTGGCTTTGGAAGTAAGTACACATGTGGAAGGATACATCTAAAATTGTGGGTGGCCAACACAATTATAAATGTATCACGACATATGTGGACTTATAGCCAATGTTACATTGAATCAATGGTGATATGCTTATGTGTGGTAGAGTGAGTTTATTTGGTTATATGATTGAGAGTGTCTCGTGTGATGGGAGGTAGATGATTGAGTATGATTGTGGAATCTTGTGAATGGTCTCTAATGGTTCTATTGTCTGGCGTGTTTGGGAAATGGCGCCAAGGAAATCGAGAAGACCTATCACTAAGTCACCTATTAGTGGAGCTTACCGGACACCGAAGAAGTCCAAGAAGTCGACACCTATTATTGGGGATACCAACCCTATCTTTCAGCAAATGATCAATCAGCAGCTAGAAGCTTTAATGCCTTAATTTGTGACGCAATTGAGTGAGCAGTTAGGCAGTGGAGCTCATCCTGATGGTGCTGGAAGTGGAGGAGGCAGAAATAATGGGTGTACTTACAAGGAGTTCATGGCCTGTAAGCCTAAGGAATTTGATGAAAAGGGTGGTGCAATTGCACTCACTCGATAGATAGAGAAAATGGAGTCTGTGATGGATATAAGTGGATGTAGTGAGGGCCAGAAAGTTAAGTATGTGGTTAGTTCTTTGGTTAACAAAGCGTTGACCTGGTGGAACACGCAACTTCAGGCTAGGGGACGAGTTACGGCTTTGGGTATGACTTGGGAGGACTTCAAAGCCTTAATGGTGGAGGAGTTTTGCCCAGTCAATGAGATGCAGAAATTGGAAGAAGAGTTGTGGAATCATACTATGGTTGGAGCTAGTCATATGGGGTACACTGATAGGTTTCATGAGTTAGCTATGATGGTTCCTCATCTAGTAACTCCTGAATCGAAGCGTATTGAGAGGTATATCCGTGGATTGGTTCCACAGATTCGCTCGATGGTTAGGGCGACTGAGCCGAAAACGCTTCTAAGTGCTATTCAAAAGGCTGGGGCACTGACGGATGAAGCGGTTAGGAGTGGAACACTAGCAAAGTCGGGAGAGAAGAAGCGAGATGAGGGTGATGCTACTAAGACAACTGGTTTTAGTGGTAACAATAAGAAAGCAAGAAAAGGGAAGGGGTTCGTAGCAACGGATCCTATGATGGCAGCAGGTTATGTGGGAACAGTTTCTATGGCTATGACTGGTAATAATGAGAAGAGGGGATATATGGGTAATGCCCCTAGATGTGTTTCAGGTGTGGCAAACCTGGACACTTTGCTAGGGACTACCGTGTGGTGATTACTCAAGCGACTCCAATCAAACCGGTTGGCGCAGGGGTTAATCGCAGGGCATGCTATGCGTGTGGTAGTACTGATCATCTACGAAACGGGTGTCCCAAACTTGTTGGAATGTTTGGACGGCCTGGGAATCAGCTGGCTATTGAAGGAGGACAAGGACAAGGGTTTAATAGAAATGCAGCTAAGGGAAAGGCATTTACGATGAATGCAAGCAAGGCGTGCCAAGACCCGAACGTTGTTACTGGTACGTTCTCTCTCAATGGTCATTATGCTACTACGTTATTTGATACGGGTGCAGATTATTGTTTTGCTACTACTGAATTTGCTAGAATATTGGGTGTTGAGTTTAGTGAACTTAGACCTAGTATTTTGATTGAAATAGCTAGTGGTATCAAAATAGAAGTTGATAAGGTTATTCGTGAGTGTGTTATCGTGTTAGAGGGTGTTGCGTTTAAGATTGACTTAATACCCTTAGGACATGGTAGCTTTGATGTGGTAATAGGGATGGATTGGTTGGCTAGGCATAAAGCTGAAGTAATATGCCATGAAAAGGTGGTTCGAATTCCATTAGAGGGTGGTGGTGTGCTACGAGTACAAGGAGAAAGCATGGAGAAGAATTTGAAATCCCTTATGAGTGCGAAGTCTAGGGAACTCAAAGTGGGGGATATTCCAGTAGTGTGTGAGTTTTTCGGGCGTTTTTCCTGAGGATTTGTCCGGATTACCGCTGATACGACAGGTGGAGTTTCGTATTGAGTTAATTCCTGGAGCGACGCCGGTAGCGAAAGCTCCTTATCGATTGGCACCTACGGAGATGCAGGAGTTGGCTGCACAGTTGAAAGAACTTCAAGATAAGGGGTTTATTCGACCTAGTCATTCTCCGTGAGGAGCACCTGTTTTGTTCGTTAAGAAGAAAGATGGTTCGTTTAGAATGTGTATTGATTACCGAGAGTTGAATAAGTTGACGGTGAAGAATCGGTATCCTCTACCTAGAATTGATGATCTTTTCGATCAGTTGCAGGGTGCTAGATTTTTCTCAAAGATAGATCTGCGATCTGGTTATCATCAGTTGAGAGTGCATGAGGAGGATATTCCCAAGATAGCTTTTAGAACTCGTTATGGACACTTTGAGTTTACGGTTATGCCATTTGGGTTGACTAATGCACCAGCGGTATTCATGGATTTGATGAATCGTATGTGTAGGCCCTATTTGGATAAATTCGTAATTGTGTTTATTGACGACATATTGATTTACTCCAAGTCGAAAGAAGAGCATGGGGAACACCTGAGGTTAATACTTGGCTTGTTGGAGAATGAGAGATTGTATGCTAAGTTCTCTAAATGTAAATTTTGGCTGCAAGAGGTGCAATTTCTTGGTCATATAGTGAATAGTGAAGGTATACATGTAGATCCTAGCAAGATAGTGTAACAATTCGCAATTTCAGGTTAATTACTATTCCCGAAAAATTTCACTATTCACTTTTACTATTCATTTTTCCCAAAATTTTCCCGAAATTTGATTTTTGTTTCTTGGCCTCGAGTGATAAATCATTTCCATGGCAAATTAAAAGTTTGACACTCGTCAGATCATTTTCGTGAAAGTTAATAAGGAATTACACGTTTTAGGGTAAAACGTCATTCAAAAATTCTATGCACAACGAAACTCGACCGCGTTAAGTGACCCCGCATCAGAAAAATGTTTGACACACTCATGATTTATTTGAGAATTAATCATGACTGAGAAAAACATGACCAAAATAAGCCTCGGCCGTGAAAAACTGGAATTTTCAGTTTTTTTAGCGTTTTTACTCAGCCGTAACCTTAGCCTATACTTGAACCGCGTTTCTAAGACAATTTGAGTTTTCAACTTTTTGGAATAAGTCAACATATTTTTCCCTCCTCCTTTGACCAAAAATCATTCCTTGATTTTATAAGTCATTCATTGATTTTTAGGCTTACGGTTTTATGTCTAAAAGACATTTAATACCAACCGACACTAGACTGAGCCCAGTCTAGACATTATAAGTCTTTTTAAATCATTTATATCCTATTAGAAAAGTAACATTTTACTTTTCTCAATTTTACGCAATATTTGTACATTTTACGTATTACGCGTTTTAGACCCGTGTTTCCAGTTTTAGCAGGGTTTTAGCACCCCAATGGAACCTACCACTCATTTTATATTTTATTATGGAGTATTTTGACAAGTTTAACCATTCTTCCAAGTTTCGTATTTTTACGATACCCGGTTTTACGTTTCGTGGCTTAACCATTTACGGTTAGCATTTTACGGAGTCAAAACTAACTCAATAACTTGGATAATATCATCTAAAATCCAACTCTTGCTCCCCAAGCCTCATGAACCGACTTAGGGGGGGGGGATTCAGCCCATAGGTGGATTAATCTCATGCATTTAGCCTTAGATTGGTTACAAGTGTAGAACTTGGCCTCCAAGGGTTGACAAGTCAACATTTCTAACCTCCTCCAAGCCATATAAGTACCCCTCCCCCTCCCCCTCCCCCTCCCCTTTGCCGTGGGATATCACACACACAAACACCTTACTCTTAGCAAATTCTCTTCCAAGTTTCATGCAAGATTCAAGAGCTATAACAACACATAAACACTAGTTTGGTTTTGATTCATCAAACTACTTCCAAACCCTAGAAACTTTGGTGATTTCTCTTGAGTTTGAATCTACTCAAGTCACCTCAACTTTCATCATCTCTCTTTCAAGAATACAAGTGTAGAAAGATTGCTTGAAGTGAAGTAGGGTGAAGCTTAAGTCTATCAAAATCCTTTTCCTTACATGCTACTTACCTTTCTTTGTAGAAAGCCAAAGTTGTAAGCCAACTCTAATACACTTCCTTGCTTAAATATCATATTTATGCTATTTACATATCATTCATGCTATATATTGTCTTGTTTTCATGTCCATGATGTATAAAAATGAGTAAAACAAGTTATTATAAATGATTGTTAAGATAAGTCATTTAAACAAGTAAACTAGTGACTTTCTTGGTGAAATCTGATCAAAATGGTAAAATTATGATATTGGATCATTACATATTGTAGTAGAGGACCTAACAAGGAAAACATAGCAATTTGAACCACCTAAAACGAGTACACGAGTCAAAAGTTATGACCATTTTAAGTTACCAAAACTTTGCGGCAAAACTGCCTAAATAGTTTCTGTGACAGAACCTTAAACACGCAAAAAGAGGCTCTTCTGCTCCATTTCATGAAAAAGTTAAAACACGAAAGTTGTCCGGAATCACATTTTCTTCAAAAACTCAGGGCACGTCTCCAGAAAACAATTAACGAATGAGATTTTCTCAGTTTCTTAACCGCTATTTACATATATATAAGTCACTATATAATGGTTATGTTTTAATAAGACCAAGAGGTCTTATGACCTAGAATCAAGACCACAACCATGGCTAGAGCCAAGGTTGAGTCTCAAGACCATGGAACAATGACCAAAGGTCATGGCGAAAACATGAGTTAAGACCATATATACATACCAAGGCGAAAACATGTGCTAACGACCATATACACTTACCAAGGCAAATACATGAACTAGAGAGTTAGCGATAACTTAAACATACAACTTGGATCTACTTAATCTAAAGAACCATGAGATATTACAAGAAATTGTCATACAAGTTATAAGAAACTCACCCTAATTACAATCTTCATGTAATCATAAACTTTCCTAAGTTTATTCAAATATTGGACATGTAACTTTTCGGATCAAAACTTATATATATATATATATATATATATATATATATACTTTATCAACTACTACAATAGTAGGGAGCCTCATGTGAGGAGTTCATTATGTAAGCCGTCGAGATGAGTTGTGGATTTACGAATTAAAGTGTCATGGCTCCTCGAACGTTTACTACATGAGTTCTGAATTATGTCGGCCCGAACGGTAGTAAACGATATATAAACTATACATGTTTCATGAATCATTTCTTTTCAAAGACTTACACTATACATCATACCACATCATGGACTAAATGCAAGATATATATATATATATATATATATATATATATATATATATATATATATATATATATATATATATATATATATATATATATATATATATATATATATATATATATATATATATAGGCAATTTTTCATATTCTTTACTCCAATCCTAAGTCGCAACATCCTATTCTAGGTTGCTCGTAGAAACCTTCGCGATTCGACCATCATATTCACTACTTGCTACTTAACTTAAGGTGAGTTCATAGCCCCACTTTACATTACTTCAATGTTTTACAAACCCTTGGGGGAAATACATGCTACTTTTAAACTGAACACAATGCTTTGAAATTGTATGCTTGCCTGATTCTTTTATTATCACTAAGTATCAGCCTTGCTAAACCGAGATCCCTTATTATGAACCATTTAATCACTAGCAATAGTGAGCGCGAATATTGTGAATAGGCCTATTGGGATTGACGAATCCCATTTGTATTGACTAAGTTCATACAAATACATTAATATTTGAGACATGGGTATGACAACAAAGTACCTACCGGGATAAATCTGCCGATCGATATTGGTACACGTTAACGTTTTGGTGTCATAAGCTTAGTGAATTAATAACCGTTCCGGGCGTATAACAACGTAGCCTACCTGTTTTGTTTTCCAACCATTGGTGTGAGCCTATAACTCACACTACCAACATATTGTGTTCAAACATTAAACAAACTCTATGAATATCACTCAACCTTTGTGTTGACCTCTCAAGTATGTATTTCAGGTTCATGACGATCAAGGATGGCACGGAAGGGCACGGATACTCAAGAGGGCTATAAATTTTATTATCATTCAAAAACTCATTTAAATGTAAACTGTAAACATGGAACCATTTGGGACTCATTTTGTAATCTCTGATATTTATACAATTTGAATGATAAATCTTTTAAAACGACTCAATTGGAGTTCGTTTTCTATTATTGTGACTATTGTGCCGTCGAGTAACACCCAGTTTGAATTCCGCTGCATCCATGAATTGGGGGTGTTACAGATAGAAGCGGTCAAGAATTGGAAGGCTCCTACGACACCTTCTGAGATACACTCTTTCTTAGGACTGGCAGGATACTACAGGAGATTTATAGCAAAATTTTCAAAGATTGCTAAGCCTCTCACTATGTTGACTCAGAAAAATAAAAAGTATGAGTGGGGAGATGAGCAAGAAGCGGCTTTTCAGACACTAAAGGATAGTTTGTGTAATGCACCTATTCTGACGTTACCTGACGGGCCAGATGATTTTGTGGTATATTGTGATGCGTCGAATCAAGGTTTTGGATGTGTGTTAATGCAAAGGGGGAAGGTGATAGCTTATGCATCATGACAACTCAAGGTTCATGAGAAGAATTATACCACTCACGACCTAGAGCTGGGTGCGGTAGTATTTGCTCTCAAGAATTGGAGACATTATTTGTATGGTACGAAGAGTACGGTCTATACCGACCATAAGAGTCTTCAGCATATTTTTAATTAGAAAGAGTTGAATATGCGTCAAAGAAGATGGATGGAGTTGTTAAGTGATTATGACTGCGATATTTGTTATCATCCTGGAAAAGCGAATGTGGTGGCCGATGCTTTGAGTAGAAAAGAAAGAATTAAGCCAAGACGTGTGCGAGCTATGAGCATAACATTGCAGTCAGGAATTAAGAGTAAGATATTGGCAGCACAAGAGGAGGCTCTCAAGGATGAGAACCTTGTGGCTGAAATGTTGCGTGGTTTAGATCAACAGATGGAAAGGAAGGAAGATGGTAGACTATATTTCTTAGATCGAATATGGGTTCCACTAGTGGGAGATGTGAGAAAGGTGATCATGGATGAGGCTCATAAGACGAGATACTCGATTCATCCAGGGTCTGATAAGATGTACTATGATCTTAGAGATGCTTATTGGTGGCCGGGAATGAAGAGGGAGATAGCTGAGTATGTTAGTTGATGTTTAACTTGTTTGAAGGTTAAGGCTGAACATCAGAAACCCTCTGGATTGTTGCAGCAGCCTCCAATTCCTGAATGGAAGTGGGATAATATAACTATGGATTTCATTACTAAATTGCCTCGCACAAGTAATAGACATGGCACGATATGGGTCATTGTGGACAGATTGACGAAGTCTGCACATTTTCTGGCCATTCGTGAGGATTACAAGATGGAGAAGTTGGCAAAGATCTATATTAATGAGATTGTGGCAAGGCATGGTGTGCCTGTGTCTATCATTTCAGATCGGGATAGTAGGTTCACTTCGCGGTTCTGGCAGTCGTTGCAAAAGGCTTTGAATACACGGTTGGATATGAGTACTGCTTATCATCCACATACCGATGGGCAAAGTGAGCGAACGATTCAGACATTGGAGGATTTGCTTCGTGCTTGTGCTATTGATTTTGGAGGAAGCTAGGATACTCATTTTCCTTTGGCTGAGTTTTCTTATAATAACAGCTATCATTCAAGCATTAGATGTGCACCATTTGAGATGTTGTACGGAAGAAAGTGTAG
This sequence comes from Artemisia argyi, assembly GCA_030686995.1. Classification (NCBI taxonomy): domain Eukaryota; kingdom Viridiplantae; phylum Streptophyta; class Magnoliopsida; order Asterales; family Asteraceae; genus Artemisia; species Artemisia argyi. Next base: position 190,099,160 of record CM060678.1, on the reverse strand, counting down.
ATCATCGGTGTTATGGGCAGAGGTTGGGATGAGTCAGTTAATTGGACCTGAATTGGTAAAAGAGACTACAGATATGGTCTTTCGGAGTAAAGAAAGACTTAAGGCTGCGAGAGATCGTCAAAAGAGTTATGCGGATAATCGCCGCAAACCCTTGGAGTTTAGTGTTGGGGATTTTGTGATGTTGAAGGTGTCACCATGGAAGGGTGTTGTGCGTTTCGGTAAGAAAGGCAAGTTAGCACCTAGATATGTTGGGCCATTTGAGATTACGGAGAGGATTGGACTTGTGGCATATCGTTTGAGATTGCCTGATGAATTAAGTGGTGTGCATGATACGTTTCACGTGTCTAATTTGAAGAAGTGTTTGGAGGATGCTAGTTTGCATGTGCCACTAGATGAGATTAAGGTTGATAGAACACTTCACTTTGTGGAGGAACCTGTTGAGATTATGGACCGAGAAGTTAAGAGTATGAAGCATAGTAAGATTGCATTGGTAAAGGTACGATGGAATTCCAAACGTGGTCCTGAGTTTACTTGGGAGCGTGAGGATCAAATGAGAGCTAAGTATCCTAAGTTGTTTGCTGAAAAGTCTGATGATACGAGCTGTTAAATCTCGGGACGAGCTTTCCCTAAGTGGGGGATGATGGTAGCTTTGATGTGGTAATCGTTACCAACCAAACGGTCCACCCTCTAACCGTACTTTCAACAACAATCCTTCCAATAACTATGGTAGTACCAATAATCTTGAAGGATTGATGTCCAAGTTTATGGCATCTCAAGAAGCTCGCATATCTAAGTCTGAAGCCGATTTCAAACAAAAGCAAAGCGAGATGACCACTAAAATCGACATATTGTTGAAAGTTCTCAATGACCGAGAAATGGGAGCACTCCCAAGCGACACGGTCAAGAACCCGAAACTAAACGTTAATGCCATATCATCGGTTTCGTCACCTACTTCTTGTCCACAATACTATTCGGTCAAAGCAATGAGCACGTGTTTCAAGCAAACCCAAATTCATCAAAAGGACCAATTGAATAAAACATCCAACATTAAACCGGTCAATAACATAGTTGAAACACCTCCTACACAAGACCTTGACGATGAATTCAAGGAGCTCCACCTTGAACGCCCCATCATTGATGTCTTAGCCCGTGCCCCCTACTATAGTGCCCTCCTAGAAAAATATGAGAAAGTTAAATTGGGTAAAAATGGGGCTGCCTTCGTTCAAAACAAGTTGCCTAAGAAACTTGATGATCCGGGTATATTTGTTTTGTCTTGTAAGATAGGAAAATCCGAAGCTTTCGACACACTAGCCGACTTAGGATCAAGCCTCAACTTGATTCCCTTATCTCTTTTCACCTCTAGACCTAGTTTAGTAGGCTTTTCTAATCCTAGCTACACTATTCCTCAGTTGAACGATCAATCCCCCGGTACTTGTCACTATACTATACTACAACGATCAGGTACACTGCCTGGTGGAGGTTGTAAGCTTCTCAAGATCCCTTGAGAGGTAAAACCTGTTGCGAGGGCGCAATTCCCACGTATCAGTTAACATGGCAATAACTTGGTCCATGGTATCTTAACTTGGCAATAACTCGATCCATGTCATAATAACATGGGTTTGTGGGCAAGACACCCAATGCTCTAATGGCCAAACATTGGTTTTACTTTTTGAAACATGTTGAAAATCATAATTAAGTGTTCCGGTTTTGTTGGAGTACTAAAGTAATACTACATCCGTCTCAAAATATAAGTTCAGTTTGACTTTTTGAATCAAATTTTGACCTTGAATATTTTTTTTGTATTATATAATATAATACTTGATGTAAAATATATAAAGGGATTGTGTTTTCATTATATTTTTATTTGTTACTAGAACGGTACCCGCGCAATGTGGCGGCGGGTATCTGTGACTATATTTTGCGTTATTAGGTTATTGGTTACACATTTAATTGTTTTTATGCTTTATAATGATGGTTAAGCCAAATAATTTTAGTTTGAGCAACAAACATGTTTCCTAACAAACTTTCTAACCAACCTACTTTTTAACAAATTAATTTTGAAATTTTTACATAATAAGCAAGTAAAAGTCTGAATTTTAAGTTTTTATAATTATAAAATAGTCTCAAACGCATTATATAGTAGTTGAATATATAATTTTCATATTTTGGTAAGGAGGGAGTAATAAAAAGACCGGAATTAATTTAAAATAAGAATATTCACGAATCAGTATCATCGTCATCATCGAGTGAGTGATAAAAACAAGAAGAGAGTCGTAGCTAGCCATGAAGAACATTTATTATTATCTAGCTTCTTCAGTAATTGTTGTTGTTTCACTTGTACTCTCACTTCAGATCAACACCAATTACAGTTAGTTAACCATCATTTCATTTCAATGTTTTATTTCATTACATATTATCACTTCATTAAGCTAAACATTTTTTTTTTCTCAGATGTATCAACTGGTGCTGATTTACTAGTAGCAAATGGAACCATATACACTAGCAACCTTAATGATGATGACCCGTCACTTTTGTTTGCTGACTCTATGGCTATTCGTGATGGTCGAATTCTTCGCATTGGCAATTATTCATTTGTCAAGGTATGTTTTATTTAATCATCAGCTATTACAAAACAGGCTTCGTGAGATAGATAGGGTGCGTTTAGTTGAAAGAAAACATTTGTTTTCTATAAAATGATTTGTACAGAATAAGGAAATTAGAGAGTTCAAAACATGCATTTCCCAACATCACAAGTGAAACTACAAAACACACGGTTTTTTTTTTTTTTTTTTTTTTTTTTTTTTTTTTTTTTTTTTTTTTTTGTGTGTGTGTGTGTGTTTTTTTTCTTTGTTTCATTTGTAACCCCTACTTTTTTTCAAAATAGAAATCAGTGTCACATGAACACGTTTTAGTCCCCTTTTTTTTTTTTTTTTTTTAACAAAACTGAAAATAGCGTGTTTAGATAGAGTTATATTTTTCCTTTTTAAAAAGATTACCTCAGATTGTGACGGTGGAAGGCGATGGCGAGGATGGAAGGTGGGGATGTTAGCAATTTGGTGATTAGTGTTAAATGAGATACTTAAATGATAGATTAGTAAATCCGTCTTTTTTTGTTAGAGAGAGAATAGTGAAGAAAAGTAGATTGGTGTTTTCATTTTTCTAGTTAAAATTTTGAAAGTGAAAATTTCATTTTTTTTTTTAAATTGCTGGAAAAAAATGTGACTAATTGGGTTTTTAGTTTTTTTCTTTTCAATTGAAAATTTTCCTGGAAAAATGAGATGTTTTTCACCGACTAAACATACACTACAGTTTTTTCTTTTTTTTTTTTTTTTTTTTTTTTTTTCCTCCCGGTAAACGCACCCATAAGGTCATGTCTGGAAAGTTGCTACTATTTACATGTACCACTTTGGTTTCCAAAGCTGATTATTTTACACGTATTTTCTGCTTTTTGCATCAGCACTTTTTGAGATTGTTTATTAAAACTGCTCCCTCATCCAATGATTATTATACTTTTTGCATCAGCACTTTTAGAGAAAGCTATGATTATTTCTTGGTGATAAATAGTACAGTATATGTTTAACCATTCAAAAAAAAAAAAAATGCTGTTTCATATTTCAAGGGTATTATCAGCACTTTTAAATTCAGAGTTTGGAAGGTGCTTATTCCAAAACTGTTTATCTGATTATTACAAAAGGCGCACATAAGTAATGTTAATACACAAACCTAAATAAACGCACACTAGTCATGTAATCACTTTTAGAATGCAATACCAAACCTCCTCTTAGTCTGATGTTAGAACTGCAAATGACCTATTGAGATGTAAATACAGCTGACATGAATTATGACTAGCATAACGGGATAACTCACCACTCCTCGATGAGCCTTGTATAATGAAAATAAAATGATCGATATGAATGTAATCTATATGTGAATGCAGGAAGTGTCAGGACATGGAACTAAAGAGTTAAATCTCGAGGGAAAAGTTGTTGTTCCTGGATTTATTGATTCCCACGTCCACTTGCTTGTTGGAGGACTTCAGGTTCTGCAGTTCATCACCTTCTTTATATAACAATTATTTATTCAATTGCACTTCAAGTTATGCTGATTAACTGAGCTAACAAGTGAAAACAGATAGCACGAGTGCAACTGCGAGGTGTGAACACAAAAAATGCCTTCATTAAAAAGATTACAGAGGGAGTGAAAAGTAAGTGTTCTAATCACGATACTACGCAATACCCTTTGTTCATTACAGATATATTGGATGTTGTTAAAGCCGTTATTTTAATAATCTTTGTAGACATGAAAGAAGGGTCTTGGTTGTTGGGTGGCGGATGGAATAATGATCTTTGGGGAGGAGAGCTACCATCAGCCTCTTGGATTGATGAAGTTACACCTCATCATCCTGTACGAAACACCACACGATCTATATTATATTAAATTTGAAACTTAATTCGGCACAAGTCTATATGATCTTTGACCCCGTCATATCAGGTATGGCTTTCAAGAATGGACGGTCACATGGGATTGGCTAACTCTCTGGCCTTAAAAATAGCTGGTGTTTCCAACAGTATGCAAGATCCAGTTGGTGGGACCATTAGCAGAAATGCAGATGGAGGTAATTATTAGTGATATCTGTTTGTATATGTAAACGACGGGTTCAGCTAGCACACTAATGTATTTGGTGTCTGATAATGCAGAAGCTACTGGTCTGATGATTGATTCTGCAATGAAGGTTATCATTTCCTGCATTCCCGAGGTCTCAGTAGAAGAAAGAAGGCAAGCCTTGGAAAGAGCTAGTAGGTATGCATTGACGAAGGGTGTCACGACAGTTGTTGATGTTGGAAGATATTTTCCTGGTGCTCCTGTTGAACATTCATGGGAAGATTTTTCAGGTTTATTTATTTATTTATTTATTTATTTTTGTTGAGTTTAGAAGATGCTAGCATTGAGAATCTTAACTACCGTTGACTAAGTAATGACTAATGACTGTACTGATAACTTGCAGATGTTTACAGATGGGCTGATTTATCAGGAAAAATGATGATCAGGATTTGCCTTTTCTTTCCAATGCCGACATGGTCACAAGTGTTTGTATGACTCTACTTCGTTACAACCTTTCTATGTTTTTAATGTTATGGGGTGCTATTGATCGTAGTGTTTGGAAAGCAAGAATATACTGCTTACAACTGATAAACTGCTTAGTGACAATATTTTACATCATTGTGTGATGTGTTATATCTGACCAATAAGTTTTCTATTGTTCCGTTAGTTACTCGTCAAACTTATATTTACTTTTGCTGATGAATGACATGTTAACTCCCACTTTTAACGGTGCGATTTCTTTTTTAGGATACAGTACAAACAACAGGCCGTAAGCTAAGCCAATGGTTATACATAGGTGGTGTTAAAGCTTTTGCTGATGGATCCTTGGGATCCAACAGTGCACTCTTCCACGAGGTCTGAATAATTCTAGTTTGTTTGTAACTTATATGTTAATATTATTCTTAAGATACAGTTCTTTCATGTTTTTTCTGTAGCCGTATGCTGATGAGCCTTTGAATACTGGCCTCCAAGTTACAGATATGGAAAGTCTATCTAATATGACAGCCCAATCTGACAAATCTGGCCTCCAGGTATAATTTTTTTTAATACTCAGATGTTTGCTTCTAGCTATATATGTGACGACTTATTGGTTGAAAACGATATTTTCATTAGGTTTCAATTCATGCGATTGGAGACAAGGCCAATGACTTGATCTTGGATATGTACCATTCAGTTGCTTCAACAAATGGAAAGAGGGATCGTAGGTTTCGGGTATATTTTATTGAAATTATATGATTTACAAGCAATAATTGTCCGTTACCTATAACAAGTTCATCATCATCATGTATGGTTAATAATGTTTGCATGAATTGATAAGCATTTATTTGCAGATTGAACATGCTCAACATTTGGCCCCCGGAAGTGCAGCTAAGTTTGGTGAACTAGGCATTGTTGCTTCGGTTCAGGTAATGAAATGCTTATTTTTTACAATGATTTATGCCCTCCATTTTACAATTGCAAGCTTTATTGTAATTTGAATATATTTATACCATAGATTTTGAAAGCTAATAATATTACCAGTACATAATATTTTGTTTAAACCCTACCTAAGCTTCATTTAAATGGAAATTTTATCGTGGTGTGATTTCAATCTTTATTCATGCCTCGTGATCATATTATTCCTTATTAGATTTCAATATTTGACAGCCAGATCATTTACTGGACGACGCTGACTCTGCAGTTAAAAAGATTGGGCTAGAGAGGATGCAGAAAGGATCTTATTTATTTCAAACACTCCTTGCTAGCAATGCACTTGTCGCATTTGGTTCTGATTGGCCTGTGAGAACTCTTTTGAATGCTTACCATTCAAGTACACTGACTACTCTTCGTGGTAATTATATTTTGTTTTTACTCATTTAAAATTTTCAGGTAGCAGATATTGATCCATTAAATAGCATAAAGACTGCAGTTAAAAGGATACCGCCTGGTTGGGATAACGCTTGGAATTCAGCAGAGTGCATGAAGCTAACTGATGCTCTAAATGCGTATGTAGACATGACATAATATGTTTAAAATTATGCTTGAAAAATTAGCTCAGTTTGTTATATACATGGAAATTTATTTTTGATTTAACAGCTTATAACATATAGTTGTTTGGTAATGGGTCAAACAAATGTAGTAAAAAAAATGCAGCGGTGTTAAGTGGGTTTAAAGTCATCTAATATGTATTCAAATGCTTTCAACAATCTAAATCATTTTATCTAAAAGATATGATAGAATATGTAAACATCATTACCTGTTTATCTTTACAAAATCAAAAAAGTGTTTGTGGACCAGACCAACCCAATGTGTTTGGCCCCCACATAAGGATTTACCCAATTTGACCCATTACCCAATCCGCTAACCCACCCATTTTTCCACCTTAAGTTATTTGCTCACGTCTATAACAGTTTTTTCACCGTCGCAGGCACACTATTTCTGCAGCTCGTGCATGCTTTCTTGATGAAGATATAGGCTCATTATCTGTTGGCAAGATGGCCGATTTTGTCATACTGACCACTCAATCCTGGGATGACTTCATGACACAAGTAACTACTTCGGTTGCAGCAACATATGTTGGTGGCGTGCAGGCTTATCCTTGAGGTTTGAGAGTTGTGAACCGAGAACATTTACAGTTAAGATATACAGTTGCAAACGGAAGTGGTAAGGTGGATGATATAAGCAACGTAGGCACCCTTGACAATGTATCTTCGAAATGCTCTTGTTAGATATGTGAGTTGAATAAAAATTAGTAGAGTAAAAGATTTAGTCACCTAGTTAGAGGCTTCTGTCATTAGTATAGAAACATACTTTATCTGGGATTGGACTTTCAAATGGGTTTACTGCTAAACTATAAAGGATCATTGTTTAGTCATTTTGGTTCCTCGCATGAGCATCAAGGTTCAATGGTTGTTAGAGAACGTGTTACTCTCTTTACGATATAGACATATAGTGTATTTGTTAGTGTTGTATGCTTAGTGAGATATAGTACAATACGAGCACCTATTTATGCAGCAAGGCTTTACGCACTACTAAATGTTCAATATCAAGTTGGGTTTGTTCAAATGGTTAAAACTTGTTTACGGTAAGTTATAGTTTGGAGTTTGAATCTGTGACATGACTAGTGGATGTGGCAAAATTAGTGGTTAGGGACGTAGGACGTTGGTTACAGGTTAACATAGGTTTGGCTCAAAACGGATGAGTTTTACGACTATGTGCAAGCCATATGAGTTGGGTTTGGCCACCTCGTCAATATTTTTTCTGCATTCTTTCTTTACTTGCTTCTTCAAGGTTTTAACAAATGTATCATTTTGTATAACAAGTGATTTTTACATATTGTTTAAGTACATACATTGTTTAAAACTTGAAACCACCACCAAATGGCAAACTTGAATCCATCACCGAATGTCACAGTGGTAAGATATTTGACTTTCTCGGTTAAGAGTTCAAAACTCACTAGATGCATAATTAAGAGTGGTCATCGGATTTTCAGTTACACTGGGTACATCTTAGTCAAAGACTCGCCGTGTTAATTGTTTATTGTTTAAAACTTGAAAGATTTAGAAATTTTGGAATACATAGGAAATGATTGTTTGACAAGAATCTTTATAAAGTGAGCAAGCCAAATTGTACTATGGCATACTAGTAAAAGATGAAATAAGAAAGGTGCATAGGGATTTGAAACATGGTGCAATAAATAAGCTAGCATGAGATGAATGGTCGTATGACGAGACATACGCCGTGTCTACAGCCGCCAACGCCCTACTACTGTACTATACTAGCCACGCACACACTCACCTCTTATTTTGCATTTAATTTATGAGCAAATTCTTCAAATAGACTAGTCATTCAAGTTTTTTTTTTTTATCTTTTTTAGACTAAAAATCAGTGCTTTTCTCAAACTAGATCGAGCGATTTGCGATTTTTTTTTCTTTTGATAAAAACTCGACAAATGGCACAAAAAATCGCTTAAAAGTACAAAAGTCGCTTAAATTATGTACAAAAAAGTACAAAAAATCGCTTACTTTTTTGTGTCACTTGGCGACTTTTAATCAAAATTAAAAAAGTTGCAAGTCACTCGGTCTATTTTGGGGAGAGCACTTTTTTTTCTTCTAGAAAAGATAAAAAACTTAAGCGATTGATCTAGTCTCGGAATTTGCTCTTAATTTATTTGATCAATCTATACACACTTAGGTGCAATTGTGACTTTCCCTCATCTTTCGTCTCAACGTGTCTCAACATCACCATTTATCACATTATCATTCCATTTTTCTTTCACTCACAATTCTCGCTACTCTTCTCACATTTCTTAAAAACATCGACCATCGACTTTATACAAACATAGCTCACACACAATCACAAATCAAATACTCCGTATTTAATAATAAAAATGATCACTTTGCACAAATGCCGAGAAACAAGCTGGGTCACCCTTCCTCCCTTTAATTTTTGGGCTTACTCACACGTCACCATAGTCTTTTGGTCCCTAAGTGGTCCTCACGTATCAGCACCACTGCACATAACCTTACATACTAGCACAAATTTATTTTCTAAGGCCAAAATATGGAATTAAAGACCTTAGGCTATCTTCAACCACATACTTTAAAAAGTTCCTGAAAAAAATAAATGCATATTTTACGAACATTCCTCTTGCAAAAACTTCTTCTCCAATCATATCCTCCAAAATTTAACTTTAAAACATTTTATATTAAATTAGTTTATTTTTAACCAATAACTTAAACTTTAGGCTACTTCATATATATAATAGCATTATTATATGTTTTGAAGAATGAATAGCGATCCTTCAAATACAGAGGATATTGATCAACAGTGGCGAAGCTATAAAATTTTCAATGGTGAGTTCAGATCTAATTTTTTTTTCCTAACGCTATTTTTCAGGTAATACTGAAATTTTGGGGGGTCGAAACCGAATATACCAAAAATTTTCTACACGAAAACTATATACCCCATAAAAAAAAAATTAAAAAAAAATCGGGGGGTCCCCCCCCCCCCCCCCCCCCCCCGACAAGTAGCACAAAAAAGTCGTTTAAAAGTACAAAAGTCGCTTACTTTTTTGTGCCACTTGACGACTTCTAATCAAAATTTAAAAAGTTGCAAGTCGCTCGGTCTATTTTAGGGAGAGCATTTTTTTTTTTTTTTTTCTAGAAAAGATAAAAAACTTAAACGACTGATCTAGTCTCGGAATTTGCTCTTAATTTATTTGATCAATCTATACACACTTAGGTGCAATTGTGACTTTCCCTCATCTTTCGTCTCAACGTGTCTCAACATCACCATTTATCACATTATCATTCCATTTTTCTTTCACTCACAATTCTCGCTACTCTTCTCACATTTCTTAAAAACATCGACCACCGACTTTATACAAACATAGCTCACACACAATCACAAATCAAATACTCCGTATTTAATAATAAAAATGATCACTTTGCACAAATGCCGAGAGACAAGCTGGGTCACCCTTCCTCCCTTTAATTTTTGGGCTTACTCACATGTCACCATAGTCTTTTGGTCCCTAAGTGGTCCTCACGTATCAGCACCACTGCACATAACCTTACATACTAGCTACAAATTTATTTTCTAAGGCCAAAATATGGAATAAAAGACCTTAGGCTATCTTCAACCACATACTTTAAAAAGTTCCTGAAAAAAATAAATGCATATTTTACGAACATTCCTCTTGCAAAAACTTCTTCTCCAATCATATCCTCCAAAATTTAACTTTAAAACATTTTATATTAAATTAGTTTATTTTTAACCAATAACTTAAACTTTAGGCTACTTCATATATATAATAGCATTATTATATGTTTTGAAGAATGAATAGCGATCCTTCAAATACAGAGGATATTGATCAACAGTGGCGAAGCTAAAAAATTTTCAATGGTGAGTCCAGATCTAATTTTTTTTTCCTAACGCTATTTTTCAGGTAATACTGAAATTTTGGGGTGTCGAAACCGAATATACCAAAATTTTTCTACACGAAAACTATATACCCAAAAAAAAAAAAAAAAAAAAAAAAAAAAAATCGGGGGGTCCCCCCCCCCCCCCCCCCCCCCCCCCCCCCTCGCACGCTCCAAAATTTTCTCTAAATTTGAAGCATGGTTGGAGATGGTTTTTGATGCTCCATTCTTCAAATATGGAGAAAATGGTGGTTTGCATATCATGGTTGGAGATGGGCTTTTAGGGTGTGTTTATTTGGAGAAGAAAGTCTTTAGTTTTCTATTTTTAGTGTTACAGTATTAAAAAAGAAAAAAGATTTAATTTTTCATAAAACACAAAAAACGTGTTCATATGATTGTTTTCTATTTTGAAAAAAAGAATAGGATTACAAGGGAAAAAAAGTTTTGTAATTTCACTTGTTAAAGTAGGAAATGTAAGCCTTTTTGTTTTGTAAAGAATTTGATAAGAAAATTTTGATACGAACATAATCCTATTTTTCTTGTTTTATACAAAACATTTTGTAAAAAACAAAAGTGTTTTTTTTTATTTCTAACTAAACGTGCCGTTAGTTTTTTTCTGGTTTAATTATTAGTGTCATTTTTTGTTATTTCTAGTGCAGATGTTTGGCTTAGTTTGTTTTGAGCTATTCATTGTATTGTAGTTGTTATGACACACTAACTTTGCATGAATCATTTTCAGTTTAATGCAAATTTTGACTGCTTCAAAACATATATATGTGCATAGATCAAACTAATATTAGCTTGCATCGGCGTTAATGTTCAAACTGATTCTAACTCAGATTACACTAGTATGCCCAATACCGATCAAACCAGTGGCGAAGCTTGGATTTTTCGAGTGGGGGGTCGGGATCTAAATTTTTTTTTTCCTAACACTATGGGGGGTCGAAACCGAATTAAATTGGGGGGGCGAAACCGAAAATACCGAAAATTTTCTACACGAAAACTATATATCCCTACATCGCAAAAAAAATTTCGGGGGGTCGGCCGCCCCCCCTATGAAGCTGCGCCACTGGATCAAACTGATTCGAACTTGCGTCCACACTAACATGACACTAAACATGCATCTAAAAGAACCAACAGAATAACAGATATAGACATTGATCGAAGAAAGGATCATTAAGTTGATGTTTGATACTGAGTTTACAAAGCTGACATAGTGACAATTGTTATTGTTTTTTTACCAAGTTCTAATGATAATGTTAAGAACATGATGGTCAACGTGACATATTTTTTATATAATAAAACAGAACCTCAAATGAGGACTTTTGTATTAAAAAAAGAAAAAAAAAAAAAAAAAATCTTCATTAGATAATATTTTAATTATTATTTTTTAATTTATAAATTTGTTTTGTTTATATACTACACAAGTAGAAAATAAATACAAAAAATATAAATAAGATGCAACTAACAATATGATCAAATTTTTTAAATGATTATCTTTAATAATAAAAAACTATAATTAAAAAACATAAATCAAATAAACCAAAGATTAAATTGTTTATTTAAAAAAAAAAAAAAAAAAAAAAAAAAAAAAAAAAAAACGCACGTACACGGGTATTATAGCTAGTCTATATCTAAATTATATCAAAATATTAGAAGGAATAAATATCTATACTACATATAATGCATGAAACACTCTCTCTCCAAAATTTTCATATTTACAAGAAATAATGCATGGTTTACAACACTTTAATGCACCAAATTTTCAGAATTACAACAAAATAAGCATATTATACAACAAAAAACAGCATGGTGTCATTTTAAGACCAAAATTCTACTAAACAACATTAATGCTATTAAAAACACCCCTTCACCAAAAATTACAACCATTTAAGCACAATGTATAATAGCTTTTAAGTAAATACAAGTCATAAAACACAAAACACAAGTATGTAAAGCACAATAATTTTAAGGTCAACAATCTATTCAACACATATATTTAATACACTAATTAATTCACCCCTTCACCAAAATATACAATCATTTAACCATAATGTACAAGCTAATCAAGCTACTAAGCCAAGTACTTAAAAATAAAGCCATTAGGCTGGGCACAGTGGTCAGTCGACCGAACCGGTCCCCCCTGCGCTGACCGAGTCGCCGCCACTGCAACCACAAGATCGATGAAGGTCGGACGGCTCCAAAATTCACAAACCAGTCACCCCCTCGACCGATTAATGCATTCCACAAAAGAAGAAAAAAAAATATACCATTACATATCAAAATAAAAACAAAGATGAAACGAAAGAAGAAAAGAACAATCATCAATCAAGCCAAAACAAACATCAAACTTATTTCATCTATGGTCCACGAACAGAAAGTGTACAGTAAATAAAACCCAACGTCTACATCTACCTCAATTCTAACCCCATCTCAAAACCACCATCACGGTCAACACAACATAAAACCTTAGAGAGAGTTTTCGTTTGATATTCAAGAAAAGGGTCTGATTTTCTTGCAAACATAGATTGTTGGTTATGTTCGGTTATCAAGATAAGAAAGAAATGAAGAGTACGTGATGTTTGTGTGGCTCCAAATCATGGCTGCGTATTTTTGTGAGAGAAATTAGGGCAGTAATGATGTTATTTAGGTTTTGTAAACGTACTTATAAGTCCTAACATTTGGGTTATATAACGGTTTGGTTGTTAATTGGGCTAACTAAATGATATCACAAATTGTTTGGTAGTTTTATCATGGGTCTTAATAGATATTGATGATTAAAGTTTGTTTAGGCTGAAAATGGTTTTAGATTAATTACTAATTGAGCCGTATATTATTTGTATGGTATAATTGTTTTTGGGCTAATTTTGATATTTGGTTCATGTGAATAGTGTATATTAAAAATGAAAATGTAGGGGATATATATAGTGTAAAAGAGATATGATTTTTTTGAAATAAAAATAAAAATATAAATGCTGGTCGCCTTATGCCTAACCCTACCTAAGGTAGAGATGCTGCTTCCAGTTCTATCTAAGATTGGAAAGGACCTCCGGCCTTTTGTAGGGAGTGAGGATCGAACCATTGACCTCTAGGTTAAGATGTAAGGGGTTTTCCAACTGGTCCAATTCTAAAATTATTGTTATTTGTAACTTAATCGTTAAAAAAAATTATGGCCGCATAACATCACATTACCAAAAAATATAATCACAAGGTACCCGACGGCGCATCGCGCGGGTAGCCGCTAGTTTTTAATAAATAGTTCATGACATCCCTATGGTATATAGTATATACGTACTAGTATTTAGTTAAGTGGGGTTCAAAAAAACAACGTTGGATACACGTTTCATTCATAAATGAGAGAATACTTATAGGGTCATGGGATGTTGCTCCCCCCATGTTGTCTTGTCTCTTTAATCAACCACCATTTCACATCTTCATAAATACATTTTCTTTTCAAATACTATAAATAAAAGAAAAATAAATAACCAGAAGTGGTCAAACAAACATGTTGGGGACAAATCAAAATGTATCTGTAATGATAGCTACTTGACAATTCGCAGTAAAAATAATTTTTCTGTATTTGAAACAAATGTATGAAGAATGAATTTCAGTTTTGAAGATCTTGGTGGTGGTCATGACTCATGACCTTTTTTTTTTTTCAACATTTGTGTTATAAAAAATGACCCGTCTTGTTATCCCGACATAAGTGTCCACGTTACTCTCTTTTTATCTCGATATAAGTGTTCATGCTACTCTCTCCGTCTCAGTTATGTTTATTCTGAGACGGAGGGACTACTTCATTGTAACTTACGTGGAAAAATGATATATGAAATAATCAATGATTATAGTAATAGTATGCAAAATTCAAAACATACATGGTACAATCAGATGGTTTATCAATGTCGATAGATGTAAGGTTGATGCATCATGAAAGAGCAAATGCCATCTTCATACTATGGTCTTTCTTGAGAACAAATCACGATTAATTTCCATCTCTTTAATGATCAAAATCATCACATCAAAATCCGGCGCGTTTCAAACTCATTCATCATGTTAACACATATATAAACCATCTACAACTTGAATAACCTCTAACCACTAGTCCTAATCTACAACTGAAACCAGTATAAATATGAACCAAAATCGGCCCAAAGAATTGTTGTATGTATAGATCATCAAAAGATTTTGAACCCGACACTTCAGTGAGAATGGTCAGAGGTCCAGATTCCTGTTCACCAAGGCTGTACATTTGCTGCTCAACTAAAAAACTTGAGCTGAATCTTTTAACCGTTAACTGTCTTCTTTGAAGACACTATATATGAAATCCCGGAAGCGTTTTGAGTATTGTATAGGGTCAACAGCAGAAATGGAAGTTGGGTCATATTGAAATGCTTTATAGGCATGTTCAAGCTTTTTACTAATGTCATAATCTTGAAGTATGTCGATTATACCAAAGAAGAGGACGACATCATAAAATTCTCCTGTTGGTTCTCCAACTAGTTGTGTCTCATGACTCCTCACAGTGACTTCAACCCGAGCTGGCAAATTAATGCCAAGCCTTACAGGATCCCACCTGTAAAATGATTGTTGTAATTTATAAATTCGTTTTGAAAGTGATTATCTGATATTCAGTTATCAGAATCACATAATCAGTTGTGATAAAATGAAAACATGCAGAGTAACAGATAGTGTTGATTAAACTAATTACATGCCTGAGTGCTGCTTACATGTATGATTATTTAACAATATAACAGATAGAATCTACCAATATCAAATGGCGCAAAGGCCTTCCAAATTCAGTTATAAAATGGGATAGATTAATAATTGTATATAGCCCTAAAGAGGCAATAAAGTAGTCTTGCTTACGTAGGCTGACAGATAACATATTTTAGAACAGATAGTGATTATGGAAGATACTATTAAGATTTTCGAGTATTTTACCGTGTAGGATTGAGAGAGGTATCTGTATCTGCTGAAGAATCTCTAGGACTTGTCTCGCTGCTATCTGGTTCAGTGTTCCCTAAAAAAGAAAATAAATAAATAAATAAATAAGCTTATTGTCATATCAGCTCATGAAGTTGTGTGTATTAGAGAGAGAAAGAAAGAGAAACCTGTGGGAGTGCCAGGACCAGATAAATCGCCTTCATCAGCTGATAGGCCCTGATTGCTTTCTCGGACGCTAATACCTACTAAAAGACTGTAATCCATAATTCTTTCCTGTTCAAGAAATTGGCAGTCCCTGTCCACTTGCCTGCATCGAACATAATCTACTTTAAGATTTTTCACACACACAAACACATAATCTACTTCAGCTCAAATAAGAACCAAACAAATATGTTACGGAAAATAGCTAAAAAGAAATGTATATGATGTATAAAACCACCATAAATAGTATATCTTCAAAAAAAGTTGAGTTAATAATATGAATTTTATAATTATATGATGCATAAACCCGAGCCAGCCAGTTTGGTGTGATTGCCTAACCAGTCTGACCCGTCCATTTTGTCACATCTAGTTAGCACTAATATGGTAGTTGGGAAGAATAGAGCATGAGAATAAGAAATAAGTTTCACCTACTGAACTCTTGAAACCAATCTTTCTGCAACCGGAAGATAAAATTGAGATCAAGGTCTTTAAGAGTGGTATTTGCATCAATTTCAGTCTCGGGTTTATCCGTTATTCGGCCATGGGAAGATCCTTTCAAGTCGAAGCGCCTATTAATAGGTACCTCAGTACAGAACACGTTTCCCATAATAACAAACCGCACCTGCATCATAAGTCAAAAATGTAAGAAAGTGCTAACAAAATCTCAACTAGAATCAATTTATTTTTTCTTATTTTACTTCTGGCCATACCTTCTTTTGGGAAGATCCACTTAACTTCACACAATGTAATCCGAAAAATTTGGTGATGAGAGTGTTATCAAAGGATTGCATATGCTCGAAATATGCTGGAAGCATCCTTTTTAGTACCTGAAACATAAGCATGTATAACATTGAAGTCATTGCTATCAAGTAATTAAAAGAATTGGTGAAATAAGATTCAACTCACTTTCACTTCTGACTTTTTTATGGTCTTTATCATATACTTATCATCATTCGTCATGTAAAAGAAGCTACCACTTTTTCCGGGAGAAGACAACTCCCGTAGAGCCTCACTTCCACAAATTGATAACATGTAATCAGCTGGATCCACATTAAACAAATTCCGAAGTTTCCTGAAACCAAACCAGATACAATCAACCAATAAACAACTATAATATATGCAAACCATATGCAACTTTTTAAGCACTAACCTGAAAACCAACGGGCAATAGTCTTTAAATTTGAAATCACATGACTGATGAGGAGGAGTGTGTTTGGATCCTTCAGGAGGAAATTTGGTCCATGTTTTTTCCTTGGCATCAAAAGCTGTAGGCTTCAAACCAAGAGATTTAATTGGAGTTGCCTTCCCTACAGAATGTCTGGAATTGTACCGTTAATACATTACACTATTACAACCATCAAAACTTCACAATTGTATAAAAATATATATTTCATGGACCTATATATATTCATATGGATTTTTACTCCAAAACGACTGTCATAACATTTCAAGCGTTATAAGCTATTCTGTTGTATAAAGCTAATATTTGTGACCGAGATTATAAGTAATCCACAGACAGATATGTAAACATGTTGATTATAAACTATACATGTAAATGAGATATGGATATCCAGTTCATACCTTATCCCAAGCTGTAGATTGAGCATGAGCTCGTAATTCTTATGACCTTTGTATATCGCGGTCCCTTGCCTATCTGCTGGTTGCAAGTCAATTCCCAACCCTAAAATATGTCCATTGTCAACCCCTTGAGAGACTAAAGCTTCGCCATTGCTAATCCTTCCTTCAACAGATTGTCTCCTTCCTTGATTCTCATTTTTAGAATTTTTCCTAAGCGGTTGTCTCTGAAGCTTTTGATCAATACTAAACCAACCAAAGATCTTATCTGAAGGAAATACAGATAGGTCCTCTGCCTCATAAATTACGGATTCACTTGTCTCAAACGAGAACAACTCATGAGGATCCCAATCATCATGAGAAACCGGTGAATTCGATGGATGAAACTTAGCATGTTGCTCTTTCGGATCCTTCCCCCAAACACCAACATAAAAACTCCCATCATCCCATCTAAACGTACCATTTCCTTTCGGAAATCCACCTTCCCAACACCCTTCATACCGCTTCCCATTAGTCCAAATCATAGTCCCATTCCCACTCATCTTCCCTTTCCTCCATTGCCCTACATACTGATGACCACTATTCCACTGATACGTCCCATTACCCTCCTGCAACCCCTTCCTCCACTCACCTTCATAATGATCACCATTCGCATAACTCATACTCCCTTTACCATGCTTCATATTCATAGCCCAAGTCCCTTTATACGTATCATTCAACGCGCCAATAAAAGTACCTTCACCGTCCATATAACAATTCCTAAACTCACCCTCATAACTCGCACCGGAAGGCCAACTAAATTTCCCTCTACCATTAGCCCTCCCCTTAAACCACTCACCAAAATACATACACCCATCAGACCACAAATACTTGCCATCACCATGAGGACAGTTTTCGGACACCCATTGACCGATATAAATATCCCCATTGGGAAAAATCTTTTCGACATGAAAAGACTGGGTATCAACAACAACAACTTCCTCATCCACATGAGCTACAGACATTGTTGTAAAAATATTAGTAGCCCTTTTTTTGGCAGTTTTCTTAACTTTAACTTCCCATGACTTAAACATACTCATTATATATATCAAATGTACATACACCCTTTTTTTTTTTTCCTCAACAATTTACATATAAATATAAAAGAGCGAAATGGTATAAATTAACCCAGATCAAGTTCACCTTGAATCAATAACATAACTCTCAGAGACATTACATCAAACATTTAGTGTGCAACCCAAAAAAGACACAATTTTGGGACAAAAGACAAGAAAATAAGACAGACCCAGATGACAAAAAAAGACCAATGTATGTATGTGATAGAAACAAACAAAGGACAAGGGTTGTGTTTTATTTTGTGGGGTACATTAGATGTGTGTTTTTTTTAGTTGTTGTTGTTGTTGAATGTGTAGAGCTGTTTTGTGATGACAAATGGGTAATGAGATGTAAATGGTATCAAACCAAAGCCTCTTTTTTTTCCTTTTTCTTTTTTCCTTTTAATGTCATAATACAATTTCAGCAAATTTTAAAAATTTCATATGTATCTGTTTGATGCACTGTATCAAAAACTAGTAAAAGGATATAGACAAAATTTTTGAATTTTACAAGGATATATACATAAAATTATCTCTAACTATAAAAAATATCATTAAATACAATAAGCTTTAATAAAATGTTTTAATATGTATATTTTGGTTAAAAAAAGTTGACACGTGTCAATTTTTTTCTAATGTTTGAAAACCGGGTTCGAAATCGACCCGGTCGAGTCATCGGGTCAACTGGTTTTTAATTTTTTTTTCAACCGTGTCAACCAGTTCAACCGACAGGTTAACCCAGGTTTTTATTAAAAAAAATTGAAAAAACGAAACCTGGCCGGGTTTCGAGAACCGGGTTGACCCGGGTTTTTTTGAACCGTTTTTTTGCCTGAATCGGTCGAACCGGTTAACCCGGCCAGGTCGACCCGAGTTTCAAAACACCGGTTTTTCTGATAGTTCATATTGGATTTAATTATATTGTTTATAGTTCATGTATTAAGACGAGACTTTGTAAAAAGTTTTTTTGCTAATTTTTGACATAAACTTTGTTTTTCTTAGTATTATTTCTTTTATAAAAATTTTAGATGTAAAATTTTGGTGCCTATTTATGGGATTAGGGTTTATCACAAAGGTTTGATGTTAGTTATTTTCTGCAACACTAACCGTTAGCCGACGCAAGATTTTATAATAGCTGAAGTCGGAGGTGACTTTTATTCTAGATATGTAATAAAGTAGTTGTAGTTATACTCTTTCCGTCCCTAAATAAATGTCCAGTTTGACTTTTCAAAGTTAAACTGGTTCAACTTTAACCTTATTTTATTTTTATTTATTTATTTATTTTTTGTTATATAATACATGATAAAAAAAATTATACAATTGAAAAATACACTTAAAACTCAATCTATTCATATATTTTGCATCAAATATTATATAACACTTCAAAAAATAGTTAAGGTCAAATTTGAACCAGTTATACTCTGAAAAGTCAAATTGTACATTTATTTAGGAACGGGTGTAGTAATTTATAAATATTAAACGACAAGAATGACTTTTAAAGAAAAACATACATATTTTCAAAGGGTATAATTGTAATTAGTCATTTAAATGATGTAAATTTGTGTTGTCAAACAAAACTTATTCTAAGTTAACTTTTTTAAAAACTCAACTTATCATAAGCTCGTTTCTTCCTCACACATTAGCATTAGTCCTCAAATGAGTTTAAGCTTTGGTTGGTTAACATATTGGCCTGAAAATGTTCATAAACGGTGTCGGAAACATCAGTTAAGTCGTGCACATCATAGCTTGAAAAGCTCAATTTTTTGTGATAACTTTAGTCGGATCTTTCTTCGTTTACCTATTTTATTTTATGAGAAGTTGTTTTACATAAACATGAAAATGAAATTGTACTAATAAATTACATAATTCTTTATAATAATTTATATCATACTTTAGAAATAAAAAGATAATAAAAATCACTGTCATACTTTCATAATTGGGCCTGTTTTATGAAATATAGAACTTTTGGCGGTAAAGTTTTTGATTTATGACTTGTTTTTTGTCGGGTAATTAAACTTTGTAAAAGCATGGTTTTTGTGTCTTCTTGATGAAATTTTAAAAAAAAATAAACTTTTTCTTTTATATGATAACTTAACTAAGCAAACTAGTTGATCATTTGTGATTGTAAAATCATGGCGCTATATTTGATGACTTATTCTATACACGAAAGAGATGTTACATATAATGGTTAACATCTTGCATTAAATGATATTACATGATATTAGACAACACAATAAATAGTATGTATATGACATGTTGTAGAACAAGACATGTAATGTATAATTCAACTATTTTCATTTAGAGAAATGATTTTATCAATCTGATTTGGTTTAATATAGGAATCAAATTTTTCTAATTCAGTAGAAGATTTGATATCTTGGGTGTTTACATTATGTTTGATTTGGTTCATAATCATATATACTGTATCACATTATTATTTGTTTACCAAAATATAATTGTAGTAAATGCTTTTGTTCAGTTTTTCCAAATGTCGGTGCAAAATTCTATAAACAAGTACTAGTACTTAACTACAAATAATAAAAGTTTGACAAAAATAATTGTAAATGCACTTAACTACAAATAATGAAAGTTCAACCTAAGTTGTTAATGTTGAAATCTCCACGGCAACCATTCTAAGAACAATGTGTGGGTGATTGTTAGCCCTCGTGTCATTCTATACACCATCCTATAACGACAACCCCACACCTTTCTTCGTGCCATAAGGGTTGGCGTCGTTCCAGCCAGCTCAAGTTATCTGTGATTTCCGTTTTTGTGTGTTGTATTGTGTTATGTCTGGGCTAAGGGGTGTCTTATAACGCTAACTTTTGGAAGGAAAATGTTTTTGGTTTAAGTTATAGGTTCCGAGTTATAGATGACAATAATTTTTCCTATAACAAGCCCTATGGCTTGTGGGCAAACGGTGTCTTATACTTTTACTCTATATGTGTGTAGTGGTAGGCTCAAAACACATGATTTAATCGAATAAAAATGTAAGAAACATAATTACAAAAGAAAATATATTGAACTATTGATTCCCTATTATATGATGTTTTCTCAATTATCTACTGCAAGGTTTCATATCTTGAATCTCCACGATTTACTCAGTCAAAAGATTTGACAATAATTGGTTTCAAAGTATATATTTTAGGTTATCATGTCATATTAAAAGTATTAATTAATTTAATCTATTGACACAATGTGGTATGTCGTGCTGCCCTGTTCGTTTCTTTAGCATATTTCAAATTTTATACTATTATATAACTAATAATGTGAAAGTGTCATTTGAAATAGTATATTATTTTGAAATGCTTACATTGTTAATGATAGTATGTTGTTCTGTATCACTGATCTCCTTCAATTCCCATATATGAACAATCAATTGATGTAACGTATGTGGTGAATATATGTCGAACGATGATACGAAAACGTGTGTCTTACGAACCTTAAGAATCGAGCTATACAATTTAAGTCATACGTCGAGTTGTTTATTTCATGTCTGGTTGATCACCTTAACCCCGACCGACTCAACATCAATCAACGAGTCCCCTACTAGACTGTCTCATGACTTAACAATTTCTTGGGTCCATTTATCATGAATGTCAAGTAATGACTTTTATTGTGCGTCAATTTAGTCTTCGATCAACACGGGTGGGTTGTGTGGCTTGCGTTTAAAGACTCGAATGATACATTTAGTCAACCAAAAGTTAGTATCCTATGCTTATTTTGAATTTTCATGTAGAGATTAATTGTTTAATTTATGAAGACGTGAAGTACGTGCTTGCATGTTGGTTTTCAGTTTTCAAAACTTACATATGTCAACAACAAAATGTATAAAAATTACATAATTAAAGACGGGCAACCTTTTATATACAAGACCAACACCAATTATACCCAATCTCGTCTGAGCAAAGTGGTTATGAGAGATGTATGATGTAGACAGTCACACCTTACGCGATGGTAAAAATGGACAACCCTTTACATTACTCAGGGACGGAGTCAGGGGGTTCCCGCGGGTGCCCGTGCACCCATGAAATTTTTTGATATAGTGTTAATTTTTGAAAAAAACACCGATTTTTCCTAAAGTCATCTTAAATGCATCCGGTCCATCGAAATGTGTTTCTAGTATTATTGTTCAAATTTTTGTGTGTACCCGGTCATATTTAGTCCTGGCTCCGTCCCTGACATCATCACTATCATATTTCGCATTATATTATTATGTATGTACTGATATATCAGTATTGAAATTTCCCTAATAATATATCTATATTTTTTAGAAAGGGAAATATTTAATTAGCCTTCACACTTTCAAAGTCATTACTAAAACATATCAGTTCTCTTTAGCCTTTGTTGCATAGAAACTTCTCTGAACATAGTTGCACAAATATTCTACTCAATATATAGTTAATACTTTATTCTAATGTATGTGCTTTTAAAAAGTAGAAAGTTACAATAATATTTTGTATAAGTAAGCCAAGAAACATATGCACATCATTACACAAAGGTTGTTGACAAACATTTTGTCATATTACATAGTATACATTTCTTACTTTCTTAGTTTGGCTTACATTGTGGATTTTATGTGTATTAGGTGATGTATCTTTGTCTTTACACACCACTAATTGCAAGCATGATTTTTTTTTAAATGTACACACTAGTTATTTAAACATAAATTAAAAAAGTTGAAAGTTTTAGATAAGTTGCAATATGTTTGAGTATTAAAAACTTAAAATCACAAAACAACACATTTTTTTTGTAATGATAATAATGATGATTCATGTAGTTCAAATCTAAGGGCTGGTTTAAGCCCATTGAAGCGATTAATAATGGACAACTAATAAACCCAAAGCCCATGATAATATGAATATAAGAAAAGACATAAATACGGCTCAACATTTTAATAGAGACAAATATACAGAAACATGGATTAAGTGAAGACATAATATTAGAAGAATATAATGTATGTTACCCTAGTGAAGGTTTACAACCGGTTGAAATGTTGAATCTAAGTGACATTGTATACCTTTAACCCCGTTCTCTGGTGTGGTTCAATATAACCGGTGTGATTGAACATCATTGTTGTAGTATTTCAGATTGTATACCATTCGTAGACGTTAACATTGAGTAGATGTCATAAATGCTATTCTTTTGATGACATGAGATAAGTAGTTTTGAAAATTGAATTATTTGAAGAGCAATGTTAAATTTAAAAAAAAAAAAAAAAAGTTACAAAATTATATTCGCATAGTGATTTGAAAACTAAATGCGAAGGGTGAGAGAGAAATTATGATGCAATATTATTAGACCACAACACTTGTCAAGTCATTGTGTGAGTATCATTTTATATCTTTTTTTGGATATACCACTTTCTCTTATTTGAATACTACTACAGAGTGGAGTATATGGAATTGTTTTCATAATTGGTTTGATGAACTTTAATATAGTATTTACTATTTAGAGTAGGGCAGTGGCACTTTTAAAAGATTTATAAAATGATAAATCAACAATTTATAAATGTTATTATATTATAAACCAGATTTCACTATGATATAAATCTTTTGCAGTTTAATAAAAATTGAATGATTTCATAAAACATGTATTAACTGTCACGAAATTATTAAAAAAATTAAGAACTAAGACTTTTCGATGGCATATAAACATGAAATAATAATTCAACTGGTCGAAATGAAATCTCGACATAGACCATCCATAATGAGAAGTATAAGAAAATTATGAAACCAATAAAAAGCTTTATTTTCCATTTCATTCATAACGATTTCATGTTTATGTGACATGCAAATATTTAAGATGTCGACAATGTTTTGAGTTATATGAAATAATTATAAGAATTAAGTTCATGCATAGTGGAAAAATGTGTGTAAAATAAAAAGATTTATAGTTTAATAATGTGGTATCTATCTATCTATGTATAAAAGTTGAGTTGTAGGGTTAGTAATAATACACAATTTGATTATTAATATTTTAGTGTTGTAGGGTGAGTAATGAAATGCAATTTGATGATTAACTTTTTTAGTGAGTAATGAAATGCAATTTGGTTATTAACTTTATTACTTATAATTGAAGTAATTTCAAAAAGTCATGCAACAAACTAGATATGAATAATTGAATATTGAGTTATTGGTTAAATAATGATATGCAATTTGATTATTTTAACTTTAGTTATAAATTGGGCAATTTCAATAGTTATGAAACATAAAGACTAATATATATATATATATATATATATATATATATATATATATATATATATATATATATATATATATATATATATATATATAATATCTTAATTTATGTCTAGAATCCAATTTAAGTCTATTGAATCAGTAACTTCATGCTTCAAATGAATATTAAAATCACAGTAACAAATAGTGCAATGAAATTGCATACTTCTAACAAAATTTTAGCAAGTGTTGTTGGCATGTAAAAGAGGATGTGAAATTCATAGTCTATTTAAACGTGCGCTTCTGACTAAGATAAAATGTCTTTATGTGTTCATGGTATTGTCTCTAATATATCTACGTCTATATAACTTTAAAAAATTACATCACATAAGAGCATTAGGTGTAGTTAGGGGTGTTCATCGGTTCGGTTATCGGTTAATCGGTTTATTCGGTTCGGTTTGTTCGGTTAAAAAATTTTTTTGGGTCATAACCGAAAACCGAACCGAACCGAAAATATCTATAACCGAACCGAACCGAAGTTCGGTTCGGCTATGGGTTAAAACCGAAAACCGAACTTTTTACTTAAATTACACTATTTATATTTTTTTTTGAATTTAATTATATATATTTTTGGGAAAAAAATATTTCAAGCATAAAAAATGTTTTTTTATATTAGTATAAAATTTTAATGGATATTTTTTATATTTAAAATAATATAAATATATAAAAATATATATATATTTATATTAATTCGGTTTTCGGTTCGGTTTTCGGTTCAGATAGCTAAACCCATATCCAAACCGAAAACCGAATTTTTAATTCGGTTCGGTTCGGTTTTAACAAGTTCGGTTCGGTTATATGTTCGGTTCGGTTTTATTTCGGTTCGGTTCGGTTCGGTTTTCGATTTATTCGGTTAATTAACCGAACCGTGAACACCCCTAGGTGAAGTGAATGAGGCAAGCCTCCTCATTCGGGTCCCACCCATGTCACATCACCCAACACCTCAACTTCAATTCTTCACAACAAACCCCCTCTCACCAAACAACAAACCTCAACTTCCCCATTAGAGCCTCACCTCTTACACAGTTATTTTTTTATTCATTTCATTAAATAAATTAAATTTATTTCACAAATACTTAAAAATAACAAAACATACTAATTTTATCTCATCAAATAAAAAAGTTACAATACGAAAAAAAACCATACGATTTGCCGGAAAAAAAAACATACGATACGGCACGAAAATAAAGAAACCGATAAATACGATATGCAACATCATCAATAATTTATAAAGACTTATAATTATCGATGAGTGCTGACTTTTCTTCCCAAACTTGCAATACTTGTTCCCTGACCATTTTCAATGCGACATGAAGTTCCAAATCTGTTTCATCATTTCTTAAAAGGGTTTGTACACCGACCATGACTATTGGATGGTCTTGATGCAGCTCACGTAACCTTTCGACCTCTGGAGCACGAGACTCCCTCTGTCGAATAATTCGAGCTATCTCACCTAACAAGTTGTTAACCAACTTAAGTTCATTTTCCTGTTCATTGCGCAATAGGGGTTTATTGAAAGCGGGATAATTTCAAAATTTGAATTCAAATTGAAAGCGGGATTATTTCAAAATTTGAATTCAAATTGAAAGCGGGCTAATTACAAAATTTGAATTCAAATTGAAAGCGGGATTATTTCAAAATTTGAATTCAAACTAGAGAGTGGGATACTTCCAAAAATCATTCTATAAATACATATTCAAAATCTGAATACACATACAATTCACACCTACAATCATCAAAGAATTCTCCTTTGTTCTTCCAGCAAAATGTCTCACAACGCATCACCTGAAGACAATTCCCAACAAAACACACCGCCAGAAGATATATTTCCGGTGTTTCAGTACGACAACCCACCACCTCCAACTCCACCAGAAGTTATGTTTCCACCGCCAAACAACCAACCGCCAAACAATCAACCACCAAACTTTCCACCTGAAAACCAACCCATCACTCGTCAATTGACTGAGGAAGAACAGTATGAGCTGGATATGGAAGTGCTACGGGAGTATGAAGCTAAGCAAGCCTGTCAGGAAAGGGAGCGTGAGGCGTACCTCAAAGGAAAACAGGATCGCAGGAACAGAAGAGCAGAATGGCGTTGGGCTCAGGGACTTCCACATGTGCCATCGAGTGAGGACGACTCAAGTGCCTCCTACTCGAGTCAGGAGGGATATGTGTCGAATCATTCATTTTATTGAATCATAGTTTTTATTATCGTATAGTAGTTTATGGTTTTTAATTTCCGTTTCTTAGTTTAATGTTGTTATCGTATTTGTAAAATAATTGTATGTTGTTTCAAGTTATTTCAATCCTATGTTTAATATAGTTGCATTAGCATTTACACATTACATTCTTAAAAACATACATATACATTTTACCTTCATAAATAAAAACATACATTTTAATTACCATCAAATATTACAATCTCAATATTCAAAGGAAAAAAAAAAAAAAAAAAAAAAAAAAAAAAAAAAGGACATGAATGTCAGAAATTTCAGCTCGTCGTCACGACGGGGAGTTTGGCAACGGTGAGGAATGGCGAGCACCAAATGGTGTAGTGAAGAGGAACGGCTCGCCGTTGACGGCTCCACATCGGACGACGAAGCCTTCCTCTTCATCTACACCTAATGCTCTAAGTAAGTTCTTGGTAACTCATTTCTGACATTACATATCAATTCATTTGCTTTAGTCATTAAATACATTATTAAGATGAAATTGGCAATATTTATGTGCCAAAAGAACTTCATGCATACACCTATTGACTTGTTTGTATAATTAACTACAATGATTATAATTATGAAGAATTTAAAGTGTCTTCTCATGTCTTTAAGATAGTTACATACATTGCTATATATGGGAATTGCTAAACAATGTTCGTTGGACAATGTTTAAGGCAACAATTAATATGAATATAAAAGAAAATTAGGATTTTGTTAAATTAAAAATGACATCTATTGAAGTTAATTTTTATGTTACTTTATTGTGCATTTAACACATAACTACTTTAAATTTAGAAAAAACAGATTATTTAATGTGCCTTAAGTATTGCCCAGTGAACAACTGAACATTGTTTAGCAAATCCTTTGTAAATAACTCATTTTATAATTTCACGACTCATATATCATAAAATCATAAAATCATAAACAATATTGAAACTTCATCAAATACTCGCGAGTCTTAATCTCGATAAGCCAATCATTGAAGAAAATTGTTCATGTCTCAGGCACAACTGATATTTCTCACCTGAGATATCAACGATATTTATAAAAGGTTCATGAGCAACGACTTCATTGATTTTGTATGAGACGGTACGCAAATTTTAGTTTACCTATATCAATAACCATGGACGGACCCACATTGATTTTAGGTTATTACGTGCAAAAAGAATTAAAACTGCGTTTTTGTGATATGTGCAACCCCTAATTTTTTATTTTTATTTATTTATTTATTTTTTTTATTTTTTTACGGTGTAACTTTAGTTAACACAACATTTCTTTTATGCAACACTCTCTTAAAATTCCTGAGCCCGTTCTTGTCAATAACAAGTACGTCCTAACATTTGATAGGAAAACCAATATATGCACTCTACGCTTTGTTTCATTTATAAGTTGTACTAGTAAATACGTGAAGCCTTAATTGCTTCGAAACTTTACTATGCAGCCTGATAGAAGCATTGACTTACAAAGGTCAACTCATATAAGCAAAACTACGTATAATGTCACAGATTTCGTCATATATATAATGACTTAAATGTACAATAACATCGTCTAGTGTACCCAACCGGTGAGGGTTATAGTTGAATGAAAATTCATGTTTGAAGTCTCGATACTTCTAATAATTGTGATGGTACATTGCCATTAAAATGTGTTGAAAACACATGTCCACATTCTTATTGTAAAAAGTCATTTTTAGCTACATTGTCTAACAAATTTACATATAAAATGTACTTAATGTCAAAGAACTTAGGTGCGGTTTGGTTCGGGTATTTCATGGGAAATTGAATGATAGATTGTCAAAAAAAAAATTGTTTGGTTGATTTTCATACCACTGGCACATTCCTAACAGTTACATTTGACCCCACTTTTTCATTCCACCGCAATTTGGTAGCTTTTTTGTGGGTTTCACAAAAATAGATCAATAAAAAAAAAAAAAAAAAAAAAAAAAAAAAAAAAAAAAAAAATTTGATGGTTTTATTTTAGCCACAAATTGTTTATTTATTTATATATTTTTATATTAAAAAATATATAAAATAAATTTAGCACTCATTTATTTTCTCTCTTTTCATTTAATTCAAACATATACTTAAATCTAATTTCTTTTATATATTTCTCAAATCCAAATCTAATTCCAATCCCACTTACAAACCAAACGAGCCCTATGTAACATTGTTATCTGAGATGGAGACACAAGAACTTAGGGTCCGTTTGGTTTCTAGATGGTTTAGGATTATGATTTGAATTTGAACTTGAACTTGAACTTGAATTTAGATTTGGATTTGTATTTGATGAAAGTAAATGAAGAGAGAGAAAATATATTATTAAATATTGAAAAAGCGTGTTATAATTTTGTTAAAAATAATAATAATAATAATATGATAAGAGAGAAATAGAGAGAATATAAAAGTTGGATCCACTAAAATAGTAAAACCCACCTATCTTGTAAGTATTGAAAAAATGTGAACCATAGGGCTTGATTACCAATTTTTAATCCCGGGAATTAAAACAAACAACGATTTTGTAATCTAAAGTCAAATCTTAAGCCAAAAGGTGGCAACCAAACGGGCCCTTAATGTAACATTGTTATCTGAGATGGAGACACCATATATAAAGTAGAAGAGTATAAGGTGGTGTAGGTATCAATTTATATTCCCATGTAATAATTTACTTCAATCTTTCAAAACTAGGCTTTCAATATGTTTTTCTGTTTTTGTTTCGTATTGTTAGTTAGAGTTTTAACATATTAGTTAGTTACTTTTTTTTTTTTTTTTTTTTTTTTTTTTTTATGAACGGCTTAAATTTATTAGATACTAGCAAAAGCTAGGAAACCAAATTACAAGTGAGTTATAGAATCTATAGGACTTCTTAACCAATCTACCCATACAATACTAGACTTCTGATTTCTAGAAGAAATCCACAAGTACGATTGAGAAACAATAGAATCACAGATGACCGCCTTTTAAGGAGGAAATTGCGTTATGCTTAATTAAAGTGTTACATAATTAAAAATTATTTCAACTTCATATTATGTGCATCTTATGATTTTTTTTTTTTAATTATTATAAAATGATTATTTTCGTTATTTGAGGCTAAATTATGAATATGTGATGTATAAAGTAAAGTAAAGTAATTTTTAATACCGTCTTTCACGGGTTATGGGTCTCAATACCTTCTTCCATGGTGTATAGGGGAGGTTGAGACGTAGACAACCTTACCCTTACCTAAGGTAGAGAGGCTGCTTCCGGTTCTACTAAATGTAGAAATGACCTCCGGCTTTGCAAGTGGTGAGAATCAAACCCTTGACCTCTCTCTCTCCAAAGGTCTGGGTGTTAATGATGACGTATAGTCCGCTCTCGGGTCACGAACCCGACCAATGGACATTACTAATGCCAAAGCCCATCACACGTGGACTATCATAATAATGATTTGGGCTACCATACTAACGGTTTGGGCTCACGAAAGCCCAAACCCAAATATTTTATTTATGGTCTTGATAATGATCTTATATTTATGGGATAAAGATCAATAGACCGGATAAGTCGAGATACGCCGAAGAGTAAGGAGGACGAAACCTACAAGGATTTCGTGCCTATATAAAGAATATCACGGCTCTCATTGATGTACGATCGAAAACCCTAACTCTTCACTATAACCCTAAAACCGATTACTTACTCTCACGCCAGAGGATAATCGTGGGAAACAATCCCACACTAAGCCTAATGGTGTTGTTTGCTTTCTTAGTGCGCAGGTCTCAAGCATTAAGATCCAATTGATACGAGAACAGAAACCTAAACAAGGAACGCCCAACTTTTGTATCAACAGTTAAACACTTGATCCAACCTTGCTCTCTTTGTGGATTTTCATTGTAAACGGAAGATCCGTGCATTACATGGCCATGTTGACTAGTTCTGAAGTTTTAGAGATCTTTATCTTTGTGGATTTAATTTTAAGAGTTAAAGCATATGCATTAACTTAATTTGCATTTAGTTATTAAAGGCTTGAGGTTCCTTAAAGTGTTAAAAGTATATACATTGACCACTTTTAATCCGTAATAGGACAAAAATAAGCAATCGACTCTAATCGATCTTGATCATGGTTATTGGTTAGCTCTTTTATAAAGTTTAATATATTATAATCATCATGATTATTTTATACACATGTTGGTATTGTTTTTAATTGAAATTCTTGACTTGGTCAATCCATAAATGTTATCTTTGCACTAAGATACGAAAGGGCTTAGGCTGAGTTGGTACCCACTTTTGAAAAACCAATGGATCCACTGAAGAGATTTTGTGGATAAAAGGTTACAGGTTCGAGTTTCGGCTCGTGCTCACTTCAGTTGGTGCCCCATTGGACGATGAGAGTTGCTGGAGCTATTACTTGTGAGGTAGACAATGGCTGATGCCAAAAGACATCCGGAATCAGAGTATTCCCGCAAATTCACAACTTTTTTGGATCTTTGCATTAGAATTAACACATAATGTTAGGTGTAACTCATGTGCCTTAGAAACGTGCAATGGCTTAAAAGAGGAAAATAGGTAATTCGAACGTTTCATTATGTTTGGCCACCCATGTGCATCTTGTTACACATATATATCGGACTCAGTCAATTTTGTTAGATGCGTGTTCATGCTCATTTTTTAGCGAACGAACTTATTGTTATCTTCCCAAAAAGATAGCGACAAAAACGTGATAAACTTTATGTAGTTATTAACATTAGTTAATTTCAACTTATCAAAGCCAAATCTCACGTGGTTACTAAAAATGTTTCATTAAAAGTTTAAAACCTCAATAACTCGAACATTTTCTAACTATTATATGGGTTATATATTCAGTTTAAAAGAACACTTCAAAGTAAATAATAGTATACCAAATGTCATATACTTGTGTAGTGTGACAATGTACACGTATGTTAGTATGTAATTAAAAGTTACATTATTGTCCTTTAAACATTGAACATGATAGTCACATGACCCGTTTAACTAAAGCTATTTAAGTTTTGACAACAAGGATAAAAAGCAGTTGGCATTTTGCAAACACGTTGTGTTAAATTCAATGTCATTCAGGAATAATTATACGTAATAAAAGAAACACGAAAAGTTGATAGTGCACGTATGGTGCCACATTTCAGTACTTCGTAAAACAATGAACTGCTCATATGAATCACTTTACAGGGGGTAAAAGTTACTATTGTGGGTTTTTTCAATAAAGTAACAAACATCGTAACAACAATACATGTAACAATCAACGCTAAATTGGGTCTAGTGAGAGTAGTATCGAGTTGGGTGACTAACTGGGAAGTCTTTACATGGGGATCACAAGTTCTAATGATATCAACCAGCTACCTTAGAAGCCTGAACTCAACCATGTGATGTCTTGACTAAAGGACGTGAGTTCGATTCCGTTCCGCAATCATAATTGGGTATTGGGTGGAGGTATTTTACAGGCATCAAACCTTTGCTGGGTAGGGTTGATGTGAACCATTATGATACACAAGGTTGAGGTGTCCCTACCAATCTACACTTTTTTTGATCCAAATTGAGTCTACTGAGCTGGTGTTTTAACTTAACTTAATTGATTAAAAAAAATGAATTTAGAAAATTCTATAAAAGTTATTTGTTTATAACTTAATAAAAAAAGATGACTGATAATATAAAGTATTAAAACTGAAATTGTATGCATTAATTCATCTTTCATTTGATTACATCTAATGACTTTTTTTTTTTTTTTTTTTTTTTTTTTTTTTACCACAGATGAATAATCGAGTGAATAAGCGTTTTAATGTTCTTATTTTTACATGAGATCTCACTATAGGTGGCAAAACGGGCGGGCCGGGAGGGCACGAGTCACGGTTCAAACGAGCACGAGCTAAACGAGCGCGGGCCAAACAGACGCATGTTATACGAATCGCTTTAGAAATGACCCAAAACGACAAAATAAATTCCTCAAACTTGACATCTCATTTCTATTTAAAAAATTAAATATATTATATTTATAAGTTTTTCTTTTAAAAACAATTATATATTCTCTAATTGAGTGAAAATATGTGGTTATTTGTGCCTACCTAACTTTTAAATGGACAATATATGCCCATTAAAAAAAATATGCTAAATCCAAATCTTTTACAAATTTTGCCCAAATAACCTTTTTTTTTTTTTTGCACAAATTACGACATCTGGATCTCAGGTTCATATCAATAGTTAAACATTTTAGGTGTGACCAGTAGAAAGAAAACATTCCCGTGATAGCCCAATAAACCACTACAATTTTTACCATCCCAAAAGTAACTACAAGAGTGGCTCAAGCCATACTCCCTTTTTGATGCGTGTCGTTTTTTCCTTTTAACACAACTCAAATACCCAAACTATTTGTAGTCACAATGACTATTTGTAGTCACTATTTAATTTTCTTTTCTATTTTTAGCTAATTGGTTTTTATTGTTTACAAGGTGATTAGCTGAACATTAAATGACTTTCTAACTACTTCCTCTATTTGAAAATTATGCATTTTACCATTTTCGTCCATTCAATAAATGAATACTTACTTTAAATCACTTCAAGCAAAAATAAAAAGGAATAGCTACAACACCCATGGAGTTTTTGTTAACAAAACCCGTTAAAAATTATTATATGCTATTTTATGCCAATTTCTGGTAGACTTTTATTCAAGAAAAAACATACACAAGCTTTAATAACGTAAACAAATCATGTGTTTGATCACAACTTAATGGTTAATAGAAAACAACTTCATCAAGTTTAAAACAAACATTGACTTAATGTGAGTATCATGCATGGTATGCGATTCTAACCTAAAATTTTGCTCGCGCAAACAAAACTGAAGTTGTGACACCAACTTTTGGGAAAGGATACCCTAGGGATTTAATAAGAAGATTAATTAAAATAGGAAGGGTAAGAAGTAATTCTAGCCACACATTTTTATATGGGAGGGAAAATTTGAATGAAGATGCATCCATTTTTGTAGGTGCATCTAGAATGTGTGGTTGTGGTTACTTCTTATCCTTCCTATTTTAATTATTCTTCCTATTTGATCCTAACTCTACCCTTTATTTGTTTTAACGTTCAATTCTCAAGTTTTTTGAGAAAAAAAAAATAGTAATAAAAATTAAAAAATAGAAATTAAACATTTTCAACCCAATTTTAAAAGAAAACATTTTAGCTCAAAATCAACTGAATCACCTTTCTTTTTCAGTCATTTTTTTTTTTTCTCTTTTCCTTCATAAAAAACATAATATTTGTCTGTGTCTAGTGTTTTGAAATCCGGGTCGACTTAGCCGGTTCGACTGGTTCCGGCAAAAAAACGGGTAAAAAAACCCGGGTTTCTAAAACCGGGTTAACCGGTTAGACCCGCCGGGTTTTGAGTGACCCGGTAAACTCGGTTCTCGAAACCCGACCGGGTTTCGTTTTTTCATTTTTTAATAAAAACCCGGGTTAACCCGGCAGTCGAACTGGTTGACTCGGCGGTCGAATCAGTTGACCCGACGGTCGAACCGGTTGAAAAAATAATAAATTGAAAACTTGATTTGACCCGACGGTTGACCCGGTGCCCGGTGACTCGATCGGATAGATTTCGAACCCGGTTTGCAAAACATTGCCCGTGTCTTAAACCCCGTAAATTAGTTAGCCTTTTTTTTTTTAAGGTACTACACATACTTCCAAATAAATAAGATCAATTTACAAGTCACATTTCCACATTAAAAAAAGAAACATGGGCACATTGACAATATAAATAAGAGATTGATTCACATAATACATTAGTTTAGAAGAAAGGTCTAAAGTCGCCAAGCACGAATTAAAACACACTACAACCAGGACAGGACACATTTAAAGAAAGAAAGAAAATAAATAAAACCCTTTTTGTGTTCTGATCTCATTACAATAACAAGCGTTGAATATTTCTTCCAGATTCATCATTTAGTTTCTCCTTAACAGTTTCGTCAACTCAGGTAACATTATTATTATTCTTTTCCAATTTTGGGGTTTATCATTTTTTTTATTTATTTATTTTTATTTATTTATTTTTTTAATTTCAATGCTTATGACTGGTGATTTGATCGTGTTATTTTCGGAGGTTATCATATCCTTGTTGTAACTACATTATACTTTAGGCTTTATAAATTTTGACCGAAATTAATACTAAAAATAAAAGTGATCTTAGAGACAGACCAGTGTTGATGTTTGTTTTCTTATGATCAAGTGTGAAAGGTTTTTAGGGGTCTTCAATAAAAACGGTTGAGGTTTGAAACTGATACACCTCTTCTGAGGACATTAGGGGGTGTTTGTTTTGGCTTATATAGCGGCCTTATGGCTTAATTGGTTTTCGGCTTATGTTTCATAACCTCATTTTTCGAAACTTTTCAGCTTTTTTAAGCTTATCATTTCTTAATAAGCTTATATAAGCCGAAAAGTTTTGAAATCAGTTACGAAAAGTAAGGTTATGAAACATAAGCTGAAAATCACATAGGCAATAGGCCCGCTATATAAGCCGAAACAAACACCCCGTTAGAGTGCCTAATTACTAGGACTTAAATAAGACACTCAAAAAAGTTCGAACATTTTTCTCCTAAATTTCACGAGTATTGTCATTTTTTTGGAATATACGTTTTTTTAAAAGCCAAAGGCAAGAATAATGTCTATAATGGTATAATGGTAAGGGTGGCCATGCTCACAAGAGCTTTTGACTATCATCACTAAAAATGTGAGTGGTCTCGAGTGCGAATTATGCTTGGTGCAAACAGATCTGAAGTGGTTTGAAAAGGTGTGGCAATGGGTCGGCCAAAAGGTTGGAAATCATGATTACCCAAAATAAGATGATGTTTATAATGGCTGTGTACTTGTTTATAGATGTTGCTCGTATGTAAAATCATTTGCGTTATTGGAAATTAATGTGATAATATTTCTCGATTCTAGTGTATTTTTTATAGTGTAGTTGTATAGGTTACTTTTTAGCCTTTATCCTTATGTTAAGCATTATATATTCATACATGTTTTAGCATGTTAATGTATCTGTATGATTAAAGTCAACTGGTTGACTTACAAAACTTTGACTTTGATTGTGTCTGGTACAGATTGGTGTGCGAGGTTTGAATGAATGATACTTTCTTCTGAAATCATTCAAGAGGCCACATACGAACTTTTGTAGCTTATTTAAAGTGGTAACCGAAAGGTTGATGTTTCTAAAATAGAAGTTACAATGGCGAGAAAGAATATCGGTTGTACATCAACGGCGTTTCTTGCTCTTTTGGCCATTGGTACATGCTTTGCAACATATAATTTAATATTGTTAATCGTTAACAACAAAATGGTGAATTCTGGAGGTTTAGATTTTGATCCTATTGTGGAGATGCCCGATAATATGAAAAGATCAGGTGGTGTGAAGGCGTTATATCATGTTGCATTGACAGCTACTGATGCTCCTTATAGCAAATGGCAATGCCGTATTATGTATTATTGGTATAAGAAAACAAAAGATATGCCTGGATCAGAGATGGGAAAGTTCACCAGGATTCTGCATTCTGGACAACCAGATAATCTGATGGATGAGATTCCAACTTTTGTAGTTGATCCCCTTCCATCAGGTTTGGATCGAGTAAGATACCGGCTCTTTTTTTTTCCTTTCGTGTATCCTAGATGTGGCAATATGGGCTGGTCTGGCGGGATGGTTAACATGTCAAAACGGGACGGGTTAAGCACATCAGTTTTTTAGTTAGGGTCCAAACGGGTCGGGTTGAGATAACCACCAAACACTTTTTGTAAGTATTATTACTCTTATAAAATTTATGTTTGAAAATGATTTGGGAGATTGTATGCAATTATGCATCTAAAAAAGACCTTTTCCACTCCCCGTTTTAGCTGGAAAAAATGATCTGTCACCTTTGACCGGTTTGAGGTAAATAAAAAAATGTACCATATCAGACCCATTTTTAAGCAAATGGGTCGTATTTTACACCTCTTTTATCCTAGTTTATCGTTGTGGTAATATGTATGGTGTGTTGGCAAGATCTTGTAATATAATCATAGTTTAATAGTACTCGATGTCCCATGAGAAACTGCTACATTACCCATTTTGTGACATCCCAGGAAACTCTAATAGTTCCTAGTTTTACAATTTTTTTAGTTAAATCCACTTATCCACACACTGACATCACAAATAAGTGAATAACTGATGTTATAGATAATTTGTTATGTCATGCTAGGGGCCAGACAGATATATATTGATTTTAAACAGGAACAATCGAACAAACTATTACTAGTAATAGGGTAAGCAAAAGACCACGATAAACCATATATTCAAGAGATGCACTATGTTTTCTATATAATGATCAAGGTAGTTAAAAGCGAAAGCGACCTCAAAGCGACATGCCTTTTTCTAAAGCGAGAAGCGAGAAGCGACAAAAGCGAGCGCTTCAATTAACTTTTTACCCTTTGTGCATATAATAGTGTCTAGTATGAAAACAATGGTTAAATAAAAACATAATTATCTTAAAATCTTCATTTTCAATCTAAAAAGACCACAAAAGAGAAGTTTATTCAAATAGTTAAAGCTTAAAGTCTAATATTTTTTATTCGGAATAATCATCTAAGTTCTCATTTCTTATTTCCCCATCGTTTCTGAGATCCACTATATCATCTTCATCTACAAGATCCTCGTCGGATTCATCGAAGAGTGCCCTACTTGTAGATGTCCTACTTGTAGATGCCGGTGCATTTCTTCTTGTATAATGCCTCGGCTCATTTACACCACTAGCACTAGCTACGGTACCCCAAGTTAGTGCTTCATCCTCACCAAACACAAACTCCCCTTCGGTCGCTCATTTAATATTATGCTAAAGGGTCAGTTTTGTAAATATTTAACCTAATTTAAAAGATTAGGGCCGGCTGTAAAACTTCATTAGGTAAAAAATTAAAAACTAGCCGTTATGCAAAAAAGCGAGCGCTTTTAGGTCGCTTTTCGGTCGCTTTAGGTCGCTTCTGCTCGCTTTAGTAAAACGCATCGCTTTTTTAGAATCAAAGCGCTATAGGGCGCTTCGCTTCGCTTCTTCGCTTAAAGCGCACTTTTTCTCGCTTTTGACTACACTGATAATGATATACTATTGACAGTTAGACGAAGTCCCATATGCTGCTCCCACACTCTAGTTTACCGAGATATATTGAAATATAAGCATCCCTATGTCTTTCTCAGCCATCCTATTATAGACTCGCAAAAATATGCAAATGCCTAACTAAGCCTAACATGTCAAATCTTAGAGGGCAATCAAGACATTTGACTAACAATTACACCCTTATGGGAATCCCCATTTTCTACATGTCTCGTGATCAAGCCGCTAGGAAAAAGAATTATGTGTGTGTAGTTCTTTTTAATTGTTTTTAATCAAGGAAACAAAGTGTATCATTTGATTAACATGGAATGAGCCATGATCAAAATGCATGCTTAATTTCGAGGTTGTTTATTGGATCTCCTGAACAAATTCAATAAAGAGAATTTCTTTTGAGAAGGATGCCAAATAAAAAAATTGATAATAAGGCATTATTTTAGTTGTTCAAGCTGTATCAGTGGGTGACAAAACAAGTTATCGAAGTCCAAGATATAATTGGGACTTACCTGAACTAGTTTTGTAGCTATAATTGCATTAGAATAAATTAACTACGCATTATTAGTTAAAGGAAGACCGGAAGTTCAATATATATGAATTAACTAGGTACAAACCAGTTATACGAAGTAAAAAACCTGAAAATAAATTTCGCCGGGCATTCATAGGAATCAAGTCTATATGTTTTTTTCCCAGTATATTTCTAGATTCGTTGGTTATGTCTTTGTAGTGAACTTTCAGATGTCATGTCAATATAGGTTTTAATGTTTTATATAACTTACTATGGCTCTGATTGATTTAGTTAACCTTTAGTGGTGCATGCTTTTTTTTTTTCATTCCCAATATATATATCAGGTTTGTGGATTATGTGTTTCTATTATATTTATGTGGCATGTCTGCATAGGTTTTATAGAACTCATTATGGCTCTGAACGATTAGTCATTTAGTCTTTTCTGGTGCTTTTTTTTTTTTTTTTAGTGACAGATGCTTATTTCTGTGCACTCCAAGTTTTCATTGTCTCAGATAAATGTCCTTTTAATTTTTATTATATTTTTGCAAATTATATAGCTTTTATCACAATGTACATATAAATTGTATATTCTCATATTCCTTTATAACATGGATTTCATTTGGTATACAGGGGTACATAGTTTTAAATAGACCGTGGGCCTTTGTGCAATGGTTGGAGAGGGCTACTATTGAAGAAGAGTGAGCATTCTTATGCTGGTTCTAAATATTCCTAATCACGTTTTATTCAACAAAGTTTAATTACTGTTTGCCCTTTGCAGTTACATATTGATGGCAGAGCCTGACCACATTTTTGTAAATCCACTCCCTAATTTGGCTCGTGGAGAATTTCCTGCTGGATTCCCGTTTTTCTACATTAAACCTGAAGAAAACGAAAAGATTATCAGGAAATATTATCCTAAGGAGAGTGGGCCAGTAACTAATGTTGATCCAATTGGTAATTCTCCTGTTATTATAAGAAAGGTACTATTAAAATTGTTTTCATAGACTTCACATACCTTTGAAACATCTTTAAACTATTTGTTTTATTAAACTTTCGAAGGACATGTAACTTTGAAAGAATGTACTGAATGACTGAACTTACTTAATACAGGATTTACTCGAAAAAATTGCTCCCACATGGATGAATGTTTCTTTAAGAATGAAAGATGATCCTGAGACTGATAAAACTTTTGGATGGGTGCTAGAAATGTGAGTTTATTTTTATAAGAGAAAAACTCGACCCTTTGCGTATTGTTCGATTGGTCAAGAGTATTGACTTTATCGATTTTGATTTTGTGTCAGGTATGCATATGCTGTGGCCTCTGCTTTGCATGGTGTCCAGCACATCCTTCGGAAAGATTTTATGCTCCAGGTATATAAACCTATTTTCTGATAATTCTAGATTAAAAAAAAGTCTGAGTTAACAAATTATAATAAAACTAATTGTGTTTTTAAAACTTTGACATCAATATATCAGCCCCCGTGGGACTTGGAAACAGGCAAAAGGTTTATCATTCATTATACTTATGGATGTGACTACAACATGAAGGTAATTTGCTCCCCTCTTATTCATCTGCCTGGATATTTTCGACTTCCGCTTCAAATTGCCAGTTTTAGTTAGAGATGGCGAAAAGGACAGGTTGGGTAATCGGTCAAAATGGTTAGGTTTTAGTGTATAGGTCAAAACGGGCTGTGTTGGCTCAAATTATCTTTTTGTTACATTTCATAATTGTTTTTTTTATATATAATTATTGTGTTAGATATGATTACAAAAACTAATTTAATTCATATAATAACATATATTCTAAAGTAAAATGATTTATGAGGTTTAAAAAAGCATTAAAATTTAAAAGTACACTCTGGGCTTCGTTCGCCTTCATTAGTAAGTTTTTTTCTACTTTACCCGTTTGACACTTTGACCTGTTAGAGATGAAACATAACCTGAATTGACTGGCTGATAAGTAAATCAGTTGAAGTTGCCACCTCCGTTTGTTCTTTCTCTGTTGGGATATAGACATATAGCTAAGTTGTTGATATTGCAGGGTGAGCTAACATATGGAAAGATTGGAGAATGGCGATTTGACAAGAGATCACATCTACGGGGACCTCCGCCAAAAAATTTGCCTTTGCCTCCTCCTGGTGTTCCTGAAAGTGTGGTAAGCATATCAGCATGAAATTTTCTATGATTTATCCATAATTCAATGACAGTTAGACACCATATAACATGATTCAAAAACAAATAATACTAGAAAATTTAACTTCTTGAGCACTGTTAGCTAATAGCCCATTAGACACATATAACCCGCTTCCATCTCTGCTATAGTTTCTTTGTCCCCCATGGCATAGAAAAAAATGAATCACTTCTACTTCTAGCCAGTTATCACTAGTAAAACTGTAGATGCACACTCAGGTTCTCTTTATATATATGATGCAGGTAACTCTTGTAAAGATGGTGAATGAAGCTACTGCTAACATACCAAATTGGGATACTGAAAACACATCGTAGTATAACAAAAGCTCTTTTGTAGAGGAAAAACATTTAAGATTAAATTATACGAAAATTTCGTGCCTTTTAAGGAACTTACACAAACAGAACATTCCCTATCCTTTTGTTGCTCTAGTTCTCCTAGCTCCTTATGAATGTAAGCAGAATTTTTTTTGTCGGTCACTTGTATGTTAAACTTCCGTATGGTTTCTATGAAAGATTTACGTTTCGCTTCTGTGTTAAGTATTGTCACAGTAGTTACAAAAACTTGTTTGGAATTATATCTCAACATGCCCATTGGCCCCACTTCTTTCTTGAAGATGTTTTGAATTGTTGATGTAGCATTTACCTTATCAACTCTTACAATTTGACATGTGACACAGTGTTTTAACATAAGATTTTAATTACGTAGTAATTTTATTATGGGTTAAAAAGTTAATTTTATGTCAAGAAAATTATAACTATGTGAAATATTGTACCATAAGAAATGTTTTGTTTATTTGGCAAATCATCATATATTTATCATGAAATAAAAGTATATGTTGATAATTGTTGTGTTAAACAATGTTGGATTGTTCATAATACTTCGAATGGAAAAAGTTTTTAGCATATCGTAAAATTGTGTAGTTGCAACAAAGTTTAAAATTGTATAAATTAGGTTTTACTGACCGATTTTATCTATGCTCAGATTCATTTTTCTCTACCTCATTTTATACTTAAAAAAGGTTTTTACTTCAGTAAATATACTTCCCAAAAAAAAAATTAAGTACTTAGGATATAGATGTCCCATTATACAAGCAAAATTACTTCTCAATGAAAACCAATAAACTACATTTAACTAGATAGATAACCAATAAAAAAAGCCAAACATAGACAATGATCTTCAGATCAACCATTTCACTCTCGTCCTCATCATCCTTGTCCTCCTCCACTTTAGTATCTTCACTCTCTTCCTCATCAGCCGTGTCATCCTCCACATCAATAGTAGTACTCGGACTCACAATATAATCATATTGCTCATCCGCATCATACACATAAGTAGTAGTAAGCAAACTATCATCACAATTGCCCTCGTTGTCCACTATTTTAGCATAAGCAAACCGCACAGTTGTTTTCTTTCTATTCCCATCTCTCACTTTATCTTCCACTTGTTTGTCATTTGAAGTGCTCGGTTTGCCGACCTCTTCATTTTTCTTCATTTTCAGCCATTTACCACTTTTTCTATAGGAGGAAAGTTTTGGATTCATGCCAACATCATCGTCCAAATCTGCCATACTATTCAAGATGTCAAAAGCCTTAGAAATCTTAGTACTAGTATCAACTGTTTCACCATTAGTTTCCTTAG
Organism: Artemisia argyi; assembly: GCA_030686995.1. Classification (NCBI taxonomy): domain Eukaryota; kingdom Viridiplantae; phylum Streptophyta; class Magnoliopsida; order Asterales; family Asteraceae; genus Artemisia; species Artemisia argyi. The sequence goes on along the minus strand of CM060678.1, from coordinate 190,056,942 downwards.
ATTTCTTCTATTTTTTTAGCCCTTTCAACACCTTTTTTGTGCATGTAGGTGAACAACGGCTTAGGTTTTTGCCTAACTTGAACACCACGCAAATCATGTCTTGGAGCATTCTTTAATATATCCGAGATGTTCTTCTTTGGGCATTGTTCATTACAATGACCCTTGCATGTAGCACACCACGGAGGTTTCCAATCGTATTCAATATGGATAGTAGTAAGAGTAGTACCTTTCCCATCCAATCTAGGGACAACCACAACCATGCTCTCTTTTAAATGAGCATCACCCCTTAAATCAATCAAAGTTCTAGCAAAGCTAGACCTACCCCACGAATCCTTGCACATAGAGCTAGTGTAAGAGTCGAGCATCATTGGGGTGCCAAGTTTAGATGCAATAATACTTAAACCATCAGTTGTGAAGGCTGGAATAGGGACGTCATGGATTTTTACCCACATCGGGATCGAAGTCAAGTCACCTTTACAAGTTCGAGTTAGGAGTCCATTTCCTGAGCACAATAGGGTTGTTGCGAATCATCCAAGGCCCATTCTCAAGCATCCCTTCTATACCAAGACCTGAACAAAACTTTAAGAAAAAAAAGCCATTTAAGTTCATTATTATCCTAATTAAGCCAAATTTAGTCCAAGCATTCTTCGCATAATTCTCTACCTCATGTTTATGTAAATTATGTTGGACGGCAGGACGGGTTAGGTTATAACTTAGAATAGAAACATCAAAAATTGGTAAGTAACATATTCCTGTCTTCATTAATCCTCCTATTAATCAGTAGAGAAACATGTAACGTTTTGTCGTACCAATCATATGATGTTGAGCTAGGAAAACAGTTGGCTAGCTTTGCTCATTGCTGCTCTCTAACTTCAAGCTCTTTCCCCGGCTTCTTTTCATCTTAGTTCATTTTGTCTTCCTAGACCCGCACGCTCTTTCAACTGTTCTTCATAACCCTTCAATTATATATCCATTTTCCCATGATTGACACATATATGAAGAAAACTACCAAAAATTGATGAATGACACTTACAAGGTTTCAGGTGTGTGCATGTTGCGCCGGGAAGGTTCTCGTTAGTGTCAATAATTGTGTAAGTTTTTCTTTATAAACATAAGAATTGTAAATTGAACTCGCGACTTTGGGTGTAATAATATGCTCTCAACCACCACACCAAGAATATAAAATACAAAGTTGAATAAGATAAATTTTAAAAAGTAAACTTTTTGGTAATTAATACTATTAGGTAAAAAAAAATTATATTTGCATAAGCTTAAATACAAAGTAAAAGATTAGTGAAAGTTAAAGGATTACTTTTCATTCAAATAGTAACTCTTGATAATTGACTATAGGTATAGTCGTATAGATATCAGTATTCTCCTGAAAATCTTGAACAAATGTTATGTAGTGTTTGGAACATATGGAATGGAATGAAAAATCATCATGTAACTTTTCATTATTCCACATTCCTCTAAAGGTTCAAAATGTTCATCAAGCTGCATTTTTGTATTTTGTTTTGCACAAATGGCATGAAATAGTATGTGTTTTATTATCGCAGAGTATTAAAAATGTTGTCAATTGCATGCTTTCGATATAATTACAAGTATTCATACGTTAAGCGTTACGAAAGCATGAGTTATGCTTAATTATATGTGAGATTAATCTTAAACAACATCTTTTTTGTTGAAAAATCAATGTTATCATTTGTTAATATGTTGTGCCACATCTTATAAACCAAAGTTAATTAACTAATTACTGGCAAGTCAAAGTAGTGGAGTGGCAATGAGACAAACCTAAGTTGGATCACATGCAGAGATTCAGCCAGTGGTTCAGCACATGCTGAAGTAGTAGCTCACACCACTGAATCCAATAATATCACTCACGGGACCTTTTGACTTTTTTGAACCACTATTATTTGCTTCCTAACACCACCAAAATATCCCACGTTAACTCTTGGGTGCTGTCCGGTTCGCATGATCATAACGCGTATAAGTTTTTAAATGGAGGGGAATAATGCTTTGGGTACAAAGTATGCCTGCTACATTTGTGGGTATCAAACTCGTTTGTTCAAACATATATACTTGAACCAAACCTATACAAGAACTATAAGACCAATACCATCCAAAAACACATAACTTCAAATCTATCAACTGTTTATTCACAATTTTCACGCGCAGGACTTTTCCTATATGTATAGTATCACAAGTTTACAACCACTCAGTCTCAAGCGACTCGGATAAAGTATCTGGTTCACCCTTTGTAATACTTTATTCTCGGCAATTTTTTATCCAAAGTATTTAGTCAAAATTGTCAAGTAACCGGTTTATGTCAGAAAAACATAGCTACTACATTGTTTATGTGACGTGGACTATACCCATGGATATGTGTAATGAACGTTGTTTTGTATCACTTCACCCAAAGTGAAATAACCCGAAATGAGATATTTGTAGTTTCTTAACACATTAACTGATTTATATCAGTCAACTTACTTCATGACCTCAAAATGTGGATAAGTTGATAATCAATATGTGTATTTTCACTGTAAATCTAAAGACTAGCTAGCAGTAGTTCAACCTAGCTTTTTTAAGGATACATCATTTGTTGTAGGTCACATCAATTTCTGTTAATGAATAACTTTTCCTGGTTAATTCGAAATTGGAACTTGGAACCATACCACATGGTCCTAGTCTCTATAGTCGACTAAAATAGCTTATGGCTATAAGGAGCTCATGAAATTTAATGGAAATCCATTTGATCATTAACCTCCATTCATATACTCCTCTAAAAACTACAAAGTTTCTGCATCTTAGATATTTTCATTAAAAATTAAAAAGTTAATAGTGATATCACTAATTGTCGTATTGTTTAATTTGTACCATTTGTAATAGTATAATGAATGTACTTATGTTACGACAATAACATATTTTTCTTGTCTTATTATCAATAATAATTATGTGTACAAATTATAAAGTGTATGGTCAAAAATGTATGCCGACATAACAATGGTTGCTACAATATACGATTATAGTGTACAAATGTAAATACGTTTTGGAATTACTTATTCTTAAGTGTTTATCTATTTTGAGGACAAATATTTTCACTGTAAATCTTAAGTGTTTATCACTTATAAATTACTTCGCTTGAATAAGCAGATATGTAGTTATAAAAGGAGTGTCTTTGAACAACAAACTATATAATCAAAACTATAATCAGATCGAAAACTAGCACTCACCAGTCACCACTTGATGGTTTGAGTTGGAGCTTAGACCAGTGGGCAAGGAGGTCGTGGCTTCACCTGACACCTCAGCTTTCTCTCTCCTCTCACTTCCTTTCATCAACCTTCACCAATTAGTAGTCAAGGTTACCTCCAATTTCACTTTTTATTAAATACTCACTTTATACAAATATACGCCACTAAATACCCCATACACACTCACACACAAAATATAAAACAATATAAATGGGCCATTTTCTTTCTTTTTCATTTGGTTAACAGATCACCAATTGTTGTTTTGGTTTTTGTGGTCCTGCGTGAAGTGGACAAGAGGCCAAAGAGGATCACCAATGACATGCCAAAATGGTGGTGCCTTCACCTATCCTTGCCTAGTAGCCTTAATGAAAGCTTTATTGTACGTATACTTCCATATGTATGCCGCATGGAATTTTTTTGTTTGTTTAGATGTATCTACTTTTTTATATTAATCTATATTTTTTAATTATTGTACTAAAATCCAGATATTTTTATATTTAGTGTCGATGGGGATATGTACGAGCGGGTGAAGACCCGCGTACATACCATAGTGGAAAACACATAGTTTTTCCTTGTGGAAGTAGGAGTTCACTAAAGATCAACCATTAGCCCGTACCTCTTCGTCTTGATTCTTAATGAGCTATCATGAGGGATTCAAGAGAGCATCCCTTGGTGCATGATATTCGCAGACGATATTGTGTTGGTTGCAGAATCGGCGATAGGGTTAAATAACAGACCGGAGCACTGGAAGGAGGCACTTGAAGACAATGGCTTCCCGGTCGGTAGGAACAAGATCATACACAACAAAGAAGTGGATATTCGTATCAGCGACCAAATCCTTCAACCAAAGGTGCTTTGGCAAAGAAATCTTTTAGATATTTATGTTCGATGATACACAAATCAGGGAGCATAGTCGATGACCTAACCAATCGTATTAGAGCCGGTTGTGTGAAATGGAGAATGGGTAGACCAGCTATCTTTAAGCTAAAGGATAAATTTTTTAGGGTGGCAATTAGGCTAGCTATCTTGTACGGGTCAGAATGTTGGCCGATCACGATAGCTCAAGCAAACAGGGTAGAAGAAGCCGAAAGGAGAATGCTAAGGTGGACTTATGGTAAAACTATGTTTGGCATGATCCTGAATAGAGTTTTCAGAACTAAACTTGAAGTCAAAATTGTAATCTCCAAGATAAAGAAAGGAAGGTTAAGGTAGTTTGGACGTGTCAGGAGGAAGCCACAATCAACGCCAGTAAGGAGAGTTGAAGCTCTTATAGTTGATGGCTTAAGGAGAAAGGGTAGACCTACTTAGTGAAATGCCCATAATTTTTTATTAATACTGCCGTATAGGATACGCTCTATACGTCGTATCAGCCTGCAGAACTCAAAACTGGCCAAAAACTAAGTTCTGAATTAAATATGTTTCTGATAACGTATAAACTCTGAATCATATTTCATAATCAAAACATATAATACATGAGTTTCATAAGAGGAAGCGTATATTTCTACATAAAATGGGCTTATTCCAAATGCCCCTTTAAAACTTGTAGCTATAAACGTACTTATCCTTGATTATACAAACTTGTTACAAAAGACTCTTGCTTTGGGGGCATTCCAAACTGATAACATATGATGAGAATGAGAAGCTCATTACCTAACCTGAAAATATACACCAATTGACCCATTACGCCCATTTAACATATAGCTTGGTCTCATCTAACAAACCTACAAAACATGGAACTGAGAATGGTAAGTCCTTGCGACTTTGTGAGTAAACAAAACTAATATGAAATACCTGCAATTCTAAACATGAACATATTTATCTATAACATGTTGTAAATGGTACGATCTTAGTTGTTTTGCTACTTGTATATGACATATATCTCTCATTCCAGATTTCATAATTTCTACATAATGTCTAAGCACGTGCTTCTGAAAAGACAATGCACAGTCATCCTGCTATAAGTGAGAACTTCCCTAGCCAACGAGTGCTCTTCTTGGGGTACTAACCTGTCATCGTGCTTTTCTGTACTTGGGTCATCCACAAAGGACATTTAAACATGTAAAATTGATATACTAATTCTAAACATGGGTCATCCATAAAGGATGTAATTATGATAATAAGCACAGGTCACCCACAAAGGATAATTGTACGGGAGATCTACATCGTGCACTTCTTAGGCACATCGTTTACTTTTTAGGCATGGTACATGACTAATGGTGCATTTCGTAGGCACCCAAGACATAAGTAATGGCGCTTATTGTGAGCACCTTTAACATGGCTTGTATTCGGCTATATCTGAATAATGACATGATAAGTAATACTAGGCCATTTACCAGTCTATGAACATGGCAACCTTCGACTATATCTGAAGCTATACATATGTTCTATCATCATTTCAAATCGAGTAACATGAAGATGAAAACTAGTTACTCACCTAGGCTGTATGTGTAAACAAATAAGATGAAGATGAATGTAGAAAGTGTTTTATGTGTTTATTGGTTACCAACGATTACAAGGGTGTGGCTATTTATGCCAACAATACAAGACATATTTAAGGGAAATATTAAAGGTATACAAATCAATTTAATATACAGCTAATCATGGTGATGAGATCAAATCAATTATCAATCAATCATCACAAAGTGATGAGACCAAATCGGATGACATAAATGTGCTTCTAACACTCCCCCGCAGTCGAAGCGGGAGGACAACGGACGCTTAGGCTGGAGCGAAATTCTTCAAACAGAGCAGAGGGTAATCCTTTCGTGAAGATGTCCGCATACTGATAGCGAGAAGGAACATGAAGAACCCGAACCTGACAAGTAGCAACCAAGTCTCGAACAAAATGTATATCAATCTCGATGTGCTTCGTTCGTTGGTGCTGAACCGGATTACAAGATAATTAGACGGCACTCACGTTGTCACAGTAAACAAGTGTGGCAGAAGACAAAGGTGTATGTAGCTCACGAAGTAAATTTCGTAACCAGCAAGTTTCAGCAACTGCATTGGCAACCCCATGATACTCTGCCTCTGCACTGGAACGAGAGAGCGTCGGTTGACGTTTAGAGGACCATGAGAGTAAGTTGTTTCCAAGAAATACACAATACCCAGAAGTTGATCGCCTAGTGGTTGGACAACCGGCCCAATCGTCGTCTGAATAAGCAACCAAGGATGTAGTGGAGGATGCAAATAACTGCAACCCATAATCTAATGTACCACGAATATACCGTAGAATCCGTTTAAGAGCGGAGAAATGGGGCTCTCGAGGATTATGCATATGAAGACAAACCTGTTGAACTGCATAAGATATATCCGGTCTAGTGAATGTAAGATACTGTAAAGAACCCGCAAGACTCCGATAAAGAGTTGGATCAGAAACCTGTTCACCATCATCCCCTAGTTTAGACTCAGTATCAACAGGAGTCCGACAGGGGTTACAATTAACCATATTTGCGCGTTTTAATACCTCAATAGTATATTTCTTCTGAGATAAAAACAATCCTGAAGAATCACGTGTAACAGAGATACCCAGAAAATAATTAAGTGGACCCAAATCTGTCATAGCAAACTCCTGATGTAAGGATCCAATAATCTGCTGCAACAAACTCTCAGAAGAAGCTGTAAGAACAATATCATCAACATATAATAATAGGTAAGAAGTATTTGTCCCCTGTCTGTATATAAATAATGATGAGTCACATTGACTATGAGAAAACCCAATCCGAGTGATATAAGATGCAAATCGCTGAAACCAAGCTCTAGGGGCCTGCTTCAGCCCATACAGAGACCGCTGCAATAAACATACATAATTAGGATGCACAAAGTCTCAAAACCCCGGAGGCTGATGCATATAAACTATCTCAGATAAGTCGCCATGCAAGAAAGCATTCTTGACATCAAGTTGATGAATTGGCCAATGTCGAGAAGTAGCTAAACTCAGAACAGTCTGAATAGTACCCGGTTTAACCACCGGACTAAAGGTCTCATCTACATCAACCCCCTCTAATTGATTACTACCATTCGCCACAAGACGAGCCTTGTAGCGACTAAGAGTGCCATCAGCCAAAAACTTATGGCGAAAAAGCCACATAGAACGAAGAATGTTGGCGTCTCTGGGTCTAGGCACAAGAGTCCAAGTTCCGTTCTTAATAAGTGCAGTGTATTTATCACGCATAGCATTTTGCCAATTTGGATTAGTAAACGCATCACGGTAGGTTTTTGGTAATGGTGAAACCGAAGACACATGCATATTGAGACGCTCAGTAGGACGATTAGTCCCGACACGAAATCGTGTGACCATGGGATGAATCGAGACAGGGTTTGGGTTGTGAGGAGGGTCCGGGATAATGTGTTGGTGTTGGTTTATGGGTGGTGATGGATTTGGTGTATGTTATTGGTCGGCGGGTGGTGTTGGGGATGGTGATGGGTCTTCGGCTGCATCAGGTTGGGTTGTATTGGAACCGGTGAGAATTGGTGTTGTTGCCTCATTTGTGGGTTGAGGGACACTGGGTTGCACAACGGGGGCGGATGGAATGAATGGAAGATTTATATCTGGTGAGTCATCCAAGAAATTGTATTTGGGTGCCGATGTTGGTTTAGGGGTGCCATATGGAAAAACAGTTTCATCAAAGGTTACATGGCGAGAAATGATTATTTTATTGGTGTTTAAGTCGAGGCAACAATACCCACGATGATTTGAAGCTTGTCCTAAGTAGATGGAGGGTGTGGCGCGTGGTTCAAGTTTGTGATTAGGATATAAGTGGGGGTAACATAAGCAGCCAAATGTGCGTATAAGGCTATAATCCGGGTTTTGGCCAAACAGTCGGGTATACGGGATTTCGTTGGCAATAGCTGTGGAGGGTAAGAAGTTGATTAAATGGACAGCCATGTTTAAAGCTTCAACCCAAAAGGTTGGTGGAAGGTTGGCCTGAAAAAGTAGGGTTCGAATGAGGTTGTTGATGGTGCGAATCATCCGTTCTGACTTCCCATTTGTTGAGATGTCTTGGGGCATCAGAAACGAAACTAAATGCCATTGTCGGCAAAAATTTTATGTAAGGTGCGGTTATCAAATTCACCGCCATGGTTACACTGAAACAATTTGATTTCACACTTAAATTGAGTGTGAACGTACTTGCGAAATAGAACAAATTTTGATAATACATCAGATTTGTTTATCAACGGGTAGACCCAAACAAAATGAGAATAGTGATCCAAAAACAAAACATAATATTTAAAACCCGATAGGCTCGAAATTGGTGAAGTCCAAACATCAGAATGAATAACATCAAAACATGCATTAACAATAGTATCGGAACTGACAAATGGAAGTCGAACGTGTTTTCCAAGCTGGCAAGCATGACAAAGCACATGCGGCTTCTCCTTATTACAAGATATTAAATTATTTGAGACGAGACGGCGTAGCACTTCGCTCCCTGGATGTCCAAGGCGATGATGCCACGTATGTTGACTTACAAGGAGAGTTTGGGGAATAGAACACGGGGCCGTGACAGGGTATAGGTCACCCGTGCTGTCACATCGGAGAAGCACCAGACGTGTCATGAAATCCTTGACGAAAAACCCAAAAGGATTGAATTCAACAGTGCAATTATTGTCACAGACAAATTGACGGACATATATAAGATTTTTGACAATATGTGGGGTAATAAGGATGTTATTTAAGTAAAGGGGTCGAGAAGGAGTAGGTAAAATGCTACGGCCCGTATTGGTGACCGGAATGTTATGCCCGTCACCAACCGATATAGATGGATACATGCAAGTATTAAAAATGTTACTAAGACTATTAACATATGCATTAAGGTGTGAGCTCGCACCTGTGTCCATGTTCCATGCACCTGTGATGGGTTCATGAAGGGTCCCAGTGGTGAAAGCATGAGGTAAAATAGTCTCTTGTCCCGGAGGGCCTGTTGGTGAGTGGTGCGTCTGATGAACAGTAATCGGGGCATGGGGCTGTGGGTCCCACATGAGTCTGGTGAAGAGTAGTAATGGGCTGTTGAGGATGGTTTACATAACTGAATGGACTAACAAATGTAGTAGCATTATTGATAAGTCTAGGTGGTCCAAGAGGGTGTGTAGAGTTATTGGATTGGGCTTGAAGGTGACCAAAGCCTGTTGGGAAATAAAGGGCGGTGGGTGGGTTTGGGTGTGGGTTGGTAACTGTCATAGTGTTAGTGTTAAGATGATGTAATATGGATGCAGGGTTTGTATGGGAAAGTAATGCTTTGTACGAGAATGATAGACTGCAACAGAAAAAGAAAACAAAACTTGTGACCTAATTAATGCACAAGTAACAATTTTGTGTGGACTGTGACCAAGCACGAGTCACCAACACAATGAGATTTTTATGATTGGCTGTGAAGGATTGTGGAGGAGCGTGAATGGTTGTTTAGGGTTTTAGGAGTAAGATCGTTTGATAGTTGGCTGTGATACCATGTAAACAAATAAGATGAAGATGAATGTAGAAAGTGTTTTCTGTGTTTATTGGTTACCAACGATTACAAGGGTGTGGCTATTTATGCCAACAATACAAGACATATTTAAGGGAAATATTAAAGGTATACAAATCAATTTAATATATAGCTAATCATGGTGATGAGATCAAATCAATTATCAATCAATCATCACAAGTGTTGAGACCAAATCGGATGACATAAATGTGCTTCTAACAGTATGATGCAAGATGAATGATTATAAACATTCCTTGAGCACCTATATCATGATAGACATGCACATATAATATTAATACATACAAACTAAACATGAATGTGACATGATTATGCAACTATAAGCACAACTAGGCACACATAAACTTCTAACTATAACACATAAGCACATGAACTCGAGCTAAGCTAACCAAGTATTGCCACTTGGTTCTACACTTGCATAACGTGAATCATGACTGCATAATCTGAGAACATGAGTTGTTATAGCACATAACCACCTGGAACTTGTAAAACATCATATATTCATATCATGTCATTTTCATTGATACACTTAACAATACGTTTGCTGTTATTCTGTAACAACCTTCACTTTGTTATTTTCGACTGACTTAATGATGAGTGCTCAAACACTCATCATTTTTAGTCAAATCTGAACTGCAAAACATACAAAAACACTCAGAAATGCATCAAAATACCAAAAATATTTCAAAATTGTGTTTTATATGTTTTAGATGCAAAATGAGCAAAAACAAATGAAAAACGTAAAAAGTTTGCAAAATTGGCAGTTTCAGTCCCCCAACTTTCATAAAATTACAAAATTAGTCCCTGGTCATTCAAAATATAGAAAATTATCACCAAAGGTCCTTTTACAATCATAGGTTGTCATATTTTGTCCTTTGGTGAAAAATTGTAAAAGTTTTGGAAATTTACAGTTTGGTCCCTGGAGTTTCAGAAAATGACAGAATTGGTCCCTGGTGGGATATTTTTGAAAGAAAAAATCATTCAGGGTCCTTTGGAAATTGAAACTTAGCAAGAAATGCCCTTGGATAAAAGTTTTGACAAAATGGCAAGAATGGTCCCTTAACTTTGAAAAATATCATTTTTGGTCCCCGGGAAATTTTGAAAAGTAAAAAATGAAATCAATGGTCCTTGTACAATTGATAAATGGCAGGTTTGGTTCTTATGGTTACTTGGGAAAAACACCACAGCCCCCCTCAACCTTTTGCAAAATTACAAAAGAGGTCCTTGTGTTACACATCAAAACCAACCAGACCCTTAAATATTTTTAACCCAAAAATAAAACAAACCAACACACCCTTATCACTCCAATCCACAAGCCCACCAACCATCACCACAGCCCAAACCAACACCAACATCAGCCCACTCCCACAAATAAAAACCCCCCGTCCATTTTTATTTAAAACCTCAGTCAACCCCCATGTTGACCACATCCACCTCAACACCCCTTCCACTTGCCCTGCTTCACCACTGCAACACACCTCCCCCCTCCTCACCTCCAGCTCACTCTCCCATACTTTATCCCTCCACCTCACCACAACCTTCCAAACCCCAATTAATGCTCCAATAGTCTCACAAGAAACCCCAACTGCCAATTGAGCTTTTTTCCCGCCAAATTTAAATCAAAGGCCATGAATGGTTTGGGTCATCCAACGGCCACAAACAGATGTGGGAAAGCACATGGGACATGCTATGGACTATAAAAGTCAAGAAAAAGCAGAAGAAAGAGGCAGTTAGAGTAGTTAGTATAATTTAGTTTTAGTTTAGTTAAAAGTAATGTTGGATTAATTGTAACTTTTCAATTCAGTGAAAACTTCAGTTTGTAATCTCTTTACTCAAGTTAATCTAAGCTTTTGTGTTCTTAATTTCAGCTTGTATACACTTTTTCTAGTTTATGCAAGAATTTTTCAAGTTCAAGTTAAAATTCCAATTTGTGTTTCATGGTTTAAAAAGTTGTTATTCTAGGTTTCTTTTATCTCAGTGAAGATTGTTTACAAGATTTCCTAAGTTTATTTTGAGGTCTAAACAGTTTAGCAAAAATAAAAGAATATATGAAAAATATTTGAAAAATACAAAAATCAAGCAAAGTGAAGATGGGGTACTGAAGCAGTGGTGATATGGATTGAAGATGGTTTAGATAGCTCAGTGGGAGCATTAGGAGATGTTCTTGATCATTGGTTCAAAGCTCCATCCATAGGATCACTTTGTAAGCAGTTTTTAAATTTTTCTTAGCAGCTTATGATAGAAGTAGTGAATCAGTGCTTAACTTAATGTTTGTGGGTTACTTTAATAATTATTAGTTGTAATATTGTCTAAAGAGTCATACTTGTTCAATAAATTTCATCTTTAGTGTTGAAAATTTCATGTTTAGCTTGTTAAGGGACTGTTTGGATTAGCACTGTTCTATCTATTCTAGTAGTTGTTTTGTTGTTGTTTCAGTGTTGACATATTACATTAGATATAGTTAGGTCAAAACAAGCATAAAATCCAAGTTTCAAGTGGCCATAAGTCAAAATCTCACCCCAAATTCCATAACAGTCCACTGTTGGACTGTTATGTGTTTCAAACTCTTGATTTCAATGAAAAGTTAGCTTAGATTGCCTTATTTAGCTTCCTTTAGGTTTAATAAACATATATCAAACCATTAGAATCAGCAAAAATCCACAAAAGTCAATTTGCAAGTTCATTCAGAAAAGTCAAAGTGCATGTTCCTAATTTTTTCCAAAAGTCCAAGGATTTTTTATGATTTATGTGATGAGTTTTAGAGCCTGAGCTTTTTAGGATTTGTAACCCCCCACCTCTACTACAAGATCCCATAGTTACTTTATTTTTAGCATTTTTATTGTGGGCCCCACATTGGATCAAAGTGGACTGCAGGGCATCCATTGCCCCTGCATCAGCAGACACTAGTCCAACACCACCACTTTGGTGGTGTTTTCTGACCTCCATAGTGTCCCTTAACCTTCCATCTTAGGTTTTTTCAACCCCCCCCCCTCCTACCATACTTCACCCCTTGACCATTGGTTTGACTTGGGAACCCCTGGGACCCACTTGAAATTACCCCCAACTTTGTCCCACTTTTCATTTTCCAAACAAGTTCCAAGTGCTTATCTTGTGGCTTATTGGCTTATTCTGTGGGACCCAATGGATTTTTCTTGCTTAAACATGTTTCCTAAACTCATTTGAGCCTGAATCAACAATAGTGGGTCCCACATAAGCTCATTTGAGCTCATTTTCTCCCACAGTCAACAAAAGTCAGCTGTCACTCATATTAGCTTATACTTTGCTTATTTTTTGGTTCCATTAAAGTTGTTTTTATAAAAAGTTCATGTTTTTAGTTGTAAAATAATTTTCTAAAATAAAAATCCAGAAAAAACAAGGTACTTTTAAGTGATAGTTTCTATTGAATTTAATTTAAATTTTATTTTTCATTTTTAGATTTTTATTAAGTACTTAGCTATTTTATATTTTTCTTGAATTCCTCATATATTAAAGTATTTATAGTAATTTTTTTCAGATTTTTATTTTATCATTTAGTATTTATTAGAATTAATCTTAGTTTTATTTATAATTAATTAATAATTAAGTTTTAAATAGCATAATTAGTTTTTATTAAGCAAAACCTAGTTTTTATATTTTTCCTAGCTTTTATATATTATAAAATAATTTTAGGAATTTTTCTAGAATTTTTACTGTTCATTTAGTATTTTTAATAATTTAAAATATTTTAACTAGGTAATTAATAATTAATTAGTAATTAATTAATAGAAAAATCACATAAAGACAAAAATACATATTTTTATTTTTAAAACTTGTTTTTAGTTATTTTATAATTTTAGAAATTTTATTTTCACCTTTTTAGCATTTAATTAATATTGTATTATATTTAAGTTGTTTAAATATTAATAAATAAGTATTAATTAGTAATTAATTAATAATAAATAATTAATTAGTGTTAAAATTTATTATCTTTTTCTAAAAATTTTCTTTTATCTTTTAGTTTGTAAAAAAGTCATTTTCACCCCCTGGGTGTTTTCAGATTTCCGTTTTCACGTTTTATTTTGTACGTTTACGTTTTATTTAAACGTGAACGTACGCGTTTTAAGTTTTAAACGTTTCTGGTTTTTCTGACTTTCCAGTCTTGTTAATATAGTGTATTTAAGCTATTTTCTTTTATATTCCAGTAGTGTAATCATCACAACTCACTTACACCCCTTCCTGTCCAGATTCACTCGATCACATAACCGTTTTATAACCATCACACCTCGTCGGGACATAACGACCTGGAGAAACCACTATATTCCGCGGAGCATTGACTCTAGGCAGTTTGAATTGGTTGACCATCACCTGGTCAATTAGGTTGACCGTTTGGAGCCAATCAAATTTTGGCGCCGCTGCCGGGGAGGTCGTGCGCGTATTTTAAACGGTTTTTCTGATTAGTGATTTTGGAATACGTTCCATTGTACATTTATCCATCCTTTGTTCATATTTTCTTATTATCAAAACAAAACCGTTCCCGAAAACATTTTAAACTCAGTTTTCAACGAACACAAAAACACAAAAACATTTTCTTCCTCATTTGTACAAAATGTTTATCCAAAAACCCAAAAATATTCACCTTTACCCTCTCACATCTTTGATTCTTCATCCTTACCCCTCTATGAACCTTTGATTCCTTCCTATGTCGTATCCACACCATTTGGGTTGCCAATGGTGTGGTGGTCCTCATAATGGTGGGAATTCTCCCGACTGTAGCATTGTAGAGTCAGGAGATGGGTCTGTCTATAACCAAGCTCCCTATCCTTACCATGATACATCTGAGTCATCCTACCAGCCACCACATCATGAGATACTGACATATCTGTGTGAGTTTTGTGGTGGTCCTCACCAAGGATTTGAGTGTCAATCCGGAAACACGTTTGTCTATGAACAGTTTTCCGGTGATGCTCAGAACTTTGGTTATGACCAATACCCATATGATTCACCAGTCCAGACTCAACAGTTTTACTGTTGTGGTTACTGTGGAGGTCCACACTTCAGCTCAGATTGTCAAACGGGGAATCCATACCCTTGTGACAATTTTGACACACCTTATTATGACCAACCTCCACAGTACGATATGAATCAAGCACTTCTTCCAGAAATGCAAAATATGATGAAAATCGTTGATGAGCTTATGGGTTTAGTTAAAGACTTTACCCAAAGACATACTCATCAAAAGTCTATGGAAGAATTGCTAGCTGAAGAGCAGGCTGCTAGAATAAATTCCCAAGATGCCTATGAAAAATCCGTGAGGGAATCCATTGCAAAAGAAAAAGCAGCCAGATCTAGCTCTCAGTTCCGTTTTATTCCTGATGACAGTGATGATGAAGATACACTTGATATCCTTCAATTCTATAAAGATCCATCAAGTTCATCAGTTGATATCCCAGCAGTTGAGATTCCATCTCAAACAACTGCTATCACACCCGAGGTTCCCACTCACTCTCTGAGCATGGGGGACGAGAATCTCGACATTGTTCCTAAAAAGGAATCGGACGAATTCATAAAGTCTAGTGTTGAGAACCTTGTCCCAATCCCAAGAGAGTCACAGAGAACTTTTGAGCATATGTGTGATATTCCTTCCCCTCTTGAGTGTTCAAACGATCATTTTGAGACTTTCTCAGATTTTAATGATGATTGTAAATCTCATGGAGACATTGAGTATATTGAGGCATCACTCCCACAGTTTGATGCTGATCCTCTTCTTGAGGAGTTCGCCAATGAACTTACCCACATCAATCCACTTTCATTGGAAAGTGATGATGGTCTCCTCGATTTCCAAGCCGATCTGGGAGAA
The DNA here is from genome assembly GCA_030686995.1 of Artemisia argyi. NCBI lineage: Eukaryota > Viridiplantae > Streptophyta > Magnoliopsida > Asterales > Asteraceae > Artemisia > Artemisia argyi. The sequence continues at coordinate 190,041,376 of CM060678.1, read as the reverse complement.
ATTGAAAGTCTCCTATATCATGATCCACCACTCACTTCTGATCCCGACAGTCCAATAGAGAATGTTAACCTCTTTGTTCCCGAAACATTCAATACTACTCTCACTAATCCTCTATTTGAATTCGAATCTGAATTCACTTTGATTTCTGATAATCCAATCTTTGATATTCAGAATGAGGATTGTGATGAGTCTATTCCGGAACATGAATTCACTGATTCACATCTTGTGAATAATTCTCTTCATGAGGAGTTCTCCTGTAAACTCACTCATCATATCATGACTCCTCCGGAGTTTGATAGCCCGGGGGGAGATGCACTCAATCATGAGAATTTGCAAATTCCCACCCACCCTCCCGGGTTGTTTACGAGCTTAACCTTTGAAATCCAAATTCAGGCTAATGAGCCTGCTCTCGAGGAAGAATATCAAATCATGATTTTCATCATGGTTTTCTTCCTTTTCTTCACCTATAAGGTGACTTATCTTGTTCTTCACTCCTTCGGGAATGAAGATACCATATTTGATCCCGGCATTTTCATGTATCATTATCTTGAGCCGGATACTTATCTCATCGGTGTGGAACTTTCACGTGCTTCATATGTTTGTCCAAACATTTTGAATGAAAGTCCGATTGAGATTATTTCTTCCACATCATGCTTCCCCAAGGACAAATGAATTCGGGGTCGAGTCAAGCTAGCGACTCGGTAAACAAAAACAGTAGCATGCTTATAGGGTTTTCACCCTAAGTGTGGGGGAGCCCCCATGCTGTGGTTACTTATGAAGTGAAAAACAAAATGGTGTTTTCCACGCTTAGCTTGTAATGTTGCCCTTTTACGTTCAAAATGTCGGCATAATAGCCGGGACTTTGAATATTGTGGACAATATTCATGCTAAGTGTGGGGGGTATTTCGCTATTCTAGCGGATTTTATCACATTTTACTATATTATACCCCCGTTTTTAGCCAAAATTTCAAAAAAATTTCAAAATTTTTTCACTTGAGTTCAAAATTTTTGTGGTTATCAGTCCGCCTTGTCTAAACGACAAAAGGGATTGGCTAGTCCAGGAGCAAACGGCTCTTGGTAAAGACATCTCAAATCCGTTTATGGCTTGCAATTTGCCCAAAATTGTATGGTACCTCAACTCGCCATATCCCATAAAGCGAATGAGTTGGCTAGCCCGCAAGATTATGGCTTGTGGTAAAGGCAGTGGAAAATCCATAATTGGTAATCAGCTCACCAAGATGTTGACTATTCCATCAAGAGCTGGCTAGTCCAGAAGCAAACGGCTTTTGGTAAAGACTAATCAAATCCGTTGACAGCTGGTGGTTTGCTCAAAATCACACGGTTATCAGGTGTGCCACAGTTCTTACACCTGGCTACTCCAGAAGTGATGACTTTTAGTAAAGAGTTTAAAATCCATCAAGTTTTCAAAACAGTTATTGCTAGGGACTAGCAATAGTTTAGTGTGGGGGATTGATGAGTGCTCAAACACTCATCATTTTTAGTCAAATCTGAACTGCAAAACATACAAAAACACTCAGAAATGCATCAAAATACCAAAAATATTTCAAAATTGTGTTTTATATGTTTTAGATGCAAAATGAGCAAAAACAAATGAAAAACGTAAAAAAATTTGCAAAATTGGCAGTTTCAGTCCCCCAACTTTCATAAAATTACAAAATTAGTCCCTGGTCATTCAAAATATGGAAAATTATCACCAAAGGTCCTTTTACAATCATAGGTTGTCATATTTTGTCCTTTGGTGAAAAATTGGAAAAGTTTTGGAAATTTACAGTTTGGTCCCTGGAGTTTCAGAAAATGACAGAATTGGTCCCTGGTGGGATATTTTTGAAAGAAAAAATCATTCAGGGTCCTTTGGAAAATGAAACTTGGCAAGAAATGCCCTTGGATAAAAGTTTTGACAAAATGGCAAGAATGGTCCCTTAACTTTGAAAAATATCATTTTTGGTCCCTGGGAAATTTTGAAAAGTAAAAAATGAAATCAATGGTCCTTGTACAATTGATAAATGGCAGGTTTGGTTCTTATGGTTACTTGGGAAAAACACCACAGCCCCCCTCAACCTTTTGCAAAATTACAAAAGAGGTCCTTGTGTTACACATCAAAACCAACCGGACCCTTAAATATTTTAACCCAAAAATAAAACAAACCAACACACTCTTATCACTCCAATCCACAAGCCCACCAACCATCACCCCAGCCCAAACCAACACCAACATCAGCCCACTCCCACAAATAAAAACCCCCCGTCCATTTTTATTTAAAACCTCTGTCAACCCCCATGTTGACCACATCCACCTCATCACCCCTTCCACTTGCCCTGCTTCAACACTGCAACACACCTCCCCCCTCCTCACCTCCAGCTCACTCTCCCATACTTTATCCCTCCACCTCACCACAACCTTCCAAACCCCAATTAATGCTCCAATAGTCTCACAAGAAACCCCAACTGCCAATTGAGCTTTTTTCCCGCCAAATTTAAATCAAAGGCCAGGAATGGTTTGGGTCATCCAACGGCCACAAACAGATGTGGGAAAGCACATGGGACATGCTATGGACTATAAAAGTCAAGAAAAAGCAGAAGAAACAGGCAGTTAGAGTAGTTAGTATAATTTAGTTTTAGTTTAGTTAAAAGTAATGTTGGATTAATTGTAACTTTTCAATTCAGTGAAAACTTCAGTTTGTAATCTCTTTACTCAAGTTAATCTAAGCTTTTGTGTTCTTAATTTCAGCTTGTATTCTCTTTTTCCAGTTTATGCAAGAATTTTTCAAGTTCAAGTTAAAATTCCAATTTGTGTTTCATGGTTTAAAAAGTTGTTGTTCTAGGTTTCTTTTATCTCAGTGAAGATTGTTTACAAGATTTCCTAAGTTTATTTTGAGGTCTAAACAGTTTAGCAAAAATAAAAGAATATATGAAAAATACAAAAATCAAGCAAAGTGAAGATGGATTACTGAAGCAGTGGTGATATGGATTGAAGATGGTTTAGATAGCTCAGTGGGAGCATTAGGAGATGTTCTTGATCATTGGTTCAAAGCTCCATCCATAGGATCACTTTGTAAGCAGTTTTTAAATTTTTCTTAGCAGCTTATGATAGAAGTAGTGAATCAGTGCTTAACTTAATGTTTGTGGGTTACTTTAATAATTATTAGTTGTAATATTGTCTAAAGAGTCATACTTGTTCAATAAATTTCTTCTTTAGTGTTGAAAATTTCATGTTTAGCTTGTTAAGGGACTGTTTGGATTAGCACTGTTCTATCTATTCTAGTAGTTGTTTTGTTGTTGTTTCAGTGTTGACATATTACATTAGATATAGTTAGGTCAAAACAAGCATAAAATCCAAGTTTCAAGTGGCCATAAGTCAAAATCTCACCCAAAATTCCATAATAGTCCACTGTTGGACTGTTATGTGTTTCAAACTCTTGATTTCAATGAAAAGTTAGCTTAGATTGCCTTATTTAGCTTCCTTTAGGTTTAATAAACATATATTGTAACACCCCCAAAATACCGCAGCGGAAGACTGTGTCATAGGGGTGCTACTTCATAATACAAAGTACAAGTTATAGAAAACGAACTCTAAATGAGACGTTTTGAAAAGTTACCATTCGATTAATGAATTCAAAGTTACAAACATGAGATTCCAAAGTATGATACATAAATGTATACAAAATGTTTTGAATGATAAATGATAAAAGCGTAAGTCTTCAGAATATGCAGCTTGACTCTAAGTTCCACGCACTAGCTATCGCCTTACTAACCTGAGATAAACATGCTAAAGTGTCAACACAATGGTTGGTGAGTTCATAGAGTTTGAAACAGTTGAAAAACCTTAAAAGAATGTTCACACAGCAAAGGCATCGTGAATCCACTCAGTTACAAGTCCCGCCATAAGAGACTTGTAACCTGTGTGTTCACAACCCACTGCTACAATATAGTATGATTAAGACATGTATAAGTTCATCAAAACAATTAAGCAATTAGTCGTGAGTCTACTCTTCATCTCCGAAGACCTCACGTTTATGATGTATCCTACATTCGCAAATGTTAGGATGTATCAATAGCCTCAATGGTCATCCAACAACTTAATTTGGAGCCACCGGAAGTCTCAATGGTCATCCAGCAACTTAATCTGGAGCCACTGGAAGTCTCACAATCAAGTATAATGCAATCATGTATATATGACATCAAGTATAATGCGATCAAGTATAAGACAATCAAGTATAAAACAATCAAGTATAAATGTTTTGAGTATTTGTACAAGTAAGCAAGTAGTTGAGCATGTATCCCCCCCAAGAGTTAAAACAAGTATGAAAAAGTAGGGGCTATGACTCACCTTAAGCTTATGTAATGAGAAATGAAAGTGGTAGTCGAATCGCGAAAGTCTCTAAGAGCAGCCTATAATAGAACGTTGCGGCTTAGGTTTGGAGTAACGTCTAAGAATACGAAGAATTGCCTATATATGTCTTGCATAATGCTCATGATATAGTACTTAGTATATAGTGTAAGTCTTTGAATATAAATGGTCTATGAAACATGTATAGGTTGTATATCTCTTACTACCGTTCGGGCCGACATAATTCAGAAGTCATGGAGTAAACGTTCGAGGAGCCAGGACACTTTAATTCGTAAATCCACAACTCATCTCAACGGCTTACTTAATGAACTCCTCACATGAGGCTCCCTACTATTGTAGTATTTGATAACATATATATATATATATATATAAGCTTTTGATCCTTAAATGTTATATGGTCTTTAGCCGTGGCTTTGCCGTGACCTTGGTCATTGTTACCATGATCTTGAGACTCAACCTTGGCTTTAGCCATGGTTGTAGTCTTGGCTTTAGGTCATTAGACCTCTTGGTCTTAGTAAAACATAACTATTATATAGTGAATTTGGTCTAAAAATGGGCTGTTAAGAATTTGAAAAAATTATCACTCGGAAAGCGTTTTCAGGGCTCGAGCTTCTTTGTTACTGAACGAAAACGGTGTTCCGGACAACTTTCGTGTTTTAACTTTTTGATGAATCGGACCAGAAGTGGGACTTTCAAAATCAAAATTTGATCAGAATGCTATTTAGGCAGTTTTGCCGTTTTGGTTTCGCTAACTTCAAATGGTCATAACTTTTGACTCGTGTACTCGTTTTGGGTGATTCAAATTGCTATGTTTTCCTTGTTAAGTCCTCTTTAACAATAAGTAAGTGTCAAATATCAAAGTTATACTATTGTGGTCGTGGTTTTTCATAAAAATCACTAGTTTGCTTGTTTGCTTGTCATAAGTTAACATATGTATACCAATACTCGTTTTATCCATTTTTAAACATCATGAACACAATAATAAGAACATATATAGCATGAAAGGAACACAAAGAGCATGAAAATGATAATTAAGCAAGGAGTGTATAAGGGTTTCTTACAACTTTTGGCTTTCACTTAAGAAAGGAAGTCAAGTATAGAACTAGGACACTAAACCTAATCTTGTAAACCCTTCACCATAACTCTTGTAACCCTTGCTAGCCTTGATATAACCCTTGTGAAAACCATTTAACTTCAGCCCTAGTAACCTTGTGTAGCTCCTAATTCAACCATGGAATCACCAAACAAACTTAAGAACTAGGTAGAGAATACTAAGACCTTGAACTTTGTAGTGTAACTTGTATATTGAAGATCAAAGGATCATGGTGCTAGGGATAATTGGTGTGGCATTTGAATGATGAATAAATGAAGACATGAGCTTGCTTTTATACTAAAAATGAGGAGGTTAGGAAGGTAACTAGTAAGCTTCCTAAACTTGGTGACCAAGTTGTAATTAAAATGATCTAAAGAATCAATGGTCAAGATTTAACCACACATGGTGACTCCCCCCCCCCTCCTAAGTCGGTTTGTATATGGATAGGGTGACTAGGTGAGTAGTCATGGTCTTTGGATGATAATATCCTAAGTATGTAGTTAGTTTTGACTCCGTAAATCGCTAACCGTAAGTTATTAAGTCACGAAACGTAAAACCGGGTATCCTAAAAATATGAAACTTATAAATATGGTTAAACATGTCAATATACTCCATAATAAAATATAAAATGAGTGGTAGGATCTATCGGGTGCTAAAACCCTGCTAAAAACTGGAAACACGGGTCTAAAACGCGTAATTCGCGTAAAACGCTGAACTGGAAAACGTAAAATTCCGAAACTTTTGGAATTGTCCTAAAATGAAAGAAAAACATATTTCTATTGTTTATAATGTTTTATGGATATATCGAGATGCTGGAAGGACGTTTAAACCTAAAAGTAAATCTCGGACACGGCTTTGTGATTTTTGCAGAAATGATCCGACGAGCGTCAAACTCTCGAATTATCGTTAAAATAGTTTAACTTACGAGAATATGAAATAAAAATTTCTGAGATGAATAGTGAAAAGTGAATAGTAAAAAGTGAATAGTAAAAAGTGAATAGTGAAATTTTCGGGAATAAAAGTTAACCTGAAATTGCGAATTGTTACATATATCAATCCATTAGAATCAGTAAAAATCCACAAAAGTCAATTTGCAAGTTCATTCAGAAAAGTCAAAGTGCATGTTCCTAATTTTTTCCAAAAGTCCAAGGATTTTTTATGATTTATGTGATGAGTTTTAGAGCCTGAGCTTTTTAGGATTTGTAACCCCCCCCCCCACCTCTACTACAAGATCCCATAGTTACTTTTTTTTTAGCATTTTTATTGTGGGCCCCACATTGGATCAAAGTGGACTGCAGGGCATCCATTGCCCCTGCATCAGCAGACACTAGTCCAACACCACCACTTTGGTGGTGTTTTCTGACCTCCACAGTGTCCCATAACCTTCCATCTTAGGTTCTTTCAACCCCCCTCCTACCATACTTCACCCCTTGACCATTGGTTTGACTTGGGAACCCCTGGGACCCACTTGGAATTACCCCCAACTTTGTCCCACTTTTCAGTTTCCAAACAAGTTCCAAGTGCTTATCTTGTGGCTTATTGTCTTATTCTGTGGGACCCAATGGACTTTTCTTGCTTAAACATGTTTCCTAAACTCATTTGAGCCTGAATCAACAATAGTGGGTCCCACATAAGCTCATTTGAGCTCATTTTCTCACACAGTCAACAAAAGTCAACTGTCACTCATATTAGCTTATACTTTGCTTATTTTTAGGTTCCATTAAAGTTGTTTTTATAAAAAGTTCATGTTTTTAGTTGTAAAATAATTTTCTAAAATAAAAATCCATAAAAAACAAAGTAATTTTAAGTGATAGTTTCTATTTAATTTAATTTAAATTTTATTTTTTCATTTTTAGATTTTTATTAAGTACTTAGCTATTTTATATTTTTCTTAAATTCCTCATATATTAAAGTATTTATAGTAATTTTTTTCCGATTTTTATTTTATCATTTAGTATTTATTAGAATTAATCTTAGTTTTATTTATGATTAATTAATAATTAAGTTTTAAATAACATAATTAGTTTTTATTAAGCAAAACCTAGTTTTTATATTTTTCCTAGCTTTTATGTATTATAAAATAATTTTAGGAATTTTTCTAGAATTTTTACTGTTCATTTAGTATTTTTAATAATTTAAAATAGTTTAATTAGGTAATTAATAATTAATTAGTAATTAATTAATAGAAAAATCACAAAAAGACAAAAATACATATTTTTATTTTTAAAACTTGTTTTTAGTTATTTTATAATTTTAGAAATTTTATTTTCACCTTTTTAGTATTTAATTAATATTGTATTATATTTAAGTTGTTTAAATATTAATAAATAAGTATTAATTAGTAATTAATTAATAATAAATAATTAATTAGTGTTAAAATTTATTATCTTTTTCTAAAAATTTTCTTTTATCTTTTAGTTTGTAAAAAGTCATTTTCACCCCCTGGGTGTTTCCAGATTTCCGATTTCACGTTTTATTTTGTACGTTTACGTTTTATTTAAACGTGAACGTACGCGTTTTAAGTTTTAAACGTTTCTGGTTTTTCTGACTTTCCAGTCTTGTTAATATAGTGTATTTAAGCTATTTTCTTTTATATTCCAGTAGTGTAATCATCACAACTCACTTACACCCCTTCCTGTCCAGATTCACCCGATTACATAACCGTTTTATAACCATCACACCTCGTCGGGACATAACGACCCGGGGAAACCACTATATTCCGCGGAGCATTGACTCTAGGCAGTTTGACTTGGTTGACCATCACCTGGTCAATTAGGTTGACCGTTTGGAGCCAATCACTTAACTAATGAATCAGTAATTTTACATGAAAGTAGACTCTTTTCCCTTTTCAAAAATGTATGGCATGCTTCAGGAAGAGCTACGGTTGATTCAATATGAATTTTTTAAATTCTGCTTGCTGCACTTTTCTAAATCTGACCATGTTGTACTGAATCATATTTTACACCAATTTAACTATTGAACTAGCCAAAACTTAAAGCATAACGAATAAAGTAGACACCTTAGGCTTTCCAAAATGTTAGGCCATGATTCAATACAAGCTACTATCAATCTTTTATAGTCTTCCAAACATAACTAACTGATTCAGAAATTTTCTGCAACTTATTTAACATCATAAAACACATGTTCTACCATCAAGGGGTGTTTAGGTTAACTCCCAAATCTCACAAACACCTCCAAATCTGGTCCTAACATAATTCCATTAAAACTCCTAATTATCATCACATAATCATGAGTAATAAATCTTAAATTCCTCAATTACATCATGTAAGAAACTTAAAACACATAACCTCATATTCAATATAAATTGAAATCATGCTAAAACATATAATCAATAATTACTTGAAAGGAATAACACAACAACTACTTGAACACTTCCTTGATTACTCCAAAGTACAAAGAACACTTTGATTAACTTTGATTAATTCAAAAGTTGTCTGGGAAGATATGCAGGAATTGCTAGATAAAAGGTTCTCTTACAATTGGAAGACCATAATTGAAGAAGTCTCTGCGTTGGCTGCTAATAGGAGGATTTGGAGTATCTTAAGGAGGCCTGATTGGTGCTATTGTATACTATGTGTGGCAAGATAGAAACAACAGAAACAAATTGTATAATATGGGTGAAAGATCTACTGATAGCCTAGTACAAAACATAATGGGCATCATCAAGTTGAGAATGATGAACTTCATAGTTAAAGAATCTAATGCAGTAACTGTGGTTGAGGCCAAATGGAATATTACTTTGAGAAGATGCAGTCAGAGCAGTGCTTAAATGAAAATAGTATAGTATAGTATTATGTCTGTATAATGAACTTATGTATAGTTAAAGAGTAGAAGTAGAGAATGCTTGAACAAAGTTAGCATATTTGTAAGATCCTTAGTTAAGAATGTAATGGGATTTGTCCATTTACATTTGAAGGATCTTTGTACTTTTTGTAAAGTATATAAAATTTCTTCTTTTCACAGGAAAAATATAAAAATGGGGATAATAACATTTATCCCTCTTAAAACCTTGCAAAGCCACGTCTCAACATAAAAAGACATACACTTGTGTTTCTAAGATACCACCTGGACTTATAAGATGACTATTGAAAAGGGCAATTTTGTAATTTCTCATATTAAAAAAATAGTCATGTGCGACTGATGTGACGTTTTTTGTGCGACCAATAAGTTTTTGCTCGACTTCTTCTTTTTCTTAACCGACCTCTATTCTGAAAGTAATATAATATATTTCTGACAAACCATAAAATTAGAATGTTAAACTTAGGTGGGAGGATAGATTTAAGCAGGACATGAAGGAGCTCCTATTATCCGATGGCATGATCTCAGATAGGAATACGTAGAGAGTTAGGATTAGAATTTGTTAGGCTTTATAGGCGTCTCTTAATAGCCTTGTGATGCGTGGGAATTGCACCAGGCTTTACCTCTCGAGGGATCTCGAGAAGCTTACAACCCCCACCAGGCAGTGTACCTGATCGTTGTAGTATAGTATAGTGACAAGTACCGAGGGATTGATCGTTCAGCTTAGGAATAGTGTCGCAAGGATTAGAAAACCTAAATACTAGTTCTAAAAGTGAGGGATGATTATTTTTGTATTTTTATATTTTATGAAAGCAAGTAAAAACCTCGGGTTTGAAGGATTTGGGCGGAATTAGTTGCTAATCAACTAACCCAATACTAAAGATGCAATCAAAATAAAATACTAGAAATGAAATTAAACTAAATTATACTAAAGTTGTGAGCAATAAGTGGAGGAAATGTGTTTACTTAGATTTCACTACTCCCTAGACATCTTTTACACGTTAATTACTTGTTATAATTGCATGGATGACGGATCGTATTCCTTAATACCATTCATGGGGTGGCACACTTAACTCCCCAATTCTATGAGCTCTTATCTCCTCCTATACCATGCCCAGCACAACCATAGGGATTATAAACAGTGGCTCATGCATTAAATACAACCAATAAAGACCTAGTGCGCGTCGGTTCATGTTTCTTAAGACGTTCAAGCATGTTACCAATTGGAGATCTGCCAGTTTTCTTAAGCCTAACCTATAAATCATTCATCCAAGACAAGTATAAACAAGTAATCAACACATAATTAACATCTAGGTTTCATTAGATCCAAGCAAACACAAGATAGATCTAGCCTAGCATGATAGAATTAAGACAAGAACAAGATATAGACAACCAACACATAGACATATTGATTGAATTAAAAGAACACTTATCTCAATTACACATGAAAGGTATCAAGGGCTTGGAACCCTTGAAAAACCTGTAAAATTCGCACCAAGTTCGTACTTAGGGTTTCTCCAAAACTTCTCTTTTTTTAATGTGAAAATTAGAAAACTATATATAGGAAAAGGGGTCTGACGGCGTCAAGACCAAGCTTGTGACGCCGTCACCTTGCCGCCAAAACTTTTCTCGGACTGCCTTGATCTACATTTGACGCCGTCAAGTGATAATCATTTCCAGGCCGTCATGACTTTTACTCTTGACGCCCTACTTCGTGACGCCGTCAAATCTTTACTGGATCGTCATAGAATTTTGCTCTTGACGCCGTCAGGGAGTTACTCTTGACGCCGTCACCTACTGTTCCCAGCATGGAAAATTAAGACTTTGGCGTTTTCTTCACTTTTATGCTCCAAAAACGTCCGAATTGCTTCCTTTTCCAGATTTCTCTCCTAAAGTACCAAAAATCAGAAAAGGAACGATTTAGAGCAATATTTGATCAAATAAATTCAATTCCGGGCTTAAATGACCCCCTAAAAACGAATCATTTTTCGCCTCATCATATACCCTAACACTTGAGATTTGCTTGTCCTCAAGCAAATGCGCTTTTATTCTAGTCAAAATACAAGTTAGGGGTCATTTAACACTAATATAAAAGTAATTACAACAAATAATCGTTCCACTAAAGACCAATAGACAAGCACGGAGGTCATACACTAGCACCTCACATATAGTGTTTAGATACTAAAATCTCTCGGGTGTAATAAAGTGTAAATTACAATATGGAAACGGAAGATATCTCTCACTACCTGTCATAGCAAAATAGATTACCATAGGCTTGGGAAAGGATCAAACCTCCACCACATGGCGTAAGCACCTAGGATAAACTATCAAAGAGGTCTTTTAAAGGGTTGTAACGTTAGGTGTAGGGATATGAAATACACGGTTTTGTTGGATAAAAGAAGTCTTACTGGTGGCGAGTTAACAATCTTGGTTAATTACATGTACAAGATGGCGTTGCTAAGCCAAGACTAGACTCGACTTAAGCTAATAAATGAAAAATAACAAAAACATAAAATGAACATAGAATGAAAAAGGATGGTAGTCCGTATGTTTTTTTTCTCTTTTTCCTTTTTCTATTTTTTTTTTCCTTTTTTATTTTTTTTATTTTTTTATTTTTTTTGCATACACTCTTACCCTACCATCCAAAATAATACATCATAGGGAATGAACACTCCCCTTACACTTGAATCTTTACATACTTTACATTAAACTAATCTAATGACTCGAATTAAGAAAATCAAAACACTTGGAGCACTTTTAAGATTAACGTATATATGGGGTTAATATATGTTGTTCTTCCCCATTACTCCATAAAATAAGTACTTACCCATGAGTCCCAATTGTCCCAAAACAATATGTACAAAGATATGACTCGACTTAGCAACCATGTAATCAATTAGATAGTTAACTTAGGGTTTAATAAATAACAATAATGCACTAAAAATGAGCGCATACACAGAAGGCTAAGGCGATTTGGTTGTACATTTAAGTGGGGTGTAACAAATTCTTCCTTTAAGTAAAATGCTTAAAGTTAGAAACGAAAAGATAGGCTCGGAGGGGTGTACTAGGGGTTTCGTGTACTAAAAATGAGTACAACGCTAAGGGTGTGGGAAAAATTAGTTGACTTAACTAGCCAAGTAATATGACTTAAATGGTCAAGTAATTATGATACGGGTTTAACACAAGGGTGATCCTAATGCCTCTTATCATGTAGTAAATCCTACTACACGAATGTAGTCTCACTAGCGGTCTCGGGATGCATCACTAACGCAAGTTCTAGAATCTAAATGCTACCGGTACACTCATAAGCACTAATAGTAAATGCTTTTCCTATCAAATCTAAAGGCGAACCTCACATATTTGGGTGGAAAATTTTTCTGAATATACGGTTATGTGCTAGTCATACAATCTCCTATCCATGAGACGCTTGCTATGGCTAAAGTTTCACTCCTAAATGTTGTAAAAAATTTTAAATTTGGCGCTAAAATTGCACTAACAAGTATTTCTCATAGTTTTATTACACATCTACCATTAAACAAAACAAACTCAAGCGAAAGTACATATGTAAGGTATCATCTTTTTACCCTTCCCTTACACTTAAGATGAACATTGTCCCCAATGTTCAAGTAAAGAATGTAAAAGTGAAAAACTTAAAAAGAATGAAATCAAATACTCCTCTGATTCGCTCGGTATGGATAATAAGGTGGCCAGGTTAAATCTTCCTCCAAGAAAATGAACAATGAAAGCTTCCCTTCCAGAATATAAATCATCTTCTTGTCATACATAACCTGTAAAACCTGATAAAATAGACAAGACAACCTCGTGTAAAATCGGCGGCATCCTATATAAGTTACTAAATCCTAGAAAACAAGATAAGATATAATGCTTGTGGAATGAAGTTTGCAGATTTTCCTGGAGATTATAAAACTTAATAATTCACAAAAACCATAAGACTCCGTTAGAAAAACAAAACTGGTAAAATTTCCAGATTTTTACACGTGACGCCATCAAGAGTAAACTCTTGACGCCGTCAGAAGTGATCTGCAGAAATTCTTATGATAAGTTTCCGGAAAATTTCTGAAAAAACTTGGTCCTACTTCCTGGAAAATCCTGCAAAACTTCATTATGACTCAATACAAGCATTTGACTCTAACAAATACGAATATACATGTTCATTTAATATTGTGGAGAATCATGATCGGTTTGTTTCTTGAAAACATATTTGGGGTTTCCCCTTACACTTATCTTTTGCAAAAATACCTTTAGGTGGAGTTAAGACTAGGCCAAAACAACAAAGTAAAGTATTTCCACTATTTAGTTTAGAAACATGATCTACCAACAATAAAAATTAAGCATGCATACGGAAGCAAATAACAAACAAACAAAATAAAATCACACAAAACATGGGTTGCCTCCCAAGAAGCGCTTTTCTTTATTTACGAGTCTTGTAGCTAGACTCAAGGTCATGGGTTACTACGTGACCTCGTCGTTGGTTCCACACTCTGATTGTAGATATTCCTTGTAGAAACCAATCACCTTTTTCTCAACCGCCCCCATAATCATTTGGGCAAATTCTTTATCGACTTTATACCTTGGTCCAAGGGCCATGCAATCTTTGTAATAAAGACTCCTTTTTTCCCATACATAATCCATGCCCTTTTTCTTATCCTCCTCATTAGTGTCCTCAAAAGCACCAACGTTGTCTTTATCAAAACGGGATATAAAGCGAAATTCTTTCATCCTATTAGGCATCCTATAAGTGATACTATCGGTGTTACTTGCAAATCGGATCGTTCCTTCTATCTCATCATATTCCAACTTAGACTCCTCAACAAATGGTTTGCCAAACACAACATTGGATAATCAACAATCAATAACATTAGCAAGATCCTCTACAATCATAAAGTCGGTGACAAAAGTGAAATTACCAACAAAGACATGTAAACCTTTAACTCTCCCAACAAAGTTACAAACTCCACCGGGGTATTTGGGATCTCTTCTAGGTTCAAGTCTTGTTTTCACTATATCATTATAAACAGTTGAGGACATAATGTTGATTAGAGATTTAAAGTCAATGTAAGCATTGCTAATGTGCCTATATCCAATCATACATGGTATCTTAGCATTCTTAGGATCGCCTCTCTTGATCTTAGGTTCAATTATGGTGAAAGGAGATCGCGGGTTACCAATAAGATTATTATAATATGCAATCTCCTCCTTAGTGGGGTGTAGATTAAAATAGTCATTCAGCTTCGGATCTATTTCCCCCTCTTCAAGTTCCTCAATAACATTCACAAAGTCATTAGGCCCTAGGTCCTCATTTGAATACAAGGCGGTCGCTAGGTCACTAAATGCATGTTCGAGCTCAACCTTGATCAAACTATTAAGCTCCCTAAGTTCCCTAATCTCACTCTCAATTTGTTCACGTAACAAAGCCACTTCTCTAGGGGAAAGGGGTGGATTCGCGTTTTCCATAATGGTCAACGGAATAGTCAATGAATTTGATTTACTGACAAAGGCACAAAGAAAAAGATAGTGGGTTCAGCTGCCATGATGACAGCTGGAGGTGGAACAGTACGGATCTCAGATCCGACTGTTGGTGCAGAACGTCTACGAGGTCTCCGAACCAGCTCACGTAATGGGCTAGTGGACCTTGCAGAACGAGTGCGCATGCACTAGGGATAAAAACATTTTGGACAATATTTTTGTTATCGTCCCGTAATCCAGATTCGTTTCTCTTCAAGAATCACCTTAAAAGAAAACCGAATCAGAAAACGTTACGATATGGTTTTGTTGTTTTTTTACTTTTTTTGGTGTTTTAACACTTTAGGAAAAGTGTCAATGACATTTTTATGTGTTTTGATTTTGAAAATATTCACAAGTGATGGTATTTGTACAATGAGTGAGGTGAGATAACTCTAATCTCGAAAAACGCTACAGAAACGCGCACACCTCCCCGGCAGCGGCGCCAAAAATTGATTGACGCTAAACCACCAACTTAAATTAACCAAAGAATGGTCAACTAAGTCAAATAGCCTAGATCAATACTCCGGGTAATATAATGTATCACCGGGTCGTTAAATCCCGTTGAGGTGTGAAATGTAACTTTAGCGTATTCGTAATCGGGTGTTATTCACAGAAAAGGGTTTGTTGTGAAAGTTATTTGGAAATTATTAACAACAATAGCTTAGGAAAGCTACGTGATTGATTACGGGAATTTGGATTACGAAGCTTTGAGCTAAAACCTAAAATTATACGTTTTAATTAAAAACGTATACAGATGAACCGTACAAAAAGTACAACTGAAGGACTGAAAGGGGTAAAAGTGTAAATTTGATATTTTTACAATCCTATTAAATAAAGAAAATTTTAAGAAAATTAAAAATTATTTTTACACTATTTAATTATTTATTATTAATTAATTACTAATTATCTATTTAATACTAATTAAACTAATTATATTATAAAAAATAGAAAATGAACAGTAGAAATTCTAGAAAAATTTATAAAAATGTTTTAACTAAAGTAAAAGCTATAAAAATTATAAAAACTAGGTTATACTATATAAAATCTAATTATGCTTTTTAATTGATTAATATTAATTAAAACTAAATTAAACTAAAAATAATTAGAAATACCACTAAAAGACAAAATAAAAATCTGGAAAAATTTCTAAAATTATTTTAACCTAAACTATAATTTCTAAAAATATAAAAGTGATATATTACTTAGGAATAAATTAAAAAAGAAAATTAAATTGATAAATCCTATTAAATAGAAGCTATCACTATTTTTAAAATTGGTTTTTTGGTTTTTTTCTTTTTCTAAACTAATTATAAGCTAAAAATAAGTACTTTTAATAAAGACACTTTCACTGTACCCCTGGAAATAAGCACTTGAAGTGCTTAATCACCTCACAGTTGACTTTTGTTGACTGTGAAGGTTTTAAAGCTCAAAATGAAGATGTGGGGTCCACAATTGTAATCTTTGGTTTCTCTGAGTCTAATGAACACAAATAAGCAAGAGTTAAGCCAATAAGTGGCCTGAATAAGCCAAAAATAACAAATAAGCACTTTGCTTATTTGTTAACTGAGCAGTTAAGGGACAAAGATTTTGGGTCAAACAAGGTAGGGCCCACTGGTCTAATGGTCAAATAAAAGGTCAACCCTTGTTCCTGGGTAGGAGGGGGGTTGAAAGGTGCAAGAGTGGAGGTGTGGGACCCACTGGGTCAGTCACAAAAGACCACCAAAGTTGGGTGGATGGCTGAGGTATCTGAGAGCAGGGCAGATAGGTTGCCCTGCAGGTCACTTTGTGCCCTTGTGGGACCCAGCAAACAAATTCTTAAAAATCTGGAAAAATTCACAAAAATCCACAAAGTGGTAAAGTTCAAGTTGGTAAAATCTCAGACCTTAGATCCTTGTATTACTCAAATTACAAAGCTCCAAAGTTTGCTCAAAATCCTAGATTACACAATTTGACTTTTCAAGAAATTGCAAGGTTTGACTTTAGTGAACTTTTGCTTAATCTAACCTACTGAAAACATGTTTGTAAGTTAAATTAGAGTTGAATTATGTTAAATAACAAGCTTATCTGAGGAAATGACAAGATTTGGGACTCAAAATCCACCACAGTTAACTGTGGTGGTGTAAACTTTGTAATTTTTACTTTTGAAAGCTTTTGTACCAAAGCACTTGTTCCCCTAAGCTTTTATATACCCAAACAACTGATAGAAACTAATAGGTGCTCAGTTACACAGCTAGAACACACCAAACAAGATACAACCAAACACCCTTTTAAAAACAGTTAATGAAGAGATTTTAGCTTAAGCACATATAAATCACAAACAAATGGTCACAACTAATTGACAAACTAATATTTATCTGCAATAAGCTTGAATAAACAGTCTAGGCTACTTAATGAGTAAAGATGAAAGAGTTGTTAGCTTACAAAGCCTTCCAAGCTACTGAGTAAGTACCAAAGGACCAAACCAATCAATCCTATGCCCTCCCCTGAGGTTCCTAACCCACAGCCTTCCTTGATTCACTGTGCTCCATGCTCATACAATAAGTGATCACCATTTTTTTTATTTATTCTTGATTTTTCTTTGTTTTTTACCAAATATTTAAAACTGAGCTTAAAATGATTTTCCAAACTTAAAAAGCTTTCCAAACCTTTGTTTTAAGTCTACATAAGCTACTGAGTTACTTGCATTTGTATTAAAGCTTTTAATTGGAATTTGAGAATTTAAATTTAGACTAAGAAGATAGGAAATGAGAATTAAACTGCAAACTAAACTTTCATTCATAAAACAGAGTTACAATGCTTTGAAATTAGACTAAAAATACAATAAAACTAAGAAAAATTACACACTTGAGCTTCTATGAGCTTTTTCTTATATATCGAGCTAAAAACTAGAGCTAAGCCTTCCACATGGGCTCTAATTTGAAAACTGAGGGTACCACATGCCTTGCCTTGACCCTCTGACCAAATCCCAGCCGTCCAATTTGCTTTTGATCAATCTGAGCTGTTGATTAGCTTTTGGCGCCAATTTTCATACGGGGCAAAATTAAGTGGTGTTGGTGAGGGGATTGGGGGAGCATTTATGGTGGTGGAGTTGGTGGGTAGGGATATTAATTGTGGGGGGTAAAGTGGGTGAAAAGGTGAGGAGGGGGGGAAGGATTATTGCCTGGTTTTGGGGGATTTTGTTGGGGGAGAAGGTGGTCAAGGGTCTGGTTTGACCCTTGTTGACCTGGGTTGACCGAGGGTTAACAAAATAAGGGACTGGGCCTGGTGGGCTTGGGGATCAGCTGGGCTAGGGGTGTTTGTTGGGCTAGGGTGTTTTTTGGATTAAGTAATTTAGGGTCCGGATGGTTAATAGTTAACACAAGGACCATATTTGCAATTCCTTCAAAGTTGAGGGGTGTGAAGTGTAACTTTCCAAAACTTCTTCAAAGGATCAATTTTTGCCAAATACCAATAATCCAAGGACCAATTTTGCACTTTTCCACATTTTTCAAAATTTCAAAAATCCCAGGGACTACTTTTGCCATATTTGGATTTTTAGGGACTAATCATGTAATTTATGAAAACTTGCAACCCAATTATGATATTTTGACTTTTTTTTTTGACCTTTAAGACCTTGGGTTGACTTTTCCTTATAAATAAATGCATAGGGACTAAAGTTGACAAGTTTTGAAACTTGGGGGACTGAAACTGCCAATACTGCAAACTTTGTGCGTTTTTTCTTTGTTTTTGCACATTTTGCTTTTAAAACACATAAAACACAATCCCTGGGATAATTTAAGTATTTTGATACTTTTTTGATTGTTTTTGTGCGTTTTGGCAGTTTAAATATATCAAAAACGATGAGTGTTTGAGCACTCATCAATCCCCCACACTGAACTATTGCTAGTCCCTAGTAATCTTTTTAGAAATCTTGATGGATTTTAAACTCTTTACCAAAAGCCATCACTTCTGGAGTAGCCAGGTGTAAGAACTGTGGCACACCTGATAACCGTGTGATTTTGAGCAAACCACCAGCTTCCAACGGATTTGTTAAGTCTTTATCAAGAGCCATTTGCTCCTGGACTAGCCAGCATCTTGATGGACCTAGTCAACATCTTGGTGAGCTGATTACCAATTATGGATTTTTCCACGGCCTTTACCACAAGCCATAATCTTGCGGGCTAGCCAACTCATTTGTTTTCGGGGAGTTGATGAACCATACAATTTTGGGCAAATTGCCAGCCGTCAACGGATTTGATTTATCTTTACCAAGAGCCGTTTGCTCCTGGATTAGCCAATCCCTTTTGTCGCTTAGACAAGGCAGACTGATTACCACAAAAATTTTGAAATAAAGCGAAAAATTTTTGAAAATTTTGGCCAAAAACGGGGGTACTTGAAAGGATTTGCTTAAAATTTGATAGAATTTCCCCCCCACACTTAGAAATGAATATTGTCCTCAATATTCAAAGTCCCGGCTATTATGCCGAAGCTAAGAACGTAAAAAGCCAAGATTCGAATCTAACTGCGGAAATACCAATTTTCACTTTATTTCTATATATACTTTTTTTTTTTTTTTTTGATGCTTTATATACATATATACATTTTTTTAAAACAGCGGGGGGTTGGCCATTCCCCCACACTCGGTGGTAGAAAATAGAAAGAATCAGAGATACGGGTGAAAACCCGTATTGTTGCTAATTTTTGGTCATCGAGTCGTTAGCTTGACTCTATCCCCGAATTCAATTGTCCTTGGGGAAAGTTTGGAGATCCGAGACGACCATGGATGGTACGTCCTCTCCAAAGTAGTGCTTTAACCGATGTCCATTCACTTTGAAATTTGGACCGTCACTTTGAGATAATTCGACGGTGCCATAAGGATAAACTTTTGTGATAGTGAATGGACCAGTCCATCGGGTTTTGAGCTTTCCAGAGAAGATCTTGAGTCTAGAATTGAAAAGAAGGACTCGATCACCAACGTTGAAAACGCGGTTTTTGATTTTTGAGTCATGAATCTTCTTTGTCTTTTCTTTATAGATTAAAGAGTTCTCGTAAGCTTGATCACGAAGTTCGTTTAATTCATTTAGTTGAACTTTTCTGTGATCACCCGCCGTTCTGAGGTCGAAATTGGCATGCTTGAGGGCCCAATAGGCTTTATGCTCAAGCTCGATCGGAAGATGGCATGCTTTCCCGTACACAAGTTTATAAGGCGTACACCCAATGGGTGTTTTGTAAGCCGTACGGAAAGCCCAAAGTGCATCATCTAATTTGTCCGACCACGATGCACGATTTTCACCTACAGTTCTTTCCAAGATTCTCTTGATGCCCCGATTGGACACTTCGACTTGTCCACTCGTTTGAGGGTGGTACGCAGTAGAAAGACGGTGAGTCACACCGTACTTTTGCATGACTTTGTCAAATTTGTCATTACAGAAGTGCGTACCACGATCACTAATAATAGCACGTGGAGTTCCGAATCGGGCAAAAAGAGCTTTTAAAAATTTCACAACTACTCGGGCATCATTTGTGGGTAAAGCTTTCGCTTCAACCCATTTTGACAAGTAGTCAACTGCCACGAGTATGTATTTATTGCCGTGAGAGGATGGAAATGGCCCCATAAAGTTGATGCCCCAGATATCAAAGATTTCACAAACTTGAATTGCATTCTGAGGCATTTCATTCCTTTGTGAAATATTCCCGTGGCGCTGACAGGCGTCACAGGACTTGACCAATTCTTGGGCATCCTTGTAGATCGAGGGCCAATAAAAGCCGGAATCAAACACCTTTTTGGCGGTGTAGTTGGGATTGTGGTGGCCCCCCGTGGGACCAGCATGGCAAGCCTTTAAAATTTCAGCGGCTTCTTGACCATACACACACCGCCGGATGACTTGATCCGCGCATATCTTGAACAAGTAGGGGTCGTCCCAAAAGTAATGTTTTACGTCTTTGAAAAATTTATTTTTTTGTTGGGACGACATCCCTTTCACAATGAAGTTACCCGCAAGATAGTTTGCAAAGTCGGCAAACCATGGGGTAATCGAGTCTCCACGAAATGAAACCACATTGAGGGTTTCGAGAGGAAATGTTTCATTTATTTCCTTTTTCTCGAAAGCATTTTGGTGAGGGTTTTCAAGACGGGAGAGATGGTCAGCAGCCAGGTTCTCAGCTCCTTTTTTATCACGAATGATGATATCAAATTCCTGAAGGAGGAGAACCCATCGGAGGAGTCTCGGCTTTGCATCTTGTTTTGCAAATAGATACTTCAAAGCCGAATGATCCGTATACACTATGCTTTTAGTCAGAATCAAGTATGGCCGGAATTTTTCAAAAGCATACACCACAGCTAATAATTCTTTTTCAGTGGTGGTGTAATGACTTTGAGCCTCGGTCATAGTCTTGCTGGCATAGTGTATAGGCTGAAAATGTTTTGTTTTGCGTTGCCCCAAGACTGCCCCTATAACATAATCACTAGCATCACACATGAGCTCGAAGGGCAAGTCCCAATCGGGGGCAACAAGAATCGGTGCCTCGGTAAGCCTTTTCTTTAATGTTTCAAAGGCTTCGATGCACTCAGGGGAGAAGATAAAAGGAGCATCCTTCTCGAGGAGATGGGTCATAGGCCGGGCGATTTTAGAAAAATCTTGAATAAACCTACGGTAAAAACCGGCGTGACCCAAAAAGCTCCTAACACCTTTCACAGTCGTGGGATGAGGCAATTTTGCAATGACGTCCACTTTGGCACGGTCAACCTCCATCCCGTTTTTTGAAATTTTATGGCCGAGGACA
Organism: Artemisia argyi; assembly: GCA_030686995.1. Taxonomy (NCBI): domain Eukaryota; kingdom Viridiplantae; phylum Streptophyta; class Magnoliopsida; order Asterales; family Asteraceae; genus Artemisia; species Artemisia argyi. Next base: position 190,019,808 of record CM060678.1, on the reverse strand, counting down.
ATGCCCTCTTTGACCATAAAGTGACTCTTCTCCCAATTTAGACATAACTTTGTGTTTTCACAACGTTTTAGCATGCAGTCTAAATGGGAGAGACATGTTTCAAACGAATCCCCAACGACCGAGAAATCGTCCATAAAGACCTCCATACTTTTCCCGATCATGTCGGAAAAAATGGCCATCATACATCTTTGAAACGTGCCCGGAGCATTACATAGGCCAAATGGCATACGTTTATATGCGAAGGTTTCATAGGGGCACGTAAAAGTGGTCTTTTCTTGGTCTTGCGGGTCAATGGGAATCTGAAAGTAACCCGAGAAACCATCGAGGAAGCAATAGTACTCATTCCCCGCTAATCTCTCGAGCATCTGATCCATAAAGGGCAGAGGAAAATGATCCTTACGGGTGGCGTCATTCAATTTACGATAATCAATACAGACGCGCCACCCCGTAACCAAACGAGTTGGAATCAACTCATTCTCCTCATTTGTGACAACGGTAATGCCACCCTTTTTTGGAACACAATGGATTGGGCTGACCCAAGGACTGTCCGAGATAGGGTAAATCAATCCGGCATCAAGAAGTTTTAAAACCTCTTGTTTGATAACCTCGTGAATTTTTAAATTCACCCTTCTTGGATGTTGGACCGCAGGTTTGAAGTCATCTTCCATTAATATCTTGTGAGTACAAAACTCAGGGTCGATGCCCTTGATATCGGAGAGACGCCAAGCAATTGCTCGTTTATGAGACTTCAAAACCTGTATAAGAGCAGCCTTTTCCTCAACACTTAAGTCTTTAGCAATTATGACGGGTAATTTATCATCACCCTCCAGAAATGCGTACTCAAGATGAGGCGGCAAGTCCTTAAGTTCAACCGCGGGAAAGTCATCAGTTTTCTCAACATTTTTGACTTCCTCCTTATGAAGTATTTGTGGTAGAACTGGAAGATGAGAGGGATCCTCGTTTAACAATTTTTTAAGCAGGAGAATATCCCTCTCGAGGTCGATCTCTTGGTTATCAATTCCATCGGGAATCGAATCACTTTTGAGAAACGCCTCCATTTCTTCTAAGATGAAGTCACTTCCCTCAAACGGAGTGAGGGAAGGAAAAGAATTGGCAACAATGGGGTGAGAAGATGGAGTGAAGTTTTCACTCGGAGAATCATCAACAAAGCCTAGAACCTCTTGAGCGTACTCCCCAGACGCAACGTCAATGACATCAATTCGGTTAACCGTTTCGGCGTCATAATTAGAGGAGTACCTCGAAGTTTGATCGAGGTTGAAGGTTACAGCTTCATTACCAACACGAAGAGTTATTTCCTCTTCGTGCACATCAATTAACGCACGACCCGTCCTTAAGAATCCTCTCCCAAGAATGAGAGGAACTCGTGGGTCAGCATCGAACTTAACAACAACGAAGTCAGCGGGGAAATGGAACTTTCCTACTTTCACGAATACATCTTCGGCAATGCCGAGAGGATGAGAGATTGAACGGTCGGCAAGCTCGAGAGTCATGCACGTAGGAGTGAGTTGAGGAAGAGAGAGTTTCTCCCACACTGAGTAAGGCATCAGGTTGATGCTAGCGCCAAGATCAGCTAAGGCGAAGCACTCAACCATCCCAGGGAAAACACATGGAATGAGAAATCTCCCAGGGTCTCCAAGCTTCTTAGGAAGCTTCTTTAAGATAACCGCAGAGCAGTTTTCGTTCAAAGGAGTTTTTGCCATTTCGTACAATTTTTCCTTGTTGCTTAACAAGTTCTTGATCATCGATGCGAATTTGGGCATCAGGATGATAGCATCCGCAAGGCTAATGTCAAAATGCAAATCTTGAAAGATTTGATAAAACTTATCCATTTGGTGACTAGCCTTTTCGCGGAGCTTTTGCTCATTAAGTCGTGACGGGTATGGTAGCGAAGGTTTGGATTTAGGGTTCTCAACAGGAGTTGTTGATGGTTCAAATACAACTCCCCGTTTGGGTACAAGTCCAGATTTTGGTACAATTTCTGGAACAACCTGAGGCTGGACGTGTGCGGTACTTCGTGTGCTAGGAGATTGCACCTTGTCCGTGGTTGCCTCAGGCTCAATTTCAACTCCCTCGGGGTAAAGAGGAGGAGGCATAGGAGGAAGAGGAGGAATAGGAGGAACTGGCGGCTCTTTATAAGCTTTACAACTTCGTGTAGTAATAGCTTTGAGTTCACCCTTGGGGTTAACAATTGTATTAGCCGGGAGTCCTCCTGATGTAGAGGGTGGAGTGAGATGATTCATAAGACTGGCAAGCATATTTTCAATCTTGCCTTGATTTTGATCAATTTTGTTGTTTGTTTGCATCAACTCACTCTTCAGCTCTTGACCCTGTTTGGTTATTGATGATTGGAAATCATTTTTCAAATTTGAGATTTGATTTTGCATTGCCCTCATTTTGGTCTCATTAACTTTGATATAGTTATTGAGCTCGTTTGGGAGGGGATCTTGATAATTTGGAGCTGAATACCCTTGATTACCCCTTTGGGGTGGGTACTGATTGACAGGGGCAGGATTTTGATTTTGCAAATTAGGCCCCCTTGGTGGATTAGGATTAAACCTATTTGGATTCTGAGGAAAACCGGGTGGTCCACCCTGATTGCTAGCCCGGTAATTTTGATCCACTTGAGGACGGTATTGGTTACCTCCTTGGTTGGAATTGCCGGCTATTGCATTTACTTCGAATGGATTGCCTTCAGTGGCAGTGCAATTATAATATGAATGTGGACCACCACAAGTGACACAAACTTCTATCTTTTTGATTTCAGCTTGTGGAGAAGGAGAAGAATCTTTCTTGCTTTGGGCGAGAACAAATGCATGGACAGCTTCCGTGAGTTTATCAAGTCTAGCATCGGTGCTAGACTGAGCCACGGGTGATGAAGAAGGAACAACATCCCTTTGGGAACAAACCGATCTGCTTCGGGGAATGCGAACCTTAGATTTATTCTCAATGATTTCTAAAGCATCCTTTGTGGTGCGATTCAAGAAGTTACCTCCAGCGGAGGCATTTAGAGAGTCTTGATCAGATTGGCTTACACCATTGTAGAAAGTATCAAGTGTCATGAGATCAGAGAAACCGTGGTGAGGGCATTTTCGGAGCAATTCCTTGTGGTTTTGGAAGGAGGAAAGAATTCATTCACGAATTTTTTTACAAGATCTTCCCATGTCTCAATAGATCATGGAGGTTGTTTTTCAAGCCAAATCCGGGCTTGTCCCTCCAGGGAGAATGGGAAGAGAAGAAGTTTGATTGCATCAGAGGGGACATCTTTGCATTTGATGGTGTAAGTGATTTTATTGAACCATCGAATGTGATCTTGAGGATCGTCCCTCTCATAACCGTAGAATTGACGTGATGTGGCCAGATTTATTAATCCTGTTTTAAGCTCAAAATTATCGGCCATGATTGTTGGAACAACGATAGCATCTCCGTAACCCTCGACGGGTGCTTGGAGAAGCTCGTTCATAGTGGGTTCAGCTGCCATGATGACAGCTGGAGGTGGAACAGTACGGATCTCAGATCCGACTGTTGGTGCAGAACGTCTACGAGGTCTTCGAGGTCTCCGAACCAGCTCACGTAATGGGCTAGTGGACCTTGAAGAACGAGTGCGCATGCACTAGGGATAAAAACTTTTTGGACAATATTTTTGTTATCGTCCCGTAATCCAGATTCGTTTCTCTTCAAGAATCACCTTAAAAGAAAACCGAATCAGAAAACGTTACGATATGGTTTTGTTGTTTTTTTACTTTTTTTGGTGTTTTAACACTTTAGGAAAAGTGTCAATGACATTTTTATGTGTTTTGATTTTGAAAATATTCACAAGTGATGGTATTTGTACAATGAGTGAGGTGAGATAACACTAATCTCGAAAAACGCTACAGAAACGCGCACACCTCCCCGGCAGCGGCGCCAAAAATTGATTGACGCTAAACCACCAACTTAAATTAACCAAAGAATGGTCAACTAAGTCAAATAGCCTAGATCAATACTCCGGGTAATATAATGTATCACCGGGTCGTTAAATCCCGTTGAGGTGTGAAATGTAACTTTAGCGTATTCGTAATCGGGTGTTATTCACAGAAAAGGGTTTGTTGTGAAAGTTATTTGGAAATTATTAACAACAATAGCTTAGGAAAGCTACGTGATTGATTACGGGAATTTGGATTACGAAGCTTTGAGCTAAAACCTAAAATTATACGTTTTAATTAAAAACGTATACAGATGAACCGTACAAAAAGTACAACTGAAGGACTGAAAGGGGTAAAAGTGTAAATTTGATATTTTTACAATCCTATTAAATAAAGAAAATTTTAAGAAAATTAAAAATTATTTTTACACTATTTAATTATTTATTATTAATTAATTACTAATTATCTATTTAATACTAATTAAACTAATTATATTATAAAAAATAGAAAATGAACAGTAGAAATTCTAGAAAAATTTATAAAAATGTTTTAACTAAAGTAAAAGCTATAAAAATTATAAAAACTAGGTTATACTATATAAAATCTAATTATGCTTTTTAATTGATTAATATTAATTAAAACTAAATTAAACTAAAAATAATTAGAAATACCACTAAAAGACAAAATAAAAATCTGGAAAAATTTGTAAAATTATTTTAACCTAAACTATAATTTCTAAAAATATAAAAGTGATATATTACTTAGGAATAAATTAAAAAAGAAAATTAAATTGATAAATCCTATTAAATAGAAGCTATCACTATTTTTAAAATTGGTTTTTTGGTTTTTTTTCTTTTTCTAAACTAATTATAAGCTAAAAATAAGTACTTTTAATAAAGACACTTTCACTGTACCCCTGGAAATAAGCACTTGAAGTGCTTAATCACCTCACAGTTGACTTTTGTTGACTGTGAAGGTTTTAAAGCTCAAAATGAAGATGTGGGGTCCACAATTGTAATCTTTGGTTTCTCTGAGTCTAATGAACACAAATAAGCAAGAGTTAAGCCAATAAGTGGCCTGAATAAGCCAAAAATAACAAATAAGCACTTTGCTTATTTGTTAACTGAGCAGTTAAGGGACAAAGATTTTGGGTCAAACAAGGTAGGGCCCACTGGTCTAATGGTCAAATAAAAGGTCAACCCTTGTTCCTGGGTAGGAGGGGGGTTGAAAGGTGCAAGATTGGAGGTGTGGGACCCACTGGGTCAGTCACAAAAGACCACCAAAGTTGGGTGGATGGCTGAGGTATCTGAGAGCAGGGCAGATAGGTTGCCCTGCAGGTCACTTTGTGCCCTTGTGGGACCCAGCAAACAAATTCTTAAAAATCTGGAAAAATTCACAAAAATCCACAAAGTGGTAAAGTTCAAGTTGGTAAAATCTCAGACCTTAGATCCTTGTATTACTCAAATTACAAAGCTCCAAAGTTTGCTCAAAATCCTAGATTACACAATTTGACTTTTCAAGAAATTGCAAGGTTTGACTTTAGTGAACTTTTGCTTAATCTAACCTACTGAAAACATGTTTGTAAGTTAAATTAGAGTTGAATTATGTTAAATAACAAGCTTATCTGAGGAAATGACAAGATTTGGGACTCAAAATCCACCACAGTTAACTGTGGTGGTGTAAACTTTGTAATTTTTACTTTTGAAAGCTTTTGTACCAAAGCACTTGTTCCCCTAAGCTTTTATATACCCAAACAACTGATAGAAACTAATAGGTGCTCAGTTACACAGCTAGAACACACCAAACAAGATACAACCAAACACCCTTTTAAAAACAGTTAATGAAGAGATTTTAGCTTAAGCACATATAAATCACAAACAAATGGTCACAACTAATTGACAAACTAATATTTATCTGCAATAAGCTTGAATAAACAGTCTAGGCTACTTAATGAGTAAAGATGAAAGAGTTGTTAGCTTACAAAGCCTTCCAAGCTACTGAGTAAGTACCAAAGGACCAAACCAATCAATCCTATGCCCTCCCCTGAGGTTCCTAACCCACAGCCTTCCTTGATTCACTGTGCTCCATGCTCATACAATAAGTGATCACCATTTTTTTTATTTATTCTTGATTTTTCTTTGTTTTTTACCAAATATTTAAAACTGAGCTTAAAATGATTTTCCAAACTTAAAAAGCTTTCCAAACCTTTGTTTTAAGTCTACATAAGCTACTGAGTTACTTGCATTTGTATTAAAGCTTTTAATTGGAATTTGAGAATTTAAATTTAGACTAAGAAGATAGGAAATGAGAATTAAACTGCAAACTAAACTTTCATTCATAAAACAGAGTTACAATGCTTTGAAATTAGACTAAAAATACAATAAAACTAAGAAAAATTACACACTTGAGCTTCTATGAGCTTTTTCTTATATATCGAGCTAAAAACTAGAGCTAAGCCTTCCACATGGGCTCTAATTTGAAAACTGAGGGTACCACATGCCTTGCCTTGACCCTCTGACCAAATCCCAGCCGTCCAATTTGCTTTTGATCAATCTGAGCTGTTGATTAGCTTTTGGCGCCAATTTTCATACGGGGCAAAATTAAGTGGTGTTGGTGAGGGGATTGGGGGAGCATTTATGGTGGTGGAGTTGGTGGGTAGGGATATTAATTGTGGGGGGTAAAGTGGGTGAAAAGGTGAGGAGGGGGGGAAGGATTATTGCCTGGTTTTGGGGGATTTTGTTGGGGGAGAAGGTGGTCAAGGGTCTGGTTTGACCCTTGTTGACCTGGGTTGACCGAGGGTTAACAAAATAAGGGACTGGGCCTGGTGGGCTTGGGGATCAGCTGGGCTAGGGGTGTTTGTTGGGCTAGGGTGTTTTTTGGATTAAGTAATTTAGGGTCCGGATGGTTAATAGTTAACACAAGGACCATATTTGCAATTCCTTCAAAGTTGAGGGGTGTGAAGTGTAACTTTCCAAAACTTCTTCAAAGGATCAATTTTTGCCAAATACCAATAATCCAAGGACCAATTTTGCACTTTTCCACATTTTTCAAAATTTCAAAAATCCCAGGGACTACTTTTGCCATATTTGGATTTTTAGGGACTAATCATGTAATTTATGAAAACTTGCAACCCAATTATGATATTTTGACTTTTTTTTTTACCTTTAAGACCTTGGGTTGACTTTTCCTTATAAATAAATGCATAGGGACTAAAGTTGACAAGTTTTGAAACTTGGGGGACTGAAACTGCCAATACTGCAAACTTTGTACGTTTTTTCTTTGTTTTTGCACATTTTGCTTTTAAAACACATAAAACACAATCCCTGGGATAATTTAAGTATTTTGATACTTTTTTGATTGTTTTTGTGCGTTTTGGCAGTTTAAATATATCAAAAACGATGAGTGTTTGAGCACTCATCAGTTCCCAGCATGAAAAATTAAGACTTTGGCGTTTTCTTCACTTTTAAGCTCCAAAAACGTCCGAATTGCTTCTTTTTCCAGATTTCTCTCCCAAAGTACCTAAAATCACAAAAGGAACGATTTAGGGCAATATTTGATCAAATAAATTCAATTCCGGGCTTAAATGACCCCCTAAAAACGGATCATTTTTCGCCTCATCACCTTGCCTCTAGCGTTTTTGATTCATAGTTCATTTGCTAGCTTCTCGTTAGGATTTTTAGGCGTTTTGTGGCTTCTCTTGTTCCCTTTTAATTTGCCTAAGGTTTAGGTACCCTTTGCGATGCCTTGTTTAGATCTTCGTTTCTCCTTTAGGATTTATTATTATTATTTTATTTTATTTTATTTTTATTCTTTTTACTCCCTATTTCTTTGCTTGTGTTTTTTCTAGGTGCCCTTTATGTTTTCGTGAATGCTTTGTGCCTGTTTGCTTATGCTCTTGTCCCATTTGCTTGTGTTTTTAGGTGCCTTTTATGTTTTTGCGGTTTTCTTTTATGCCTATATGCTTTTGCTCTTGCGCCTTTTCCTTTCTTTATTATGTTCCTTTGCGGTTCTATGCTTTTATCTATTTTTATCATTTTTATCCTTAGTTCTTATGTTGCTTTTATATCTATTGCATGTGTATGCTTGCTTGCTTGCTTTCCGTATTATGTTTTTGTCTCTACTTCCTTGTTGTTGCACTCTTTCTCACTTACATTATTTTCTAAGTTCTCTCACCCGTGCACTTACACTTTCCGGGTGTCTTTCTTGAAGGAGTCTCCTTACCTTCGGGTTTAATCTGATATAGGGGTAGGATCTGTCTACATTATATCTCTCCTATATCCTGCTCCGGCGAGATTGAGTTTGTTGTTGTTGTTGTTGTTGTTGTTGTTGTTGTTGTTGTTGAATAATTAGAGAGTATATATGTACCTTGTAATCCCTATAGATCGTATTTGGTTACAGTATTTTACGTGAAAAGGAGTAGTCATCGATAAGATGAACGGAAAATTGGTGTACGTATTTTATAAGCTCGTATTAACAAAAAATCTTTACCATATGCCCAATATTCAGACATCAGAGGCGCAGCTATGTAGGGGCGGGGAGGGGCGCCCAACCCCTCGAAATTTTTTTTTGCGATGTAGAGGGTATATAGTTTTCGTGTAGAAAAATTTCGGTATATTCGGTTTCAACCCCCATTTTAATTGTGAAATTTTTTGTATACATTAAGCAAAAAAATTTTGATCCATTACATTTTACGTAAGCCCATATACCCAAACTAAAATCCATTAATAAACCAAATTGAAGAGTAAAATCCATTACTTATTTACTTACCCCAATAAAAATAAAAATAAAAAATAAAAAAAAGGAACAAACTTACAAACCCTCCCCCAATCGACCCTCATCTCCTCCCACAGTGCCTCCTTCTTGCCTCCTGGCTCCTCACTCCTGCAGTCTCGCCGGCCACCACTGACCACCACCGACGGCCGACCACCACCTCAACGGCCCTTCAGGTCAGGTTTGTTGTCTTTAAATCTATTATCTACTTGTCTTTTATTTAGGGATTTAGTAGAAATTAAGGATTTAGTAGAATTGTGGAAATTAGGAGTGTATCAACCTAAGCTTGAAGAGTATAAGCCTAGAGGTCCAAAGAATAATCTTCGTCGATTTAAATTTGTTTGGTTTGGTATGTTCCCTAATTGGTTAGAGTATTCTTTAACAACACACAAGGCTTATTGTTTTCTATGTTAAAGGTCGAAAGGCTGAACTCTAATTTCTTCAATGAATCGAACCAGGTACCAACCGTTTGTCTCCTTTTTAATGTTTAGTTGTCTTGGACAAATGTTTAATTTTTTAGTGACTGAAACTTTTTTTTTATAATAATAGTATTTAATTTTTTACCCGACCCGAATCGAATCACCGACCCGAACATATTACCCGAAAAATAGCGTTAGGAAAAAAAAAATTAGATCCCAACCCCCTCTCAAAATTTTCTAGCTTCGCCACTCTCAGACATGCATCGGTTACTCTAGCGAGAAAAATATCAAGAATGATCTAATGTCGACCGAGCTTGCTTAGGGCCCAACATTATTTGTATCATGCATTATTAGAAAATGCAACCAAATAATGATAAAGAATTAGTAAAAAATATGTGTGGGTGTAAAGCTGATATTTGAGACCACAACAATGGAAGTATCTCCACTGGACATGAGTGCTTTTCATTTTCTATCATCCCATAATCAAATGGAATACAGACTGTTTTCTATTTTAGGTAAAAAGTAATTGAGACATAACATTAATGGAAAAAAATCTAAACACAAAGACTTTTCATTATATTTCTGTATTAACTGTAATTTACCATATTTAACATGGAAATCCATTATTTTACAAAAGAAAGTCAGACTATTCATGCAATTGCGGTCGGTCTAGCTACCTCTTTGGCTTCTGCCCCCGACTTGCTAATTCGCAATGACTACCACAAGAAAAATCAAAATTTTGATCATGGAGTAATAATATCACCACTTTTGTACAATAGATATCAAAATGGATGATTGACTCATTCCATACTATATAACACAGATTACTGTTTATCAATGATATTCCCCGATCATTAAATCATTTCATAGAAGTTTATTGAGATCTTTTTTTTTAAAGCAAATCAACTTCGATTCTTGAATAATCCACATCACTTATGCTTCAATAATTATGATTTTACGAATGGACAATTCCTCAATACCTTGTTCACTCGCAACAAAATATTTTATTTGTGTGTGAAAAAACATGCTTTTGGGGGGGAGAGATATTGTTTCTTCAATCGAGTTAGAGGTGTCCCACATTTTATTATCTAAGGCTTTTCCACAAAGTGGTGACAAAACATACAACTTGTACAAATCTTTCCATTTTCTAACTTGATCTAATCCGTTTGTTCCTAAAGCTATTTACTTGATCATCGACATTTCTGAAACACCTCTAAGATAGGAACAAATAGTCAATTTTGAAAAAACTTATTGTCAACCTCTTTCATATATGAATCTATTTGATTCAAAAGGTAAGAACTTGTATCAATATCTGAATTTCAATTCGAACATGGGTTTATTACACGTCGTTGACTATCATTGGACAGGTTGGATATACACGTGGGACCTTCGGATATCTGGTGCCAAATCATAGCCCATTTCCCTATTTTTTGATAATAGAGTTGGCTATCTCTTAGCTATGTGTCATCGATGGTACAAGTTCGTGAAGAGGGTTGGACGAGTGAAATGAGGGAAAGAGGCTCAATTGACAAAAAAGAATAGTAGCCCCCTAAAACCCCTGGCAAAGTCATTATCATTATCAATGAATTCCCATACAATTCTCAACCAACAAATACGATTCATTCCCCTAAAGATTCTAACACACAGAAGACTTTGTACCTTAGGAGTGAGATGAATGATACATCCGTGGAGTACCGGTGAAGAACAAAAGGAAAACAGGAGCTCGGGTATTGAGATATTCTATCAAGAAAAAGGAGGCAAACCGGTAATAAGGCCAGCCGTATAGGGAGAAGGAATCATTATTTTACACTTATGCACCGCTGAACTGTAACAAAAGTTTCTGAATGATAAGATCTTTTGCTACAATTAATTACACGTGAACAAAATTACAAAATTATCGAAACTTCGTAACGATGTACAACCACATCAAATCTGAGTAAACATCATGGTGCTATCTTGACTAAATTCAGACTAATCATTGTTTTCTTCATAGAAATGACTTTGTTTTAGTTGTGAAGTAGTGCCAACTTATTACTTTTACTATTACTAACGCTTTGTTAAACTATAGTTGATTTTCATTACACCCTTGAGCTATAGAAATAACTTACATATCGAACTTACCAACTTAGATTATGAATTAGTAGCACAAATAATCTATACTCGATCACTTTGATATTCATTTCTTGTTAAAATGATATTATTACTTATCAAATGCAGATCCATCTAATAATATATAAGTTTTATTTAGTGGAAACTAAAAACATAGGTCAAATTCAATTCAAAATTCACCTACAGCAAATAATAAATATTAATTTACGTAATAATAGAAGGATCAAACAGAGATTGCATCCTAATTAAACAAATTACAACTTGTCATGTGACATATTATTTATTGAAAACAAATAAAAAAAGTGGAGGAGTGTAAATGCATATACTTCAAATATAAAGGTAAGCAAGTGTAATTACACCAAATATATATACCACTCAGTAATAAGCAAATATCACACACAAATTTCACTCCAAAACAAACACAATTATGGAGGCTTTACACCTCACTACTCTCTTTTTTCTATCCTTGACCTTAGCTCACTCACTTAGCTCAAATTGTGACTTACCTAGCCAAGGTCCAACCCTTAGGGTCTACCATGTGTCAAGCCCATGCTCACCCTTTAGGCCTAAGAATGCACTCTCATGGGAAGAGAGTGTGCTCCAAATGCAAGCCGATGACAAGACCAGGCTCGTGTATCTCACGAGCCTGGCCGTTGGACGATCTTTCGTCCCTGTTGCGTCGGGCAGACAGATCATTCAGAGCCCGACCTACATTGTCAAGGTTAACATTGGGACACCGGCTCAAAGTATGCTTATGGCTTTAGATACTAGTACCGATATGGCTTTGGTTCCTAGTGTCGGGTGTGCTGGGTGCACCTCTGTCATGTATGATTCGGCTAAGTCGGTTAGCTTTTCGTCACTTGCTTGTGGTGCTGACCAGTGCAAACAAGTACGTATACTTTTTCTATAGTAGAATTTCGTTTTATGTTTGTATATTTAATCCCACTAAGGCACTAGCCATTACTTGTTAGATACCACTAATGATAGAAACATATAACATGTTTCAAGACATGTATTTTAAACTGTTGCATGACATGTATTTTAAATTGTTGCATGACTTTGATGGGCTAACTACCTATGTAGCTTGTTGCTAGATTTATAGACATGGCTTTTAAATGATTTAAATCCATTTGTTTTTCGCTTTTCTTAGCTAGAGACAAACTTATATATCTAAAGTATTTCATATATATTGTCTCAGTTGAAATTTGAACTCGCGGTCACTTGTTTGATAAGCACCTAGGATTAAAGACATCTTGTACATTTTCCTTGTAGATAATCATCTCCATTAACTTGACATGTTGGTGAGACAATGTGACGTTATCATACTAATATCTCTAGATACACACATATTGAGGTGGTTAGGGAAACAATCACAAGAATACATGGTTTATGTCGCATACATCTAAGCCAATTACTAGCTATCCACAAGTAACCTAAAAACATGCAAAACCTCATAACTCTACCTGTTTTATCGTCCTTGTAGATATCCTAACCTAAAATGGCTTATATGTTCTTGTCAATGACATCTCTGGATTTAACTGTACACTAGTAATCACTACTCCTTTGGCCTCAAAATTATTGTTCATCGATTAAAAAAAAACACATTAAAAAAATATAAAAAATTAATTAATTATTTCAAGTAAAGGTAATATAGTAAATTCGGTCAAACATCCAGAAAGAAACATAAACTATTATTCTAAGATGGCAGAAGTATAATAAAATGTTTCTTTTCCACTTAATGAGTGGTCTCAAGCTCTTATTTCCTCTAATTGAGGAGACCCCTGAGATTGTGATAAATAGATATCCTAGATAATGGATTTTTGTCAAAAAGTAGGACCAACTCATAATATCAATTTCCATTACACTATCAAGCTAAAATCTGATTTAATAGTAAAAAATGTTAAATTATTTTGATATTAGTGGAAATAAAAACAAAAGTACTACTGTAGTAATATTCTGCGAGTACTATAGTAATTCCATAGTGAATAGACAAAAAAGTAGGGAGAAAAATAAAGCAAACCCGTGAATGGGTTTTGGTTGGACTTCATTTAATTTGTGCTGTGGGTCTGCCTATCATACCCGGTTTGGCCCATGCATGCCTTTTATCCCGTGACCTTCGGTACATAATTTGACTTTCATACACACCGTTTGTTGCATAAAGACACGACATTTTTTTTTTTTTTTTTTTTTTTTTTTTTTTAAATAAAATTTACATAAGCCGTATAAATATAAAATAAGATTTGGACTATTTTTATTGTTACAAGATATAAGTGAGATTGACTGCCACTCGACATATTTTGGACTTTTGGTAGTTTTGTCTTGGTGATAGATTTCTTTATTACATTATGCTTCAGATCATATATATCTGAATTGTCTTGCGAACAGCAGTAACATTTTGTTGGCTAGTTGTACTTATTTAAATACTATCATAGCTTTTATATTCCACCGGTTAAATATAAAAAATGTTCCGAGTTAAAAACAATGTCGGTGCTAAGTCCATAGACGGAATTTGAGTGAATTTATTGGGAGGGCGGAGTGTTATATCAGTTAATTTGGGAAGGCCAAAGTTGCATATCCTCTAAACAAATATAAGTAAAACCTAAAAGTTTTGGCCCTCCCCTATCTCTACTAAGGTCCGTCCATGGTGCTAACAAAAGACTAGAGCTTCTTTCATGGAATGTAAATTTCTGGTACTATTATAATCGGGGCGGAACTAGGGGTCACCCAGTGTAAATTTTTGTTAAAAATCTTGATTTCTCTAAAATGAACGTTGTCCTGAAATTTTGTGTCAAATAAATATATGTCTTGTTTGGTTAGTTTACCAATATGTAAAAATAAATAAACGCCTTCTTAACTTATTTACCAATTTTAATAAAATCGTACATTTTATTTCATTTTTATCCTTTTTATACTCGTAAAAAATTGTGTACCTAGTGACTTAGAATCCTGGGTCCGCCTCTGATTATAATAACATGTTACTGCACCTAATGATAAAAAAATAAATCAATAAAATCAAATATTAAATAAAATATCCTATCAACAAAGAAAATGTACAATTGGCTTATTTGTAATCTTGCTGTAGAAAATATTATTGCGACAATGAAAAAAGAGAATCATTTTGATGTATGTTTTCCGTTGTTGTGATATTTATTTGACATGAACGTTGTTGTTTGTAGGTACAAACTACAAGTTGTCTTGGAACAACATGTTCCTTGAACATGACATACGGAGGCTCCACCATCGCGGCTAACTTAGCACAAGACAATGTAACCCTAGCCACAGACTCCGTCGTTGGTTACTCCTTTGGCTCGATTAAAAACGTCGCTGGAGGTTCATTCCCTCCACAAGGTGTTTTAGGTCTTGGTCGTGGTCCAATGTCGTTTGTATCCCAATCTAAGACCCTTTACCAATCTACATTCTCGTACTGCCTACCTAGCTTTAAATCTTCCAACTTTTCCGGAACTCTTAGATTAGGTCCAATCGCGCAACCTATTAAAATCAACTATACACCTCTACTTGTGAACCCTAGGAGGACTTCACTTTACTATGTGAACTTGCTAGGTATCAAACTTGGCTCGAAGGTTGTGAACATCCCCCCTAGTGCATTAGCTTTCAACCCAAATACCGGTGGTGGCACCATCATCGATTCAGGTAATTTTTCAAACCTTGCTCATAATCACGACATTATTATCATGTGACATGTGTTGATCATATTACGAAATGAGAAATGATTGGGATACCTAAATATGTGACTATTTTCCTGGCTAAACTTGTGTGGCATAATCCTGCTGGTTTGTGAAAGTGTGGGTCCTTTAGCTGTAACCATTGAGTAACACCAAATATAGTCATGTTGCATTTTCTTTGTTCACCTTATAGTAAAAGCTTTCTACGGAGTAATAAACTATGTGTCACATTTTTCCTGTATAGG
Source organism: Artemisia argyi (assembly GCA_030686995.1). Lineage (NCBI taxonomy): Eukaryota > Viridiplantae > Streptophyta > Magnoliopsida > Asterales > Asteraceae > Artemisia > Artemisia argyi. The sequence goes on along the minus strand of CM060678.1, from coordinate 190,004,659 downwards.
CACCGTGTTCACCCGTCTGGTTGACGGGGCCTACACGGCCGTACGAGATGAGTTCAGAAGACGAATGGGAAAAGCGGTAGTGTCTTCCCTAGGCGGGTTCGACACATGTTACACCGTCCCAATAACGAAACAAATCCCATCGATGACGTTCATGTTCCCGGGACTAAACATGTCATTACCACAAGACAATTTCCTAATCCACAGCTCGTCGGGGTCCACGACGTGCCTAGCCATGTCATCTTCGCCAGCATTGAACGTAATTGCCAATATGCAACAACAAAACCATCGTGTCTTATTCGATATTCCTAACTCCAGGCTGGGGATATCACGTGAAATCTGTTCATAAGTCACGTGAAAATGGCTTCTTGTATTTTGTTTTGTTATGGTACTGTAATGTAATATTATTCTATGCTTAATTATTGTACTAGTACTACTATAAAAATTAAATCATGGAAGTGACTTCTATTAAAGGAAGATTTCCCTGAATCCATCGATAGGTTTTTGTACTATTTTCTTATGCACGTGATTTTGAGAATGTTTGTTTCTATATTATTTGCATTATTGAGACCTTAAATCTAAGTGAGTAAGAAGCATATTTATAGAATAACATGCAAGTGTCTTGAACAATTTTTTGAGTAACTTCGTTTTTAGAGCACACGGTAAGGTCACCGTGAGTTAAAACTTAACTCACTGTCACGTCAGCGGTATATCAGCTTTTACCTTTTAACCTTAACTCTTGACTTTCCATTCCGGTAACATAACTTACATTTAACTCACCTTCACCTAAATTTTATTTTCAATTTCAACCCCGTTAGAAGGGGTGGGATGATTTTTTTTTTTTTTTTTTTTTTTTTTTTCGAGTTCCACTTAACGCACGTCAAGGTTTTAACCCACCCATTTTAACCATCTCTTAACTTAACGCACGGTAAGTTAACGCACCCCATTTTTGGTGCTGAGTTAAAAGTTAACTCGGGTGTACGTGATCTTACCGCAAGCTCTTATAGTTTTCTACTTAAACTGTTATTGTGAATTTATAACATAGCTTAATTTCGTCTAAACTAGTTGAAATCATCATCTTTAAGTTTAACATATGATCATTATGCAGTTAAAAAGAAAAGGTCAACATGTATTTAGATGTGTCTATATGTACACAACAACAACAATAACCAATCCCACCACAGCGAGGTATGGAGGAGATGTGTCTATATGTACTACATGGAAGTAATATTGTTGTAAATCCGTACCGGATGATATAGGGGTGTAATTTTGTGAGGATGCGATCGCAAAAGCACTTGTAGTATATCAAATCATTGTCATCCGATACATGATACTCAAGATTAGATGTGTCTATATGTACACAGCAACAACAACAATAACTTGGACTAGTATCGTCACAAAAGTTTACATGGGCAGACTAAGTAGCGACATGAACTTGTATCGAGATAATTTTTTTTTATCAAAAGAGAGAACAATTTAGAATTTGAAGGCTCGGTAGTTGTTAAGATTTGAAGGTCCAAGGCCCATGTGTTATAGTGGCCTAGTGGGTTTGTTGTTTTGTTAAACTATATAGTCTATAAAGAAAACTAATCAAACTGGTATATAAAAAAGGTACTAGTAGCTTTTTTATTCTAAAGTATGCCAACTTTTATAAAACAATGTTTTATATGATGATTCCTGCTCCTCTTTTGAGGACTTTGTATCAATCATTTTAACTTTTGGGTCAAAAAAGCAATTTATGTGATCATTTTACTCAATCTACATATAATGTAATGTTACGTAGTGTATGATCTTCATTTTAAGTTCTTTTTTTTACTTAAAATGTTACCCTTTGACAGAACTAACTGAAGAGAATACACGATAGCTATTTCGCTGTTGGCAGTTTTGGGTCGGATTGAATCGAACCAGAAAATCAATTTTATATGTAAAAGAATATCGTTTTCGCTAGGAGGACCAAAAAATACATTGTAGTCAGAATGATCTAATCTTGAAACAAGATTTAAAATGAAGTATTGATTTGGAGACATTTAAGCATCTTAGCTCGTTTGGTATATTGACCCGGTTTTCTAACAAGGTCTTGAATTAGAGATTGGTCACTCGGCATCCAAAAGTGATGTACGAGGTCAATGTAGTACCACTGATTTAAACCTTTCGATGAACGTGTGCTTTCATTACTATGTACAGATATGTTTAGTTGTCCTTATCTATCGATAGTCCATAATGGTGTTCTTTTCAAGTACTTGCCCACAAACATAAGATGCACACCTCAATCAATATCATATAACAAGTTTTTACATCTTCATTTACATAGATGTATAAATTTGTTACATTTCTTATAATAATTCATACATATAAATACTTATAAAATGGTCGAATATAATAATTATCGAACCTCACCTCAACTCCTTCCAATCCTTAATGATGGATCAACACTTTTGCCTAAACTCGCTGCAAAGAGCTTAGCAATCTCCAACTGAGTGTGGGCGATTATTTCAGTTCTTTTTAAGTCGATTTCACTTCTCTTGATGTCAGCATCCGCTCTCATTTTTTCTAGTTCTCGCATTGTCTCAGCTTTAGCTTGCTCAGATTTTACCATCACTTTTGCTAACCATCGTATGCTTTCAGCCACATCCCAATTGTCTCTCTTTCTTCGTCTTTTTCTATTGTCTGGCATCTTAGTTCTATGGTTTTTGGACGCCAGTTTTTCCTTTTCGTTGCTGTAGAGAGCTGGGGTGCTACAATCAGACTCAATGTCCATTTTATCAGGTTGTTGATTGTCCGGAAGTTTTGTAACCACCACATCTTCCTGCTGAAAGTTTAAAACAATAAGGTCCATGAACTTGAATATATTAGCAAAAAGTTGAGTTACAGTATGATTTTAACTTTCTTAACCATGCTAAACACATCAAATCAAATACTTAGTGTTGGTGGATCAATGCAACTCGAACCATCTTGACCAACACTCAGATGACGCGTTTGACAACTATCCAGTTTTAACCTGTTACCCAACTCACCCAAGTCCCTACCCAACATACCTATATCAATCACCTCCATAATACATAAACACAAAAAAGAAACAGACCCACAGAAGTATGATGTCCAATAACCAAACACACTAGACACCAAGCATATGCCATCTTTATTGCTCCACTAGTACACATGTTTATGTAACCATCATTGTAAATGAACTGAACAAACATCAATCATATATTGGACTATTGGCTAAAAGGACCCATATGTACTTAAGTAGGGTCGTGGCTCGGTCACAAACCTAATCTGTAATTGGATGACCATCATCCAACAACAACACAACAAGTTTACATCAGTATAAACAAAAACTATTAAATACAACTCTTATGTCGTTGAAAATTATGCCCCATGTACTATAAATGTCATATAGTCAAGTGACCCAAACCACACTTGATCAAACTAATGTTTTTTTTGGGTAAAGGGGATTACCTCGGTAAAATATATAATCATATAAAGATGTTAACTACAATGGTATATGGCAGAATTACTACATAAACCTTAAGCATACACTTGAACAACCACTAAGCCGTTTGTGACATGCCACAAGATTATGGTTACAAACTAGGATTTCTCCTTATAGAATCCAAAATTATATATGCACATGTAGTTATGTACATAGTATGATGTAAACTTGTATGCTTATATAAGATGGATATCAAATTAAAGCGTATAAAATATCGAAGAAAGAACTTATAAACGAATTTTGTGACAACTTTATAGGATCATACTCAAATTTGAATCACTATTAGCAAAGAGAACGTAAAATGAATCTTATGTAGTATGAAAGAAACAAATAAAATTAATAACGTTGATGAATAATGAGCAATTGTATGAGTGCATCTGATGAAAAACTTCATATTAGTTGGACACGACGATCCATTAGTCATGGGCGGACCCAATACTTACAGTGACGAGGAAAAAAAATAATCAGGTTCATTTTAGAAAATTCAATATAGATAATTTACAAAGTTATCAGGTTTATTTTTAAAAAAATCATGATTTTTAACAAAATTTACACTAAGTGGAGATTCATCAGTTTCCCGTGAAACCCCGGAAACCCCTCAGTCCGCCCCGGCTGCCATTACCATTTATATAAGTTGTTGCATACAGTTCATTATCTTTTTTAGGTTTTCTACTGCAGTTAAAAAAACATAACATGTTTTTACTGTGATTAAAAATATAACATTTATAAAATTAATAAAATATATTATCTTGAAGAAAATATTTTCTGTTTCAAATGATTGGTTCAAAAAAATAAAAAAATAAAATAAATAAAATAAAATAATCACTGACCTTATTCTCCCGATCACCACCATTAGAATCAACTGAATTCTGCACCGGACTCGGAACCGGCACCGGCACTGGTGCCGGTGCCGGTACCGGTACAGGTGCCGGTACGATCACCGGCACACTCGATGATGACTGAACCATCATCATCGCAGTGCTCACCGGGACAGCACTCACCACCGGAAGTACATCACCACCAGGAGCAGAAGCAACAGTAACAACCTGAGAACCACTAGCACCACCAGTTCCACGTAACAGCAAATCCAACCGCTGAAACAACGGCCATGAGGACACGTCACCACTCGCAGACTCCGAACGGTACCGTTTCTTCATGCTCTCTATCTTGTTCTTACACTGCGTTTGTGTTTTAAGCAGTTTAGTAGAATTAGCACGTGACGAAACGTATTTCGCCACGTCTTCCCAATCATGTCCTTTTAGTTTGGCGCGGTTTCTCAGAATCCATTTGGATTCGTACGCTTCTAAGAGCGTGGAAACCGCGCCTTCGCTCCACTCGTCTCTTTTTAGCCTGTCTCCCCCGCCGCTGGCGTTGGCTAGTAAAGCAGCGCCAGAGGAAGCAGAGGCAGGGTTTTTAGGGGAGGGGGTATCATTAGGTTGTTGATGTTGTTGTTGTTTATCCATGGTGGTGAGTAGTAGTAGTAGTATTCATAATACAACAACTAATAATAAGCTGCTAACATGAAAGTATAGGAAGGTATGTGTCATTTTACAAAGGGCAAAAGCCACTAGCATTTTCATAAAAGGTGAGTAAAAAGCTACTTTTGGTTACATTACCAAATCTTTTATGTATTTATGTTTATGGTATTTTGCTTTTTTTTTTTTTAAGTATTTGAAAAACTATTTATGTATTTTAGCCAAAGTTTATTACAACTTTGAATGTGTAGATATACTGATATAGTTACGTGAGGAAGTTTGGTGTGCAATTATCGTAACTTTTTTGTAGCGTAGTAGAATGAAGGCTACGCACCGACGCTCTCTTTTCTATTAGCCTCGGTTGAAGTAGATTCTTCTTTTTTATCAATCAAAACCCCTTCCCAAACTGTAATTGATGACATGAGAATGCGTGAAACTTCGAAGGTGTGTATGCAATTCTTACGGGTTCAATATTTGCACATCAAAGTTTTTTTTAGGTGTGCATTCTCAAATCAAAAATCAAGCTACTCTTGTAATTTTACGGTTGCTATTACCAGGGGTATCTGTGCATGTTACTTTATTGGAATGTACCGGTGTCGAAAATTTAAGAACTGCGAATATAAATAACCGTAGTATTAGTATATGTACTCTTACGGTATAGTTCTTGTTTGGTTCTACAGTTTCATCGTAATTAGATTTTGCACTTTCCATGTGTTGTCGCATAATAAAACGTACCTAGAGATGGTCACCATCCATGGTGCTTGAACATATGTTCAATTTACGTGTCTATATGGTATGCCAAGGACTTAGCAATGGAAAAAAGCATATAGATGGATTGATGATCACAAATTGCTAACTATTTACTGGTGAAATGGTATAATATGAAAAAAGGATTCAGTTGAAGGAACATCTTACGTATAGCATGACACTTATATTCTATTCAGTGTGTTACTGCATGTGTAATTAACAAACATTAGATGATCCATATAACCATTCACGTTAGATATGCAAGATCCTTTGAGGTGAGGAGGTATATAAATGACCCATGATGTTTATGATCTGTTAGACATCGAAGCATTTTTGTGTCATGTCTATCGATAAAAGAAAACCAACACAATAATTGTATTGGCCAACACTTGCTCAAAGCAACTATTCTCCAAGAGTGACAATGTTTTCCTACAAGGTGATGAATGATGACGACTTATATTTATATTTCGACTGTTGAAAATCTTAAGAGTTAGTACAACACAAGGAGCTGAGTGAGATGACTTAAAATAACAATGACATGTCCACAAAGAGCCATGTTGTTGTTAGAGGTCCACCAAAATCCTTGGTTACTGCAGAGTGTTTTATAAACTCATCAAACGGCTTGTAGCCTAGCATTATTTGAAAAAAGTTGTGTGAAATTATTCTCGATCTAATAGTTGTGGGATCTAATAGTTGTGGGTTCAAGTCCCTTCGCGTATGTGGAATATTATATTGTATATAAGTATTAACCCTTAAATACTTCCATGCTAAATAGTTGTCATTATGTTGACGTTTAAGGTTTTTTGACACACACGTGACACCACACAATGAACTTTTTCGAAAGAAGATAATGAGGAATAGGTAGAAAAGTAAGCAAAGAAATATTTGAAGCGTTTGGAGCATGAAAAACGAGTCAAGATTTCGATACGGCATAATACTACGAGTATGATCTTTGTTACGTCGTATATGCCACAGATAAATAACAAATTGTTTTATGACTTCGCTAGACGTAACACGTAAAACCTTGTTACGCCATAGAGGCTGCGAATAGCAGATTTATTTATGACGATTTTTAAAGATAATTATTGTTTATTTATTTATTTTTTTTCCTTGCACAAGATACCTTAACCTAAAAATATAGAACATATAAAATCATTAGGCACTTTTGATTTTCCCAATCGATGAGTAATCAAACCGTGTATATTTTAAAGAAGAGATCAGATGCTTCTTTCTACATTTCCGTTAAATTTACATAACTTTTTATGTGATCTTTATTTAATGATAATTTTTACATTAATCTTTATAGCTCATTTTTATGTACATTGTGCATGATTGCACTGTAAAAAAACTGTACATGAATTCTCAAAACTGTTTAGAAAGTTGATATAAAACAAGATATACAAACCATTATGTCCTTGTATTTCTAGCTTTAATCTTATTTGATCACCACTATCTTTTTCCACTAAACATTTATAGCCGAACCGTGAAAAGTTGAGATAAAGTCAAAAGATAATAGACAATGACTCAAACCTTATATTGACAATCTTTTTCCAATCTCAAACTCCCAATAATAAACCACCTACATTATAGCACTTGCCTTTTTTTTTTTTCTTTTTTTTTTTAACGGTTCGTTAGTTGGTAGTGGTTCTAGTCCTGCAATGATATCCAATTGTGCAGTATGCTGACCCTGAGACCCGTCTACTACTCCTTTATCGTCTGAAGGAGTAAAAGTCCCGTGTAAGACTAGAACTTAAGACCTCCCCTAACCAAATATCCACTCCCCCAAAGCAACTTAAAAAAACCTTGGTTGTCAACTGAGTTAGCCTAGTTAGTTAGCACTTGCCATAATCAACAATGTTCGATTATTAAGAAATTCTTAAAAAAATGAAAAACAAATATACGAGTAAGTATTAGTGACAGAAAAATAAGCTTGTTAGACGACTTACGTAATACATAGACAATTCTAATTTCTGCATACAACATGTTGACACTTCATAAATCATAACACGGTGTATGTAAAAGGTTAAAACGATTAGTATTTCTTATGGTTTGTTTAGGATCGGACTATTATATACATGAACTTTTTTTATTGCTTTGTCACAGCAAACATTGAGTTTACCGGATAAGAAAGTGAATTATGAAAACTGGTTTTAAATTCAATCCGATTTCAGTCACAATGTCACTCAAACATAGAAACTATGTCTTTAGAAAAGAAAAGATCGAATCGGCAAAAAGTAAAGCCATGGTTTTGCATGGTTAATATAAAAATATGTTACTAAACTTTATAAAAAAAATGTGATTAATGTAACAAACTTTCATTTTATTCATTTGAGTTACTGAACTTATGAACTATGATATTAGAGGTCATTAAACTTATAAAAATATGCGTAATCATCAATGAACTTGTTAAAACGCGATATTTATAGTTTTATATTACTTAACTATCTAAAAATATAATTTCAGTAACTATGAAAATATGAAAAATAATCTAAGTTATAATAAGTTATAAGTTAAGTAACATAAATGAACAACAATCATTCGGTAAATAATGTATTTCTATATCAACCAGAAAACCTTTTCTCACGGGTCTAAACTTCTTATGGTAAACGGTTATAGTTACGAAATTTCCAATAATCTGCATGTATAGTAGTCCGATTATATGATGTTTTTGGAATGGGTTAAGTGGGAAGTGGGGACAAATGTTAAGGAGAGGTATGGAATGAAAAGAAAGGATGTGGAATTTTGGTTTTAGAAATAAAAAAATGAGTGGGTGATTGATGGTATTTGGCTGTTGGCGTAGAAATGAAGCCAACCGTTGAAATGAATTGAACGCGTGTTTTTGTGTTTTTTTGTTTCTTCACGTGATAATGTCACCCACTCAACTCATTCCTGACGGCTTAGTTTAGTGCGCTCCCGTCATTCTCACTTTTTCTTTCGTCATTTCACCCATAATTCAAGTTAAAAACTCGACAGTTTTATGATAGTACATTTTGGAAACTATAGATTAGATATGCAACGAGTATTTAGCACGGGTCAAGATAGACCGAGCCGTGTGATTTTGATATGCAAACAATAATTTTTTATTGGTTTTTTGAAGTATCGTTCATCGACCGGTTTCATGATCAACATGTGAAAAAGTCACTTCATATGATCAAGGACGTGAAAATGGAGACTAAAACTGTACAGTAACATTTAAGTTGAGAGTAAGGGTTTCGTCTATAGAAATGTCGAACCTGCTACTTTATTCAACTATGCACCCATTTCCATTCATTTAGAAAGTAATCTAGCTCAAACTGAGTAAATCATATCAAGGAAGTTAGTTTAATTAGCTTTTCCGCATGGTGACATATTTGTTACATTATTCGGTAAATCAACTCATACACTTGTTAAGGCTTTTTCAAAAAAGAAATTTGTAAGATAAAAGAAATGATAAAAAATTGTATATTGTCAAACAAACTTAGATTATATTCCTAGTAGAGATGTTAGAACCGAATCATACTTTTGATCGTGTGAAAAATCATATCAAAGTGCAAAATGATGCAATTCGGTTTGTTTTCTTCTTTTAATGCGGTTTTGTGCCCTTTTTGGTCTTTGGATTCTCCCTTGCCCAATACGCGGCTTTTATTGTTTATGCCCCATCTCCAAACTTTTTATACAAAACTAATAGTCTCATAAGTACTACAGTAAATTGCAAATATCGTCCCTACGGTTTAGCCGAATTGTAGGTTTCGTCTCCAACCTTTCGAAAGTACATGCACTGTCTTTTTGGAGAACTATGGGTTGCAGACTTGTAGTTTCCGTTCATGGATTGCAGTTTTTAACAAAGGCATTTTAGTCATTTTACTTTTGCCATGGACGAAATCTGCAACCCAAAGATCTGCACAGGGACAGTGTCTGCATTTTCGAAAGATTAGGGATGAAACCTGCAATTTGACCAACCACAAAAACGATTTTTGCAATTTAATACGGGTTTTTCAAGAAATTTGAACTCACGACAATTTGGTTATGAAGCATCTTACAATATCACTAAGGTACAAACTTGTTGGTACAAAGAATATCATTTTGATAGTAAAATGGTCGTATGCAAGCTCAAATCCCTGAAATCCCGAATCATCAAAAAAGTTAGCATAATTCTTTTGTTTATACTCTTAATTACTATATATATTAAATTGAATCAGATACTACGTCGTTTCGATGCCATCTACGCATGGGCCATTCTCTTTTTTTTTGGGCTGTCTCATACACCATGGTCCAACGTGATCCACATAGTCTTATCCATTATAATCTTCCACCAAAGAAATTTCGAACTTGACACCGCCTCATAATTCACCACACAAATCTAGAGTCCACCATCTTTTTTTTTCATACATTGTTCATCCAATTTACAGCAACAGGTATCGGCGGATTTGATATCGCTAGAACAATCTCGCGTTCTAGACACAGGGTTTAAGAAAGAAAAAAAAAAGAGATACAGAAGATGGCGTCTTTGAACTTGAGGGCGAATTGGGAAGTGGGTTTGTTTATGTTACAGTCGGAAGGAAAGATTTACGAGTTGCAGGTATGTGTTTATAAAAAGTTTGACACGAGTTTTCTTTATTTTCTTTTAGTTTCGGATATTGTTATTGTTCTGAGGATTATTGAAGTTGGGGTTTAATCAAGTTGGTATCTAATGGTTTACGTTTTGTTTGCAGTGGCGGGGGAAGTTTATACATGGGGATGGAAAGAGTGTGTGCCGTCTGGGAAAGTTATCGGTGACCAAAACTCGGGTCAAAGTGAAGATAATGACCTATATGAGGCCCAAAATTCGGTTTTGACTGAACAAGGTAATTTCTTTTGACTTTGTATAAGTCAATGGCAGAGCTATGGTTGCTGTCTAGGTGTTTATTTTGATTGACTTCTGACTTTTATTTTATGTTTTTCATATGGATTCTGATTGTATTCAAATGGGTTTTGGAAATTTTGCTTACTGCATTTTGAGGCCGTTTTTACGGGAATGGATAATGCGAAATGGAGATGAAGATGAAGATGCAAAGAACGATGAGATTGATTATGAGAGGCCAATCGTCAGGTATATATATTTTTTTCCCTTTTTTCCGCTATTTTTTTTTTTTTTGGCAATTATTAAAATGAGAGATGGTTTTTTACACAATACGCTGGTGATGTGTTGGTTCAGTGGGTGTGTTCACGGGACGTGTTTAAAAGGTCTCTTCACGGGGTGTGTTCAGGGGCCAGGTTGCTGTTGGTACATATGATGCATTCCAGCGAAAATGGACCCCGAATAATCCTGCATTAGATGTTGGTTATGGATTAAGATACACTTATGGTATGTATTACACACCCAAGATAGTTTGCGATCAAAACAAACAAAGAAGAGTTTTCTGGTAAGTTATAGATACAATATTTGTTTGGTTTTTATCTATCTGAGTTATGAAATATACATATTCAAATTATGTTGTAACTTTTCAGGGTGTTACTAGAACAATTGTGTTAGATAAAAAAAAACTCAGCAATATTATTCAATGGCTGATTGTGGAGATCAGCGGTTTGCGAATAAATGTGACAACTTTTGAGTTTGTTGATATCAAAATGATAGTGATCGGGTATTACTTTAGTTTTAAAATACCTTTGCTAAAAAAAACCAAAAAACTAATACACTACTGACTACAAAGGATCAAGTAAGTCTAGCATTAGTCAATTTTTTTTCTTTAATGTAGGAGTTGACTTATTATTGAGTATGATGACAATGAAAGTTGGGAACATGTGTATGATTTCAAGTGGTCAGGTATCTTTTTTTCTGTTGGGGGTGTTTGTTTGTTTAAACTTATATAAGCCCACAAGTCTCAAAATAAGCCGAAAAACGGAGGCTTATGAAATATAGGCCGGAAAACAAATAAGCTCATAATCCACATATAAGCTTAAACAAACACCCCTGTTGTATGTAAAAAGATGTTCTTATTTTAGACTCTTCTTGAAATATTATTGTTTACTGTTGTATCTTTATGGTAAAAAATATGTTTGTTTATGGATTATTTCATAATTTAAGAGTCATTTTACATGTAAATATTATCAATTAGAACCCTGCTGCTCGGGAAACTACTTCGCCATTTTCTGCTAACAAGGTACTGAAAATGTGATGACATTGCCTTTGTCGGGATCAGGAACCGGCATGCTGTAGCCATCTACTGAAAGTATGTTGTTTTGCATCTTTAATATTGTCTTTTACTTATCTACTTATATGTTCTGTATTTATGCCCCCTGTTTTACCTTTAGTGCCCAATTAGCTATTCCTTTTTGCTGTTATAGCAGTCAGGGCTGAGGCTGTTACACCTTCTTTGAATGCACGTACGGCTCCTGCTCGGCGTAGGCGTGTATCACAAGGTACAGTTCTTAAGATGTTAGATATATATTAGGTCTTTCATTACTTGGTGATTGCTGTTATGATCATTTCCTGCTGTTTGCTTTTTTTGTAGTTGCACCTGTCTTTTCTAACACACATCCAAGACCTGCTTCCTTAGGTACCGACCGTTCTAAATGCGTTAGGCGAGGTTTGTATGTCAACATTTGATTATGTTAGTGTCCATTAAGTTTTGGTTTTTTTTTTGTTACAGGAACGTTGTTGAGCGGCGCAATGAATGTGGAAGATCACAACCTACATCTGATGTACTTACAGTTGGTCGGTGCATTTTTTTTTCTTTGCTAAATTTGGGTTTGTGTAATTGATTACGTTAATTGTGTTAATTAACACAGAGAACTAAAAGAAGAGTTCAATTTTTTGGATGTCGATGGCAAAAATGAGGTTTTCTGTTAAACGTGACCAGTCGGGACGGACATGAATACAACTTTATAGCGACATTGAGAAGTAAATAAATAGGATCAAGAGTATCGTTCCACTTTTATTTAGGTGGTATAAGTTGAAAATAACTTTAGTCGTGTCATCCTCTTTGTAGGCTACTAACGGAGATCTTGAGGCAGTCTCAAGATAGACGAGTTAGTTCAACAGATTGACAAGAAGTTGAGGTATACGTCACATAGCTAAACGAATAAAAATGGAGTCATTTTGATATTTACTTAGTGTTTGCTACAATTTAGTCATTTTGATATTTACTTAATGTTTGTAGGGTACAGGTAGCAACCCACAATGATACATGAACAAATAAAATTAGTGATGCATAAGATCATCACACGTCTAACGACCCGAGGTAATGCGAGTACTAAATTCTAACATGTTACGGATAATATGTTTCACTCACAGTTACTCACTACTACGTACTCATTTAATCAGATTTGTTTGCAACATAGTTTCAAAATCGTCGTGCATGTTGGAAACACTAACCACCTGGAGAAAGACAACAATGATTTGCAAGAAATACTGAAATGCACAGTGCAACATACAACAGGTACATTTATCTTTCTTATTAGGTGTCTCATGTGTGCAAATGTTGCAGCCTGAAGAAAATAAATTGGTCATTCATGACTGGCGGCAAAAACTTCAACGACATGTTTTTACTTGGAAACATTAGCCATTTATTGTATAGAACATCGTATATTCAGTCTAAACTTTCATGTATGCATACCCATTTTAAGTAATTTGTATCATTAGTCAGTGATTAAATTTGTTAACGTACACCGACTACGACGCCCTGCCGCAACGCGGCAGTCCGAGACCCGACTAGTTACTAATGAAAAGGCTACATTACATGTGGTCTTTGAGGAGGGTATCGAGTATAAAATGAATCACGAGTTAGAATTATCGGTTGAACCAATCCTTTTCCGAATATATTACTTTTTAGCAAGTTGAAATGGTTTCTTTCAGGAACAACATTTTATGTAAATTAATAGTGTTCAATTAAGTACTTCATATACTCAAATTCAAATAAGAGTTAATTGCAATTTTGGTCCCTTTGGTTTGGCCAAATTGCATTTTTAGTCCCTAGATAAAGTTAAATGACTAAAATACTATTTGTCTTCTTCAGAAAAAGACAAGGGTGATTTGGTCATTTCACACCGATAAGGACCAAAAATGCAACCCAAACTTTAAAATGAGGACTATCGCTGCAATTTTAAAGTTTTAGGGACTAAACTTGCAATTTGGCCAAACCACAAGGACCAAAAATGCAATTAACTCTTCAAATAATTACGTAGTTGCTCGTGTAAGAAGGAAAACAATAAACTAGTTTAGAACATAAAACTATTTTCCAAGTCTTGATTGGAATAAAAAGCAGTAGATCACACGTATCTTTCAAAATGAAAGCTAAAATCTTATTTTATGAAATATTCAGCCAATTGTAAATTGACATACACATCATAGACTATTTTATCTCTAACTTTTTCTTTTTATGAGTGAAGAAAACGTTGATACGATCCAATTCACTTAATTCATCAAATCATCGATTAAAGCATCACTGTTGACTAAACCAAACCGTAAAAAATACTAGTAGACCTCTTGACTTGGATGAAACTTTAAAAAGTGAGTGGTGATATTTAGGCCTAACAATGAGACCTAATATTAGACTTACACCATTAATTTTTTGACAAGTATAATTCACTTTTTATCTTTCATCATTTCCCACCAATCAAATTTTCAAATCAACCAATCACATCTTTAGGTCTAATTTTAGGTGTAGGTTTTAGGCATCTAAATCATTTTTCTTAAAAAGTAGGTCGTTGATTTGAAAGCCAATATCGATAGACAACTATACATATGTTGTAACCAATGCCGAATCACCCAATCATCATGACCTTCAATTATATATGGGAGAGGAATATTGTTTTTTGGCTGAGGCCCAACCAAGGCCATATTTTTCTCCCTATTTGACGAACCAAGCATAATACAAACAATCTCAATTATGTTTCCTTAAAGATATTTATGTAGTGTTCTTCAATGTTTATTGTATCTGAAAAATCATTGCTTATCCTCCAAACATATATTATAAGGGTTTTGTTAAACATAGCCCTAAAGACTATGTTTAAAAAAACATATATGCATAATTGGTGGTAGATATAATCAGTTGAGAGAGGTTACATTTAGCAATTTACATATTATAATAATATATTTATATACATTGGAAAGAGATCTAATAAAAAGAATAATTAAAATGAAAATGGTAAGTAATTTTAGCCACACATTTTAATTTGAGAGTAAAAATTTGAATGAAAATACATCCATTTTTATAAGTGTATCTAAAATGTGTGGTTATGATTACTTCTTATCCTTCTTATTTTTATTACTCCGTATTATTCTTATTTAATCATAACTCTATATACATTAAGTAAAAGTGAGTTTTAAAAAAACATGTATTAATATCAAGTGAGTTCATATTTGAAAATGATTTTTATTAAAGTAAGCTTAAACAGACGTTGTTGTTAGCAAATCCATTAGATAATAGCCAAACAACGTTATTAAAAAATTTGAAGTTCTAAGTCGTCAGGTTTAGAGATGCCATTATTTTGGAATAAGATTTTACTCTTCCTTCTAAAGATATTTTGAGGAAAATGATAAATCTTCCTACTTCATGTTTCTACAAATCATCCTACTCACAAGATCCTAACAAGTGTACGGTTTGAATGCAGAGAAAGAATGAGTATAGAAAAAAATATATATAATATTGTTGTGTATGTAAAAAGATTAGTAGAAAGATATTATAGGGGGCTTTAACAATGCTAATATTTTGAGGGATGTAACTGGACATGGCCTAATAAAAACTTGTTTTCCCTTCACCAATTAGTTTACACCATAATGAAATAAAAGGGTGTGTGGATAAACTTATGCTTATTGAGAGAGAGAGGGAAAAAAAAAAGTTTTATTAGCTTACTGTATCAAAACCCAATGTGACATATAGTGTTTGGGTTAGCTTATAGCTATAAAACTGTAATTTGAGAAGCATCCTTCAAATAAGCTGTACTATCTCAAAAAAGCCACACCAAAGTGCTTCTCAAAAGTAGGTTTAACAAGTCCAAAAGCATACGCCGTTTAGCTTTACCAAAACACATAAAAATGCTTAATAGCTTGGCAGTTCCAAAACACATAATAATGCTAGATAGCTCTCTCAACGTACAATAAGCCTATAAGCTAACTCTTAAATCGCAAGTTGGTGGGATTGTTACCACATCCAGAATCAAAGGGAGTATGCAGTGCTTCAATAGATTTGAGACCATATTATAATTTGATATTAGAATATAAAAAACCACAATATTTACAGGAAGCCACATGTTATATAGCTGTTTGTAAGGGACAAAATGGTCATGATTTTTCATTAGGCTGGGCTTTCTCATACATCGTAACAGGTATTGAAATGCCAGAAATAGGTAAGTGGCATAACTATCCCTGCAGGTGGTTGGGCTATAAAACCAATCTTGATCGTAACTGGGGCCCGGCTGAAAAACGAGTTTTCTTTTCCCGTGTCATAGCCAACGGTCGGGTCTAACCTGACTACCGTCAAATTTGACCATATCCACCTGAAATTAAAGCAAGAACAAACATCCAATGCTCTTGCATTTATTGATCATCAAAACATGGTCTTCTTCGATTGTCAAAACTCTGATGGCTCATGTATTCAAGGCCATTGGGAAAAAAAATAAAACTTGATAGCCTAACCTTTACAAGTTGCAACCTAAAAAGAATTTCCAATTCTGTTTGCAATCTGAAAAGGATGAATCATTTAAAGTCAAATATACAACAATCCTTTACTTTTGGTTGTAAAGCTAAATCTAAAAGACGGTAGAAAAAGTATCTATCCCTAATTCAAGCAAAAAGCTGGCTTAAAAGGTGTTATAATTGTTACGGGACAGGAGAAGACCACCTTCCAGGGCAATGCTTTCAGATATGTAAAACCTCAATGTTATGTCATGCAAACAAAAAGTCTATTAACAATGCTTCACTTAGACAAACAACTCGCATTCAACCGTTCTATTTTCTGAACTACACTGACTCAAGTAATCCTAGAGGTTTTGAAATGAATTCCAACGATCATGTATTTTTTTGGTTAATTAGTTAGTTACGAAGGTGCTTTAATAAGCAGGCAACAAGCACAACATTTCCTGGTCCATCTAGCAATGTGACAAGAAGATTAACGAATGAAAGACAGATAAATAAGAGTTGAACTGTAATCTCAGTTCAGGTATGCAATAGTTGCACTTCTTACAACAGTATATATATGAATATATCCAATTAATCAGTATTAATATACAAGAGCTAATCACATAAAGTGATAAAGATGATGCAAAAACCAAAACAGACATTTTGAAGCATCTGAAACTTCTCAGCCTAACAATAGTTGAGCGTATACTACTTTATAGGCAGCAAGAAGCTTATACGACTCAAAACAAAGTGTGACATTCAAATGACACTAACATCAAACCTACGGGTTGCTTCTAATACTGCCCACAAATTCTATACATAATTCACACACAATAAGTATCTAAAATCTCCATATATGTAATTAGTTAAAACAAAACGCAAAGATTCAAGAAGAGCATGTCATTGCATTATCAACCTGCATCTCGTGAAACCCACTCATCCCAGAACTAGAATCAATCAGCTTCAACAATTGATTCGCCTTCACCTTCCCTTTGACACTCCCATTCTCCGCCACATCCGATATCCCATTACAAACAATCGACGCCATCTCCTTCACATACTCCCCAACGTCCTTCTTCCCACACTGCACCATATTCAACAACGCCGAAACCGCATTCTCCTTCGTCCTACCACTTGACCCCGTCGACAAATCCAACAAATCAACCAAAACGCCAATCCCAGACACCTTCCTAAACGCATCACCCGCCTCCTCACACCCCGCAATCTGCGCAATCACCGCAGTCGCGTCCTCCACAACTCCCACCCTCCCATCTTTCACAACCAACGAAAACAACGCAGGGACCGCACCTAGCTCAATAACAGTGGCTCTATTCAACGGATAAAGCGACACACCAAACAACGCCTTCAACGCGTCCTTAATAGACCTAGGATGAGAGCCGCTATTCCTAATCATATCAACCAACGCATACAATATATCACGCTTTGATCCTATAATCGGCCTATAGCTATCAACAGTCAACAAACTAAAAACAGTAGCAGCCGCAGACTGCGCGGTAGACGCAGACTCCGGATTCCGCAGCGCGTGAGATAACGCGTCGAGTAAACCGCGCGTGGACATCAACGGCTCGCGCGTGGAGATCGAAATGTTCAATAACGTCGCCGTAGCGTTCTCCTGAGCTATCGCGGAAGGCGAATAGAGAATCTCCGATAAGTACGGAATCGCACCTGCTTCGGCGATTAATGATCGGCTTTCAGGATCGTTTTTCGAGATTAACCGGAGCTCGCATAGGGATTCCGTTCGTGTTTGTTCTGATACCGAGCTTAGTTTTCCGACTAGTGCTTTCGCCGTACGTCGTTTAACCTCCATTTCGTAAATTAGGTCAAATTTTTCAGAATTTGATATCAATTGATGAAGCCTGTGATCAGAATATTGTAGGTTTTCCGGTGACCTGACAATTTTGAGAAATTAGGTCAAATTTTTCAAAATTGGCTAAGAATTGATGAAATTGAAGCTGTGACCGGAGTCAGTGATCGGAATCTGTACTTTTTCCGGTGATCGGAAGGAATTTGAGCTAGTTAGGTGAAATTAGGGCAAAATATATAAAATTTGAAATTGATGAAATAAAAGTAATCAATTGAAAATAGGTGAAAATATATAAAATTATTGATGATTTTTATAAAATTTGTAGGTTTTACGGTAACCGGAGAGAAAGAAATTGCGGCGGAGGAGATTTAGGGGGTGGTTGGATGATTTGATTAAAATAAATAAAACGAGTATTTGAAATTTTGGATTAGGGGGGTGAATGATACAACTAGTCAAAAAAGATGGTTGTTAATTTCAAACCTATCTATCTATCTACCTGATGTACCAATGGGCTTGTGGTCCACTGGGCATGTCTTATTCAGTTAAGCGTGCCTAGTGGAGAGTAGTACCGGTTTGGGTGACCAAACCGGGAAGTCCTCTCTTGTGGACCACTGCCCTGTCGGTACGATTTCAAAGTCCTTCAATGAAGGTTTCAACCTACAAGGGTTCGAATCTGGAGAAGGCAGGGTTTACTTCAATTTAAGTGACGTGCCTTCGGGCGGCTTAAGTTGAAGGTTTTCCCCCCATCAGGTTTCAAATTGGACTTGAATTTCCCCAATGAAAGTCAATTTTCAAAAAAAAAAAAAATCTATCTACCTGATGTGCTTTTTCTAAACCGGGAAAAGGTCCGGTCCGCGTATATTTTCTGTTTTTATGAATTTTATAAGATGTATTAATGAGATGAAATCCGTACATTGGGTTGTCGATTTCCCATCATCCAACTAGTATGATTACGAAAGTTAAATAGTCCCACCGTCTCAAAAGTCAAAATTATATTTTCCAATTTTTATTGTAGAGTATTTTAAAATAATAGGTTTGTTTTTATGTCAATATGTTAAAATACAGTTTATTAGATGAAAATGATATTTGATTGGTTAAAGAGTATAGTGATCTTAAGCCGAGTGTAGTGGGTTGGTTGACTATTAGTCAGTCGGGGTTTCTGACGTGTCGCCAGCCACTATGACAACCACCGTTGGACGCGTCCAACATGGACAAAATGGAAAATATGGTCTCATATTCGACTGACTCAAATGCAAACCAAAAACCCCTTGTGTTGTATGTGTGTGGGCTTTTATTAAATGGTTTTTTTTTTTTTTTTTTTTTTTTTTTTTTTGTGGTTTCGCTCATTTCATTT
The DNA here is from genome assembly GCA_030686995.1 of Artemisia argyi. Taxonomy (NCBI): domain Eukaryota; kingdom Viridiplantae; phylum Streptophyta; class Magnoliopsida; order Asterales; family Asteraceae; genus Artemisia; species Artemisia argyi. The sequence continues at coordinate 189,985,192 of CM060678.1, read as the reverse complement.
ATTACACTAAGTTGGTTATGAAGTATTTTAGAGAAAGAAAGCTTATGTAACAGTAGAGATATTGGTCTCTTGATTGTCATCATTACAACTAGTATTACTTTTATTAAACCGTATGTTTTTTTTGTTTTTTTATTTATTTATCTTTTTTTTACAATAATTTTAAGACGGAGTGATTAGTTATTTTTCCAATATATAATATGAGCATTGATAGACTCACAAAAACCTCCACAAACACATTCATAAAATAACATGCCATTGTTTGATTTGTCAATAAGAAATAAGAGAGAACCTATAGGTAAAATACATCAATCAAATAATAGCAAGTCATTTTGTGGAAGGTTTTTTTTTTTTTTTAGTCTATTACTACTATATGGTGGTAGATTTTATATAAAAAGTTACCAGATACATTTCATAAAAACTAGAAAGTATATACGACATGAAAATTTTAGACAATTTGTGTGTTTTTCAAAATAAAACGATTTTACAGTTCGGATAAAAGTTCACGTGGTTTGAACGATTCCATGTTGCTTGTGAATTTTTGTTATAGCAACACAAACTGGTTTATCTAAGTTTGACAAAATGGGTAAACGATCAACAAAAACATCACGGATTTGTGGACTTTCTAGAGATGAATTTTTTGTTGTTACACAAAACAAGCTACCTCCTAATTTTGAATTAGATAACATAACATAGACAATCAGGATCGTTCTCATCATGCAATCTAGTGACTTCTTATTTACGTACCACTTATGATGATTTGTATGACTTTTCTAATTATCGATATACAGTGTTTCACTAAAGATATTATGTTGTTTGTCATGACCCCAAGACTTAAAACACTACTACTAATTGTCAACTCAATTCACAAGTGGATTCTAATTATCATTTATCATTTATTATATAACAGTTGATTTGGTTGTTGATGAAGAGTTGTTAGATTGTCAATGACCCGAAGGTTCTCACAAAAAAAATAGGCGCAACAATGTTTTAACTATTTATTAGTTGGTATATGATAACTATCGACCACGACATTAGGAGAAAATAATTTGCATTTCATCAAGATATTGCACGCTATCTCAATGTCATTTTAGCATAAGATATGTGACTTAATAGGCAATCCAAAAAACAGCACACACAACTTGGTATGATAACAAAAATAAATTAAAAGCAATTAGCAGGGTACCCGTTGCAGCAGCAGATACACTGTAATTAAAACTTCAAGTTTTCTACTTAAGTAGTCACTATGGCTTCACCGAAATTCCACTCCATTCGATTTTAATTACACCACTCATGCCTATTTTGAATCTACTTACACCAGTAGTCCCTGTCTAAAAAAACGTGTCAGTTTTGATGTTTAATGACCCTCGCACAAGGGTACGATTAGGAGTGTCAGAAAAGCCGAACCGACCCGAACCCGAATATGGCTATTCGGGTCTGGTCAATCAGGTCCAAATTTATATTCGGGTCAATTGGATCAACCCGAATTGGCCCGAGTTCTAAACAAGATCGGGTTAGGGTTTAATATCTTATTCGGGTTCGAGTCAACCCGAGTGACCCGAGTTTGATTTTTTTTTTTTCTTTCTAATTTCTGTGTATTTCAAGTTTGAACATCAAAATTGTATCATTTTTAAACGGCGTAGGCTCGAACCCGAGTTGACTCAACCCAAATTGACTCGATCCAAACTGACCTAAACCCGAATTGACCCGACCCGAGTTCTAAACAAGGCCAGATTCAGGCATGTTTTTTTAGCGATGACTCAAATTGACCCGAACCCGACCCAGTCAAACCAAATAACACCATAGGTACGATTGTAACTTAAACATTTTTCCTACTCATTTACATACCCACTCACACCTTCAAATATTTTCTTCTTCCTTAAGGTGGTGTTATTTGGATTTAAAGCATCCTGTAGACGGTCATAGTGTAACTGTGTAAGGGAGTAAACTGTAACTTCTTCAATTATCTAGTTGCTTTGATACTTATTACCTACCAAAAAATCTTTCATTTCAACAGATGGATTCTTGTCTACGTGGCATGCTTACAATTTTGTCAAGTACTCCCTTCTTAATATCTTGTTTTACTGAAGTACAATAGATAGATATACCTACCACATGCCACTTTTGCTTACCCACTTTCATTTCAACCCAAACCAATCTAATCATGGAGCACCAATCTAACGGTGAGTCCGGTTGTCTTCTCCTTTTTTTTTTTTTTAAACCAGATCCCATATATCTTAAAAAAGATGTGATATTTATAACCCGTGTCACATCGATAAAAAGAATACAAATGTAGATGTGAACAACATTTTACATTATTTTATTGTTTTATGTGGTTGCATTTTATGTAAAAGACTTAAGAACATGCTACATTATCATAGTCGGGTGTTTCTTGTTTATTATGTTGTGTGATCTGTCTATTGTTTTTACATTGTCAAGTAGAAACATTAATAAGAACGACTCATAATTAGTAGAAAATGTTAACATAAGCCAGTTAGGTACATAGTTACTCAAGCCGGATATATTAAACTTGTGGTTAGGCATACGTGTTATTTTATTCTTATGTAGTGTTGTTAAAACTAATGACGGAAGTTTGTTACGATCACTGCTAAGTGCAGTAGCTTATTTTACACTTCAGTTGGTTGCATTTGAGTTCACATCAATGCTAGTAACTTTTTTTTTTCTTTTTTTTGGTGGTCATTACAATTGCGTATTAGTACAACATAAAAGATTTCATCTTGTAGGAGAAACACTACAAATGGTTTCATTAGATCCGGAGTAAAGTATTAGTACAACAAAAAAGATTGCATATTGTAGGAGAAATCCCGTTGTAAAACTTTCCTTTTTCCGAGGCGTTGTTCAGTGAGATCTATAGGTAGTCATACATTCTATACATAGTTTTTTATTCTACCTGCAATATGTATTTTAACGAGTATGTGCTGGATTATGCATATATGAAAAAGAGTACTGACATGAGATGTATATACTGTTAACAAAAGGAGGAATGTCACTGCACAAATAGTTATCTGATCTTTGTCATTATAAATTCTGTCTCATAATTCAACGCATACAATGCGTCAATGCCCCTTATTAAGATAGTTGAGAAAAGTAGTGGAAAACAATCAATCTCACTTATATCCGTTAATGATTGCTAATGCAGAAATAGAGAAATGTCATAAGATTCTTACATAAAAGTCATGTTGTTATTTTGGCCTTTTGGGACAACCTTATATAGTTATTGTTGTATATTCTTGTAGGTTAGAGGGATTAGTCATATACAACGCACGCTAAAAAAATATCATATGACACGTTTTTGGTTATTGTCAAGCAGATTTACAGGACAGAGACCACAAATTCTTGACTAAAGCTATTGAAGAAGCATATAAAGCAGTAGAATATGGAGATGGAGGTCCATTTGGTGCAGTTATTGTTCACAATGACGAGATTGTTGTGAGTTGTCATAACTTGGTCAATAAATACACTGACCCAACTGCACATGCAGAAGTAACAGCACTAAGAGAGGTTAGACTCTTTTCTACCGAAATGTCTACCATTTAAGTTGCTGATGCATCAGAGGCACAGGCAGGGTGGGCACGTGCTCCCTAGCGGAAAAAAAATTTAGTGTAAATTTTTTAAAATATCTGGCTATTTTTGTAATTTGCCATCTAACGAACCGATTTGTAGCATGATTTTTAAAAATTATCGAAGTTTGCCCTCTCGGCAGTAACTTTATGGCTCCGCCCCTGCTGCTACTAATCCTACCGCATATTTCAGGCATGTACAAAGCTTAACCAAATTGATCTCTCAGACTGTGAGCTATATTCTTCTTGTGAGCCGTGTCCTATGTGCTTAGGAGCAATTAATATTTCACGAATCAAGGTTTGGCTGCCTGCCTCATCTCTTCAAACATTTTAATTATAAAATTATAGTAATATGGAGTAAATTAGTATATAAAAAAAGTTGTAATGTCAATCATTCCCCGATTTTTACATTATATTCATCAAATATGCCCAAAAAAACATTCTGGTTAAAAAAAATGCTACATCAGTTTCTTACAAAACATCATTAACATTAGTATATATGCCAAAATGGTTAAATATGTAATCATTAAAAAAGATTGAAGTACTTCATACTCGCTAATATATGACATAACTCGCTAATAATACAATTTTTGATAATAAACATAATAATGCTATCAGTAAATGTTTGGAGATGTTCTTTAGTTAGATTATAATGTTTGTTTTTCATTTATTCAAGTAACTAAATAGTTTATCTATGTTGGTGCAGAGGTTGGTTTTCGGTGCTACAGCTGAAGCAGCAACCGCAACGAGGTTCGTTTATTTCCTTCAAGATGCAATAACAGGTACGGAATCATATCAGAAGGCAAACCTGGAGATCGTACAAGCGGATGGTCGTGATGCTGTGCTTGCTGAACAAGTATTTGAAAACACCAAAGCAAAATTATCTATTTAATGTTTCAGTTGATAACTGAAAGATCAGAATTGCTTCTGCGTTGTATTCTAAATTGTATGTGTAAGATCAGAATTGCTTCTGCATTGTATACTAGATGTATCGCATGGCGTAGGGATGGTTGTATGAATAATTTGTATGTGTAAGATCATAATTGCTTCTGCATTGTATTCTAATTTCTAAATGTATCGCATGGCGTAGGGATAGTTGTATGGACATGTTTATGTGTTTGTGGTTATGGATATTTGTTATGGTTGTGGATATTTAGCGACTGTGTTTTTGAACCATTTTGGCGACTTTGTTATTGAATGATGTTTAATAAACGGGTAGAATAGCCACTTATTAGCATTACATACAAGAACAGACTCTTTTTTGTGCAGCAGGACCTAAAGGTTCATTAACTTGATAGTGCCCAGGAATTACAGTAGAATTGCAAAAAGATCCATAACCTGAAGGAGCGGCTGCTAACAGAAACATCCGCAATTGTTGTATTGTGGGAGAACGGCAGCCAACTGTTGATGATAAGTGCTATTTACAGCAAATGTTTTCTGAAAACACGACGGCATGTAGTATGTGTAACTTTGATGTAAGAAAGGATAGCCAATCATGTTTGCAAAAGGTCCCAAAGGAAGAGTGGGTTGAGAGTAGGGTTGCACGAGGTGTTGCAGAAGAGCAGGTCCTGTAGGAAGGCTGTTTCCTGGCAGTCTATTGTGTCGATTGAGATGATGAGAAAGCCCCGGTCTTCAAACCTTGCATTGACAATATGGTATATTGGTACTTGCTGTTGAAAATAAAAATAAAAACCGCGTGAACTACAATTTACGAGCTATGACTGGACCTGCTTAACAGGTAATCATTAGCATTATTAAGATTCTGAATTTCTGTCGGTTATATGAGATACCTAAATTGATGCGCTATTAAGTACTGTATAAAACAAGATTTTAGACCATAGAGGTAGAAGAAATATGAGATTTTGTTTAGGACTTTAGGTTATATATAAAGATTAATATGCCAGCAAGTAGATTTTAAACCACAAAAACTTAATTCTGTTGTGTATATATCTAATGTACCTAAAAAGCTAATGGCCGAGTGAAAATATTTCTAATGTACCTAAAAAGCTCAATAGATGATAGCTATTCTATATCTTTACTTAGCTACCCAAGTCGTCTCAGAAAACTTTAGAAGAAAGTTTCTGCTGTAGAATCTAACATATAAGAAATAACAATGCACGAAGATATGAACGGACAACAATGTCAAATAAACTGGGGAGTCCCGCCACGGATATTTTATGTTTTTAATTTGACACCTTCCAAGCAGTTTGTCACTAATTTAAACCTTCTAAGCACATTTTTTGATTCTTGGATTGAGAATACTATGCACAGTCAAAATATTAGATTCATCAACTTAAACTGCAAAACGCAGTGAATAAGAACTCGTATGGATGAAAAACTCAAGTTAAATCCAGCACGATACCTCTGACATTAAAAAAGTTTAACCACTAATGGAAGATGCAGAGCTACCATATTTAGCAGCCATTGATTGGATGACCATTTGCTGCAAACAACGTGCTCGGTAACGAGTTTGTATATGCAGCCTGCTGCAAAAATTATAAGGAGAGAAGCCAAAAGGCCAAGAAACTATATACGAAAAGATCAACTTTTTATAATCTAATTGTCAACCGAACACAAAGACACTAGATATGCTATCTTTGTACAATAGGCTGATGTCATTTGTTTCATGAATTGTACAGAAGTACAAGATAACAACATTTGCTTCATGACCCTAACATATATTTAGTTCATCAAAATTATAGCAAACGATCTTTCTTCGTATAATATTGTGTTTCTTGGCAATAAAGCTATCAAGGGGAAGAAAAAAAATATAGCAGTTCCAACAATCACAAAAGAAAAAACATATACATATGCCATTAAAAATTACTGTGAAATATGAGCATTACGCCAAAGTAAATATTAACCTACATTCTAGGCACAGTATATATTGTACCTGTAGATAATTACCATCATTGGAGAAAGGTGCTGAATAATTGGGTCCCATCAAATGTATAACCAGGTCCGGCTGCAGATGAAGAATAACCGTATTGATTGCCATGCGTCACCTCAGGATTTTCTTGGTTCAACAACTCCGTTTGTGAAGCAGAAGGTAAATCATAACTACGAGAACTAGGCCCTGTCTGGTGTACTAAGTTGGTCTCATATGTAATTATCGAGACATCACCATATTACTAAAAAATTTCTGCAGGCAGAATACAGATAAGAGCCAATGACGACATCCAATACGAAAAATTAAAGAGACGTCCTGTTCGGCTTCATTGACATGTCTCTCTTCCTGGATGTTAAGTTGCTGCATGTTTGCACTTATTAAGGATGCTGAAGCATCACCTTCTTCAACTAAAGGAAAGAAATATGATCAGAAAAACATAAAAAGTATTATCATTCCAGTTTCCACTAATATGGCAAAAAAAAAAAAAGGTAGGAAATCAGTTAAGGGTATATATGGCATACCTTTTTGCTCTTAAGTGTATATCATCCTAAGAATCTATGTTTTTATTCACGTCGTTATATGAGAGATTCGCTTTGATGAATATTTAATGTTTATTTTTGCAATTTAATACGATGATGACTTAATTTGGTATAGAGTTTGATCTTTTTTTTTTTTCAAAGTCCACAATATTTATTCATCTTATGTAAAATGACATATGACCAAATGGGTGCCCAACTGTTTTTTTTTTTTTACTTGTGTTTATATTTTATACGAAGGAAGGGACAATGACTCAGCTAGGATACCATGTACCATATAGTCAACCTCGACATATTTATATTTCTTGTTTTTCTCTCATCGCCTATCTACTATCCATCAAATTAAGACGTGGTATTTGAATATCCAAGTTTCATCACATGTGTGTGGGCCTCTTTGTTTTACTTTATGTCCTTGAAAAAAAAATATACTAACTTTAATTATAAATAGTACTGCTAAAACATGTTACAATCACAATTCAAAGCTCCAAATAAGATCCAGTTTATTCTAAGGGGGTCGGCATTGGTCACGGCAAGCATAGCACGGTACCGTGCTACCGTGCGGGAACACCGCCGCCATCCCCGCGGTACCGCACGGTAGCCTTCTGGCACGGGGTCTTTTCTGGCACGGGAAGGAAAGCAAAATTCGACCGTTTGAGGCTTTGTACCGTTTGGCTCTTGAAATGTATTTTTTTTTTTTTGACCATTGGATATTTATGTATATATGTAGTACTCTAGCATTCTTCCACCAACAACAATCAACAACAAACAATAGTTTAAAAAAAAAAAAGTATTCTGTCCCCCCCAAAAAAAATACCGAGCAACAAAAAAACATGGAACCAAAAAAAAATAGAGATTCAAGAAAAGGAAACCGAGTAGCGAGGGGTGCAAGTCGTCCTCGAGTTCAATCATTTTCTCAATCACAAGATGTTTACCGCCCCGAATTTGTCCAAGCTCCATCTCCACAATTTTTCGTTCCCAACAACCTCTCCCACAATTGCCTCAAAATTTCAACCCGTTTGAGCCGAGATATACCCAACAAAAAAGGCGTGAAACGGAGAGCGGTCCGTTACCCGTTCATGATGATAGCGAGGATGATGAAGATTATGATAATGTTAATTTGGTGCCCGAGACACAACCGATGAATGACGAGGTTGAGGAAGAGGTCGAAGAGGTTGAGGTACCGCGTCAAAGTCAAAGAAAACCCGCTAAGATTTGGACGCCCGATGAGGAGGAGGCGTTAGCTAAGGCTTGGATCAAAATTTCGGTGGACAAACAAGTTGGGGACCGTCAAACAAAGGAAGGTTTTTGGAGACGAGTTCTAAAGCATTTTAAAAGCCTTATTCCAAGAACCGAACGCACCAAAGATCAATTGAACTCGAAGTGGACTCCTATGAATGCGCATACCACGGCGTTCAACGCATACTACATACAAGCGGTATTTTTTTTTTACATACGTACATATTTTTTTTACATCCGTATATATATTATTTTGTACATAAGTTTATTTTTTTTTTACTTACGTATATATATAATTTTGTACATAAGTTTATTTTTTTTTTACTTACGTATATATATAATTTTGTAGGTGCGCTTGAAAGAAAGTTTATTTTTTTTTACTTACGTATATATATAATTTTTACATACGTATTTTTTTTTACTTACGTACATAAGTTTTTTTTTTTTTTTACTTGCGTATATATATAATTTACGTACGTTTATATTTTTTGTAGGTGCGCTTGAAAGAAAGTGGGTGTGACGATCTTCAAGTTTACGAGAGAGCCCAACTTGATTTTGAAAAACAATTTAGGAAAGCTTTCGCGCACAATAAAGCGTGGCACATTCTCAAAGATCAAGAAAAGTGGAAAGCACAAGCGTCGGCTAGTCAGACTCAAGAATCCACGGGATCGAGCAAGAAAAGAAAGTCGTCGGAGTCAAGTAGCGCTCAAACGCAAACAAACGAGACGCCAATAAACGTGGAAGATTTCAACTGTGACTTACCGAACCTCAATGAGAACCCAACTCCATCACGACCATCGAAAGGCAAAAAAAAGACGAATTCTGAAGAGTCAAGCCGAAGTTCGATTCGTGATACCCTTGCAACTTACACGGCCGAAAAGCAAAGTTTATTGCAAGCGCAGATGGAGGCTCAAAAGAAAAAGGACAAAGAGTAATTGAAGTTTCTTGATGGGGAGACCTACAATCGTGACATGAAATTTGTTATGGACCCGCACGACCAAATCCCAGACCCGGTTTTTAAGGACTTTGTCATCAAAAGGAAACGCGAGATATGCGCCAAATACGGTTGGCCATGTAGTTTGTAGGATTTAGTGTTTTTTAGGTTTTTAATGGAAATTTAGTTATTTTATGTTTTTTAAGAATTTTATGTAATGTTTTATTAATTTTAATGGAATTTTAGTTTTTATTTTTATTTTAAAGGAATTTTAAAAAAAAAAGAAAAAAAAAATGAACCAACAAAAAAAAGGGTGAGGGATGGGAAAAATGGGTGAATGATGTGGCACAAGGGGATTGGTTGGGAGTGAGGGATGGTGGTGTGGTGCCACAAGTGTTGCCAACCCCCTAAGACTAATGCTAATCGCAACGCCACTTCCATAAAAGCAACCCCGTCACGTCAGCGCCACCTCAGCTTTCTCTCTCCACAACTCCACCCAACCACAATTAGCTAGTGGTGACCACAAAAGCAACCCCAATTTTTTTTAAAATTAAAATTTCATTCAATAATTAAATAAATATTACAATAAATAATTAAGATATATTAAAATACATTACGATAAAATTTAAATTGCTTGTTGATTTGTGCGTCGCCAAACATGTTCCACTAAATCGGCTTTAAGATGAAGGTGAGTTTGCTGGTCTTGTATTTCTTGAATAAGATCTAACATACTTTCTTCCGATCGTACGGGATTTTTTTTTTTTTTTTTTTTTTTTTTTTTAGAATAATATACTTGTTATCATCATATAATGCATGCTGTCCACACAGTAAACCATGATCATCATATATACGTGTTAGCATCATATAGTGCATCCTTTACTGCATGCTATCCTTAAACTGTTGTAGGGTCTTTTGGGCTCTAACAAAAATTCTCACTTTTATATCTTTTACGTGTTATCTCACCTTCTTCAACCTCACCTCCATACCACACCTCCATAACCAACACCTTTTTACACACAAAAAAACAATTCAAAAAATCAAAAACCCTCCAAGGATTTTCCCAAATTCATCAAGATCAGAACTTCAAAAAAAATCTTGAAACCTGAAAAAAGCAAAAAACAAAGTGATTTTTTTTATAAAAAATTTAACCAATCTGTTGATCAAATTAATGGGCTTTTTCTTTCACGGCTAATGGTCACATTTGACCACCATTTACTCCACAACGGTCGAAAAATTAAGGCAAGATAGTGCAATTGTTTCGGTTGGTGAGGCAACCGAGTTTTTGAAAAAGTTGGGGGGCGACGCATCGGAAGGGAGGAAGCTAGTGAGGGCAACGCATTGAAAAGTGAGGTTGTGGTCATTGGGCAACGCCCATTAGCATCGGTCTAATAACAAGAATATTCTTACATTTTTAATTCTTCTTTCAACTGCGGATGTTGTTTAAACAAAACTAGCTGCGTAGCCCGCGCGTTGCGGCGGGTGTGTTTTGTGTTTTGTATTTTGTTGGTTGTACGGTGTAATTAATAATTTTGTTATTTGAAGTATGCATATGTTTACTTGGAAGCACAATTTGTTTATGTTTACGGAATTTTTTTTTTCGCGTTACGGTTGAAATTTTTTTGGGTTGTTTGTTTTTTCGGTATGGTTTTTTTTTTTTTTTTTTTTTTTTTTTTTTTTTTTTTTTTTTTTTGGTATTTTAAAAAAAACAAATTTGTATAAGAAATTTTTTGTAAGTGTATTATTTTTTTGAAAAAACAAATTTTTATAAGGAAATTTATGTAAAAAAAATTAAAAAAAAATAAAAAATAAATCTGTAGTGAGTACTGTAACGACACGTGGCAAAAAAATAATAATAAAAAAAATAAAAAATAAATAAAATTGTAGCAAGCACTGTATCAACTACAGTGCTGCTACAGTAAATATTTCTGCCTTTTAGTATATATAGTAACTTGGAATAAACAAAGTTTTTAACTTTCAAAGTGACGAATGAGAGTTTATCAACCAAGTCATTAGTCATATAAACCATTACGAGGTTCTTCTACTTGTCGATATTAGATGAGCTACCAAATTATTACTCGTATATGTTTAATCAACTTTATGTTATGACAAAAACATGTACTATGCTAGGATGATATATGTTTGCCTCACTAATTTAGAAAAGGTAAATCATCATTGCAAAACCAATTGCTCATTATATATCCTTATGAAAATGTATAATTGCATATATATCCAAAGCATGCATAAAAATCATTGTATTATGTGCGTAAAAACTTGTACAAATGATATATATGCAATTATTTACTTTGAGAGGGATATATATGCAATTTTGCCATAAGAATAATATTTTCAAATTCTTGTCATTACATAGATTGGAGTTTGAAAGTGTTTTTGAATTAACAAGTAAGTACCCTTCAACATAACATGTTTTCTTCTAATTTAATTTAGACAAAACATAGTTCCAAAATGATAGAAAAAATAATTTCTTTGCATAAAATATAGTGAGTAGTTTAGATTGGGTGTAATGGTCTCTAAACACACCACTACCATCTTCACGTCAACATCACATTATCATTTAATAAGCCACCAAATCAAATACATAGAAATACTTCACTTTATACAAGCATAGATAGCCTATTATATACCGCACAAACACAAAAAATAATATAAAAATAGACAAACGGTTAGATGGTCTGCACTATCAAACCAGTGCATAAAGGTTTAGCGCGGGGTTAAAAAGGAGGGTAATGAGACCACGCGTGATCACCGCCACCCATCATTACACCTAGCCAATGTTATAAATAGCGCGAGGCGTGATGTGGTGGCATGACGAAGCCTCAAGCTTTTGCGGCCAAAGTGAAACTTTTGCATTTTTAAAGCGTGACATAAGATGGCACAAAATATAAAAATATTTATATATTTATATTATATTTCATATATATCAAGTTTACAAAAAGTGTTGTACATAATGAATAAGTTTAACAAAAACTATTATTGCACGTAATATTCTTCAATTTCTAAATATATATATATATATATATATATATATATATATATATATATATATATATATATATATATATATATATCTTGGTTGAATAAAAAAAAACTCGCCACGCTATACGCAAAGGCGTGCATTTCCATGCCTTTTCACTTCTTACTTCAAGCCATGCCTAGAACCAACGCCAAAGTCCATTTTGTAACGTTAAGACTACGCCTCGCACTTTGGTGTCGCCTTTGTGACGCCAAAACTCGCCTTTTAGAACACTGCACCTAGCCATACAATTTCCGAAATGGTCCATTTAATAACTTGTGAAAAGCAATTTACTCATTAAACAAATATGATCCTTTAATTTATATTTGGCTTTTATTATTTTTGAAAAGAAAACAACGACATGAAAAGAGAAATTATATGAGTAAGATGAAATTGAGGTAAATGACAATATTACTCTAGAAAAGCAAGTTATGTCGTATAAAATAACAATGTTTATAGTACATTAAGAATAACTAGACGAGTAACCATGTATAGCAACACGATTTTATAGTTGCAGATAGAGGTGTTAATTTCTGACCCGACATGAAACATAACTTGAAATTGACACGCAAATTAACAGGTTAGGGGTGAGTCTATAATAAATTTCGAGTCGGGCTTGGGTCAACCCTACTAACCTATTTATTAAACAGGTTATGTTCGGGTTGAAAATTAATTAAGCGGGTCGACTCACCAACTCGTTTAAGATTTTTTAAGTTAAATAACTGTTTATATTTTATTACACAAGTTAAAACGGATTAAATAGGTCAATCCGAAACCCGTTTAACCTATTCAACACGTGTAACCTATTAGACCGCTAACCCAAGTATATATACGGGTTAAATGGGTCAGGTTCGGGTTATGTGTAAATAAGTTAGGGTTGACATAGCTAACTCGATAATTTAAATAAGTCACATTCGGGTTGAGATTTTCTGACCCACCAAACTATTAACTCGAACTCGCAAACCCGAACCCGAGCCGAATTGTCATCCCTAGCAACATATATTTGTAGTTGAAATTGACTTATAATTTGTACTATCTATGTTATTTATAAAACAAAAATGGTCAAAGTGAAAAGGGAAAAGTCAATAAAGTGAAATGTTGAAAAAAAAATGTTAAAACAATTAATTATACAATTTCAACTATTAATACACATATGTTTTAAAAGGAAATTATTAATACACATCGAAAACCGGGTTGATCCGAGACGTTACAAACCCGGCTGGTTGACCCAGTTTAAATTGACCAATTTTTTCGACTGGAACTGTTCAACCGGTTGAACCACTAGGGTCGAATCGGGTTTCAAAACATTATGTTTAATCCTCAAATCCTCAAGCTTTTATTATTTTTCGTTTATAACCCATCAGCTTAACCCGGTTTAATTTGGTCCCTTTTTTTGACCCAAAATGTCAGGTCGACCTGTTTAAATTGACCCGTTTTTCAACCAGAGCGGTTCAACCGGTTGAACTACCCGGGTCAGACTGGGTTTCAAAACATTATGTTTAATCTCTCCAAATCCTCAAAAATTTTATTATTTTTCGTTTATAACTTATTAACTTTTTTTATCACTAAAACTATCTGCCGCTATAAAATTCTGTAGTTATGCACAGGTACTCGTCTAATGTTAACTAGTTTCCTCTCATTTTGTATCACATCAATTTCTTAAGTGTATAAGATTCAATCATGATAACTAATAAATTATTTTGAAGGAAACAATAAAATTAGATATTGATCCGTAAATGTTGTACTCACACATATATCATCATAGTTGAAATTGTTCATAATTAATTGTTTCAACATTTAATTTTTTATTTTTTCAATATTTCACTTTCTTTGACTATGATGAGATATGTCCAACAATACAACCAACTTCACCATCAATTTAGTATAATAAGAGTATAAGACAATCAACTTTACCAGCAATACATACCTTAAACAAAAATCAAAATCACACACACGCACAACCACGACTTCCACAACTCGGTCGTCTGAACAACCGAATTCTCTCCCTAAAGCACCTTAGACACGTCATACATGATGAAGGTAGTAATGTGGACACATCGTTGAGTATTCCATCTAGGTACAAGACGCATTGTCTTGGCCTTATTACCAGTTGTTTAATGCTCAGTTCTTAAGTTTTTTTGAGTAAATAAAAGTAAAAAAAAAATGTAAACATTTTTTAGTCTAATTTTGAAAGAAAATCTTTTATATAATAAAAGAATTACATCATTTCGGAGTGTTTTTTCAAAACCCTTCTGAATGAAAAAAAAATTGGACCAATAGGAAAGCACAATTTTGCCATATAGGCAAAATCAAGCAATATGATTGGTCAATAGAGAGTCAAAATTGAATTGATTTTGGTCAAACTTCAATAAATTTGGTGGAGAAATTTGGTTGAGAAAAAAACACATAAAAATATTTGTGTCAAATTTGTGAAAACAAAAACTTAAAAAAAGAGGGGATAATTAATAAAACTTTAGTGATTAAATTTTACATAAATTATATAGAGTTGAGTGTAAAATTACAAGTTTGTATATTTTTTTAATAACTTTATAAAAAAAAATAAAAAATAAAAAATAAAAAAAATAACCCTTACACTTTATACCCATATATTTTATAAGATAAACTTTATTTAAAATTACACGAGTATTAGTATTTTTTTACACTTTTATCTATTAAAATTACAAAATTTTATAAATATACGAATTAGTTTTAATATACATTAAATATTTTCTAAAACTAATACAGTATTAGTTTTAGACTTTCATATATTAAAATATTTTTTTATTCTATACATTAAATAAGAACTCATGTTACTATATTTTAAAAGTTTAATTTATGCGTACATGGGGTTGAATATTAAATACGGCTAAACTATTGTTAACGATAATATAAATATCAAATGTAAGCACGGATTACTGTGATATGAAAATAAATCTACGGTATTGTACTTATAACAACGACTAATGAAATTCTTATTTAAAGTTTATATATGGATATAAAAAAAAAAAAAACATTTCTATAAAAAACTTTGCGAAGCATATTTTAACTTCACAAACTGGACTTCCCTCACTACGAAAGGTGTCCCGTGGATGGCGTACTGATATATCTCCTATTCGTGCTGATTATGTGCTACTAAACTTGCACATTTTGTTAAACATGATATGAATAGTTAAACTTTAACAACAACATCAACCTCAACCTCAACATCTATATCAGTTAAACAAAGTTAAATCGTTTAAGCAACAAATTTTTTTACAAAATGTTATTATAATAGATATTAGTACATAATAAAAAAATCCTGGACAAGTATTAGTTATACTTATATTACAATTTTCACGGGTAAATTCTTATATTTTCATATACTAAACTAAAATTTTAAAATAAGTTCGATTTATGTGTAAACCCCGTGCGTGCACGGGACTTATAGCTAGTATTTCTAGGGATGTCAATGGGCGAGAAAAAACCCACAACCCGCGGGTATCCACCATAAATGGGTGGGTAAACGAGTCAATTTTCAGCCACGGGTGGGTCGTGGGTGAAAATCTTTACCCATCGATGGGTGGCGGGTGGGTGACGGGTGAGACATACCCATCGCGGGTAAACCCATGACACCCATTTAAAATACTCACGGGTATACCCGTCAAAATACCCGTAGGTGTATCCCTAAACCCATATTAAAATTAATTATACTAATTAAAATATTTATGATGTTGCAGATATACATTTAACAGTTACCACCAAGTCTCAAAAAAACACATTAATCTAAAAGTTTGTTTGAGTTTTAAGACTAAAAAGAGAGTATGAAAGATCAAATAATCAAAGTTGTATTTGGCAAATTGATTGGTATCTTATTAAGCAGTTTCATAGTTAGTTTTCATATCATCGTTATGTAATTTTTTTGCATAACACTAACCCATGGGTTTACCCATGAGCAACAAATACCCACGGGTAAGGGCAAGGGTAGAAATTTGTACCCATTGGTGGGTGACGGGTTAAAGATACCCGTGCCTATTACTCACGGGTGCCATCCCTAAGTATTTCAAGTATAAGATCAACTAATTATTTTTTTCAGGCATTATTATTATTATTTTTTTCTCTTTAAATGATGATCGAGAATACTATTTATTTTTTTCCAATTTTATTTATTTATTTTATTTATTTATTGTTTTTATTTTTTTCAAGTACTCCGTAGTATAGTACAGTAATATTTACCTTTTGACAGAAATTTAGTTTCAATTTTATGTGTTTTTCTCAATCATTTCACACCGGCAGAAACGGGTTCATTTCTCAAAAACAAAGAACAATCAAAAACTAAACCCCAAGAAATAAAAAACCCATTTCACTATAAATCACTCTCAATCAAAATCAGATCTTCAATTCACTCGAATTGAACAACAACCAGATTGATTGATTGATTAATTAATTAATGAAGATACCCAGTTGCACAGTTTGCCAAACACGCTACAACGAAGACGAACGCTGCCCTCTCTTACTCGAATGCGGTCACGGTTTCTGCAAAGAATGCCTATCTCGTATGTTCTCCTCTTCCTCGTCCGACACCTCCTTATCCTGCCCACGTTGTCGCCATTTATCAACTGTCGGCAACTCCGTACTCGCCCTACGCAAAAACTACGCCGTTTTAGCCCTTATTTCGTCCCCGAACGAGTTTTCGGACATGTCCGATGAGGACGAGGATGATCCGGTGGTTTTGCCGAGCCCCAGGGCGTGTTTGGAAGTTGGTTTAGGTCATGAGTTGAGGATGGTGAAGAGGTTAGGTGTTAATAGGGGTGTGGAGATGTGGTTAGGGGTTTTGAGTGGGAAATTGGGCCGGTGTAGGCATCGGGTGGCGGTTAAGAAGCTTGTGGTGGTTGGGGAGGATACGGATTTGGTTTGGGTGGAGAGTGAGCTTGAGGAGCTGAGACGGAAGGCGATGTGGTGTAGGAATGTGTGTAGGTTTCACGGTGTGAGGAAAGTGGATGGGTGTGTTGCGTTGGTTATGGATAAGTGTAATGGCTCGGTGGAGACGGAGATGTCGGTGAATGAAGGGCGGCTTACGCTTGAGCAGATTTTGAGGTTTGGATTTTTTTTTAGCGTTCTTGTACTTTTGTTGATGAACCCTAGAAGATGTTTTAGTTAGGTTATTCATGGAGGTATGGTTAGATGATTAACGTAATTAATGAAATAACGAAGTTGTTGGATACGTTGATTAGTGAAAAAAGAGGATTACCCGGCTTTTAAAACCACGATCTATAGCTATGCGATTTAGATGTGCCATATAAGGAAATGCATTGATTAGTCGGATTGTAATCATCGAATGATTAAATATTTAAACATCTTTCGCGTGTTCTTATTCTAGGTTACGTGTTAATTTAGGAAAAAATAGGAACATGTATCATGTGATATGATGAAAAGTGCTCTGAAATCTGCTTAAGCGGGTGTTTGGCATTGCGTTTTGAAAGTGTTTATTGAATTATTATGTTCTAAGTCGCGCATGATCAGTTTTTAGGGTTTGGGTATAGTGAAACGGATTGTGATTATCTGGTAATTCGAGGGTCGAATAATCACTTCAGAAGTAGTTGCAGGCTTGCAGCAAAACCGATTCTGATTATCTAATCATTTAGGCCCATTTGACACGTTAATTCTTGAATAATCAAAATTAGGCAACACTTAACACGCTGATTATTTCATTATCACAACTCAAAATAGCAGAAACACATTTAGGGCCATTTAACATGCTGATTTTTCCATTATCAGCAGCCTGTTTTGTTGCGGTTGATTATACACATTTAGGGCCATTTGAGATACTGCATAATCGCTTTCAGTTTGCAATGCCAAATGCTGCATGAAGTAGTACCGTTTATCCTTTCCATGAAACAAATCTAGTTATAATTAAATCCATAATCCTTTATTTTAGTAAAGGAATTATGGCATATTTATACAAAGGTTTAAGAAGAAATTTGACATTTACTTGCAAAAATATATATGGCAGCTAACAATTATTTTTTTTATATTGAAATTAGATACGGGGCAGATATTGCTCGTGGGGTGGCTGAACTCCATGCAGCAGGAGTCGTTTGTATGAACCTTAAACCGTCCAATCTTCTTTTGGATGAAGATGGCCGTGCAGTGGTTTCTGATTATGGGCTTCCAGCCATTTTGAAGAATCCCGCTTGCCGAAAAGCTCGTTTAGAGTGCGACTCCTCAAGAACTCATTCATGCATGGATTGTACGATGCTAAGCCCAAACTATACGGCCCCAGAGGCATGGGAGCCTGTAAAGAAATCACTAAATATTTTTTGGGACGATGCCCTTGGTATTTCTCCGGAGTCAGATGCCTGGAGCTTTGGCTGTACATTGGTGGAAATGTGCACTGGTTCTGTTCCGTATGGCTGCTTTCTTTTTGTAACATAGTTTTCAGTATAGATGTGGCAAAGGGGTGGATACTGGTCAAAATGAGAAACTTTTTCGAAACATGCTAGACTTGGTTGACCGGAAACAGTTTCTATGGGGAAAAATAAATTATATAAATATTTGGTGTCTCTAATTTATATACACAATATTTTATTTTACGCGTTTGAACCATTGAAGATAAAACATAAATTGAATAGACCCATTTATCAGTAATTGGGTCATAATTGCCATCTCTAGTTTTATATATAGCAGGTGTGATCACTAGAAATCACAAGTTCATATTTCTATTATAGGTGGGCTGGCATGAATGCCGAGGAAATATATCGAGCAGTAGTCAAGGCTAAACGACAGCCTCCACAATATGCGAGTGTAGTAGGTGTTGGAATACCGAGGGATCTGTGGAAAATGATTGGTGACTGTCTGCAGTTCAAGGCCTCAAAAAGACCGACTTTTAATGCTATGCTAGCAATATTTCTTCGGCACTTGCAAGAAATACCTCGTGGCCCTTCTGCAAGCCCTGATAAGTAAGGCTTAGAATTAGAAGTGTTTTGCAACTGGTTATCTCACAATGATCTGCTTTTTGTCATTCATCAGTTTGTTCCTTATTGTCAAACATTCAAAATCTAAATGGCACTACAAACAGAAGCATGCCCAAGCATTATTCTCTACAGTCCAGTTTTTATTACAGCCAATTTTTCTGATTTTGATCATCTAGTATTTTGTAATCACATTTGAAAACCACATTCAAACACGAAACACCCCATTAAGTTCTCTCAGAACAACACAACCGTATACACTCATAAATGCTGCATATGAGTTATTAGACATACATTGAAAGGTTTCTCTTAAAATGCAGTGATGTAATACCCAAAGCAAACGGGATGCCACCTTCCCCTTCAACTGACTCAGAAGTTGTCCATGATTATCGGAGTCTTCTACATAAAATGGTTTGCGAAGGCAATGTTTCCGGTGTCAGGTCAGTAGCCCTGAGTATGTGTTTTATGATACTACTTTGATGCATTTTCTCTTCATTTCTGCAATTTACGATCTCCCGTACATCTTGATACAGCGAGCTGCTAGCAAGGGCTTCATCAAAAAATGATGGCGACTCATTTCAATCTCTGCTTGAAGCACAGAATGCTGATGGTCAAACTGCCCTCCATCTGGCATGCCGACGGGGTAGTTCTGAACTTGTTGAGGCTATTTTAAATTATCGAGAGGCTAACGTGGATGTTCTTGATAAAGATGGGGATCCTCCACTTGTCTTCGCTCTTGCAGCTGGATCCCCAGAATGTGTTCGTGCTCTTCTTGGTCGATATGCTAATGTCAGATCTAGGTTGAGGGATGGGTTTGGTCCATCGGTTGCTCATGTCTGTGCATATCATGGTCAACCGGATTGCATGCGTGTAAGTTCCACGACTACCTAATCTCAGTGGCTGCTTTTTGTTCTTCCACAACAGTTGTTTCTTATTGATAATTGTCATAAATGACAACAGGAATTGCTATTGGCTGGTGCTGATCCAAATGCGGTCGATGATGAAGGTGAATCTGTATTGCATAGAGCAGTGACAAAGAAGTACACAGAGTGTGCTATTGTTATATTGGAGAATGGGGGATGCAAATCCATGGGTATCTTAAACTCAAAGAATCTGACGTAAGTACATATTCATCTTTCCATAGTTTCTCAGAAACTAATCCCACTTATAGCTATTTAAAATATTACGTTAATATTTTGTAAATGTGTCATTCACTATTACCAACTATCATGGTCTTATGTGCCCTAATAAAAGTTGTATGATGATTGTGTAGGCCTCTACACTTATGTGTCACTAGCTGGAATGTAGCTGTTGTTAAAAGATGGATTGAAGTTTCATCCTCTGAAGAAATTGCTGAAGCCATAGATGTACCTAGTCCTGTGGGCACCGCATTGAGTATGGCAGCTGCTATAAAGAAAGAGCACGAAGCTAGTAAGTTTTATCAATTTCTTTTTCATATGTTATATTCAACTTTTCTCCATTCCTTTGATTAATCGACTGTTTTATCTTTTTTTATCAAATATAAGTTTATGCACAGAATAACCATAAGCAGAGATAAATTTATGCAATTTTAATGCAGATGGTAGAGAACTGGTACAGATACTGCTTGCTGCTGGAGCTGATGCTACTGCTCAAGACACACAGCATGGACGGACTGCTCTACATACTGCTGCTATGACTAATGATGTCGAGTTGGTTAAGGTGGGCCATTTAGCATCTGTAGTACTGAATGTATTAGAACCACTTAGGACAACAGCGATCACACAATTATATAGGTCAGTGTATCATGACAATCTAGTAACTAAGTTATATCCCAAAATTCGATAACTTTATGGTAGAGATTATGAGTTATGCCTATTATCGATCTAGGCTTGAGTTCATGAACAGTGACAGCATTTCTCTGGAAAGTAGGTTCTTGTGGAGAGTGTCTGCTTCTTAAAGGCAGACCAATCTTGTATTTTCGGCATATTTCGTTATTTCCAATAAAATATTGCTCTGGTCCTATTGAATGCAAGCATCGTGTTGGCTACACCTGAAGAAATTAGGTTGAATTGCATCCTAACAGTCTGAATACTTGAAAACACTTAGAGATATTGGGAACTATTACACTAGGTCACTAGCTATTATATCTTGGTGGAATGGAGAGAGATTGAGATATGGGAAAGTAGATTGCTCTTTCTGTCAATCTCTTTATCTAAAACATTACTTCCTTGTCTGATGCTACTTATAGTTTTTTTTATGGTATTCTTGTTCCACTTACTCTTCTAGTTTCGAAAGAACGCACGTTTGAACTGAATTGAGTTATTGATGTTATTCTGTTTGAACAGATTATCCTTGATGCCGGAGTTGATGTCAACATAAGGAATGTGCAAAACACTATTCCTCTTCATGTGGCGTTGGCGAGAGGATCAAAATCATGTGTTGGAATGCTTCTTTCCGCAGGAGCCAATTGTAACATGCAGGTACCTATTCCTCTTTAGCAAACTGAAAATAGCATAAGACAAATAGAACAAGCATGTAGCTTTTGGACAACAATTTCATTTAGCATGTACATGTGTTTAAGCTAAGAACTAAAAAAATGGGCTGATCTGAGTTTATCTAGGCCACATTCCATCTATTTATGCTTCATTGGGTCATGGCCAGATCACCACCCGTTAGTAAATGGGTCAAATCTCGATCCATCTAAATGGATGATGGGTCAGATCCGATTTATCAGCATATCTGATCCAACTCTGACCCGTTGACACTTGACAGGCCACCTTATGTGTTGTGTTTTTAAGTGCAATGCATGCAGATAGCTATAGCAGTGAATTTGGTAGGTTATGCTTTTGTATCTCACCTAATCTTTTAGGGTTCTTACTCTATATATGCATTATGACTTATCATAAACTGAAATGAGATACCCGAAATTCTGAAAGGATGCCTCTTCAATTAAAATTTTGGTACACTTCGATTTCTAGGTTCTTCTCAAAGACCAAAGTATTGATTTTGATTGAATGAAGATGTTATAGTTGATAATTTATATTTAAACATATTTCCAAAAAAATTATAAATATATTGCAGATCGTAGTAAGTGGTATTAAACACCATCTTTGGAAAGAACGAGTTGCATAACTTTTGTTTCGGGTTGTAACCTGTAACTCAATTTTGAACTCGTCTTCTCTATTATGTATTTGAAAAGGGTAACCTGTAACCCATATCTTTTGTTGCATAGAACCCAATCATACAGTTCAAGATATATCAAATTTAAATCATTTATTTACCCTCTTTATTTGACATACATGATAACATTAGCTTTAAAGTGTCATTAAACCATGTTATGCTTCTAACGATGGTGTTTTGTTTTTCTTCTTCAGGATGATGAAGGCAACAATGCTTTCCACATAGCTGCTGATACGGCAAAGATGATACGTGAAAATCTTGAGTGGATCATTGTTATGCTTAAATATCCAGGGGCCGCTGTGGAGGTTAGAAATCACAGGTAATTCCCGTCGCCATTTCTCTTGAGGAGCTCAAGTATCATTTTTTGAGTTTTTAAGTAATCTACACTAGGCTGAACAGTGGTAATTCCCATATACAATAGCATTGATCTGGTATTTCACGTTTTATTTCTAACATGCCAAATGGGGTAAGCTACGAGATTCAAACTAAACCGGACTCAAGTCAATGAATCGGAAGTCATCTGGGATAAATTCAAATGCATAAAACATCATAATTATTTTAGTATATAATTTTCATTATTATTGTAATATCATAGTTTTGGTAGTCATATTATATACCTTAATTATTTTTCAACATAGAAAAATGATCCAATAAAATGGCAATCTAACCTGTTTTGGCCCCTTACCCAGCCTCATACAAAGCCCGGATATTTTGTACGTTGAAAGTGCGATATTTATGTATTTGTGATGGATGACAGTGGCATGACACTTCGTGACTTCTTGGAGGCCCTTCCCCGGGAGTGGATTTCAGAAGATCTTATGGAAGCTCTTGCAAACAAAGGGGTTCATTTGTTTCCTACAATGTTAGTGCATTTGTTTGGTTTTTTTACTTTCTTGAACTTTTCACATATGGTGATTTAATTTATGTTGTTATAAATGGATGTTTAGATATCAAGTAGGAGATTGGGTGAAATTCAAAAGTACCATTGCCACTCCAACTTACGGGTGGCAAGGTGCAACACATGAGAGTGTCGGTTTCGTTCAGAGTGTCCCAGACAAAGATAATCTTTTTGTATCATTTTGCTCTGGTGAAGCTAGTGTACTTGCCAATGAAGTTATAAAAGTCATTCCATTGGACCGGGGGCAACACGTCCAACTCAAACCAAATATCAGAGAGCCAAGGTTTGACTACAATCTTACTGCTACATTACGATATAGCCTTATAACTTTTATTTAGGAGGTTCCATTGGGTTGTGTTTTCTCTCAAAAGTCGCAAACGGGTTTTTACTTGGTGGCAGTTTTGGCCCGTTTACCTTTGATGTATGCAACCTCATAAATCGTTTATTTAAAGATTATAATTTCTCTTTGACCATGTTCTTTTTGTAATCATGGTTAAAAAATTAGCAACTTAAAAAAAATAATTTGAAATTGACAAAAATGTGTTTATAACTCGTGGTCAATCTTACCCGTCCGACCACCAACCGTTGTAGTTTTCTGTGGAGCCATGCCATTGTATCAAGATATAGATTAACAAGCTCTACTATCAATATGACATTTGCCTATAAATATTTTATATATTAGTTGTAAAATGCACTCCTCTTTTCGATATAATTCTTTTAGTTTATACATGATTTGCTTTTGACAGGTTTGGTTGGCGGGGTCAGTCACGAGATAGTATTGGAACTGTCCTCTGTGTTGATGATGACGGGATTTTGCGTGTCGGGTTTCCTGGAGCTTCCAGAGGATGGAAGGCGGATCCTGCAGAAATGGAACGGGTTGAAGAATTCAAAGTTGGAGATTGGGTCCGGGTCCGGCCCGCCCTTACTACTGCTAAGCATGGATTGGGATCAGTCACACCAGGAAGCATTGGTATTGTATACTGTATTAGACCCGATAATAGTTTATTATTGGAACTTAGCTATCTTCCAAATCCATGGCATTGTGAACCGGAGGAAGTGGAACCTGTTGAGCCATTTATGGTAACTTAAAATATGTTTATCGCTATAATATGCTTAACTTATATTGTATATAAATTTTTAACAATAACTAATAATACATACAGATTTGTGATCGGGTTTGTGTGAAGCGTTCCGTTGCAGAGCCGAGGTACGCTTGGGGTGGTGAAACCCATCACAGCGTGGGAACAATTATTGAGATAGAAAGTGATGGTCTCCTGATAATTGAAATTCCAAATCGACCTATACCGTGGCAAGCTGATCCCTCTGACATGGAAAAGGTGGAAGATTTCAAGGTAATCTTGTAGTGTTGGCAAAACATTTTTTGCACGTGTAGTTTCTTGACTTGTTAAAGATATAACTTAACCCTATCGACCCATATAGAAGTAAATGGGTCCAGATTGTTACATCTGGCCTGCTTATAATCCTTCTTTTATTTAACAATTTATGTGACTTGGCAGGTTGGGGATTGGGTCAGAGTCAAGGCTTCTGTGTCCTCGCCTAAATATGGGTGGGAGGATATTACAAGAAACAGCATTGGATTGATCCACAGTTTGGAGGAAGATGGTGATATGGGAATTGCCTTTTGCTTTAGGAGCAAACCTTTTACCTGTTCCGTTACTGATGTCGAGAAAGTGCCGCCTTTTGAATTGGGACAAGAAATTCATGTGATGTCTTCAGTCACTCAACCACGGCTTGGATGGTCAAATGAAAGTCCAGCTACAGTGGGTAAAATTGTTAGAATCGACATGGATGGAGCTTTAAATGTACGCCAACGTTTTGTGATTTAAAAAACAATTTAGTTATAATTTTAACTTCGTATCTGTACACGATTTTCTTTTACTTATTGATCAAACAGTGGTTCTAAATTGCTTTATACCTTCAGGCCAAAGTGGCAGGAAGACACGGCTTATGGAAAGTTTCTCCTGGAGATGCGGAAGTTCTTTCAGGGTTTGAAGTAGGTGACTGGGTTCGCTCAAAGCCCAGTGTCGGCACTAGACCAAGTTATGATTGGTATAGTATCGGAAAAGAAAGTTTAGCAGTTGTTCATAGTGTACAAGATAGCGGTTATTTAGAATTAGCTTGTTGTTTCCGTAAAGGTAAATCGATGACTCACCACACAGACGTTGAAAAAGTTTTGGGATTTAAAATCGGGCAGCATGTGAGATTTCGAACAGGACTAGTAGAGCCTAGATGGGGTTGGAGAGATGCCCAACCTGATTCACGGGGTGTAATTATCAGCGTGAATTCAGATGGTGAAGTACGGGTGGCGTTTTTTGGTATGTCGGGTTTGTGGAGAGGAGATCCTGCAGATTTAGAGATAGAACCGACATTTGAAGTGGGAGAATGGGTCCGGATGACTGATAAAGCAAGTGTTTGGAAATCAATTGGGCCTGGTAGCATCGGTGTTGTGCAAGGTATGGTCTATGAGGAAGATAGATGGAACGGAAACATTTCCGTTGGTTTTTGTGGAGAACAAGATCAATGGGTTGGCCCAACCACCTATCTTGAAAAAGTCAACAAGCTAACGAATGGTCAACGTGTGCGCGTCAAAAGTTCTGTGACTCACCCTAGGTTTGGATGGTCGGGCCATAGCCATTCAAGTATCGGTGTCATATCCGCCATCGATGCGGATGGGAAGCTCAGAATATACACACCCACTGGGTCAAAATCATGGATGCTTGACCCGTATGAAGTGGAAGTGGTAGAGCAAGAGGAGCTTGATATTGGTGATTGGGTACGGGTTAAACCATCTATCTTATCCCCGACTCACCATTGGGGAGATGTGACTCATTCAAGTATTGGAGTGGTACACCGCATAGAAGACGGTAATCTATGGGTAGCATTTTGTTTCTTGGAAAGATTATGGCTTTGCAAAATCTGGGAAGTGGAAAGAATACGACCGTTTGGAGTAGGCGACAAAGTTAAAATAAAAAAGGGTTTGGCAAGCCCAAGATGGGGCTGGGGCATGGAAACACATGCAAGCAGAGGTCAAGTCGTGGGGGTGGATGCAAATGGAAAGTTAAGGATTAAGTTCCAGTGGAGAGAAGGAAAGCCATGGATCGGTGATCCTGCTGATATAGAACTTGATGTAATAGAAAGTCCGTCACCAGAATCATGATTACCAAGCATCTGGGCCGAGTTTTGTAGGTCCTGGATAATTGAATACACCTGATGTTGATAGAAAGGTGCTGGATCGCTATAGAGCCGGCCAAGCGACTAGAGACCATGAAATGATTGCAGACAGATAACCAAGAGGTAAGTAAGCTATTTAGGTAAATAGTCTACATATGATTGCTGTTTAATTCTATTATTTATACAGGCGGAATAACACCATTTGATTATCTGTTTTGTTGTTAGACTTAGACATATTGTGGTTTTCCTTACTTTCTTGTAATCTTGTAACTCATATGCCTTGTTCATATTATTGTTATACAACCCGTTTTCTGGCTTTTTAGTTTTCTTGTTTCTTTAAACAGTTGCCCAATTAAAGGTGCAATGACGATGCGTTTTTATTTATATCCAAACTACGCGTTGTTTTTTTTTTTTTTTTTTTTTTTTTTTTTTTTTTTTTTTTTTTTTTTTTTTCCGAAAAACATAATAATATTGATATTGATATGGATTTGAAGATCCATTTGAAAATACATTGATAGGCTGCAAGATGACAACCTTTGAATTACATTGAAAAACAACATCACACACCCTATTCCTTGAATGAAATCTTAAACTACTTCTTGAACCTTGAACAACTTGAAAACTTGAACTTGATTATAGGACTTCTTGAATTAATGGAAATTGAAAAGAAACAAACACCCCTAAAATCTGATCAACCCAACAACTATTGACCCCGAACACCAAACCACCGAACACTTAACCACAAAAATGGGCAAACACCTCGTGAAAGACATGGAAACGACTCTCAGCAGAAAAATGGGCAAACACGCGTATCATTTTACCATCAGAACATTTTTATTCTTTAATCTCAATTCATTTCACATTAACTCCCTAAAAATATCAAAATGATAAATCACTTAGGATCCGATTTCTTCCATTACATACCGCCAAAAGATAAAATGAAAAAATGAAAAAAATAATAATAATAATAATACGGTGCCGATGCTGCTTGTGGTACATGGGAAAAATGTATTCGCCTTGATAATATTGCTCATCTTTGTACTAAAATTAAAACGCAAAAGAGACTAAAACATCATCGCTTTATCCAAAGTTAATTGAAAACATGAAACGGTGTCGTTCACAACCAACGAAAGAGTGAAGAAAACCCCCATAATGGTGTCGTTTTGAAAGCCCTCTAAACAAAGTCGTTTTCTACGGTAAATATATAATAGAGTAATAAATTAACTTTTTAATACCAAAAATAGTAATAGGAATTTTTTTTAAGAAAAAAAAAATAGTAATAGGATTTGTTTGAGTTTACTATTATACCCTTAATCAAAATTAAAATTTATAAATAGAATCAAAACACTAATCTATACTTCTCTATCAATTATCTTATATACTAAAAGCTTAAGTAGCCTTATAAATATAAAATGGTCATAATAAATAGCTCACAAATTGAAAGTGAAATATGCAAGCTCCAAGCAAACCAACTATCTCACGAATTGAATGTCAGGAAGATGAAGTAAAACATAACAAATTGAGAATAAACGCAGCAAATAATCTTTTCGGTTGCTTTTTGAAGATTATAAATAGCCACCATCACCATTTTCACCACATCATTTTTTCCCGATCTTCACCAACATGAAATAATCAATAACCCATTCAAATCCAACAACCTTAATCGAACAACCAACATCAATCAACAACAAACAACTTCACATCTCACAACCGACAATAACAAATCCAAAACTATGACTTAAAAATTGAAGAAAAAAAACCAATCCTACAAACTAGACACAACCATGAACCCTCACAATCACACAACTACAAAAATCGAATTTGTTGAACTCTAGCTTCATTAACATCCGAACTTATTCAAGAAAGGACCATAACAAAACTGTTACAATCTTTCTTTTTGTTTGGTTTGAAAAACAAAAACGCAAACAATATCAAATCACCTTACCCGAGACCCATCCTAGGATCTTGAATCCGTTTAAACGCGTCCTTATTTCATCTTGAACATCAAAGAAGAAAAAGGTCACGATAAGGTTATGTGTTTGTGTTTGATACAGATTTATGCTGAACTTGACTAGATTTAAACCGCAAACGAAGACGTATGTTAGGGTTTTGTTCCGATTGTGTTATTTAAATCTTTAGATGTGTGATTCGGTTATTATTTGATGGTATTAAATGAAGATGAGATGTAATTGTTTGTAGGGAGAAGATATTTTTGATGATGGTGATAAATGTGCTTGTGTGTGAGTTTAGAGATAGGGGCGGAGTACACAAAAGTAAGGTTAGGTCTAATTGTGTTTAGTTAAATGTCAAGTCTATTGATTGATTCGAGCAGGTTTATGATTCGGACTTGGGTCACTTGATTTGATTTTTTATTATGCGAATTACAATTTATACTCTTGAATATACTAATTACTTTAATGTTTTATGTTTTTATAGTTTTGTTACAATAGAAATTTATTTTATAGGTCACTTTTAATAATGTAATTTATTTCATATTTATCCATAAATGGTACAAAGCAATAGACTAAAGATAAAACAAATACGTAGTAATGATTCGGGTATTCATATCCACATTTAGTATCGGCAATTAAGCGATTATGTTATTTTGAGGATTTACCATTTATATTTTTTATTGTACTTTAAATCTTACATAATAAGTAATAT
Source organism: Artemisia argyi (assembly GCA_030686995.1). Lineage (NCBI taxonomy): Eukaryota > Viridiplantae > Streptophyta > Magnoliopsida > Asterales > Asteraceae > Artemisia > Artemisia argyi. Next base: position 189,956,124 of record CM060678.1, on the reverse strand, counting down.
CATTTTGACGATTTATGTAGTTTAAACCATATAGATATACCATTTATATAATCTATTGTAAATTAAATTTAAATCTTACTCAATAAGTAATATCACTATGAAGTAAGGGTGAGCATGGTCCAAAAACCGGACCGGACCGGACCGGACCGACCGGACCGAGGACCGAGAACCGGAGAAACCCTTGGACCGAGACCGGACCGAATGTGGTCGGTCCGGTCTCGGTCCGGTTCGGTCTTCGGTCGGTCCGGTCCAATTAGGCGTATTTTGGCACGTTTTTTCGGTTTTTTGGTCGGTCCGGACCGGACCGGACCGGACCGAGGACCGAATTAGCAGAAAAGCCTAGACCGCGGACCGGACCGAATGTGGTCGGTCCGGTCCGGTCCGGTCCGGTCCGGTCAGTTTTGTCGGTCGGTCCGGTCCATCCGGTCCGTTTGCTCACCCTTACTATGAAGATTAATTGATTATCTTAATATGATTCTAGTTTCATTTGTAGAATGACAAACAAATTTGGAAAATGAAAATTGTTATATTAGTTATTAAGAGTAGAAAATTTATATGGTGAGATTGATGTCTTCAAATATATTTATATATGCAATATGCTACAAATTAAAGATACTAACAATATTGGACCCATTTTCACAACAATAAAAAATATTGAAACTTAAATGGTTTTTGTGGATAAAATAAAGTTCGAGTAATTAAGCGTAGTAATGTGGAGCTACCGTATTTGATATGATAAACCAAAAGGATTACAAGTTGATCTCAGACGATGGAGAATATCCACTTTGTTATGATTTTATATAAAGGTTACATTTATTTTGAAAGAACCGTATGTGTTTAACCTCCTTTTGACATTTAGCATGTAACTTATACATATTAAAAATGTAAAGAGACTCTTTTAAATGTAGAATCTTGAAAAAAGTCTCTTCACATATACTCTTTTAATGTCAATAAACTATTTTAAATGTGTGTCATGCTTAGAAAAGGTGTGATACAATCACAACTTAGATATATAATGACGAAAATAAGTGCCAAAGATTACGCTATGAACATTTATACAGCCCATGTGATGACGAAAATTAGTGTTGAACAATACACTATGAACATTTAGATTAAGCTCGTGTGCATCGCACAGGTCTGAATGACTCCACACATTACACTATGACTAATTAGATAGAGCCCGTGTGCAACGCACGGGTCTAAATGCCTCGTAGTATCAAATAACTAATGGTATTTACAATTTAGCTCCTTTAACTTTCTTTAATTTTTTTTACTTTGTATCTATACTTATGTGGATATAAAAACTTTCTCTAACATTAATTACCAAATTTTTTACTCTTTAAAGTTTATCTTTTTTCAGCTTTGTACTTTGTATTCTTGATGTAATGATTGAGAGAATATCATTGCTATACCTAAGTCGGGTATAGCCGCGAGTTTAATTTAAAATTCTTATGTTTATAAAGAGAAAATTACATGAAAATTAACACTAACGAGAACCATCCGCATTGGAAACCTTGTTAATTGTCAAAGGTTTTTTTTTTTTAATGTGAGAGGTCAAAATACTTTGTTATTATAATCATTAAAATATAAAAATTTCAAGTTCAATTATTGTTAGGTACAAACAACTCTAAAATGATTACGATAACTTTTTGAAATACAGAGCCTTACCCGATTTGATTATGTGTGGTTCTAGACAAAAATCCCATAACTTGTTCGACTAAAAAGTTCAAAACTATACTAATCCATAATAAATAAAAAATATTAAATGCATTTTTATTAAACTGTAGGTTTTTACGTGATCGACTAGTATATATATAGGGGTAAACAAGAAGAGCCGAGTCGAGTACTATCAAGCTTGAGCTTGACTAGAACACCAAAACTCGAGCTCGGTCGAGATTTATATTTCGAGCTCAACTTGTCATATAAAACTCGAGCTCAAAATTTCCCTCGAGCTTGATTATTTTCACATTTCATGCTCGAACTCGATGAATACTCGACATATCAAGCTCGGATTGACTCGATTTGAAAGAAAATTAATTAAACTTATTTATATAAAATGGTAAAAGTTTAATTTAATCGAAGCTCGATAAGGCTCCGCGAGCTTCACGAGCCGAGTATTTTGGAGCTCGAACTCGACTCAAAAATCTACTTTATAGTATCTCAAACTCGATCTCAAATCATTTAAATCGAGTCAATTTCCAGCAGTTTACAAGTTGATCTCAAATAATTCGTGAATTATCACGCCTCGTTTACACCCGCCTGCTACATATGTATCAAAACTTGAAGGGCCAAAGAGTCAAATAAGAAAAACCAAAGTGCCACAACTTATATACTCTTCAAACATACAAAAACCCTTAAAACCCTAAAAAAAACATCACCTCCCCCATTTTCACAAACTGAGCAACAACAACAACCATGAAACCAGAAACATCATCAACAAAACGTGGAGGAGGAGGAGGGGGGTCAAGTAGTAGTATTCACAGAAAGATACCTCATCTCCCAAACGAGCCTGATTACGAGCCGTTAAGGGAGCTATTCAGTCACCACATTCACTCTTTCGACCATTTTATCGAATATGGTTTGGAGAAAGCCTTGATGAATATTAAGCCTGTTCAAGTTGTTGATTCCACCAACACTGACTTGAAGCTTAATAATATCCTTTTTTTTTCTTATATATATATATATATATATATATATATATATATATATATATATATATATATATATATATATATATATATATATATATATATATTTTGTTGTTTAAGGGGTGTTTGGATTAGCTTATTTTATGGGCTTATTAGCTTATTGAAATCTGGAAAAGCCGATAAGCTTACTTTTATGAGCTTATGAGCAGATAAATATAAGCTCATGGCTTAAGCCATGGCCTTAACCTTTCATAAGCCCATAAAAAGTGAGCTTATCACCTTTTCCAAATTTCAATAAGCTGTTAAGCCCATAAAATAAGCTAATCCAAACACCCACTTTATTTATAATAATTTATTGATATAGTTAGTTATTTCATATGTTTCATAGCTTATTTCTCCAGCTTATTTAAGTAAATTGACTTAATTTCTAATTGATAAGCCCTAAAAATTTAGCTTATTATTATTATTATTTTTTTTGGACGGCAATTGTGGCTACATGGCCCCTAGCCCAAAAAGCGTAGCGAGCCCACACAACCAGGTTGGGTCCAGCCCAGAAGGCAATGGCACCCTTCCCTAGGAGGAAACCCCTATCGCCCTAGACAAGACTCGAACTTGAGACCTTACCTAGGAGGGTAAAACCTCCATACCATTGGTTAAAAATTGAGCTTATTACCTTGTCAAATTCTCAATAAGCCGGACAAATAAGCTAAAACATAAGTTTCAAATTAAGCCTGAAAAAAATTAGCTCATAAGCCCAAAAATAAGCTCAAACAAACACCTACTTAGCTTATTAACATGAGCTTAAAGCTTATATAAGCTCCATAACTTATCGAACTTTTAATAAGCTAACACAAGCACTCGCCAAGTTAACCTTGGAAATAGTCCTTTTAGCTGTATATGCTAATGTAAATTTGTGTTTATGTAATTGTTGTATTGGGATGTATATGATTGATTTTACTAATATATCCTTAGTTGAATTTTAGTTTTGGAATGAACACGTGTAGATGGTTTGTTAAGCTATAAAGATGTGTATACGATTTTTTACTAATTGTTAGTTTACTGAATAAATTGGATTTGTGTTGTGGTTTTTATTCGAATTGGTTTGCTATGAGCATCTAAGTTTATCGAGTAATCATTTATTTGGAGAAAGAAAAGAAATTCACGAGTAAATTGGTTTGTAATGTGTTACTTTATGTACATTGCTTCTTTTGGTTTTTTGTCTCTGGTTGTTACATTCTTGACTCTAGTCGTACTTTGGTTTGAAAAACCGGAGATATATCCTCCGCAAAAGGAACGGAATGGAATTGCTGATGAACTAAAGCCTTTTGAGGTAAAATATGTACAACAATAGGTAATTTTACTTTATTTTCTAGTGAAAACTAAAATACATCTGTAATTTCGTACTGCAGTGTAGACAAGCTAAAATTTCGTATTCTGGTAAACTTTTGGTGGACGTTTGCTTCAAATATGGTGATGGGCCTGGTGCAGTTGTAATTAGAGAGAGGTTCAATTTTGGGCAGATACCTATTATGTTGAAGGTTCGTGTCTTAATTGTGTTAATATTTTGGTATAATATGATGAGTTGATGGCGAGTGTAGAAGACAATGTTATGTATACCACTTCTAGTTGTTTTTTTATTTTATTTATGTGGTAAAGTTAGTAAATTGTATAATGAAACTTTTTGCAGTCAAAACGTTGTATTCTCAGTAAAGAACCTGATGATCACAAAGTACCTGATCATATCAAAATGGTGTCTCTTAAAGAAGAGCCATCAGAAATGGGCGGGTTAGTAGCTTTATGGCTCTGTTCTTTCAATAATCATCATATTTTGATTTATGATATCTGTAACCTGTGTCGTACTTTTTGTGTTTCAAAAGTCAACATTGCATCTGTAGTACTTGTATAGTTAACACTGTTTTCTGTAAAATGATCATATTTGGTTTCATTCCGTGTGTTAGGTATTTCATATTAAATGGGCTTGAAAGAGTTGTACGATGTTTAGTTGTGCCAAAGAGAAACTATGTAAGTTACTCCATATGCTCTATATAACCTTATTCATTATAATAATAGAAGTCACGAAGATTTCAAGCTTTCAACCAAATAAACATTGCAGCCAACTAGTATGGAGAGAAGTGCATTTCGCAATCGACGTGAAGGGTTCACCGACAAAGCTGTGGTGATAAGGTTAGCTGGCTGCAAGTCTAATGGTTTCTTTCACATCTAACAATAAATATTATTTGAAGTTTTTAATTGGTTTCTTTTGTTCTCTTCTCAGATGTGTTAGAGATGATCAGTCAGCTGTAACGCTTAATTTATATTATATTAACAATGGGAGTGCAAGGGTTGGATTTCGGTTAGTGCAATTCTGAACTAATAAAGTTTGTATGCTATAGTTTAAATAATTACAACTGACTATTGTTACTTTGTAACACATGTAGGATACGAGGGAGGGAGAACTTGTTACCCATTGGCCTTGTTCTGAAGGTACTTAACTCAACTAATATTATCACAATTGCGCTTTTTTCTTTTTATATGATCTGTATAATTCATGGGTTATTGTTTCTTTCTTCCAACAGGCCCTTATTGATACAACTGATCATGAAATTTTCACGAGCTTGACATCCGTGTACAATGATAAATATGAAAAGGCGGCAGGCTGTGTGGGTACTCAGATTTTGGGTGAAAGAGCAAAGATTATTCTTAATGAAGTTAGAGACCTCAAATTATTTACTCGGATCCAGTGCCTGGAGTACATTGGTAATTCATCACTTTTATTACTCTTGGTTATTTTTCATAATTCAAAGTCTACTCTAATCATGATGCATAAACTCACTTCCCTTTTCTCATTTCAATCAGGAGAGTACTTCAAACCTTTCATGTTTGGGATGGAAAATGATAGTTATTCTGCTGTAAGTGCTAATACTACTCATAAGTGTGTGTTTGGTACCATGATTCTTCGTTATGAGTATACTGTTTTGGCGATTTTGTAACATTCTATCTCTGTGTAATTACGGGACATCATTTATTTTGTAGGTTGCTGAAGCTGTTCTGAGAGAATTCGTATTAGTTCATCTTGATAACAATCATGATAAATTCAATCTGTTGATGTAAGCAACTCATTTATGTGTCAGAAATTTTTTTGTTGGGAGATGTAGTTTATTGGCTTTCAGAGTACTGACATATGCTATTACACAGATTCATGGTGCAGAAACTCTTCTCTTTTATTGATCAAACCTCTATACCAGACAACCCTGATTCATTGCAAACTCAGGAAGTCCTTCTGCCGGGTCACTTGGTTACAATATACGTCAAGGTAAATTACAAGTTGATTGCAAACATCAACTTACAAAGATCTCTTTTGTTAATGAACACTCTTTCTAAGCTTATGTAACATGCATCACATATAATAAAATGGTAAACAACGATCTAATTTTTCTTGGTTATAAGGTAAATGGAGACTAATACAGGGATATGAGTGTTGTAACTTGTAACTGTTATTTAATTGATGTTCAAACAAGATCCTTGTATGATAATTTTGGTTCTTGCTCTGTTCCAGGAAAAGCTACAAGAATGGCTACAAAAAACTAAACGACTGCTTCAAGATGAAGCTGAAAACAGAAAGAAAAACTTTGATTTTGGCAGCTGTATGTTTTATGCCCATGTATCAATTACACTAGCTGTAGATAACAATCGGCGCCTATCTATTAATGAACTTAGCTTTTATGTGTTTTTTGTTTGGATTATGGCAGTAACCGACGTGAAGAAGGCATTGGACAAGAATCCTTCAAAACAGGTTGGTCAAGCTGTTGAAAATATGTTAAAGACTGGAAGATTGGTTACACAGTCGACTCTTGATCTGAAAGAGGTACTAATTTACACATCTATTCTGTAAAAAATCTTGTATTAAATGTTCTCAGTTCAAAGGACTGCATAAGTTTACTAACGTTAACTGTTTATCTGTATGAAACGAGAATATGTAATGTCGCACTTATGTCTTGCGATGAAAGTTAATTTTGATATCTTGTTTGTTTGCTAGAAAGCTGGTATGACCGTTATGGCAGAGAGGCTCAATTTCCTCCGTTTTCTGTCACATTTTAGAGCTGTGCATAGAGGTTCCTCACTTGCAGGACTCCGCACTACAAGTGTGCGTAAGTTGTTGCCAGAGTATGTACAGTTCCATTTATTTTAAAAACATCCATTTACTACATATTATTTTATCTTCACTTTTTTATGCACTTATTTCTTGACATATTCACAGGTCATGGGGTTTTGTATGCCCTGTTCACACACCAGATGGCTCTCCATGTGGACTATTAAACCATATGACGGCATCATGCCGTAAGTTTATGCATCTATCAACAATTTTCACATCATACATTTTCAATTCGTTAATTTTTCTGGTTGACCCTTTATTCCTTTGATAATCTTTCATAGGTATCACCTCATATTATGATTCGGAAGGACATATTAGGGACTTCTCAAAAATCCAAAAATCTATTCTAAGTGTTTTGGTTGGTGCGGGTATGATCCCTGCATTACCGAAGCTTGTCAAAGCTGGTCCCCCTGAAGTTCTTCATGTTCTACTTGAAGGTCGCGTTGTTGGTGTTATACCCAATGATAGAGTTGAAAAAGCTGTCAGCCACTTAAGAAAGTTAAAGCTATCAGCAACTTCAGCGGTTTGTTTCTTTTCAGTCCCAAGTTACTTTTTCTTATGGAGTGCTCTCTAAAACTTATTTTTTTTCTATATTAATAATCAGATCCCTGAAGATTTGGAAGTGGGATATGTGCCTATTAGCATGATGGGTGCATTCCCTGGTTTGTTTTTGTTCACAAGTCCTGCAAGATTTGTTCGGCCTGTTAAACAGAAGTTTCCACCTCCCGAGGAGAAGAACAATATCGAACTTATTGGGCCTTTTGAACAGGTAAGGCTGAGTAATTTACTATTTCTATTTTATATTAATTGTTCTTCGAATTTATGTTAATTATTGTTCCAACTTTTTAATTACTATGTTGTTTAGTATAATATCACAAGATTGTAAAGGACTTATGTTGGTTGTTTTTGATAGGTGTACATGGAAATAGAGTGTCCAGATGGAGGAAATGGTGGGCGATTAAGCGAGTTTCCTGCCACTCATGAAGAAATTCATCCAACAGGAATACTTAGTGTTGTTGGAAATCTTACCCCTTGGTCTGATCACAATCAGAGTCCAAGAAATATGTACCAGTGCCAGGTCTATATATATTATAAACTTTAAACATTTTTTGTTTAATTTGCAACCAAAGTTTTCACTGTTTTTTTCAGTTTACTTATGAACTGCTTTTTGATATATAGATGGCAAAACAAACAATGGGTTTCTCTTCACAAGGGATGAATTGTCGTGCAGATCAAAAGCTTTATCACCTTCAGGTTCTTTCATCGCATTATAGTCTTGATTACTGCTATCAGATTTCTGTTGTATATACTTACTCTATTCTATAAAATGCTTGTCCAGATCCCTCAAACCCCAATTGTACGGACTGCTACGTATGAAAAATATAGGATCGATGACTCTCCATTAGGGACTAATGCAATTGTTGCAGTGCTGGCTTATTCAGGGTGAGTATTTTGCACCATACTTTAACCATTTTTTTTGGTTTTCTTGATTCGTGGGTAGTTAATTGGTCTTATATCTTGCAGATACGATATGGAAGATGCCATGGTTTTAAATAAGTCATCTGTTGATCGTGGGTTTGCTCATGGCCACATTTACCAGGTAAGCTAGTTTATTTAGATAATGATAGCTCTATCTTTCGTTTTGTATTGATTTCGTACTATAATAACCCTATATGAACGATATTTCAGACTGAGACTATTGATTTGGCTGATGAGAAGAGTAAATCTGGAAATCAAGTATTTAGAAGAAGCAATCTTGATAAGAAATCACATTCATTTATCGATTCAGATGGCCTCCCATATGTTGGCCAGGTTGGTCTTGCACTTTTACTTTTTAATTTGTTTTGTGACTAATATTTCGTTAATATGCTAACTCCCGACTGCCAACTTTTAGAGGGTAAAACCAGGCGAACCTTACTACAGCAAGTATAATGAAGTGACAAATAATGCGTTCAGTAATAGGTTGAAGGGTTCGGAAGCTGTCACAGTTGATTATGTTGCAGTGGATGTGAAAAACAAAAAGCAGTTACAAAAGGTAATTATCTCAATTTGGTTCAGTGGAATATATATTGTGAATATATCTCAATTTAAAATTTTATTACAGGCAAACATACGCTTACGTCGTGGTAGAAATCCAATAATCGGCGATAAATTTAGTAGTAGACATGGGCAAAAAGGTGTATGCTCTCAACTCTGGCCCGATGTCGATATGCCATTTTCGGCAAATACTGGAATGAGGCCTGATCTTATCATTAATCCTCATGCGTTTCCTTCTAGAATGACAATCGCCATGCTTTTAGAATCTATTGCCGCAAAGGTATATATATTTTCTTTCGGCTTTTTACATAAATTACCAACAAAGTTTATATGTTATATTCTAGTCATTGTACTATTTCTGTACATTGTGTCATTAAGAGATCATTTTGTGATGCTTTAACTAGTAATCTTAGTTTTTATATTATATGTGTATACATCAACTTTAACGGTACCATTTTTAAAATTGAATTTTTTCTGGGGTTTTTTATTTACAAGAGACCCAAATGGGAAACAAAATCATGTTTTAGTGAATTAGATGTGCAAAAAGAACAATAACTGAAACAACAGAAATAAAAAACTACGATAGTACATAAGCAAAAAAATAAACCCTTTACATTTTGTGAATTTTGCTATTTATAGTTCTATATAACTTGGTAAAGTGCTAAATTTTGGTTGGTTACAGGGAGGTTCGTTACATGGGAAGTTTGTGGATGCAACACCATTCTCAAGCTCAGTTAAGAAACCAGATGGAATGCCAGAAGATGAAAGTGATCCGCTTATCAATGAACTTGGTTCTATGTTAACTTCACGTGGGTTTAATCATTATGGTACTGAAGTTTTGTACAGTGGAATTTATGGGACAGAATTAACTTGTGAGATCTTCATTGGTCCTGTTTATTATCAAAGACTTCGGCATATGGTTTCTGACAAGTTTCAGGTGCGTAGGTTTTTCTAATTAAAGGAATTCTCAAAGTCAATTTTGCAGATTCCATATTTTCTCAAACCATCCAATAACTTTATGAAATTTGATATAGTTATTCTCCCAAAAGTATTTAACAAATGAACAACACTTGGGTTTCAGGTGAGATCAACTGGAACCGTGGATCAAGTGACACGACAGCCTATAAAAGGAAGAAAGAGAGGAGGTGGTATTCGTTTTGGTGAAATGGAAAGAGACTCTCTTCTTGCACACGGGGCTGCATATTTATTGCACGATAGGCTTCATGCAAGTTCAGATCATCATATAGCCGACATCTGTTCTATTTGTGGAAGCATCCTCACAACATCACTGATCCAACATCAGAAAAAAACAATGAGGGAAATTGCTGGGCTACCACCTGGCAGAATACCCAAAAAAGTTACATGTGTTTCTTGCAAGACAAGTAAAGGGATGGAAACAGTTGCTATGCCGTATGTTTTTAGATATTTGGCTGCAGAATTGGCAGCAATGAATATACGAATGACTCTTCAACTAAGTAATGGAGCAGGTGCTTGAAAGTTGAAACCAACCTCATGCGACCTTCATTTTTACACAAATTTTGGAACTTACATGCATCAATATGTTTACTAGTAGAATGAAGGGTCAATTTTTTGGATGCAGAAGCTAGGTCTTCCCTTCTTGATAGAACCAGAGTGTTTATAGTGTTGTTGTGTAGGATTCCAAATTACTTTCTTCTGGTTAAGAAAATTTAGAAGTATTGGTCTTTTAACAGTTTTGATATTTATATGGTATGTGGTATTTGATCTTGACTATGTACTTGTTTTAGTTGTCTTTGCTGTCATGATTATGATTTTTGCACTTTCTTTTATTTTCTGCATGTGTGATTTTAAATTATAGTTGCTAGCTCTCCGACGGGTCATGAATAGAGGCTATCAATGCCATTTCATAACCAGTCGGTGCGTCCGAATAATCATTGATTTATACACCCTGGTTGTTTTATTTGACTTGATTCTATCGAGTAAATACAATCAAACGCAATCAGATTTTGATGTAACGAAAAAGAAAATAAATAAAAAAGATACAAAATAAAATATTACTTGAGTCACTCTCATCTAATGTACCTCGGCTCTTCAAGTTATTATTTTTGTTCAGAATTTGTGGTGGCACAAATGCCTAAATGCTTTTGCAGAAATAGGCTAATGTTTAGAACCATAATAAACAATGTCATAGAGATGAACATGACTTCTTAATGTTTAAGACCATACCAAACATTGCTACGTTATGAGGAGTTGACAATGTCGGGGAAAGTCTTATTTGAAGTGTATTGTCGTCTACATAAACAACATCTCCATTTAAAGACATCGACAACTAGGAAGCTAAGTGCATTTCACAAGGGAAGGTTCAAAAGTTTACACATACCCATCCTTTGCAATTTCATTGGAACTTTTGCGTTACATATGTTACAAGGTACTTACTTGATCATTAAGATGATTGTTACAAGTTTTGAGGTTACAGTAGATTAATGTTACAAGTTGAACTCATGCCATAAAAAGGTCACAAATACGTTATAGTAGTATAAATAAAAGATAAAAGATGAAGGATAAAAGATAATATGTGGTAGTTATGGCTAAAGTGCTAAACCACATCACAGAACCTGAGAACAAAATCACAAGTTTACCACGTAAAGACATTTCTTCATGCAGATGATATGCACATTAAAGTCACAAACATTTCCTTACTTAGCAAAGTTGAGGGTCGCCGTAATAAGCCCTCCATTGGCTTGAAGCAGATAATAAGATATAAATCAAGAACGTAACATAATAAATTAAAGTCTGTTATTGAGCAACATTAGACGAAACTTGCTTAAAAAAGGCTTTCAGTTTTTGGATCTGAACTCAGTATATAGCTTTACTGTCGCATGCTTGCTGGTCAAAGTAAAGAGATCCATACCAAAAAGGTGAATTGAAAGGGGCTCGAATCAAACCTCTTCTGTGAAGCTGACTGACAAATCCCAGTAATGAACAAGTCCTGCATCAGAGAACACCTTGCGAGCAGCATTTTCAGTCATGCACTCGTGCACCAGAAACCTATGAAAACTTGGTTTAGCAACACTCCCTTGCCACAACAACACGCACTTGTTCTGCGGTTTCTCACAATCATCATCTTCCATTTGATCCTCATCTTTCACAGCAGCAGCCCAATTTATACGTTTGAGCATCAGCTTCTGGTAACGTTTTATGGATTTGTTACCACCTTTCACCACCACAACACATATACCCTCTGAGATAACTGCACAGCCTGACAATCGGTTCTTTTGGGCATTAATATCAACCTTGAACCTTGTTTGAGGGTGAGAGAGATCATTCAATTTGTACACGGAAACTATTGTTTCAAGGGTATTATTGTCATCGAAAAGTTTCCTCTCTTTCTTTTCGCGCCTCTCAGCAGGAGTTAGCTTCCTTGCAATATTCCTGTCAACATGAGCTTGATTACGCTCTGCTGCAGCACTTCTAATCTCCATTTCGAGCCTGGTAGGGTCTTGAGTAGCTTCTGAGCCAAGAACCTTCATAAGATTGCTCATTTTGACTTTGGGTTTTGGGGGTTCTATGAGGCCTTGCCTGATCATCTCTTGTCGATTTTTCTCAATGGCAATACGTTTCTGGGTGCGAAGTTTCTTGCGTTCTTTCTGAGTGAGTTTCAAGGGTTGAGGCGGGGGTGGGGAAGGTTCAGCAGGAGGTTCAATAGGACGAGGGTGTTCCACATATAAGGTTATCTTTTCCTTCTTTAGTATCTCTTCTGCTAACCCACCTTCAGTGATGTTTCCATAAGTACCAGAAACAAGAAAAGGCACATCCCACAACTCAACATCGGGAATAGGGTCCTTTGGCTTTTCCTTAGTGATAATTCTCTCTGCTACCTCTATGAGATTTGGATTAATATGAGGTTCAGCCTTGGCCTTAGCAAGCTGCGCTTGCTTTGCTTTGAACTCTCTTGCTTGTGCTTCTCCAAATTGATTCTTAAACTTGACACTCTCTGCTTCCTTGGACCATTTGCCTTCCTCTACAAACTGAAAAGTCCTTTTAGGCCTTAAAAGCTTAACTTTATTAATTCCCATCCGAGGATCAAAGTGAGGATTTTTATCTAGGTCCACTTCTAATTCAGGTTTCAGAACCTGGAATGCATCTTGTTTCTGCTTGTTAATGTTAACCTTAAGGGTGCTAAGGTTGTTTAACTTGGGTATATTCACCACATTCCCATGTTCATCTACTTCTCTTCCCGATGCATCCAAACGAAGAATAGGGGCATTGGCAGCCTTGGGTTGAACAATAATAACCTCTGTTGGCATCTGTCCGGGGAACATGTTTATAAACTCTGGGTGGTCCTGTCTAAAACCCAACTTGGTAGGTGCGCGTTCTAGTTGAGGCATGGTCCCACCAAGTTGCTGTGTAGAGCTATTACCCGCAGCTCTCTCTGTGCTTGAGTCATTTGACACAGAGAGGTTCTTCATCTTCTCCGCATTAAGCTCCTTTAGCCTTAGTAGGTTTGCTTTTTCCTTTGATAAGGCATCGAGAAAGATGCTTGGGGTTCCCACAGTTGGGGGTGTCTCGTCCCACCTTGACCTCTGTCGTTTTGCAGACATTCTCCCTGGCGCGGGTTCCCAGTGAGAAGGTGATTTGGCATGATCATCCCATGATCCGTTCCTCTTGTTTCCAGCATGCTTCGCAAAAGTCGTTTGTTTGAATGTCATAATTTCTGCATACCCCCTAGTTTCAGGTGAAACAAAAATCGTTTTGGATTTATTAAACCCAAACGACACACCGCCATGAGGCATACTCGACACTTTGTTAGCAGCATTCTGCTGGTGGTCATTATTATTATAATCCTGAAACTCGTCATAAAGGTCAGAATCCATGTTTACTGTCAGTTCCATTCAAATCAAATAACAATTCACTATGTATCTGATGATTATTATTATTATTATTCACTACCACTAACACTATCACACAAATTTATAATCCAATAAATTAAAACCTACTATGATAACTTACCTTGGGTTTTGATTCTGACTGATTATGAATAACTTACGAATTACGATTTGAATTTCTATTTATAGGCTTTGGTTTATGTCGGTTACATTAACACTATAGTCCCTCAACTTTTATCTTTTATCTACCCTTTTTCTTCTCTTTTTTCTTTTATCTTTTCTCTTTTTACTATTTTCATTGAAAAATGGATTAGGCAATATTCCTGAATTATCTCTCGTTTATGGAAGGGTAAAGATCCCCTCATGTTTCATTTGAACATGAGAGGTAATGTTGTGCATTTGATTTAAAATACATTAAATGTTTTGCAATAATGACAATGTACAATGGATCTAAAGGGGACCTACCGCATAAATGACTTGTACAGTTATGTGGTAGGTCCAAGTCATTTATGCGACAGGTCTTTTTTAAATTCTATTTAATTAGGCTCATTTATTATTATTATTATTTTTTTTAGAGTAAACCAACATTTAAAATGCATGTCCACAAAGGAAAATTCTTAATTTGTTGTTGAATGTAGTTTATGACAATGAAGAATGAACTACAGAGTAAACATTGAATAAGCATCAAGAATTTTAGGGGCAATTCCATATTTACCCAACTTAAACCTCATAATTCCATATTTTCCCAACACATGCTTTAAAAGCATTGTACATATGCACTGAAAACTTGTGTTTTGGGGAAATATGGAATTATGAGGTTTAAGTTGGGTAAATATGGAATTATCCCAGAATTTTACTTTGAGGTGTGATGTCTAGTTGTGCATTGGATACAGTAAACCTTTATAAATTAATAGTATTAGGACCTGGATATTTTATTAATTTAACGATATATTATTATATCGATAAATTAATAATTTATTAATTTAAAGAGGTTTTATATGGCCTTTAAATTTTCAAGTATAATATACTAGTTAAAATGTATACTCCTTAGAGATGAAAAATAAGTTTGAAAAACAACTTCCAATTAAAAATTTATAAATTCATATTCACACTTTATGAAAATAAAATTAACAATTTTTGTTGCAATACGAGAAGACAACACACCAACACTTTACAGCAACAAGGAGATTTTGAGATAAACTCAATATAGATTTAAAGTTCAACAAAAAATAACAAGTGACAATGAATTTCATTTTTACTAAACAATTTTAGGATTTTGAAGTGTATCTCTCTCACACACATATATACATATATATGAAATTTTTAGTAATTATTAATTTATAGTTTCATTGGGACTAATATATATACACTGGAGTTTCAAAAAAAAATATTATCTTATTATTTTATCAATTGAGGTCCAAATTTGTATTGGTCCAAAGTTGGGACTGAACAAATTATTAATTTTATCGAGGTTATTAATTTATCGAGTATTAATTTATAGAGGTTTTACTGTACATTGATTATACGAAGTTGATTTGAATAATTGAATTGAACACTTTGGCTAAGCTAGCCCAAGTCAGAAAATGGTTAAAAGAATATGGTCTAACTTAATATCTCCATTGGACCTCTAGTCCATTGGTAGGGCGTTGGTTTATGAAGTTCAAGACGTGTCAGTGGTAGCCTAATGCAAGAAAAAGGCAATTTAGTACCGTTTGAGATAAAGGACGTGATTTGCAATAGTTTGTAACTTAGTGGGGCTTTTTAGAAATTTATAAAAACCCTAGTAAGGGCCAATTTGTAACCTAATGGCTTTTTAGAAGTTTATAAAAACCCACCATCACTACACTAGAATCATCATCTCTTCATTTTATTTTTAGTTTTGCTTTCAAGTTTTGTGTAAAATTTGTTCTCAAGTTTTCGTAGCCTTGACCACTTTGTATAGTGTTAGACTATGGTTGGAAAGCACGAGTGTATGAAGTGAAACCCAAGGTCATTGTTTTCGGTTATCTACCTTATTACATCTTTTTTAGGCGTCTCGGTTGTCCATGTCTACGTTGAATTTGTTGATGAAGATATTCCTATTCATAGGATGGCTCACAAGATCAAGTTGTTTGAGCTCTTGATGTTCCTGCTTTGGTTTGAGGTTTGTATAGTTTTACGTATTTTTAATTAATTATGAAAACTTTTGTTTAATTTAAAAAACTTTGATTCGATCTTATGTGAATTCAATACTTAAGCTATATGAGCAAATATATGTAAGTAAATAATTATAATGCAAGTAAAGTAATGAATGAAAAGATAGGGATGGAAAGATCAAACCACAACACAAGGATTTATAGTGGTTCGGCTACAAGGACACCTTTCTTGCTCTACTCCACTCCCCGAGCACCTAACTCAAGAGTTCTCTTCACTATGTCAACAAACCCCCTTTGTGGCGGAGAAACCTTACACACTTTTGCTTACACCGATTTATGACACAAAGCTAAATGTCGAGTTCTAATAATAGCTAGAACTAATCTCACGACTTCTTCACAACTTCTTCACGTCTAATTCACAACTTCTTCACGACTTCTTCAATCCACAACTACTTCACAACTTCACACTACTTCTATACTACTTCTTTACAACACAACTACTTACTTACACTTGGATCTACTTATTACAAATACTCAACACGTTACATAACAAGCAAATAATATAGTTTAGACTACAGTACTTCTTCTCTAGTTGTTGAAGGAGTATTATTCCTTTGCACTTTGATGGTGAAAGCTTGAATCACTTGGAAACAAAAGCTTAAGATTATATGATCAAATGATTTTAGAAGATAGAAATGTAGGTTTAGATCATAAAGTTTTTAATGCAAAAGGTGAGGAAACAGTCCAGGAATAGTCCACTATTGTTAGGAATTATTTAGTTCCTGCTGGTAGGTATACAGTTCCTGCTGGTATGGTTTCTGCTGATAGATTTTTTCTGCGGATATAGTATTCCGTATTATTATTATTAGTTTGTTAGATGAAGGGATATGCATGAGTTATATTAGGATTAGATAATGCATATCTTCTTTACACGTTTTCTTTGTAATGGGCTGAATTAGGGTTTCTTATAGTACTATAAAAGAAACTCACAGCCAATGAATTATGTACGATTCCAAAAACAATCTTTAGTGGTTAATATAGATCCATAGAGGATCAAAGTTTTATTAGTAATTCATCTTCATTACTCTTGTGTTTATTTTCCGCATAAGCATAAGTTTATTCAGAGATTCTTATATAGTTTGCTTTTGATTACATTAGTATTCTATCAATTTCCTAAGGCTCAAAGAACTATCTAGGACTGATCCAACAAGTGGTATCAGATCCTGGTGAGAATCTTTCAAGGAAGAACACTTTTTCTCTTAAAACCTTAAAACAACCAAACAATACCTGATGTAGAAGGAGGAGATGATTCTGATGTTACCCAGGGAAAAACTAGCACACAACAAGTTCAACAGGTGGTCACAACCACTGTTTCAAGCAATAATGCCAAATTCCCTTATCTCAAGAAGGATGAGTATGAGATCTGGGCGATGAAGATAGAAAATTAGATCACAAATAGTGATTATAATCTCTGGAGTGTTGTTCAGAATTGGAACAGCAGAAAGAAAACTGGAAGAGACCTAATGGCAACATCATCATTCTTTCACCTGTTTCTGCTGATGAGGTTATTGCTGTTCAAAAGGAGACAAAGGCAAGAACTATCTTGGTTCAGTCTCTCCTAGATGATCATATGGGTGATTTTCATCACCTTGATGATGCTAAGGACATCTGGAATGCTATTAAAGCAAGATTTGGAGGCAATGATGAGTCCAAAAAGAAGAGGAAGTCCATGATAAAGTAGGAATTCCAAGAGTTCAAGGTTTTTGAAGAAGAAGGATTGCATAAAGGCTATGACAGATTTCAGAAGATTCTAAGCCAACTCAATCCGTTGAAGGCTAAGCCAGACAATAAAGAATGCAATGCCAAATTCTTAAGAGCACTGCCCCATTGCTGGTCACAAGTTTGCATCACTCTCAAGACAAAGGGTGGTCTTGAGTACTTGAGCTTTGATGACCTTTACAACAAGCTCAGGTCTCTTGAGATTGACATCAAAGGAGACTCAAGCTATTCATCTACTCCAGCTAATTCAGCATTTGTTAGCACAACCAGTGGTAACAACAAGATCTCCTATGCTAGTAGCCCAAGCTCTTCATCAACATTAACTAAATACACATCTGCTGGACCAAGGACTCAATCAAAGTCTGGTAATGTGTTAGAAGATGTGATTCATTCCTTTGTTGCTGAAAGTGAACAAGAACATCAACTAGCCTATGAAGATCTTGAGCAACTTGATAAGTTGGATTTGGAGGAGATGGACATTAAGTGGCAGATGGCTATGCTTTCAGTTAAAATTAACAGGTTTCAAAAGAAGGCTGGAAGAAAAGTCAACTTCAAGGGAAAGGATGCAGCAAGGTTTGATAAGACTAAGGTTAGGTGTTACAATTGTGGTCAACAGGGTCACTTTGGCAGGGAATGCACTGAAAAGAAGGCAGATGACAAGACAAGATATTCTCAGTTTAAGGTCAAAGAACTTGAGGACTCTAAAGCCTTAGTATCTATTGGTTCAATTGTCAATTGGGAAGAACATGAGACTGAAAATGTGGAAAGTGGTCCTTCTTAAGTCTATGAAATGCTTGCTGGATATCAATCAGAAGAGGAGAATGAGGAATTTGCTTTGATAGGCATCTCATCTCAGGTACATACATGTGTGTTTGGTTGTGATAATAAATATGCTGATCTTAAAAAGGAGTTAGATAATATAGATGCTCAATATAATCAGGTAGCATATGAAGAAAAGATCAGGGTTTTACAAAGAGATTTAGAAAACACTACTAACTTGTTAAAATTTTTTGAGAAAGAAAATGCTAAGGTGAACTTAGAAAAACAGGAATTAAAAGATAAGTTAGATAGTGAAGTGGCTATACATAAACAATGGCAAGAAGCATCTAAACATCTAGCCAAATTGAATAAGAGTTCACAGTCTGTTAGGTCAAGGAGAAGGTTAGGGTATGGAGACTACATAGGGCCAGATGAAGTTTATGACCCTAATGAGCCAATTATTTTTGACCCCACCCCTAAGGAAGTAGATTATCAAATTCCTGTTAAGTATGTAAAAGAAGGAGAAATGCATTCAGTTTCTCCACCTATAATACGTGGGAATTGCGCCCTCGCAACAGGTTTTACCTCTCAAGGGATCTTGAGAAGCTTACAACCCCCACCAGGCAGTGTACCTGATCATTGTAGTATAATATAGTGACAAGTACCGGGGGATTGATCGTTCAACTCAGGAAAGTGTCGCTAGGATTAGAAAGCCTACTAAACTAGGTCTTGAGGTGAGGGATGATTCTTTTTGTATTTTTATATTTTATGAAAGCAAGTAAAATCTCGGGTTTTGAAGGTGTGGGCGGAATTAGTTGCTAGCCAACTAACCCAATTAACTAAGATGCAATCAAAATAAAATAAAATAAATGAAAATTAAACTAAATTACTAATTTGGTGGAAACAATAATGAGAAAAGTTGTGTTTACTTAGATTTCATTACTCCCTAGATATCTCTTACCGGTTGATTAGCTTGTTACAATTGCATGGATGACGGGTTATATTCCTTAATGCTAGTCGTAGGGCCGTGTACAATATTCCCTAACTCTATAAGATCCTACTTCACTCCTATGTCGAGCCGTTAGAAGCTCCTAACATGGGATCATTAGAATTCTCTTATGCATTAAATACAACCAAAAATCGTAGTACACCTCTGATCATGTTTCTTAAGACGTTCAAGCAAGTTACCAATGGAAGTCTGCCAGTTTTCTTAAGCCTAACATCGAATACAATCATCCGTAACAATTATAAACAAACAATCAACCAATAATCAACATCTAGGTTTCACTACATCTAAGCAAACACAATAAAAGCCTAGCCTAACATGTTAAAAGAAAGATACACATAAGATAGAATCAAACAATACATAGACATATTGAATGATTAATGAAGTACTTATCTTTATTTAAACATGGAAGAAAGAAGGGTTTGAAACCCCTTCAAGATACAGGAAATTCGACCTAGGGTTTTTACAAAACTTGTTCCCCAAAAGTTCCACACTATACAATGAAAAATTAGAAAATATATATAGAATATGCATCCTGACGGCGTCATGTATTAGCCTTTGACGCCATCAACTCGCCGCCAAGTTGAAATTCGTATTGCCTAGATCCACTTCTGACGCCGTCATGTAGAAAAACACTCTGGGCCGTCACTAGTATTTGGACCCTGACGGCCTTGGTGACGCCGTCAGGCCAATAACAAAGAAAATGTTCTGGGCCGTCACGTTATAAGTTCTACATCCACCTCTTTTGTCACTCTTGACGCCGTCACTAGTAAACCTTGACGTCGTCAGGTACTGTTCAGCAGGAATTTTGAGACTTTGCCGTTTTCTTCACTTTTATGCTCAAAAAACGTCTAAAATGCTTCCTTTTCCAGATTTCTCCTCAAAAGTACCTAAAATGACAAAATAAATGATTTAGGGCAATAATTGATCAAATAATCTCGAATTCGGGCTTAAATGACCTCTTAAAAGCGGTACACTTTTCACCTCATCAACCTATAACAGGAAAATTTAAGCCACCCTCCACACATATAGACTTTGATGAATCACACATGACATAATATATGGAAAAAAGTCTAATGACTTACCCGACTCTGGCTGTGAATCTAATGACTTTGTATCTTTTTCTTTCAGTGACAAGACCTCAGAGACCAGTTCCAAAGACTATGCCAGTTGTGATTCAAGTGATAAGTTTGACCCACAAAAGTCTGTTGACTTCTCCCCAAGAGTTGCTGCTTATGAATCTATTTCAAAGACAACTTCTTTTGAAGACATTTCTTATCAAAATGTTAAAAACAATTTTGTTTCTTATTTTGGTTTTGATAAGTTTGCTTGTAATAAGACATGTCATGTTTTGAATAAATCTTCTAGGAAGAAGACTTGTTTTGTTTGTGGTAGTGCTTATCATCTTATTAAGGATTGTGATTTTCATGAGAAAAGAATGGGTGTGTGTCCTGACCAACTGAAATCTAGACCAAAATGGACTAATGTTAAAGATATTCCCCTATTTGTTCCTAAAGCAACACATGTTAGGACTGGTAGAGTCAATTCTGCCGGTAAACTAGTTCCTGCTGGTAAGCCGAATTCTGCTTGTAAACATTTTCCATCTAGTTGGAAAAAAATGTTGCTAAACCTCTAATCAGACCAACGAGCACTTATTTTCAGAATGATTTTTGGCCTGTTTATTATGACCAAATGTTTATGGAGGAGGGGGATAAGATGGGATATTGCTGTTAAGTCCTCAGCAGGTTGTTCTTGAGACAAAATAGACCATATTTAAAGCAGGGGTCCAAGAACAATGGTGGATCTCATCAATCTCCATGGTCTAAATCTTATTGATCCACAAGGCAGGCCCAAGTCAGTCATGACTTGGGTCTCCTATTGGTGCTGATGTTGTTGTATATTTCTATTGTTGTAGGATGATCCTCATAAGAATAAAGATTTAGGTATTGTGGATAGTGGATGTTCTGACAGTATGTTAGGGAACAAGGAAAGGTTGTATGATTTTGTAGCTATTCATGAAGGAACTGTGACCTTTGGAGGAGGAGAAGGCAAGATAACTTGGAAGGGAACTATTAGGACTTCAAAGCTGGACTTTGAAAATGTCTATTATGTGAAGAAACTTCAAAACTTTAATTTGTTCTCTGTTTCACAAATTTGTGACAAGAAGAATAGTGTTCTCTTCACTGAGAATGATTGTCTTGTGCTTTCTAAAGACTTCAAGTTACCTGATGATAGTCAGGTTATGCTTAGAGTTCCAAGAAATCATAATTTCTATACATTCAATTTGAATGATGTCCAGCCTGAAGGTGATCTAGCTTGTTTGGTGGCAAAAGCATCCTTGGATGAGTCTACTAAATGGCACAGAAGGATGGCACATGTGAACTTCAAAACCATCAACAAGTTGGCAAAACATGGATTGGTGCAAGGTCTTCCTTCCAAAGTCTTTACTAATGAGCACAACTGTGTTGCTTGCAATAAAGGAAAGCAACATAAAGCTTCTTACAAGTCCATTACTGCTGTCAGCACCATTTCAGAATCTCTCCAATTGCTTCATATGGATCTTTTTTGTCCTACTTCAATCAGAAGCATTGATCACAAGTACTTTTGCCTGGTGGTTACAGAAGACTATAGTAGGTTTTGTTGGGTATTCTTTTTGGGAACTAAGGATGAAACTCTTAAAAACTTTATTGCCCTTATTGAAAACCAACTAAGCAAAAAGGTTAAAGCTATAAGGTGTGACAATGGGACAGCTGTGGGTCTAAAGGGATTAAAAGGGACTATAGCAATGCCAGGACCCCAAAACAAAATGGGGTTGCTGAAAGAAAGAATAGAACCCTTATAGAAGCAGCAAGATCTATGCTTTGCTGACTCTAAGCTGCCTACCATGTTTTGGACTGAAGCAGTTAGCACTGCTTGTTATGTTTTGAACAGGGTATTGATTACTAGACCTCACAATAAAACACCTTATGAACTTTTGTTTGGGAAGGTCCTACCATTAGTTACTTTAAACCTTTTGGGTGTTATGTGACCATTTTAAATACCAGTGATCACTTGGGGAAATTTGAAGGGAAGGCTGATGAGGGGTATATTGTTGGCTATTCAGCACATAGTAAGGCTTATAGAGTATAACTTGTCTGCCAAAAGGATAGAAGAAAAACTTAATCTGAGATTTCTTGAGGATAAACCTAATGTTCAAGGGGCAGGTCATGATTGGTATTTTGACATTGACTATTTGACTAATCATTTAGGTTATACTTGTAACAAGGCTAATCACTCTGCAGGTGCACAAGATTCTCAAACTGACAATGTAGGTACCTCAGATGATGATTCAGACTCAGAGAGTGATGAACAAACCATTGTTGTTCCTTCTTTTCCCACTAACCATTTTCCAGGTACAAAGCACAAAGATTCTTCTAAGTTATATGTGTGACCTTGCAGCAACGAAACCGAAGTAGGATTCGTATGTTCGATCAATAATGTGCCACGAGGAATAACAATCAACAAATACGAGAGAACCATGCATTGGATGAGTGTTTTTTTTTTTTTTTTTTTTTTTTTTTAATATTAAGCTGTCAATTGTCTGTAAACAATTGGTTCTAGTTTAATGGTTGTTTAGTTGGGTTTTATTTGGTTCAGTTTCTGAATAAAATTTGAACATAAAATAGCTCGAATGTAAATGAAGACATAAACTCTTTTTGAATTCTTGAGGCACTTCAGTGTTTAGTGTTTGAAGCGATTCAAGTACGAAAGCACAAGTTTCAAAGAAGAAGTTTAGTTTTGCGAGGTTGGAAATGCCTCGTTGAACGATGTTTGATCTCCTCACAAAGATGTTGAGTAAACTACTCCTAACATCTAGAAGGTTACAAACGGTTTAAGTACTGATGAACATTTTATATTGATAAACATAACAAAACTTATGAACATTGATGAACACATATTGATAAACATAATAAAAACTGATGAACACATATTCATGAACATAAAAATAACGGATGAACATTTGTATTAATGAATATAACACACAATTTTGTATTCTTTGATGAACATAACAAACATTTTTGTTTTTTTATGAGCAATTACTCGACGAATAATTTTGTTTCCTCATCATTCTTTAATGAATTTTATTTGATGAATATTTACTTGATAACAATCTTGTTTCCTCCACATTCTTTGATGCACAACTTCATTTGCTTAATTTTCTTTAAACGTTTGCAAATTCAAAGTTTTATTCATACCAATTTTGATTTTTAGGAAATATTGAAGCATTTATGAATTACTAAAACATTTATATCCTAATGAACACATTCAAACTCTATAATCATAAAATTGTTTCATTCTGATATTTTATCAAACAGCTTATGGTGTTTTAATGAACACATGATTTGTTTTAAATTTTATGAGAAAAACTTTGAAAAAAAACTAAAAACAAAAAAGATGAAAAATTGATGTTAATTTAGGGTTTGTTGATCAAGAATCACAATAGATTTTTATTTATTTATTTATTTTTTTTTTTTTTTACTCAAATTGAACGAAACCCTATTTTTTCCTCGAATTTGATGGAAAAGATTGTGATTTGTAGCGATTGAACAAATGACATTGGAAATTGTATAGAAATCGAAGCCTAATTTTATGATTTTGAATGATGATTAAAAATAAAATTAGGGTAGAGATTTAGAGAAGTTGTGAAAGAGAAGAAGAAGAAAAGATGATTAACCTGAGATTGAGAGAGGGAAAGGGAGGGACACGTGTTTAGGCTATAAATGACTTTTTAGACTTTTTAATAAGTGGTTACTTTGCATAGGATCGTGCCCAATATGAGTATGACAAACAAGTCAAGGGTGGCCTAATATCAAAAAAGTTTGTGACTATATACTAAAATGTATGAGGTCTCAAGTTCAAAACTTGCTAGGTGCAAACAACTCTAAAATGTCCACATCGACCTCCTAAAAATGAAGAGATTTACCTGGTTTGAGTTTATGTAGCAGTGAATTCAAATCTCATGAAATTAGTCGATCAAAATGTCAATAACTATAGTTTTATATAACAAACACCATGGTTTCAAACCATGTAAATCAATCAAGAATCACAGGATCTAAACATAAGAAATTGTTTGGGATTACGTATATGCAAACATATTATGAACTTTTAAATACCATTTCTCAAACTTAGTTGTCCAAGCAGATGAGGAGCTTTCATAATTTGATCAACCTTGAGAACCCAGAGCCAAAAACCGAATCAGATGGAGCTGAACAAATTTAGAATAAACAGAACTTATAAAGCAAATTTTGCTTTAAAAATGAAGAAAACTGAATCTTTTTCATAGTTTCTTTTAACTTTTGACTGGCTAATTTTCAAAGTTTGAGTTAATATTAAAGCATTTATGAATTACTAAAACATTTAGGAGCCGTTTGTTTGATGGTATTTATACTGTTAGCATGGACTCATTGTCCAAAAAGTTTGTTTGGTTTAAAAGGTGTGGGCCCTGGATTAGATGGATTACCAAATATTTTCCGTATGTGATTCCACTCAAAAAATGAGGATTTGAAAAGGAAAAAAAAATAAAAAATAAATAAATAAATAAACTGCTATCAATTTGTCTTTTTCAAATAACATGGGCCCCCAATTAATCTATACCACTTCTTTTTTATTTAAAATTTATTTTATAATAAAAAATTAATTAGTTTTCTTTTATATTTTTTCAAAATTATAATATTATACCATTTATATATTTTCTCTCTCCTACTTTTTTTCTTAAAACTTACATCAAATCTAAATCCTAATCCTAATCCTAATCCAAATCTAAATCCAAATCCCTTAATAAACCAAACAGACCCTTATATCCTAATGAACACATTCAAACTCTATAATCACAAAATTGCTTCATTCTGATATTTCATCAAATAGCTTATGGTGTTTTAATGAACACATGATTTATTTTAAATTTTATGAGAAAAACTTTGTAAAAACAAAAGAGATGAAAATTTGATGTTAATTTAGGGTTTGTTGATCAAGATCATTATAGAGTTTTCTTTTTGACTCAAATTGAATGAAACCCTATTTTTTTCCTCGAATTTGATGGAAAAGATTGTGATTTGTAGCGAATGAACAAAGGATAATGGAAATTGTATAGAAATCAAAGCCTAATTTTATGATTTTGAATGATGATTAAAAATAAAATTAGGGTAGAGATTTAGAGAAGTTGTGAAAGAGAAGAAGAAGAAAAGATGATTAACCTGAGATTGAGAGAGGGAAAGGGAGGGACACGTGTTTAGGCTATAAACGACTTTTTAGACTTTTTAATAAGTGGTCACTTGCATAGGATCGTGCCCAATAATGAGTATAACAAACAAGTCAAGGGTGGCCTAATATCAAAAAAGTTTGTGACTATATACTAAAATGTATGAGGTCTCAAGTTCAAAACTTGTTAGGTGCAAAGAATTCTAAAGTGTCCACATCGGCCTCCTAAAAATGAAGAGATTTACCTGGTTTGAGTTTATGTAGCAGTGAATTCAAATCTCATGAAATTAGTCGATCAAAATGTCAATAGCTATAGTTTTATATAACAAACACCATGGCTTCAAACCATGTAAATCAATCAAGACTCACAGGATCTAAACATAAGAAATTGTTTGGGATTATGTATGCAAACATATTATGAACTTTTAAATGCTATTTCTCAAACTTAGTTGTCCAAGCAAATGAGGAGCTTTCATAATTTGGTCAACTTTGAAAACCCAGAGCCAAAAACTGATTCAGATGAAACTAAACAAATCTAGAATAAACCAAACTAATAAAACAATTTTTGCTTCAAAACCGAATGTTTTCTACGGTTTCTTTTAAGTTTTTGACTGATTAATTTCCAGAGTTTTAGTTAAACCGTCACGTAAATTCAAACCAGTTGAGCCCTTTAAATTTTAAAAAATTAGCATGACCACTAACTAGTTTTTAGCCACTTACAAGTTACAAATTGAAACACGTACCGAATCCAAATGAATAGATAATGGACCAAGCCCATTACCAAGCATTTAATCCAAACCAAGTTAAACTAAACTCAAGTCATAATAAAAGTGTTAGACAAAAAAAACAAAAAAAACGTACATCGTATATTTAATAATCGCCACAAAAATAACAAACAAAAATCAAAATAGGCCTTCTTCTTCTTGTTTATTTGTTTGTGTTGTGAGGATAAAATAAATAGCTTAATTTTGGTTTTTTGTTATTCGTTTTAATTATGATCCTTAATTTTGATTTATAATTATGTTTGATGAACGGGCTAAAAGTTCATATATAGTACTTTCATAAGGTAATCGGCTACAAGGAAGGAAAAAGGAAGGAGCCCAACAAACACCATTTTTGCTTGTGGAGACATTGTTGTGAAAATTACAAATGATATAGTTATAATGAATAATTTAATTTATGTTTTGTTTTGTTTTATTTATAGTTTTTAGTTTTATAGTTTTTGTTTTGTTCACTCTCAAATAAAAGAAAACTATTTAAATGATCAAAGGAAAGTTTTGTGTGAAAAAAGATGTCTAAAAACTATGAAATTGGTTGATATTTACAGGCATGATAAATCTGACTGTGTAGTGTTACATAGGGATGGCACCACTCAACCTTGAACGATACCACTCAATTTTGGTACCGTCGTATTTAATGATATCGTGCCCGACAGGGACGCTCCAATTTATAAATTCAAAAAATGTATTCATTATAAGTTGTTTCTAGAAAGATTCATGACATGACCGAATCGTGTGTGTGCATGTGTCTTATATAAATACTTTTGCATTTAGGTTTATATGATCTTTATATTTTTATAAATACTTTTGAACGAACATTGTACCTTAATGAAAATAATATATTTTTACCACTTAAGAAACACGTATATTCACTTCACTCTAAACATTACAACTACCCTTAACACACCAACATATCATCACCATTTACCACCCATAATTTTTGAAAATATGACACCCAAATTTTCAACTCTACTGAAAGTGATTCCAAAAAAGCGAAAGTTGTAGCTGTAAACACAGGAGTATAGGACCGAGTGCCAACCTTTCAATCTGCTCTGGACTAAACAGCTCGATGAGAAAGGATGATGTGGACAATAAGACCATAGAGAGCAAGTACTTCATCGATAATAAGCATGAGGATCATTCCAACAAAAAGATTTGGTAGCTGTGCATTTGGCATGAAACACAAAAAAGTTAATCATCATTTGCACAAAGAAGATTAATTTCACACATTAAAAGAGCTTGGTCAAGGTGTTTTAAATCAAATCAAATGACAGGGTACAAATGTGTTTTGATGCATAAAACACTTGCAAGAATTCATCAAATGGTAAATAGGAAAATCAAGACACTTGTAAATACAATTGGGAAATTTTACTCATTTAATTATGAATCAAGTAGTGTTATATATCCGTAAGGACCCAAAAAAACCAAATAAGCTTTAAAAAAATAACAAAAGAAAACACGCCCCTTTGACACCTTTTTTTAGAACGGGCAGTATGCCTTCCTCGAACCTTTGCTTTTGGGGAATAAAACTCACTCTTTTTTTCCGCTTCGCCTAGAAAGAACTGCAAATAACTATCGATGTGAAAATACAGAGTCACGGAAAATCGTTACTCGCATCAAAAGTCACCCAAAGTATACTTTCAATGCCCTATAACCTACAAACCCTGCACAACCACCAATTTCAACATATTTAACATAAGAATTTTCTGTTTTAATGAGGGAAAAAGTGTTTCAGGTGACTAAAAACCCGCACCCAAAATTACCCAACTGACCACTACCCAACCCCTCCCAAACGACCCATTATTGCTAAATTTAGTTACAGTGCATATAATATGATTTCCTAAATCCCTTGGTCAGAAGAAAATGCTTCCTGTTTTGAGCATGGATCTAAATTATACTATATTAAAATGTCTTCAACATCACCGGTTAAATTGAGTTTCTAAGTTACAATTACCAAGTCACCAAAAGACTATGTATCCATAAAAGTATAAGGGATGACTAAAAACCTGACAATATAAAATCAACAAAACAATGTTAATACCAAGCAATAGACTTTTATTCAAACTTATTGTCAATATACATATTTCTATTGAGCTAACATCCACGTTCTTGTATGGAAATTTACTTTGCCAATTGGCATGTAGAAATAGTAGAGATAGGTAATGACACCCCTTTTCACCCCAATTATGAGTACCCTATACAATATTGGTTCATTTAAAGTCTCCTGATATAGGTGCAAGCAACTATAATCATTTTTTTGTTTTTTTTACACATAAGCCATATTTGAACTTGTATCATACAAACGTATAAACTTATGCATCTTCTTGGCAGCGCTATTCAAAATGAGTTTTGGACAAAACTATAAGTTTTGTATGCAAGTAAAAACAGGTTAGAGTCATATTGCTGAGGTATATTACATGTGGCTTATATGCTGCTAATGTGTTTACACAGTTGATACAACATAAGAAATAACAACCATATTAAAAGTCCCTCATGTGCAAAACTTTAGAATATCTGGTACTTTAGTGCTATTGGTAAAATTCTTAGTTTTACCCATTATTTTAAATCAACTGAACCCTTCCCCTAAGTTACCTAATTCACTTTTATCTTTGATTTTTAGTTTGTTTATTCTTAGCTTATTTGCTTTCGTATTTGGTATGCATGTTCCGTCACTGCTAATCTAGTTGTCTAATATTTTTGTGAATTTTTCGTGAAGCTTTTTAGTAGTTTTTCCTTAGCTTAAAAACCTGTCTTTACGATTGTTTCTGCCTGCACTTCTTTTCAGTTTCTAAGTGCCTAATTTTGTTCAACTTGTCACAAGCCCATATACGACCAAATTAGCTGTTACTTTGCAAATGTGTTTATTGGTATGTTGTCTTTATTTGTTCAGCTTTTGGAAGCATGTGCTTATTAGCTTTTATCTTTTGTACATTCAAACGATTACACTGTTTTATGAATGGCTTGATTCAGATATGTTACAACTCTAACGGGTCAAAAATCGTTCAAATAGAGAATGTACTAAAAAGAAAATGGGTCAAACCATTAAAGCTGATAACTATATTTTTTTAAGGACTTAATAAATTTAAACTGATAACAATATTTTTAAGTAGGACTTAGTAAATGCATTAGTTAAAAACAGACCCAAACACCCTCTACAAAAAGTATATATCGACGAAAGAAGGAAATCAACTATAGCCGGATATCGTTATGCAAATATATATACTAATCCAATGAAAGAAACAAAAACGAAACAACAATTGCATATGACGTGAAGAAATATTGATAAATCAAGAATTGGGAGAATGAATAGAAGTAGTATTGGCCAATAGCTTAAGTACTTCTATATAAGTCATATGTAATTTTTCAAAGCCGGCTGGTTCATTCGACTCACTCGGCTGCAACACTTACTATTGTTGTGGTATTCAAATACGCAGACCATTATCTTAACTTTGTGACTTATGTATTCATAATTAGAACATCAACGTATTACAATATATAAATGGATAAAGTTTAGGTGGGTCAGTTGGTTGGCATTTTTTGACCTGTACCAGAAATTACCTGTTATTCAATACCCAACCTACCCATAATATACATGTAATATTGTAATTCATATCAAAATTCGAGATCATCTTGTAAAATCAGTTAATATACTGAAACTGGGATATGTGAAGTTGGGATACCTGATACCGGAGATTAGCTGATGTCCCAAGAAAGCCACTGTAAACAACCGCAGTTTTCAATATTGGTGATCTTTTATTTTGTTGATCTGAAGCTGCCCTATGGTCAACATTCTGGTCCTTCCCAGCAAGCATTTTTTGAAATGCATTATTGAGTATGGATCCCAGAAGACCCTTTAGTGCATCTATGTTGTTAGGCCCATTAGCATCATCAGTGGATTGCAAATAAATTAACAAAATGTAGCCATGTTACATAAGGGTTCGAGCAGCCAGAAAAAACTATGAAACTCATTCAAGCTAATGCTTGTTGGGTATTTTAGTTTGACACTGCTTCACACCCAAAAAGAAGGGAGTCATTTTTAAGAGAAACTTTGATTGGCTAACTTGAATATGGTAATGGACATCATCAAATTCAACCCAGTGGCAATCTAACTCGACCCCTTTTTCAATACTGTGAAACCAAGAAAGCCGATATCAGTAGCTACTACAGATAATAGGTCATATCTCAATAAACATTAGATTACAAAACAACATTACTATTAACAGTAACACAGAAAAGAAAGATACTGATCATCAATGACTTTTCACAACATATTATAAAATTGTTAAAAATAGAGCTTCAAACAATAATATCTGGTGTAAGGTTAATGAACACGAAGCATACGTCGATTTTGTTGGCCTTATTTAACAATTTGGGGAATTAAGTGGTTGCTCTTTTGGCAAATAGTGCTAACTTGATTGGTTTTCTATACACGTTGTCGACACTCACCTAGCTTCCAGTATCTTACCTATTTAGTAAACAATTAGAAGGCCTCATATAAATATTTGTTCATCTTCAATATTATCAACAAACATGATACCAGTTAATGATTAGCACTATCTCAACAATGTACGGAAGATGATTGTCAAATTGAAATTGAATCAATATAAGGTTACCACTCATAAAGAAACCGGACAGAAGTCGCAATTTGGATTAAAGAGCTCAAGGAAAATCTTGTCTATAAATAATCCAGCCTCAAAAACATTACTGCATAAAACACTAATCATAATTCAAAACAAACGAAGCATTACTAAACGGTAACATCTACTAATAAATTCAACGGGTTGCCTCTCCATATTATCCACATATAACCCCTAAAATAATCATCAAAATATGAGAAACCCAATAATCAAATCAACATACATAATCGTATAACCCACAATCAAACAAATCAGTCAATATACTACAAAACAATTCAACAATAAAATTGGGGAAAAATAAAAAGTAATCGGTAATTCATCAAAAGGTTGTAAGTAAAGAAAATTTAATGGGTTATAACCTTTGTTGGGGGATACTTGTGTCCAAACAATGGATGATCGGTTTCATGATGATTCGATTTGTTGGTGATGATGATCGATGATCTCATATTATGATATAATGGCGTTGATTATGATGGATATATATGATTTATAATTTTCTGATAGCAATAGTATTTAGAAGTTTAGAAGGAATGTAAGTCTCATCCCGATTGTATGTTTATCCCGATTGTATGTTTAGGTTTTTGCTAAATAAAGAAATATTTAGAAAGAAAAAAAATCAGATTAAAAAAATTATTACTAAAAAGGGAATGAATTGATTTTTTTGAAATGAAAAAATTCCAACAGGGTTTTATTTTATTATATAAAAGATTATTTAAATTTAAGGGCATTTACATATATATCATTGGAAATTTCAAAAATTACACATATATCCTTTTGATGCATTAAAAGCATTGTACTTTATGCATTAAAAACTAGTAAAAATGATATATATGAATTTTTTAAATTTTCAAGGATATACATGTAATTATGCCTAAATTTAATTATACGGGTTAAACGGGTTAAATGGGTCGACCCGCTAACCCGTTAACTCGTGTAATGTGCTAACTTTTGTATATAAAACGGGTTAAATGAGTCAACTTGAAACCTCTTTAACATACTCAACCCGTGTAACCTATTTAACCCGTCAACCCAAGTATATATACGTGTTAAATGGGTCAGGTTCGGGTTACGTGTAAACAAGTTAGGGTTGACGTAGTTGACCCGATGATTTAAATGGGTCAGGTATGGGTTGGGGTTTTCTGACCCGCCAACCCGAACCCGACCCGAATTGCCACTTCCATATTACTGAAACACACACAAACAAAATTAAAACATTGCAAGACAATGTGTACCAGATTACTAGATGGTGCATGACCATGATTAAAACTGAGCACTTCCCGCAGATTGGCCATAACAGATTGGATCGAACATATACATGTACATTGTACATTTTAGATTGTACATGTACATATATGGAGTACCTTCCAACGACCAAAACCACTAAATAATCAAGAACAGCCAGAAAATAAACCATAAGATATAATTGATATAAAACACAGCAGATCAGAACAATTTAACCAATCTTAAACTACGTTATCCATTCTTAAAAGGCTATTTGACACCAAAAATGTAGTGTCGTTACATCTTTTAAACAGTAATTAACCCATTGACTCAATGAATGCGTAAGGATGCACCTTTTTACGATAGCTGACATACCCTAAAGCTGTAAACTTTTGTAAGTTAGACCAAAAGCAATGCATCTTAAACATATATATATATATATATATATATATATATATATATATATATATATATATATATATATATATATATATATATATATATATATAACGTGGTTTTTTTTTTTTTTTTTTTTTTTTGCCAATGATGATAACTCGCATTTTAGTTTTCAAGCTGTTATCCTACACCACTCAAAACTAGAGAATTAAATAAAAGAATCTTTTACTTAAAACTCCAAGCATTATTACCTATCCTCTTCATGGCGCTCCAAATATGTGAGAGGATTAATCCACACCTCTTTCACGATTGCTTTAATAACCTATTAAAGTTCATTATTGTAACTTTAAAGTTTAAACTTTGAACTTGATTCTCATGTATAATCCAAAGTGAACATACCTTGTAACGGTAATGAAATTGTTGGGTGTCCTTGGGCAAGCCCAAAAAGCTGCGAAAAAATATGTCAAGTCAGCTGAGAGATGGAAAAATTACTATTCAAATAATCTCCAAGATAATCAGATAAATATTGTCACTCTCAAAAATAGTTGCCACTTGTAAATATATATGAGCAACATTGATGGAAATGTACACAATAAATAACTGAAAGATATACCTGTCTGCTTCGTGAGAAACTCCATTGGACAGCCCTTAAGAAAAACAAGATATCCAAAATCAGGCTCAAGCAACAAAAAAATAATTAGTGATAAATATTTCAGTAAACTTTTTTACCATGCCCTCTTTCCACTTGACTGAAGAAGTACCAGTGACGCTTCCTCCAACATCATTAAAGGTCAAATACCTAATGATTTTAGCATCCTCAAAGTAGGAATTGGGAGCAAAGTTCTGATAAGAAGCACAAGATAGCATAAATATATACGAAAAAGAGCTCATAATTTAATAAAATAATCTTAACATATAATAGATTTACTTACAAAAGTGACTGAGGAAGTGTCGTTAGAATGTTTGACTTCAAAGGATGTCAAATGCTTAATGATCTAGCAGAAAAGACAAGAGATGGTTAGTTAACATATTAGCATTCGGGTTTGTAGAAATAAGCATAAAGTTGACCCAATAGTGTAAAGTACCAACCTCTTTGTCTACTGCATTAAGAAGTTTAGAAAGACCAGGGAAAGATATGAGCTGCATGAACTTACACGAAATTAAATCCAAACAATTTAAGAAACACAACATACTGCATAATAGATCATAATACAACACTCACAGCAATTGTCCAGAAATTAGGAATCCCGTGATACTCCTGCATCACTTTAGAGATTGCCTCGCCTTCCTTATTATAGATCTAAATCCACACAAGCCATAAAAAGATAAAGATTACTTCGCAACGATTTACAATCATCATAATTTCACTATGATTTGCACTAAAATCATGCTGCAATGCTGGTATAATTCAATCTATTACGTGACCGTATTTTCTGTTAAACCCAATTCACAAAATAAAACAAAAACAAGATTGATAGCAAAATCTAGAGTAAATAAATCAAATTTTTGCTAATAAGATAGTAACTTTTTCACACAACAAAATCGGCAAATTTATGAAATCAGTCAAAAAGGAAAAAAAAAACTTTACTTGCCAACAATTTAAAACCAAAATAATAACACTCTGCTTTCAAACAATTTTATTACACAATTAGACTGATTTTATCCACTAGATAACTTCGCATTAAACCCAATGCACAAAACAAAACAAAAACAACAGACACGCAGAGTATAAGAACAAATGTATCAAATTTCCGCTAAAATCCAAACTTTATTACACAGAAATCATTACGAGGAATAGATAAGCAATCCTAATTTACTACTGAATTCAACTTCGTTACAAAATCACTGAATCCGGTATCTTCAAAAAGTGACTAAAGATTGGGCATAAAAACAATCTACAATCAAAAAAATTGCACTCTAAGCAATCCTAAGTACAGGGCCTAACATACCCATGACCATTTCAAGTTTTCAACCCTTTCCCAGGCCACCTCCATATATGGACTATAACTATTAATAACATAACTTCACATCAAACCC
The DNA here is from genome assembly GCA_030686995.1 of Artemisia argyi. Taxonomy (NCBI): domain Eukaryota; kingdom Viridiplantae; phylum Streptophyta; class Magnoliopsida; order Asterales; family Asteraceae; genus Artemisia; species Artemisia argyi. The sequence goes on along the minus strand of CM060678.1, from coordinate 189,921,435 downwards.
AATTCTCAAAACTAAAACAAGACAAATACCATATTCAAGTACAAATGTATCAAGTTATACCCAAAAAATCATTAAAACAATCTTTAAGCACGCCATATGACTATTAAACTCAAATTGATCAAATTATCACCAATGTATCAAAAATCATAACTTTTATACAAAAGAACAACTATACATTCGAACTCAAAAAAAAAATAATAATAATAATAAATAATAATAATAATAATAATAATTTTCTAATAATATTATAATTTCTTGTAAATCTTATAATTTTCTAATAATAATAATAATAATAAATAAATAAAGAAAATGTGGGACATACTTGTCGTTAAGATGGTTAAGATGGTTGTAATAACTAACAGACACAGACACAGACTCATCACAAGGAAGCACTTGAACAGCAGCCATGTCTTGGGCTTTCTGACTTGATGAAAATGTTCTATTTTAGCCTCTAAATTATCCCGAGAGCTTTGAACAAGAGTTTGCAACTTGGTCATGTCAGCTTCGTGAGGTAGAGCATTTAAAAGCCGTTCATAAGACTCACAAAGTTGGGCTTCAGCTTTTTCCACCTCAATTTCAACTTCAATCCAAAGGGAGTTCTTAGACCTAGCACAATCAAGGATGAATCACCTGCCTTAAAAAAATAAATAAATAAATAAAAGTTATGACCCCATCCAAAAATATACCTCACAGTTAAATAATAATAATAATAATAATAATAATAATAATAATAATAATAATAATAATAATAATAATAATAATAAATAAAGAAAATGTGGGACATACTTGTCGTTAAGATGGTTAAGATGGTTGTAATAACTACCAGACACAGACACATCCTCTTGCTCATCACAAGGAAGCACTTGAACAGCAGCTGCTGCCATGTCTTGGGCTTTCTGACTTGATGAAAATGTTCTATTTTAGCCTCTAAATTATCCCGAGAGCTTTGAACAAGAGTTTGCAGCTTGGTCATGTCAGCTTCGTGAGGTAGAGCATTTAAAAGCCGTTCATAAGACTCACAAAGTTGGGCTTCAGCTTTTTCCACCTCAATTTCAACTTCATTCCAAAGGGAGTTCTTACACCTTAGCACAATCAAGGATGAATCACCTTAAAAAAAATAATAAATAAAAAAATAAATAAAAGTTATGACCCCATCCAAAAATATACCTCACAGTTACATAATAATAATAATAATAATAATAATAATAATAATAACATAACAACAAAAAACTTCAGCCGCTTATGAGAAGGTATCACATAACATAGCAAATACACAAAAGCAAAAGTTCAAAAGGATGACTAACTAACCGAATATTATGAAGGTGGTCTAAATCACTTTTGTCGAGACGAAAAAAGCGGAATGCAGGTGGCAAATTGTCGTAGTCGATATAGTACATAACCATGTTTATTTCGAACAGGATTGTTGGTGGTGGTGGTAGATCTAGAGAGGCAAGTGTGTGTTTTGGTGTTGTATATAAAAGAATGACAAATGCTTTTGCGTCGTTTGGCAACCACAACCGCACAAAGCAACGCGTTTCTTCCCCTAGCTCAGCCCAAAGTGACGCGTCGCCCCCCAACTTTTTCAAAAATTCGGTTGCCTCACCAACCGAAACAATTGAACTATCTTGCCTTAATTTTTCAACCCTTGGGGAGTAAATGGTGGTCAAATGTGACCGTTAGCAGTGGGAAAAAAAAACTCTTTCTTCTCTATAAATGTCGACTGCATCATATCTTCATTTCCAAACTAATACTCCATTCGAGTATATGTTTTTGGTGGCTGCTCGTGTGACTCGAAGGAGTTATAAGGATGGAAATATCAAGATGATTTTTTTTTTTTTTTTTGGTGACTGTAACAAAATGAAATGATAACTGCTTCTTCGGTGACTGCGTTTGAGAGAAGGGGTGTGAGAGTATATTAGGGTTAACCAAATGAGTAAAATGGATGTGATTATAAATGAGGATTGGTTTTTATTGGGCTTATTACTGGACTCTTATTGCATACTAGTATACTACTACCTTGAGCCGCATAATACTGTAACAAAATTTGGATGTTGTTTGGTTTAGTCCCATTATTAAAAAAAATAGGCAAAATTGCATATATATATATATATATATATATATATATATATATATATATATATATATATATATATATATATATATATATATATATATATTTTCCAAAGTGAATAATTGCATATATATATTTTTTACAAGTTTTTGATGCACATAGTGCAATAGTTTTTATGCATGCTTTGGATATATATGCAATTATGTATTTTCAGAAGTATATATATGCAAAAACCCCAAAAAAATAAATAAATTAAAAACAAAGAAGAAAAATTATGGGGTTGTTTTTTGGTCACCACTAGCTAATTGTGGTTGGGGTGGAGTTGTGGAGAGAGAAAGTTGAGGTGGCGCTGACGTGACGGGGTTGCTTGGGTGAGAAAGTGGTCACCACTAGCATTAGTCTAACAGATGGGTATGATATGAGTTTGTTTGTGTTCGAAATCAAAGAGGAATTAGCAAGATCAAGGGACGAATAATATCAAATACAAAGACAGATAAAGGAGAACTGGATTTTGGGTAATGAATTGGTCAAATAACGCCTTTCATTTATTGTTTTGCAGCTTTTTTCAACTAACAAAGTACCACCCTTTTAATGCAATATGGTACAATTATTTATTGCGTATATTTTATTCTGATTTTCGAAGATTGTTTCTTTTTTGAGTTTTGATTTATGACAATAAGCGCGACATTACCTCTCATATTCAAATGAAATATGAGAGGATCTTTATCCGGAATGAAAACAGGTATACAAATTTTTTTGAACCATAATATAGAAACACATTTCGATGGACCGTGTGTATTTAAGATGCACTTTGAAAAAATTGATGTTTTTTTCAAAAATTAATGCTGCATCAAAAAAATCGATAAGGGTCCCGGACCCGGTTCCGTCCCTGGCTCCATGCCTGCAGATTCGTTAATTCCCCAGGATTTCTCTCCTGGGATTCAATTAACATTCCTTGGGTTCTTGAAACTCAGTATCTTTATTATTTTTCGACCGCCCATTGTGTACCAAAATTTAATCTTTAAAAACGTATTTTAGAAAGTCTGAAAACTATTTATTTATGACTTAATTGAAAAGAATGACAAAATATAAAATGTTGAGATGGAAGGTCTTCACATTAAGTCATCTTTATTTAAACAATGACTCGATCAAAATTTTAAACAAACATACTTGAACATTTATAACTTCTAAATCTTACTATTTATTGAGATGCCAACAATTTAATCAACTAAAATTATTAACATTAAGCAATGGATAAATGTAAAAGCAACTTTGGGAAAGATCTTAACATCTAAATAGATTACCATTGAATAAACCAAATAGCCGAAGCAAATAAAAAATTGCACAAGTAAACCTATTATCGGACGTGCCTTAATATAACAAGTACATGTACATTGCTTGAGTTATGACTCAAATAGAATAACAAATTAACTGCATAGACTACAAGAGCCAGTGATTTCCTGTAACTAAGCTATTTGGGATATATTGTTCCAAAAAGTCACCTTATTCTACTGCTACAGATCTTCAACGTTTTTACCAAGCGTCTTTACCCAATAAATAGGTCGTTTAAATCATCACAACTATGTACCTGCATAACAATTGTATATTGTAATATCATTCTCATTATTTATTCTATAATTTAAATCAATAGCATACATAGACCGGATATTAATTGTAAAAGCCATATTTTCAGCAAACATACCGCATGGTCAGCCCGGGCGCTAGATAAATATTGTGATCTAAGATGATTTATGTTGTTGGCATTGTCATAGTGTGGGAACCTCTACCCACAGGAAGAACACCATGAAGACCTCCAACATATTCTTCCTCTTGTAAGGAATCTGCATGATAATAAATATGTTAACCTAAAGTTGGTATCATAAAACAAAAATGTGTCTTGAGACCGCGTAATATTCAGAAATAACAATAATAATATCTTGAACAATTATGCAGCAGTATGGTTTTACCTGAAGCGTCGTCACCAGCTTGAGCACCAGCAACGCCAATGCAGCAGTACAAGGACTGTTCATCGATCTTCAACTGTTCATATGCCAGGTATACATCCTCAATAGTGGCAGCTTCATATAGCATCGTCAAATCTTTGATGCAAGATATATCCTGAAGAGTACACGCAGAAAACGTACGAAAAAATTAATGCAAAGTATATCCACAGAAAAGAATTGGAATTGTTCTGTTGAGGAATACAAATGATATGGCAGACAGCTCCAAAAATCGGGTTTGTCATCAACTAGTTAAAGTAATATTTTAAACGGGATATAAACTATTCAGTGATGTTATAGAATAGTTTATCCAGTCAAGTAAAGTAATATTTTCTCGTACCTTCCTGTGGACAGAAGCAGCCTGCAAATGAGCTATCAACCCAAGCCAGTAAGCATTTGACTTGGTTTCAGCCTCGTGTTTCATCAGCAGGGTTCGTTTGGCCTGATAAAATACAAAACCATACTTCAAGCATCAGATCCATAATTATTTGATAGAAAATACAAAACCATACTTCAAGCATCAGTATAAATTTAATTAAGAAACGAACCCGATCCAATTCATGGTCCGCTATCCTTTTACTATGCAAGCCTCTGAGGACACACTTGCAAGCATCAACAGCCCTATGTACCTGGATTACACTACATGTTAAAAATTTTATAAAAAAATAACTGTAACCAACATGAGATGCTACAATTAAACTGAACTAACGCACCTTGCCTGGTGTAGATGTTACTGAGATAACATACCACCCAAGATTTAACCTGTCGAATAGGTTTAACTCGAAAGATACGTCATAGGTTAAGCCTTGAGAGTCTCTGACTTCAGTGAAAAGCCTAGAATACATTAAACCATGGATTCATTAACATTTAACCAATAATAACAGCTGCCAAATTCACATACAGAACATTCTATAAGACTAGGCACTCATTTTTTGTAATGATATGCAAAAGACTAAGGTTTAGTAGTAGAAATATAAGATAAAGACAGTTTTTATGTAATAAAAGAGGAAGGTCACTCAATGCAGCAATAGCACTCATTACAATAGACATACCTGGAATTTATTATCTCTGCCAACAGCCCCACTGCAATTGCAAAGTATAGTGGGTGATTCCGGGATCTTCTTTGCAGGTCAATATTGTTGTTCTCCGCCTTCACTAGCTGTCCTGTAGTTTCTGGTTGTGCACCTACACAACAAATTAAACTTTAGTAAATTTTGTTTTAACCCTTGTGGACTTGACAGATTTCAACTATGTCCCTTGGAGTTTATAAGAAGTCGAGCATTGTAATTGCACACCAAACTTTAGTTTGAAATGGTATCAAACTGGACCAATTATAAGATGATGCTTACCATTATTAGCAGACGCATTACTTACAGACTCAAGAAGGTCTGTTCCGTCAACAGTATATCCCCAGCGGTTCGGTGCAGGACCCGCAATGTATGCACATGCTCGCTCGTCAGTGTCCTTCAAGAACACCTATCAAGTACGAAACAAGTTGTGACACCAGACGTGGTTATAAAAATATTTAAGAGGAGTATTAGGCATGCAGGAAAAATAGTTAAAATACTAAAGCTCCAGATTTTATTTCTCACTTGCTGAAAGGTCAGATCATTAGGAGACGGTCGAAAGAGGATTGGGGTATAACTCAGTGCTCTTTCTGCACCGCTTGTTGGTTTAACTGTGCCTAAATAATCCATCACGCAAGACTCAATATCCTCTTCAGAAAAATCGCCAACAATGCTCACCTATTAGAAAGAGAAAGTTCAGCATCAATATGGAATGAAAAACTAGAGTTCATATACATAAACAAAAAACTAAAAAAAACGAACCTCCATGTTATCACTGACAAACTGATTCATCACTGCATCTTTTACGGTTTGAAGTGTTAAATTTTGTAAAGAATATGGGGTGGGCTCCACAAATCGTTCATCTTCATCTAACATAGCTGTCATGAGCTTGTGAGCAGTTGATCGTTCCAAACTTTTTGGAATAGAACGATAATATGATAAATATAGTTGTCTAGCTCTATCAAATGCATCTTCAAGCCATACACTATGCTGCAATATGGCCACACCACGTCAAAATCAAATTGAAGATAAAATATAAACATCATACGTAATACTATCATGTGAAATTGGTTGAGAGATGATATTTACCTCGAGTACCATATGAAGCAACTGGAAAGCAGCACGCATTCCATTATCTCGTGTGGTAAATCGGAATTCCATACAAAGAAATTCTTCTGTTGACTCCAATGAACAATTAATCAGATGGTTCACGCAGAACAGCTCTACCTGAAAATAAGCATTCATAACTAAAATTAAATACTTGTATGTATACACATAACGAATGCATATTTTCAACTTATAAAAATTGTAAGTACCAGAATGCTGGATTAAAGTGACATGTTACCTGTTCCCTTGTAAAATTACCAACACGTCCCCCCTCACTTAAGGTTCGAACACCCAAAACAACAGCTCCCTTCGTTTCTGGTGTTTCTGCAGCCCGCCCGCCGCCTACTATAAGTCGCATCACCCCACCACATGTTTCGGTTTTGGATATCTGGTTATAATAAAACAAATTTTTATATCACAAGGGAAAAGAGTTAGAATAGAAAGAACTTTGAAAAATCAGAATTATATATACCTTATAGTTTATAGTAATCCCGTTTGAGAGACGACACTGAGTGATTCCTGTTTCTTTGTCATGCACTTTAGTAGCATTTAAATCTAAACCAGTAGATACAAAAGATGGTTTAAGTTGTAGCTTCAAATCATCCAGCTCTGCTGAGGTTATCAGATCCTTTGGCACTTCAAACTGCATAGAAAATGTAGCTTTAATTTCCCAAATGGAAGTTGTAAAATCAAATTTGAAACCCATAAAAAAAAGATATATACCTCTGCCTCGGGCTCTATCGGTTCTTTCAAACCTTCTTCAATTGCAGCTGTTATCTCTTCTGGGGATATCTTAAAATCAACTTCGCCTACTCCATCAACATGTACCTTTTTGGGAACACATGCAACAATTGCTGCAGGAACAGGTGCAGATGCTTTTCCAAAGTCTGATATGTACTCCAATACTTGTGCACCAATGTAATTCACCTGAAAATAATATGTTAAAATACTCACTCCACAACGAGAAAACAAAATCTTACAAAATTCTCTAAATTTGCTTTAACTAAAAGAGTCAGTTTACTTCTTCAAGAGTGATTGTTCCAGCAACACCAAGCAAACTTTCATGACTTTGTTTGTGATCCATAACCATATGGCCAAGTGCATCACTCTCCATAACGAAATCCAAGTTATCCACTGATGAAATATTTTCACACATCGCAGCTAACTGTTCACTATCTTTTAGTAATGCATCAAGATAACGTGCCAATTCTCCTTTTGTAACACCAAACTCCTTAAGCCTGCGAACCTGAATCAAATTTTATGTCAAAAAAAGAACCATAATTCAATAGCACCAACAACAGTTATCTCTAATCAAGGAAAAATTATTTACCTCTTGTGTGGCCACTTTAATTGCACCTTGCCAACTCTTGGGTTCAGCCGTCACTGTGAGAGTAGTAACAGTGCATCCTTCTCTTCCTGAATCACTATGATCTAACTCGATGGATGTAAAAGGAGGGCTAGAACTCTGCAAATTTACCTTTAATTTAGCAAACTATTCACAAGTAACCATTTGTAAACAACAAAACAAATCAAAATCCATGGGATACGCATGCTATATAACAATGGTTAAGTTATGATTTGAACATGCGGATAACCTTATATCTTGAGTTAATTCGAAAATGCAAAGCCGAAAGGAATATCCTCTTCATAAGAACATTACGCAAATCACCATATGTCTTGACCTTGTTCACAGGAATCTGCCAAAACAATCATGTTAGAACTTTGGATTGTGTAAACATGTATGTACATTGGATGATTAGATCACTTCCTACCTTGCAGAACATGTTGATTGAAAAGTTTTGAAGCAGTTCATGCTGAAATATCTGGGGAGACTTCAGATTCTCCTGTCTCCCAGGAAGGGACCAATTATGTTCAACAGGAGGACGAACTGCATGCCTTTCTTTTTTAGGAAGCTTTGATTGCTCCACTGCAAGAGATGATCTGTCATTCGATGAATCAGCAGATATCCCTCCAGTGAACTTAGGGACGAGAAAATTAGCCATTGCACCAAAGGCACTAGTTTTAGGTGCTACAGGAGTCTCGGTGACAACATGTTTCTGACCAAAAACACCCTACACATAAACTCTTTGAATTAATATATAATTCTTTAAAGGAATGTCTAATGTTGTTGATAAGCAACGGATGACATACTTCAATGTGTTGAACAGTTTTTGCAATGTTATCAATATCTCCCACAATATACAAAGTTGCATTCGCTGGAAAGTACCACCGTTCATGAAATTTCCTGATTTTTTCTGCATCCCACTTTTTAATCTGATCTTCTAGTCCAATCGGGAATCTTCTACTCAGCTTATTCTCAGAATGTAAATGTTGCAACAACTGTGATTAAAAAATTACAAGTTATTCATGACTTTTCAGCAATTAAGAAAATTAGAAAAGAAATAGAAATACAACTGATATACCTGGCAATCAACACGGTACTCAATAGTGTTCATCATTTGCAGCTCTGATAATATAGCACGTCTTTCTTTTTCAACCCGTGAACCAAGGAACTTTGGGTAAAATGCAATCTACATCATAAGAAAATAACAGGCATTACATAAACAAACTGTTGAGAAATCTTTCTTAGCAAAGTGAAGTAGATAACAACTGTTAAAGAGAAGATGATTGAATAAACTATCTATCATATTCTAAACTGGCCCATACCTCATTCAAAGCGTCCAAAACAGATGGAAGTAGATCCTCGTCAGAATCCTATTGAACAAATGCAGAAATGATTGTGTTAAAGAAAAACAGAAAGTATTAAACAAAGAAGCTATGAAATTCACAATTTGTTTATTGACAAGACCAAGAATACAAATTACAATACAAAACTCGCAGGTCCTTCACACACCTGCATAGATGTTGGAGAATGGATGTGGAAAACAGTATGATGGAAATCTGTATAAGCATTTGAGCGCGCGCCAGTTCTTAAAAGTTTCTCACGCTTCTTACTTCCGAGAAACGCAACATGTTCAATCATATGTGCAATACCTTGCTCATCATCTTCCTCATCAATTGATCCCGCATGAACCTCCATGTGGGCTTCAAACCTTCACATAATAAAAATGCCAAGTAAATTCATTTAGGACAGCAACATTTTAAACTAGGTATGCAAAACAAAACAACTAAAATTTTAAGCCATACCTATTTTGCGGTACTTTGTTGGGCAAGATGAGGTAACGAAGTCCATTTTCCAGTTGTCCCCTATACAACTTTGGATGAGATGGAAGTTCAGAACCTAAAAACTCCTGTAACTCCCTCCATTCACTGCTATCTGGGCTAATTAAATATTCAGAAGACTGCTGCTCCAGAGCACCCTCTGGCCAGGCTGTACTCGCGGCATGTGGCTCATCAGGACCCACAGCTGCACATGCAACTCGAACCCGTTTTTCCTATCAATGTACAAGATATATATCAGATCCATTCAGTACTAGGTGTAATAAAAGTTGGCTGTTCAGTTAGCATAAAATCATTTTAGCAGCTAACGGTATCAATATTCTGCACCATGCATTTTCGCAAGACAACAGGACGAGAAAATGAAATCTATACATCAAAGGTTACTCTACTTGCTGTTACATGAACATCATATTGCAAGTTGATTATGGTTATTGTCACTATGTTAAAAAGTTAATATATCTACTCATTTAAGCAAACATATCATAAATTATAAGGCTGAATAGGGTCTTAAACAAACTTGGGACCATTTTAATGGATATATTTGACATTATGTTTGTTTCGGGAAGTGTTTGTCCAGGTCCAATAATGTGTAATGCTGATGGTATCTATGAAATGAGTGACTTGCCAAATTGACTAGTGGTTAGAGTCTTAGAGACACATTCAAATCTTGTATATCAATAACGGTATTTGGATACATTTAAAGGCTATTGATCCTCTGCCTTAGCGACCAAGTTAATTTCAACCCAAATTTAAATCTCTTAAAACTTACATAGGGTTGTAGCTATTAATAAGATAAGCATGTTGTGGGATCAAGTACCAATGTGGACAATAGGTGGCTTAAAAAGTGTGTAGTAGGTTAGACTAGAAAGTGTGTGTGTCTTTGTCGCTCAAAAAGAAAAAGAAGATAACATTTACTGAAAGAAGATCAAGTTTAATCATTAAGTACTTTGATGCATGGTGCAATATTCTGCACCATGCATTTACTGAAAGAAGATCAAGTTTAATCAGACACTTAAGTACTTTTCTTCTTACTATGGGCATTCAGTCTTCTACTTTATTCCTTCCTCCAAAATTTATTAAGGATTTCTGTATTTATGAGAGTGGTAACTCCAACCATATGCAGTTGTGTTGGGAGTGATGCTCATGTCACCAAAAAAATCTGTGATTGCTTGATTACAATATAGCCCCCCCCCCCCCCCCCCCCCCCTTTCTAAAATCTACGTGTTCTAACTTCTAACATCTTATCTTGCATCAGAAACATAAAAGTGAAAAGAATATTGGTTGAAAAATGTAACAGGAAGGTCATGACGCCTCATCAAATTAAAATGTTCATACATGTCTAAAGTTAATCATTTGCCTTTGTCAAGTAAGCATGGTTCACGTCTGAAGACAAAAAAGGTTCACGTCGAAAAAGATAAGATACAAAGTGGTGGAAAAAATAGACCATAAACATGCACATGGCATACAAACAAACATATCATAAGGTTTCAAGAGCCTATATAACTAAATGCAATAAATGAACTTACAACGTCTACTCCATGCTTTGACAGATGAAATACAGATTTGTCTGAAAACGCTCCTGGGGTAGATTTGCATATGGGAAACCTTTTTCTCCTCCCATGATGAAAGCAAGAGAACCTCGTACACTGATCAAGCAACGGCCTTTGTAGCAATGGTTTATCCAACAAAGAAGCGCATCTATCACCGACAATCTATAGTAAACGACAAAACATTTAGTCACATAAATAAGCTACACAAACAAATTGCCATGAAACAAGAAAAGGTCTCTATAGCTCAAAATAATCAACCCCAATGGACAAACAACTACAATCATTCAGACTTAGGTAGGTTGTTATAACTAACCGGTGAAGGTAGTCAATAAAACTATCTTTCATGCGGTAACTTTAATCATTTACATCCATTTCACATTCATGTAACAAACTAACAATATACGCTATTTTATAAAAACTTCTCTTATAATCAGTTACAAAGAACAATTATTCTCTCCGATCACATCAAAATCAAAACATTTAACCGAACATAATCACTCAACGATCCAAAGCACAATTCAAGCACCATAAACAACAAAACTTCCTATCCTACAATCAACAATCATCAATAACTAGTAACACGTAAATTTCATTCATTTATTAAATTAAACAACAAACAGAGACGAAAAACAACCTTAGCATTCAAATTTACAAACTTTGACCAAATCATAACTACTCAAAATTCACAAAACACACTCCAATTATTGAACATATAAACTGATTATACTCAAGCCAATAACGTGCATCATCACCTAATCTAACTTGTTCCTCCACTTAATTCCAGCTTAATACGATCAATTATACTCTTTCGATACAACAAAAATCAAAATTTTCAAACAAATTCGCTAAATTTGATATTTTTATTCCCTCTCATCACATTAAAACTAAAACTAAACTAACCACTCAATATATCAAAACAGGCTTCAATCACCATAATAATCAACTAAATTTCTAATCCTAGAATCAATTATCATCACCTTCCACCGCTTAATTCACCTTACAACAACAAAAACAGCTTTTCTACAAAAACTGATAAATTTAATTCTTTTTATAATATTAAACAGCAAACAGAGACGAAAAACGACTTTATTGTCCAAAATTGGAGTACAAAATTTAACCTAACAAAACACCAGGATTCTAAAAGGTGCGCCATGGTGCCGCTAAGGCGCGAGGCGTGACCTCCACGTTACGAAATAGACCAAGGCGTCGGCTCTAGGCATGGAAAGGTGCCGCCTTTTTTGAATTCAACTCCGATGAAAAAGGTTTTTTTGAAAGAAATGAAGAAGATTACATTCAAGGATAGTTGTTTTGACTTTATTCCTTATGTATAACACTTTCTGTAAACTCGTTATACACGAAATATGATATAAATCTATAAATATTTTCATATTTATAACCTTGCAAAACACACTCCAGTCATGAATCTAGTTAGCTCCAAAAACACTTAATTCCATCTTACAACAACAGTAAAAATAAACTCTCTATAAAACAACAAAAGTCAAAACTTTATAAAAAAAAAATATTTTTTTATAAAACTAAAAGTGGATAGAGACAGATAAGGACCTTGTTGAATATACGGAGCGGAGGAACAGCGGTACGTCTGTTATGCGTGTAAAGACAGCGTAACGTGACAGAGTTCTTGTTTTTGGCTGCTAAGAAGCGATTAGATGAGACATAATTAGGCCTTTTTGTTGTTCTTGAAGAAGAAGGTTGTGATTTGAGTTTTAATGGAGGTGGTCTAACAGATATTATCGATGAAGCTGCTGCTTCCATTGATTGATTTTATATATTTTGTAAATGAGGTTCAAGAGGCGACTTTTATTTTATCCTCAGAAACAAATGAAGAAGAAGAAGAAGGCCTATTTTGATTTTTGTTTGTTATTTTTGTGGCGATTATTAAATACGCACTTGTTTTTTCTTTTTTCTTTTTTTCTTGTCTAACACTTTATGACTTGAGTTTAGTTTAACTACTTTTTGGTTTGGTACTTTGGTTTTAGATGCTTTGTAATGGGCTTGGCCCACTATCTACTGATTTGGATTTTGCTAATTTTCTCAAAAATTAAAGGCCTCAATAGGTTTGAGTCTATGTGACGATTAACTCAAACTTTGAAAATTAGCCGGTCAAAAGTTAAAAGAAACTATGAATAAGATTTGGTTTGGTTCAATTTTAAAGGGAAAATTGTTTTGTAAGTTCTGTTTATTCTAGACTAGTTATAATACCTGTGCACGCACAGGGTTTTTAAAATTTCTTTTTCATTATATATTATTATCGATTAAGAATGAATCAGTTAACATATTTCAAATTGTTTTACTTTGTGGACTAAAAATAAAAAAAACTACATGCATATATGTTATAATCTACTTATTATTTTATCATAATGTTTTTAGATTAAAAATAATATTTTATTATTCAAGCAAAATCACATGACGATACTTGACTTGCATAAGATGTTAGTGATATATGCTTTTAGTTTTGCTAACCCGTGATATCAATTTACGATGTGTTTTGTAATTGTGGTATTTCTTTTACTTATATTTTCGTTAAAATATGTAGCATATTTAGATAGCTTTAAAGATTGATTCATTTCCTTGATTATGAATAACCATCATATTATGTTTACCACTGTACCTTTTTGTTAAAAAAATTATATTTTCATAAGTTTGTACTATTTACTTCTCATGTTTGATCATAAAATTACCAAATTAACATCGATGCTTATACTATAGCTTTTTTATTACATAAAGAGAAATAAAAAAGATGTAATGGTAGAATACGTTTATTTATAAGGTATAAAAATAATTTTTCTGTGAGACCGAACTATATAAGAAAATTATTATTACTTGCATAAGTAAATTATAAATGCATGAAAAACGGCAAAGTGTACATTCGCAAGTCTTTTAGGATTGTTTGAATCTTTACCGACCTTTCACTTTAGTGCAACTTTCTTCACAATTAGCCTAAATCATCAATGTAAAAGACACCCATATTTTAGCCCATTGGTTGACACCCTTATCAATGACAACAAACACCTGCTAAGTTTTATTAACTCATTCAAAGACAACTGCTAAGAATTCCTACCATAAAGTTCCTCATATAGGCACTAAAACACATCTTTGGTACATTAAAATACATTCATGTATGATCTAAATTAGCAACTCAACTTAATTATACATTCATACCTTGAGCAGGCGTAGATAATCCTTCTACGACAATCATGTGTTGATACTTAATCCTCCTCTAAAAAACGCACATAACAAATTGCTTTGCATTTTAGTGTGTGCGATAAGATCATAAAACTGCAAACACCACTAACATGTTGCATTATAGTGAGGATAACAACAAAGTTAGTCCTAACATCAAATAAGAAAACTTCATATTAGAAGTAAAGGGGTGTTTGGATATGCTTATTGGCTTATTCAATTACTATAACACAATAAGTTTATGATAAAGCTTTAAGCTTTTTTAAGAAGCTTAATAAAAAAAACCCCTGAACTCACAACTAATTCTATCATAGCTTAGTATGTTTATAGTAAAAACACAAATATTAGGTGTAGAAGTTTTCAATAAAACATTAAAAAAAAGTTACTAAAAGTTGGTGTGTATAAAAAAAAAAAAAAAAAAAAAAGTTAAACCACAAAAAAGGTTACTAAAAACTATCAGCTAGATAAGGCATAAGTCAAAGTTTTGTTGAGGTCTCTTTCGGATTCTATTTAGAAGCAAAAAGAGGTTAACACAAAATCATACGTATAGAAGAATGGTTGTATCTCACATCCGTGATTACCAACTCAATAACATTATCGCAGTATAGTAACGTAATAACCTGATTAATATACTTGCTTATAATTCTCATGTACATACTTTTAATTCCTCTACAACAATAAACTATTAAGTGTTTTTTTATGAAACGTCACGTCAATGAATAAAGTTAAGTTATCACCCCACGTAGTTTTCCTTTTTTTGATTTAGGAGGTGATTGTTATCAAATAAGGATTGTGATGCGTGCATTTTTTTTTTTATTTAAGGAGAACACCTTCATTAAACAATGGCTATCTAACCCATGTGTTTGTTTGTTTTTTAATAATTAGCTTTGTATAACGTTTTTAACTGACAGACATGTTGAGGTTGATGTTGTTGTTTAACTTTAACTATAGATATTATGTTGTACAAAATGTGCGAGTTTAGTAGCACATAATGAGCGTTGATAAAGTTAAATTATGCTCCATAAAGTTTTTAAAATGTTTTTATGGATATCCGTATATAAATTTCAAATAGCAATTTCATGAGTCGTTGTTATAAGTTGAATCGTGTATATTTATTTCATATCACACTAACTCGTGCTTACCATTTGATATTTATATTTCCGTTACTAATAATTTAGCCGTATTTAATATTCAAACTCGTGTATGCATAAATTAAACTTTTAAATAAAATAACATGAGTCCTTATTTAAAAAAAAATATATTTTTGAAAAGTCTAAAACTAACATTAGTTTAAAAATTATTTAACTTGTATTAAAACTAATTCGCATATTTACCAAATTTTGTAATTTTAATGATGAAAGTCTAAAAACTAATACTAATAATCATGTAATTTTAAACAAAGTTAATATTATAAAGTATAGGGGGTACGAAGTGTAAGGGGTTATTTGTATTTTTTCTAAAGTTATTAAAAAATATGGAAACTTGTAATTTTACATTTAGCTCTATATAATTTATTTAAAATTCAAACACCAAACTTTTATTAATTACTTCCTCTTTTTTCTAAGTTTTTGTTTTCATAAATTTGACACCTATATATTTATGCATTTTTTTTTCTTAACCAAATTTCTCCACCAAATTGATTAAGTTTGACCAAAATCTATTTAATTTTGACTTTTTATTGACCAATCATATTGCTCGATTTCGCCTACATGGCAAAATCGAGCTCTCCTATTGGTCTAATTTTTTTTTCAATAAGAAGGGATTTGCAAAAACACTCCGAAATGATGTAATTCTTTTATTATATAAAAGATTTGTTCAGCTCCATCTGATTCGGTTTTTGACTCTAGGTTCTCAAGGTTGATCAAATTATGAAAGCTTCTCATCTGCTTGGACAACTAAGTTTGAGAAATGGTATTTAAAAGTTCATAATATGTTTGCATATATAATCCCAAACAATTTCTTATGTTTAGTTCCTAAGAGTCTTGATTGATTTACATGGTTTGAAGCCATGGTGTTTGTTATATAAAACTATAGTTATTGACTTTTTGATCGACTAATTTCATGAGATTTGAATTACTGCTACATAAACTCAAACCAGGTAAATCTCTTCATTTTTGGGAGGCCGATGTGGACATCTTAGAGTTATTTGCACCTAGCAAGTTTTGAACTTGAGACCTCATACATTTTAGTATATAGTCACAAACTTTTTTGATATTGGGCCACCCTTGACTTGTTTGTTATACTCATTATTGGGCACGATCCTATGCAAGTGACCACTTACTAAAGAGTCTAAAAAGTCATTTATATAGCCTAAACACATGTCCCTTGTAACACCCCCTAATTTGAAATGTGGCAGCGGAATAGAAATTAGGGTGTTACGGTGAGGATCGAAGTCATAATGATAGAAAACGACTCGAAGAGACGTTTTAAAACATAATTTCATTTATAAATATTTGAAATACACTAGGTACTTATCAGAGTGTTATAAAAACTTGATGTTTTGAACTAAATCAAACATCATTTATTTTACATTATTATTAAAATAAAGTAAACATAATTTGAAAATTTTTGCCGCCCGTTCTATGCTTGCTTCCCCTGTTAAATACCTGAGATACATGCTTAAAAGTCAACAAAAATTGTTAAGTGAAATCATAGAGTTTGAATTTAATAATCATTTTGATACACAAGCAAGATTGTATTGGAAAATACAATCAGTTTGAAAACATTGATATTGCAGTTCATATATTGCACTAAGTCTCATGACACGCAAACGTTAACAAATACCGTAAACGGCGGGTGTTTATCAAATCAATGATAAATTTGCCCTCGTGTAATAGGTGATTTGCCAGTTCCTATTTTTACTCAAATATAATTATCACGACTAATACGACTAACCACATGCATAATGGCATTCCGTCAAGTATTAATGGGACAGGCTGTCAAACCTTAAATAGATCTATTCATTATATTCGCGTTCACCGCAGTGATTAATGGCTCATGAATAAGGGTCTTTTGGCAATAGCTAACTTAGGCATATATCAGTCAGGAAAGCATACAGAAAATACTTGTGATCTATTTATAACATGTATCCCCCTCACGGAGTTTTGAAAATAATTAAATGTGAGGCTATGACTCACCTTGATTGATACTGAAAACGAAGAAAATAAAGTCGGACGAATTTTATGAAAACGGCTTCGAAACACAACCTGATAAATAAATTTATCTAAGAACTTAACCAAAACTATTCGATAATTATAAAGAAAATGACGAATATTAGATATTCGTTATGACGATTAAATGATGTGCAGTGAAAACATTGTGATATGCATGATATGACAAAATATGATTTTTAAAATTATCCATCGAATTTTTCCTTTTTAATCGTAAGTAAAACCTTAACTTTTTAACTATCGTTATATATATATATATATATATATATATATATATATATATATATATATATATATATATATATATATATATATATATATATATATATATATTATTAACGTTAAATTAATAATATATATATATAAATAAAAAAAATAAAGTTTAAACAATGATATGAAATAAATTAACGAAAATAGAAAATAAATAAGAATGATAAATAAGTTATGTTTAGTCTTTGTCTCCTTTTCCAATTTTACCATTTTTACACTAACGATACTTACGTTACACCGTTAGTCCTTTTTATATATTCTTCAACTATAGTCCTCTACTTTGTCCAATAATCAATACAAACCTTCTAATATTAATTTTTATCATATTTTAACCTTAGATTTTTGTATTTACAGGTTTAGTCCTTGATTTTCAATATTTACACATTTAGTCCTTCTAGATGTCGTCGCGTTACATTTTTAGTCTAATTTTTACAAAAATGATTATGGAACTTTCTAAAAATTTTCCGAAGCTTATTTATTAATTAACAAGCTTATTTAACTGCTTATTTATTTCAAAAGCTCATTTTTATAGCTTATGGGCCTGGATCGATTTAACTTAAGACCCGTTAAGATTTTTGGAGGCGAGGGCATAGAAAAAGTTTTGGGCTTGGCTTTGGACAATTTTTATGATTCTAAAAACATTTCTTATAGGCCCAGTGGGCTTACGGATTTCAAATGCTTAGTGGGCTTTAGTTAAGCCCACTCGACAAACATAAGAATTTTTATAAATAATTTGGTTTTGAAAACTGTTTTGTGTCGATTCAAAATGGATCGTGTATGGTGTCAAGACTTGATTATTTTTACAAGTTGTTTACATGAAAATGTTAGCTTGCTAGGTGGTCTATGGCGTCGTGAAAAAATATAGTACTATCGTTAAATGAAATGTTGAGTTATACGTTGGTTTTGTGACATGGTTGGGTCGATATATATATGTTGAAAACTTGTGAATTTTACTAAGTGTTATACAAATTTTAAATCGATTGATGTAGATTAAAATGAATGCATGAAATGAGTATAACGTTACAACTAAAGTGAATGGTGTGTGCTACGTGATTCCTAGGCCTTCCAAGATAGAGGCTAATCACGTTTCGTGTACCAAAAACAAATATATACGTGAATTAAACGTGCAAAGTGTAGACGTTCGAAACAAAAACCACAAAGTGCATGACTATATAAATACGTATGAAATGGATTAGAAATGAATGTAGGGAACTTACAAACACCTTAAAGATGATCTAGAGTCGAGATAGGTATAAAAGAAACACAAGAAATCACGTCAAAGCTATATAACCCAAACGTTATATATATATTTCAACCCGATTGTCTTTCTTTGCTTCCAATACCAAACTACACGACTTGTAAGCCTTGAGAATGGTTCGAATACTATTTTATTTCAGTGAATAAGTGTGTGAAAGATTATGAGAATTATGCATGCAATGAACGTACATATATTACAAATATATATAACGTTTAGTGGAAAATTTCAAAGAGAATTCTTCATACACTATTGCATGTCAGGATAGCTGAGATACTAGGTAGTTTTATAATGTTTTAGGGTGGTTTGTGAGTGCATAATATGAGGAAGGTGTTGGGTGATTCATGCTATATGTCGACCATGCTATTTCCATACATACGATTTACTAAATCGTATATTACTTGAGCATACATGATCATCTTTAACATTTGAGCATAAAATCATCTTAGGAATAATATTAGGAAATTTTAGAAACAAACTAGATTCAAAACGGTTAAGTTTTGAATATAGTTCAAATCGATTTGGGTTTGCTAAAGTCGAATACTATGCCTCTTAAAAACGTATCAAAACTCATCGTAGGAACGCGAGACTTGACACACTAATTGTTGGCTAGTAGGTTAACGAGATGAGAAAATAAAATATATAGGTCGTGTGCAAGATTTAGGAATAAACGATGCGATTTGGAGGTGGTTTGGTTATGTCAATCGGATGAAAACTAAATGGAAGTTGGGCCTTGATTTGGTGGGCTGATGAATAGTGAAAATGGAGTGGGCCGAAGTAATTAAGGGTCCGGTTTGATTAATATGGTAATTAGTGAATTTTAATTATATTTAATAAATATAATTAAGATTAGGATTTAGGTTTAGGATTAAATGAAAAGTTTTAGTTTCGTGTAACGTGTCGAGGATTAATTCCATCTTTTCGTGAATTATATTATTTTGTGAAAATCGCCAAAATAATATAATAAGAAAAATTTTAAATTTTTCCGAGAAAATGGGAATTAGAAACGATAACGAAGGATTATATATTTATTAATGATTTAATTACAAGAAATTTTTACAGGGTTCTACAGTACCCACTTGTCATTCTGAATTTCGTCCCGAAATTCGATTTTTAAGAAATCTAACAAGTGCGTTCTATGAAAATAAATGCGGATATTTCTCACGGAATCTATCTTCTCTTTCCCATGTATAAGTCGGTCCTCGCTTAGAGTCCCATCTTACTTTTACAATGGGGATACGATTCTGTTTGAGTTGTTTTATCTCTCTATCCATTATTTCCACAGGCTCTTATGTGAACACTAATTTGTCGTCCAATCTAATCTCTTTTAGTGGAATGACGAGAGTTTCGTCTGACAAACATTTCTTGAGTTGAGATACGTGAAATGTAGGGTGTACCCTACTGAGTTCATCCGGAAGTTCTAACTTATAAGCAACTGAATCAATTCTCTCCAGAATTTTGAAAGGTCCAATATACCTCGGATTTAACTTTCCACGTTTTCCAAAGCGAATAATTCCTTTCCATGGCGAAACCTTCAACATGACTTTGTCTCCTACTTGAAATTCCATAGGCTTTCTCCTGACATCAGCATAACTTTTCTGTCTGTCACGAGCAGCTTGCAAGCGTTGCTTGATTTGGAATATCTTCTCAGTAGTATCATGTATTAGCTCTGGTCCGGTAAGTTGCATATCACCAACTTCTGTCCAACAGATTGATGATCTGCACTTTCTTCCGTACAGTGCCTCAAAAGGTGCAGCCTTTATACTGGCATGGTAGCTGTTATTGTACGAGAATTCAAC
This sequence comes from Artemisia argyi, assembly GCA_030686995.1. Classification (NCBI taxonomy): domain Eukaryota; kingdom Viridiplantae; phylum Streptophyta; class Magnoliopsida; order Asterales; family Asteraceae; genus Artemisia; species Artemisia argyi. The sequence goes on along the minus strand of CM060678.1, from coordinate 189,900,765 downwards.
TAATGGCAAGTGTCTATCCCAACCTTTTTCGAAATCAATAACACATGCTCGGAGCATATCTTCCAAGGTTTGGATTGTTCTCTCACTTTGTCCATCGGTTTGCGGATGATAAGCGGTGCTCATATCTAACCTAGTACCAAGAGATTTCTGTAGCGATTCCCAAAATCTTGATGTGAATCGGCTATCTCTATCAGAAATAATAGATATTGGTACCCCATGTCTAATCACAATTTCCTTAAAATACAACTGAGCAAGTGTTTCCATCTCGTCAGTTTCCTTGATTGGTAGGAAATGTGCAGACTTGGTTAATCGATCGATGATAACCTAGATTGTGTCTAATCCGGTCGAAGTCTTTGGTAATTTGGTAATAAAATCCATTGTGATTCGTTCCCATTTCAAAACCGGAATTTCTGGTTGCACGAGTAATCCTGATGGTTTTTGAGTCTCTGCTTTTACTCTAGAGCAGGTCAAACATTTACCAACGTACTCGGCGATATCAACTTTCATATTTGGCCACCAATAATTCTTCTTAATATCTTGGTACATTTTATTGGAACCGGGATGAATAGAATATTTGGATTTATGAGATTCATGCATGATAAGGTCTCGAATACCTCCAAAGAGAGGAAACCAATATCTTTCCTTAAAACATAACATTCCATCATTTCTTCTCACAAATTCTTTTTCATTATTTGGCATTCTGTCAACCTGGTCTTCCAGGTTTGACCTTCTGTCAATTTTCTCATATTTTCGGTTTTCTTCATGTAGAGCTTCCGTTTGAGCTTTGATGATTTGAGCAGGAAGTGGCGAATGAATTGTCATTCCTAGAGATCGAACTCTAAGAGGTTTAATTCTATCTTTTCTACTCAACACATCGGCTACTACATTCGCTTTACCAGGATGGTAACGAATTTCACAGTCGTAGTCATTGAGTAATTCTAACCATCTTCTTTGCCTCATGTTTAGCTCCTTCTGATCTTGGATATGCTGTAGACTCTTGTGATCGGTGAAAATCGTACACTTTGTACCATATAGGTAATGTCTCCATATCTTAAGGGCAAAAACTACTGCTCCTAATTCTAGATCGTGAGTGGTGTAGTTTTCTTCGTTCTTCTTCAGCTGTCGTGAAGCATAGACTATAACTTTGTCTCTTTGCATTAGTACCGCACCTAAACCATGATGAGATGCATCACAATACACTACAAAGTCCTCATTGCCTTCTGGTAATGCTAATATTGGTGCTTCACAAAGCTTATGTTTCAGCAGTTGAAATGCTGACTCTTGCTTCTCTTCCCAGTTATACTTCTTGTTCTTCTGGGTTAGTTCCGTCAATGGTTTTGCAATCTTTGAAAAACCTTCTATAAATCTCCGGTAATAACCAGCGAGACCTAAGAATTGACGAATCTCGGTTGGGGAGGTGGGTGACGTCCAACCTTTAACTGCTTCTATCTTTGCGGGATCTACGTGGATACCTTTGTTGTTGATGATATGGCCTAAAAATTGCACGGTAGAAATCCAAAAATCACATTTGGAAAACTTGGCGTACAACTTTTCCTTCTTAAGTAACTCCAAAATAGTCCTTAAGTGTTCGGCATGCTCTTCTTTATTGCGCGAATAGATTAAAATATCATCAATGAACACAATAACGAATTTATCCAAGTATGGTTTGCATACTCGGTTCATTAAATCCATGAATACAGCTGGTGCATTGGTAAGACCAAATGGCATCACCTGAAATTCATAATGTCCGTATCGTGTTCGAAAAGCTGTCTTGGGAATGTCCTCTTCCCTAACTCTTAATTGATGATATCCTGATCTCAGATCGATTTTTGAGTAAACACTTGATCCTTGTAATTGGTCAAATAGATCGTCGATCCTTGGCAATGGATATCGATTCTTCACCGTGAGTTTGTTCAACTCTCTGTAATCGATACACATTCGGAACGTTCCATCTTTCTTTTTGACAAAAAGGATTGGTGCTCCCCAAGGGGATGAACTCGGTTGAATGAAACCTTTATCTGATAGTTCTTTTAACTGTTCAGATAATTCTTTCATTTCGGAGGGTGCTAATCGATATGGTGCTTTTGCAATGGGTGCTGCTCCAGGCACTAAATCGATTTGGAATTCTACTTGATGAGTTGGTGGGATTCCAGGTAAGTCTTCGGGAAATACATTAGAAAATTTTTCTTACAACTGGCACTTCATCAAGTTGTTTCTTCTTTTCTTTTGTTTCTCCTCCCGTTACTTGGATTTGAAATACATAGCATCCTTTGCTTATGTATTTCATCATCTTAGCGTACGAAATGATATTGAAAGAAGTTTTAGGTTTATCACCTTGGATGATTAAGGTTTCACCGTCGAATGGAATTTGGATCATTTTCTCGTCACAAATTATTCTGGCACGGTGTTTAGATAACCAATCCATACCAATGATGACATCAAAACTTCCCAATTGGATGGGCATAAGATTGATAGGGAAAGATTTATTTAGAAGGGTTAAGGTGCAGTTTTCGATTAAGGTGTTGGTACTTAAAATGTTCCCATCTGCTAATTCTATTTCATAGATAGTATCTAACTCTATAGGAGTAATATTTAGAATTGCGGCAAACGAAGTAGACACAAAACTTTTATCTGCTCCTGAATCAAATAATATCTTAGCATCTTGTTGATTTAATAGGAACGTACCAGTAACAACATCTGAATTCTGCGTTGTGTTCCCATCACCAAGTACATAAGCTCTTCCTCTGGCAACATTATTGGTAAATTTCGGACATTGAGGTCTGTAATGTCCAACTTCTCCACAACCATGGCACTTTACTGCTATCGGTTGTGTGTTGGCTCCAGTCGCTCGACAGTCCCTTGTCATATGACCAATTCTTTTACAGTTGCCACAAACAGCCCTACATGCTCCAGTATGATGCATGTTGCACTTGTTACATGGGGGTAGAGTTCCAGAATAACCTTTACTTTCTCCAGGCACTGCTGCATAAGCTCGGGTAGCTTCTTATCGACGATTTTGTTGCTGATGATGATTACTACGGTTCTGCTGTTGATCTCTGTTGCGATTTCTGCTTTGATTGTTGTTGTTGATGTAGCTACGGTTACCACTGTAACTGTTGTTATAGCTGCGGTTGTTGCTATTGTTACTCCCACGGTTGTCAGCACTTCTCTTATGCTCATTGATCACAGAAGTAGAACCTCTTTTGATCACCCGGGTTAACAATCTTTGTGCAAGCTCCATAGCTTCTTCTACTGTCTTTGGATTCGATGAGGTAACATCTCCTTCAATGGGTGGTGGCAGTCCTTCCACATATTTCTCCAATGCTTGTTCAACATCGGGTACTATAGTTGGACACAGCACCGACAACTCCAGAAACTTTCTGTCGTATGTCCTCAAGTCATTGTATCTTACAACTAGCTGATGAACTTCATCCTCCAGTTTTCGAATCTCTGTCCTTGGACAATACTTCTTCAACATTTTATTCTTCAACTCATTCCACGAAAGTCTGAAAGCTTCATCTGGACCCATAGCATTCGCAGTAGTGTTCCACCACGATAATGCCTCTCCTTGAAGAGTTCCTGTAGCAAAGGTAACTTTGCTATTCTCAGGACAACCACTCCTCTTGAAGACTGTCTCAGTATGCTCAAACCATTGTGCCATTTCAGTCACTCCTTCAATTCCTTTGAAGTTTGTTGGCTTGCAAGTCATGAAATCCTTGTAAGTACAATTACGTGGAGTAATTGTATTAGCTTCACGATTTGCACCATTGGTATTATTCAAACGATCCGCTTCACGAGCTGCAGATATTCCCTCAGCAATCATTCTTTGAACCTCAGTGGGGGTCATGATCACTTCCGGGGTAGAGTTTCGCTACTTGCATGCTCCATTTTTCTATTAATAATACAAAAATATAGCATTTAGAATTTTAAACAACCACTTGTTTTAAAGATTCTTGTGAAGTAGGGAAAAAAAATAATTATGAGTATTAATAATAATTAGGCATCATATGTAGTTTTTATTTTGATTCAACAGTCATAATCATTCCGATATGTTAGATGCAATTATAATACACATGAACAACCATAAGCATAAGTTAACATTTGTATATAGTAATATCAAAACCAACAGCATAACATTAATAACTTTAAATCAGTTGAGTTGTTATAACAAAACGATACAAGCTTATTAAATGTCACATGCGGCAGGCTTGAATGCCTTATTAATAGTACAAATACTAACTGTCTCTAATGATTAGGTGATGAGGCGAAAAATGATCCGTTTTTAGGGGGTCATTTAAGCCCGAATCCGACTTTATTTGATCAAATATTGCCCTAAATCGTTCCTTTTGTGATTTTAGGTACTTGGAGAGTGAATTCTGGAAAAGAAGCCATTTTGGACGTTTTTGGAGCATAAAAGTGAAGAAAACGGCAAAGTATCAATTTTCCATGCTGGAAACACTAGGTGACGGCGTCAAGAGTTATACCCTGACGGCGTCAGACATCAAGAATAAAATACCGTAGTTGATGACGGCGTCAAAAGTCATCCTGACGGCGTCAAAAGGCCAAGAATAAAATACCGTGGTTGGTGACGGCGTCACATAGGCCGTCATAAGTAGATCAAGGCCGCCCGAGGAAGTATTTGGCGGCGAGGTGACGGCGTCACATGGTTGTCTTGACGCCGTCAGCCCAGTTTTCCTATATATAGTTTTCTAGTTTTTACATTAAAAAGAGAGAAGTTTTGGAGAAACCCTAAAGACGAATTTGGTGCAACTTTTACAGGTTTTTCAAGGGTTCCAAACCCTTGATACCTTGCATTGTAATTGAGATAAGTGTTCTTCTAATTTAATCAATATGTCTATGTGTTGGTTGTCTATATCTTGTTCTTGTCTCAATTCCATTATGCTAGGCTAGATCTCCTTTGTGTTTGCTTAGATCTAATGAAACCTAGATATTGATTATGTGTTGATTACTTGTTTATTCTTGTTTTGGATGAATGATTTATATGTTAGGCTTAAGAAAACTGGCAGATCTCCAAATGGTAACATGCTTGAACGTCTTAAGAAACATGAACCGAGGCGTACTAGGTCTTTATTGGTTGTATTTAATGCATGAGCCACTGTTTATAATCCCTATAGTTGTGTTGGGTCATGGTGTAGGAGGAGATAAGAGCTCATAGAATTGGGGAGTTATGTATGCCACCCCATGAATGGTATTAAGGAATACGATCCGTCATCCGTGCAATTATAACAAGTAATTAATATGTAAAAGATATCTAGGAAGTAATGAAGTCTAAGTAAACACATTTTCTCCAATTACTGCTCACAACCTTAGTATAATTAGTTTATTTTCATTTTTACTATTTTATTTTGATTGCATCTTAGTTTTGGGTTAGTTGAATAGCAACTAATTCCGCCCACTCCTTCAAAACCCGAGATTTTAACTTGCTTTCCATAAAATATAAAAAGATAAAAATAATCATCCCTCACCTTTAGAACTAGCAATTAGGCTTTCTAATCCTAGCGACACTATTCCTAAGCTGAACGATCAATCCCCCGGTACTTGTCACTATACTATACTACAACGATCAGGTACACTGCCTGGTGGGGGTTGTAAGCTTCTCGAGATCCCTCGAGTGGTAAAGCCTGTTGCGATTCCCACGCATCATTAGGTATGTCCACATGTCCTCCCATCTCTAAGATCTGAGTTCGGAGCTCTTGCATCTCGGTATGATGTTGCATCTTCATATCCCCTACAATGTTTTCCAATGTATATGCTCTTCGGTGTGCAAGCTGGGCTTCCCAAGTACGGTTCTGTCCCTCTCTTCGCAACGATATCGCGAAAGAACGTGTCTCAGAGATATCCGAATGTATCTGAGCTAACCCCTGCTGCAACTCTATCCTATCGGCTATAAGGTTATGTAAGGTGTTGTGGGTAGTATCTGAATGATCGAAAGATGAATAATCAATCATCTGAAGAAGTGAGTCTATCTGATCTTCGTGATGCTCCAATCGCGTCACTACTACAGAAGGTGAAAAGGTAGAAGGAATTTCCATCCTAGCACTCTCGCCAGTTTCATTGATATGAGCTGGGGGAGTAAAACCAGGCGGATAGGGTAATGATGGTGAAAGTGGAGAAATAGAATCAAAAATACGAAAGCGCTGGATGTAGGTATATCTACCTCAGGGATTGGTTCTCTTGGGTGAAAATTATACAGATAAGTTTGGCTAAAAAGGTTGAGTAGGTTATTGGGTGCATATGAATTGAAATCATGACGTGGTAATGGTGTCGATAAAACAAAAGCATTGGGATTCTCAGGCGTTGTAGCAATTTCGTCTTGCTCGAAGGGTTCTGTTTCTTGGGAAACAGCGTCAGGTACAAAAGTAGAACGATAAACAGGCGAAGTAACAGACGCGACGGAAATATCAGAGTCGGATTCGAACATACTCATATTGACACAATACTGTAACAATTCATAAATAGCGCAGAATAAGAATTTATTATCATAAAATTTTAACATATCATAATCAAAATATCATAGCTTAATGATTAACTTACGGAGTGCTGTAGCAAGCAGGTACGGCGGGCAAAATATCTATGATAAAATTTTAATTTATTTGAAAGTATGGTTATAGTTCAATGTTTGAAAACATTTGGTTCTCTATAACGATGGCTCTGATACCAATCTGTAACACCTCCTAATTTGAAATGTGGCAGCGGAATAGAAATTAGGGTGTTACGGTGAGGATCGAAGTCATAATGATAGAAAACGACTCGAATAGATGTTTTAAAACATAATTTCATTTATAAATATTTGAAATACACTAGGTCCTTATCAGAGTGTTATAAAAACTTGATGTTTTGAACTAAATCAAACATCATTTATTTTACATTATTATTAAAATAAAGTAAACATAATTTGAAGATTTTTGCCGCCCGTTCCATGCTTGCTTCCCCTGTTAAATACCTGAGATACATGCTTAAAAGTCAACAAAAATTGTTGAGTGAAATCATAGAGTTTGAATTTAATAATCATTTTGATACACAAGCAAGATTGTATTGGAAAATACAATCAGTTTGAAAACATTGATATTGCAGTTCATATATTGCACTAAGTCTCATGACACGCAAACGTTAACAAATACCGTAAACGGCGGGTGTTTATCAAATCAATGATAAATTTGCCCTCGTGTAATAGGTGATTTTCCAGTTCCTATTTTTACTCAAATATAATTATCACGACTAATACGACTAACCACATGCATAATGGCATTCCGTCAAGTATTAATGGGACAGGCTGTCAAACCTTAAATAGATCTATTCATTATATTCGCGTTCACCGCAGTGATTAATGGCTCATGAACAAGGGTCTTTTGGCAATAGCTAACTTAGGCATATATGTTAGGAATACAAATATTCCTGTAAAAGTCTCGGTCACCGAATGATTGTAATAACATTAAGTTAGCTCGTAGTTAGTTTATTTATTAGTTAATTAGTTTTAGTTTAAGTAACACCGTGGAAGAATGACGGGTCTTCACCCACTGTATGCCTGATCCACAGCCCGGGAGTGGGCGTAATATTGTAAGTATAAATACCCCTCTCCACATGTGGAGAGGGTTGAACCTTCCATTCACCTTAATCTAATATTTTCTCTTTTTCTTTCAAGGTTCCTCTCTCTTTTTCTCTTCTTTCCTTCTCCTCACTTCTACGCCTCTCACATCACTACTTGAACATGTTTCCTACATAGTTAGTATTCTACAATTGGTATCAAGAGCCAAGGTTTCATCTTAGGGCCTTGTAGAATCAAATTTGATGATGTTTTGAGTGGTTTTGTGAGCTTGGAGTAACTTTCTTGGAAAACATCTTGGTTTTATCTCTCTAGTGTTGTTATACATGTTTGTGATGTACTTTTATGTTCATTAGTGTTTGTAGAACATTGTAGTTTAGATTGTGTTACCATATCATTAAGCTATTTGAAGTTTAGAGTTGATTATGGGCGGATTTCTTGGTTGCGGTTAAGTCCACTGTTTCATTGCTTGGTTGCGGTTAAGTTCTGCTATCTGCGATTAACTTGCTGCGTTTACTATTTCGGGAATACAAACAAAACGCAACGATAGTGACACTTTTGGACCATTGTCACTGCGATTAGTTATCTGCCTGCGTTTAGTTTTCTGCGGTTAATCATTTGCGGTTAACTGTTCTGCGGTTGGGTATTATCTGCGGTTTGGTAGTTTCTGCGGCTAGTGTCTTGCGGTTAGTATCTTTGGTTTGCGGTTTACTTAGGTTGCGATTAGATCAGTCTGCGAGTGGGATTTTTCTGCGGTTTGGTATTATTTGCGGTTAGTGTCCTGCGGTTAGTATCTTTGGCCTGCGGTTTGCTTAGGTTGCGATTAGTTCATACTGCGGCTGGATTTTGTTGCGGTTTGGTATTTTCTGAGGTTAGTGTTCTGCGGTTAGGTCAAATTGTGGTTAAATTGTCCTGCGACTACTACCTTACATTGCGAGTATCTCCCACTCTTGGTTTGGTAATTTCTTATTTATGATGTCGACATCTTCCGATGACATTCAAGCTGCGGGGTCTGACACCCGACCTCCGATGTTGGATAGAACTGACTATGAATCATGGGCTCAAAGGATACGGCTGTACTGTCTGGGGAAAGATAATGGGGTTAACATCCTGAAATCCATCGATGAGGGACCCTTTCAAGTGGGTACTACTAGAGACACGATTTCAGAAGCAACTGATCAATTACCGGCCGTGTTTGGTCCTGATAGACCTCACACTTACAATGAGTTGTCTGAAGAAGAAAAGAAACGCTATGATGCAGACATCAGAGCATCAAATATCATCATTCAAGGCCTTCCCAAAGATGTCTACAAACTGATCAACTTTAACACTGAAGCAAAGGCGGTCTGGGATAATGTCAAAATGCTTCTTGCAGGGTCTGAGTTAACTAAAGAAGATCGTGAGTCACAGCTATACGATGAATTTGAGCATTTCAAAATGAATCCAGGTGAAAGCATCACTGACTATTACGTCAGATTTCACAAGCTGGTCAATGATATGAGAGCCATCAAGATGACAATGCCCAACATACAGCTTAATTCCAAATTCGTGAACAACATGGCACCAGAATGGGATAGGTTTGTCACAGCTGTTAAGCTCAACAAGGGTCTTAGGCATACCAATCATGAACAGCTATATGCGTATCTCCAACAACATGAGAAACATGCAGCTTATGATCGGCTAATGCGAGAAAAGCTCAATCCGACTGCAACAAATGAATCTCTTGCTTTTATCTCCAATGCTCAACAACCTAATCAAACCTCTAATGATCAAGTTCAACCATCACAATCATCCTCCAGGTCTACCCCTACCAATAGTCAATCATCAACTCCCTCACCATCTGCTTTGAATACACAACTTGATTCTGGGTATTCTCACACTGACATGATGATTGATAATCTCTCCAACCAAGTGTCTTTACCGGTCCAACAGTTCAGGGCTGCACTCCCATCTACCAACAACCAGCTCAGAATCTCATCTAATCCACGTAATCAGGCAGTCATTGAAGATGGTCGGGTAGTGGTGCAGAATGTGCAGGGAAGACAAAACTTCAACCAAAGAAATGCTGGTAGAGAGAATGGGCAGTACAGAGTTGGGAATGCTCTTCAAGCACAAGCTAAGCAGTCGAAATGCTACAACTGCGGAGGGTTGGGCCATATTGCTAGGAATTGCACTCTCCCAAAACGTCCCCAAAACTCTGAGTACTTCAAAGACAAGATGTTGCTGATGCAGGCACAAGAAAATGGGACTGTGTTGGATGAAGAAGCTTTGCTCTTTCTGGCTGGTAATGATGGGAACACCTTTGATGCCGATGTGGATGATCAACCTGTTCAGGACATGGCTCTTAATGACCCAAATATCTTTCAAGTTGAAGAGTGTGATGCATTTGACTCAGACGTGGATGATGAACCAACTGCTCAAACAATTTTCATGGCTAATCTGTCTGCAGCAGCATCCTCTTCACAGCATCCTGATTTATCCATCACGTCTGCCATCTCTGAGGTACCAACATCTCCTAAACATGATCTAAATAATTCTACACCTGTACAGGGGGCATGTGACTCTGTACAACTCAAGAATATTGTCAACACAAACATCACTGATATGGGTAATACCAGTAATATCCCATATGAAATGTATGTGAATGACAATGGACCCCCAGTTGTACCAAGTGACATGCCGTCTATTGATTCTAGTAAACATGAGGTATATGAGCACTATATATACAACCCTGATGATTCTCTGATCACTAGAATTAACACCCTTAAGGACCAAGTAAACATTTATGAGCAGCGTGCTAAGTTTGAGCTGAATGAACGTGAGCAGAAAATGGAATGGCAACTGCGTACTTACATATCTGAAAACAATTCCAAACAAGAATCATTAAAAAGGGAACTAGTTTCTTTAAAGAACCAATTGAATCAAACCGTCAAACAAAAACTTGAGGTTCAAAAAGGTTTGACTACAATCAAACAAGAATTCAAAGATAAAGAAACTAAACTTCTAATTGACTTCTCAAAATTAAAAATGTTGAAAAATAAATTGGAAGATAAGTTGTACACACAGGGCCAAACCATTCAATCTGCTCAAATGATGGAAAGCCACAGGAAGTTAAGTGATGAATTTAGTGAACATGATACCTCCAAACCCAAAGCAAGATTCCTTAGAATAGGTCTAGGTGCACAACCTGCATTATATGATGCGAAAACTATGCTTGAACCTAACCATGCCCCTCCTGATACACGATCATATGACCACATCAATGAGGCAGAGGATAGAACTAGGGCAAAACTTGCTGAACGTTTAAAGGATCCTAAATGCATTGCTAAGAATCTCGTGTTTCACTATGATTATGCAAATGACAATCATACTGCAATTTTTGTTCCTCAAAAGAGAACTTTTCCTGAAAAAGTGTTTTGGAATATTGACATTGAGAAAATGCAAGCTGAAAAAGTTGTAGGTAACACACGCACTATGTTTAGAATTGCTCACCCAACTGCCTATCCCCTGAACACACCTAGGCACCTTGTACCTTTCACTCTTCCCACACAATGTAATACTCTAATTGGGCTGTATGTGCTAGGTCAATTGTTCAATGACTTTGAGAAAACCTGTAAAATAAGAATTACACCTACAGGGATTACAGAAGGGGAAATGGGTTTTGAGCAAACAAAACAGTGTTACCTAACTGAAGTTATGCCATTTTTTAAACTTCTAAAAGAACATTTTGAGGGACTTAAAAACACCATTAATGATGATGTGACTCAAATGAAAAAGGTTTTTGATGAAGTGGAAAGTGAGGGTAACCAACTTGCTATTGATCTCAAACACAGTGAAATTGACAGGAAGAACATTCTCATCATGAATGAAAATTTGATTGCTAACTGCATTGCTAAAGATGTGTTTTATACTGTTACCAACTCTGCGCTATCTGCTCGACAATTTCATGAAATGTCGGTTACTTTGAATGTCTTCCAAAATCGTGTGATTGAGCTTGAGGGGGATAATTACAAACTTACTGAAAAAATTCAAAACGATGATCATGATAACATGGTCAGGAATTTCTCAAAACTAGAAGTTGATAATCTGAACCTACAATTAAAATATCAACATCTAGAAGAAAGTATAAAAATATCAAATGCCAAGATATCTTCGGATGCTCCTGAATTTGATACATGTTTTGAATTAGCCAAAAAGGATGAAGTAATTCAAGCTCACTTAAACACGATTCGGAAGTTGAAGGTCCAAATTGCACAATTAAAATCGAACAGAAGCGATGTGACCAATACCAATTACCAGAAGTCTATGGATTCTCAAAATTTTCAAAAACAGGGCATTATCAATGAGTTACAACATGAAAATGAGTGGCTTCGTGCTGAAATGTCTAACGCTAAACAACGTTATAAAGAATTGTTTGAGTCTATCAAAACAACACGTGACCAAAACAATGAGAAACTCACTTCTTTGTTAAATGAAATTGAGAATCTAAAGACCATGGTGAAGGCTAAAATGCCCGTTGTTTCATGTGATCATGCAATTTCCAATGTACATGCTTGTAATAAATATGCGTGCGATGCTGTGAATGTTTCTCTTCCCCTTAGGAACAATAAGTTAGTTCATAACAACTATCTTAGAAATCTTAAGGATTGTCTGGCCATACTTAGAGAAACCATTGAAGATGAGAGGACTTCTAAACCACTTGATGATGTTATTATGGGTGCGTGCTTCCTCACTAATAGGGCCCAGGAATTATTAGAATATGCCATAGGATCATGCCCCAAGAATGATACCAAGTCGGATAGGACAACTGCATTGCACCATCTCAGTGGCAACAAGCATGTCACAGTTGACTTTCCCCAAACCATGTCACAATCCTCCATCTTGATCACTAGTAAACAAGTAGCAACTAATCAGACTAATGTTCCCGTCATTGCTTCTACCGGAGTAAAAGGTGTATCTAATGCTAGCAAGTCACAGCCTAAGTGCAATACAAAGAATGATAGGACTTTGCCGGCTAAGAGCTCACTTATGAAGGAAGTAGAAGAATCATCTAGGAACAATAAAGTGTTGCTTAGTGAAAGGAATCGAGTTGATTCAAACATTTGTGTGAACAATGATGTAATTAATTCGAATTCTGATGCTATTTGTAAGAAGTGTAACAAATGCTTATTTTATGGTAATCATGATGCATGTGTTGTGTCCTTTCTTAAATCCACTATGCTAACACCAGTTATGAATGCTTCTAGTGTTAAACGGGCAAAACAAGTATGGAATAAAACAGGAAAATTTTTCACTAATGTTGGTTATCAATGGAGACCTACTGGAAGGAAATTCACTCTGAGGGAAAAGTGCCCAGTAACTAGGATTACTAACTCTAGAGTTGTGCCTATTAGGAAGTGGAGACCTACCGGTAGACTATTTCCAATAGAAGCAATAAATACCACTTCTAGTTCTAGTGCATCAAAATGTGAATACTCCAGTGAGATATCTGTTACTTATGATAATCCAATATTTGTGTGTTCTAACCAAACGGACCCCAATAGTGTGTGGGGCTCCAGCTTTTTCAGTTATCCACGATTGTCTGGTTTCAAATGCAGGTTGTACAAATCATCCTTTGGTATTTGGACTCAGGCTGCTCAAAACATATGACTGGTGATCGCTCAAGGCTCAAGAATTTCGTGGAAAAGTTTATTGGTACGGTTAGATTTGGGAATGACCATTTTGGTTCTATAATGGGTTATGGCGATTACGTATTTGGAGACAGTGTTATATCCAGAGTTCACTACGTGGAAGGACTTGGGCACAATCTATTTTCTGTTGGTCAATTCTGTGACTCAGATCTCGAAGTCGCCTTCAGAAAGCACACCTGTTTTGTTAGAGAATTAGATGGTGTTGATCTTCTCAAGGGGAGTCGGGGCACTAATCTTTACACCATCTCCATCGAAGATATGCTACGGTCCTCTCCAATTTGTCTGCTCTCTAAAGCATCCAAGAACAAGTCATGGTTGTGGCATCGTCGTTTAAACCATTTGAACTTCGGTACCATCAATGAACTTACACGTAAGGATCTTGTTCGAGGCTTGCCCAGACTTAAGTATGAAAAAGACCATCTGTGTTCCGCCTGTCAAATGGGCAAGAGCAAAAAGCATACCCATAAACCCAAAACTGTCAATTCAATCATGGAAGTTCTTCATACCCTTCATATGGATCTTTGTGGACCAATGAGGATTCAAAGTATCAATGGAAAGAAATACGTGCTGGTTATTGTTGATGATTACTCTCGATTCACATGGGTGAAATTTCTACGATCAAAAGATGAAACTCCTGAAACCATCATCAAACTCATCAAGATGTTGCAAGTCCGCCTTAACAAAACAGTTAGAGTCATTCGTACTGATAATGGAACAGAATTTGTGAACAGACAACTTACTCTGTTTTATGAAGGTGTCGGGATTAGTCATCAAAAGAGCATTCCACGAACTCCTCAACAAAATGGAGTTGTAGAAAGACGCAATCGCACCTTAGTTGAAGCTGCAAGGACTATGCTCATCTTTTCCAAAGCTCCTCTATTTCTTTGGGCTGAGGCAATTGCCACCGCATGTTACACTCAGAACCGATCCTTGATACATCCTCTCCACTGCAAGACTCCCTATGAACTGGTTCATGGCAGAAAACCCGATCTTTCTTTCTTTCGAGTTTTTGGTGGACTTTGCTATCCAACTAATGGCAGTGAAGACCTTGGGAAACTCAAGGCCAAGGCCGACATTGGTTTCTTTGTTGGCTATGCTCCAGATCGAAAGGGGTACCGAATCTACAACAAACGTACCAGAGACATATTGGAAACAATCCACGTTACTTTCGATGAGCTGACTGAGCAACCGGTTCCTAGACAATCAAGTTCTGGACCCGTACCTAATTTTTTGTCTCTTGGACCAATTAGCTCCAGGCTTGTACAGAATCCCATACCTGCTGCTCCTTTTGTACCTCCTACAAGTGAAGATTGGAAGAAACTGTTTGACCCAATGTTTGATGAATACTTTGAACCTCAACAGATGAATGCTCCTGAAGCTACAATAGTTCAACCACCAGATGGGGTGGTGAATGATCAAAATGACAATAACGGTCTATCCACTTCACTGTCATGGGATTCTGAAGCTCCCGCCATCAGTCAATCGGTTAGCACGTCAAATGTCCAACCTTCACCTGTACAGCGAGCGGCAAATGTAGATAATACATCTGAAGTTAATCCTTTTGCTCCACCTGATAATGAGCCATTTGTTAACATCTTTGCTCCTGAATCATCAAATGATGTAACATCCTCTGACGAATCTAACACGGCAACCTCAGTTCCTCATTCTCAACCCCATGAATACCTTCGTAAATGGACCAATGATCATCCTATTGACAACATTATTGGAAACCCTTCACGTCCAGTTTCAACCCGCAAGCAACTTGCAACCGACGCATTGTGGTGTTTCTTCAATTCAGTCCTTTCTAAAGCTGAACCAAAAAGCGTCAAGGATGCAATGTCCAAACACTCATGGTTCACTGCAATGGTGGACGAAATTCATGAATTTGACCGACTGGATGTCTGGGAACTAGTACCACCTCCCGAGTGTGCTATGATCATTGCTCTCAAATGGATATTCAAGGTTAAACTTGATGAGCATGGAGATGTTTTGAAAAACAAAGCTAGGCTTGTGGCAAAAGGTTATCGACAAGAAGAAGGTATTGACTTTGAAGAATCCTTCACCCCAGTTGCTAGAATCGAAGCCATAAGGATCTTTCTCGCAAATGCTGCAAGTCAAAACATGGTGGTTTATCAAATGGATGTCAAGACCGCATTCTTAAATGGGGATCTGAAAGAGGTGGTGTACGTATCTCAACCCGAAGGTTTTGTGGATCCAGAACGCCCTAATCACGTGTATCGATTAAAGAAGGCTCTATATGGGCTTAAACAAGCACCCAGGGCGTGGTACGACACCTTGTCTAAATTTCTTCTGGCCAACAAATTCTCCAAAGGCGTTGTTGATCCTACACTCTTTACCAGAAAAACGGGCAAAAACCTCCTACATGTACAAATCTATGTCGATGACATCATTTTTGCCTCATCTGATCCCACAGAGTGTGATCGTTTCTCCCAAGAGATGAGCTCCGAATTCCAAATGTCTATGATGGGTCAAATGTCATTCTTTCTAGGACTGCAAATTTCTCAAAACCCCAATGGCATATTCATCAATCAATCCAAATACGCCAATGAAATTTTGAAGAAATTTCGTTTCGACTCCAGTGATTCAGTTGATACTCCTATGATTGAACGATCAAAACTTGACGAAGATGATGTGGGAATTCCGGTCGACCAAACCATGTATCGAAGCATGATTGGCTCCTTAATGTACCTTACTGCAAGCAGACCCGACCTTCTATTTGCAGTTTGCATTTGTGCCCGGTATCAATCCAAACCCACCAAGAAACATTTGGAAGCTGTCAAGAGAGTCTTTCGATACCTTAAAGGAACAATCCACATGGGCCTTTGGTACCCTAAAGAAACTTCTATGGCTCTCACAACATATTCGGATGCTGATCATGCTGGATGTCAAGACACTCGTCGCAATACATCTGGGGGTGCACAGTTTTTAGGAAATAAGCTTGTCAGTTGGTCTTCAAAGAAACAAATGAGTACATCTATCTCCTCCACTGAAGCTGAATACATTGCTATGTCATCATGCTGTGCTCAGATCCTCTGGATGCGATCTCAACTTTCTGACTATGGCTTCATGTGCAATAAGATTCCTATGTACTGTGACAACAAAAGTGCAATTGCACTCTGCTGCAACAATGTCCAGCATTCAAGAACTAAACACATTGACATTCGTCATCACTTCATCAGGGAGCAAGTTGAGAAAGGAATTGTGGAACTTTACTTTGTGAGGACTGAGTTCCAACTAGCCGATATCTTCACTAAAGCACTTTCTAGGGAACGGTTTCACTTCATCCTCCCACGCCTTGGTTTGAAGAGTCTCACACCTGAGGATCTCAGTTGTCTTCAGGAAGATCAAGAGGAGTAAAGGGGTTGCTTCACATATCCTTGTATAGTATCAAATCAAAAAGAAAATAGAAAAATATAAAACCTATAAAAACCATAAAAATCTGAAAAATCACAAAAACTCAAAAATATTCTTCTCTCGACATGTCTCTTGTATAATCGATATTATGTACGTTTCTAGAAATGTCATTCAATAATGACACGGAATCATACATATGCTTGAGCAAGAGTTTTTCGGTTTCAAATAAAGTTCTTTTCAAAAACATGTCGTATCTCAAAATGTTCTTAATATAATGGCTTGTAGTCATTTCAGGCTACAACCCGCACTTCAAAAATATGGCTTGCTATTACTTCAGATAGCAACCCACTTTTCAAAATTAAGGAAAACACGTCGCCAAAAAGACGGTTGTTCCTAACAAAGGGTGCCGTTCATCCGAGCGTGAATTACTTTATATTCATGCACCCTCGATCTAATGTACGCTTCAGTGCATTATTTCTTGATAAATAAGAGAAATATTCTTTTTATCGCCAAATACTTTCCCTTCTATGATTTTTCTCGAAAGTGTTTGTGCAAAACTTGGTGGTACCATGAAATTTTGAATGAAAATCAAATTGAACTCAAATGTTTGATAAAATTTTCACTCAATCAATGACGTTAATAGTTTATGAAAATATTTATGCTTTCACATCCGTCATTGATTGAGGGGGAGAGTGATTTCTCAAAATTTTATGTATCATCAAAACTCCCCACACTTCGTACATCAAACCTTGCAAAAAAAAAGAAAAAAAGAAAAAAAAAAAAAAAAAAAAAAGACGTGTGATAGTTATGTGTCAGAATGAGTAAACTTTCAAAGAGTTTTCGTTAAAACTTCGAATATTTTGATAACTCTTCAAATCTGACACATAACAACCTCCCTCACAGTTTGAGGGGGAGCAAGTAAAAGTTCCTTTTTATCAGAAAATATTAAAATTGACCGCATTTCTCTCCCAAAACGCTTTCTAAATTATTTAAATCAATTGAGATCAAAAATCTCGAAAGATTTGAAATTTTTGATCGGGGGAGAGAATGTGATTTAAATATGCAATCTGATATCAAATGTGATCTTTTCGACTCAATAATAGGTTCCCACATATGTGCTAAACACTTTCGAATATCGATGCACATATTGAGGGGGAGCGAAAGGCGTTTGTGGAAATAATACCTAAGACCGACCATTTACTTTAATGCACGGAGTTATAAGGTTGGTTAAGGTTAGGTATAAGTTCCCATGATCCACCAGAACCGGAAGGATCTTCCCAGGGACAATCCATAGATAGATTAGAAGTCCTTAGGAATGATTGAAAAAAAAAAGGAGTAAAGTGAGAAAGGGAAGAGTGCGGACTGAGATAGAGCTAGGACTGGAACAAACCCAACAAGGTTCTAGTGGTGAAGTCTCGGTAAGCACTGAAGGGGTTGAAGAATGAAAAAGAAATGAAATGAGAAAGGGTGAAAAGAAATAGCCCTCCAATTATTCAACCTTAGGGCAGAAACCGGGTTCAATTCATAATCTACTAGTGGTTACTAAAGTAACACTAGTATTGAAGACAAGACGTCATGGACCCAGTGACGCACTGCACTAAAACTCCCAACCACTCAAGTTCTCTTAAAAGAGCTTGTTTCATTCTCACGGGGAACCCTGTGCAATGTATCGACCGCTCATTGCGAGCTATGTTGATACCTAAAACAGGAGACGCCTCCCCAGTCTCCAGGAGCGGATCAAAACGCACTATTGAGTCTAGAGCCATGAGATCATCCATAAATCTCATTAGGACACACAATCCAAATATGCTTATTGTTTCACACAATGTGGAAAATAAGATAAAATATTTAGAGTCCTACGCATTATCCTTGTGGTATTGCCAGAACATCAGAGTGATATGATAATATTCACAATGACGATGGAAATCCTTTTAGAGCGAACATCTCTCAAGCTCTTGGTAGGTAACATGTGAGATCCATCTTGGATCGATGATCAAGTGACAACTGGAAAGCAACAATGGTGCGATTCAAAATTGAATCAAACTTGTTCCAGGATATGGATTGACGGATACTTTTGCAAAAACCTTTCGGTGTGCTCACAAACAAATTTTCGAGCACATTGATTGTGTACAATATTTCAAACAAAAGTATTTTTGATGGAAATGTGATTCAAAGTACAAAACTCTCGTCGTGTCTAAAAAATGTTTATCAGAGGACACACGAGTGATTTCTATAAATCTATTTCTCATCAATCCGTGAATATTCATTCACCGATTCACTCTATCGTGCTGTCTGCTTTGAGACGTTCCGGTATGAGAACATGCTGTGTATGAAGATTCCAAAGTGGATTCTTTGGAAAGTTCATTACTACAAGCTGGAAATTCCTGTCAAGGAGAGTCCTCTTTAAAAGAGACTCTACCTGATCACAGGTTGGTTTTCACAAAACCGGAGGGTAGTCTGTCCTCGCAGAACGAATGACAAAGCCATGTTCGTTCTCTATCTTTATTGCTAACTGTTTTACTTCAGGGACACAGATAAAGATGGCGTTGATGGCTCCAGTTTCCAGCTGAATCGGGTCAATCCATACCTCATGCTCACACATCCTCCACACTATCAATGAAGATGAGAGACTTGCTACAACAAATGTTGAGAGACTATCAACAACGTTTCCGCAACTCTGATGAAAAAGTCTCCTGATCTACAACTCTAATACAACGTCTCCAGATACAGAAGGGTGTGATCATGATGGTCCTTAGTCACTACATCACATGAAGGCTATACTACTATGGATGAGGTTGGAGATTTACTTTGGCTGATGATCTCAAAGAAGCTCAAAGATCACACATCACGAAGGAACTCTAATCACAAGTTCGCTTGGTTGAAGTACGAAGTGTGCTGAAAAGAGAAGAATCAGATCCTACGAGCTACAAAGACTAAAGAATGCTTAAAGACCAAAGATCTTAACTTCAAAGGTGACCTCGCTTAGGGGGAGATTGTTAGGAATACAAATATTCCTGTAAAAGTCTCGATCACCGAATGATTGTAATAGCATTAAGTTAGCTCGTAGTTAGTTTATTTATTAGTTAATTAGTTTTAGTTTAAGTAACACCGTGAAAGAAGGACGGGTCTTCACCCACTGTATACCTGATCCACAGCCCGGGAGTGGGCGTAATATTGTAAGTATAAATACCCCTCTCCACATGTGGAGAGGGTTGAACCTTCCATTCACCTTAATCTAATATTTTCTCTTTTTCTTTCAAGGTTCCTCTCTCTTTTTCTCTTCTTTCCTTCTCCTCACTTCTACGCCTCTCACATCACTACTTGAACATGTTTCCTACATAGTTAGTATTCTACAATATATCAGTCAGGAAAGCATACAGAAAATACTTGTGATCTATTTATAACATGTATCCCCCTCACGGAGTTTTGAAAATAATTAAATGTGAGGCTATGACTCACCTTGATTGATACTGAAAACGAAGATAATAAAGTCGGACGAATTTTATGAAAACGGCTTCGAAACACAACCTGATAAATAAATTTATTTAAGAACTTAACCAAAACTATTCGGTAATTATAAAGAAAATGACGAATATTAGATATTCGTTATGACGATTAAGTGATGTGCAGTGAAAACATTGTGATATGCATGATATGACAAAATATGATTTTTAAAATTATCCATCGAAGTTTTTCCTTTTTAATCGTAAGTAAAACCTTAACTTTTTAACTATCGTTATATATATATATATATATATATATATATATATATATATATATATATATATATATATATATATATATATATATATATTATTAACGTTAAATTAATAATATACATATATATAAATAAAAAAAATAAAGTTTAAACAATGATATGAAATAAATTAACGAAAATAGAAAATAAATAAGAATGATAAATAAGTTATGTTTAGTCTTTGTCTCCTTTTCCAATTTTACCATTTTTACACTAACGATACTTACGTTACACCGTTAGTCCTTTTTATATATTCTTCAACTATAGTCCTCTACTCTGTCCAATAATCAATACAAACCTTATAATATTAATTTTTATCACATTTTAACCTTAGATTTCTGTATTTATAGGTTTAGTCCTTGATTTTCAATATTTACACATTTAGTCCTTCTAGATGTCGTCGCGTTACATTTTTAGTCCAATTTTTACAAAAATGATTATGGAACTTTTTAAAAATTTTCCGAAGCTTATTTATTAATTAACAAGCTTATTTAACTGCTTATTTATTTCAAAAGCTCATTTTTATAGCTTATGGGCCTGGATCGATTTAACTTAAGGCCCGTTAAGATTTTTGGAGGCGAGGGCATAGAAAAAGTTTTGGGCTTGGCTTTGGACCATTTTTATGATTCTAAAAACATTTCTTATAGGCCCAGTGGGCTTACGGATTTCAAATGCTTAGTGGGTTTTAGTTAAGCCCACTCGACAAACATAAGAATTTTTATAAATAATTTGGTTTTGAAAAATGTTTTGTGTCGATTCAAAATGGATCGTGTATGGTGTCAAGACTTGATTATTTTTACAAGTTGTTTACATGAAAATGTTAGCTTGCTAGGTGGTCTATGGCGTCGTGAAAAAATATAGTACTGTCGTTAAATGAAATGTTGAGTTATACGTTGGTTTTGTGACATGGTTGGGTCGATATATATATATGTTGAAAACTTGTGAATTTTACTAAGTGTTATACAAATTTTAAATCGATGGATGTAGATTAAAATGAATGCATGAAATGAGTATAACGTTACAACTAAAGTGAATGGTGTGTGCTACGTGATTCCTAGGCCTTCCAAGATATAGGCTAATCACGTTTCGTGTACCAAAAACAAATATATACGTGAATTAAACGTGCAAAGTGTAGACGTTCGAAACAAAAACCACAAAGTGCATGACTATATAAATACGTATGAAATGGATTAGAAATGGATGTAGGGAACTTACAAACACTTTAAAGATGATCTAGAGTAGAGATAGGTAGAAAAGAAGCACAAGAAATCACGTCAAAGCTATATAACCCAAACGTTATATATATATTTCAACCCGATTGTCTTTCTTTGCTTCCAATACCAAACTACACGACTTGTAAGCCTTGAGAATGGTTCGAATACTATTTTATTTCAGTGAATAAGTGTGTGAAAGATTATGAGAATTATGCATGCAATGAACGTACATATATTACAAATATATATAACGTTTAGTGGAAAATTTCAAAGAGAATTCTTCATACACTATTGCATGTCAGGATAGCTGAGATACTAGGTAGTTTTATAATGTTTTAGGGTGGTTTGTGAGTGCATAATATGAGGAAGGTGTTGGGTGATTCATGCTATATGTCGACCATGCTATTTCCATACATACGATTTACTAAATCGTATATTACTTGAGCATACATGATCATCTTTAACATTTGAGCATAAAATCATCTTAGGAATAATATTAGGAAAGTTTAGAAACAAACTAGATTCAAAACGGTTAAGTTTTGAATATAGTTCAAATCGATTTGGGTTTGCTAAAGTCGAATACTATGCCTCTTAAAAACGTATCAAAACTCATCGTAGGAACGCGAGACTTGACACACTAATTGTTGGCTAGTATGTTAACGAGATGAGAAAATAAAATATATAGGTCGTGTGCAAGATTTAGGAAAAAACGATGCGATTTGGAGGTGGTTTGGTTATGTCGATCGGATGAAAACTAAATGGAAGTTGGGCCTTGATTTGGTGGGCTGATGAATAGTGAAAATGGAGTGGGCCGAAGTAATTAAGGGTCCGGTTTGATTAATATGGTAATTAGTGAATTTTAATTATATTTAATAAATATAATTAAGATTAGGATTTAGGTTTAGGATTAAATGAAAAGTTTAAGTTTCGTGTAACGTGTCGAGGATTAATTTCATCTTTTCGTGAATTATATTATTTTGTGAGAATCGCCAAAATAATATAATAAGAAAAATTTTAAATTTTTCCGAGAAAATGGGAATTAGAAACGATAACGAAGGATTATATATTTATTAATGATTTAATTACAAGAAATTTTTACAGGGTTCTACATCCCTCCCTTTCCCTCTCTCAATCTCAAGTTAATCATCTTTTCTTTCATAACTTCTCTAAATCTCTACCCTAATTTTATTTTTAATCATCATTCAAAATCATAAAATTAGGCTTCGATTTCTATACAATTTCCATTATCATTTATTCAATTGCTACAAATCACAATCTTTTCCATCAAATTCGAGGAAAAAAATAGGGTTTCATTCAATTTGAGTCAAAAAGAAAACTCTATAATGATCTTTATCAACAAACCTTAAATTAACATCAATTTTTCATCTTTTTTGTTTTTACAAAGTTTTTCTCATAAAATTTAAAACAAATCATGTGTTCATTAAAACACCATAAGCTGTTTGATAAAATATCAGAATGAAGCAATTTTGTAATTATAGAGTTTGAATGTGTTCATTAGGATATAAAGGTCCGTTTGGTTTGTTAAGGGGTTTGGATTTAGATTTGATTTGATGCAAGTTTTAAGAAAAAAAGTAGGAGAGAGAAAATATATAAATGGTATAATATTATGATTTTGAAAATATATAAAAGAAAACTAATTAATTTTTTATTATAAAATAAGTTTTAAATAAAAAAAGAAGTGATATAGATTAATTGGCGGGCCATGTTATTTGAAAAAGACAAATTGATAGCAGTTTTTTTTTTTTTTTTTTCGTTTTTTTTTTTTTTGAGTGGAATCACATACAGAAAATATTTGGTAATCCATCTAATCCAGGGCCCACACTTTTTGAACCAAACAAACTTTTTGGGCAATGAGTCCATGCCAACAGTATAAATACCATCAAACAAACGGCTCCTAAATGTTTTAGTAATTCATAAATACTTTAATATTTCCTAAAAATCAAAACTGGTATGAATAAAACTTTGAATTTGCAAACGTTTATCAAAGAAATTAAGCAAATGAAATATGCATCAAAGAATGTGGAGGAAACAAAATTGTTATCAAGCAAATATTCATCAAATGAAGTTCATTAAAGAATGATGAGGAAACAAAATATTCGTCGAGTAATTGCTCATAAAAAAACAAAAGTGTTAGTTATGTTCATCAAAGAATACAAAATTGTGTGTTATATTCATTAATACAAATGTTCATCCGTTATTTTTATGTTCATGAATATGTGTTCATCAGTTTTTATTATGTTTATCAATATTTGTTCATCATTGTTCATAAGTTTTGTTATGTTTATCAAATCGTGTTTGTCAATACAAAATGTGATGCGGATGCAGATCATGTTCCCAAGTTTGCATGACGGGATGTTACTATCTTTTATTTTATATTTAGCAACTAAATAATACCCAATTAGTGATTGATTGAGATTTGATTTCTTTCCTTAGTTTGTGGTGATGGAACCTTATTAATAGGTTGTTTATTTCCCAAAGAAAGGGGAGAATATATCTTTGATAATAAACCGAGAAGGCTTGAAGCTTTTGTGAATCCCGACCTTTTGAGCCATTTGATTGTGAAACTGCATCATTTGGTCACGATCCACCTTCTAGTTGCCTCGCTTCGGCTTGACTTCCACTACTTTTTTTAGTAAATCTTGTTGTCTTATTCCCGTCTTTGTTTTTGGCTCAACTCGAAGGGGCAATGGAACTGGAGCTGGCGAGGAATCAGCTAAACTTGCAGCTTTTTTAAATGCCGCAAATGCTTGTTTTTCAGTGCGACTTAATAAACGTTCTGCATCCTCTTCTGCCTCCATCTGCTCTTTGAGATAGAACAGATCATCACTGTCCAAGGCGCCTCATCCATGAAGGTAGCCACCACGTTCTCCTGCAACCTCTTGCATCTTGGCAACCATCCTTTGAAAAGTAATATCTTCTTCATCTATTCTATCTTTCCCTTTTCCTGATTTCCTATCACAAATAACATTTTCATACGACCACTCATCACATACACGAATTGATCCATCGACCAAATCAACCAAAACCTTTTCTCCTTCATTTCTTTCTATGTCATCAATGGTAAATATACTACCATCATTACGAGCCATCAGAACACCTTCGGGAATCCACCTAAGAGCTTGTTCCAAAAATAAACGCTCGCTTTCATCAATATCAACCTCGTCTTCATCGAACCTGGGCTCATCTTCCAAAAGAAAATCCGGACAGATTGGTTCAAAGAACCGGGGGTAGGAATCAAATGAAGGATACTCCTCTTCCTCGTTCACATCGTCCTGGACGACGTATCTCGATTCGGTTTCCTTCCCCATCTCCCGTTGCAACTCGAGCTTTCGAATCCTTTTCCATATATGCCTGATCTCGTGTTGTATTTCAAGATCTCGGACTCGTCGCCGGAGTCCTTTGATCTCAGAGATATTCCCTGGGTCACGATCCACCTTCTCGTTGCCTCGGTCGGCGGATCTACGGTTACGGTAGAAGCGATCTCCACGAGCACGTGAGTCAGGACCATCTTCTTTGTTGCCTCGGTCGGCGATTCTACAAATTCGATAATCAGAAACACGTCGAGCCATTTGAATCAACCTGAGCTCTGGTACCAAATGATGCAGTTTGACAATCAAATGGCTCAAAAGGTCGGGATTCACAAAAGCTTCAAGCCTTCTCGGTTTATTATCAAAGATATATTCTCCCCTTTCTTTGGGAAATAAACAACCTATTAATAAGGTTCCATCACCACAAACTAAGGAAAGAAATCAAATCCCAATCAATCACTAATTGGGTATTATTTAGTTGCTACATATAAAATAAAAGATAGTAACATCCCGTCATGCAAACTTGCACCTGCTGGTTTTCAGTTTTTTTAATCAACTTGCACCTTGCATTCTGATGAAACCAAAGACTCTGTTGAGGAGCTTGCGTCATAACCTTTTGCCGCTTCGGCTTGACTTCCACTACTTTTTTTAGTAAATCTTGTTGTCTTATTCCCGTCTTTGTTTTTGGCTCAACTCGAAGGGGCAATGGAATTGGAGCTGGCGAGGAATCCGCTAAACTTGCAGCTTTTTTAAATGCCGCAAATGCTTGTTTTTCAGTGCGACTTAATAAACGTTCTGCATCCTCTTCTGCCTCCATCTGCTCTTTGAGATAGAACAGATCATCACTGTCCAAGACGCCTCGTCCATGAAGGTAGCCACCACGTTCTCCTGCAACCTCTTGCATCTTGGCAACCATCCTTTGAAAAGTAATATCTTCTTCATCTATTCTATCTTTCCCTTTTCCTGATTTCCTATCACAAATAACATTTTCATACGACCACTCATCACATACACGAATTGATCCATCGACCAAATCAACCAAACCCTTTTCTCCTTCATTTCTTTCTATGTCATCAATGGTAAATATACTACCATCATTACGAGCCATCGGAACTGTTGGAGTATGCTTGTGTCATAATAAATAATTATATGGCTAGACATATGTGAGCTTATGGGGTCACACACTTATACACAGAGACACCATTTTATAGATTGTATTTATCGTATTTACAATATATAAATGACTACGTAACTTGGGATCAATAACGGGCCACTAATCACTAAGCTTGTACTTAGTGTATTGGATTGGACATAACAAATGGGTAAGCCCATTTGTAAGCCCTTATGGATGGCCTAGGGAGGAAAGGGACAAGATGAGAAAATACAAGGGGCTAAGTGTTACTTACATGTTGATAACTACTAATGATTTGGTCATTAGGAAAGGATGAATGACAATAAACACTTACCAGCTTTCTCTCCTCCTTTCTCTCACTAATAACCACGAAATAAAACACTCCCATATTAGGGTTTTGTGTTTTGATCTCAATCTAACCTTATTCTAATGTAGTTCAAGGCTAGATCGTATGTTACGGGGTTAAGATTAGCATCGGGTAGTGATTGATGACGTGTAGTGTGTTTCCATCATAGAAGTGATCAACCTTATTGATCACTTGGTTTCTTGATCCATTCATGGGTGGTGATATTGGTGGTGACTTTGTTGGTGACTCCCGGTGCACGCTGCAAAGGTATAACTATCTTGTTTATCTTATTGATTGATCATATGGCTATATGAGATCCATGTGGGTGATGTTGTTCCGCTGCATTTATTTGATTTATATATATATATTTTATATTCATACATCCCCTATAGTGGTATCACGAGCCATCATATGTGCCATATGATTATCGGGTATGCATAAAAATGGCTAAAACGGGTGTTTTTTTGATGATTTTTGAAGTCATGGTTAAAACAGCCCTAGGGCTCCAATTTTTTTCTCATAGGACGACCCTTTAGGGGTCTTATGATCTGCACTTTTTGGTCCCATGGCCATTTGTTATGCATACGCTAATTGGTTACTTGTCGGGTACGTGAAAAATGGCCTAAAACGCGTGTTTTTTATCAGTTTTTGAAACGGTTTTAATTCAGCCCCTAAGGCCATATTTTCTGTGGTTAAATGGTATTTGGAAGGTCCTAATATCAGTGGGTGTTGACCCTTAAGTCATAGGAAACACGTACCTAACGGGGTTTTAATTCTTGTCAATTAATTTCTTCGTTTTCGTTGGCTAACAATTTAATTCTTGTTATTATTTTGTTTTCCATGGAAAATACATGCATGTTTGTCCATGGAGTTAGCCAACACCATGTTTCATTCATAATATTAATGGTATTATTATGTTTATATGCAAAGCCAATGAAAGCCTAGACCACTTGTGCATTGGATGGTTATAAATGTTGTTTAATTTCGTGTTTTGGGGTTTTGCCATTGTTTCGGCATTTATGTAATTATATTCTTTTGGTTGTAGCCATTGTTTGGGCACTTTTACGGTAGATTAAAAGTAGATTAATTGTATTTTACTTTCAATATAATGTAATCGTGGCTTGGTGGTGAATGGCGAAAGAGTTAAAGACGTTTTTGCCGAAAATGACTGCTGGAACACCAGTTGATAAAACGGAGTTTCCCGGTTATTGGTAAGGTCTTTTTGGCTGAAATTTTTTTTGCAGGTACCCAAGACATGGGCCTACAACTTTCTAGTTTTGAGCTAAGCCCGGGGAAGCCTCCTTCATGGACTTTTGGGCCCTCTAACACAGAAATTCTGGAAGGACAGAAACAACTTTTCATGTGCATCATGGGCTTCCAACTTGCTCTTGATTGTCTTGGAGCAAGTGGGAGTCCTTCGTGTGGTTATGTGGTTGTCCCTAGTTGACTCTTGGTTCTCGTGATGGCTCACGAGACCAAGCATAGGTTTTTTCATTGGTTGAGGCTTTGCATATTGTGGTTGTGTGTTTGTTTTGCTTTTTATATATCTTGTTTCATATGTAAAATTGCAAATAGTTTTCTATAAAACTTAAAACGAAACACAAACCATTTTCAAAACTAAGTCTTATGATTTAGTTTTACTAAGTTTTTGAAACTTAAAATCATTGTTTCTTAAAATAACACCTAACTTGTTATGTATGTTATTTTATTTATGTATTGTCCAAACTTTATTATCCACGTATGATTTATATTAGTCATGAAAATGGACAACTTGACACACATAAATTAAAACAATGATTAGACTTAAGTTAATAAATGTTTTTAACTTGTGCTACGAAGGGTGAATGCATGCTCTTTTCGTACACCTTTTGATTCACATCAAAAATTTTACCCGTCAAAATTTAAGTCACGCCGTCCAATTTTGAGAACACTTGCAATTACTTTTTGCCTATGCGTGGGACCTAGGTTGAATTGTAACCCAAGGTGACTATTATCTATGCGTGGGACCTAGATATATTCTCGCACGTTCTCAAATTGGATGACTTAATCGAGTTAAGCGGTGAGACCTTGACCCGAGGCAAAGATGGGACTAAACATGCCTACATGACACTAGTTGTTTGACATTAGATGTCATGAGTCCCATAAGGATCTAAGAGTTGCACTTGTAATGCAATTGGTGATCGTCGCCTGCCAATTGAATCTACTATTGCTAGCAGATCAACTGATGTGATAGTAGAAGCACAATGTGGATCTTAGCCTTTTACGTAAATTAATTGTTTTAAAATTGTAAACATGGGGTAATTAATTTATAAAAGGATAATTATCGAAAATACTAAATATGAACTTTGAGAATTCAATTAATGAATTAATGCAACACAAATCGTAACCAAAAGTTTGTTCTTTTCTTGTTAAAAGGATCAAACTAAGTCTTCCTTTTCTTGTAAGAAAGAGACTTATTCCTATCCTTTTCCTTATGAGGAAAAGCCATAATAGGAATATTTGAATTATCCTAATTCTAATCAAACTCAAAGCACACATACTCAAGAAATCGTGATGTCTTGTAAAGTCAAAACGGTTAAGTATGTTTGCACATCTTATTCTTTCAAGTTCGTTTTATAATTCTAGTTCCGGTTTTGAAACCTTCAAGAAATATAAGATATTTGGATAACTATATAACATGTTTTCTATAGCTACCAAACTAATATAAGTTAAAATAATTAGAAAACGGAAATATCAATAAACCGAAAAGTGGTAAAGGCAATTACTAGCATGATAACCTAGCAATGTGTCTTAACCCGATAAACATGGAGGAATTGCATGCCTAATTTTCAAGTTTAAAATGATGGCTAGCCCATCATCTATATATTAGAACTTGATGCTCTTCCTTGAATACCTAAGTACATGTTACTAGTCATAGTGACTCCCATTAGCAATAATGTGTAGATATTCAAAGAAAGCAGGAAAGTATCAATCATCATTCACTCTCCACTGGTGATGTAGCACTTTTAATGTTGTCTAATCCAGTGGGAGCTAAATGATTGTATTACTGGTGACGAAACACATGTAATGTTCTCTAATCCAGTAGGAGTTGTAAGCTCTATTAACTTACAAGTTGCCCATCTTATTTCTAGATTGTCTTGAAATAATACATTACTTTCCACATATGAAGCATCATAGTTTTTATGAGAACCATTGCATGAATTTTATTAGATAACTTGCCGCGTCCCTGATGTTGCTTCCTGAAATGTTATTAATAAAATTCTTATGCATGATTCATTATAAAAGCGATAAATTTCTACATATCTATATTTTGATTTTGACTAAAATCATATGTTATCTGTGACATTGTCATATTTGCTTGCATAATGTTGTGCCATGCACAAGTGGGAGAAATCTTAATTGTGTGCAAGGTACAACATATAACAATATGACTAATGGTTTTTCTTGACTGCAAGATAAGAAAAATAAGGTTCTACTAGGACTTATACACATAAAATGTATGTTGCCCTAATTAGAAAAATGTCAAGATAACATGAAAAGCTACTTCAACATATTTGCTGAATTGTTTAGTAAATATGATTATGTCTTCTTGTAAATTCATAATCATGAAGTATGTAATTAACTTGAAATTACTATTGAGGCCAATTATCGGCATTTATAATTACTTTAGTTGAATATGTTTAGGTCTCTTGTAAAGACATAAACATCAATTCCGTTAATTGTTGAAAGACATATAACGTAAAGTAAAGATGTTAATTTGTTATGTCTTCTTGTTAAAGACATGTACACTTACGACGTATAATAAAATATTTAATGTTTATGTTTTCTAGTTAAAACATACACATGAAGTCATTGACTTGGTCAAAGACTTTAAATATAAAGTATGCAGTAGGCTAAAAATACTATTGATGCCATCTGGTATGACTTGATTGGCAGATACGTAAGCTAAAGAGTATAAGTTCATCTAATGAGTTGTGTGATAGTCTCACAACATCTATCCACGTGGAATACCACAAATTTATGGTATGTCCATCATGGATATCATTTGATCTTTGATAACTTAAATTCTTTTACCTCAAAAGCAATCAAGGTTAGAAATTTGGATGTGCCATGCGTACACCCAATATGGTTCCAACCCAGAAGGAATTTAGGACACCATTGTATTATGGAATGAGATGAATCCCATTATGACTTGATTGAAGTTATGAATTTGTTAAATACCTGAGAGTAAGTAATTAACAAACTAGAATCAAGAACAAACGATGTATTTTGGATGCCCCACTTGAAAACAATTTATTGTTATCAAGATGCTGAGTACTTGGAGATTAGTCTCCACTTACAAAAGCAAGTGGGAGCACCTTTAGATCTTGAAGTTATTCAAGAGCTAAATACACAACCTTCTAAGTACACTTGCTAATGTCATACTAAGGTTGAACATGCATATGTTAAACCATAGATTGATATCTCTCACTCATAAATCCGCAAGGATACCCCTAACACTTGAATGATATATTTTTTATATCAATGTAAAGGGACATAAGTTGGAGGATCATAGTGAATCTGCTAACTAAAGAGATGCATTATCAGATCTTGAATCTGATGAATAACTCAAAACTATGAATGTTAAGATGCAGTCCTTTGAAGATAATCACTCATGGAGCTTGATTGATCTCTTACCAAATCAGTTAGACTGTGAGGTTTAAAATGAGTTTCTTGAACTAGAAGACTCATAAGGACAAACATGTACACATATTTAATGCATGCGTAGTAGAAGGAGTTTACTCATACTCAAGAAATTGATTATGATTAAATCTTCATACCTACAAAAATTAAATGTATAAAGATGATTAATTGTCATACTTGTTTTCATGTAAATGAAATATGACAATAGGATTTTAGAACACTTTTGATTACTTTTGCGAGGACGATGAGTAATCAAAAGGGTTTATGAATCTGTATAATCTTTATTATGTATACAAGACATAAGAATCCATGTGTGGATTAGATCATGCATCTAGGAGCAGAGATCTTAATTTAATCATTAATTTGATTTTGATTAAATAAGATTACTCCCGAGAACTCAGAGTGCAAGTAGGATAAATGAATTTATTTTCTTAAATCTCATATGTTGTTAACATATAAGAAACAATATTCCATCTAAGCTAGACTTTAATCCTTAGCCTGGAATGAAGTTTTAATTAAGGAATTTAGGAAATAAAACATAAAACCTTGTTGCATGTGTTTATTAGAATAAACATAAGCGGTTAATAATCTAAACACAATATGACATGTCAATGAGCGGAGTCTCAATGATCAATCTTACATGATGAGATTGAATGCATGAATGAAAATCTTAAGTTTGACTAAAAGATTCATTATGTAAGTCATATTATGTATTGGATTATTTATATCATTTGCGTGAATGCAAGATGAGTAGATAACAACAAATATCTAAGTGAAAGTCGTTAGATAATTGTTAAACGAACAACCTAATGGACCTGCAAAGGACCAAATATTTGTTCAAACGTTTACGGATATTTGAGGAGCTCTGTTATGTTTTCATTCATTAATGCTTATATAACTGAGATGATGCTCAAACCTAGTCGTAGTAGGATGACATCATGAATGATGACACCTCTAACTAGATGTGCTCAATTGAGAGCATTAATGCATTATACATTAAAAGAATAAGAATACTTTACAGTTTGGAAAACTGTTATTATGACTGTCTAAAGTAGGTGTTTTGCTAGCTTTATACACACTATGGAATGTATTGTTGCAATACTCGTATTGTACTTGATTGCACACATACAAAAGGACAATCATCATTCAAAACATTTTTGAATTTTGAAACAAGTATTCTCAAAGTTTACTCAGATGACTACTTGTTGTCTTGTACAACAAAATTGATCATGGTGGAAACATCGGATTCCGATCTATATGTAGTCTTGTGCATATCTGTTTTTAGTATTTGGATAATGGAACTGTAAGCAGTCGTATTATATAATGAATTGATATACCGGGTATTATCGTCTTCATTTATACTACTGTGTTCTATATTTGCATGTTTAATCCATGAATAATTTATTTATTCTAAAATTGTCCATTGCCGGTTGACGATACGGGAGTATCATCGAATTAAGGCAAATGTGAGCGTGTTGGTGATTTATTTGCCAAACTCATATGTTATTCATTGTGATGAACATTGGATTGACCCAACCTTCGAGAATTCACTGCATGGATCGGCGTCAATAGTGAATCTCGCAAATGGTTATGTCTCTTATCCTTAGACTTGAGATGCAAGTAGGTCTTGCATGTGCGGAATTTTATTCTTTGATATGGTTAAACGCTGTCCTGAATAAGGTAGTTATAAAAACCATTTTCAGGAGTGATTTGAAACACATGAATGACACATGCAGTCAAAATAGGATTTGTTCCTCCACATGTCATGGAGTTAGATACTATTGGGCCCCTCGGTGAATTGAACAGATGTTTGTATGGCCGTACCCAAATGAGATTAAGATGAATCTTAATTCACTTGGTAATCTTGTTCAATATCTAGATCGAGAAACATAATAGTTGAACAAATGGAATGTAACACCCCCAAAATTTGTTACAGCGGAAGACTCGACAAGCTTTCGGGGTGCTACGGGGATTGGTATCCAAACACAAGACATAAAAGAACGAGATAAAGTAAACAAAATAAAATGCAACCACGCGGGGTTTTAAAGTTTACATTATCCCAAAATCATCCAAAATCAGGCCCAAAAGAAATAAATATAGGTCCACAATAGTTATCAGAGTTTTAGAAATATAGATCCATAACCAGTGCCAAATGCCAAGCCTCCAATCCCAAGCATCCGCAGAGCATCACTTAATTACCTGAGAAAACGTGCTAAAAGTCAGCTTTCGCTGGTGAGATCATAGGTTTAGATTCTTAATTCAATATAGTGGACATATACGCAAAACGCTTGCTAGCTAGACTAGGGCTCAATCATCCAACCAAAATAATCCAACCAAATCAAATCATCCCTATAGGTGCACGCTATAGCTCAAATCAATCCAATCAATAGCTTACCTAGCTCAAGTCTAGGCCTCGCTCTATAATCAATCCAATAGCTTACCTAGTTCGGGGACTAGGCCTCGCTCAACAACCAAATCAATAGCTTACCTAGATCTAGTCTAGGCCTCGCTCTATAACCAATTCAAATAGCTTACCTAGTTCGGGGACTAGGCCTCGCTCAACAACCAAATCGATAGCTTACCTAGCTCAAGTCTAGGCCTCGCTCAATAACCGAATCAATAGCTTACCTAGATCTAGTCTAGGCCTCGCTCTACCTAGTT
Organism: Artemisia argyi; assembly: GCA_030686995.1. Lineage (NCBI taxonomy): Eukaryota > Viridiplantae > Streptophyta > Magnoliopsida > Asterales > Asteraceae > Artemisia > Artemisia argyi. The sequence goes on along the minus strand of CM060678.1, from coordinate 189,867,014 downwards.
CTATAAGCATAGCAAGTTTTGAAATAAATAAATAAAGCGATAATAGTCCACATAAAACATTTGCACGTTTCTCACCCCAAGTATTGAAAACAAATTTCAAGAGTAAAAGTGGGGCTATGACTCACCTCAAGTCCAGAAATCCTCAAAAGAAACGATAGAAGAAAGACGTAAGTAATCTCAAGCAACTCACGTAACGGTGACTACTGACTCGGCACTTCCTAACAATATTAAACCCGTTCAGAAATCATTTCCTCAAAATCAAATATTCCCATTCCCGAACGTAATTCATTTTACTTTCCAAAATATCCATTTCTCGAATTAACTTCATATTCATTTGAAATTCGGCGTTTGGTATCCATACGGGTGGAGGGTCGACACAACTCAAACCAAAAAGCCTCAACAGAGAACAATAATAAGACAACTATAGGTCTAATGTTAGCCCAATATATTATTTAAATAATTATCGAAGCTTATCAAATCCGTCGATTTGGTAATCTCCCATATTTATTTACGTAATATATCGTTCCAAAATTATACCCAACCTAAAACACATTGCACATAAGTTTCTATTTGGTATATGTCCTAGTCCAATAAATTCCCTATATATATCGTCGAATCGGCCAAATTCCACGAGACATATAGTAATTTATTACCCTAAAATATATACCACATCCTATGGGCGTCATGGGATACGATGCCCATTAATATACCCATTTTATATCGTCAAATAACTCGATCTAGAATAAGTCATTCGATATATAAAATGTTTATATTAACCGTCATATATCCGTGACAACACAAAGTCACAATATAAAGCCCACTTGGACTTTAAAGACCCACAATTCGTATAACTCGATAAGTTTCTAATTTATAAATAAAATCACATTTTTAATTATTATTTTCCCTACTTATGTTTCGCCGTTATTTTTATAGTTATTATTTATAATAATATCCCGACATTTACTACACTACTTGCATAGTATAATAACTATCGTTTTATTATTATACGTTTACTCGTGATCGTTTTATTATTAATATACGCATTATATATATATATATATATATATATATATATATATATATATATATATATATATATATATATATACATATATATACGTTTAACACGTCTATATACGTATATATAAACGATTATATTCTTAATAATATTATAACGAGTATTATTTTTAATATCGACTTTTAAATATTTATCGAGTCATAGAATTTGGTCACATATCCGAGTCATGACCCTCAGCTCATAGTCCAAGTCCAAATAACAAAACCAAGTCACAAAATAAATATATCAACTCCGTCCAAACAGTCCCATATCCACGTGCTACAACATGAGGGTCCGACTACGGCACCCGACTAACCTATCTCCGTCATCTAATTGACCGTCTCACAATCGGTCCCCAATATCCACATTCGTCAACAAATCCAACAAACACACATGTCCAAAAGTACCATGTCCAAACTATTAATATTATGACAATAAGAATAAAATCCGACAATCAAAACGACAACCAAAGTCTAACAAACTTACGGGTTGATTTACCAAGTCAACCTGGGTCAAAATAATATTAAACCACAAACATGGTAATCTCACCCGAGACCTCTTGGTCTCGGCTTGCTCCAACGAGCCAAACCAAACGGACCATAATGGTCAAACAACACATAAGCCATAACCACATTCGACCGGACCCAAGGGGTCACGGTCTTGCTCTCATTCGAACCATCACAAGCCAAACGGACCCTTAGGGTCTCAGCAACATCAAACAACAACAACAAGGTCCACATCGATTCCAAATCGAGCCAAGAATCAAAACTCCAAATACCACTACCCTCGCTACACGGCTACAAGATCAAAAACCAATCAACCAACTAGACTATAAGGTTCGAACCATGCCAAGCCGTGAGCTACGGCTCGCGGTTACCACGTCGACACCAAACGAGACCCAAAAACCCGGATACCAAACATTATCTTTAAACCATTTTCATCAAAACCCATTAAATCTTTTTGTTATTATCCAAGAATACCCGGAAAGAACCAAACCCGTGACCCTAGGTCACGGTTTTAACCAAAAACACGAGCCAAGCTCGTCCTACCTTTAATCCACAAAACAATCTCGAACGGATCTTCAATACCACAACAAGAAGTGACGAATTTGAGGTGAAATCGAATGAAAAGAAGAGATTTAGGGCGCGTGTTATAGTAGATAGAGTAGGAAATGGAATGGGGAATCATTTTATGGTGGTGTTGATGGTGGTGGAGCGGCGGTGAAGTGGTGGCAGCCGATTATAGGGGGCGGCGGCTAAGGGAGTGTTAGGGTTTTGGAGATGGTAACAATTGAGAGAGAGAGAAGAGAGTGAAATGGTGAGGGTGTTTGTGGGATTCGGTTTACACAAGGACGATTCATAGTAATTTAAAAAAAAAATATATATATTATTAGTAATAATAATAGGGAGAGCGTAGTGGGCTAAGTAGCCCAAAGTAAACACACGGGCCAAACCCGAAACCTTAAATAATCAATTCACTTTTTCCAACCGAACCCGTTCCAAAAATAATAATAATATCCGAACCCATATATAAAATAAAATTAAAATTGTTAGGTCAACCTAGTGCCGGAGTCAAAGTAGTGCCAAAATAACAAATCTCAAAATAAATCATCACGAACGAATCAAACCAAACCGTAAATAAATAATCAATCCTCATAATTAACATACGATCCAAATCAAGTACCAACGTTCGTAAAATATCTCGTCATAATAAATTTTCAAAAATTCTAAATTTATAATTTCAATGTAATGCGGGTTTTATAAAACGGCTCCCTATTTTGCCAGTTGTCACATGGAATGACTTTGATCCATGTCTAGTGTTCAACATAGTATTTGTAGCAAAAGGATGGATGACATATAAACCATTTAAATGAGACGTTTAAGAAACTTCCCTCACATATTTCTAGGGGCATTGGCGTGTTGCTAGACGCTAACCTTTGCTTGTATAATTACTTGATTATTATGACGTTGCAAGTGGGAGCTGTTGGAGTATGCTCGTGTCATAATAAATAATTATATGGCTAGACATATGTGAGCCGATGGGGGTCACACACTTATACACAGAGACACCATTTTATAGATTGTATTTATCGCATTTACAATATATAAATGACTACGTAACTTGGGATCAATAACGGGCCACTAATCACTAAGCTTGTACTTAGTGTATTGGATTGGACATAACAAATGGGTAAGCCCATTTGTAAGCCCTTATGGATGGCCTAGGGAGGAAAGGGACAAGATGAGAAAATACAAGGGGCTAAGTGTTACTTACATGTTGATAACTACTAATGATTTGGTCATTAGGAAAGGATGAATGACAATAAACACTTACCAGCTTTCTCTCCTCCTTTCTCTCACTAATAACCACGAAATAAAACACTCCCATATTAGGGTTTTGTGTTTTGATCTCAATCTAACCTTATTCTAATGTAGTTCAAGGCTAGATCGTATGTTACGGGGTTAAGACTAACATCGGGTGGTGATTGATGATGTGTAGTGTGTTTCCATCATAGAAGTGATCAACCTTATTGATCACTTGGTTTCTTGATCCATTCATGGGTGGTGATATTGGTGGTGACTTTGTTGGTGACTCCCGGTGCACGCTGCAAAGGTATAACTATCTTGTTTATCTTATTGATTGATCATATGGCTATATGAGATCCATGTGGGTGATGTTGTTCCGTTGCGTTTATTTGATTTATATATATATATATATTATATTCATACATCCCCTATAGGAACACCCTCGGGAATCCACCTAAGAGCTTGTTCCAAAAATAAACGCTCGCTTTCATCAATATCAACCTCGTCTTCATCGAACTTGGGCTCGTCTTCCAAAAGAAAATCCGGACAGATTGGTTCAAAGAATCGGGGGTAGGAATCAAACGAATGATACTCCTTTTCCTCGTTCACATCGTCCTGGACGACGTATCTCGATTCGGTTTCCTTCCTCATCTCCCATTGCAATTCGAGCTCTCGGATCCTTTTCCGGATCTGCCTGATCTCGTGTTGTATTTCAAGATCTTGGACTCGTTGCCGGAGTCCTTTGATCTCAGAGAATCCACCTTCTCGTTGCCTCGGTCGGCGGATCTACGGTTACGGTAGAAGCGATCTTCACGAGCACGTGAGTCGGGACCATCTTCTTCGTTGCCTCGGTCGGCGATTCTACGAATTCGATAATCAGAAACATGTCGAGCCATTTGAATCAACCTGAGCTCTGGTACCAAATGATACAGTTTCACAATCAAATGGCTCAAAAGGTCGGGATTCACAAAAGCTTCAAGCCTTCTCGGTTTATTATCAAAGATATATTCTCCCCTTTCTTTGGGAAATAAACAACCTATTAATAAGGTTCCATCACCACAAACTAAGGAAAGAAATCAAATCCCAATCAATCACTAATTGGGTATTATTTAGTTGCTAAATATAAAATAAAAGATAGTAACATCCCGTCATGCAAACTTGGGAACATGATCTGCATCCGCATCATTCTCCTTCTCTTTGAAAAAAACTCGTCCTCGAGTTTTCGCAAGCTTGGGAACACAATTCCGAACCACAGCCACCTGGGTCGTAGGGAACATCACCCCGAATCATATTTATTAATGATTGATTTTCATTTTTTGTATTAACTGAAAGATAGAATAGATGAAGAAGATATTACTTTTCAAAGGATGGTTGCCAAGATGCAAGAGGTTGCAGGAGAACGTGGTGGCTACCTTCATGGACGAGGCGCCTTGGACAATGATGATCTGTTCTATCTCAAAGAGCAGATGGAGGCAGAAGAGGATGCAGAACGTTTATTAAGTCGCACTGTAAAACAAGCATTTGCGGCATTTAAAAAAGCTGCAAGTTTAGCTGATTCCTCGCCAGCTCCAGTTCCATTGCTCCTTCGAGTTGAGCCAAAAACAAAGACGGGAATAAGACAACAAGATTTACTAAAAAAAGTAGTGGAAGTCAAGCCGAAGCGGCAAAAGGTTATGACGCAAGCTCCTCAACAGAGTCTGTGGTTTCATCAGAATGCAAGGTGCAAGTTGATACAAAAAACTGAAAACCAGCAGGTGCAAGTTAATACAAAAAATGAAAATCAATCATTAATAAATATGATTCGGGGTGATGTTCCCTACGACCCAGGTGGCTGTGGTTCGGAATTGTGTTCCCAAGCTTGCGAAAACTCGAGGACGAGTTTTTTTCGAAGAGAGGGAGAATGATGCGGATGCAGATCATGTTCCCAAGTTTGCATGACGGGATGTTACTATCTTTTATTTTATATTTAGCAACTAAATAATACCCAATTAGTGATTGATTGGGATTTGATTTCTTTCCTTAGTTTGTGGTGATGGAACCTTATTAATAGGTTGTTTATTTCCCAAAGAAAGGGGAGAATATATCTTTGATAATAAACCGAGAAGGCTTGAAGCTTTTGTGAATCCCGACCTTTTGAGCCATTTGATTGTGAAACTGCATCAAAATGTTCATCAATATATTACCAGAATGTTCATCAATACTTCAACCGTTTGTAACCTTCTAGATGCTAGGAGTAGTTTACTCAACAACTTTGTGAGGAGATCAAACATCGCTCAACGAGGCATTGCCAACATCGTTGAACTAAACTTCTTCTTTGAAACTTGTGCTTTGGTGCTTGAACCGCTTCAAACACTAAACACTGAAGTGCCTCAATAATTCAAAATGAGTTTATGTCTTTATTTACACTTGAGGTATTTTATGTTCAAATTTTATTCGGAAACTGAACCAACAGAAACTCAACTAAACAACCATTAAACTAGAACCAATTGTTTAGAGACAGTTGCCAGCTTACTATTAAAAAAAAAAAAAAAAAAAAAAACCCTCAACCAATGCATGGTTCTCTTGTATTTGTTGATTGTTATTCCTCGTGGCACATTATTCATCGAACATACGAATCCTACTTCGGTTTTGTTGCTGCAAAGGCACACATATAACTCAGGTTATTTATTTACGGTCAAGGTTGTGCAATGCATTGCTTTTTTTTTTTTTTTTTTTTTTTTTTTTTTTTTTTTTTCAAAAAATTATGCTATAAATATAAGATTTGTTTCGAATAGAAAAGTAAACGATAAAATATCCAAGATTCGGAATATATACTCCCTATGTTTCAAAATTATTGTGCATATTTTTTTTGGATGTTTATAAATAATTGTCCATTTTTTATTTTTAGTAAAAACTAGAGAATTTTGTGAAGGAATATTTTATTTTAGTGGTTAAAAATTAAAGTATCATCATTTTTATTAAACTTTGTAATTATTGTCTTCTGACAATAATTTTAAAACGAAATTAGTATATAATTTTGCATCTTTGGAGGCATATGTATGCAAATTAGGGGTGTCCACGGTACTGAAACCGTCCCGAACCAGAACCGTCGCGAAAGAACCGAGAACCAAAAATATTAAAAAATTGGAACCAAGAACCGTCCCATGTTCTTCGGTACGGTTCCGGTACGGGAATTTTGGGTAAGTCCCACAAGAACCGAAGTGTTTAAATAATTTATTTTTTTCATCGTTGATCATTCATAAAGACATGCTAATAATCATATAACAACACAAATACACACAAAATGTCTCCAACAATGCAAACCATTCCAAATTTCCAGTAGTTCAAAATAACATAAACATAAACATAAACACAAAATGTAAAATTCAAAATATAAGTTTATGATTATTCAAAAGTATCAAGAACACGCATTTGTGTTTCAAACCTCAAAAAACGCTTAATGTTGCATCACTTGTTTCCGTTTATGACTTCGTACCGCTTCTTCCATCTCTTTAACAACTTCGTCATCATTCAAAAGATCTTTAATTTCATCTACATTTATTTCCATTCTCTCCCTTCTTATCCAATCTTCATCTACATTTATTTCCATTCTCTCCCTTCTTATCCAATCTTGGGTGCAAAGCAACGCCTCCACAAGTTGACTTGACAATGAAGTTCTATAAGGGTCCACATATCTATTAGTAAAGTATCAAATTTACGATAGTGATTTCGAGATAAACTTACTTTCATGTTGATGAATAATGATGATGATCTTGGAATTGATAAAAGTTAGGGTTTAATTTTTATTATGTGTTTTTATGTTCTAGATTTTTTATGTTACAGCTTAATAATGATTAGTTTTTTTTTTCCCTTAAAATGCTATACACATTATACAATGTCCCAAATAAACCCTATAAAATTTCATCTTTTCAAAGTATTCGGTTCTTTCAGGAAAGAACCGGAACCGGACGGTTCCGACCCGAACCGTCCTGAGAACCGAAAATTTGGAATTTTAGGAACCAAGAACCGTACCATGGTTCTAATATACGGTTCGATTCCGGTACGGTACCGGTAGTCCGGTACGGTTCCTCGGTTCTTTTGGAAACCCCTAATGCAAATGCCTCCAAAATTTAAAATGTTTGCAAAAATCGTGCACCACTAATGTTGTTGAGGTCGATTTTTTAAAACATCAGAAGACGATATTTGATAAAAATTAGGAAAAGGGGCGCAGATTGCGAAAACGATCAAATCACAAGGACCATTAAGTGTTAATTAAAAGAAGAAAAAGGGCGGCCCAACCACAATCCTGGTAACCCTAACCCTTTCGGCCGACTTCATTATGTTTTGGTTTTTTCGAATCTAATATTAAAAAAGAATAACAATCTGTGTGTGTTTGTGATTAATGGATAATCAGTTTATCGAAAGAGAGGAAGAAGAACAAGGCAAGGAATTCGAAGAAGAAGCAGAAGAAGATTATGAGTATTTGGATTATGATTATGATAATCTTGAAGGAATAACGGGTATGATAACACAGCCTGAGGTTACAACTTGGGTTGGTCCCGATGGTACAACAACTTTGCAAGGGGTGGTAGTTGATTGGCCTATTCTTGGTCGAAGCAAGAATATACCTGTCTTTAACGATGTTTGTCCAATTTGCTTCAAAGCTTTGACTGGTAGTGGAGAACATCAAATTTGGTACGTACTATGAATTTTACTTATAACTCTTTCTCTGTATCATCAAATTTAACTGCTTGTTCCTTTTTGTTTTGTAGTTGTCTTCCTTGTGGGCACATGTATGGAAGGTCGTGTATAAACAAATGGCTTCAACAAAGTCATCACAAGGTTTGTCCGACTTAGAGCATCTACTATGGTGTTTCAAGAATAGGTCTAAAAACTTATGAAGAGGTCTAAGATTTTATGTAACCATTTCATGTCTAGGTGGCATGAAAAGGTCTAGGATTTTAGAGAGGTCCAAGAAGTGTTTATTATCATTTTTTGATTTAATAGCATTAAATGTTGGAACAATTTATAAATCTTAAAGGTATTAACCATAGTGAGAATAGGTTCATAGTATAAAAACTTTTAAGAATTAATGACAATGTAAGATGTGGCAATTTTATAAACCTTTTAAAAGGTCCATCATAGCGGATGCCCTTACAAATATATAGTAGTATTAATTTTACCATATGTGCAACAATTTATTTTATCATTTGCCTTTTCTCTTGATATATAGTGCCCACAATGCAAATCCTTATGCACATTAAAGGATGTTTCTCTTCTTTATGCAACTCGCCCTTGCGATGCGGTTGGTGCCTTACCCAAGGTAATCAATGTCTAATACAGCTAACCTTAAATTCTTTTAACATGAGGTATTTTCTTGTAAGTTTTTGTATCACCTCCCTCTTGCCTATTGGTTTTTAAAAACTCAATAAAATATTCATTACAGGTATCTACTAAAAGGTTTCCATTCACCCAACAGGGTTTTAAGGCATTTAAGCGATATGCATTGCGACGATCGGATGATGAATCCGGAATGCGGCTTGATGCAGCACGGCGATGCATTTATGCTAACCAACAGCGTCAGGAGATATATCGACGGTTGCCTCCTCTAGCGTACGAGAGGTTGCATTATCCATATAATATAATAAATGTTATGGGGCGGCCCATAATCTTGCAGCACAAGATTATTCATTGCAACGTCGGATGGCGTCATTGAGAAGTCGGATTAGTGCGTATCACGAGGGTATATCCTTTTTTGCGCAAAGGTACAAAGAGCATATGACACAAGACAAGAATGAGTGTACAGGTATGGCAACAAGGGAATTACCGCGAATCCCATCACAATCTCCATCCGTGGCCCCACAAAAGGATTTACCCGAATCTGATAATGATTCATTTAGGTTTGATAACCGTGGCACCAAATTGAGGGCAATTACATATAAGACGCGTGATACATATAGAAGAATAACAAAAATGTTGACTAGGTACCCCCAAAGTAACTTCAACAAACGCCGCCTGAGGGCCCGTTTGGTATGAGTGAATGACTATGAATGAATGACTTTGAATCCCATTTAACTTGTTTGGTTAATGGGCCCGGATATCAAAAGTGGATATGAAACCTCAAAATATTCCATACACCATACCAGACAACATTGCTTGGTTTCGCACTTTTTACATATTTTCTCTACTTTTTTTTTTTTAATCAACAAAAACAAAAACCAAGTTGGTTGTAGGTTTATGTGCATTGATTTGTGTCACCTTCGTTGTCCAAGATTCATAGGTATAAATGGAGTTGGGCTCTGTTTTTTTATTAACAATTTGTTAGAATAAGAATTTGAGATATTGTTAAAGATGATTTAAAGAATGTAGATCTTACTGGGAAAACCAATTCACACCCAATATGTAGTGAAAGTGGTGATCTACTGCTGTTCAAGACTGAAAGATGAATTAATTTTTAGTTTTTTATATAACATTATTTTGGTGAAGGAAAACTTTCAACTATTAAAAAGTTGATAATGACTTGTCATGTTTACAATTATGTTACCTAGGGGTGAGCATGGTGCGGGTTAGTGCGGGTTTTGGTAAAAACCGAACCGCATCCGCAATTGCGGTTTTTAAAAATTGAGAGTTCGCAATTGCGCGGTTTTGCGGATTGGTTTTGCGATTTTTAAAGTTTTCTTTTTCTTAGATCATATTTTTCGTATATATTTATTATAGAGTAAATATATTATAAGGTTACATGATAAGTTGAAACATATCTAAATATATTATATGGTCTTACACATAGGAATATTTTTTATTAACAATATTTAGTAAAACTTTTTATAATACAAAATTACAAACTAGAATTTAGTAAATAGAATATAAACAGTAATTATTAGATTGTATCAATTTAGATTTACATAAAAGTGCGATTTAAATTCAACAACTCAGTGTAACTGATTATCTGCTCCATATAGAGAGTGATCAATGCAGTTGCGCAGTCAAACTTGAAATGAAACCATTGATGTGTAACAGTAGGCACTACGTATCCTTCTTTTAATAATATGTTAATGTAATGACCATTGTTAACAAACCGAGAGAAATAAAATTATGTTGATACCATGGCGGCGAACTTAAATGAAGTGGTAAATACGTTTGAGAACCTAAATTAGTTATGGTATGCAGAATCACACTGAAATGTGAGGCAATCAAGATACCAATTTCCGAACATATTCAACCACTTGTTCTCTGGTGCAAATTCACCAATGTTAGAAATCTAAATGATCTTTAACATGGCATATCGATGGGTATCAAACATGGTGACATATTTTTTACGGTGCATGTCCGACTCTTGCAATAACGATATTGATGGTGGGCCATTCATCATGATGAAGACGGAGTCCGACAGCTACCACTTGAATTCCACAATTTCCATTAGCTCTGACATATCTTACCCTATCAATGAAAGCATGAAACATTGTCCAAGCTACTACAAATATTTCTTTATGTCGTGTCAACCAATGTTTGTTTAAATAGGCAATAACACTTGAAATATGTAATGAAACGTGTTTTAATACTTGAATTAATCATATGAAATATATAATATAATACCTAGAGAGTCGACCATAACGTACGTATGCATCCATTCATGAGCGATTTTAGATAGCCTAACGACCACTCGTAATTATGCTTCTTTTCCTTATGCATAATTACAAATGCTACACAAAATGTCATGTTAGTTGGGGTTACACCAACAATCTCAAGGAGTGGCAGGACTCCTGCATAATAAAGACATGACTCCCCGCATACCTGTCGTTTTAGCTTTTCCCATCATACCAAATTGTAGCGCGCGTTATATATAGTTTTTAGAGTAAATTACACAGTTGGTCCCTATACTTTTCCCAGATTTCATACGACATCCAAAAACGCTAATTTTATCTTTTTTGATTCAGGATCGAGAATATATTACGCCGCTAGTTCAAAATCCTGATGGTCGTTAGGTTTGCCAGTTATCTCGGTCCTCACTTGCACAACACATGAGGGCATTTTTGTCCGAATCTTTGGTTTTGGCTTTTTGTTCTGGGCATGCTTTGTATATTACACTATAACAAGTTTACTTTTTGTACTTTTTAGTTAAAAAAAAAAAAAAAAAAAAAAAAAAAAAAAAAAAAAAACTTTTGTACTACTAAATGGTCCAACTAATTAATTCTTCATAATCTTTGCTACATTTCTTTCTCCTCCACAACCACCGAAACCCACCACCCCAACTCCCACAACCGGACCCCTCCACCACCGATCGACTCACCACTGCGGTAACTCACCACCTTCGGACCTCACCCCCGCCGACACTCACACCTCCACCGATAGCCCAACCACCACTATTAATCTCTCTCTTTTTTATTTATTTATTTTTTTTATTTTTATTTATTTATTTATTTATGTTTTAAGATGTGTAGTTTTAAGGTGTAGATCTGCATTTTTTGAACATTTTAATTACTTTTTGAAAAAACCACCATTTTTTATTTTTTATTCAACTGAACAAGATCATAAATGTGCAAAGATATTTATATTATTTGATGGATTGACGGTAATCATGGTATATTAGTAGTTTCTTAAATATTAAACTTTTGTGGTTTGATTCCTAATAATTTTCACAACTCATGCAGTTCGTATTGTTTATTGTTTTAGCATTGTTTTATGATTTTCTTAGGGGTATGTTTGGCGAAATGGGCTGGAGCTGGGGCTGGAGCTAGAGCTGGGGCTAGGGCTAGGGCTAGGGCTTATATTATAAGCCGAAATTAAAGTTTGTATTTTTAAAAACTTGTTTAGCAAATGGGCTGGGGCTGGGGCTTATTATTGTAAAATTACTAAAAAAGACATAATTAAATGAGTTTTTGTATATGTTAGATATTTTTGTGGGTAAATAAGTAATTTATTCTTCAAAAACCCCGGGCTTATGTTTTTAGCCTCTTTTATGGGGCTATAGTTTTTAGCCGGCTTATTTTATAAGTCCTTCCATAAGCCCCATGACAAACGAGACTTATTTAATTAGCCGGCTTATTTTAAAAACCCAAGCCCCATAAGCCCCATAAAAGCCCCTCCCCAAACATAGCCTAGATATGGATCCCTTATCTTTTCGCTTTAGATATACCTAGTAAACGACAACGACCAAAAATGTATTTATTACTTTCTCTGTTTCAAAATTATTGTCCGGAGACAAAAATCACAAAGGTTAATAAAAGTGGGATCTCTACAATTTTCAACCAATCAAATGGAATATTCCCCCACTAAGTTATCTTGTTTTTACTTAAAATCGAAGGTGGACAATTAATTTGATACATCCATAAAAGGAAATGTGGACAATAAATATGAGACGGAGGGAGTAACTTTTTCATAAAAAGACGAAAAAGATAAGTCGCCCAAGAAATGTGGGTTCCAGCCTCCTAAAAGGTACATATTGTAAGTGGTACCATGTAAGTACATGGTGAGGACATATATAGGGACACATGTCACTATCTTAAGAGATCCGCCCAAGATTTTTAGGCGACCATCTCCCTTGAGGTATTTGGAAAAAAAAAAAAAAAAAAAAATCTTTGGTCATTTAGGGTTGGTACATGTGTACTTGTAGAACATTTCAAGAATTATCCATAGTAATAATAGTACGTAGTTGCTGGCTAGTTAGGCTGCCTAGACACGTAGACATGAACTTATGAGGACTAGCATGGTGTACTTTATTTTAGCTCAAAAAAAGCATGGTGTATTACTATTGTCCTATCATAGAGAAGTTAAACATGTAAATATTTGAAAACAATAATACTACGTAATTAACTTAAAAACAATTTTTCTAAGCAAATATCAACTAATATAAAAGTTAGCTTTATATTGTTCAAAAAGAGGAAATAGGTTTATGAATCACAAAATATCAGAAGATCATAGAAACTTGGTTTTGAAAGGCTCACTTGTACCATCATTTGGCATCTCATATCATCAGATTTGTTTTTTAACTATTTTGTTGTGTTGCGAAACTACTCTACATTAATACGTTATGTAAGTGTGTTTGATTGCTATGTTTGATGCAGATTGCGGCTTAATTTATTCACATATGTTACAGAAAAGTTACGGTACTAATTGACCCATTGCACGGCCAAATAAACTTCCTAGTATTATTATATTTGTCACATCCATCAGATGTCTAGACTCTAGAGTGCCGATAGCAGGAACCGTAGATAAGTGTTGGTGACAAGCAGCTGGAACATAATATCATTTCGGCCGCCAAATTTTTTATTTTTTATTATAATTTTTTTCTAAGAGCAATTTTTTACTATATCACATTATAAACACCACAAATCTTTAAAATATCTTAAGTAGGACTTGAACCTACAACCATTTAATTAAGAAGCTTCTAAGACAACATGAGTTATCATTTAGACACAAGCCATTTGGCGTTCCCTAATTTCTCTCGCATTAATACTTTAAGAAAAGAAAAGAGGGAGAAATAAGGGTGCTGCAATATCAATGCCATTCTTTCATTTGTTCATTGATATAAATTGACTAGGTGGAAACGAGCCGCGAGCTGCTCTTGAAAAGCACGAGATCAGATCGATAAAAACTCGAACGATACGAGCTCGTGCCTAAATTTGGGTTCATTTAATAAACGAGCTCAAGCCCGAGCTTTATATATAAAGATCGATTAGGCTCGCGAGCCTAAATGAGCCCTAGAAATATAGATGTATATATATTGTCTATAAATATAATTATGTATAAACAAACTTAAAAGAAATAAACGAACTTGAGCCTAGTGTAATTAATGAGCCGAGTTTCATTTGAGCTTTTTTTTTTTTTTTTTTTTTTTTTTTTTTTTTTTTTCACATGTCATATAAATTAGTCAAGCTCGAGCTGAGCTCGAGCTTATGAAAAGTTTCACAAGCCAAGCTCGAGCCTGAGCTCGAGCTTTTCATATATAAACGAGCCGAGCTCGAGCTCGAGCTCTGGCAGGCTCGGGCTCGGCTCGTTTCCACCCTTGCAATTGACTAACAACGTTGACCACATACTAATAGCATATCCTTAAATAAATTCCACATACTTTGACGATGGCACAATAATCCTTGAACTCTTTCTGATCTTGTGAGCTTGCCCTTCAACAGATTCACTACTACTAACATTACTTGGGCCTGCATCCTGCACCCACCCCATATGCTCATTGTACTTTTGCTCAAAGAAGTTCATACTTGCCTTGCATGCCTTAGCTCGCCACTTCAATAAATCAGCCCGCCGTCTCAACGCGTCAGCCCGACATCCAAATGCATCAGCCTCCCGATCCAATGCATAAACGTTCTGTTGCAAAGTATTATGATGTTCCAGTTCTATATCTGGACTATAGGATGGACTATCTTGCAGCCACTGAGCACGTCGCCTCAGCTCTTCATTCATTCTCCGTTTCAATGCATCAAACATACAATTCACTACAACAGTTTTACGTTCCAATGTAGCAGTGCGCAGTTTCAATGCATCAGCGAGCCGTTTCAATGCATAATGCTTGAAGTCCCTTAAGCCCTCTTTGGTGAATGGAAAGTGTTTAGTGGATGCCTGCATAAATTTTTGAACCAACATTACACAAAACTTGTATTACTTTTTTGTAAAATGTAAAAATAAAGTTACAAGCGAACTTTAGAATTCAATTTACAGGCGAACTTGCTGGGTTCCAATTCCAGATTCTAATAATTTTTTCTTTTAATTGGCACCTTATGATAGTCCATCTGATTTTCAGTCAAACTTTGTTAACCGTAAAAGAACCGGGGTGAATGGAAATTCCCTACACACCATTTGACTCCAATAACTAAAAAATGATAATTTTCACTACACATGATTGTGAGATAGCTCATTTATTTTATGGAAAACCTTGGATATTCAATGGCTCTATTGACACATTTAGTATGACGTACACCGTAGAGAGTCCTTTAATTGCAGATACAAAGAAAACTTTAAATTGCTAATGTCGAGCTGATCTGAATGTCATGATGTGGATGGCACTATCATATTTTTGGATTCTGATGCCATCTTATTATTTAGTAACATAATTTTATTTTGTCTTTAGCCTTTACTTCAAAGAAGTTTGATTGATTGTATTGAAAGATCTTAGTCAAAATCGATTTATGATTTTTGTGATTTACAGCATCTGGGAGAGAAAAGACCTGATTTATGATTTTTGCCAATTAGTGGTAGTTCCTTCCGACGTAATGGAAGCCACGTTTATTAAGGGGCTTAAAACAGATCTTCGAGCTGCAATACGAGTAATGAGACCGGAGGGGCTGGCTCACACAATGGAGTTAGCTATAACCATCGAAGATAACCAACAATTTGAGGCGGTAACTCGTACAGGGGTAAGTAATTTTCGTTCTAATACAGCTAGTTTTTCTGGTTATAACCGTAGCAATGGACCGGTGTCATCTCACGCCTCCGCCTCTTCAGTTCGGTCTCCCGTTTCAACATCGACAGTTAGGAGCGGAACAAATATCTGACCAGGGCAATTTAAACGACTGACTGAAGCAGAATTAGCTGATAAAAGATCAAAGGGATTGTGCTTTAAATGCGATGAAAAGTTTACTATAGGACATCGTTGTCCAAGTAAAACCTTACAGGTCTGATTAGTTATGGACGAGGAAGACGACGATGTTGAAGAAGATGCAGGAAACAAAGAAGGTTCCCACGTTCATCAAGATTTCGTGGAAGTGTCGCCACGAAATCTAGAGTATTGGTAGTGGGATTATTGGGGGAGTGGTTGTGACGGTACTAATCGACAGTGGGGCGACCCACAACTTCCTGTCTAAAGTATTGGTAGCAAGGCTTGGGTTGTGTGTTCCGGAACTACTTCTGTAGGTGTAATGTTGGGTAATGGAGGATTTGAGGAGACTGTTGGGCTTTGTAAAGGAGTGGAATTATCTTTTCCCAAATTACAAATCACAGAAGATTTTTCCCCTTTTGAATTAGGTAGTACAGATGTTATTTTGGGAATTAAGTGGTTGCAAACATGGGTGACATGGTTGTTAACTGGAAGGAATTAACAATGAGTTTTAATGTGGATGGGAACCGTATTCTGATCAAGGGAGATCCTTCATTAAACAGGTCATTGGTATCCTTAAAATCAATTTCGAGGTCATTAAAATTAGAAAAGAACGGTTTCCTTGTGGAGCTTAAATGTTCGGGCGAAACGCAGGAAACAAGATTCCCAACTAATGAAGCTATCACTGATTTGTTAAAGGATTTTGAGGACATATTTCGACTACCAGTAGGGTTACCTCCTGTCCGAGCACATGATCATGCTATTAATCTTTCTGAAGGTAAGGGTCCTATAAGCGTTCGACCTTATCGATAACCACACGCTCAAAAGGGTGAGATAGAGAAATTGGTTAGAGAGATGTTACATGCAGGTATAATTCAACCGAGTGTGAGTCCGTTTTCAAGCCCCGTTTTGTTGATTAAGAAAAAAGATGGGAGTTGGAGATTTTGCGTGGATTATCGGGCTTTAAATAAAGCCACAATATTAGATAAGTTTCCCATACCCGTAATTGATGAATTATTAGATGAACTTCATGGGGCAAGAATTTTTACTAGGTTGGATCTCAAATCTGGATATCATCAGATTCGAATGAAGCAAGATGATGTACCTAAGACTGCGTTCAGAACTCATGATGGGCATTACGAATTCTTAGTGATGCCATTTGGCTTAACTAACACACCAGCAACTTTCCAAGCACTCATGAACGAGGTATTTCGACCCTATCTACGCAAATTCGTTTTAGTGTTTTTTGATGACATTTTGGTTTATAGCAAGTCGTTGGAGGAACATCAAGAGCATTTATCTATTATTTTTTCCTGCTTACGCGAGCAAAAGTTGTTTTGCAATAGAAAAAAATGTTCTTTTGCTCAAGAAAAGATTGAATATTTGGGTCACATTGTCTCACACGAAGGGGTAGCTGCTGATCCATCTAAAATATCGGCAATGTTAAATTGGCCCATTCCAAAATCGTTAAAAGAGTTGCGGGGGTTCCTCGGTTTAACGGGTTATTACCAAAAGTTTGTGGTTGGTTACGGTAAGATCGCACGAGTGTTAACCGATTTACTTAAAAAGGATAACTTCCAGTGGTCAGTAGAGGCGACTCAAGCTTTTAAGAATTTGCAAGAAGCAATGACCCAAATACCAGTGTTGGCATTACCTGACTTTAGCCAAGAATTTGTGGTGGAGGCGGATGCTTCCGGGTTTGGGATGGTTTTATCCCAAAAAGGCAAACCAGTGGCTTTTTCAGTAAAACTCTCGGCACTCGAGCAAGACTGAAATCGGTATATGAGAGGGAGCTAATGGCGATTGTGATGGCAATTAAAAAATGGCGCCCTTACTCACTAGGTCGACATTTCATTGTACAAACGGACCAACGGAGCTTAAAATATTTACTTGAACAAAGGGTTGTAACCGAGGAATATCAGCGTTGGTTTTTCAAGCTTTCTAGATATGATTTCGAGATACAACACCGGCCAGGAAAAGAAAATAATGTTGCTGATGCTTTGTCATGAAGAGTGGATGAGGTCGCATTTGAGGCGCTATCAATTCCGAAATTTCAGAATTGGGAGGAACTAATGCGCGATTTGTTGGAAGATCCTGAGTTGGAACTTATCCGTGATCAATTGCTTAGAGGTGAAAAGGTGATGGACGGTTATACTCTTGAAGATAATCACTTACTTTATCAAAGAAGACTTGTGGTACCAAAAACTTCAAAATGGATCCCTATTTTATTTCAATACTTTCATGGTAGCATGGTGGGGGGGCATAGTGGGGTACCTAAAACATATCAGAGAATGGCAAGTGAGATTTATTGGGTGGGTATGCGACAAGACGTGGCTAAGTTAGTTGCAGAGTGTGAAATATGTCAACGACACAAATATTCGACAATGGTGTCTAGTGGGTTGTTACAATCGTTGGATTTACCCGAACAAGTTTGGGAAGACATTACTATGGATTTCATTGAAGGTTTACCACGTTCCGAGGGATTTAGTGTCATACTGGTTGTTGTCGATCGATTGAGTAAATACGCTCATTCTATTCCTTTGCGTCACCCGTTTACAACTGTGACGGTCGCGGCCGCGTTTCTTCGTGAAGTCATTCGATTACATGGGATACCAAAATCCATCATTACAGATAGGGATAAGATATTCTTAAGCAATTTTTGGAAGGAATTGTTCCGTTTTCAAGGCACAAAACTGAAACGAAGCACAGCTTACCATCCTCAGACGGATGGTCAGTCGGAAGTGGTTAACCGGAGCCTCGAAACTTATTTGAGATGTTTTACATCTGATACTCCAAAAAATGGGCTATGTGGCTGTCGTGGGCAGAGTATTGGTATAATACTTCATTCCATTCGTCAATCAAAACAACACCTTTCAAGGCCTTGTATGGCTGGGATCCGCCTCGCTTGGTTTTTTATGGAACAGGTACTTCTCCAGCATTTGAAGTAGATAAGTATTTGCAGGAAAGGGACCGAATATTAATAGAATTAAAGAGGCATTTGGCTACAGCACAACATCTGATGAAAAATAAAGCCGACAGCCACCGTAAAGACGTACGGTTTGAAGTGGGGGAGTTTGTCTATTTAAAACTCAGGTAGTATAGACAGCGTTCTGTTGCTCACCGTGTGAATGAGAAGTTAGCACCTAAGTTCTTTGGGCCGTTTTAAGTAGTAGAGAAGATTGGAGAGGTAGCTTATAAATTAAAGTTACCTGAGTCATCGAAAATACAAAATGTATTTCATGTGTCTCAACTTAAAAAAGTGATTGGCGATTGCATTCCTGAATCAAAATTACCAAAGGGGTTGACTGAAGAAATGGAGATAATATTACAGCCGGCAGAAGTCTTGGGAGTTCGGAAAGATAGTAAAGGAAATCATTTTGTGCTCGTGCGTTGGAAGGATTTACCTGGTTATGAAGCAACTTGGGAACCACTGGAAACTATTCGCCAACAGTTTCCAGATCTTCACCTTGAGGACAAGGTGGTACTTCAGGATGGGGGAATTGATACGAATGATGATACAATGTGGGGAAAAGTATATCAGAGACGCAATAAGCAACTTAAAGGGGCATCGGGCAATTAACTGATTCTGGAGGGATAAGGGTGTTTTTATTATTTGTGTTTCCTTATTTACGTTTATTACTTGTTTAGGAAGTCACGTTAGTTTAAATAGGGGGTCATTAGTTTAGGGCATTGAAAGTCTGGAAGTCAATTAAGGGTTACTAGAAAAGCTCAGGTCTTTGTTCTTTTAGGTTTTTGTTCTATTATACTTGGATTCTTGTTTTCTTAATAGCAATTATCAATTTGATTCGTATCAAGAACCAACACCTATACTAGTACAGTACCGAGGTCACAGAGAATTTACCTATTCATAGAGTGATCCTATGATCGACACACAACGACCAATCCTGAAAGACCACTCTTTCTTCTAAGGAAGCCTAACCGGCCTAAAAAGAGGCCTACAAAGAGACCTAAAAAGAGGTGTCATCCTCTTATTGGTGATATTAGAGGGACCCACCTCTGATGTAACTAATCAGAGGATAACACCTCTTTTTAGGCCCCTTTATCACTACTCAAAAAGAAAGTTGTGCATGCACATAACGATGCTTTAAGAAGGAGATCGATTACCTTGACTAAGGTTGGATCAGTGCGAGCTGGATAAAGGATCCTAACATCCTTCAATGTGCATAAGGTGTTACATGTAGGGCACTGACAAAAAATAGTTAAGATAAATGTAAACCGAATGAAACAGATCGATATATATGAGAAACAAGAGCTTGTATTTTTGGTAGAATTAATTCATACTCCCAGTTGATAGTTGAGAAACTCACCTTCCCAGAGCTTTGAGATAGTTGGAGCAACCTATTTATACATGACATTCCATACATGTGCCCACAAGGAAGACAACTGCATCATTACACAACACAAATGAGAGACATACTACATTGGCCTAATTCAATGAGATACTATTGCAATTGCCGCATTCTAGTGAACAATATATGCCACCGTAAAATAAAAATAAGAAACAGGGCGCATAGATTGTGCGTATAGCTGATTGATTTAACTACTTGTGGAAATTATGTCAATGTGATTTTTGACTCAAAAACAATGATTACCCCTGTTTATTTTATTTATTTATTTTTATTTTTATTTTTTTTTTCAGAAAGAAAACTTGCAACATTAAATCAAATCCACTACACTAATAATTATTAAAAATCCTGACAATCACTAGTAATTATAATAATAATAAAAAAATAAAATAAAATAAAAAAAATAAATAAAAAAAAAAACATATAGTAATTAAAAATATATAGTACCAAACTCGATGGTTTCCATCGGTAGTGAAAGGTTCATTACAAATCGGGCAACCATGGTCAAATGCATAAGGAGTTTTCCTTTTTCCAAGAGTAGACCAATCATGTTTGAAAACAACAACCAAAGTTTTTTTACCATCTTCAGATGTAACAACCTTAGGGGGTGTCATCTCTTCCTTTATTTCTTCATCTTCATCTTCAATATCATAATCATCATAACTATAATCATTATCATCATCATCATCGCTATCTTCATTATATCTATAAAAGATTCTAAAATCTTTAAAAAAATAATCATCATCAATATCAGGATCCCTTATTAGGATCGACCTGTGATTCTTATCTTTTGCCATCTCACAACCAAACCAAACCAACCAAGGTTTTCGATTATTATTAGTAGGATGCCTGAATAATAATAATCATTAGCAACCCAAAGACATAAAGATACTTTAACGCTGCGTTCTCGAGTTTTCCTAGGTGGGGATAGAAATGATGTGTAAAGAAGAGAAAAGAAAGGAAAAGGAAAGGAAAGAAAGTTGATTTTATATTTCATGTTCTCGAGTTGAAATGAAATGAAAGGAAAAGAAATAATGTTATATTCTCGAATTGGGAAGAAAAGAAAGAAAAAAGAGACATAATTACATTATGCACTTTTAAATATGTTCATTTTATCTTAAGAGTCGAATATGAGTAAATATTGAAAGTTATATCGACTATTATATACTAAAAAGTGCGGGTGTAAAATTGTTTCCGTCCAAATCCGCCCATATTTGGGCGGAAAATTCCTATAGGAAAATTATAATAATTTTCCTTTCATTTCCTCTGTGTTTCCTTTCTTTTCTGTCTAAGAAAAACTCAAGAACACAATAAAATTTCAGTTTCTTATCATTTCCTTTCCTTTCTTTCTGAAAATGAACTCGAGAACGGAGCGTAACTCTAAAAGCGGCAGCAGGTTACAGTTGATAAGTGGGCCCTCTAGGCTTATTATAGCTTCCACATATTGCGTGTGGGTTTAGGGATGGCAATAAAACCCGTAACCGGGATGGAAATCCCCGAATTTTGTAACGAGGTATGGGGCGGGGATAGAGATGGCAATGGGCGAGAAAAAACCCATAATCTGCGGGTACCCGTCATAAATGGGTGGTTAACGCGTCAATTTTCACATACGGGTGGGTAGTGGGTGAAAAATTGTTACCCATCAGTGGGTGCCGGTGGGTGGTGGGTGATGCATACCCGTCGCGGGTAAACCCATGACACCAATTTAAAATACCCACGGGTATACCCGTCAAAATACTCGTGGGTGTACCCATAATCACATGTTAAAATTAATTATACTAATTAAAATATTTATGATGTGCATGTATACGTTTAATAGCTATCACAAAGTCTCAAGAAAACACATTAACCTAAAAGTTTGTTTGAGTTTCACAAAGATCAAATAATCAAAGTTGTATTTGGCAAATTGATTGGTGTCTTATTATGCAGTTTCATAGTTAGTTTTCATATCATCGTTTTGTAATTTTGTTGCATAACACTAACCCATGGGCAACAAATACCCACGGGCAAGGGCATGGTAGAAAATTGTACCCATTGGTGTGTGATGGGTGGGTGACAGGTGAGAAAAAAACTACGTGAGCGGGTGACGGGTTAGAGGTACCCGTGCCCATTGCCCATTGCCCACGGTGCCATCCCTAGGCGGGGATGGGGATAGCATCAATCCCCGATTTGACTGGGATCCTCGATTTGACCGGGGATGGAAATCCCCGAATTTTGTAACCAGGTATGGGGCGGGGATGGGGATATACCAAACTCGATGGTTTCCATCGGTAGAGAAAGGTTCATTACAAATCGGGCAACCATGATCAAATGCAGAAGGAGTTTTCCTTTTTCCAAGAGTAGACCAATCATGTTTGAAAACAACAACCAAAGTTTTTGTACCATCTTCGGATGTAACAACCTTAGGGGGTGTCATCTCTTCCTTTATTTCTTCATCTTCATCTTCAATATCATAATCATCATAACTATAATCATCATCATCATCATCATCGCTATCTTCATTATATCTATAAAAGATTCTAAAATCTTTAAAAAAAAATAATCATCATCAATATCAGGATCCCTTATTAGGATCGACCTGTGATTCTTATCTTTTGCCATCTCACAACCAAACCAAACCAACCAAGGTTTTCGATTATTGTTAGTATGCCTGAATAATCATTAGCAACCCAAAGACATAAAGATACTTTAACTCTAAAAGCGGCAGCAGATATGCGCCCTCTCTGTTACAGTAGATAAGTGGGCCCTCTAGGCTTATAGCTTCCACATATTGCGTGTCGGGAATAAAACCCGTAACCCCTAAACCCGATTTGACTTGGGAACCCTCGATTTGGGGATAGGACATCCGCGAATTTTGTAACCGGGTATAGGGCGGAGATAGGGATAGCATCAATCCCCGAACCCAAACCTGACCCTGATTTTTTTTAATGTATAAATGTAAGAAAATTATATATATCCATGTAACATTTACTTTTATACGTATATATTTTTATTAGCATTGATATGTAATGTATTTGCATGTGTGATATAAATGATTTAGCTTTAAAAGTATAAAAAATTAAACACTATTACTATACGAGTAATTCAGACCCGTGCGTTGCACACGGCTCTATCTAATTGGTCATAGTGTAATGTGCAGTAATTTTTTTCGTTATTAGACTTTTGTAACTATGCCCTTAGTTGATCAGTAAATTTAATATTTAAACTTTTTATGACATATTAGTAGTTATTTATAAAGTTTATATTTTGTATTTATTCTCAAGATTGTAACATTATATTTAAACTTTTTATGACATATTAATAGTTATTTACAAAGTTTATATTTTGTATTTATTCTCAAATATATTTTGATATAAAACTAATATGTAATCTTTTTTTGTGCAAAAAGTGAATTATATTAATACTCAAACATATAACAACATAAGTCTACTAACTGATTTGGACACACCCCAAAATCATATACAAAACAGAAATCACAATACATCAAATGCTATACCTATATCTGTTAAGCAAACAGGTATCATACACCTCAGAAAACCAGCTAAACAACTATTTCCCAGCAACACCAAGCCATAAGAAACAGATTCACCACTATGCACCAAACCATCTAGCTACATTTCCCCTCCTTTCTCCATTAAGAGCACTCAACCTGCCACCACAGTACTCAAAACAGAAACAAGAAGAGGCATCACTAGGAACCATATCCCCTCCAGTCAAGGGCTCTACCAGACATTCTACATTTCCATCTCTAGAATGGCTTCAAATGTCTGGGAACCCACTCCTTGAGAGAGTAAGCAACCAGTCCTCCTATGGGGATGTAAAGAGAAGACCATGAAGTGTCATCTTGCATCACTCTCAATTCAACTCTACTTACACCCCCCCTCCAAACTCATTTTACCCTTCACAGTTAGAAACCTACTTTATGGTTCAGATCAAAGCTCATCCCTATGAATATCAATTGCTACCTCAATACCTAACAAAGGCCAATGAAGTTTGCAAATTGATAACATAGGAGTAGAGCTTGACATCCCCAAGATACAAGGCCATTAACTGTAAATGAGTTTAAAACTCAGAATCCTTATTAAGCTTTTAAGGATACCTGAGTAATGGTAAAACCATAAGAACTTGTAGATATCTTTTAACACATTCATCTGCTGAGAATTGCATTCTCATCAAGGCTAAAGACATCATCCTTGATCATACTTAGCTTCCAAAGACCTCCAAATTTTTAGTGATTGAAGACCCACTGCAAAAGCAGGAAACTACATTTCACCCTTTTTTCAAAAACTATACCAATTTTGTGAGATCTAAAATCCAACTAAGAACTCCAGCTTCCATAGTAAACAATAGACTCACTCATAGCATAGAAGAGAAAAAGAGGCAAGGTACTAGCCATCTGCTTCACAATCCACTTATATCCAAACACCCTTTATAGAACCGGCACATATAGTCAACTGCTAATTCTTCCAATTTTGATATTCCATATTTGTTCTACTTGACTGATTGCTGAAGTTGGCTTAGCTTTCAAGCTTATCAATCTCCATCTCACTTGATCACAAATTTTACCAAGAACAGTCTCACAGTTACATCTTTCATCTCTGAATATTCTGTAATTTCTTTCTCTCCATATACCATATACTGCTGCAGCTAAACACAATCTTCTCACAATGCTCCATATACTATTATTACATGGTTTATCTGCTATGAAATTGATAGTCTCATTCCAATTACAATCCACAATCTGAATATTCATCATCTTTTTAAGACTATTCCAAACAGTATTTGAGAATTGGCAATCAAAGAAGAGATGATCATGGTTTTCATCATCATTCATACAAAGAGCACACATCGACATATCATCACTCCCCCATTTTTCCATCCTATCAAAAGTCATTAGTTTATTCTGAATAGCCAACCATAAAATAAAAGCATGTTTAGGAATGTTGTGTAAGAACCAAACAACTTTAGCCCATTTAACATCATTAGTCTCCTCCTTCAAATCTTTATATACTTCTTTAACACTAAATCTGCATTCTTTATTAACCTTATTCCTCCATATAACCTTGTCGTTATTGTTGGGATCAAGTGTAGGAACTGGTAAGTTTACAATTTGAGGAAAAGTACTGTTCCATTCATCAGGCCATATCCATTCCCCATTGCATACAACATCTTTGATTACCAAATTCCTTAACAGTCTAGCATCATACCTATCTCTATTACTGACAATGTTAGATAATGGACTAATATCACACCATAAATCATGCCACACAGAAATACTATTCCCATTACCAATGTTATGTCAAACACTCCTTCTAATAGAATTTCTTATTTCCATTAGATTCCTCCATCCCCAACTATCATTCACATCAGCATTGATTTCCCAAATACTGTTATACTTCAATTTAATTGTAGTAATCCACTTCACCCATAATGTGTCCTTTTTACAAGCTATATTCCAAATTGTTTCACTAGAAGTGCCCTGTTCCATACCTCCAAATCTTTAAGGCCCAAATCCCCTTGAGATTTTGGATGACAAATCTTTCTCCAGGCAACTTTAGCTTTACCCTTGGTAAGTTCACCATGACACCATAAGAAACCTTTCAACAAACTGTTTATTTCCTCAATCACTGCTTTAGGTAATAAGAAGACTGTACACCAATATACTTGAATAGATTCCAAAATGGAAGTAGTAAGTTGAAGCCTCCCTGCATAAGAAAGACACTTGTTTTTCCAATTTGAAATCCTATTTCTAACTTTATCCACAAGGCATTTACAATCTTTTATTCCCAACCTTTTAGTCAATAGAGGCACACCCAAATACTTCATAGGTAGTTTCCCTTTCCCAAATGGTAATATGGCTAATATTCTATTCTGCAACTCCTCCTCAATTCCACCAAAGAAAACAGTACTTTTGCTGAAATTAGGTAATAGACCAGAACACCTCCCAAACTCATCAAGAGTATCTCTAATTACTTGCACAGATTGAGTATCTCCATGGCTTATAACCAACAAATCATCAGCAAAACATACATGGGTTATCTTCAAGCTTCTACAACCAAAATGATACTTAAAACCAGGACACCTACTAACATTCCTGACCATCATGAGGGTAAAACATTCCATGACTAAAGTGAACAAATATGGAGACATTGGGTCCCCTTGTCTTAAACCTCTGCCTCCTTTAAAGAAACCACAATTCTTTCCATTAACATTTACTGTAAAACTAGTGGTCTTCACACAAGTCATAACCAATTGAACCATTTGATCATGAAAACCAAATTGCCCCAATATGAACTCAAGAAACCTCCAATTAATAGTATCATAAGCTTTTTGGATATCTATTTTGAAAGAAACTCTTTTAGGACCCTCTTTCCTATCATATCCTTTCAGAAGTTCTTGAGTTAGTAAAATATTGTCTTGGATTTGCCTTCCAGCCACAAAAGCACTTTGATTAAGATTCACCAGTTTACCTAAGACCTTCTTAATTCTCCCAGTAATTACTTTGCTAATACATTTATAGACAACATTGCAACATGCAATGGGTCTATAATCAGTGACTTTTACAGGGCATTCATTCTTTGGTATAAGGGAAATAACAGTTGCATTGAGATCAGTTAGAAGCTTACCAGTGTGGAAAAATTCTTTCACTGCATTGTAAAAATCATCTCCAACTATGTTCCAAGCCTTCTTGAAAAACATTGAAGTAAAGCCATCTGGTCCTGGTGCTTTATTGTCACCAATTCCAAACAAAGCCTCTTTAATTTCCTTGTTAGTAACATCATGTATCATTTGATTAGCTTCCTCAGTAGTTAGCTTAGTTAAGAATAGAGAATCAGGATCCACAATGTCTTGTACTTCAGAACAATTACCCAAGAAGTTTTTAAAGTGGCCTACAAACTGATTTGCAACTTCTTTTCCTTCAAACACATTACCATTAACATCCTGTATACTAACAAGCCTGTTTCTTTAATACCTTCCGTTTAATGACTTGTGAAAAAATGCATTATTTCTATCTCCCATACTCAACCAATTGATCTTGCTTTTCTGGAATAAAAACTTTTCTTCATCATCCACAACAGTAGTATACTCTTGAATTAATTTAGCCTCAGTTTCCCTCAACTCTTTATCATGTGGATCTTTATCAATCAAGTACTGCACATCCTTTAACTGATTTATGAGTTTCTCCACATTCTCAAATAAATTCCCATTCTTCCAGTTAAGTTGCTTCAAAGGATTCTTAATATTCTTCATTTTTCTGTTGAGTTTAAACATGCTAAAACCACAAATCTGCTTGCCCCATTCATGTTGTACAGTTGAAATAAAGTCATCTTTATTTGTGATGTAGTTTGCAAATTTAAAAGCCTTCTTCCTTTTTTCAACGCAATCAGGGAGAACCACCACTGCAGGGCAATGATCTGATATTATGTAAGGTTTAAATATTGCATGAGCTTTGTTAAACCTATTGATGAATTCCTCATTGACCATAACTCTATCCAGTTTCTTCAAAACACCAGTTCCATTCCCACTCTTGACCTTATGAAGATTTTTAGTCCAAGTAAAGAAACATCCAGAACAGCACAAGTCATCCACTTCAATCATATTAACACAATATTTGAATTCTCTCATATCATTTGTCATATAAGAGCCACTAGCTAAATGTTCTGCACAGTTAAGAGTGACATTAAAATCTCCACAAAGCAGCCAAGGATGATGATTAGCTACTTGTTTATGTCTATGTAAAGCAGCCCACAGCTCCTTCCTATCATGACCACCATTTTCTGCATATATGAAAGAAACAAAACAACTAAAGTTACTATTGATTGTTTCAATTACACAGAAAATAGTTTGATGAGTCATATGTAGGTTTCTAAGAGAAACCACATCACTATTCCATCCAATGCTAATTCTGCATCCTTTTTTGCACTTCTGCATATTAGTTATCCAGCTCCAATTCCCAAAAGCAGGATCACAAGCTTTAACAAGTTTACTATTTTTAAGTCTTGTTTCAATAGCTGCACATACTTGAAGTTTTTCTTCCAAAATTAACTTAGCCACTTCTTTATGTTTGTCAGAAGTACCCATACCTCTTATATTCCAAATACCAATTTTCAAATCCATACTATATACAAAGAATGAAAACAACCTCTTTCAGCATTCTTGAAGTACATTGGTATCGCTACCAATAACCTCATTCCTTTCCATATTCATTCCTATGCATGTCTTCTTAGGTAACACTTCTTAAGTTTCATTACCACTAAACTCATTCCTCTTGTTGCCCTTTTCATATTCTTTAATCATTGAATCCCATCTAGCTCTAAAGTAACATACCATATCCTCATTCCAATTAGCTTGTTCCTCAGCTGTGGGTCTTCTCTTTTGATTCACAAAATCATCAACAATACCTCTAGCTTGCATATCAAGAATTTCCCTTGTTTCATCTTCCAATTCTGCCAAAACATCAAATTGATTCCTATTACGCTTCTTCACATTCTTATCCTTTACATTTCCATTTCCATTATGCAATTGTGAGTTTTTACTACTCTCATTACCAGTAGCTTGTTTATTTAAACTATCCTTCCCCTCATTATTTTGCTTCTCATTCGTCTTACCCTTATTCTTCTTTTCCTTATCAGAATTTGACTGTTTAGGTTGAAATACAACTTTGTTATTTTTCCTAAAATCTCCTTTATCCCTAAAATATCCCTTCCTTCCAACATTATTCTGTGTAGACTTATTGCTTCCATATGTCTTGTTATTCTGTTTATTATCATCCTTTTGCCCAACTTCAGTGGAACCACCAGACACTCCCACATGCTCAGTTTTCATATCATCTTTATTAGTGTTAGTAACCTTTGGACAAGTTACATCATTGTGCCCAAACACACCACATGCCTTACAACAAGGTGGTTTCCAACTATATGCAACCTGCACAATCTTACTCCCAATAATCTCATTCAAATTGTTCTTATACAAGACATCAATTTTTGCAGGAAACTCCTTTTGAGCTTGAACTTCCACTAAAACCCTAGCATACCCACCTCTGCCCACACCTACTTGACACATACCAGCAGTTACTGCATCCATAATCAAAGGCTTACCAATTCTACTAGCCAAAGCACTAATGCCCTTGCTAGTCCATGCTTCCAAAGGAACATTACTCATTTTAACCCAAATTGGTAGTTTTGTTGGCTCAATTTTAGCAACACACATATTAATGTCCCATTTTTGCACAATCATAAGTTTATTGTTCACAAGCCATGGTCCATTTTCCACAATAAAATCAATACCATCTTGTTTACTAAACTTAAACAGAAATATACCATTCCCATTATCATAAATTTCTTTGAACCCATACTTACCCCACATTCTGTTCAAATTGTATTTTACTTTAATTATACTCATCTTATAACCCACAAAATATCCACACAAGGTCAAATTCCACTTCCTATACCCATCTGCAATAACCTCCGCATTGAAAATGACAAACTCATTACCCTCAGTATCAATCTCAGTAGGAATAAGACTCAACTTATTATCATACTTAACAGTATTGTTTGTAGTAGCATTTGCATATGACTTCTTATTGTTATTGTTCAGTTTAGCAGCACAATTCACTTTAGTCACATCAACATTATCAACATGCCTCTGTACATTAGCAGAGTTAGTAGGACTACCACTTACATTGCTTTTTGCATAAATACCACTAACATCTGTTTGTTTATTCTCAGAATTCTTACTAGTATCACAATCCTCCTTATTACCAATTCCCAAATCAACTCCACTAACACACTTATTAGCAACTTCCTCCTCATCATTCACTTCCAAAACAATACTATCAATACTATTAAGCATACTGGTAGAAGTAGTAGTAGACTTACAACCAATTACCTTATCATTAGTATCAATAGGAGAACTAGGAGTAACAGACTTTTTATCCACAACATCAGGACTTTTACCCCCAACACCCATACCTTCATGCATCATTCCAGTACCATCCTCTAACCTTTTCTCAGCCTCCATTACCTCATTAACATCATCTACTTCATCACCTTTATCCTTTTTAGCACCAGACCCATCACCTAAGCTTTCCTCCATCCCAATCACCTTATTTCTTTCCCTAATCACACTATTCACATCCACATCCATACCAATATTACTACCCCCAATTTTGAAGCTCTACTTTCCTCATTCACAACATTAACAGTATCATTCCGTAATTTGCTTAAATTCCCTATCACATAGTCATTAAGCTTTGTAGAAACCTTTATTTGTCTTTTATTTGTTCTCTTTTTATTCGACATATCTAATATATAACGACTAATCAAAGAGAGCTCAAATTCTTACACAAAACAGGCAAAATTAAAGAAAATGAATTTTTGGTGCCAAAATGTTGAAATTGGGGGTTTTCTCAATACTAATCGAAAAAGAAATTGAAGCTACTCATTGTGTTCGCAAGGAATAGCTGACTCTAATGGTGAAATCAAAATGCATTACTTTTTTCTTTACAAATCAACACATATTTCTTGTGATCAAAAGTTCAGAACATGAAGCTGCATACTATCCTCAAGAAACATATTACTTTTACTTGGTGTTTCTAGCAAATAAAACTAAATTGTTTGTGCATTAAGGTACCCATAATACAAGAGATCCAAATAAAATAGATTGTGCACATTTGTTCTTATACATAACATGCGTCTTAATTTTTTCATTTAAAAGAACTGGTTCAACAATTCCGTACAGTAATATATATATATATATATATATATATATATATATATATATATATATATATATATATATATATATATATAGTGTAACTTTATTTTCAGAACCCTGTTAAGTGCGGGAACTGCGAGAACTCTAATTTTACATTAGAAAACATGCATGTTGACATAAAACATGTATGTTTTCTTACATACACCTTAGTACACATACCTACGTAACATACATGTTCATATAAAACACTGTTAAGTGCAACATATCAATGCAAAATGGTTTTATATGAACATGTATGTTACGCAGGTATTTGTATTAAGGTGTATGTAAGAAAACATACATGTTTTATATGAACATGCATGTTTTCTAATGCAAAATTGGAGTTCTCGCAGTTCTCACACTTAACAGGGTTATGAAAATAAAGCTCCCCTATATATATATATATATATATATATATATATATATATATATATATATATATATATATATATATATATATATAGTTAGGATCAAATAGGAAGAATAATTAAAATAGAAAGGATAAGAAGTAACCACAACCACACATTCTAGATGCACCTACAAAAATGGATGCATCTTCATTCAAATTTTTCCTCCCATATAAAAATGTGTGGCTAGAATTACTTCTTACCCTTCTCATTTTAATTATTCTTCTTATTGGATCCCTACCCTATATATATATATATATATATATATATATATATATATATATATATATATATATATATATATATATATATATATATATATATATATATATATATATATATATATATATATATATATATATATATATATATATATATATTACACTTTCTACCTAATTAATTATTGACACTAATGCGTAAAACGTCATTATCACGTAGCATACATATCGGATGTAAAAATGGGTATCATGTTGGGCACATAACCTCAAAAGAAACTCTTAAAGAATGAGATTATATTAGTTTGTATAATAACTATGATTGATCAGAATAAATGGTATGGTTAGGTTTTACAATCTACTCAATAAACTGTTAAAGACAGTTGGATCCATTAGTCATGTACCTTACTCTAAATTGGCCGTTTGTTGAATGTCCCGGATTGTTGCTAATGGGTGCTCTCCTAGTAGCACAATTGGTAATAACATTTATACTTTTCAAATTTTTATCATGTTTTGCTAATCCTGTTTGACAAACCAAATATTGTGTTGACCTGTTCTAAAATGGCATGTTATAAAACGTTATCAAGTGTTTTTTTTTCCATCTTTTATATCTAAATTTGGAGTTGTACAGTGATAAGTGAAAATGCATTATTACATTTAAAACCTATTTGTAAAAGAAGTAACTACACTTGCTTAATTCTTATAAGGTTAGAAATGCAAGTCAAGTTGTTGTACACAAGTTCCCTTTTCGTCCATTATAGTTTTTAAAACGAGTAAATGATATCGATATTGACTCAATGTATTTAGTTTTATAATCACGTTTTTTTGAAGGGTAGTTATAGTTGCAAATTGAATTAATTTTTGTTTATAGAAGTTACTACCTCTATTGTTTACCCATGTGACAAAGGGCCTTTCATATACAGAGTATCACAGGCTCACTTAGGAACGTGTCAAATGAATCTATGGACATGGATGCCAACGGAGTGAAGGTTGTAAAAATGGCATATCAAAAGTAACTACCATTTTGTATTCATTTATTTTAATAATAGTTTTAGTTAATTAATTGATTTATATGAAGGAAATGATGATTGTAGAGATATTTTCGATCTGTTTTGCAAAGACAATTAATAAAAATCAATTCCAAAGCAAAATAAACAACAAGCTGTTGTATACAATAAGCTTTATTTATTTGTTTATCAGGAATAAGAGTGGAGAGTGAAAGTATGCGCATAGTAAATGCACTCAAAAAGCCTAATGAATATCTTAAAAAGAATAAGTTGCAAAAAATGATTTTTGTATTTTCTGGAGGGTATCTTTATGCATATTTGATATATTAATGAAACTCATTTGATTTCTTTTACCCAGTTGCGTAGCTCAACGAAAATATTTATGAATCATATAGTTATTCCCACAAGTATATAAATTGTGTCACCGATGTTCAGTTTTAAGCCGGTTATCTTATGTAATTAGTACTCAAGCACGTGGTAAATAACAATTTGACGATAAAGGTTGCATTGTCTCAACTATTTTGCAAATTTGCATTAGCTAGATCATAAATGGATAAAGAAGGTGTGCAACTGAACACAATCAAAGTTGAATGATCTATTTTTTCACCTCATATTCTATACTAATTATTTTCTTTGTTTGATTACATACATTATTGTAAGATTTCTCAAATTTCAAAAGCTAAGATGGCCAAGATTGTGGTAATTCATTTAGGTTGGCACCATGCATCAATGTACTTCTGATATAAAAGAGTTTGAGATCAATTTTTTATGTTCATAATAACAAGAGTTGTTTTGGTATGGAGTTCAGTGGAGGAAGCTTGGTGAGAAATCGTAAATAGTTCACTCACTTTTAAAATACTCGAGAACAACCTTCGACACAAATTTATTTATTCTTTTTTACGGTAACTTTGTAACATTACATTTTTATTAACAAAGAATTCAATGGTAACTCTTTGAAAGGTTATTCTTAGTATTTTGAGGGTGAAATAAGCTATTATGTATATGCGTCTTCAAATGGCCTTGAAAAAAATCACAAACTCATCGTATTGAGCTTAAGCCAGAAACACCTATTGTCGAGCGAATTTGAAATTTCTCGACATTTAAAAAAAATTAATACTTAATCACACCTAATCTATTATTACAATTAACTAACGACCAAATAATATTAAGCAACAAATAATTACAAGTCATGCCCGCCCATTGGGCGGGCTTCGAAGTCTAGTATACATATATATATATATATATATATATATATATATATATATATATATATATATATATATAGTGTATCTTTATTTTCAAAACCCTGTTAAGTGCGGGAACTGCGAGAACTCTAATTTTGCATTAGAAAACATGCATGTTCATATAAAACATGTATGTTTTCTTACATACACCTTAATACACATACCTGCGTAAGATACATGTTCATATAAAACCCTGTTAAGTGCAACATATCAATGCAAAATGGTTTTATATGAACATGTATGTTACACATGTATTTGTATTAAGGTGTATGTAAGAAAACATACATGTTTTATATGAAAATGCATGTTTTCTAATGCAAAATTGGAGTTCTCGCACTTAACAGGTTCTGAAAATAAAGCCCCCTATATATATATATATATATATATATATATATATATATATATATATATATATATATATATATATATATATATATACATATATATATATATATATATATATATATATATATATATATATATATATATATATATATATATATATATATATAGGGTGAGGATCAGGTACATTTTTGTCTTTTAGTGCGGATGGTACGGACGAATCTCAGCCCTCCATCTAGTCAACCATCTGAAAAAGGCGGAGTGACAATATCGTAAATATCCCGTCTTTTTTTAAGATCGTTGCTATCGTATTAGCTTTTTTTCTGAAAAAAATTCAAAAAAATTCTGAAAAAATTAAAAAAATAAAGAGGACAACAAATAATTAAGAATCGCTGAAAAAATTTCAAAAAAAAAAATCGTTTTCATCATTAAAGGTATTGTGATATCAGAATCTGATTTTGACTTTTTTACAAAAGTCAATATCTGATCTTGACAAAGTCAAAATCAGATCTTGACTTTTGTAAAAAAGTCAAAATCTGATCTTGACAAAGTCAAAATCAGATCTTGACTTTTGTAAAAAAGTCAAAATCAGATTCTGAAAACTTTTTTTTTAATAAAAAAGTTAATATCACAATAACTTTTTTAATATCGTAAAAACTTTTTCTTAATAAAAATTGTTAATATCGCCGTAACTATCATGCTTTCTTAATATCAAAGTTATTTTTTTTTAATATCACTTTAATTTTTTCTTAATATCGTAATATCACGGTTCATTTTTACATGTAAAAAAGCTTAATATCACGGTACCACTCATAA
This sequence comes from Artemisia argyi, assembly GCA_030686995.1. Classification (NCBI taxonomy): domain Eukaryota; kingdom Viridiplantae; phylum Streptophyta; class Magnoliopsida; order Asterales; family Asteraceae; genus Artemisia; species Artemisia argyi. The sequence goes on along the minus strand of CM060678.1, from coordinate 189,831,978 downwards.
TATCGTTAATATCACATTAGCACTCATAATCAAAAAAGAAAAAAGTGCTCAGAAAAATCTGAAAAAATAAAAAAATAAAAGAACACAACTAGAGTAAGGATCGCTGAAAAGGAAAAAAAATCAAAAAAATCGTTTTCATGATCAATTGGTACCGTGATATTAGCGTCAGATCTTGACTTTTTAAGATCAGATATGAAATTGGCGGTCCAGATCCATCCGCACGTCCGCACTAAAAAATTGTATCCGCACGTGATCCTCACTCTATATATATATATATATATATATATATATATATATATATATATATATATATATATATATATATATATATATATATATATATATAGGGTAGGGATCCAATAAGAAGATTAATTAAAATAAGAAGGGTAAGAAGTAATTATAGCCACACATTTTTATATGGGAGGGAAAATTTGAATGAAGATGCATCCATTTTTGTAGGTGCATCTAGAATGTATGGTTGTGGTTACTTCTTATCCTTCCTATTTTAATTATTCTTCCTATTTGATCCTAACTCTATCTATGTAATATAATAAATGTGAATAATTTATAAGCCCTTTAAGCACGAAAATTCATTAATGCGCTGATGTGTCTCTTCTCCTATTGGTCGATAAATCATTAATGCTCCTCCATAAATCATAAATGCTCTCATATGTACAACTATCTTATGCGCTACTACTCTTCAACGTTTTATTTTTGGTAGGTCAACAATTCATTCTCATTCTTCAATCTTCCACCAAAACTTCTTTCATACACTTCTTCAAAGTCAATACGTTTCTTTTATCTCAATTTTGGAAACTCATTATTGTCTATTATAATTCAGATCCAAACGCAAACCCTTTCAAAAAATCCAAACAAATCATACGCTCCTCTACATTCAATTCATAACCTTTCCAAATGATATTTTCGGATTCGATTGTGCGTTTCATAGGTGCAAAAACCCTTCCCATATCAATTATCCTAATTCGAGCCAATCCCATTTTGGGATTCGATTGTAAGTTTCCTTTTTATATACTTTTTTTTTTAATAATTGATTTTACATGAATGAATAATGAATGATTATTCAATAGATCTTTAGGCTCATAATTTTTTTTTTGTGATTTTCTAATGATTATTCAACAGTTTTTGGGGTAATTGTTTGTTTTTAAATATTGTATGCTTCAATTAGATTGTTAAAGTGCAAATAATTGAATACAATTAGCGATATTGAATGTTTAGACTTCTATATTGATCTTTGATTTTGGGCCTAAAATTACTTTTAGTTAATTAAGGAATGCCGCGTTTGTACAATAATGTGATATTATTTTTTAGAAAAGATATGTTTTATTTGCACTGGGATTGAATCATGTATTAACAACCTTCTAAAAAATTCATAACCCTAATTTTGTCAATTTGCCTATATAAACGTATAGAAGTTTAGCCTAAATGCTCACATCCTTCATCCTACTTTTTAAGGCACATATCATAACAATCAATGGCTCAGTTCACTAATGGTTACATCAATGATCTTTTTGCTGTGAAGGATAATGTGAAACTGCGCGTAAGAGTTCTGCGTGCGTGGATGCAGCCTGTATTTGGCAAACCCCACGTTAACAATTTGGAGCTCATTGTAATGGATGAGCATGTAAGTCATTCTATATTTTTTATTACATTTTATTGCGTATAATTTATGCTTCCATATACGATATATATAATGACGGAATTTAAACAGAATACAAGAATTCAAGCTCAGGTCCGGATGAAACAGGTTGATACTTTCAAACATCAACTTGAAGAGGGTAACGCAGTCACGCTGCATCGTTACGTCCTGGGTGAGATTCAGCCTAAATACAGGATGGTTAAAAACGGACTCCGGCTAAGTTTCTTAGCCAATACAGTTGTTGAAAAATGTAATGACTTTACTGGCTCAATTTATGGTTTTGACTTTAGAACTTTTAAAACCATAACAAATCTAGGAGTTGAGGAGGACGACCAGTTTGGTAAGCACATTTGTTTGTTATACTATATTTGTTCATGTAACGAGTGCAATTAGGTGAAATTGATAAAAAATTTCTTTATTTGTTTGTTCGAGCCCAGATGTCATAGGCTTGGTGATTGCTTGCGATGATCTTGATTGCTATGACAAGAATGGAAAAGCTGGGAAGAAGAAGCCACTCACCCTTATTGATGCAGAGTAAGTCAATATTATTTAACATTCAGTTTGCCCAATACATAAAGATTCTGTATACATTACATTTATACCACTATACTCATTGTTGCAGGGGCACTGAAATGAGGTGTACTTTGTGGGGAGCATTTGCGCAACAATTCTCAGACTTTCTACATACATGTGATGACCATTCAAAGATTATAGTTGTTCTTTATCTTGGCATGATGAAGATGTGGGATGGTAAGTTTTAGGAGCAGAATATAAGCGGTAAATTTAATATATTATTTATACTTATAGTTTACATCTAATTGAAACATTGTTCGAGTTGCATAGGTAAAATGGGTGTGCAGAATGGTTACAATGCAACAAGGTTATTCCTTTTCAACAGAAAAGAAATTATCACAGCATCTGAATTCAAAGATGTTGAGGACTTCAGACAAAGGTATGTACACAACACGTAATCGATTGTTTAGAACAAATATTATTTCACGTTTTTTAGATGCAATTATCAAAAAGCACGTGTGCAAGCGATTCCTGACTACAAAATTACATTTAATATATAGGTTGGTTGCTAAAAATATAGATGAAATGTCTGAAAATACTGCCTCACGCATCTCCACCGCCTCAAGATACTCGACAAAAGAAGATTTTACCAATTCTGTTACAATGAGACACATTGTCGAGCTCTTGGATGTTCCACAGGTACAACTAAGATACTATTATTAGTTCATATAATTTACAATTTTTAATTCTTGTGCTAGAATTACAGCTCATAAAATAAGTAATATGTGTACCGGTTTCTACAATTTAGCGTTACATGATTTGGTATTAATCATCAGGGTAACCCTTCTGTAATCGTGGGTACTATCTGTGCAATAAATGAAGATGAAGGGTGGTGGTACCTTGGTTGTGGCAAGTGCAAAAAGAAGGTTGTTAAGGAAAGTGACATAGTGGATGTGGAATCCGAAACCACGGGAAAACAGTTTGGTGAGCCAACTGAATGGTATTGCACTAAATGCTTGGTTGTTGTTTCGAGTCTCAAAACACAGTGAGTATTACGTTACCTTGCAATTAAAAATAGTAAATGTTATTATAAATTAAACGTTAATGTATGACCTAATATATTTTTATGTTTAGGTTCCGTCTTCAGATACGCGTTCAAGATTCAACTGGGACATGCTCTTTGTCCCTCTTTAACGATGAGGTACAAGCCATTGCTGATAGATCCGCATACCAGCTGTGTGACAAATACGGGAAGGTACATTCACAAGCTTATACTAATTTATTTTATTTATTTTTTATTTTGTCCTAAAATTAAATAAAGTTTTACATAAAATAATACATTATAATTATTTCATTTGTTATAGACTGATAGCGAATTTGTGCCGCCTGAGATTACAAAAGTTATTGGTACCAAGTTTGCCTTTAAGGTCTTCATGGATAGATTCAATGCTACAAAGTTGTTGCCTGTGTTTAATGTATTGCGTATGTCTGCGGATCCGGAAATTATTGAATCGCTGCACGCAGCTGAAACACCAGTCAAGGTAATAACTAATCAAATCATTAGTCATTACATTTGTTTTCGTTATTATAAGCTGTTTTCAGGAGCCCAACTTACATATTAATTTATTTGTTTCAGCAGCCGGATAGCGAAGCTACAAGTGCCACTGTACCAGTTGTGACACCATTCGTAAGATTAGTTACTTAAAAAATGTAACCATTTTTACAAATGGTGCTAATATTATGGTAAACTAACTATGTGTTTCGTATTGTCAAGGATTTGGAATCGCAGACGGATGACAACACCACCCCTACAAATGCAGACAAATCCGGTGTTAAGAACAAGCGAGCAGCAGACGATGAAGCAGATGGAAGCATGTCTTCGAATGGTAAAAAGGCACTTCTCGACATCAAGTTGGAAAAGAAACCATAAACAATAGGCTTCCATTGAAGTGTTGATGTCTGTTGCATTACCAAATGATAGACTGTTTTATTTTCTGTTTGAATAAATCTTTTTGGACAAGTTTTGTTGACTATTTGTGGTTGGGGAGTCCCAATCACTTGCACTTTGCATTTTGGTCCGAAACATTATTATGAGAGTATAATTATGACTTGTGTGACACATTCATTATGAATGTGTAATACACTTATTTGGATATTTCTTATTTTTATGTTGTATAACTGTGGATACATTTCTCACAGATATACAAGTGTTTTTTTCTTATTTATTTTTTAGGTGTTCAATTGGTAATTTTAATGCAATCTGCAGGTACATCTCACTTTTTATGTTCAGTGGCCATGCTTTCCTTGGTTTTTTCTTGTGTGCAGGTTAATCAAAGTTACGTGTTCGGACAAGTACATGGAGTTTTCCCAATACACCTACGACGTTACAAACAAGTCCTTTAGGTATGTTGATTGTTAATGTGAAAGTTTACTTCTTTTTACAATTCATTTTATGTATCTTTGTATCATCGGCAACATGAATGAATAAAACGCTAAACATAATTTCTCAATAAACAATTTTTTACATTGTTTCCTTTTCTTTACCTTATTCATTTTGTTGTTTTAATTCATAGGTTCCTCTATTCACTCTACAGGGACTAGACCAACGAATGATCAAAGGCTGACGCTTTCGGACGTGACTAATAGTTACTTTTACAGATTAATAAATACTTTTAGAAAGATTTATTTTGTATAAAATTTGTTACCAACAATGTTTACTTTTACATTTTTGGGAATATATTGAAGAAATTATGAAAGTTCATTATCTCATTTTTCTTTCATCTATACTTAATTTCTTTTTTTTTTTTTAATTCCATTCAGATATATGATAAACCACTTCAAACTTGAGATACAATGCCTCTACGTTTTAATTTTCGTTTAAAAATAGGCCAACTTCATCACATATGTTTTTTAGGCTTTCCGATATCCCTGTTGCCCCCAGGGGTGTTACAAAAGCAAGGATTCAATTTGACATTGATGCTGATGGTATTTTGAAAGTTTTCGCTGAAGAACCAACAACCCGTCAGAAGAACAACATCACAATCACAAATGACAAGGGAAGACTTACAAAGGATGAAATAGAGAAGATGTTGGAAGATTCAGAAAGATACAAACTCGACGATCAACAATACCTAAAGAAGGTAGGTGCCTATAATGCGTTGGAAGATTACATTTATGCCACAAAAACAAAATTGATGGATGGCAACATCAGGCGCAAGCTATTTCTGGAAGATTTGAAGAAGATGGATGATGTGGTTGAGGCGGCAATGAACTGGCTTGATGTGAATAAGGTAGCAGAATTCTATGTGATAGAGGACAAGAAGAAAGAACTTGAACGTATATGCAACTCCATAATTGGTCAGTTCATTTAAGGAATATGAAGCTGCATAAAACTATCTTTTGAAGCCCAAGCAGTGTCGTTATGATAAAGCCTTAATACTCTTTTACTACATATGGCCATCTATTAAAGTATGTAGTTTTTAATATTTGGTCCAACTCACGCTCACCTTGTGTCGTTTACATAAACGTACGGATCGACTAATACCATTTGTTCAATCTAAACTACCAATTAAGGCGCCTGCATTGCTTTCATTTGGGACGTAACACCAATACCGCCAAAGTGCTGTTTATAATCCCGTATTTCATTTTAAATAAAATACATACATTATGCATACACTTTAATTAACATACCTTTATCAATTGGGTTTCTCATAAACGGATTATCCTCATTCAGAAACAAAGTTCAGCGATTTCAGAACGCAACTCTAAACCAGACGCATCAAATGGCATCATTGAAACAGAATTGTTGAGAAGATTTGTTAAAACCAATCTCGTGCCATTTAGGAGGTGTTCAACTTCAACCAATGCATGCCATCCCTGTCCTCCAAACTAAGGGTGAGCATGGTCCAAAAACCGGACCGGACCGGACCGGACCGACCGGACCGAGGACCGAGAACCGGAGAAACCCTTGGACCGAGACCGGACCGAATGTGGTCGGTCCGGTTCGGTCCGGTCCGGTCTTCGGTCGGTCCGGTCCAATTAGGCGTATTTTGGCACGTTTTTTCGGTTTTTTGGTCGGTCCGGACCGGACCGGACCGGACCGAGGACCGAATTAGCAGAAAAGCCTAGACCGCGGACCGGACCGAATGTGGTCGGTCCGGTCCGGTCCGGTCGGTTTTGTCGGTCGGTCCGGTCCATCCGGTCCGTTTGCTCACCCTTACTCCAAACACATGCCCATGTATGTTTTCAGCCGGTTGATTAATATGACGGTGAGTCACAGTTCTTACCACCACACCACTCACAAGAACGCGGAATTGGTCATTCGCGGTGTTGGTTTGGAATTGGACAGGAAAGAGCTGAATAACAAAAATATTAAAAAAAAAAATAATGAGTAATAATCAGAATATATATGATTTCCATCAAGGTTATAGCATGTAATGATTAATGATCGGGCTTACCGGCGACTCTTGAAGATGCCCCAACGTAACCAAGCATCTCCGTTGTCTGTATCCTACCTCAGCGAGGTTGTATCCATTGAATTCGTATCCGGCATTGTCGTACGCTGTTACGTAGTAACAATCCTCTTCTTCACGAATGAAATGGAAAGTGGCCACGTTCGTGTATCTACTGTCACTTAGAAAACCGCGCCACTCATCAGAATACAACTTCAAACGCTTCCCAGCGACCTTCTGTATGTAGACCTTATGTTTAGTTCCTCGATTATGGATTAAGTAAATCCATGGATTGACAGGGTATAGTCGTTCCGTAAAAAAATTTGGTAGAACTTGAAAATCACCGACGTAGTCCGTATATTCATTTTGAGTTCTATGATAAACCATGGTCAAAATAAACGCAACAAGTATCATTAGTATTTTTGTTAGAAAATACCTGTAGTGTTTGAATGTTGCGTTGGTTCGCCTCAACCAAAAATTGCATGCTCATTCTATTTAATAAACCACAAACGTGTAAATCGTCAACAAGTATTACAAGTATAGGAGTATATATCGAAATTCTTTAAAGAATCACAACTAATACCTGTTGGAAAAAACTTAAAAACTAAAGACCAGAACTTATGATCAAGTATAATGACAAAGAATTGATATAAAGCAACATTTTATTCAAAATAACCAGGAAAGAAGTGCAAATGAAATCATTTCCTTTCATAATACATGTAACATATAATTTTTTTTAGTAATTAGTAATAGAGTATAGTAGTAATATAATAGAATATTTAGACACATTAATGTCAAAGATACATACGGTTTCCATATATGAAATGTGATGCTAAACACAGATCGTTTAGTGCAACGCTTTCTTGATTTTAATGTCCAGCCTTGCATTTTCTTCAATAGTTTCGTTTCCTTCAATAGTATAGTTTTGTTTCCTTCAATAGTATAGTTTCGTTTCCTTCAATAGTATAGTTCTGTTTCCTTCAATAGTAATGTGTATTAGAGAAGTAAAACATTTCAATAGTTTCCTGCAATAGTTCCTTAATTAAAACGCCAGCCTGGTTTTCAATTTACACCAGCCTTTGAAAAGTCCATAGTTCTTAACGTACAACACATGCATTTAACTTTCTTGGTTTCCTTTTTTACTTCTGATTCGTTTCAACACATGCATAATGCATTTAACTTTCTTGGTTTCCATTACAATATTTCCTTATATGTGTTTGATTTCGTGTAGTTTTGTCCAGCAAGGTTCCAACTATGTTTCCTAACATAGTTTCAATAGGGAAGGTAGTGAATACTTTCTAAAGGGCCATTTCTTTGTCGAGCAATGTTCCAAGGTTATTCTCCTTTGCACCAATAGGGAAGGTAATGAATACTTTCCAAAGGGCCATTTGTTTCCAAACGTGGAGCTTTTGTCAATTTTGTTCACTTTCAAGGTTGACCAAAAATTCAAGATTTCACTTTCAAGTTTGACCATGCACCTATTATATGTAGTTATTAAGATATGCATTGTGTTTATAGTTATTATTCATCACATATTTATCTTTCAAACCAACATCTGCTTAAACATTATATGAAATCATTTCCAATAACATTATATGCAAATCATTTCCATGCATTTGTTTGAATACTTTAATTTTTCAAACTATTTCCTTAATATAATCATTTCCATGCATTTTAACATAATCTTTAATCTATAAAAAGGCATTGCATATGAAGATATTATCACTTTCATCTTCCATATCCTATTCTTTACAATTCTTTTGCAGAGTAAGAGTATTATCTCTATTGTCAATGGAACATAATATGACTCAGTTGTGTGTCTTTCATCCAATGTTGGATGATGTCAAAATGGACCATGAACAGCAGAAGCCATCAAAAGTAAACAAACATTTTTCTATATACTTTATCTACTTTTGTTTATTCTAATACCATAATTGTCTATTAATACGCTAAATTCACCCTTATAACATTTATGTCTTTGATTCTTAGCAGCAAGAACTTGATAAACCATCGCCAAATGATTTTTGGGTCCAAGACCCATCCGTACTAATCTTATCAAATGATGAAATGGTACGTGTTTCATCAGTTTTTATAGAAATATTAACAAACACTTATGTCATTTTACTTATATTACATTATTTTCAGGATTCTGATGCCGATAATGATGAATGGACATGTGTAAACAAAGAATGTTTATACCATAATCATCACGATGACACATTGATATTCAATAAAATAGTTGATGATGAAGCATTCGTGAATGATGATAACGATGAATGGATATGTGTTAACAAAGATTGTCTGTACCACAATCATATTCTTGAATATGATGATGTGAATGTTGATGATGAATTTGTTATCGAGAAATTATATTAACTTTAAGATTACTATGAATAATTAATTTATATGTCCTGAATAAGAGTATGATGAATGTGTTTATCATACTTAGTTTTGTATTATGCGTTTTATGTTAAAGTTGTTTCTTCAATAAATATTTCTTTCAATAATTACTTTATATGTCATGAGATTACCGCTATTGTTGGCGCATAACTCTTTTCTATTATTGAACACACAAAATTGCTTCTTGAGTACTGTTTGATATGCGCTTAAGATCTGTAACCTCCTCGAAATATACCTCCAAAAATAACTCCAAAAATCAGTTTCGATTGAAGAATTAATTTCATATCAATCTTAATAAATATCATTATAACATATCATAGTGTTTAATAATATATATCATTTCCGTTTTTACATTACCTTTCATTGCTATAAATATGTTCATAAGCAGTGTCCAAAAACACGACAATCCTCAATACAACTCATGGATACTCCAAACGATTCCAGAAATCACACAACTCAAAAACGAAATACTAAAAAATATGATCTTTACCAAAGTTCATCCACATTCATCAATGATACAAAAAATTTGAATGATTCTTTGGTTTCAAGCGAAAACGTTGCACAACCTATGTTGGTAGATTCACCTTCATATAATCGAAGAGTTTCCTTGACTGAACCACTGAATTGTAAGTGTGTCTCAATAATTAAAATGTCTGCTTGCCTTTTTAACATATGGTTTGTAATTTTTTTTTTACTTCCACGTATTAGATGATCCTGTCGCTGTAAATGTCGCTCCGTTTTCTTCTTTGAATAAACGCACAACATCAACAACCGATCGTTTAGGTATGTTGAATTTTACTAACGTATTGTTGAATCAGTTGTAAATTGAACTAACTTAATGCAAATCAATTTGTGTTTATGAAGGGAACAATCGTTTCCTAAAATGTAATATTTTCAAAACAACTCTGACTTAAAAATAGCAACCCCAAATAATTCGTGGTTTCAAATAATAATATGATCAAAAAATACTCGAGTTTAAATCACTTCCTTAATTATCAATAACAACCCAAATAATAGTTCACTTACTTTTGAATATCCCAATCCATAGTAACCCAATATGTTATGCACTTATCAATAAACCAAATAACGTTTTTAGAACATAAACATGGATGAAGAAAACACTTCCAGAAAATCAAGAAAGCGCATATCTCCTAAAAAAACTCCCGAATAAGAAATTTCATCAAGACCATAATACTTCCACCTCCACTATCAATTCAATACCGTTTCAATCTGCTTCTTTTGTTTCATCAGAGAATGTTCCACAGCCAATTTTGGGTGATTCGCCTTCAACTAAAAGAAGACTTTCTTTGACGGAACTGTTAAATTGTAAGCAGACGTGGACGAGATATTGTAGTTTTTATGAAATTTTCTTGGTTTTTCACAACATGTTATTAATCTTTAATTTTCCATTCATTAGATGATCCACTAACTGAAAATGTAGCACCATGGATTTTTCCCAATACACCTACGACGTTACAAACAAGTCCTTTAGGTATGTTGATTGTTAATGTGAAAGTTTACTTCTTTTTACAATTCATTTTATGTATCTTTGTATCATCGGCAACATGAATGAATAAAACGCTAAACATAATTTCTCAATAAACAATTTTTTACATTGTTTCCTTTTCTTTACCTTATTCATTTTGTTGTTTTAATTCATAGGTTCCTCTATTCACTCTACAGGGACTAGACCAACGAATGATCAAAGGCTGACGCTTTCGGACGTGACTAATAGTTACTTACATTTTCATCTTATACAATAACTGAAACTTTGTTAGATACCACTTTAGTAACTACTTGTGTTACGCCTACACTAATTTATTCTATTAATGTTTCATGTAGCTCTTCCACGTATACCCGCCACAAATTCATTTTCAGCAAGACCAACAACAACTTCGTCAGTTAATTTTGTTCCTAGAACAAGAGGAAGACCACCAAAACGTGACATCTCGAGTGGTATGCAATAAACTTCATTATGGTTTAAATTACTTTAAAGACATTGTTTTCATAAAGTTGTATTCAAACTATGGTGGCAAGTGGCAACACGCTAGCTTTTGTTACAGCTTACAAACTGTAGTTTTTCACTTTTTTGTTGTATACAAGTATCTGGTAACAAACTGTAGTTATACTTTCAAGGACTTGAACCCAAAATCTATTTGTTGTTGCCTACCTTGTCACCATAAAGTTGTATTCACTATAACGAAGAAGAATGGAGGATTTTTTACATATGACAAGAACACGATATGTGATTATTATTTTTATGCGTGTTAATACGTTAGAACAATTTCAGGTGCACTTCAACATCCGTTGTCTACTAAAGCAACACCACAAAATGCCACGACAACAACTAATTCTGTCAAACAAGTAAACGCAACATTACCACCGTTGCTCAGTGGTACAACTATTCTATAATCATATATTATTTATTCTTCATATATGCTTTCAAATTGTTAGATAATCAATAAAATTCAGGTCATACAGTAACTACAAATCTCGGTCAACGGACTTTTTCCAACATACCTACAACGTTGAAAACCAATCCTTCAGGTATGTTGATTGTTAATAACAAAGTCTACTTCTGATTACCATTAATTTAGTGTATGTTTTTTAACATTGAAAACATAAATGAAAAAAAAAAAACCGCTGAACATAATCCGTCAACAGACTTTTTTTACATTGGTTCCTTTTGTTTACCTTATTCATTTCATATTTTTAATTAATAGGTTCGTATATTAACTCTACAACGACTCAACAAACAACTCATCAAAGACTGCCGCTTTCAGACTTGAGTAATGGTAAGTTACTATTTCATGTTATACAACCACTTCAACATTGTTAGATACTACTTACGAAGCTATTTGTGTTTCACGGTACACTAAATTAATTTGTTCATGTTATTGGACGTAGCTTTTCCAAGTACACCCGCTCCAATTTCTTTTTCAGCAAGAGCAACAGCGACTTCTCCAGTTGATTTTGTTCCAAGACCAAGGGGAAGACCACCAAAAGATGCCACGACGACAGTTAATTTGGCAAAACAAAGGAATTCAATATTATCACCGCTAATTAGCGGTATGTCCATTTTATCATTATATAATATTTATGCTGTGTACATGGTTACAAATAATGAGCTAATCAACAGCCTAATGATATGATTGTAACATGGTCCATTTTTGTGAATACGGTAACACGAATGAATCCATTGCTCAGGAAAAACACAATTTCTGCTTTCGCCCCTCCTTCGAAATCAGGTAAGATATACTATTAACTAAAAGTACATGTCATGTTTTTTAAAATCAATTACTATATTGATACAGATACCTTTGTTGGTTCCATCTCTACAACAATTATACAGGTCCTGCTTCAGTTAATACAAACTGCCAACCAAATGTTTCAACAACTCCTAATGCTGTAGGCATTATCAGATCTTCAAATTCTGAAATTTCTACCTGTTAGTATCTCATATCCTTATTTTATAATCGTTGTATATAATAAATATAATAAATGTAATAGGATTGTATTATTCCCATATAGCTTCACAAACGTCACTGTGCTTCAACACGATTACTGCTGGAAATATTTCAACAATTTCACCAAATTCTGTTACAAAAAGCACCGATAAAATGACACCAGAGGCTTCAACAACGAAACGCAATTCTCCTTTGACCGACGCCTCAAACGGTAGTATTTATAATTTTAATATTCCTTTGTAACATCATGGTTTTATTTTTAACATGTCATTAACATTCTTATAACGTGGTTATCCAGTTACTTTGCAGTCACCGTGTGTTACTCCCGTTAATGAACGAGCTACACATAAATCAACGCCGTGTTTTGCAACCAAGCGATCTGTGTTAACAACACAAAAGTCTACTTACGAAGTAGGAGAAACTTCAACAAGGCAAAAAAGATCTAAGAGAGCTACTTTACAAAGTCGTACGCCAATTTCTTTTAATCTTGATGATGACGTGCACGTACGAAAAGTTTATGACAAATACATTGGTATATCAGAAGGTAACTTACTGTCTTATTTTCTAACCATCCCCATCAATGCGTTTTTTACGTTAATTATAACAAAATAATGTTTTTAATTATGTAGATTACTACGACCATGGAGATCCTACATTTGAGTGTACAAAATGTCATGCTTTGTTATGGGAACAAGAAGCAAGAACAGGAAATGGTAATCCGACAAACAAACCTTACAGTATATGCTGTGGAAAGGGAAAAATAAAAGTTGATGCCCCACCGCCAACTCCAAAACCATTGCTTGACTTATTCATGAACGAGGATGAGAAGAGCAAGAATTTCAAAAACAACATCAGAACGTACAACAACATGTTTGCTTTTACCTCGATGGGTGGGAAGATTGATGATTCAATAAACAAGACAGGACGTGCTCCGTACGTTTTTCGGTTACATGGACAGACTTACCATAAAATAGGTACCTTACTTCCAGAAGAAGGTACTCCACCCAAATTTGCACAGCTCTATATCTACGACACAGAAAATGAAATAGAAAATAGAGAAAAGGCTTTAAGGTAACATCTATAACGTATATACTTTAATTATTTTCTACACATTGAAATACTAAAATACCTGTTTATGGAACTTTCTATTGTTTTTAATCCAAATACTGTTTTGATACGCAACTCATCTTCTAAGACGTCTGCTCCTTCTAAATCAAAGAAACCTATCGATCGAAACATTATGAATCAAATTAAAGATGTTTTAGATGAATCAAGTGATTTGGTTAAGACATTTAGAAGGGCACGTGAGACATACACAGAAGATAACGAGCAAAATATAAGAATAAAGCGAGGCAAAGATGGACGCCAATACGATCTTCCAACTGCCAACGAAGTTGCAGGTCTTATTGTAGGAGACTTGGACGCTTGTGTAGAGGATCGGGACATTGTTTTACAAAAGCGTAATGGACCTATGCAGCGTATTAATATTTTTCATCCTATGTACCTTGCATTACAATACCCTTTGTTAATGCCATGTGCACAAGATGGATATACTTTGGGAATCCCTCAAATAAATATATCTGGGAAACCAAAGAGCAATGATAAAAACGAAAAAACGGTTACTATGCGAGAGTGGTTTGCCTATCAAATTCAAGACCGTCCGAATCAAGAGAATTTGTTTTTACGTGCAGGTCGGTTGTTTCAACAGTTTCTTGTGGATGCTTTCACTATGGTAGAGACTGAACGTTTGTATTTTCATCGGTCCAATCAGTCGAAATTTAGATGTGATACATACGCTAATATCCGTAAAAGCATTGCATTTGGAAATACCGACCCTACCCAGCTTGGAAAACCTGTCATCTTGCCTTCTTCGTATACTGGTGGACCAAGGTTCATGCAGCAAAACTATATGGATGCCATGGCTTTGTGTAGGTGGTATGGTTGCCCAGATTTATTTCTAACCATAACATGCAATCCTAAATGGCCTGAAATTGAACGTTATATGGCCGAGCACAACCTTACAGCTACAGACCGTCCCGATGTGCTAAGTAGAGTTTTTAAAATGAAGTTGGATCAGTTGATAAAGGATGTTAAAGAATTAAAGCTATTCGGACGCATTCAAGCAGGTGCTTTATTTATGTCTTACATATATTATTGGAAAAGCAATAATTATTGTTTGTTACACTATTTAAAACGTGTAATTTTCCGTCATTTGTCACTAACGAACACACAACATTTGCAGTAGTATATACCGTTGAGTTCCAAAAGAGAGGACTACCACATGCACATATATGTTTGTTTCTGCATAAGGATGACAAGGTTCCAAATGTTGAACATATCGACAAATACATATCTGCTGAGATACCAGATCCAAACGAGGAGCCCGAATTGCACAAATTGCTTTCTGATTTTATGATGCATGGTCCTTGCGGTCCTGATGAACCAAATCAGGTTTGCACCACTGATGGTAAATGTACCAAACACTTTCCCAAAAAATTCATGCAACAAAGTTCAGTTGACTCGGAAGGGTACCCTGTTTATAGACGACATGACAATGGAAAGTATGTTGAAAAGAGTGGACACAAGTTGCATAACGGTTATGTTATACTGTACAATGCTACGCTTCTCAAACGCTACCAGTGCCACCTTAACGTTGAATGGTGTAATCAAACAGGATCAATCAAATATTTGTTTAAGTATATAAACAAAGGTCCAGATAGAGTTTCTGCACAGTTGTATGAACCTGCTACCACGGGCGGAGATCAAGAAACTTCTAAACCAGTTGATGAGATTAAGGCATACTTGGACTGCAGGTACGTGTCGGCGTGTGAGGCTACGTGGAGATTATTTAAGTTTGAGGTTTACTATAGAACACCAGCTGTTGAAAGGCTATCTTTTCACCTAGAAGGCGAACAGAGTGTTGTATATGACGAGAACAGTGATCTTGAAACAGTTATTAACAAGCCGACAGTTGGTGCATCTATGTTTGATGCTTGGATGAAAATGAATGACAAATATCCTGAGGCAAGGGCGCTTACATATGCGGAGTTTCCTACAAGATTTGTTTGGAATCCTCAAAAAAGAATTTGGACGTTCAGAAAGAAACATTACGCGATTGGGAGAATTCATAATGTTCCTATTGCAACCGGTGAGGCTTACTACTGTAGGATTGATTGGTCCGAAACAGTCAGATAATATTAACCAAGTTATGGTCAACAAGTCAGACAGCCTAAACCAATACTCCGGTGAGTGTAGTGTTTCCCCGGATCGTTAGATCCCAACGAGATGTGAAATCTGAAATAAAACGACTTTAAGATCAGGTGAATTGAACAGGAAAAGGGTTTAAATGATTTGTACTACTGAAATATAAGAGAAAATAGCTTTAATAAGCTAAATTAACCCTAACGTGAAATCAGATAAGTACACGTGAAAAAGGGACTAAAAACGTAAACGTTTATTAATTAAACGTAAACAAAAACAAATTTACTTATAGTAGGATTTTATAAGCCTTAGGGGCTTAAATGCAAATTAAATAAATTTAAAATATTTACTTTATAATTAAAAACTATTTAATTAATTATTTTTATTTAATAACTATTTATTAATTATCTAATAATTAACTATTAATTATGAAAGTGTAAAATAAGTATAGAAAATTAAAATTAAAATTTCTAAAAATCTAAAATATTATAAAACTTATTTTAAAATTAAAATTATATTTTTCACACTATTTATCTATTTATTATTAATTATTTAATTAAAAACTATTTAACTATTTAATTAAAATTCAACTAAAAATTATAAATACTACAAATTAAAAATTTATAAAAAATATTTTCTAAACCTAAAATAGAACTTGAAGAAAGTATAAAAAATAAAAATAAATCTTTTTGTCTTTTACTAAATTTTCTATTAATTAAAAACTATTTATAATAACTAAACTAATTAAACTATTTTAAATTACAAATAATATTAAACTAACTTAGAAAATTATGAAAAATTTTATATATCTAATTAACCATCATGGGAATCCTAAAAAATTATAAAAACTTTATTTTATGTATTTTTAATTTAATCTATTAATTATTATGCTATTTATTAATTATTATCTAATTAAAATAATTAAATTATAAATACTAGTAAATGAACAGTATAAATTACAAGAAAATTTATAAAATTATTTTATGAATTATAGAAGCTAGGAAAAAAAATAAATTATAAGTATTACCTTATAAAAATCTATTATGCTATTTTAATTCTTATTTATTATTTAATTATTAAATAAACTAATAATAATTCTAAATAACACTAGATGACAAAAGAAAATTCTGGAAAAATTTATAAAATTACTTTAATATATAAGAGATTTAATAAAAATATAAAAATAAAGAAGTGCTTATAAATAAGTTAAAAAGAAAATTAAATAGATAGTTTCTATTAAATAGAAGCTATCACTATAAGTATTTTTGGCTTTTTGTTGTTTTTCTTTTATAAAATTATAAAAATACTTAAAATAAGAAACTAATACAAAAACAATAAGCTTGGAAACACAGAATAAGCACTTAGAGTGCTTAATACCCAAAACAGTTGACTTTGAAGGAAATAAGCTCAAATGAGCTTATGTAGGGTCCACTAGGGTATATACTGGTTTCTCTGAGTTACTTATACAATACTAAACAAGATTCAACCAAATTAGTAACTTGAATAAGCCAAAGAACACAAATAAGCACTTGCTTATTTGATTCTGAGACAGAAATTGGGACAGCTTTGGGAGGTCAAATCAAGTGGGGTCCACTAGGATTTAGGCCAAGCAAAGGGTCAATGGTTCAAGCCTGGTAGGAGGGGGGTTGGGAGAACCAAGTTTTAGGTTGTGGGACCCAGTGATAAGCTCTGAAAGAGCTTGGGAAGTGAGGGGTCCAAACTGGTTCACTCAGTTGAGTGAGTGAGTGAAATAAGCTAGTAAGCTTGTTAAAAGCTTAAAAATAAGCCTAAGAAAGAAAACAAAAAGATAATATTATATATATGTGGTATATTAACAGATGTGAACAAGTGGGTGTACTAGATTAAGCTAATAAGCTTGTACTAAGCTTATGAATATTTTCAATAAAGCTGAGATCCAAACACCCTTGACAGACAACCAAGGTGGACAATTTGAGCTTATGTAATAAGCTCAATAGAACTTTTTGAGTACTGAGCTATAAATATGGGCTGGTAAGGATTCCAAATAAGCAAAGCTTAAGCTGTGTGAACCACAGATGAGCTTGTCAAAGGCTTGTGAAGTTTGGTGTTTGACTGAGTCACTCAGAGGACTGAGTGAATGATCAAGCTTATAGATGAGTGCAGCCCTAGTTAAGGGCTTAGGAAATGAGAAATTAAGCTTGAACCTTAAAGATGGACTGCTAAGCTTCTTAAAAAGCCTAAGATCACAAGCCAAAGCTCAGTGGTGAGCTTATGATGAGCTTATGAAATTGCTTGTGTACACTGAGTGATCAGTGTAGTGATTATTTTGATAACACAAGATTAAGCAAGATAAGCAGTATAGATAAGCAATTAAAAGCAAATAAGCACTTATTTTAAGCAACTAGCCACATGGGCATCACAAAGGTCCAAAATTCTCAGGCTAACATTCA
This sequence comes from Artemisia argyi, assembly GCA_030686995.1. Classification (NCBI taxonomy): domain Eukaryota; kingdom Viridiplantae; phylum Streptophyta; class Magnoliopsida; order Asterales; family Asteraceae; genus Artemisia; species Artemisia argyi. The sequence goes on along the minus strand of CM060678.1, from coordinate 189,813,860 downwards.
CTTTACAAGCTTTTGCAAGCTTATGAAGTGAGGGGTCCAAACTGAGTACAGGGGACTTTTGTGAAGAATCACTAAACAATAAGCACAGATTAAGCACTTAATAAGCTAGTATGAAAATTATGAAAAATAGCAACAAGTAGATCAGCAACAAGACTATTTAAACCTACAAGCTCAGATCCTATGATCAATTAACAAATCCACAATGAAAATCCAAAGTTTATTCAAAAATCATGTAGGCTGCAAATTGACTTTTTAAGTTAACCCAATACTTTGACTATTCTGAGCTTTGATCTAGATTATCTGATTAAGTATGTTATATTAAGCTATAATAAGTTGATTTTAAGCTAAGTTATCCAAATCTAAGCTAGTATGATGATTTATAGACAGATTATACTAACAGTTGAATCACTAGATGAGATTAACACCTATTTTTGACTTTTACTCTAATAAGGCCTACTTAATATGACAGATATGGACTATGTAAACCTATACTAACATGCAACAATAAGTTTCAAAGAACAATAACAAGTTTAAACTAGTATGGCAGCTTGATCCAAACACCCCTATACAGGTTTGTTTTTTAGATTAGTGTTTACACAATACAATTTTAAACCATGTAACTGATTTCTAACACTTAATTATGATGAACTAAGATTAAATAAGCACAATTAACACAGATTTAACAACAATTAACAACTAGAACCTATTAATCACTACTTATCTAGTTTTGACTGTCTAACTTAATCCAATTAACAACTAAGATATCTAACTAACAAACTAACAATATTATGTTATAAATCCACTAACAAGTACCACAGGAACAATTAACTACCAAGATCTAAGCTAATTATCTACTGAAACAGTAAATGCAAAAATTAATGGAAATTGCTTACAAGTGAGATCCAAGCCACAACTAGAACCAAGAACTGAGAACCTTTCCTAATGCTTTCCACAAAGCTCTAAACCAAGGCCTTCCAAGATAAACCTTGCTCCAATGCTTCTTCTACACAGTATCTCTATTTTTTAATTATTTTCTATTTTCTAGTGTATTTTCCTAATTAATGAATTATTGATGGTTAATGTGAATCCGAAATCTTGCAAAAGCTTACTAAGAGCTTAGTAGTGTTTAAGAGATCCTTTTAAACAACAATCATTCACAGAAATTTAAAGAACTTGATATGAAAATGGGACAACAATTGAAATTCTTGAAAACAGTAAGATAGATTGATATGAGAATACAAAGTTGTTTATTACACTTGGATAAGCTAATAAACACTTCCAAAACAGAATTTAAGATTACACTAATGATACAACTAGATTATTTAGGTCTACAGTGATCATAAACTAGTATTACAATTATATCTTTGGCTTTTCTCTGTCTCCTTCTATTTATCACCACTTTGCTTTTCAACTTGATAAAATATCACATCCCACTTGATCTGAGCCACTGAATGAGTCCCAATCATCTCAACCGTTTAAACTTGATTTGGCGCCAAAACGCTCCACGTGTACTGAGGCAGTTCTGATACAATTAATGTATCTTGGGAGTGTTAGGGAGAGTAAGGGACACGTTTGGCGTAACTTTTGGACCAAGTAGAGTGGTATTGATTAATACTATGGGTAGGAGTGGTATTGAGGTGAGAATGGCATTAATTGTGGCATGTTTCTGCAGAAAGGAGGTGTGGAGAGTGGGTAGGATTAGGGGTGAGCTGGAGAGGGTAAGGTGGAGGTTTGCAAGTGGGATTGTTACAGGTGGAGTGTGGGAGGTGGAGGGTGAAGAGGAAAACGGGGGAAGGTGGAAGGGTCTGTTTGGTTTTATTAGTAAAGGGAAAGAGTGGGCCGGGTTTTATATATTTGGGCCTTGTGGTGGACTGGACTGGATTTGGATTGTAGAGTTGGATTTGGATTTAAATAAAACAAAGGGTCCGGTTGGTTTTAGCTTAGGAAAATTCACAAGGACTAAATGTGTAATTCGGCCAAAGTTAAGGGATTTGTTTGTGATTTTTCCAAACTTTATTTAAGGACGAAACCTGCAATAAACCATTAGTATAAGGACCACAATTATAAATTTTATCATTTTAAATCTCAGGGACCAAAACTGCAAATTCCACAAACTCCAGGGACCAAAACTGTAACTTTCTGATTTTTGAAGGGTTTGTTTTGTAATTTCTCAAATGTTATCATAAGGACCAATTTTGTCTTTTTTAGAATAGTACAAGGGTGTAGTTTGATAATTTTCCATTTTTAAACACCCAGGGACTAATTTTGACACTTTTCAAAAGTTGAGGGACCAAAGTTGTCATTTTGCTATTTTTAAACTTTAAAGGACTTTTCTAGACAACTTATGAATCCCAAGGACCTTTATGACATTTGTACAAGTTTTGATTTACCAGGGACTAGTTTTGCCAATTTTCCAAAGTTCAGGGACTGAAACTGTAAATTATGTGAAATGTTTTGTTTTTCATCAGTTTTCAATCCTTATGCATAAAAACACAACCCAGGGATAATTTTATGTATTTTAAGGCATTCCTGTGTGTTTTCATATGTTTTTGCAGTTTATATGTAACAGAAATGATGAGTATTTACACACTCATCAATCCCCCACACTAAACTATTGCTAGTCCCTAGCAATCTATTTGAGAAAAAATTAATGGATTTTTACTCTTTACCAAAAGCCATCACTTCTGGAGTAGCCAGGTGTAAGAACTGTGGCACACCTGATAACCGTGTGATTTTTAGCAAACCACCAGCTGTCAACGGATTTGATTAGTCTTTACCAAAAGCCGTTTGCTTCTGGACTAGCCAACTCTTGATGGAATAGTCAACATCTTGGTGAGCTGATTACCAATTATGGATTTTCTACGGCCTTTACCACAAGCCATAATCTTGCGGGCTAGCCAACTCATTAGCTTTTTAGGATAATGGGGAGTTGAGGAACCATACAATTTTTGGCAAATTGCAAGCCATCAACGGTTTTGAGATGTCTTTACCAAGAGCCGTTTGCTCCTGGACTAGCCAATCCTGTTGTGGGTTAGACATGGAGGATTGATACCATTTATTGCATTTCTAAGTGTGAAAAAACTTTAAATTTTGATCAAATGAGGGTGCTTGATGGAACATGTGTTTGAATTCGTGAGAATCCCCCCCCACACTTAGAAATGAATATTGCCCTCAATATTCAAAACACCGGGTGTTAAACCGATACTTAGAACATAAGAAGAAAATATTTATAACCTTTATTTTAGGCTATTTACATACAAACTCACTTTTTTTTTTTTTTTTTTTTTTTTTTTTTTTTTTTTTTTTTTTTTTTTTTTTAGATCACTACCTCCCAGGCTTGTGTCAGGTTTACCACGCTAGCTAATCACTTGTGAATGATTAACTGTAATAAATTCGCCCTAACAGCCCGGGAGTTGAATGATAAAGTTTATAATATACATACACCTTCCAGGTTTGTGTCAGGTTTACCACGCTAGCTAATCACTTGTGAATGATTAACTGTAATAAATTCGCCCTAACAGCCCGGGAGATGAATAACATAATATACATATAAAACATGTTTATTGAAATTTGAAAAATATTTACTTTTTGAAATGGTGGTAGAAAGTAGAAAGAAGTCAGAAATACGGGTGAAAAACCCATATTGCTATGCTTTTGATTACCGAGTCATTTAGCTTGACTCGACCTCGAATTGATTTGTTCATGAGGTAGCTTGTTTTTGATTCCCGAGTCACTAGCTTGACTCGACCCCGAATTTAATTGTCCTTGGGGAAAGTTTGGAGATCCGGGACAACCATGTTTGGGATGTCCTCTCCAAAGTAATGTTTCACACGATGGCCATTTACTTTAAAACATGGACCGTCATTTTGAGATAACTCAACGGTACCATATGGATAAACTTTAGTGATAGTAAATGGACCAGTCCAACGGGTTTTTAATTTACCCGAGAAGATCTTTAATCTAGAGTTAAAGAGAAGTACTCGATCACCGACGTTAAAAACGCGGTTCTTTATTTTTGAGTCATGAATTCTCTTTGTTTTCTCTTTATAGATTAAAGAGTTCTCGTAAGCCTGATCACGTAGTTCATTTAGTTCATTCATTTGAACTTTTCTGTGATCGCCCGCAGTTTTGAGGTCAAAGTTGGCATGTTTCAAAGCCCAGTAGGCTTTGTGCTCAAGTTCCATCGGTAAATGACATGTCTTTCCGTACACAAGCTTGTAAGGTGTACACCCAATGGGTGTTTTATAAGCTGTACGAAAGGCCCATAGTGCGTCATCTAATTTATCCGACCAGGCAGCACGGTTTTCACCAACAGTCCTCTCAAGTATCCTTTTGATACCACGATTTGAAACTTCCACTTGTCCACTTGTTTGTGGGTGATACGCGGTAGAAAGACGGTGGGTTACACCATACTTTTGCATGACTTTATCAAATTTGTCATTGCAAAAATGCGTACCACGATCACTTATAATAGCACGTGGGGTTCCAAAACGGGCAAAAAGAGATTTCAGGAATTTCACTACAACTCGGGCATCATTAGTGTGTAAAGCCTTAGCTTCAACCCACTTTGATAAATAATCAACTGCCACAAGTATGTACTTATTTCCTCTGGATGATGGAAATGGCCCCATAAAGTCAATGCCCCAGATATCAAATATTTCACATACTTGAATAGCATTTTGTGGCATCTCATTTCTTTGTGAAATGTTTCCATGACGCTGACAAGCATCACAGGTTTTAATGAGATCCTGGGCATCTTTATAAATTGAGGGCCAGAAGAATCCGGAATCAAACACCTTTTTGGCGGTGTAATTAGGACTATGATGTCCCCCAGTGGGTCCAGCATGGCAAGCCTTAAGAATTTCAGTGGCTTCCTGTCCATATACACACCGTCGGATGACTTGATCCGCACAGATTTTGAATAAGTAGGGGTCATCCCAGAAGTAATGTTTAACATCCTTAAAGAATTTATTCTTCTGTTGGGTTGACATCCCTTTCACAACAAAGTTACCCGCATGGTAGTTTGCGAAATCGGCAAACCATGGGGTAGTAGAATCTCCACGAAAAGCAACCGCATTGAGTGTTTCGAGAGGAAATGTTTCATTTATTTCCTTTTTCTCATACACATTTTGATGAGGGTTTTCTAATCGGGACAAATGATCAGCAGCCAGGTTCTCAGCTCCTTTTTTATCACGAATAATGATATCAAATTCTTGTAGGAGGAGAACCCAACGGAGCAATCTCGGCTTTGCATCTTGTTTTGCAAATAGATATTTAAGAGCCGAGTGATCCGTATACACTACGCTTTTAGTCAAGATTAAGTATGTCCGAAATTTCTCAAACGCATACACCACAGCTAATAATTCTTTTTCTGTAGTGGTGTAATGAGTTTGAGCTTCGTTCATAGTTTTGCTTGCGTAGTGGATAGGCTGAAAGTGTTTCGTTTTGCGTTGCCCCAAGACTGCACCAATAGCAAAATCACTTGCATCGCACATAATCTCGAAGGGTAAGTCCCAGTCGGGGGCAATAAGAATGGGTGCCTCAGTAAGCTTTTTCTTTAATGTTTCAAAAGCTTCGACGCACTCTGGTGAGAAGATAAAAGGAGTATCCTTTTCAAGGAGATGAGTCATAGGCCGTGAGATTTTAGAAAAATCTTGTATGAATCTTCGATAGAAACCGGCATGACCCAAGAAACTCCTAATACCTTTGACGGTAGTAGGGTGAGGCAGTTTTGCAATGACATCAACCTTAGCTCTGTCAACCTCAATTCCATTCTTGGAAATCTTATGGCCGAGGACAATGCCCTCTTTGACCATAAAGTGACTCTTTTCCCAATTTAGACATAGATTGGTGTCTTTACACCTTTTCAACATTGTTTCTAAATTGGTGAGACATGTTTGGAATGAATCCCCAATGACCGAAAAGTCATCCATAAAGACCTCCATAGTTTTACCGATCATGTCGGTAAATATGGCCATCATGCACCTCTGAAACGTACCTGGAGCATTACATAAGCCAAAAGGCATACGTTTATAAGCAAAGGTTCCATAAGGGCATGTAAAGGTAGTCTTTTCTTGATCCGATGGATCAATGGGGATTTGGGAGTATCCTGAGAAACCATCAAGGAAACAATAGTACTCGTTTCCAGCTAATCTCTCAAGCATCTGGTCCATAAAGGGCAGCGGAAAGTGGTCTTTGCGGGTGGCGTCATTTAACTTACGATAGTCAATGCAAACACGCCATCCGGTAACCAGCCGAGTTGGTATCAACTCATTTTCCTCATTAGTGACAACAGTAATGCCACCCTTTTTTGGAACGCAATGAATGGGACTAACCCATGGACTATCAGAGATAGGGTAAATCAATCCTGCATCAAGAAGTTTAAGAACCTCTTGTTTAATCACATCATGGATTTTTGGATTCACCCTTCTTTGATGTTGCACTGCAGGCTTGAAGTCATCCTCCATCAAGATTTTGTGTGTACAAAAATCTGGGTTAATACCCTTAATATCGGAGAGTTTCCAAGCAATTGCTTGCTTGTTTGACTTCAAGACCTTTATGAGAGCACTTTTCTCCTCAACACTCAAACCTTTAGCAATAATGACGGGTAATTTATCATCACCCTCCAAGAATGCGTATTCAAGATGAGGAGGTAAGTCCTTGAGTTCGACCTCAGGAAAATCATCAGTTTCCTCAACATATTTGATTTCCTGATTATGAAGTTGTACGGGAGGGAGTGGAGGAGAATTGTCTTGATTTAGCAATCTCTCAAGGAGAAGAATATCTCCCTCCAGATCAATCTCAGTGTTATCAATTCCCAATGGGACTGAATCACTTTTGAGAAAAGCCTCGACCTCTTCCAGAAGGAAATCACTTCCCTCAAACGGAGTGAGAGAAGGGGAAGAGTCGGAAATGATAGGTTCAGATGATGGAGTGGCATCCCCACTCACAGAATTATGAGAATAACCAAGAAACTCTTGAGAGTACTCCTCAGAAGCAATGTCTATGACATCTATTTGATTAACTGCTTCAGAATCATAATTGGAGGAGTACCTCGAAGTTTGATCGAGGTTAAATGTAACAGCTTCATTACCCACACGAAGAGTGATTTCTTGCTCAAATACATCGATAAGAGCACGGCCCGTTCTAAGGAAACCCCTCCCCACAATGAGAGGGACCCTTTGATCGGCATCGAAATCAACCACTACAAAGTCAGCGGGGAGATGAAATTCTCCTACCTTTACAAACACGTCCTCGGCAATGCCGAGAGGACGAGATATCGATCGGTCTGCAAGCTCTAAAGTCATGCAGGTAGGAGTAAGATCAGGAAGAGAAAGTTTCTTCCAAACTGAGTACGGCATTAAGTTGATACTTGCACCAAGATCGGCCAAGGCATAGCAATCAACCATTCCCGGGAATACACATGGTATTAGAAATTTTCCAGGATCTCCCAACTTCTCGGGAAGCTTCTTTAAAAGAACTGCTGAGCAGTTCTCATTCAAGGGAGTCTTTGCCATTTCAAACAGTTTCTCTTTGTTGCTTAACAAGTGTTTGATTGTCGATGCAAATTTGGGCATCAGAATAATAGCATCCGCAAAGCTAATGTCAAAATGCAAATCTTGGAAGATTTGAAAGAATTTATCCATCTGGTGACTAGCTTTTTCACGGAGCTTTTGCTCACTCAAGCGTGAGGGGTAAGGAATAGAGGAGGTAGAAGGTTTGGACTGAGGTGTTTCAACTGGAATATCATTTGGTTCAAAAACAACTCTAGGTTTTGGTTTGGGTTTCGGGACAACATGAGGTGGGACGTCTTGGGCACCTCCCTTATGAGTAGGAAGTACTTCGTCCTTATTTACCTCGACGTTATTTTCCACTACCTTTGGAGAAGAAGAAGAAGGGGTAGTGGGAACAGTGGGTCCATCATATGAAACTCCGCTCCTGGTCGTGATCGCCTTTGCATCGCCCCTCGGGTTTGCGATCGTGTTGCTCGGAAGTTTTCCAGAGCCCGAGGGTTGTTCATTTAAAGATTTCTTAAGTTCAGCAATCTGGCTAACCAACAACCTGTTTGTCTCTTCTTGAGTTTTCATGAACTGCTTCAACAACTCATCTGATGATGGTTGTGGAGCTGGGAGAATGGCTTGTGTTTGGTTAGGGAAATTTTGGACACGGTTATTTTGATTATAACCTTGTTGTGGCTGAAAATTCCCTTGATTTGGATTACCATTTCCCTGAAAATGATTTCCGGGGTTGAAATTGTTTCTGTTAAAGTTTCCTTGATTGTGGAAACCTTGATTCTGTCCAGGATTGAAATTCCCTTGGTTTTGATAACCTTGGTTCATTCGAGGTTGGTTCTGGTTTCTATTTTGCAAATTTGGGTTTTGGTTAAACCCGGGTGGTCCCATATGTGTGTTAGCACGGTAACTTGGTTCCATTTGAGGACGGTATTGATTACCTCCCTGATTTGTAGTTCCGGCTAAGGCATTGGCTTCAAAAGGACTACCATCCGTGGCAGTACAATTGTAGTAAGCATGTGGGCCACCACAAGTGACACAAACTTCCACTTTTTTAGCTTCAGCATGTGAAGGGTTTTGTGTGAAAGTGACTTTTTTCTGGCTTGAGAGAACCAAAGCTTGAATGGCGTCCGTGAGTTTATCTATCTTAGCATCGGTGCTAGAAGTACTCACGGGTGATGAAGTAGAAGGACCAGCACTCACTTGGGAGTTATATGGTTTTGTGCGTGTAGTGCGGACTTTGGACTTATTTTCAATGATTTCTAAAGCTTCTTTTGTGGTTTTGCTCAAAAAATTACCTCCCGCGGAGGCATTGAGAGAATCTTGGTCAGATTGACTCACACCATTATAAAACGTGTCAATTTGCATTAATTCAGTGAAACCATGATGAGGACATCGACGAAGCAATTCTTTGAAACGATCCCAAGCGTCACCAAACGATTCATCAAACCTTTGAGTGAATTTGATGATTTCATTTTTAAGACTTGTCGTTCTGGACGGGGGAAAAAATTCGTTTACAAATTTGGTAACTAGATCTTCCCATGAGTGTATTGAACGAGGAGGTTGTTTTTCCAGCCAAATCCGGGCTGCTCCCTCAAGAGAAAATGGGAAAAGAAGAAGTTTAACTGCTTCGGAAGGGACGTTCTTGTATTTGATGGTAGAAGTAATTTTATTAAACCATCTAATATGAGCATGGGGATCATCCCTCTCAAAACCATAAAATTGGCTTGAAGTCACTAGATTTAGTAACCCGGTTTTGAGCTCAAAGTATTCAGCCACGATGGCTGGGACAACAATAGCGTCTCCGTAACCCTCAATGGGTGCTTGGAGAAGCTCATTCATCGGACGGTCTTCCGCCATGATAATTTTCTTTGGTGAAACAGCACGTTCCTCAGATACGGCTGTTGGGGCAGAACGTCTACGACGTCTTCGAGGAATTTTAACAAGCTCACGTAAAGGGCTTGTGGACCTAGAAGAACGAGTGCGCATGCACTAGAGACGACTCTAAGATTACTTAGAGTGACGGGAAATTTACAAATAGAAAATAAAATATGAACAAAAAGATGATATATAACAAAGGGTGAAAATTAAAACTCACAGATATTTCAAAAAGTCGTAATACGCAGCACACCTCCCCGGCAGCGGCGCCAAATTTTGATTGGTCCGAAACAGTCAGATAATATTAACCAAGTTATGGTCAACAAGTCAGACAGCCTAAACCAATACTCCGGTGAGTGTAGTGTTTCCCCGGATCGTTAGATCCCAACGAGATGTGAAATCTGAAATAAAACGACTTTAAGATCAGGTGAATTGAACAGGAAAAGGGTTTAAATGATTTGTACTACTGAAATATAAGAGAAAATAGCTTTAATAAGCTAAATTAACCCTAACGTGAAATCAGATAAGTACACGTGAAAAAGGGACTAAAAACGTAAACGTTTATTAATTAAACGTAAACAAAAACAAATTTACTTATAGTAGGATTTTATAAGCCTTAGGGGCTTAAATGCAAATTAAATAAATTTAAAATATTTACTTTATAATTAAAAACTATTTAATTAATTATTTTTATTTAATAACTATTTATTAATTATCTAATAATTAACTATTAATTATGAAAGTGTAAAATAAGTATAGAAAATTAAAATTAAAATTTCTAAAAATCTAAAATATTATAAAACTTATTTTAAAATTAAAATTATATTTTTCACACTATTTATCTATTTATTATTAATTATTTAATTAAAAACTATTTAACTATTTAATTAAAATTCAACTAAAAATTATAAATACTACAAATTAAAAATTTATAAAAAATATTTTCTAAACCTAAAATAGAACTTGAAGAAAGTATAAAAAATAAAAATAAATCTTTTTGTCTTTTACTAAATTTTCTATTAATTAAAAACTATTTATAATAATTAAACTAATTAAACTATTTTAAATTACAAATAATATTAAACTAACTTAGAAAATTATGAAAAATTTTATATATCTAATTAACCATCATGGGAATCCTAAAAAATTATAAAAACTTTATTTTATGTATTTTTAATTTAATCTATTAATTATTATGCTATTTATTAATTATTATCTAATTAAAATAATTAAATTATAAATACTAGTAAATGAACAGTATAAATTACAAGAAAATTTATAAAATTATTTTATGAATTATAGAAGCTAGGAAAAAAAATAAATTATAAGTATTACCTTATAAAAATCTATTATGCTATTTTAATTCTTATTTATTATTTAATTATTAAATAAACTAATAATAATTCTAAATAACACTAGATGACAAAAGAAAATTCTGGAAAAATTTATAAAATTACTTTAATATATAAGAGATTTAATAAAAATATAAAAATAAAGAAGTGCTTATAAATAAGTTAAAAAGAAAATTAAATAGATAGTTTCTATTAAATAGAAGCTATCACTATAAGTATTTTTGGCTTTTTGTTGTTTTTCTTTTATAAAATTATAAAAATACTTAAAATAAGAAACTAATACAAAAACAATAAGCTTGGAAACACAGAATAAGCACTTAGAGTGCTTAATACCCAAAACAGTTGACTTTTTAGTTGACTTTGAAGGAAATAAGCTCAAATGAGCTTATGTAGGGTCCACTAGGGTATATACTGGTTTCTCTGAGTTACTTATACAATACTAAACAAGATTCAACCAAATTAGTAACTTGAATAAGCCAAAGAACACAAATAAGCACTTGCTTATTTGATTCTGAGACAGAAATTGGGACAGCTTTGGGAGGTCAAATCAAGTGGGGTCCACTAGGATTTAGGCCAAGCAAAGGGTCAATGGTTCAAGCCTGGTAGGAGGGGGGTTGGGAGAACCAAGTTTTAGGTTGTGGGACCCAGTGATAAGCTCTGAAAGAGCTTGGGAAGTGAGGGGTCCAAACTGGTTCACTCAGTTGAGTGAGTGAGTGAAATAAGCTAGTAAGCTTGTTAAAAGCTTAAAAATAAGCCTAAGAAAGAAAACAAAAAGATAATATTATATATATGTGGTATATTAACAGATGTGAACAAGTGGGTGTACTAGATTAAGCTAATAAGCTTGTACTAAGCTTATGAATATTTTCAATAAAGCTGAGATCCAAACACCCTTGACAGACAACCAAGGTGGACAATTTGAGCTTATGTAATAAGCTCAATAGAACTTTTTGAGTACTGAGCTATAAATATGGGCTGGTAAGGATTCCAAATAAGCAAAGCTTAAGCTGTGTGAACCACAGATGAGCTTGTCAAAGGCTTGTGAAGTTTGGTGTTTGACTGAGTCACTCAGAGGACTGAGTGAATGATCAAGCTTATAGATGAGTGCAGCCCTAGTTAAGGGCTTAGGAAATGAGAAATTAAGCTTGAACCTTAAAGATGGACTGCTAAGCTTCTTAAAAAGCCTAAGATCACAAGCCAAAGCTCAGTGGTGAGCTTATGATGAGCTTATGAAATTGCTTGTGTACACTGAGTGATCAGTGTAGTGATTATTTTGATAACACAAGATTAAGCAAGATAAGCAGTATAGATAAGCAATTAAAAGCAAATAAGCACTTATTTTAAGCAACTAGCCACATGGGCATCACAAAGGTCCAAAATTCTCAGGCTAACATTCACTTTACAAGCTTTTGCAAGCTTATGAAGTGAGGGGTCCAAACTGAGTACAGGGGACTTTTGTGAAGAATCACTAAACAATAAGCACAGATTAAGCACTTAATAAGCTAGTATGAAAATTATGAAAAATAGCAACAAGTAGATCAGCAACAAGACTATTTAAACCTACAAGCTCAGATCCTATGATCAATTAACAAATCCACAATGAAAATCCAAAGTTTATTCAAAAATCATGTAGGCTGCAAATTGACTTTTTAAGTTAACCCAATACTTTGACTATTCTGAGCTTTGATCTAGATTATCTGATTAAGTATGTTATATTAAGCTATAATAAGTTGATTTTAAGCTAAGTTATCCAAATCTAAGCTAGTATGATGATTTATAGACAGATTATACTAACAGTTGAATCACTAGATGAGATTAACACCTATTTTTGACTTTTACTCTAATAAGGCCTACTTAATATGACAGATATGGACTATGTAAACCTATACTAACATGCAACAATAAGTTTCAAAGAACAATAACAAGTTTAAACTAGTATGGCAGCTTGATCCAAACACCCCTATACAGGTTTGTTTTTTAGATTAGTGTTTACACAATACAATTTTAAACCATGTAACTGATTTCTAACACTTAATTATGATGAACTAAGATTAAATAAGCACAATTAACACAGATTTAACAACAATTAACAACTAGAACCTATTAATCACTACTTATCTAGTTTTGACTGTCTAACTTAATCCAATTAACAACTAAGATATCTAACTAACAAACTAACAATATTATGTTATAAATCCACTAACAAGTACCACAGGAACAATTAACTACCAAGATCTAAGCTAATTATCTACTGAAACAGTAAATGCAAAAATTAATGGAAATTGCTTACAAGTGAGATCCAAGCCACAACTAGAACCAAGAACTGAGAACCTTTCCTAATGCTTTCCACAAAGCTCTAAACCAAGGCCTTCCAAGATAAACCTTGCTCCAATGCTTCTTCTACACAGTATCTCTATTTTTTAATTATTTTCTATTTTCTAGTGTATTTTCCTAATTAATGAATTATTGATGGTTAATGTGAATCCGAAATCTTGCAAAAGCTTACTAAGAGCTTAGTAGTGTTTAAGAGATCCTTTTAAACAACAATCATTCACAGAAATTTAAAGAACTTGATATGAAAATGGGACAACAATTGAAATTCTTGAAAACAGTAAGATAGATTGATATGAGAATACAAAGTTGTTTATTACACTTGGATAAGCTAATAAACACTTCCAAAACAGAATTTAAGATTACACTAATGATACAACTAGATTATTTAGGTCTACAGTGATCATAAACTAGTATTACAATTATATCTTTGGCTTTTCTCTGTCTCCTTCTATTTATCACCACTTTGCTTTTCAACTTGATAAAATATCACATCCCACTTGATCTGAGCCACTGAATGAGTCCCAATCATCTCAACCGTTTAAACTTGATTTGGCGCCAAAACGCTCCACGTGTACTGAGGCAGTTCTGATACAATTAATGTATCTTGGGAGTGTTAGGGAGAGTAAGGGACACGTTTGGCGTAACTTTTGGACCAAGTAGAGTGGTATTGATTAATACTATGGGTAGGAGTGGTATTGAGGTGAGAATGGCATTAATTGTGGCATGTTTCTGCAGAAAGGAGGTGTGGAGAGTGGGTAGGATTAGGGGTGAGCTGGAGAGGGTAAGGTGGAGGTTTGCAAGTGGGATTGTTACAGGTGGAGTGTGGGAGGTGGAGGGTGAAGAGGAAAACGGGGGAAGGTGGAAGGGTCTGTTTGGTTTTATTAGTAAAGGGAAAGAGTGGGCCGGGTTTTATATATTTGGGCCTTGTGGTGGACTGGACTGGATTTGGATTGTAGAGTTGGATTTGGATTTAAATAAAACAAAGGGTCCGGTTGGTTTTAGCTTAGGAAAATTCACAAGGACTAAATGTGTAATTCGGCCAAAGTTAAGGGATTTGTTTGTGATTTTTCCAAACTTTATTTAAGGACGAAACCTGCAATAAACCATTAGTATAAGGACCACAATTATAAATTTTATCATTTTAAATCTCAGGGACCAAAACTGCAAATTCCACAAACTCCAGGGACCAAAACTGTAACTTTCTGATTTTTGAAGGGTTTGTTTTGTAATTTCTCAAATGTTATCATAAGGACCAATTTTGTCTTTTTTAGAATAGTACAAGGGTGTAGTTTGATAATTTTCCATTTTTAAACACCCAGGGACTAATTTTGACACTTTTCAAAAGTTGAGGGACCAAAGTTGTCATTTTGCTATTTTTAAACTTTAAAGGACTTTTCTAGACAACTTATGAATCCCAAGGACCTTTATGACATTTGTACAAGTTTTGATTTACCAGGGACTAGTTTTGCCAATTTTCCAAAGTTCAGGGACTGAAACTGTAAATTATGTGAAATGTTTTGTTTTTCATCAGTTTTCAATCCTTATGCATAAAAACACAACCCAGGGATAATTTTATGTATTTTAAGGCATTCCTGTGTGTTTTCATATGTTTTTGCAGTTTATATGTAACAGAAATGATGAGTATTTACACACTCATCAAGGATGCTACTAAATTGCCAAAAAGGGTGTAAGTCACACAAAGAAATAAGAACATGGAACGAGGTGCTTTATCCTACTTACAAAGAAGCTTGCTATGCAGCGGGTCTTTTAGAGGACGACAAGGAGTACATTGAGAGTATTAAAGACGCATCCCATTGGGCATCCGCTGATCATATACGTGACCTTTTTGTGACGTTGCTCTCTCAAAAGGAACTTCAAACACCTTTGACTGTGTGGTTACAAACATGGCATTTGCTTGCTGAAGATGTCGAATACAAAAGACGTCAAATTTTAGGAATACCAGGTACGTCATTTACTATTTCAGAATCTAATGATTTAATACTTTTGCTCATGGTTAAAAAATCAAATTTGCCATTGAAAATATTTGAAAACAGTAATTTTGCCACTCATTTTTTCAACTACCCTTATTTGCCACTAAACATGAGTCGTTAGTGCAAGTTTGCCATTCCTTTGTTAAACTCGCTTACTAGACATGGTTGCTCTAACTTGGTGTGATGTGACATCATATGTAAGTCTAGATCACAGGACTCGCTTGTAAACGACCCAATTGGGATGAAATTCACGTATATAATTGCATTTTCCTATTCACTTTAGGCTTACATTACCATTTCTTATACAATTTTTGACAAGCTGTGACACATGCTACTAAGGAAGTCCCTTTTTTTTCAACTAAATTTGTAGATTTTGTGTGCAATCAATTTTGAAAAAATTTATGTATTGTACAAACAAATAAATTTGCATGACTTTAATGATTAAGAATTAAGTGTTGGGTATTTTGAACAGTTGTTGCATCAACCATGTTGAAAACATATGCTTTATTTTGCTAAGTGGTTGCTTTAGTCACAATTATTTCTAAGCTCTTTTAGATTATATTTGAGCCTTTGCACTTGGTATTTAACGAAATATTCGTTAAAACTAACGAACTTTTTTCCAGGTTAACTAAGAAAGTACCAAAATTAAAAATCTAAAACATTTGAGTGGCAAATAAACACTTATTATCCAGTTAAATGGCAAAGAATGGTGGTTGAAAAAATAAATGGCAAAACAGCTCTTTTAATACATCTTCAATGGCAAATTTGCTCTTTTATTCTTTTGCTCATACTTCACTTGCTAAAAAAAATTTATTTCATGTAGACTTGCGACTGAGTGACGAAGAAAAAAAAATATTGCTTTGTTCTGGATCGAAGAGCTTATGCGTTCCAGAGGAACTACATTGCGACGTTTTCCTGAGATGCCTTACCCAGATGATAGATACGTATCTGAGTTCGGTAATCGACTTATATATGACGAGACACATTATAATCCTGAAGAATTGCAAGATGAATATGTCCGCATGTACGCGTCTTTAACTACCGAACAGAAAGGTGTATATGACACCATCATGACATCTGTTGAAACAGGTTCGGGAGGTGTATATTTTGTGTACGGATACGGTGGTACTGGCAAGACCTTTTTATGGAAAACCCTAGCTGCTGGTATTAGAAGAAACGGGGATATAGTCATAAACGTCGCATCAAGTGGTATTGCATCTTTATTGATGTCCGGTGGTAGGACCGCTTATTCAAGATTCCATATTCCTATAAATATTGATGAGACTTCTACTTGCAGCATCTGTCCTCAAAGTGATCTTGCACAGTTTTTAAAGAAATGCAAGCTAATTATTTGGGATGAAGCGCCAATGACAAATAAGCTTTGTTTTGAAGCTTTAGATCGGTCATTGCGCGATGTTCTACGTAAGACTAGGTTTGACATTTGCGATAAGCCTTTTGGTGGAATGACGGTGGTCTTTGGTGGTGATTTTAGACAAGTTCTTCCCGTTATTCCAAAAGGTTCACGTCAAGACATCGTAAGTGCATCTTTAAAACAATCTTATTTGTGGGATCATTGCACGGTCCTCAAGTTAACAGCCAACATGAGGCTAACTGTTGGATCTCGGCCCGAAGATGTCAACGAGATACGTGATTTTGCTGAATGGATACTAAAAGTAGGAGACGGGGACGTCGGAGATTCAAACGATGGTGAGGTTTCGATAGACATACCAGATGATATTCTAATACATGATGTTACTGATCTGATAGCATCTATTGTAGATTTTACCTATCTAAACCTTTTAAATAACAAAGATTATCCGTCGTATTTTCAAGAAAAGGCTATTCTTGCTCCGACCAATGAAGTGGTCGATAGTATAAATGATCAGTTGCTTAAGAAATTTCCAGGTGAGGAAATGGTTTACCTTAGTTGCGATAGCGTTGACAAAATGGATCGTGGAACATCAATAGATGAATCCGTCTTCTCAACTGATTTTATCAATGGACTAAAGTTCTCAGGCGTACCAAACCATAGATTGGTGTTAAAAGTTGGTGTCCCCATTATGTTGCTAAGGAATATTGATCAATCTAATGGATTGTGTAACGGGACACGAGTTCAAGTTTTACGATTATCAAGGACTTCCATTCAAGCACAAGTCATTAATGGGACGCATTTTTGAAATGAGGTTATCATACCACGATTGAGAATTACTCCATCTGATAAACGTTTACCTCTAAAGATTGTGAGAAAACAGTATCCAATTTCAGTGTCATTCGCCATGACAATAAATAAGAGCCAAGGGCAGTCGCTTTCGAAAGTAGGATTGTATTTGCCACGTCCTGTTTTCACACATGGACAGTTGTATGTGGCTCTTTCACGTGTGAAAAGCAAAAAAGGTTTGAAGGTTGTGTCTTCCGATGCGGATGATAACCTATCCACAACTACTATAAACGTTGTATATAAAGAAGTCCTTCAAGGTCTGTGATTAAACGGTCAATAGGTATGTATACTATACATATTACATATTTGGTCTCCTTTCATAGTTTCCTCATAACTAATGATATCTTTATTCATTATTTAGGAATCCTTACAGTACGACCCAAAGAGCGTAGGAAAGAACAATGATACCAGGTATCAAGAGACAATGAAAGTGGATGTTATTCACAATTAATCCGTAGATATTAACGATAACAAGAACCTACATTGTGATCAAAAGAAATATATATATAGATTGGAAAACCATTTGCTTATCAAGACAAACATATTGGAGAACAAGAGGCAATCAACTTTTGTTACACAGATATTTACACTCATTATGTTTTATACTTTTACTCAATTATAATTTATTGTTTCGTTTGAAGAAAATTTCATAACGTTTACGTTCGTTGTTCTTTGTTTCTGTATTCACGTACTTACCTTTTCTTATGCAATAACTCTCTAAAAGCCCGTGGATTCCACGGGTCTATAAGCTAGTATATATATATATATATATATATATATATATATATATATATATATATATATATATATATATATATATATATATATATATATATATATATTCATGAGTAATAAATATATAGATATCAATATACGTTTTGTCAATAAGGAGATGACAAATGGTGCCAAAAGAAAGAAAAATGGTGTACGACTATGACTCTATGCTAGATGGCTTATCTATGACCAAGTTTGCAATCCCAAGTCTTAAAAGCCAAGTAAAAAAACTTACAGACTAAGGTTTGCTCACATATAGTTAAAAGGGCTTTGAGCTTCATTTGACTATAAACTCCATACAAAATTACAAAGAGTTCGTAAGGAAGTTGCCAAAGCACAAGCCTACAAAGCAATTAGGTGAGTTTTCATGTGTTTTTTCAATAAATCAATATACATGTACTAGGTTCTTTTTGTCTTATGGAATGTGTGTGTAAGATCTATTTTATGTACAAATTCTTATATGTGCGATTTTTATTAAATCATGACGTACATGTTATGAACATATTTTCATGTATATGTAAATGTGGTAGACGACAACTCAGGATGTAAAGGTGAACTTTGCTAGGCCATAAATCACGCAATTGCAGAAATCCGAACCCAGAATATATGAAAAAATAAAACCTTTTTGATAGAGTCTAAGATTGTATTAGGCTGGTAGCAGTGGATCAGAAAACATCGGTCACGAGTTTCTTTCGACCGACTTTGAAGTCGGTCACCTCCAATGTGGGTTTTCGGTCAATATCGGTCGAGCATGTATGGATTCTCCAAGTCGGTCTAAATTTCGACCGATTATTATTTATTTATTTATTTATTTATTTTTACATAAAATGAAATACAAACTTGATCATCGACTGTGGCACATGGGTCATGCCTGTGTCACATGATGACTTGGGTCACCACTGCTACTAGCCTTATATTACGAGGATTGATTGTCACGTCGATTTAAACACAAATTTAATCACACGTTAGGCTTATTAATCGTTTTCTTTATGCTAAATATCACTTGTCAACTATTCAAATTTATCGCACAATGTTTTTTTTTTCTTAAGGTGTAATAACTAAAAAGAACGAAAACTTATTCGACTGATCCTTCAATATTTGATATTCTAATAAGACTCATGATGAAAAAGTAGACACTATCAGATCGGTCACTATGGTGGGCGAAGGACCACTACGCACCATCTCCACCGAAGCCATCCTCAAGCGTGCGCCAAGAGTGTAATTTTTGCACTTGCACCACTAAACAGTTTCTCACTTATTGTTTTTATTTGTCAAGAATATTGTTAGATATTTTTGAATAAAAGTGAGATATTTTTATATTTTGTTTAATTGGTGACTATAGCACATGTTTGGTAGTGAGTTTGATAATGCGTTGAATGGTGATGTGACGCCGCCGACCTATTGTCATTGGCAACCAAGGCGAGACCGGGTCATTGTATAGGAAAAAAAAAAAAAAAAAAAAAAAAAAATAAATAAAATGGAATGAGTTGTATATAAAAAATAGGCCTAAAATATATGGAGTATTGTGGCCAAACAGACTGGCAAAAACCGTTATCTAACTAATCATATGCTGGCGATTCCAACATCATATAAATCACAATCACATAAAAAATCTATTTTTTATTTTTTTTAAATCACAAATCCATAAATAAATAAATAAATAAATAAATAAATAAGAACCCCAAACACTATCACCACTAACCTCTACAACAAAAACCAAAACACACACACACACACTATCTCTCTGTGTGTTTTCATCACTCATTCATTCATATAGATATAGATCTGTACGTATTACTCAAATCATTTTCTTCAACGGTAATTTATATACTTTTTTAATTAGATCTGTTTTTGTTTATTTGCTATCTGAATTATGTTTCTAGGGCTTTTTTAGTCGGCATTGCGCGTTTTTCAATAATTTTGTTTATAATTAGGGTTATAGATCCTGGACTGTATAAATGTGATATGTTGATTTTTTTTTTTTTTTTTTTTTTTTTTTTTTTTTTTTATTATTTTTAATGTATAATGTAAATGAATAATTCGGATACTTTTTTTTATCGGGAGTAATTGTAGATTTTGAGATCATAAGATTTGACTAGTTTGGACAACGATGGAAGGGCGAATTGAGGCATAGAAGGAACTTGACAAGTTTAATTAGAGGGGCCAAACTGTAGCGTATTTATTTTAGGGGGTGGCAATTTACAATTGCCCTCCTGATCCCCACTAAGTTCCGTACCTGAATTGAGGTCATTAGAATTTTAAAAACTTCTATGATGAGTATAGAAGGTGGTTAAACATTATAGAGCTATAAAGATCATGGTTACGGTGGGGATAATAATTTTATTGTCCTTGACTCGATAAATAAATATAACGGGATGGGATGGAACTTTATGGCAGGTGAAATTTATAAAGGCTGTGGCTATTATTTTAGTAGCCATGATTTGTATTTTTTTCCCCTTACATGGTTACTTTTCGTATTGTTTTTTCTGTTACTTTTTATCTGAGAATTAATCGATGGAATTTTTTTGTTGTTTGATCTTTAGGTTTCGAGATGGTAGCGCAAGAGTTTACTGTGGATTTAAATAAGCCTCTTGTCTTCCAGGTGAATTTTACTGCACTTATATGCTATTATTGTAATTTCCGCGGGTTATGTTATTTGAAAAAACTGTTAAATGTTTGGTGAGGATTGTAGGATACTAGGATCTAGTCAATTTCGTGTTTATTTAAGTTTTAGTTCAAGACATGATGGGACCATACACCTCCATGTTCCATTTTGTGGTGGGCCCTGTCATTTACTTAACCATAACCTATCTAGCCATGTTAAACCATCATCATCATCATTAGAAATAATTTCATGTTGATGTGGTCCACAAGCCTCTTTTATTTACTTTGACAAATAGTTAACCTTTTTTAATTTGCATGGGCTAGTCATCTAATTACCTTAAATTCCCTTTTTATTTACTATTTATTTATTTATTTATTTATTTATTTATTTTTTGTTTCGTATACTTTTGGTTACTGATTCTAATGATATTTTGAATTTGCAGGTTGGCCATCTTGGAGAAGCTTATCAAGAATGGGTTCACCAACCTATAGTTAGTGTGGAAGGCCCAAGGTTCTTTGCAAGTGACTTCTGGGAGGTACTTGTTTATTCTTTTTATGTTTAATCACATATTTATATATATAAACATTAGGGAATGCAAAATGGGCAGATCAGGTGATGGGTCAAAAGTCAAAACAGAGTTTGTTTTGGTGGCTGTCAAAAGACTTAAAACGGGCGGGCTCATCTGAGCGATTTTTTGTCCAATTTTTTAAGTGTTTGAGTATTAAATACGGCAACAGAATATGATATATACAATATTCTGATGTATTGAATATATATGGAGTTATGCATTATCGGTACAATGTGGATGACAGTCTAGGTTGTTTTACCAGTTTGACCCATTTTTTTATAGATAAATTGCCAGCTCTAATATCACATCATTGCTTAACAATCTTTCCCTCCCTAAATTAATGCAAAGTCTTACTTGACATGTAGTATAAGAAAATTCTTAAGTATTAGTTAAATATCTAAAATGTCCCGCAATCATGACAAAGTAGAATAAAAATGAAATGTCGTATTTATATTGTGACATCCACGGAATGAGATTGTTGCAGTTATTTTGAATTTTGGAGGTATAATTACGCACTGCTAAATTATGGAGGGTGATATTAGTTTGTTTTTGTATGGTACAGTTCCTTACCAAAAATGAGTGGTACGTAATTCCAACCATTTGGCTTCCTGTGGTATGTTGGTATGCCACAAAGGCATTCAAGATGGGCAATTCGCTTCCAGAGATAGCAATGATACTTGTTTTGGGTATTTTCATTTGGACACTAATGGAATACTCACTGCATCGTTTTCTTTTTCACATTAAAACGAAGACATACTGGTATGTTTTCTTTTCATTTCTCACATATAGTCACAATTAGTATTTGCTTTCGATGGTATTTATTCTGGTTTATGTTGATATTTTTAGGGGGAACACCCTTCATTACCTTCTCCATGGTTGTCATCACAAACATCCCCAAGATGGATTACGCCTTGTTTTCCCTCCTACCGCAACAGCAATACTCTTGTTCCCGGTATGTTCCTCCCCCTCCCCCACAGGAGTATATTTCGTAATCTTGGGTGTACATATGTGTGTAAAGGGTGTAGGTGGTCTTTGTTAAGTAGTTAAGAGTTAAGACTTCTTCATGATAACTCAAGCCTGAATTTGGATACGAACATGTGTATAATCAATAATGCCTGGCGAGAATTGCAGTATCATAATTGCTCATAATCAATTGTCACATACCTGATTAGAGGTGGTGGGCGGTTGGGTAACGAGTCAAATTGGGCTGACCAGAAATCTCACCTTTTGTCCAAAATTTTATAAATTTTTTTATGTTATTGGCGTGGTGGCAGAAATATATTACTGCAAGAATAATCTATGTTCTAAATGATTTAGGATGTTTTATGAATTAAATTTGAAAAAGCACGCTGGGTGACTTTCGACCCATTTGACCTGTTTTCTTTCAAGCTACTGTTCTATTTTCTTTTACATATTCGGTCTGTTAGAGTCAAAACATAACCTGAATCGACCCATTTATAAGTTAATTGGTCGAAATTGTCACATCTAGTATCTATATGATGCATTCACGTTAATTGACTACCTAGTTTTCATCAGAAAAAGATCAACTATTGGTATTATACGAATGAGTGCTAGTCAGCACATGTCCATATATGATATTTGTTAAGAGGGCGACGTTGGTTGGCCTGCTTTACAGTCTGATGAATTTATGTCAATTCATTTTCATATGATAATATGTATCTAAAATACTGCTGTCACAAGATGCATAATTTTGTGAACCAAAATCAGTTTTGTTAATGTTTGATATTATTACTGAAGGCAAAAGAGTTTAGCTTTGGATTAAATTTACTAAATAATTTCATGGTTTGCAGTTGTGGAACATTGTAAAATTGATATCCACCCCTGCTGTTGCTCCTGCTTTGTTTGCTGGTATTTTGCTGGGATACGTGATGTATGACGTCACCCACTACTACCTGCACCACGGCCAGCCAAAAAGTGAAGTTCCTAAACATCTAAAGGTAAGTCAATTACTTTATCTGTCAAATTTCACTAATACATGATAAATCTTTCAGTTGATTACTTCATCTATATATATATACTCATATAAAGAGTCTATAATCGTGGGCTTCACTACTTTAAAGACTAAGGGGTATTATTGTAAATTCCATCCACCTCCTGTTTTGAAAGCTATATCGAAAATGCTCTGTGTAAATAATGCTGTCTATACTTTTCTTGCAAATATTAAAAGCTAAACTTACCTGTGTATATAATATGTATCCATTTTTGTTATTACAAACTTTTTGGGCCAACTATTTGACCTAAATATTCCATATTGGAGGTGCTTACTGCTTAGTCTTCTGAAACAACAATTTGTAGATACAAAAGTTGTTTAGTTACTTTAGAAATTTTCTTGATTCAAATATTGCATTTTATTCCCGGAAAAACGTATTCTTTTCTTGTTAATTAATTAATTCAGAATTCTGATTTGAAACATTTTAACCGGCCGGTCACCATCTTATAACCAACCGAAACAGACAGAATGGTTAAATTCTGTTTGATGTCTTGTGATGTTTTGGTTTGGGCTTAAATTGGTTTTCATGTGTTTATGCAGAAATACCATCTAAACCATCATTTTCGAATCCAAAACAAAGGATATGGCATAACATCATCTCTTTGGGACAAGGTATTCTGGACATTGCCTCAGACCAAATCACATGACAAAGCACGGAAGCAGTGATCAGTCATAATCAAGATTTGATTGTATGTTAGGTCATATTATTTAGCATGTTAGCATTGTTTTGAATGTCGGGTGAGATTGTATTTTACCTTGATATGTATGTCCAATCTGGATCTCACCAAACTTGTTTTTGTTTCTTATTTACCTGGTCATTGTACGTCATGTTTTTGTATTGCTGATGGAAACGAGTAGAACCATCATCAATAAAAGCCCCACTTCATCTTTCTGCAAGAAGGAACGAGGTAGACTCAAAAGCATGTACTAGTGTATATTCTTAAGTTGCTTGGCGAGTTAATTGAACCTGAAATCGATGCGTCGTCTCTCTTCTGCATCTACAAGTGGGAACTTTGATGGGTTTTGATTTTCTAGGATGAAGATGACTATTAATTTTGAACATATAGGGGTTTTGATTTTTGGGAAAGAAGATGATTATGTTAACTTTTGGTCTAAATTTATTGAAGTTTATTTATGCTTTTTGTATGTTTTATCTATAACTATCTAGGTCTCATAAAAATTTTAAGCCCAAGTAAAAGTGGATCTTGAGTTCTTGACCCTTGGCAAGATTACTTCAAACATACGTATACATTTTCTTTAAAAACTTTTATTAATCTTTAATTATTTTCAAATATTTTACTTTCCACCTTTGCAAAAGCACGCAAGGAAAAGAAATATAATTGCTGTGCACGAGTACTATGTTATGTTTTCCGGGGCTTCCATGAACTTATGCGGTACAATGTTAATTTTTGTAAAAATGATTTTACCTGAATGCACATGGTAAAGTCGGTAGCCCTGATGCACCTTTGCTCGAAGCCTCAAACTAGGTGAGAATAAGTAATAAGTCACATTGTCACACTGGTGAAAATGTAAATACCTAAAAATTTACGCAAACAATAAGAGCTATACCATTTTTCTTTAAAATGCCTATAATGTTTTAAACCCGAGCTGATTCAAACCTGTTATAAATTAAACATGTTTTGTGAGTGCTCTATGGAATTTGGAATTTACATCTTAGGTCAATTAATTGGCTCGAGTAGGATTTCCATAACATATTTTTATTTATACAACCACCTAATACCTATTAACAATTCCAAACATTCATAATAATTATACCGAAATGGCCTAGTGGTAAAATAGTAAAAAGTTCCAGTGTTTAAACTTTAAACCTCACTAATCACGCATTTGAAGCGGTGAGGGAGAAATTTAGAAACGATTATGGATGCCTTGAGATAATATTTGTGATTCTTTTGTGGGTGGTAAATATACGAAACTAGCTTCAAGGCCCGCCCGATGGGCGGCTAGTGTTAAGAAATTGTTTTTAAGAAAAAAAATAGTACAAATGGTTTGATAATAGATTAAAAATGTAAATTGCAACAAAGTTTGTGAATATAACGTTTGGTACAAACGATTTTTAAAGCGGGTCTTGTTCTTAATAACCATAAGCAAATTACATATACTTTATTGTGGAAAAAAAGATTAAAAAAAAATTATCCCCATCATGCTCCATATCACCTATTTCTTAGCCCATAAGCAATCTGAAGGTCCATCCGTGAGTCAAGATGGCGATATTGCTGAAAATTATACATTGTTACAACTGCATGTAGAAAACAAAATAAATATATGAGTAGCTATATATTAACATTAAATATCTTAAAATGTATGTGTACTATTCGTGATTATGAACTCCAAAACTTGATACTTACGAAGTAGCCATAAGGGGTCCAACTAATGATATCCCACTTGATTGTGATGTTTCCATTTGGGTCAAGTGCATCATACGCTTATGGAAATTAATAAACAAAATAAAGGTCAGAAGCTACTCAATGCGAAAGACTATAAACTTGCAATAGATGGACTTATAAATTGGTAACCACATAACATAAAATTAATATAGAAATCACCCATGATCTGAATTACATAGAACTATTAAAGGGAATGATAAACCGTTCACCTAATGTAGTAAACCGTTCACTTAATCTACAAATTCCAAATCACGCTAATCAATCATTGTCAAAGACATTTCTTAAAAACTTGCACCATAACAGCTATGTAATTGAATGTTAACGAATAAAGTTTTCAATTTTTCAGTACCTTTTATTCCAAAAACAAAAACCATATTAGTAAGATAATATTTAACTTACCAGTAGTGATTATCATAGCAATATAGCAAAGTTGTCATTTCTTCATATTAACATGTCAAAGATGCTTGAGATTAAAAGTATGCCACCAAGACTAATAAGAAATATAGCCGCCAAAATACTTCCACCAATCATGTATGAAAAGATGCCACAAAACCTTCTTCTTTACTTCCAGTGGCTCAAACCTCCACAACTCTTCAAACAAAGGCTGTCAAACAAAAATAAAATTCTAAACACATTCTATTTAGAAAAATAACAGAAAATGAAATATACCCTATATGCTTCACGAGCATGTAACTATTGGGGTGTTTGGATTACCCTTTTTTGTTTTGTTGCCCATTACTTTATTAGCTTATTAGAACATTTAGCGTTTAGGAAAGCATATTTTCTTAGGCTACTGGCTTATTTAAGTATTTTATGTAAGCTCTTTTTTTATAGGTGTCCCACAACGGGTAGTAGAGTAGCAACATAACGGGCCCACGTTAAAAGTCTCGCGTATTAGCAATGGATTGAGGCAGATCAGAAAACTTGGTCGAGGGTAGGCTCAAAATTACAGCAATAACGTAGGCGATTAAGATCATATGTCTTGCAGAATAATTATGGAAATAATAATGTGCACGCGCTTGAAAATAAAATTCTTATATCAGCACGTTATTTCCATTATTTTAGGGAGGGTATTTTTTTCATATTATAGGGAACAAAAAATTATGTTAATAGAATTATAAGATACTAAGACTTTCGATTAACACAAAATGACATATGAATGTTCTTGTAGTTACATGTGGCAAATTGAGTAGATAGTATAACATGTAAAATAATTTACAATTTAATGCGAGTAGTTTTTTTTTATGAGTCAAATCTGAACGGGTCAAGTCAATCCACATAAACTCTTTTTTCCAGTGTCTAATAAGTAATTAATGCATTAAATATGATTACAGAACAATACTCCATTTGGAATAGATTATGGGTAACTTTTATTTCTTATTTGCTCGATTTAACATCTGGCGATTCTAGCAAGTCCCTAAAATGGTTTTGAGTTGTGAGTACCTATATATTTAGCTATATGGTTGAATCTGATAATTGAAATAGAAAGGTTATAAACTTCAAAGTAAAGAAATGCTTACAAAAATGCCTCATTGACTTGATAAAAAGGGATTTGAGAAACATTCCGCCGAACTCTTGATTCATGAAACAGGCACTATATGCATAAACCACAACAAAGTATTAGAATTGCAAGTATAAGGGCAAGCGGGGGATGTAAAAAATAATACCAATTTAAGTAAAAAATGCATACAGCAAATGCCTCGTAATGCTTACAGAAAACGCCTCGTAATGAATATATTTTTGAATTCAGTATTAAACTATGGTTCAGTTACATTATTAGAGGAGGAGAAAGACACATAGATAGTCATGACATTTCGAAATGCATTATAGTTTTCCATGCTGAGCTTTTAAGCCATAGAGACAGAAATCTGCAAACTTAACTGGAGCATACGCCTATGAAGTTGGCAGATTGTCTGTTTTACTTCCATGGCCTTTAAAACTTATTCAACTATGAATCTCATTATTAGATAAGAATAAAGAGGCATACCATTGATAACTTTGTAGAAGCAGCCCTAGCATTTGCCTGTAATAGTCACATATAAATAATGCTTTTACCTCTAATGGATGAAAAAAATAACACAACAATATAGCTCAAAAGGTAACCGGTTGATAGTGTATTTTCATTGCATAACAACCGTCAAGATTACTTTCAAAGTTTTAGTTACTACTGAAGTAAACAAATGATGTATAGATATTTGACTTAAGGCGT
This sequence comes from Artemisia argyi, assembly GCA_030686995.1. Lineage (NCBI taxonomy): Eukaryota > Viridiplantae > Streptophyta > Magnoliopsida > Asterales > Asteraceae > Artemisia > Artemisia argyi. The sequence goes on along the minus strand of CM060678.1, from coordinate 189,786,004 downwards.
TTATGGTAAAGCAAGTCCTGTGCGTCTCGACCCATACAAATTGTATACCCATTCTGACCCACCCATCCATTTTGTCACTTTTAAAGTAAACCGATCCCATTTACCTGAAGAACTTCAGTTCCACCATCTTGAACACGCTTTGTCAAGTATTCGGTTTCTTCTTTAGTGAAGGAGCATGCAGGTTTCACCTACAAAGTTGATGAAAGTGAGTATAAAGTTTAGTTGTGCCGCAAAGAATTATGCTTAAAAAGGTTGGAAGGCTTTTAGTCATAATATAAATATGACGAACAGTTCACTTTGTATTTACGACAGTATATAATAGAAATAATATATTTTACTAAACCATATGAAATCTGTAATGATACCTTAAAAATGTTTAAATACTCTAATAAGCAATGTACATGTGGTCATTACGTACCAAGAAGAATGTCTTGGGCACCCTCGTAGTAAGAACTTATCAGTGTCCTCAATCTTTCTTGTCCAGCTACAATAAAAATTTTATGAGATCACACATGAGAAACACTTGTATTTGACGGACTCAGCTTGAAAGAAATTTACGCAAACAATAAGAGCTATACCATTTTTCTTTAAAATGCCTATAATGTTTTAAACCCGAGCTGATTCAAACCTGTTATAAATTAAACATGTTTTGTGAGTGCTCTATGGAATTTGGAATTTACATCTTAGGTCAATTAATTGGCTCGAGTAGGATTTCCATAACATATTTTTATTTATACAACCACCTAATACCTATTAACAATTCCAAACATTCATAATAATTATACCGAAATGGCCTAGTGGTAAAATAGTAAAAAGTTCCAGTGTTTAAACTTTAAACCTCACTAATCACGCATTTGAAGCGGTGAGGGAGAAATTTAGAAACGATTATGGATGCCTTGAGATAATATTTGTGATTCTTTTGTGGGTGGTAAATATACGAAATGTTATAAACTGAAAAATTACGAAAAAAATTGTCAATCTTTTCAGTATATTATATATTTAAATATTCTTACACGTTTCTAAAATCGTAAAAGTATTTGAAGTATTATAACATTGAACTTATTTCAACTATTATTATTACTAGAAGGGTACCCGTGCGATGCAGCGGCGGGTACTCCGTGACTAAAATTTTTGGCGAACAAATGTTATTTTATTTTGGGCTGCTGGATTTTAGATTTATATTTTGGAAGCTTAATTAGATTGTACTTTGTGGTTAAATAGTTATATATTTTGGTGAATGGATGAATTAAATTGTGTATTAATTATGTGTTAAATAGTATTTTTTAGTTTTATTTGTACATTGTGTTTAGGCAGTTGTATATGGTGATTAGGTGTTTTAAATTATGTATTAATTGTATGTAAGAAATAGTATTTTTTTTAGTTTGTTTTGTACTTTACATATTTGTAAATTATGTTTTTGACTTGTATTTGCTTAAAATCTATTGTAGGAAATTTATTATTATTATTATTATTATTATTATTATTATTATTATTATTATTATTATCTATTTAGCGTGACTTTTAAGAAAATAAAGTTTTCATTTCGTTTACCTTAGAGTTAAATTAAGAGATAATGTACTTTTGTCATTAATCAAAAAATGAATGAGATTTATCTTGTTTAAGTTACTTACCGAAAGAGAGTCCTTCTACTAAGATATACTCCCTCCGTCCCATAATAAGTGTCCATAATGGAATCTTTGCATGTCCCAAATTAAGTGTCCAGATTCTATTTCAACCAATGAGATGAGAGTTTAGTGGGTAAAATTGATATTTGATTGGTGGATAGTGTAGTTAGTGGAATTTTCTAAAACTTTGTGCATTTTGAAAGTGGACACTTAATATGGGACGGAGGGAGTATGTGATTTTACGGGAACTCTTCTCTGACCGCTCTTAAATGTACACACTTAAGGAAACCATATACATACATTATCGCCAGGCGATTTGGTGATGATTATAGGGCGGGAAGAAGGATGCGACATGTGAAAATAATACAGATTAATTATCGAAAATATGAAATGACGATAATGCCCTTCAACTAAAAACAAAAGCATACAGAAGGAATGTTGTTGTTCGAGGGAAAACGAGTCAAGGAACTAACGTGATATAAAAACTTGAAAAATGGACTCTAGATTAGGGCTGAGCATCGGTCTCGGACCGGACCGACCAAGATCGAGACCGAATTAGCCTAAAAGCCGAGACCGATGATCGGATTGAATGTGGTCGGTCCGGTCCGGTCCGGTCCAACAAGGCAAAATAGTCGGTTTGTGGTTCGGACTGGACCGACCAAGACCGAGACCGAATTAGCTCAAAAGCCGAGACAGAGGACCAGACCAAATGCGATCGATCTGGTCCGGTCGGTCCGTTTGGATGGTTTGCTCAGCCCTACTCTAGATGACTAAAATGCTCAGGTACGACCGCCGGTGATTTTTTTTGACAAGTTTAATGACGAACGGTGTATTTTACTCTTTAAACTATTGTGAAAACTTACAAAGCCACCCCTTGATTAGGTGGTGTAGTAAAAAACTATCCTCCAAACGAAAACCTTGTTTCCGTTATCCGGTAAAACCCCAAAATTATGTCTAACTGCATGCGATTCAATGTTGTTCAACCTAACAACCGTGATTATGTACGTAATTGCTTTGCTTGTAATTATATAAAACTCATGCTCTAACTGTTTACTAATCTCGTTGCTCTCTGTGTGTGTAATTATGTAGGTTAGGTTAAATTCCCACACATTCGTTGGTTCATCTACTTGTTTACAGTTTAGGTTTCAATCCAACCATGCTCAAATCACCGCCGAATGTCTACGGTTTCGGTGTCTGCGTAGTGATGACAATGTGAGTTTGTAATGTTGTATTAGTTAAGTTGTTTGGTAATTTAGTGAAATTTTAAGATTAGTGGATGCATATTTGAGTATTGTAGTTCGTGTGATATTTTTCGCTTTTATATTGTGTTGTATTGATTGAACTGTTCGATATTTTGGGAAGGGCAAATAACCTATTAATGTACTATACTTGCCATAAATGTGACTTCCGTGTACTGAACAATTTTTCTTCCTTATATGGGTACTGAACTTTCATTTTTTAGACTTTTTGAGGTACTTTGTGACATTTTTGCCCCTGGATTTTTAATAATTTGAGGGGCAAAAACGTCACAAAGTACCTCAAAGTCCAAAAAATCAAAGTTCAGTACCCAAATAAGGAAAAAATTTTGTTGAGTACACGGAAGTCACATTTGTGGCAAGTATGATGCTTTTTGAAGGAATTTGCCCTTTGGGGAAATGTTTTGGCACGGAGCGGTGTGGAGCTTTTTGGGGCGATGAGCGGTAAGCAATGAGCATTTTGATTTTTAGTGGTTGTTTGGCAAATGAGCGGTGAGCTGTGGCTATTTTTTAGGAAGGCTATTATTCCAACGCTTGTTTAAGAAACGGTGAGCGGTGAGGTGTGGCTACTACTGCTCACATCTACTTTTAACAAACACACCTTGAGTATTGTAGTTGTAAAGGGGTGTTTGGGATTGGTTTCATGATGATTGTGTTTTTTTAAGCAGACAAACACTTTCTAGTTTTTGGATGGTGCCAAATATAGACTAAAAAGCACTTTCAAATAAGTGGATTGTTACCTTCTTTAAAAATAAGCCATTTGAAATGAACGGCTGCAAGCTCCTCATTTCGTCTACTTCCTATAAGCTGTTAAACTGGTAAACAGACGAGGTATCCCCCCTGACCGTTTCTGACCCTTTCCCTGGCTTGTGAGGATATCGGGTGCATTACCCACTAGACCACTTTGGTGGCAGTTATGTTTATATATGCCTATACTCCCTTCCCCATAATTTCAAAGGAACCTTTGAAAGTTAAAAGTGAATTTGCATTTAAATATATTTTGCCTGAAACTTTCGTGTCCAAGAGAAGACCTAATTGACATCGCTTGTTAGTGGCTTTTATTTACCTTGAGATTCAGTATGCTGTTTGTGTGGCTAACCAGTAATGAGTAAAAACATGCTGTTCTTTTCAATCGAAGTTTTACTATATTTCTAATTTTAACTCTTCACTTCAAGGTTAGCCTCAACGGTTATCTGATCCTACCAGCAGCTCTATAGAGCAAGAAGGTACTGATTAATAAAAAATAACACTGGCTCAATAGTGATGTAAGGCTTCTGAAAGCTGCCATGTTTTGTTTTAGGTTCAGGGGAAAGCAGCAATGAAAGTCAAGGAACGTCATCCTCATCATCCCAGTACTAACTACTTTCCTCTTGTATCAAAAGTTTTATATTTCTCTGTGAATTTTATTAATTGTTTACTCACTTCATATAAGTATATAACACAGAGCCAAAACTATAAGGGACGTTTTCTAGTTATCTTTATTCTAAGGGTAAGAGTAATTTAGTATTTTAATTAGGAAAGATTAAGGATACTAGTTTTCAAAACATTAAAAGTCAGCATGCTCTCATTATATACAGTGGGACTAGATGTCTTGAGATTGAAACTGCAAACACCCTGAAGTCCATTTAGATCCTCATTATGGAACAGGATTTGGTAAGATCTGAATCATTCACTCAGCAATAGGTAACATCCCGTAAACCATAATATGCTGATGAACTGAGGCAATCACTCATAAACGTGAATTCTCTATTGATAGAACAAAAACTCAGGATATTGGGAACAAAAACAATAAAAGGCTTTTACTGTTTACTTTCTGCGCAAAATGTTCGTTTATATGGGATAGAACCATCATGAGAATACTAAATAATACCAGTTCTTTTATCTGAGGTGTTTTAAATTAATAATGGTTTCTTTTTTATCGAATTTCCAGGATACTGAATAAACTTAAAAGATATGGAATTTCAGGGATTTTGTCATATGGGCTACTGAACACTGCTTATTATCTTTCTGCCTTCCTAGTGGCATGGTAAGTGCTTTGTACCGTAATAGTTAATGTCTGAATATGTCATAATAATTAGGTCAAATAATATGCGACAGTATCTTTAGAGCTTCCTATGTATGAACTTTTTTTGCACTGCTAAGTTTGTTGTGCTCCCCAATGATTAGTTAGTCCACAGTTATAACTAACACTAACTTCCTAATTGAACTTTGAGGGTCAAATAGTTCATGTAAATACGTAATCACGTCACTTAACCAACATGTACCTAACAGGATTTATGTTTATCAATGGTCTAGGTTCTACATTGCCCCAGCACCTGGGAAAATGGGTTATTGGACAGCGGTCAAAAGGTGCTTATTTCCTTCATCTGCTTTATCTATGTCATCATCAGACATTCGTGATGAGAGTTTGAATTGAATAATGATGTGCAGATTTGTGAAATTGATGGCCATGGTCTGGGCTGGAAGCCAAGTAACTAAATTAGCGAGGCTTGGAGGGTGAGCTGCTTTATGTCTTCTAATATTTAGAGTTGTCAACATATGAATACTATTTGGGAAAATTTGGACCCATGACCCAGAAAATGAAAGTGTTAAGTAACCAAACCATATGAAAGAGTTGCTTGTATGTGCAGGGCATTAGCACTTGCGCCAATAGTTGATAAAGGTTTATCTTGGTTCATGGCCAAATTCAAGTTCAAATCACAGGCAAAGGTTTGTAACACTTAAGATATTTTTCATTTATTTTCATCTGCTTTAGTTTAAGTGGGCAAAGGGTTGGTCCAATTTTTCTATACTTTTAATAAGAATAATTACTAACTTTAAGATGATTGCAGAAATTAGTTTATTACGTTTTTTCTAATATGTTTGAGCCAATTCCTATTAGTAATTTTTTTTGCCCTCTCTTAAATATGTATAACCCAAATCGATCAATTGACATGTACCTCTACTCATACCTTGTTCATGATAACTCACAGGCCTTCTCAGTGATTGTCGGGTGCTGTTTTGGGCTTGCTGCTGTCTTGTTTATCATTGTGACACTGCTTTCGGCATAAACACTCCTAGTTCATATTTACCTTCGAAGACAACCTTGACCCCCATCTATCATTTTGAATCACTGCAAGTCCAATTATGTCTTTTTACTTTTTTCAACATGGTTTTGAAACTAGACAGGTCCGTCAGCCTGTCATTGAATGGGTCAACCACTAAAACCAAAGAAAAATATTCTGATTTTAACTTGTATGTTGCCGATTAATGTTAGCTCAAAAAAGGAACGAGTTCATTTTTTTTTTTTTTTTTTTTTTTTTTTTTTTTTTTTTTTTTTTTTAATGTTGAACCTAGTCTTGCATCACTTCTACTGATCTAGGTCAGATTGGGGTATTAAAAACATTATCTCATTTAACAACCACCTTGATCAGATTAAATTATACAAAAATGAAACATGATTGATTTGATTTGGTTTGATTTATAGGTTAATCTGAAAATGTGTCCCAATCACTTGTATTTAACTGTTTACAGTAACAATGTTATCCAACTATAAAGGGTAATAACCAACAAGGATCCTATGACACCATAAAAATCAAACATCAAAAACAAAAATGCACATGTAAGCAGAATAAAATCTATAAAATTATTATTAATAGTCCTTGTCACCACTTGTTAGGCTCTCTTATCCTCTTCCTCTGTTATAATCGTTTCGACTTCAAATTGCTGATTCACATCTGGCATTGATGCCGTATCTAATAGATGAATTAGAAAGAAACAGCTACAAAGGAAATCGGTCAAACGGGTTGAAAGTTACCTAATTACAACCTCAGTTGTTTTCTCTGTAACAATAGTTTTTGTAACCAGATTTAACATAGTTTATAAACTTCAAAAATTATGGCAGGAAGTGTTGAAGTGTCAATCCAACCCTTCCCGTTTTGACCCAATAAACCATTTGGCTCATTGACTCTTTACCCAACCATGAGTTAGACTGAATTTAGCTCCTAGATAGAATGTTCAAATATCAGTTGCGGATAAATGATTCTCAACTAACAGGCGCACACGGCACCATAAAAGAAGCTGGAAATGTGGATGCCCATAGCTACATAAAAACAACATTCTGAAATAAGACAACCATGCAAATTAGAGACAGTTGATTGGATCATTGAAGAACGAGCTTTGTTTATATCACATTGGCAAAACATGCATAGCTGGCCATTTCACCGAAAAAAACAAGAATCACCAAACCATAAGTTGTGACAAAATTTGACTTTGAAACACATATCTTTTCTTGTTCCTAACAATGAAAACACTCGTAGGCCCATCGCCACAGATAGGATATGCGAAGGAATGAACTCAAACTAGCCGCTTCGTATGCCCACACTTGACTCTATAAGAGCAACTTCATTTTCATGGTAATTGATTATAGCGATCACCTTTACTTTTCTTGTTTCGGTTAACTAATAGTCTCACTTTAATTAAGTTAATTCAATTTATCTACCTTTCTTGTTTCGGTTAACTTATAGCCTCACCTGTACTTTTCTTGTTTCGGTTAACTAATAGTCTCTCTAGTAGCAACTTCAATTTTTATGGGCTCCGTGTCTCAACATATGTGTTGTGTGACTTTATGTATACGTCGGTTTCAGTAACAATAACAAACCTTCACTGTAAGAATTGGGTGAATTGTTTAGAATGTTTTTGTATAAGCTTTATAGATGGATAAAAGGAATTTAAGGGGTCAATCCACCTGTTTTGACCCGTTACCCAACCCGCCCATCTTGACCCATCTAGCATCAATTCACGTGCGTAACCTCAAACATACTGTTGTAGGCTATTGTAACAAAATGAATGAAACTTGTAATGGTAGCACAAACCCTGATCCCCATAAACGTTTTATTCTTGTAATAATGCAGACCCATGGTCCGTCGCTTGCACATTGATAAAATTTAATGAATGACGAAGAATTGACAATGACATGGAAGTCCAAAGGATCTTTACAACCTTTCTTTCCTTATATCATTCTATTCCAGTCATTCCAAAATACAAAAAGAATTTCCTTATGGTACAAGTCAACAAAATTTGAGAAAGTGTTAGTAATCACTGAAAAAGATTGACAAATTCATTAGATTTACAAGATTCCTTTATTCTGTGGAAGGGTGTATTAGTCATTTGACTAATAATAGAAAATTTTCATTTACATATATGTTTCGTTGTGTAATTATAAATGCATGGAACCATTATTACAGTATGTAACTTACCATATATCTAGTGGATATTGCAGTGCATAGTTTCATACAGATTAGAAGAACAGTATGTCTACACGACCAGATAAATGGATGGTAATTCATGATGCATCACGAAACGATGGGTTAAAAGCAATAATATCGGCCTTTGAAAGCTTACCAGTTAAATCAGGCGACGAGCTCACACTCCTTGGAGTTATTAACCTGCTTCCCATTCCTCGTGTGTAACTTATCTTTCATAAACATGTATAAAATATAAAAAATTGAGAACTTATAACAGAATTTGTGCTGCCTAATTTCTATGTAGTAAAAATCAAGACCATCATCAATGGCAGTGGATCAAACCACAAAAGTAAGGATGACGAACAGATGAGAAAAGAGGAGTATCTTAAACGAGAGGAAGTGATTCAATTGTCTGATATTTGTACAAACAAAAAGGTACAAAATTTTAGTTTTAGTCCACGAGTTTATCCTAAAGTTTTAATCTAATTTTGTATTCAATGAACAAGTTCATGCTTTTTAGTTATGGTTTAAAAAAAAGCATTTTCCAGATAACATTCCAGGTAGGTGTACAAGCTACATCTTCTCCGAAGAAAGTTGCTGCAAAAGCAGCAAAAGGTTTAATGGTAAACTGGGTGGTACTTGATAGGTATGTTATAAAGAAACTATAACTTATTAATCGTGTACATATTTATTGCATGAAAATTCACTAAAGTTTATGTTCAGGCAGATGAAGAAAGACAAAAAGTATTTTATGGATAAGCTTACGTGTGGAATACTAAGGATGAAACGTGATAACACTATCAAAAAGTTAAGAGAGCCAATAATTAGGGAGGACAAAAAACTGCGAAGAACAAAAAGCAGTGAGCAGTTTTCATATGGTGAAATGATACCAGTAATGTCAAAACAAGCAGTTGCCCAAATTAGTAAGTAACTAAATTAAATACCTCGAATGCACGTTTTACCTTTGTTCTATGGAACTTATGTCATTCTAAGCTTGAGCTCAGATCAAATAGTCAAAGAAGGCCACTAGGCTCTTCTCAACTTGTTCCTTATTAGCTAAACTAAATGAATTCGATTTTTTGCATAACTGCGAACTTACTTTTTCATTAGTCTGCTTATGTTGGCTTACTTATATCTGACTATCTGAGGTATCAAAATTCAAAACATGGTTTTTTTTGTCCCATTTGAGTAAATTTGTAGCCAAAACCCCCCTTAAAACATCGGTTTTTAGCACTGATGATTTTCTTGTTAAACTATTATATGTATGTAATTTTTTAGCCAAAAAGCCATGGTGTCGTGTGATGTATTCTTTTTAGTATAGTGTTTGATTTTCCGAAGAAATGCTTAGGAAAGTATTTCCCCGGGTCGTGTCCCAGCGAAGGTGTGAATGGAATTTCGAATTCCCGATTCGTGAAACGTGTCGTGAAAACGGTAAAAAGTGATGTGAATGAGATTACACTAATGAAATAGTAAATGAAGCACAAATAATCAACTAAACACGTAATTCAAGTAAAGCAACTAGAAACGTAACGTAAAAACGAAAACGTAAGCTAAAACGGAAAATAAACGTTAACGTACGAAATAAAACGCGACTTTTAAGCTACGCTACTCCTACGGACTTGGAAATAATTTTCAAAAGTTAAAAATGATAAAAGAAAATTTTGAGAAAAAGAAAAATATTTTTTTGACTTTTTATTTATTTTTTATGAATTAAAAACTATTTTAACTAATTAAAAATTAAAAGAAAATGCAAATAAAATGAGAAAAATGGAAAATAAAATTTGAAAATTATAAAATAACTAAAAAGTAATTTTAAAACTAAAAACTTATTTTTTTTTTTTGGCTTTTTATGTAATTTTTGGAAATTAAAAACTATTAAATCTAATTAAAAAATTCAAAATAAATGGGAAAAATGCAAAATAAATTTCTAAAATTTTAAAATAAATGAAAATAAATTCCTAAAATATTTTTGGATTTTTATGGGATTTTTCTGATTTTTTTGGAATTTTTGGTAATTAAAATGTATTTAAAAATGATTTAAAATGAAAATAAAATAAAAAAAATAGTAAATGAACTTAGAAAAATTTGAAAAAATTACAGAAAATCTAAAATATAAAAATGAGCTTGAGAAAAAATTTTGAAAGAAAAATAAGCTAGAAAAGTGCTTATAAGCTGCAAACTGCTTAATTGGAGTGCTTATTAATAAGCACTCCTTGACCAAATCAATTCAAACTTTGACCAAGCTTGTTTATGACTTAAATGAACTTAATGGAACAGTAAAGAGACCAAATAATCACAGAAGCAAAGATATAGGCCACAAACAGTTTCAAAAAGCTATAGAGAATAAGCAATAAGCAAGGCAAAGTAAGCTAAGGGCTCAGACTCAATTAGAAATGCAACTAGAGGTGTATAAGAACTCAGATGACCAACAATTCTCAGCTTATGATTAACTAAACAAAGTTGCAGGCAACAAATTGAAAACAGAAAATATGCTTATTCACACAACTACATAAGCCTGATAAGCTATCTTAATAAGCTGATATAACAAAACTAAGGGGAGCAAATCCTAACCCAACCTACTGAGAACTAATAAAACCAAACTAAACTCAATTTTAAACCTAAATGGACCATAAGAATTACCCTAGATCAGCAGGTGTTGAATCTGCAGGCTGCTGCCAATCTTGACGTAATTGATGTTGCACTACTTTGACTAAGTTGAATTTCTACTTGTTAAATCTGAACCTAAAAGTTATATTAATCTAATTTATGATGCGATTAACCTAAATGTGACCTAATGCTATCCGTATGCAACACTGCAGTAGCAACTGTAACCATGTAAGCATCAAAGATTAAGATCCTAGTGAAATTTGACTTTTCATAATTAAACCTACAGCTATAAGGGACTACTTAACCTATATAAACCTAGACTAAGCTACAGGAACCAAACAATCAACAAGGAGACAGCAAGAACACATGTTAAAGATCTATCCCAAACAATCCTGAACCAACAGCTTACACTACGTTTAGCAGATCCAATGATAACACTAAGTTGCCTAACTATATTTAAGTCTAGTAGAATAGTAATAACAGCCGAAGGTCAACAAAAACTCAATGTTGCAGATTAAGCTAAGCTAGGCAGTATGAGATATGTGAACAAGATTATGCAATCACATCATATGAGTAAATAACAAGCTGCAACCGGCTACACTAATCAATAAACCATCACAGATTATAAACTAAGCAATAATATAAATCTTAGAACTCAATAGAACAGTAACAAATAACCAAGTTCAGTACTACACTAAATAAGATGCATAAATCAAATTCAAATAATGAAGACAGATCTACCTAATAACATATGCAAGTTAAACGTTGAAAATTAAAATTGAAAACTTACGAACGACCTCTCAGCCAAACAGAGAGGCTATCCCACACAGCCTGTCTCTAAGACAGGCCAAAAAAACTCCATATGGCTGCCTTTAATTCCCATGAATAAGCTCAGGACAAATGCATTAAGCTCATTTGAGCTTACAAACAAACTACTCAAGCAAAAAATAACCTTCTGAATCAGTAATAAACAGTACTGACTTATCAATTTTATCAACAAGCTATTGAAAACAGAATTGAAATCTTATGGAATTTAAAAATAGACAAGAAGTTTAAAGCAGAAATGTACTAGAATAAAAACAGACTTGAATTAATTAAAAATGGATTACAATGTTTGAAAATTAAATAACAGCTGAAAACATGAATTTAAACTTTAAAACTAATTTATCACTACTCTATTCCTACTCCTACTCTCTATTCTACTGCCTTCAAATGAGGTGAGGAAAGGAGCTATTTATAGTCTTTGAGGTGGGTTGCCATGTCACGGATCCGTGTGCCCCTTGTGTTTGTTTGAATCCTTAGTAGCCCTTAGATCATACTCTAGATACATCCCATCAATATCAGCCCTTGGATTGCTTGATGTGAAATCCTTGATCCTGCGTGTGCTCTCCTATTGGTCCACGTACCCCTTCTAACATTCCCTGACACCTTCTAGAAGCTAATCATTGGGTATTTATTACCTAATCGGGGTAATTTTAAGGGTACGGTAGTTTAGGGTTCTTGAAACAGTGTAAGTTTCTGGGTTGTGGTAAATTTAGGGGGCGGGAACAATTTTGGGGGTGTTTTTATTGTTTGTTGGGTTTGACCGGGTGTATAGGTTTGACCAAGGGTAGTGTAGCAGATGTGGACCGGGTAAGGATTTTAGGAAATGGGCTTTGGTATTCTTTGGGCTGGTATAGGTTTTGGACTGGTAGGATTTGGTTTTAGTTTATTTAAAACTAAAATGACAAGGACCAAATTGTATAATCTTAAATTTAGAGGGACCAAATCTGTCATTTTTCCATAGTGTGATTCAAGGGCCATATTTGTAATTCTTTGATTTATGAAGGACCTTTTATGACTTTTCTTCAAATATTTCTTCAAGGGACTGAAAATGACATTTTCTGAAAGATGAGGGACTAAATTCGCCATTTCTCTCAAACTTTGAACAGGGACCAATTACGAAACATTGTGAAAGGCTGAGGACTTCTAATGATAATTTGAATTCTTTTGATCATTTTGCTTCCCCGGCTTCGGCTTTTGACCTTTTTCCAATCTCGTGCTCGTTTTTGTCGGTTTTGCTTTGTTTTCGTTCATTTTTCTCATATCCGTACCTGCACATACACAAATACAAAAACATGCATTCTCTTGGCATTTTTGGTTAGTATTTGGTATTTTTGGTCTGAATTAAGGTCTAAAAAGGATGAGTGATTAAGCACTCATCATCGTGTCCCATTTGAGTAGTTTTGTAGCAAGAGAAAATTAAAAAAAAAAAAAAAAAAAAAAAAAAAAAAAAAAAAAAAACCCCTTAAGTGTCCAATGTAAATGTTTGACAGATTCTGCACTATTAAGAATAAAGTACCAGCAAACTTGCTGATGCAAATTGGAAGCACAGAACTGAAAATAAATTTGAAAGTGAAAGTAGAATTGGAAAGGCTAGAGTGATATGTTACTAGCACTACATTTGCTTGTATTTATAGGTATACAAGACTTAGTACATAGACTTTACTTTGCTTCTAAGTATTCTTAGTAAGCAGTTACTTAATAGCTAAGACTACTAGATATTTAAGTATTCTTCACAAGTAAGAATACTTATTGGCTAAGGATACTAAATATCTAATATCCTTAAGAGGTAAGGATACTTAATGTCTAAGGTTCCTTACAAGTGAAGTATCCTTCATGACTAAGATTACAAAATATCTTGTAAACATAATACTATTTTAAAACAAACAATCTTAGAAACTTTAACACTCCTCCTTAATATTGTTGTTGGAAGTCATAAGCTAAGCCTTGAAGTAATTTAGCCAATAATTGACTTTGTAAGCATATCTGCGAGTTGAGTTTCAGATGTGCAATACTTCAGCTTGACTTCTCCATTCTTCTCAGCTTCTCGAATGGCATGATACTTGACATTTATATGCTTTGTTCTTCCATGTTGAACGGGATTTTCTGCTATAGCAACAGCAGACTTGTTATCACAGAAGATCTTTGTTGGACCTTCTTGACTTAGCTTCAAATCGGACAACAATTTTTGAATCCAAATAGCATGATTTACAGCACTCGCAACTGCTATATATTCTGCTTCTACAGAAGATTGTGCGACAACGCCTTGCTTTTTGGAGTTCCAACAAAATACACCCGAACCAAGAGTAAAAATATAACCAGAAGTACTTTTTGAGTCATCAATGCTTCCGGCCCAATCACTATCAGCATATCCTTCAAGTATCACATCTTTGTTTCTTTCGAACATAATTCCAAGATTTAGAGAACCTTTCACATATCTTAAGACTCTCTTTGCAGCTCCCAAATGAGAACTAGACGGTTCAGCCATAAACCTTGATAGAAAACTGGCTGCAAAGACTAAATCTGGTCTTGAGATTGTTAAGTAAAGTAGGCTCCCAACAATACTTCTATATCGCGTTGGATTTAGAAGTTTCTTTCCATCATCTTTTGACAACTTGCACTTGTAGACTAGTGGCGAAGCAACTGGTTTGCATAAGAAAATCTTGAATTTCTTGAGCATATCACTAGCATATTTTTTTTTGAGAAATATGAACACCGGTAGGTAGTTGCGTGATTTCCATGCCCAGAAAATAGGATACCAGTCCCAAATCTGACATATCAAATTCAGATTCCATTTGTTTCTTAAATTGTGCAACAAGATCATCGTTGCTTCTAATCACAAGTAAGTCGTCAACATAAAGAGAGATAATCAGCCTCTCTTGAGAATTAAATTGCTTCACATAAAGAGTGGACTCACTTAAACTCCTCCTGAAGTTATGATTCAGCAAATGAGCATCGATCTTTGCATACCACGCCCTTGGTGCTTGCTTAAGACCATAAAGTGCCTTGTAGAGTCGATAAACTTTTTCTTCTTGACCGACTACTTCAAAACCTTCAGGCTGTCTTACATAAATCTCCTCCTCAATTTCACCATTGAGAAATGCAGATTTGACATCAAGATGGTGAATCTTCCAATTTCGTTGAGCAGCCATAGCTAATAATAACTTGATTGTATCATGACGAGCAACGGGAGCAAAAGTGTCACCGAAATCTACACCAGCAACCTGAGAATAACCTTTCACGACCAATCTTGCTTTATGCTTGTAAATTGATCCGTCAGGCTGAAATTTGGTTTTGTAGACCCACTTCACACCTATTGCATTTTTCCCTTCTGGCAAGTCAACAAGCTTCCAGTTTTTCATGATCATTTCAAGTTCAGCTTTCATTGCTTCAATCCATTGAGAATGTTTGGAGGCATCCAAATAGCTTTCAGGTTCAGTAACACAATTACACGACTCGTAAACATCAACAAGCGGTCTTGTTCTTAACACATCAGTGTCAGTTGTATCTTCAATATCAAATTCGGGAATATCAACTTCATCATGACGTGTTTCTTCTGAAAACATATCTACATGCCTTTTAACTTCCGCATTCCAGTCCCAGTAGGCTCCTTCATCGAAAGTCACATCTCTACTGATTGCAATTTTACTATCAGTGAGATCATAATTTCTGTATCCTTTTGACTTTGTTGCATACCCGACAAAGATCCCTTTTCTGGCTTTTGCATCAAGCTTTGATCTTTTGATGTCTGGAATGTGAAAATAAACGATAGAACCGAAGATTTTTAAGTGTTGAATCGATGGTTTGATTCCCGACCAAGCTTCAATTGGAGTCTTACCACTCACGGCTTTTGTTGCTAATCTGTTCAGCAAATATACAGATGTAGCTACCGCCTCGGCCCAAAATGTCTTCGGTAGTTTCTTCTCAAACAACATTGATCTCGCCATCTCCATAACCGTTCTGTTCTTGGTGAATTGCTCCTTGTAGTCGAAGGAATTCTTCAAACTCGTTTGATGTGTATTCTCCACCATTATCGGTTCTCAGAATACGCAAAGTACTGCCACTTTGTACTTCAACAAGTTTCTTGAAACTTTTAAAGATTGAAAATACCGAAGCTTTGCTGTTAAGAAAATAAACCCAGCACATTCTGGTATAATCATCAATGAAAAGAAAAAAATATTTATTACTGCTCCAAGATGGTGTAGACATAGGACCACAAATATCAGAATGAACAATTTCTAACTTGTGGGTGGCTCTTGTCACACCAGCTTTTGAGAAGGGCAACCTGCAACTTTTCCCCAGTTCACAACCTTCACACTTAGAATCAACTTCGCTAATGGGAGGCAGATCTTTTACCAACTTCGTAGTATACATATGCTTAAGTGTTCTGTAATTGAAGTGTCCAAATCTCTTGTGCCATTTCATACTATCATCTTCAGTAACACTAAAAGCACTAGTATTTGCTACATCAAACTTCAAATAATAGCTATTATTTACCATATCAAGGCTAGCTATTTCAATATCACTAGAATTAGTGATAACCATTGTTCTAAATAGCGCGCTATAGCGGCGCCATAGCGTCGCCATAGCGCGAGGCGTGGCCTCCACGTTACGAAACATGCCAAAGCGTCGTCTCAAGGCGTGGCTTGCAATAAAGCGTCATATAGCGTGATATAGCGCGCTATAGCGCGTAGCGTGGCGCCTTTTTTTGGAAGATTTTGAGATTTTTTTAAAGATTTATTGGACTGTACTTATTTAAAAGTATTTATTTGGGCTTAGCAGCTCCATAACTCAATTTTAAGCCTAGTAGCTAACTAATATTGACAACTCTAGAAATATGTTTTTCCGCTTTGAATCACGCCTTAAAAACGCTATAACGCAACGCCTCACGCTAAAGCTTGAGGCTTGGCTATGCCGCTACGCCACGCTTCACGCTATTTACAACCTTGGTGATAACGCATCGTGAGTCCTTCTTAAAATTAACACCATAGCCATTCTTTATCATTTGTGGCACACTTAACATATTTTGATCAAGTTCAGGCACATATAAGACTCTAGAAATGTATTTGGTACCTTTCTTTGTGTTGATAGCTATAGTACCTCTTCCTTTTGCTCGAGCATAATATCCATCTCCCAACTTCACTCTTGGGTTGTCTGTGGTGTCGAGACTAATAACGAGAGATCTTTCTGGAGTCATATGACTTGTGCATCCACTATCCATAAGCCAAGTAAGGCTGTCCGGATGTTTATCAAGATGCGACGCCATGAACAAGTGTTCATCATCAACCTGATCTTCTTCGGAAACATTTGCTTGGTGATTTCTTTGTGTGCTGCTTCGAGTTTTCTTTGTTCTACAATACTTCTCGACATGTCCAAACTTATTGCAAAAGTTGCACTTGAAGTTTGGTTTATCTTTGAACCAACAATCAGCTTTTTGATGGTTCGTATTTTGACAAATATTACATGGAGGAAAAATACCTTTCTTTAGTGCTGAAGAAGAGTTTTGGGAGGTAGAAACTCTGTTGTTTCCTTTGCTGAAACTTCCTCTTTTGGAAGTGTTCTGTTTGGAATTTCCTACCTTGTTACTTTTAGAAAATACTCTAAAAGCACCTTCAGCTTTCTCCTCTGATCTAACAGAAACTCTTTGCTCTTGTGCTTGGAGTTTACTAGTTAGTTCAGAAACCGTAAGCGTATTGAGGTCACATGACTCTTCTATGGCAGAAATTTTTGCTTCAAACTTTGAAGGAACGCTAATCATCATCATCTTCTCCAATACTTTCTGGTCTTTCACAACTTCTCCATGAAGTCTCATTTGATTAACCACGTCCATCATCCTTGCTGAGTAATCTTTCACCAGCTCGTCATCTTTCATTCTTAATAATTCAAACTCTCTTTTGAGAGTTAATAATCTGACAACTTTTACTCTATCAGTACCTTCAAAGGTTTCTTGAAGTTTATCCCACACAGCTTTTGGTGTCTCCAAGTCCATTATAGAGGTGAAAATTTGATCGGCGATACCTGAATGCAAACAGGTTAGTGCCTTGTCCTTCTTTAGCGACTCAGTCTCGAAAGTTCTTAACTGAGCAACTGTTGCGTTGTCTCCGAGTGCCGGAGGACTTTCATCAGTCTCTACAACCTTCCATAAACCTTGAGATTTCAAATATGTTTTCATTTTTGCTGCCCAAATATGATAATGCACTCCAGAAAATATTGGAATTGCAGGAGCAACGGTTGCACTAGATGCCATGTCTAGGCTGATTTTTTTTTTTTTTTTTTTTGAATCTCGAAGGTGTTTTACTCGAGTATTAGCACAGCCCCTTAAGAAAAGAAGCTCTGATACCACTGTAAATGTTTGACAGATTCTGCACTATTAAGAATAAAGTAACATCAAGTTTGCTGATGTAAATTGGAAGCACAGAACTGAAAATAAATTTGAAAGTGAAAGTAGAATTGGAAAGGCTAGAGTGATATGTTACTAGCACTACATTTGCTTGTATTTATAGGTATACAAGACTTAGTACATAGACTTTACTTTGCTTCTAAGTATTCTTAGTAAGCAATTACTTAATAGCTAAGACTACTAGATATTTAAGTATTCTTCACAAGTAAGAATACTTCTTGGCTAAGGATACTAAATATCTAATATCCTTAAGAGGTAAGGATACTTAATGTCTAAGGTTCCTTACAAGTGAAGTATCCTTCATGACTAAGATTACAAAATATCTTGTAAACATAATACTATTTTAAAACAAACAATCTTAGAAACTTTAACATCCAACTATAACATTTTGATGCCTTTATTATATTAGGCTACTCGGCAAAGGGGTGAAAACCCACTTAGGTGACTGGCAAAGTCACACCGAAACCATGCCTTCCAAAATATTTACTCGTGAATTTCGCAAACCAAGAAAACTTATGGTGACTCAGTCACCTTAAATGTATTGGTGTGAAGTGGACCATATTTTTGTGTTTTATTGTTTTTTATTTGGTTTGTGAGTGTGTGTGTGTGTGGGGTATTTCGTGGGGTATATTGGTATAAAGTGAATATTTTAATAAAAGGTGAGTGTAAGGTGAGTGGGAGTGAGTGAAAGTGAAAGGAGAGAGAAAGCTGAGGTGACGCTGAGGTGTAAGGTGAATTTGCACTTGCCTTACCTTCTAGCCATAATGTTTTTCGTATTTTTTTTTGTTGGAAAAAAAAAACATGGTTTTGTGTCCCGTTTGAGTAATTTTGTAGCAAAAAAAAAACCCCTTACATATCAGTTTCTAAAACTGACGTTTTTCTTATACAAATGCTATATGTATTTATAACAATGTAGGATTTACATGCACTGATAAGTTTTATAAAACAATGATAAAACCACAGGAAAGAAAGTCGAATAATCTCTACACAAGTTTTAGCTTCAATATTTAAGCACCTTTTACGACTTTTATAACCTTTTTGTAAATTTGTTCTTGTATAGAAACTGGAAGTGCTCAAAAGGCAACAAACTTACTTAGACAGGAAGGTGGCAAGAGTTCCTCACCGTCATCTGTATCGAGCGCTTCCACATCAACCTTTACCACTTCCGACATTTCAAGCTCCACAGATGCAACAAACTCTTACGCTAGCCAGGAAATCGATCATAGAAAAAAACAATCGCCAATTTTTATTCATGAGAATAAAGATCAGACTGATGTCAAAGTGGTTAATGAACAAGAGAACCATCATCAAGAAGAAAAGGAGTTTGAACTTTCTGAATGTTCGGTTTGTCAAAACAAGCGTCCCAGTATTCAGTTAAAGCGAGACTTTAGTTATGCCGATCTGCTCCAAGCTACTAATGGTTTTTCCTCAGACAACTTCTTATCAGAAGGCGGGTTCGGTTCTGTGTATAGAGGAGAGCTGAAATGTGGATTACAAGTTGCTGTCAAACAACATAAAGATGCAAGTTTTCAAGGCGATAAAGAGTTTACATCTGAAGTTAATGTACTAAGTAAGGCCAGACACCCGAATTTGGTGTTGTTGTTGGGATCATGTTCCGAAGGAACACATAGGTTGCTGGTTTATGAGTTTGTGTGCAATGGTTCTTTGGATCAACACTTATCAAGTAAGATGTAGATTAGGTGATAACCGAACATATTCTTACTGATGTGTTTAAAGGATAAACATATCAATATGATACAAGATTCATTAATGAACTAATTAATGTAAAGAGGTCAACTATCAAAAGGATGTATGATTAATAATTAAATAAAAAAACAGCTTGTATAGAGTAGGACTGGGTTTGGACTTTATCCTGTTTGTGCATCTCTCTTGATAACTATTTACAATTGTGCAGGCCCTGACCTTACGTGGGACAAGAGAATAAAAATTGCACTCGGAGCTGCCAGAGGTTTGGAATATTTGCACAGAATAAACATCATACATCGAGACATGAGGCCAAATAACATACTTGTAACACACGACTATGAACCACTGGTAACGTATAGACAACATTCTACAAATGGAAAGTTTCATTGAAAAAATGTGCTTTCAGTCAAATTCTAAAATAGAGAATCATACTTTCAAGGGGCTATATTACAATATCTAACTTTACTATGAATGTGTACATCAGCTAGGAGATTTTGGTCTAGCAAGAACAGACTGTATTGATACTGATGAGACTGGTGTGGTTGGGACCCTTGGATACGTAGCACCTGAGTACGCAGAATGTGGGAAAGTGTCATTCAAGACAGATGTATACTCATTTGGTGTAGTTTTATTACAACTGCTTACGGGATGCAAGACAAAAGAGACCAAATTTGATGGAAAAACGCTCGTAGAATGGGTAACTTAAATTGTTTTTTAGCATCAAAATGTGTCATCAGCATTTTATGAATATAGTATTTTTGTTAATTGCTAATTAGATCCCTTGTACCGTGTTTTATTACAATCTTGTAGGCAAGGCCGCTACTTTCAGATGCGAATTATCCAGTTTTAATTGATGAAAAGATTCTTGAATCTCATGATGTCTTTCAGCTCTATCTCATGGTAAAGCTGGCAGAAGGTTGTCTCAATAAAAATCCTACTAAGAGACGGACCATGGAAGATGTTAGTTATAACATACTCTTTTTAGTAAGTTTGCCGACTATGCAATTGAAAATAACTGATGATTTATAATTGTAATGTAGGTTGCAGATGAACTAGATTGCATTAAGAGAGGAACTACAAGTGGAAGAAATCTGAGGCAATGTTAGACGAAGCGGAAATCAAGATTTGTTTATGCTTCATGACCTATATAAAAATGTGACATCTATAGCTGTATCTACAAGACTACAAGATGTTAAATGTATTTGCATATATCTGTGCTTGTTTTAGCTAACTAAAAAATTTGCAATTTTATAGTTTATTTGACTCTCTGTACTTGTTCATATGATAAGTTTATGGCAATGGATTATTATAAACAATATGTGACAGGCACTCAAAGTTTTTGTTAGATGATACGTAACAATGATATTAATCATAGTATGGGTGAATGAATTCTTCAAGCTATTGTTGTGAAAGTATGAAAAGTTGGTTGATATTTTCATCAGAAAGTGAAACACTAAACTTTAAAGTCATTTACATTTTAGTCGGATCGAAAGAGTTTATAATAGTTGGAATGCTCGGATCAAGTTATCCCTTTGAGTTCGGTGTTTCATACATCGAATCCCGTTAATGTGAAAAGGTACGTTTACAGGTTTTTTAATATGGATCCAATGTGGTTCAATCATCTATAGGTTTTGAAAGTGATTAAAGTCATTGTTGCAACTTTTGTACTCATGAAGTGGTCAAATAAGGAGTGTGATCAAAACGGATAGGTAGATGCTCAACAATCTTATATTCATCTAGCTTGCTTATAGAGATAGTAAATCCGAAAAAAACACAAATAATTCCGATGTTCATATTATAATAACAGTAAGGAGACACCCATGCAATATACCTATACACTAATAAAAACTCAGACTTCCGATCCACACCAAACTAGAGCAATGCTTCCAACGTCAAATGCGTCGAAGAGAAGCAAGCCTCTTCTCGAGATCATCAACATCATTTAACTCAGAACTGCAAAAATGCACAATGATATAGTAAGATAAATATATCCTTTTTTTTTTTTTTTTTTCAAAGAAAGAACAATGAGAAGTAAATTGCCTAAAATGAAATGACATTTAACCCCTTTCTATTTCTTATTTTTTATTTTACTTCTGCAGCTGCTAATTTTTTCAGTCAACTTTAGTATATTTAGTGTTGATGGAGTAACGCTAAAGTGTCAAAAATCAAATTTCAAAATGCAATAAATATTGATGACATTTAACTCATAGGAAAATTCACACTCGGGGAAGTAGTTTTCGTTATTTTTGCAGTCAAGTATGATGTCTCATTATTTTCTTCCAATTCTGATTGTTCTTTGTGCATTGCCAAATGCATTTTGGTTGATTTTGCTAAAACGTAATGACATTAATCTATCATTTGTGATAGCATACCTCGGGGCAGCAGCATTGTTAACCTTCTTGGGCCCGATCCGACCTTTTGGAGCTGAAGACAACTGTAAAGATACAGATATTATTAGAACGATTAGAGATAGCACTTAACCCAAATCGACCCTTTCAGAAGTAAATTATTGGATAAAGAAAATGGGTAAAAAATGGGTCTAATGGGTCAAAAAGTCAATCCAACCAGGGTCAATTCAACCTCTACCTATATTTTTAACTGCTTTTTACCCAAACCCGTTTGATCCATTACCCATAGTACCTATTTTACATAGAAAGATAAAAGTAGTGTAGAAAACTAACCTGTGATGCAACGCCTACACCAATCTCGTCAAGCACCTACATAAAATGAACCAAATGGAATTAATATGTATCCAAATATTCTAAAAAAAAGGAACACTGGAAAATAATTTACAGAATCTGTTACCTGGTTCGTAAGCTCCTCTGTCTCCTCTTCAGCCTCGTCTTTGTCTAATGTTTCATCAATGGACTCGGACATCATCTCAATCTGTCAAAAGATAAGTAAACAAAAAGTTGCAAAACCATCCACATGAGTATACATGATATCATCTTTCTAAACTGACAAAATGGAACTATATGTCTTAAAATAAGGGTATGTTGGTAAAAAGAAGTAATGAAATTTACCGTCATATCCAGCTGAGATGACTGCTTCTGGAACTCTCTGATAACTTTAGCTTGTTTTGCAGGTGCCATTTCCTTAAGAGAAATTTAAATTTTTGGATCATTATATAATTATAAGGAGTAGTTTTTTAGTTATCATGTATCTTACAAAACTCAAAAACTGAACCAAGGAAGTGGTGGCAAGTTTATGTACCTTATTCATCGCAACCATTGCTTTTGTTGCACCTTTCATACCGGTTGAAATCGAGGTGTTGGCATATAGAGCCTGCATAAGAACACACATAATTTCAAAATCTCGTAAACATATAGAGCCTGCATAAGAACACACATAATTTCAAAATCTCGTAAACATAAATAAACATTTAAAGCAATTAATACATAGATGCCTCAGCACCAAAAACTATGTAGAAATAATTAGTACCTGGGTGTGTGTCGCAACACCTCTGATCTGTGCACGACTCCCTTGCAAATTTGTTATTTGTTGTCGAAGACGAACAAGCTGGCGTGCTAATATCTTGGTGGCAGCCTAATTTAACCAAGATTTAAAAAATAAGAAAAAGGAATAGAGTTGATACACCAATGGGAACATGATTGCAAATGATACAAAAACCTCCAGATTTTGGAAGCATCACATTTCTATCTTTTCTGCAAATATGTCTGCATGTCAAATATACACATTTCAAAAACATAATATGCGCTAACCTCGTTCCCAATTTTTGCTGTTTTTTTAATCTCTGCAACCAGTTTCCTCTCCTGAAAAAAAGTATCAAGTGTGAACTTATGAAGATGAATAAAAATTATGTGCACTGTAACATAAAATCAGCCATTACAATATACCTCCATTTGTAAGGACGCGATTTCACGTTCAATGCCTGCATTGCACAATATTAAAAAGCTTGGTCAAGAGATAAAACATAAATTTAAATATATGATGTTAGAAAGTACATAAGATATTTGTAGTAACAATGGGATATGAAAGAAATGGTTTAGCTAAATCAAGTAATGAAGTGCTTATCCTGTATTTATAACACTCCTCAAGTCGGTTCATATATGTCATGAATATGCAAATGTACTACAAAGAAGTGGCCATTTCGACCCATTTACTTACGAATGGGTCGATTTGGGTCGTGTTTAATCACAAACGCGTCAAACAAGACATATAAAAAAATTTGAGACAAACAAGACATATAAAAAAATTCGAGAAAAAGTGTTTACATAGTTACAATTCATTTACTAGTTATTTATATAACAGGATAACAGGGGACATAAGTTTTTGCGTGTCAACCCAGCCCAACCGGTTTTGACCCATACTAGAGTGACCCGTGTCCCAACCCACCCGACCTACCCATAGTTGCAGACTTGCAGGTAAATTTTGAGGTTCACATACATACGTAATTTGATACTAGTAGTTTAATGTACTTGAAAAATAAGCGCACACCATAAACTATTTTTCTTTATTCAGTCACCAAACACTGTATTTGTAACTTTAAAACAGACCGAGTTAACTACGTAGTACATTTATTTACTGACTGGTTTTCCCCCAGTTACAAAAGTTTTGTAATAGAAGAACTTGTACTTTTTAAGCGAACTATAAGAAGAATATAACTTTACCTCGTGTGGCGACAGACATGTCTCTTTTGCTCTCCCTCAGTGCATCTGTAAATTGAATACAGAAGAGAAACAGTTCAAGAATTTATCATGATAGAGATGCATTTAAACACCAAACCAGCGGCTAGAAAAGTGTATGACTATATATCAAACCCAACACAAGTTAATCTTTTCGACCCAACTCAGCAATCTCGTGAATATTTTCAATTTTTTTTACATTAGAAAAACTAGCAAAAATAAATGGGGACCAGCAGACTTCATTGTTTAGCACTTTGAAAACAACAAACATATTACAACTCTAAGAACAGCAACATTTACACTTTTTCTTCACAAATTTTAGCGAGTTAATACTGTAAGCAAAATATTTTTAGAATATTTTCAAAAACCGAAAGCCAAATCAAACAAAAACCATTCTGTTCATGACGAAAATTGACCACTAGGAGGGAACTGATTGACTATATATCAAAAACAACACACTATGATCTTTTCAACCCAACCACGAACTAAATAAACCAATCACCATCAGAAACCATATATAATTACCAACACAGAAAACAGATAAAAAGTTGTACACACCATCCCAGGGACGGATTTAGAGTGTAAGTATGGGGGCCGGTGCCCCCCACGGCTAGCCGAAAAAGTTGAAATTTTAGTGTAATTTTTTTAAAATTTTGACCTTTTTTCGAAAGTGACCCCACCCAAAACTAAAATTGCCCCGCACCCACATACTAAAACCTAACATTCAACGCTCTAAAGCCTTATAAATCATTTATCTCTAAGTAAAAATACTCGATTTATCATTACGATCTTATTTTTTTTTCCGCATTTTGTTGTTATGTTCAAAAAATTTTTTTTTTGCCCTCCCCCCCCCCCCCTCCCCCCCCCCCCCCCCTCCATTTTTTCTGGGTCCGTCACTGCCACCATCCCACTCCCAAATTTTCTATTTCAAGAAAGAGACCATAATTACCCCTTTACAAGTTTTTAACTGTAAATTATGTTACATTTAACAAAAAGAATGAAAAATAAAAGAAATGATATAAAGAAAGTGTGTTACAACCTTTGGGACAAGTCTTCTTCTTGAAGATGTTGTTAATGGCTTTCATGGTATCGGGTCGGATCTGGAACCAAACAGGTTACTTTGGTGTTGGTTTTTAAGGTACTTTGTTGTTCAGGTGATGATGTTTTTTGTTTTGTGAAGTGGGTTTTACACACAAGGGTCGGCGGACATTATAGCCGTTATGATTCTGTGAAAGTACGATATTGCCCTTTGGTTTTTTAATAAGTATGCTTTTTGCTGCTATTGGACCTTTTTTGCTCTTGTAATTTGGGCGTGTCTAGACTTTTTCTTCACTTTTCACATTTGCCTCCACTATATCCTACTTGACATTCCTAACTATCATCTTATATAGATTAACATGATTCTGACAAGTGCAAAAATTAACGGCTTAGGTTAAATGTAATGGGCTGTAGTGACCATTACGCGGCAACTCCTTTGCACCCCTCCCACCATAGTGCGCGGTGGTGGGTTTATGACACTGGTTTAGTGGTGTAGACCACCTAACCTAAGTGTTGCACACTTTTTTTTTTGTTTGATATTTTATATTTTTGGTTTGGTGGTTAACACAATAACCTGTTTAGTGGTAGGTTTGGTGATGTGTTGAATGATGATGTGATGCTGACGTGTTAGTGATGAGTTTGACCATTACCTTTAGTCTTATATGAAAAGAGATAATGAGTGAACTACACATGTAAGAATTTTAATAAGTAGTGAGATAAGTAGGTAAAAGACATAAAAGTAAATAACAATAATCTTGTATCAAAGAGGTAAACGGATTTATTTTATTTTTTTTTTTTATTTTTTTTTTCCTGTTATGGTTACAAGTGAGATTAAGGCTTTCACTTAAATGCATACGATTCAATCAAGATATCTCATGATTGTTTCTAACTTTTTCCTAAGTCACCGTCAAACATATACTTAGCGATGTTCGAACTTTAAATCCACCTCATGTAATGACATCAGATTTGCTACCACCACTTTAGTAGTAGTAGTCATATCATTTTTGTTTCACAACAACATTCTCGATTTCGACAAAGCGAGTTCCGGAAGATGTTTGTTATCACTTCCTTTCTATTACACAATAACAACAACAATATACAATCCTTATGAAACCCTTATGAAACGTGACACGATGAGAAAAGGGTGTAAGTAATACCCCGTATTACTCTTATTAAAAGGTAAACACGAAGGTAATGAGATTCAGAAAAAACTTACAAGTGTTATTATCCAAATCATTCCTCCCATCTCCGTATTATTATCCACATTTTTATAATCATATATTTCAAAATAATATTCGTTCTCAGTTTCAACCAGATTTTAAGAAGCTAGGATAAAATTATATTTGTGAGACACTGTAATGATTGCATTACATTAACTTTGAGACGAAGATGTAGTATCATTAAGAATAAGAGCAACTACATGGGTCTTAAATGCTAAAAGTTTTAAAAGACATTATGTTCGAAAATTGTTGGGCGTATGTGTCCGAAAGACCAACGCCGAATGGACCCATGCTCCGAACGAACCTGACCGATCCGTTCAGTCCAACGGTAACCTCCGGGTCTAAGGACAAAAGCGATATATAAGGCATATGACAGAGGATCAGGGTAAGCGCATAAGAAGGAACAGAAACCATAAAGGGAAAAGCTACAAATGGTGCTCAGAGGTACCATCACCCAGCTTGGCGGTATCCTATGAGGACAAAAATACCTCGCCTATATAAAGAAGAGAAATCTTCACTCTTGGTAATTGATTTTTTACACACACTTACCTTATTCTTATTTGCCTCTCGGATTGCATACTCATTCTCACGCCGGAGTTTGGTCCTGAGATAAAACCCGGGGCGAGACTAACGAGCGTTTCTGTTTTACAGGTAACCGAAGTACCACGGATGATACAGACAACCCGATAGCCGTCCGAAAGACTCACCTTGCTTGTTAGAGGTAGGACGCAAGATTTTACCTCAACAAAAATGTAATTAAGTTGCAACTCTTGTAGGCCATTTGCGAATTGCGATGGTCAAATAATCTAGAATAGTGAAATGACAAAGATTAACTAGGCTAGAACTTACGTGCCAAGTCAACAAAAAAGACCCAGGTGAATTCCCTTGTATAGAATTAAGTCCCGTGTATGTTACATGTAAATCTATGTCTCGTGCAGTATGCCAGTGAAAGCATTGAACCTTTTTAGACTAAAATTCATTTGTTTCGGCTAAGAACGTACATTATGAAATATGATATCCTACGAGTCATTCCAACTATTGCAAAAAGGTATAGTAATTATGGGTTCAGAAACCAAACTCTTTTTGCTAACCTTCTAACAAGTGTTTAATCTATAACCTCAAATAACGCTGTATGAAACTTTAATCACATCTTTAAGTAAAAAATACACTACAAATAATGATAACAAGGAAGAAGGGAGGGGAGGCTTTATTTATTTATTTATTATTTTTTATTTTTTTTTAAAAATTTTTTATGGGCTTTCGCATTGGGCCTAAAACAGTCACGAAAATGGGCTAAACAACCAATCCATCGAGAAAACAATTTTATATTACGATCCTGATTTTTTTTATTACTACGAGATGAATATTTTATGCTTGAACTAACGAGGAAGTGAATCCAGAGAATATTCCCCTCCTCTTTAATATATATATAGACAATTATACTCTTCAATTTTGCGACTTCATAAAGTGTCTTGCCAATTATTTCCATATATATATATCCATCCCATTGTTGTGATTAGCTTCACACCCGTATACGCGTGTGTGAGGTGTATTATCGCACAATACCTCAAAGTTTTAGGAGCCTCAGATTATATACTTTTATATATAGTTGTGGCCTCAAAACTCATTTCCAACATAAAAAATAAATATTTGTTAAACATATCAAGTAGGCGAGAATTATTAAAAACTTATAAAAATTAAATCTAGATCATTACAATATATTTTTAATCTTCATGTTTAGTCTTCATATAAGCAGTTTTGCCCAACTACGACACTGAATTTAGCTCCTCTACCTCACAGACAAAACTTTGTTTTGATAACATACAATCATCTAATGGCAATTTTACATCGTGTATATGCAATTTTTTATGAGAAGTTATTGGGAGACCTAAAACTTATGCCTAAATCTATGTGACAATCATTTATTGGTTGTAGCAACCGGGTCCACTTTTTCACAACCCCCTAAGCTAATGACACATATGTTAGGTACAAAATTAGTAATGTTTTTTAAGTCTCCCAATCTTTTCCCATTTTTATTACACAAATTCAACCAAATTTTGATCACTATCATGCACTATATGTTTCATCAAAGGGCTTTGGCTGAGTCGGTACGCACCTGCAAAAAATTCATGAGCCCACCGAAGAGATTTGTGGATAACATGTCAATGGTTCGATTCTCGGCTCGTGCTCACTCCGATTCACACCTTTTGATGGATCATGCACTATGTTTCACAACAATCACAAATACGAGTATTTGATAACACCATTTTCACATTTGTGGTTTCGTCTCTTCTCAAAGAATGAAAATAAAATTATTCAGTATAAAGAAAACCAACACACCCGAGTGGCTTACGTAGCAAATTAAATTCCACCATTATTTTTCTTCTACCTTTTACATATTGTGTTATCTATAAATATCATCAAAAGAGTGTCTTGTTGTTAACTAAGCGAAATTTATTCTATTTGTGCTCAAGGATCTATTTTAGGTAAATGTGGTAGTGGGTATCAAATCAATAATCTGTTAAATATTTTACATTATTCACCACGCACTTTCTATTTTCTAGCATCTTTCAATGAACAAATAATCTGTTAAATATTTTACATTATTCACCACGCACTTTCTAGTTTCTAGCATCTTTCAATGAACAGTACACCATAAAAAGTGACTGTTAACGAAGCTATATAACCCGGTCGTTTATGGAGTGGGACCAATAAGTATCTTTTCATTTTTATTTTTTTGAACATGATTATCTTTTCACTGGTTTCAACATATTCTTAGTTTCTTACACCAAAATAACTTCGTATGGGAGTCACCAATAAACCAGATATATGCTCATTGGAGTGGGACCAACTCCAAGACACTTTGTTAGTAGTAATACAGTAATATTTTAGTTTGTTTACTTCTACGAGGAGCTGTGTACGGAGTTTCATTTTGTTAACAATTGTATTTTTGTCGTTAATACTATATCAAATCGATACGTATATTAATCAAACAGTTGTAGTAGAAGTTTTATGATATTCTAATAGTTGTGTATTAAATAGTATATCATTTTCTTAAGGCTTGTATCCTTGAAGTTTATCGTGTATGAATTCAATGCGTATAATTTAACAATTGTGTATCAAATTTTGTGGTTTGTGTATCAATGTTCTACATCTATGTATCATCGCTATAAATTAAACAACGTAAGAAATGATAAGCCAAAATGTCACTTATCAATATGATCGATATGTAATATAGTTATGCATGTTTAAATAGGAAAAAATGCTACACTTAAATGTTGCTGATTAATATCATTATATTAATGATGCCCCATAAAATGATACATTAAAACGTGACTTTGTAAATTTATTGCTATAAGCAAACTGTTAAAAAATGATACATCAAAATGAAACTAAGAATTTTGATGGGTCTGATTAAATAATAATAATAATAATAATAATAATAATAATAATAATAATAATAATAATAATAATAATAATAATAATAATAAAAAAAAAAAAAAAAAAAAATCTTGATGCCTACTGTTTATTATGGCTGCATAGGTACACAAATACTTGATTTTGATGTGCAAGCAAGTTTCGCACAAAAGACATTGGAATATGATGCGAGAACTCGGGGTGGTCATAAACACTTGAATGGGAAAACCCAAAGGCTTAAACTTTAGAAAAAACTTTATTATTGTTCTTCAGTTTAATTTATTCTATTCAATGTTCTATATAATAGTATAAGAATTGAATCGAACCTTATCAAGCCCAATCATATGTCGTGTACACTTCTTTTTCCTCCTTTAGTCCTTAAGGAACCTTCCATGCCAAATATGCGTCGTATGTGCAAATTCTTCCTATATATAGATTATAACTCCTTATACATCACACATTCATCTAATGGCAATTCTACATCGTTTTAATGCATTTTTACTACAAAAACTCCACCAAATTTCGAAAGTTATCTTCCACCATGTTTCACACGAACCACAAATACGCGTATTCGATAACAGCATTCTCACATTTGTTGTTTCATCTTTATTCAGCATTCTCCAAATATCTGGTTCACCATTTAAAACACACCCAAAAACTATGTTCATGTCATCAATCACTCTACTCATGTATGGAGTGTCATGTGATGCTGAAAAAAGGTATTCTCAAATCAATGATGTTTATGTTAATATCGCGCGTCATGGAAGACTAGTGTTTGGTTCTTTCTTAGTTGTATGTTTGATGTCGATTATTGTACCCAGCTTCCTCCAGCCATTTGTTTTTGTAATATACGTTATGTGTTGTGCCTATGGAATGATATATTGGTTGCATGAGGAGACTGTAGATGAAGTTGAAGGACTTGATATCGTTTGATCAGGAACATGCATGTACGTGCAAGATATATATATAGATGTTTTGAAAGATTTAAGAATTGGAGTAAGTTCGCGTGATGCTTGTTCGAAGTAGTTTGTTGTGGTTTTTTCTTACTTGTTGAAAGCGTTTGTTTTGCTTGTTGGAAGTTGCTAGCTTGTTGTAACTTTGTGTTCCTAGTTATTAAAAGTGTTTGTTTCACTTTATCTGTATCAATATCCATTTATTGTATAAAGTCGGATCTTATAGTATGCATTTTCAGATGTACGTAGAAGGATTGGAATATCGTTTTTGTTAAAATTGTTTTTTACAAATATAGGTTTTGGTACAATATGATTACATCATCTCGCCATATGTTACATTTCTATCTAATCTATATCTACAAAATAAAAGCCATTTAGTGACTAAATTTTTTGCAGACTAATGAGCAAAAAGTCACTAAAACCATCTTTGTAAGCTTTGGTGATGATAAAAGTAGGGAAAAGATTACTTACTAAAATTTATAAAAAATAAAAATAAAAAATAAATAAAATAAAATAAAGTCTTAGATGACTAAAGACCATAGACCCCGCTGACTAAAAGTAGGCAAAATGTTTTTTATTTTGTAGTGTATCTATCTAATCCAATCTAATCGAACTACTGTTTTAAATAAAAAAGATGTGTCTTTTTACAGTTGAAGCACTCAAAAAAATGACAGTAATTAAGCATCAGAAGTACCTAACTGTGGATGATTTTGGAAGAAAAAGAAATTTCATGCTTGTTAGAGAGATATAGTGATTTGGAGATCTAATAGTGTTATATATTTTGCTCACATATTGGTATGCTACTTCAGTTCGAATTTACGTTCATCTATAAAGTATAACCAAATTAAAATAGGAGTATCGGCGTCTAAGAGAATTGAACACTCTTAAGAGAATTAATTAATTAATCGAAATAGTTGAAAATGTTCTCGCTAAAGACGTTAGTGCATGATAAGGTAGTGGCGAGGACAAATTGGGGAGAAAATGTCCTCGCAAAATCATGTTGCGAGGACACGTCCACGCTAATGATCAAAAAATGTCCTTGCAAATGAGTCAAAAGTCGTTGTGACAAGCATACCAAAAAATACAGAAAAATACTTAGGGACTCACTCAAAAGTAATATATATATATATATATATATATATATATATATATATATATATATATATATATATATATATATATATATATATATATATAGAATCTAGTTCAAATAAGATCAATCTTAAAGTTGTAAAAATAAGATCCAACTAAAATTTGACAAGTGACACTCTCGTTAAAGTAAAATTAAATTTTTTATTGAGTACAACTAAAATTGTTAAAGTTTCGATGTTTTTCTTTTTTAAATTAATGAAACTAAGGTGATACACTTTGATTCGACATGTAAATTTATAGTTGTGTATCACTAATCCAAACTCATGTATCAGTTGGTTATTAGTTGTTAAAATGTTAATTCGTATTAATACTTTATTTTTTGTATATTATTGCTAATATGGTTATGTATAAAATGGTTTTAGTGGTTGTTTAGACTAGATCTTATTTTTACAACTTTAAGCTTGATCTCACATTAACCCTCCCCTATATATATATATATATATATATGGGGTGAGTTAAAATAAAAAGATTATTTTTAGTAAAAAGAATAAGAAGGATTTTGGACCTTTAGATTAAAAATCAATGGATGAGATTAAATTATAAACTTAATTAAGGTTGGAAGGGCAAAACCGTCTTTTAACCAAAAAATATAAACAAACGACTAATCAAGTTTTATTGCATTTTACCTTCTCACTTTCTCTCTCATCTAACTACTCACTCTCTCTAATCATCAATTCCGATCATCCCCAATCCACAATCCGATCATCTCAATCCGATAATCTCAATAAATTTCGATCATCTCAGTCCAATAATCTCAATAAATTACATCAACAATCAGTGTTTTAACGAGAATACATCAACAATTCGTCCAGAAATGCATCAACAATTCGCAACTTCAAGATGCAAACAATGGTTTAATGTTAATCAAATCTGCAATCGGTGTTTTAGCGGATAAAAATTGTGTTAAGTTGCAACAAAAATATATGCAGTGACGGGGAATGAAGATCAACAATATTTGCCTAATTAAAAACTTTAAATTCCACAGGTAATGATTTTATTAACCTAAAATTGCTTTGTTTATAGTTATCCTGATAAAAAAAATGTTGATCAAATTGAAGTGTTCATACTTTGTGTATAATAATGGATATATGTGCATCAATTTCCAGAGATTGTTGTGAAAAATATGATATGTTTGGGTATTTGTGAGTTATGTGAAATAACAATGTTTTTTGTATTAAAAAAAAGGCTAAATGTGCATTAATTTTTTTAGGAAATTAGTAAAACTGTGATACATTCGGGTAACCGTGTGTTATATGAAATGTCTCTGCTTTATGCATTAAAAAATAAGCTA
The DNA here is from genome assembly GCA_030686995.1 of Artemisia argyi. NCBI lineage: Eukaryota > Viridiplantae > Streptophyta > Magnoliopsida > Asterales > Asteraceae > Artemisia > Artemisia argyi. Next base: position 189,752,645 of record CM060678.1, on the reverse strand, counting down.
AATGTGCACTTATTTTTGTAAGCAACTAGTAAACGCGCGATGAATTTGGATAATCATTAGGTTTGTGGAATAACAATGTTTTGCGAATTAAAAAATGGATTAAATATGCATTAACATTTGTAGGTAGTTAGTAAACGTGTGGTAAGTTTGGATAATCATGAGTTATGCAAAATAAACTGTTTTGCAAATTGAAAATGGGCTAAATGTGCATTAATTAATGGTAGGAATGTGACAAAGTTTGTGAAATCCTTATTTGTTTGAGGTTACATTGCGTGTGCATTAAAAATGCACTAATGTGGGTTAGTTTTCATAGAAAGTTAGTCAAAGTGATACAAGATGGAAATCATCATCTTCTTAGTGAAGATATATGATTTAGTGCATTAAAAACGGGATAATTGAGCACTATTTATCACAAAAAGTTAGCCAAAGTGATAGGCTTAGGAAATCTGTGTTCTTCGTTAAAACTTACACATTTTTGTGCATCAAAAGTGTGATGAGTTTTGATAATCATGAGTCATGCGAAATACTATAGTTATATGCATTAAAAATGGGCTAAACATGCAATTTTTTCGTAGGAAGTTAGTACCAGTGTAATACGTTGGAATAACACATTTTTGTGCACTAAAAATGGTCTAAGTGTGAATCAATTTTGTAAAAAAATAGTAAAAGTGTAATACGATTGGATAATCGTGAGTTGTGTGGAATAACATTATTTTGTGCATTCAAAAGTGGCTAAATAAGCATTAATTTTCTAATTAGTAAAATGTGAAAAGATTGGATAATCATGAGTTGTGTTGAATAACATTGTTTTGTGCATTAAAATCTGGTCTAAATAAGCATTAATTTTTGTAGGAAATTAGTAAAATATGAAACATTGGATGATTGTGAGTAATGTGGAATAACATTGTTTTATGTATTAAAAAGTGGTCTAAATGTGCATTAATATTTGCAGGAGGTTATTAAATGAGTGATATGTTGGGATAACGATGAGTAAGGGTGTTATCGGGTCGGGTGGTCGGGTTTATTGGGTCGGGTTTTGAGTTTTGAAAAAGTGACCCGTAACCTGACCCCATAAGAAATCGGTTATTGGATTCGGGTGTTCATCGGGTCGAGTGATTCGGGTTGTTGGGTATAAGATAAAACAAATTCCAGTTCAAAACATACATTTTTTAAACAAAGAAAATACCACGAATAATCACATCGTGCGCAAGTTCAACACATACGTGCACAGTGGTAAGTTTGCTTAGGATTTTCGATTTAGATCCATTTAACTTTGTATGAAATGTTATAATTCAGAACCACATCTATGTATGGTGATATTCATTATAATGCAGTAACATTCATCTTTTGTCCACAAGATTCTATATATTATGTTACCATTGACTGATATTTAGATATTTGAACTTGCAGCCATTGCATTAATCTGTGTGGGCATTTATTATTTGCGAAAGAGCGAATGCTATAATAGCTTGTAGTTTACACTTAACTCAATGGTTATGAACCGTTTGACCTGGTAAAGTACCTGAAGACCTTCTCATTTATGTCAAAATGAGTTTAGATCAATACTTGTACCAACCTGTTGAATGAGCTAAACTTTGTTTAAACTATTCAGCGTTTTGACCTCAAAATTTGTATAAGAAGTGTATTATCAGAATGAAATTAAGGACAAATGTCATAGCATTACAACATACTTACGAAGCTTCTCGATTTTGGTTATATTTAACCTAGTCTGAAAGGTAATTATACCTTTTTAAAGTAGGCTAGTTCATAATAAAACTCATCATAAAAATAATTTGCACATTATCAGGTTGACCCAATAAGGATAGTAATTCAACCCTAACATGACCCGATAACAATATCGGTGAGCAATAAAAAGTGGATAATCTTGAGTTGTGTGGAATAACACTATTTTGTGCATTAAAAAGTGGTCTAAATGTGCATGAATTTTTGCAGGAGGTTAGTAAAAAAGTGACATGTTGGGATAATCATGAGTGTGTGAAATAATATTGTTTTCTACATTAATAATCTGCTAAATGTGTGTTAGTAAAAGTGACGTGCTTCGGCAATCTGTGTGCTATTGTTTGGAATAACACCATTTTGTGCATTAAAAATGGTCTAAATGTGCATTCGTTTTTATACGAAGTTAGTAAAGGTGCCATGCTTAGGTAATCGGCACTCTATTGTGTGAATTAACACTATTTTGTGCATTAAAATGGTTTAGATTGTGCATCCATTTTCATATGAATTTAGAAAAGGTGACATGCTTAGGAAATCAATACACTATCATTTGAAATGACACTATTTGTGCATTTTAAATTGTATAAATGTACATTAATTTTCATAGGAAGTTAGTAAAAGTGACCTACTTAGTTAACGAACATGCTTATGTTTGAAAAGACATGGTTTTGTGAATTAAAAATGGTAAATTTGTATTGGTTTTTTCTAATGCTATTATATAATTTTTTTGTGTATTATTAGTGAGCTGAACGAAATGGATAAGGATGATTATGAACAAATTCTTCGAGGGGTTTCGACTTGAATAACAGACCTGGTGTAGAAGAAATTGGTGGTGAATCAGTATCATTTTCCAAGAATGGCGTGCAGTTTATGTCCACAGTTCCTAATGTAAAAATGAATAATAAGGACATGGGGAACTTCTCATCTTGGCATCCACCAATTATTCCTGGTAGAGGGGAGCACCCGTTGTTCCTGCTACAACATCTCAAAGAATTTTGACTCATGTGAGTACTTCACTTACTCCTGAAATATTGACGAGTCCTGTCTTATCATCCTCACCAGCTGTTGCATATCCATCAACCGTTCCATTTCAATATTCAGCATTCCCATTTGAGACCAACTTCTCGCTACCCTTAATTTCGAATTCGCTTTCTTCAGTTTCAACCCCGTACATGGATTCTTCATAATCTGGTGGGCCTCTTTGTATACCCTCACAGACACAATTGGTGGGTCCTAACGGTGTGGTATCAATCCCTTACAGACCATACTTTAAGAGTCTACCTGGTGGTCCAAGTAATGTTGGTCTTGATGGTAGAAAGTGGGGAAGCCAAGGTATAGATTTAAATGCAGCTCCTAGTACAGATGACAAGTCGTTGAGACGAAATACCTTTTTAAATGCAGGTACAAGAATGGGAGCAGCTGCTGTTTTTGAGAGAGGCGACTATTGTGATGATCTATGTTGTGCTAAATAGATCATCCCGTTGTTAGTTACATGTGTTTGGTATTTTACAGAAAAAATAACATTATTAAAGTGGGATTTTTACAAGAATAATGTGGTTGTGACAAGTTACTTTCGTATTATTTTCATTATGTATTTGTTCAAAACTTTGAACCGGTTTATTTCTTGCTTATTGGAAATTGATCTTGTGTTTATCATAATTCCAAATTTATAGGGAAAAAGAAAGTTGGGATCGGATGTTTTTGTGTGTGTGTTTATTGGGAAGGTGAAAGCTGGGATTGTATGTTTTGGTGTGAATGAAAGTGGGATTTATTACATAGGTTGTTACAGTTAGACTATAAAATTACTTTTATACCCATAATAGTTAGTTAGGATCAAAATTAATCTCATCCATTGATTTTAAATCAAAGATCCAAAATCCTTCTTATTCTTTTTACGAAAAATCTTCTTTTTATTTGATCTCATCCCTATATATATATATATATATATATATATATATATATATATATATATAGGGGTGAGTTAAAATAAAAAGAGGCTTTTTCATAAAAAGGATAAGAAGAAATATTGACCATTGATTTGTAATTAACGGACCACATCAAACAACCTTAACATTAATACTAATTAAAATAAAAAGGGCAAAATGGTCAATTCAACAAAAGACACCATCTCATCAACATCAAATTCTTTAGATCTGGCATAACATAAATTTCCTTCTCTCTCTAAATTAACTCTCTCTCTCTAAAAAGAATAATTAAACTCTGATTTCACCAATAATCGTTCAAAAATACATCAAAACTTATTAAATTCGATATGCAATCGATGATTTCATTGACAAAAACAGTGTTAAACGGCAATGGAAATATTACAGGTAATGGTTTTTTTTAACCTACAATTGCTTTGTTGATCTATCACCTGTTAAAATGTTCATCATATTTAATTATAAATGTTTTGTGCATGAAAATGGCTAAATGTGCATCACTAGTCGTGGACAGTTTGTAAATGATATGTTTGGGTAACTGAGTTATGCGATTTTATACTGCCGTGTGAATTAAAAATGGGCGAAATATGCGACAATTATAGTTGGAAATTAGTAAAACTGGGATACGTGTAACACCCCCAATTCATGGATGCAGCGGAATTCAAACTGGGTGTTACTCGACGGCACAATAGTCACAATGATAGAAAACGAACTCCAATTGAGTCGTTTTGAAAAGGTTTATCATTCAAATTATATAAATATCAGAGATTACAAAATGAGGTCCCAATTAGTTCCATGTTTACAATGTATAATAAATGAGTTTTGAATGATAATAAAATTTATAGCCCTCTTGAGTATCCATGTCCTTCCGTGCCATCCTTGATCGTCATGAACCTGAAATACATGCTTGAGAGGTCAACACAAAGGTTGAGTGATATTCATAGAGTTTGTTAAATCGATTGAACACAATATGTTGGTAGTGTGAGTTATAGGCTCACACCAATGTTTGGAAAACAAAACAGGTAGGCTACGTTATTATACGCCCGGAACATGTATTATACACTAAGCTTATGACACCATAACGTTAACGTGTACCAATATCGATCGGCAGATTTATCCCGGTAGGTACTTTGCTAACATACCTAAATCTCAAATATTAATGCATTTGTTTGAACTTAGTCAATACAAATGGGATTCGTCAATCCCAATAGGCCTATTATTAATATTCGCGCTCACTATTGCTAGTGATTAAATGGTTCATAATCAAGGATATCGGTTTAGCAAGGCTGGTACTTAGTGATAATAAAACAATCAGGTAAGCATACAATTTAAAAACATTGTGCTCGGTTATAAATAGCATGTATTTCCCCCAAGGGTTTGTAAACAATTAAGTAATCGAAAGTGGGGCTATGAACTCACCTTAAGTAAGATAGCAAGTAATGAATGTAACGGTTGAATCGTGAAGGTTTCTACGAGCAACCTATAATAGAATGTTGTGACTTAAGATCGGAGTAAAGAATATGAAGTAGTGCCTATATATATATATATATATATCTTGCATTTAGTCCATGATGTGGTATGATGTATAGTGTAAGTCTTTGAAAGAGAAGATTCATGAAACATGTATGTTTTGTATATCGTTTACTACCGTTCGGGCCGACATAATTCAGAAGTCATGTTAGTAAGCGTTCGAGGAGCCAGGACACTTTAAATCGTAAATCCACAACTCAACTCGACGGCTTACATAATGAACTCCTCACATGAGGCTCCCTACTATTGTAGTAGTTGATGAAATATATAGATATAAGTTTTGATCCGAAAGGTTACATGTCCGATATTTGAATAAACTTAGGAAAGTTTATTTGTACATGAAGATTGTTATTAGGGGTAGTTTCATAAGTCTTGAATGACCATTTTCTCTTGGTAAAATCTCATGGTTTCCTTTAGATGAAGTAGATCCAAATTGTATGTTCAAGTTATCGCCAACTTCTCTAATTCATGTATTTGCCTTGGTAAGCTTGTATGGTCATTTCGTCATGGCCTAGCCATGACCTTTGGTCATTGTTCCATGGTCTTGAGACTCAACCTTGGCTCTAGCCATGGTTGTGGTCTTGATTTAGGTCATAAGACCCCTTTGGTCTTCATAAACCATAACTTATATGTAATGAATTTGGTCTAAAAATGGGCTGATAAGATTTTGAAGAATTTATCACTCAAAAAGCGTTTTCAGGGCTCGAGCTTTTTTGTTCCTGAACGAAAACGTCGTTCCGGACAACTTTTGTGTTTTAACTTTTTGATGAATCGGACCAGAAGTATGACTTTCAAAACTCAAATTTGATCAGAATGGTATTTGGCAGTTTTGCCGGAAATCTTTGGTAACTTCAAATCGCCATAACTTTTGACTCGTTTACTCGTTTTAGGTGGTTCAAATTGCTATGGTTTCCTTGTTAGGTCCTCTACTGTAATATGTAATGATCCAACATCATATTTTTACCATTTTAATCAGGTCTTACCAAGAAAGTCACTAGTTTACTTGTTTTAGTAACTTGTTGTAACAATCAATAACAATAACTTGTTTTGCTCACTTTTATACATCATGGACATTAATACAAGACATAATATAGCACAAATAATATGTAAATAACATGAACATGATTATTTAACAAGAATCAAGTTAGGGTTTGGCTCACAAATTTTGGCTTTCAAAGATGAAAGGAAGTTAACATGTAAGGATAGGACTTTGATAGACTTGCTTCAACCCACTTCACTTCATGCAATCTTTCTACTCTTGTAATCTTGAAAGAGAGATGATGAAAATTGAGGTGACTTGAGTGGATTCAAACTCAAGAGAAATCACCAAAGTTCTAAAGATTTGAAGTAGTTTTGATGAATCAAAACTAAACTAGGGTTTATGTATGGATATTGCACTTGATTTCTTGGATGGAACTTGAAGTAAACTAGTAAAATGAAGGGTGTTGTGTGTGTGGGTCGTTCATATGGTCAAGGAGTGGGAGGAGAAGCATTTATATGCAAATGAGGAGGTTACATTGTTGACTAGTCAACACTTGGAGGCCAAGTTGAACACATGTTCACATCTCATGACACAAGGCATAAGATCAAGCCACATGGGTGGTGAATCCCCCCTCCAAGGCTGTTCATGAGCTTGGAGAGCAAGGGTGTGGACTTTTCTTGGTATTATCCAAGATATTTGGTTAGTTTTGACTCCGGGAAATGCCAATCGTAAACGATTAAGCCTCAAAACGTAAAACCGGGTGTCGTAAAATTATGGAACTTGAAAGTATTGATAAACATGTCAATAAGTTCCATAATAAAATATAAAATGAGTGGTAGGTTCCATTTGGGTGTAAAACCCTGCTAAAAACTGGAAACACGGGTCTAAAACGCGTAATACGTAAAACGTACGAATATTGCGTAAAATTGAGAAAAGTAAAATGTTACTTTTCTAATGTGATAAAAATGATTTAAAATGACTTATAATGTCTAGACTGGGCTCAGTCTAGTGTCGGTTGGTATTAAATGTCTTTTAGACATCAAACCGTAAGCCTAAAAATCACGAAATGACTTATAACATCAAGGGATGATTTTTGGTCAATGGAGGAGGGAAAAATATGTTGACTTTTTATAATAAGTTGAAAACTCAAAAAGTCTTAGAAACGCGTTTTGTGGTCTCACGGTTAATCGCCCAAATGGTTAAGCGTGCTCATGCGAGAGTAGTACAGGCATGGGTGACCTGCTGGGAAGTTTTTGGTCATGTTTTTCTCAGTCACGATTAATTCTCAAATAAATCATGAGTGTGTCAAACATTTTTCTGATGTGGGGTCACCTGACGGGGTTGAATTTCGTTGTGCGTAGAATTTCTGATTGACGTTTTACCCTAAAACGTGTAATTCCTTAATAACTTTCACGAAAATGATCTGACGAATGTCAAACATTTAATTTGCTATGGAAATGATTTATCACTCGAGAATATCAAATAAAAATCAACTTTCGGGAAAGTTTCGGGAAAAATGAATAGTAAAAGTGAATAGTGAAATTTTCTGGGAAAAATTAATTAACCTGAAAATGCGAATTGTTACAGTCTCTACCCCTTACGGGGAACTTCGTCCCGAAGTTCTGTGTGTATCATATGTTGGAGTGGTATCGATGAAAAGGTGTGGTTACTTATGAGGACTAGAGTCTGGAATTACCAGTGATGTAATTTGATTTGTCATTTCGGTGTATGGTGTAGGATGAGGCTTCCTTTTATGTAGGAAAGGTATGGTAATAGTCGAATATCAAAGGAAATTGATATAGCAGTCGGATATTAATAGGAATCAATATAGTAGTTGAATATCAAATAGAACTTGATATAGTTGTCAAGTATCAATAGCAATTGATATAGGAATCGAATAATGGATTAAGTGTTGAACATGTGGTTGGACCAAGTCCTGTTTGAATTGTACGGCTGCCCATGCATATGGCTACATGGCTTCGCAATGAGTTTGGTACGACTGCGCATGCGTATGGTTACATGGCCCCGTAATGAGTTTGTTTGTTATTGCACTATCATTATGAAAACCAAAATGTAAACCTCGTACAAATGGAAATTGGGATAGTCGTTGCAATCATAGCCTAGTAGGTAATCTGTTATTGTATCTAGTGTTTATTGACTTCATACTTATGTTATTTCGGATATAATTAAGCCCACTTGTTTATAATTCTTTATTTACATAGAGAGGCATCCCAAACAATGTAACTAAAGGAATATAAACGTATGGTTCGATGATTTATAATTTCTTTATTTAAATGAAAAGGCATCCCAATCCATTCAAATAAGGACATTATAAATCATCCTACTCAAGAATTCCCGACACAACATTCATACTTAGCCGGTGAGTTACAAGGTAGTGTATTACGAGATGATACTGGTGTTCCAAAAGTACAAGATGAATATTCAAACTTGTAAAGCTGATAAGGGTGCTTGTGGTGTAACTAAGGATGATTTGAGCTTTAAAAGTGCATCAAGATCTGTTAATGAGCTTGTGTTTGTAACGGTTGTGAAGATAATGATGTGATATGTTGATGAACAAAAGTGTGTAGTGTATGCTTAACATTAATACCCTTAGGTATAGATGTTGAGTTTGCTTTAAAAAAATCTTAAGAGATTTTAAAGGTTTATGATGGAATGGTATCCTTAGGACCTAAACAGGATAGTACTTCTACAGGATGAAGAGAATAATTGATAACTATCCCAGATAGTAGTTCGGATTATCTCATAAATGAAAACTTTCAAGAAAGAAGTTAGGTAGTACAAATAAAGTGTTAAGATTTCGCTGAGTGGTAAGGCACTATCGTGTCTCTAGATTGTTTTAATGTATTCTGGTGGTTTATCGTGTTCATGTAGGAAATCAATCTAAACATAACCCTAGTACAACTATTCTCAGTATTTGAAAATTCTAAGTCGAATATAGTTAGTCAGACTATATTCCACTGTCCCTAGGTTAAATATAGGTGACTAGTCTATATTTAGCCAAGGTTCGATAAAATTTTCAAATACCTAAACTAGGTATACTTTTGATATGTCCGTTGCTTTCGGGAAACTGTCCACTAAACAAAGGCGATGTCAAACCCTTAAGTTGCAAGTCCCGTCCATACAAGACTTGTAACGTATGTTTTTCATATTCCATTGCATAGAAGGTAGTAAGGGTAGATACGTATGGAAAGGAAGTTTTAAGTAGTTCTAAAATAGAACATACTTGGCCAGGATCACGAACTTTTAATAATGAAGGTTTCATAAGAAAACTTTGATGAATGTAGAGAAAGTTCAGCTTTTGTCGATGATGGATTAGTTTGTCCTTTAGAAATCTCATATTTCTTGTTTTGAAATCGATAGATTGTGACGGGTTTTTGATATCATAAGAAATGATATTGATGATGTGATGGAATAATTCTAGAGACCATTTGCACAAAACACAATGTCTCGGAAGTAGGTTAGACCATTGTGCAATTCACAATGTCTGGGAAGTAGGTTAGGTCATTGTGTGACTCAAAACATTTGAGAAATGATTAAGACCATTGTATCATACAATGTCTTGGAAAATGAATGAGACCATTGTATCTCACAATGTCTTGGAAAATGAATGAGGCCATTGTATCTCACAATGTCTTGAAAAATGAATGAGACCATTGTATCTCACAATGTCTTGGAAAATGAATGAGACCATTGTATCTCACAATGTCTTGGAAAATAAATGAGACCATTGTATCTCACAATGTCTTGAAAAGTGAATGAGAGCATTGTATCTCACAATGTCTTGGAAAATGAATGAGACCATTGCAATCAGTTACAATGTCTTGGACATATAATGTTGGAGTAGGAACATGATTGGGAGAGTGTGGCTGTGCCGAAATGCCTTAGAATAGGCATACACAGATATGTTTAGTCCATTGTTTAGATAAATGATTGAAAATAAACCGAGTTTATATATCAATATTCTAATATGTTCATGTAGCATAAAATGCCTAGTGTGTATATATCAATATACTTATATGTGTTCATGTAGCATAAAATGCTTAGTGTGTATATATCAATATACTTATATGTGTTCATGTAGCATAAAATGCTTAGTGTGTATATATCAATATACTTATATGTGTTCATGTAGCATAAAATGCTTACGGGGAAATGCTCAATTATGTTTAGGGTACATATATTAATATGCAATTATGTTTGTGTAGCATAAAATATCTACGGGGAAATGCTCAAAAGGGGTATATATATGAATATACTAATATGTTTGTGTAGCATAACATGCTTACTAAGTCCATAATCGTCTGGAGGATGGAAGACACATAGAGCGGAAGGCTATAAAATGTTTTTGCTTGTGATTGTAGTTATAGTTTAGGTCTCAATTAGACCCGTTTCTCTATAACCATGGCTCTGATACCAATCTGTAACACCCCCAATTCATGGATGCAGCGGAATTCAAACTGGGTGTTACTCGACGGCACAATAGTCACAATGATAGAAAACGAACTCCAATTGAGTCGTTTTGAAAAGGTTTATCATTCAAATTATATAAATATCAGAGATTACAAAATGAGGTCCCAATTGGTTCCATGTTTACAATGTATAATAAATGAGTTTTGAATGATAATAAAATTTATAGCCCTCTTGAGTATCCATGTCCTTCCGTGCCATCCTTGATCGTCATGAACCTGAAATACATGCTTGAGAGGTCAACACAAAGGTTGAGTGATATTCATAGAGTTTGTTAAATTGATTGAACACAATATGTTGGTAGTGTGATTTATAGGCTCACACCAATGTTTGAAAAACAAAACAGGTAGGCTACGTTATTATACGCCCGGAACATGTATTATACACTAAGCTTATGACACCATAACGTTAACGTGTACCAATATCGATCGGCAGATTTATCCCGGTAGGTACTTTGCTAACATACCTAAATCTCAAATATTAATGCATTTGTTTGAACTTAGTCAATACAAATGGGATTCGTCAATCCCAATAGGCCTATTATTAATATTCGCGCTCACTATTGCTAGTGATTAAATGGTTCATAATCAAGGATATCGGTTTAGCAAGGCTGGTACTTAGTGATAATAAAACAATCAGGTAAGCATACAATTTAAAAACATTGTGCTCGGTTATAAATAGCATGTATTTCCCCCAAGGGTTTGTAAACAATTAAGTAATCGAAAGTGGGGCTATGAACTCACCTTAAGTAAGATAGCAAGTAATGAATGTAACGGTTGAATCGTGAAGGTTTCTACGAGCAACCTATAATAGAATGTTGTGACTTAAGATCGGAGTAAAGAATATGAAGTAGTGCCTATATATATATATATATATATATATATATATATATCTTGCATTTAGTCCATGATGTGGTATGATGTATAGTGTAAGTCTTTGAAAGAGAAGATTCATGAAACATGTATGTTTTGTATATCGTTTACTACCGTTCGGGCCGACATAATTCAGAAGTCATGTTAGTAAGCGTTCGAGGAGCCAGGACACTTTAACTCGTAAATCCACAACTCAACTCGACGGCTTACATAATGAACTCCTCACATGAGGCTCCCTACTATTGTAGTAGTTGATGAAATATATAGATATAAGTTTTGATCCGAAAGGTTACATGTCCGATATTTGAATAAACTTAGGAAAGTTTATTTGTACATGAAGATTGTTATTAGGGGTAGTTTCATAAGTCTTGAATGACCATTTTCTCTTGGTAAAATCTCATGGTTTCCTTTAGATGAAGTAGATCCAAATTGTATGTTCAAGTTATCGCCAACTTCTCTAATTCATGTATTTGCCTTGGTAAGCTTGTATGGTCATTTCGTCATGGCCTAGCCATGACCTTTGGTCATTGTTCCATGGTCTTGAGACTCAACCTTGGCTCTAGCCATGGTTGTGGTCTTGATTTAGGTCATAAGACCCCTTTGGTCTTCATAAACCATAACTTATATGTAATGAATTTGGTCTAAAAATGGGCTGTTAAGATTTTGAAGAATTTATCACTCAAAAAGCGTTTTCAGGGCTCGAGCTTCTTTATTCCTGAACGAAAACGTCGTTCCGGACAACTTTTGTGTTTTAACTTTTTGATGAATCGGACCAGAAGTATGACTTTCAAAACTCAAATTTGATCAGAATGGTATTTGGCAGTTTTGCCGGAAATCTTTGGTAACTTCAAATCGCCATAACTTTTGACTCGTTTACTCGTTTTAGGTGGTTCAAATTGCTATGGTTTCCTTGTTAGGTCCTCTACTGTAATATGTAATGATCCAACATCATATTTTTACCATTTTAATCAGGTCTTACCAAGAAAGTCACTAGTTTACTTGTTTTAGTAACTTGTTGTAACAATCAATAACAATAACTTGTTTTGCTCACTTTTATACATCATGGACATTAATACAAGACATAATATAGCACAAATAATATGTAAATAACATGAACATGATTATTTAACAAGAATCAAGTTAGGGTTTGGCTCACAACTTTTGGCTTTCAAAGATGAAAGGAAGTTAACATGTAAGGATAGGACTTTGATAGACTTGCTTCAACCCACTTCATTTCATGCAATCTTTCTACTCTTGTAATCTTGAAAGAGAGATGATGAAAATTGAGGTGACTTGAGTGGATTCAAACTCAAGAGAAATCACCAAAGTTCTAAAGATTTGAAGTAGTTTTGATGAATCAAAACTAAACTAGGGTTTATGTATGGATATTGCACTTGATTTCTTGGATGGAACTTGAAGTAAACTAGTAAAATGAAGGGTGTTGTGTGTGTGGGTCGTTCATATGGTCAAGGAGTGGGAGGAGAAGCATTTATATGCAAATGAGGAGGTTACATTGTTGACTAGTCAACACTTGGAGGCCAAGTTGAACACATGTTCACATCTCATGACACAAGGCATAAGATCAAGCCACATGGGTGGTGAATCCCCCCTCCAAGGCTGTTCATGAGCTTGGAGAGCAAGGGTGTGGACTTTTCTTGGTATTATCCAAGATATTTGGTTAGTTTTGACTCCGGGAAATGCCAATCGTAAACGATTAAGCCTCAAAACGTAAAACCGGGTGTCGTAAAATTATGGAACTTGAAAGTATTGATAAACATGTCAATAAGTTCCATAATAAAATATAAAATGAGTGGTAGGTTCCATTTGGGTGTAAAACCCTGCTAAAAACTGGAAACACGGGTCTAAAACGCGTAATACGTAAAACGTACGAATATTGCGTAAAATTGAGAAAAGTAAAATGTTACTTTTCTAATGTGATAAAAATGATTTAAAATGACTTATAATGTCTAGACTGGGCTCAGTCTAGTGTCGGTTGGTATTAAATGTCTTTTAGACATCAAACCGTAAGCCTAAAAATCACGAAATGACTTATAACATCAAGGGATGATTTTTGGTCAATGGAGGAGGGAAAAATATGTTGACTTTTTATAATAAGTTGAAAACTCAAAAAGTCTTAGAAACGCGTTTTGTGGTCTCACGGTTAATCGCCCAAATGGTTAAGCGTGCTCATGCGAGAGTAGTACAGGCATGGGTGACCTGCTGGGAAGTTTTTGGTCATGTTTTTCTCAGTCACGATTAATTCTCAAATAAATCATGAGTGTGTCAAACATTTTTCTGATGTGGGGTCACCTGACGGGGTTGAATTTCGTTGTGCGTAGAATTTCTGATTGACGTTTTACCCTAAAACGTGTAATTCCTTAATAACTTTCACGAAAATGATCTGACGAATGTCAAACATTTAATTTGCCATGGAAATGATTTATCACTCGAGAATATCAAATAAAAATCAACTTTCGGGAAAGTTTCGGGAAAAATGAATAGTAAAAGTGAATAGTGAAATTTTCTGGGAAAAATTAATTAACCTGAAAATGCGAATTGTTACAATACGTTTGGATAATTATGATTTTTGTGAAGTGACATTGGTTTGTGCTTTAAAAAATTGAGTAAGTGTTCGATAATTTTCAAAGTAAGATAGTAAAATTAAGATCGTTTGGTTAATCATCATTTATGTGAAATAACATTGGTTTGTGCATTAGAAATTTGGCTAAATATGTGATATAATTCATCGGTAGTTAGTAAAAGTGTGATATGTTGGATACTCGTGAGTTGTGTGAAATAAAATTGTTATGTGCATTAGAAAATGGGCTAAATGTGCATCTATGTTCGCATGTAGTTAGTAAAGTGAGATATATTTTGGTACTCATGACTTGTGTAGAATAGCACTATTTTGTGCACTATAAAATGGTTTAAATGTGCATCAATTTTTGTAGAAAGTTATTAAATGCGACACTGGATGGATAATTCATGAGTTGTGTGAATAACACTGTTCTGTTCACTAAAAAATGGCCTAAGTGTGCATTAATTTTTGTAGGAAGTTATTAAAGGTGCGATACGGTTGGATAACTAGTGAGTGTGTGAAATAACAATATTTTGTGCACTAAAAAATGTTCTAAGTCTGCATTAAATTTTGTAGGAAGATAGTAAAAGTGCAAAACGATTGGATAATCCATGAGTTGTGTGAAATAACACTGTTTTGTGCATCTGAATGGCTAAATGTGCCTTAGTTTTTATGAGAAGTTAGTAAAAGACATATCCTTAGACAATCAACACACCTTTGTATGAAATATCAATGTCTTGTGCATCAGAATGGCTAAATGTGCCTTAGTTTGCATAAGAACTTAGTAAAACATATATACTTATAAAATCAACATGCATTTGTATGAAATAACACTGTTTTGTGCATCTAAATGGCTAAATATGTGTTAGTTTTCATAAGAAGTTAGTCAAAGACATATCCTTAGACAAGCAACATGCCTTCATATGAAATATTACTGTTTTGTGCTTCAGAATGGCTAAATGTGCCTTAGTTTTCATAATAAGTTAGTAAAAGACATATCCTTAGACAATCAACACGCCTTTGTATGAAATATTATTGTTTTGTGCATCAGAATGGGTAAATGTGCCTTAGTTTTTATAAGAACTTAGTAAAACACATATACTTATAAAATCAACATGCATTTGTATGAAATAACACTGTTTTGTGCATCTGAATGGCTAAATATGCCTTAGTTTTCATAAGAAGTTAGTAAAAGACATATCCTTAGACAATCAACATGCCTTTATATGAAATATTACTGTTTTGTGCATCAGAATGGGTAAATGTGCCTTAGTTTTCATAAGAACTTATTAAAACACATATATTTATAAAATCAACATGCATTTATATGAAATAACACTGTTTTGTGCATCTGAATGACTAAATATGCCTTAGTTTTCATAAGAAGTTAGTAGAAGACATATCCTTAAACAATCAACACGCCTTCATATGAAATATTACTGTTTTGTGAATCAGAATGACTAAATATGCCTTAGTTTTCAAAAGAAGTTAGTAAAAGACATATCCTTAAACAATCAACATGCCTTTGTATGAAATATTACTGTTTTGTGCATCAGAATGGGTAAATTTGCCTTATTTTTCATAAGAAGTTAGTAAAAGACATATCCTTAGACAATCAACACGCCTTTATATGAAATATTACTTTTTGTGCATCAGAATGGTTAAATGTCCCCTAGTTGTCATAAGAAGTTAGTAAAAGACATATCCTTAGATAATCAACACACCTTTATATGAAATATTATTGTTTTGTGCATCAGAATGGCTAAATATGCCTTAGTTTTCATAAGAAGTTAGTAAAAGGCATATCCTTAGACAATCAACACGCCTTCGTATGAAATATTACTGTGTTGTGCATCAGAATGGTTAAATGTCCCCTAGTTTTCATAAGACGTTAGTAAAAGACATATCCTTATATAATCAACATGCCTTTATATGAAATATTGCTGTTTTGTGCACCAGAATGGCTAAATGTGCCTTGATTTTCATAAAATATTACTGTTTTGTGCATCAGAATGGCTAAATGTGCCTTAGTTTTCATAAGATGTTAATAAAACACATATCCTTAAATAATCGACACGCCTTTGTATGAAATAACACTTGTGCATCAGAGTGGATAAATGTGCATTAGTTTTCACAAGAAGTTAGTAAAACACATATCCTTAGATAATGAGCACGCATACATATAATTTGACCCATTAGATATAGAGTGTAACCCAAATCGACCCATTCTCAAGTAACTGGGTCGCAATGGACACCTCTGGCCCTTTTATTATCTTATTGATAAGATCAGTAACTAGTTTCAACTTTAGACTAGTGATAATTTTAATTCTATTTTTTTGTTTCTAAAAATTGCAGAAATCTTTACTAAACTCAATTATTGATTTGCTTCTTTAGGGTGAGTCACTGTGTGAAAGTTCTTATTCGGTATCATGGATGCTTTGTAACGTCTGGATGACCTGGTGTGCGGAAACATTTTTTTTCAAATTCAGGGGTCATGCTCTTGGCGTATAATGCACCTCATCCGTGAAACAAGTTTTGGTTGTCCATCAAGTTTCCTAAGCTAAAACGGCTGGATTTGGTGAAGGAGCTACTTCTTCTTTTCCAATCGAGATATGCATGCTATAGAAGCCGTTGCTGTTAGGATACAACGATTGTTAATCAATGTGAAGAGTTTTTTTTACTAGACATTATGTTTAGCTTCAGGAGGCTTGATATTATTGGGATTTTGACAAGAGTTGTAGTTTTTTGCAAATTTTGAAGTAAAGCATTTGCATATTTGTTGCCACTAAGTTGACAACGGGCATGACTCGGTGTCATGCATTTTATTATATTTTTAGGTGTACGTTATACATTAAACTTTAGAAAAATGTGTTTCCAGTCGAACAATTGTGACTCATGTCACAAGATCTTCATTTTTATCTGAGAAAGTGTACGTTATACATTAGAAAAAATGTTTCTAGTCAAAGGATTGAGTTTGTTTAGCCAACAAGAAAGATCAGTTTACATTGACGAACTAAATACTTTACAGCAAAAGTAGGTCTCATTCCATTTTTTCCTTATTTGAAAGAGATGAGTCAATGAAACTTTGATCAGAATAGGTCATTTGCATTGATGCCACTGGGATTAAGATTATACACTGTAATAGAATGCAATATCTACAAAAATTCGAATTTCGTAATTGATATGTCTACTTAACAAAATTTTCGTTAGCATTTTAAACAAAACTAACAGCTACATGGCCTAAATTATGGCTTCTTTGTCTCGTGTTTCAGAATATCTAGCCGCACCATATTGACCAAAATAGACCATCGCTTCTCTATCTCGTGTTTGATGGCTTTGTAAATTGTGAACATTTGAAGTTTGTATACCTGTTCATTAAAGGCTTGAAACCACAATCCATCAGTAAGGATAAAGAGACATGTCATATCTTGTTACAATAAGAATTTCTTAGGAGGGAATATAAAATTATATTAGTTTATTTATTAGAATCAGAAAGTAATAATACCTTATCATCATCACAGTTCACATGACCAAGCTTCACCTTCCCTTGCAAGTTCTTTGCAGCCTTCTTCCACCCGGGAGCAAACTTCTTGCAGTGCCCACACCTTAATAACAAACACATAAGAAAAATTAACAATAGATGTTGGAAAGAATTTTGTATATTTGATGCAAATATAAACCACCAAACTATAGCATCCATTTCAATACTCAATCAATACATAAAACTAGAGAGATAAAAGCGAGTAAGTTCCAATTATCTTTCTAAATTTCATAAACCCATATTATAAATCATCTTTCTAAATTTCATATTAGAGTCACCAAAAGGGTACTATAATAAGAGTTATGTCGTTTGCTTGTTGTAAGTCTATATCAGTAGTAAAGTTAGTCATTGAATGCCCCTAAGTTTCAATGTGTTAGGAAAATCGTCCTTGTATCTACGACAAACAATCAATGCCCTTTCAGAACATAGGTCTGGAATTGTCAAATGATAAATCTATGAAAGAAATAGAAACACAGTTAACTACTTGAGCTACACTGTAACATCAGATTTGTATATAAGATACATAAAAAGACGTACTTCAAGATCATTCAGACCATTTAGACAATCAATTGCGATGTTGGTAAACAACTTCTACATTGGGGCGTCAATTGAATATGATCAAACACATATTCAACAAAGATTATCACCGACTTGTCCTAACTCCAAAGAATGCAGCTCAACTGGTAGTGACAAAATGCCAGCTTTAATGCACTAATAACACTATTTTGCACATCAAATTACATTATAACATAAATTTGTGTATGAAATGCACAAATAACACTATTTTGTGCATCAGATCCGACTACAAATACAATTTTTTGCATCAATTATACTAATAGTGCTAATAAATTACACTAATAACAATAATTTATACATAAATTTACACTAACTGTAATAATTATTACAACAAATTACACAAAAAACACTCATTTACATTTCAAATTACAATAATAGCACAAATTTATTATCAAAAACCACTACATTACAGCAAAAAAAGTATTATCTCATGTCGAACCGAAATCGATTTTAACGCAAAAAATTACATACCTTTATTATCACTATTATTAATCACTATCATTCTGCACAAATTCGAAGTTGAGCTTGCAAACCCTAATTGATTGAATAATGGGGAACGGTTTTGTGATTATGTTGATTGTGTGTTTTTGTGTGTGTGAGAAGATAGATCATGGAAGAAGCGGCTTTTATTATAGGGGTTTAGAATTTTTATTAAATAGGTTAGTTGGGATTAAAATTAAATGAAAAATTACTTTTATACCCTTAATAGTTTGTTAGGATTATAGTTAATCTCATCCATTGATTTTAAATCAATTGTCAAAAATCGTTCTTATTCTTTTTACAAAAAATCAACTTTTTATTTGATCTCACCCCATATATATATATATATATATATATATATATATATATATATATATATATATATATATATATATATATATATATATATATATATATATATATATATATATATATATATATATATATATATATAGGGGTGAGTTAAAATAAAAAGAGGATTTATCATAAAAAGGATAAGAAGAATTTTTAACCATCGATTTAGAAATCAATGTATGAGATTAATCTATAATCTCAATTAATTCTAGATGGGTAAAAAGGTCTTTTTTTAATTATACATAAACATTATCTGGAACAACTTTCATAACAGATCTTTTACTTTCTCTCTCCTCCAACTACTCTCTCTTTCTAAATAACTTTACCTTCTACTATAATCTTCAAAAATCATCGATGCTAACATGATCTAAAGAAAATTCATCTAGAAAGACATCAAAATTTTGCAATTTCAAGATGTGGACAGTGATTTAATCCCAATAGGAATCGGAACTGCAATCGGTGATTTTATGAACAAAAATGGTGTTGAGTGGCAACAAAAGTCTATGCGATGATGGGGAATGAAGATAAACAATATTTGTTCATCAAAAAATTCAAATTCCATAGGTAATGATTTTATCAACCTAAAATTGTTTTGTTTATAGATATTCTGATAAAAGTGTTCATCAAATTTAGTTGTATATATTTTGTGCATAATAATGGATATATGTGCATCATTTATCACAGATTTTTGTGAAAAAAATATGATATGTTTGGGTAATTGTGAGTTATGTGAAATAAAAATGTTTTGTGTATTAAAAATTGGGTTAAATGTGCATTAATTTTTGTAAGAAGTTAGTCAAAGTGTGATACGTTTGGGTAATCGTGTGTTATGTGAAATGACACTGCTTTATGCATTAAAATAAGGCTAAATGTGCATTGATTTTGTAAGCAATTAGTAAACGTGTGATAAATTTGTATAATTGTGAGCTGTGTGGAATAACACTATTTTGCACATTTAAAATGGGCTAAATGTGCATTAATTTTTGTAGGGAGTTAGTAAAAGTGCAATACGTTTTGATAATCATGTATTATGTAGAATAATACTACTTTGTGCATTAAAAATGGGCTACATGTGCATAATTTTTTACGTAGTTAGTAAAATTGTGATACGTGTTATGTGAAACAACATGTTCTGCGCATTAAAAACTGGGCTAAATGTGCATTAATTTTAGTAGGAAGTTAATGAAAGTGCGATATGTTTGTGCAATAGTGTGTTATATGAAATAACATTGTTTCGTGCATTAAAATTGACATGCTTTGGCATGTCGTTGTTTAAAAGAATACTACTTTTTGCATTAAATATGGGCTTGATGTTCATTACTTTTCATATGGAGTTAGTAAAAGTGATATGCTAGGGAAATAACTATAAATTTATATTTAAGTTGAATTATGTTTTGTTGCAGAAAATAAATTTTCGTCGATTACTTGGCATATGAAGAATATTCAAAATTTTGCTCGCCGAAGAAGAAGTTTTGTAAAAGATTAGACATGAGCTTGAGAACAGAGATCAACCATATACATGGTGGTGTTTGTATATTGTGTCACTTGAAGACATATCTAAGGTGTGCAAAAAAGAATTGGAACTGCGGATTGGAGAATAAGGGGGAGAACAACAAACTACATTGATGACCTAAGATAGAAGTATTTGTGTTTACGGTTGTTTCTTTTTTTATCATTTTGTGAGTATTTTATTATGGGTTTCGATTGTTATATGTTAAATATGGATATTCCATCATTTCATAACTAATGTGATGTTAGGTTTCTATAGAATCTTTATTTTGCTTAAGCTGATTCGG
The DNA here is from genome assembly GCA_030686995.1 of Artemisia argyi. Taxonomy (NCBI): domain Eukaryota; kingdom Viridiplantae; phylum Streptophyta; class Magnoliopsida; order Asterales; family Asteraceae; genus Artemisia; species Artemisia argyi. The sequence goes on along the minus strand of CM060678.1, from coordinate 189,731,771 downwards.
TTTAACCTGTATCTATTGTAAATGTGGGTTATTTTTTTATGCAGTTTGTTATGTTTGCCCTGAATTGGGTTTGTGGTTGTTAGTTTTTGACTGATATTGTGAGTAGTCTGTTATGGGTTATAAATGTTATATAGGTCGTAGTATCTTCATGTTGCGTCATATGGAGACAGATCTAGCATATGCTACAAAGAATTGGAAATGTGGAATGAAGAACGTAGGAAAGAGCAGCAAAACCAGATTGGTGACATGAGGAAGAAATATATTTCAAATAATTAAAAACGGATATAAACATTAGAACTTTTGTACTAAATGAATTTGAGGAATATCGTGAATTGCCAAATAAAGCTATTTTGTGCATGAAAATTGGCCTAATGTGCAGCAGTTCTTGTATGATGTTGCTAAGTGTTTTTTGTGATCGATGTGAGTTGTTTAAAATAAAGTTGTTTTGTGCATGAAAATTGAGTGACATGTGCATAAGTTTTCGTATGACCTTGGTAAAAGTGTTATGTTTCTCTGATCTGCATAAGTTGTTTGAAATAAAGTTGTTTTATACTAGAAGATTGGTGAAATTTGTAAAAGTGTTATGTATTTTTGATCGACATGAGTTGTTTAAAATAAAGCTATTTTGTGCATGAAAATTGGTAAATGTGCATTAGTTTTCTTACGATCTTGGTAAAAGTGTCATGTTTCTTTGATCGGCATGAGGTCTTTGAAGTAAGTATGTACAATGCATGGAAATTGGCCAATGGGCATCAGTTTTCGTATGATGTTTGAAAAAGTGTTATGTTTCTCTGATCAACCTTAGTTGTTTGAAAGAAAGATGTTTTTTTGCATGAAAATTAAGCGAAATGTGCATTAAAATTCTCAGAATGACACACACTAAAATTCATAGCTGCAAGATAGAAAAATATTTTTGTATACATACAATTTTACTATAGATACAAATGTATATCAAGTACACTAATAACACAAAGTTTTGTATCAAATTCATAAATTTGCCCATCAAATCCCACTAAGAAGGTAAATCTGCATCAGGTGACACCAATAACACAAAATTATGCACCGAATACAGTAAGTACAAAAATAAAAAGCTATACTGTAGGCGACCCATTTGTTGTTGAAATTGGGGAGGGGGGGGGGGGGGTGGTAGCCGCTGTCATACTGGTGATACTTCCTTTGATTATTATTATACATATCGGTGTCTTCAGTGGCTTATTTATGATACACCGATACCTGTTATTCGTGCATCAAATTCCAGAAAAAATTAAGTTTTGAACAAATCACACTTATAACGCAAAAAATATGTACTAAATATTATTTAATATTAATTTGTGCATCAATTTTAAGAAAAAAAAATCAAAATTCCTTAAAAAAAACTAATAGCAAAATTTTGTGTTACAAATACACTAATTTGTACATCAGATTCTACTACACATACAAACTTATTTTCAAATTACACTAATTTGTACATCGGATTCTACTATGAACAAATTTACACTAATAGCACTAATCTTGCTCAAATTCCAACACGCTACATAATTGCAGCAAATTACACTAAAAACACTAATTTACATATCAAATTACAATAATAGCATAAATTTATTATCAAATACACTAAATTAGAACAACAAAGCTTTATCTGTTGATACTTCCAGAAAGCTTACCCTTTCTATTTGCAACATCAATGAATCCATATTGTCTGATTCTCCTCAAGTAATCTTGACCCAAACGACCCTCGGTGCCTCTTCATTTTAAGTAATCCATATTGTCCAGAACTAATAACACTAATTTGTGCATTGATTTCTACTACAAATATAAATTTGCATCAAATGCAACAATAACACTAATTTGTGCATCAAATTCCACTACATATACAAGTTTTCATCAAGTTACAATAATAACACACATTTTTATATCATATACAATGAAAACACTAATTTGGGCATAAAACTTAACTAAAAATATAGATGTATATCCAGTACACTAATGACACAAATTCATATATCAAAATCACTAATTTGTGCATCAAATTCCATTAGAAATACAAATATGCATCAGGTTATACTAATAACATAGAATTATTTAACAAATACACTAATTACAAAAGATTAAGCTATGACTAATGTACCATATCAAAACAAAATCAACTAAATCAATGTTCATTTCAGGTTAGTTTTTCAATTGAGAATTATACATAATAATCACTCATTTCTGCATCAGATTCTACTACAAATACAAACTTTCAAAAAGTAACACTAATAACACTAATCTATATACCAAATTACACTAATAGCACTAATCTATGACATAAAATCCACCAAAATTCCATAATTGCTGCAACTTACACTAAAAGCACTAATTTACAATTTATTATTAAATACACTAAATTAAAAAAATTACATACCTTGATTATCACTATTATGAATCGATAACATTTGGGAAAACTCGAATTTGAGATTAGCTCCACGATTGCGATTATGTTAATAACCGATTGACGATATCAATAAAAGTTTTACAACCCCTAATTTGATTGATATTGAATCGGATTGAAGATTACAATTCAGTGAAAGGTTTCATTGTCAAATAGAAATTGACTAAAGATTTTATGTGCATGATCATTTAAAGGATTGCATAAGCTGGGTTTGAAGATTTTGTGTGAATAGTTGTGTGAGAAGCTGGGTTTGAAGATTTGAGTGAATCGTTGTGTGAGAAGCTGGGTTTTGTTAGATAGGTTAGTTTTGATTATAATTAGATTGTGAAATTACTTTCATACCCTTAATAGTTAGTTAGGATTGTAGTTAATCTCAACCGTTGATTTTAAATCAATGGTCAAAAATTCTTCTTATTCTTTTTATCAAAAATCTTCTTTTTATTTGATCTCACCCCTAATATATATATATATATATATATATATATATATATATATATATATATATATATATATATATATATGAATTTTTAAGGTTTTTTTAATTGGTCTTATAATACTTTTTGATGTGATTAACTTGTAACCTTAGACCACGAGTTAGAAAAAACTATATATGCATGTTGTGTCGATTGCAGGGCCAATAGTCCATTAAGCAATTGCCACCTGCACTTAATCCATTGGCTCAAGTAAATAAGCTTTCAAATTCCATTTTTGGTAACCCTCGAACAAGATTCGTTATTATATATGTATAGATAGGGGTGGAAATTTCTGACCCGACCTGAAACCGACACGAAACTTAACAGGTTCGGGTTGAGCAAAATATATTTTGGGTCAGGTTTGGGTTGACATATCTAACCCATTTATTAAATAGGTCGTGTTCGGGTTGGGAATAAAATAAACGGGTCGACCCGCCAACCCATTTAAGATTTTTTTTTCTTAAATTAAAATTATGTATATTTAATTATACAGGTTAAATATGTTAAACGGGTCGACCCGCTAACCCATTTAATCCATTTAACTTGTGTAATGTGCTAACTTTTGTATATAAAACATTTTAAATGGGTCAACCCGAAACCCGTTTAACATATTCAACCCGTGTAACCTATCTAACCCGTCAACGCAAGTATATATATGGGTTAAATGGGTCAGGTTCGGGTTACGTGTAAACAGGTTAGGGTTGACTTAGCTGACCCGATGATTTAAATGGGTCAGGTTCGGGTTGGGGTTTTCTGACCCGCCAACCTGACAACCCGAACCCGCTAACCCGAAGTATAGATATAGTTGTCTCGTCTGCAGAGTCAATAGTCCATTAAGCAATTGCCACCTGCACTTAACCCATTGGCTCAAGTAAAATAGCTTTCGAATTCCACCTGCCCTTAACCCATTGGCTCAAGTTAATTTCAAATTCCATTTTTGGTAACCCTCGACGAGATTCGTTAACTCAAACCCTAAATAAGGTTGGTAGTAGTGTGATCACAGGACCATCAGAGCCCTAAATTCTAAAACGCGTCTATTTTAATCACACCTTTTTAGTAAAGAAATATATCGCGATAGGCAACTTCATAGATCAGTGTTTTGCCAACTATTATCACATATATTCATAACTAAACTCTTCTACTCTACCTCACACTCAAAACTTCGTTTGTTGATATACAATCATCTAATGGCAATTCTACATTGTCTATATGCATTTTTTATCACACAAATTCAATCAAATTTTGATCACTGTCATGAACTATGTTTCCCAAGAACCACAAATACAAGTATTAATTGGATAATGCTAATCTCGTATTTGTTATTACATCTTTTCTCACCATTCTACAGTTGATACCCAATTCACCATTTAAAACACACCCGATAACTATGTTCATGTTGTCAATCACTCTACTCATGTATGCATGCAGTGTCATATCAGGCTGAAAAATGGTATTCTCAAATCAATGATGTTTATGTCAATATTGCGCGTCATGGAAGACTTGTGTTTGGTTCTTTCTTAGTGGTATGTGTGATGTCAATTATTGTACCCAGCTTCCTCCAGCCATTTGTTTTTGCAATATACGTTATGTGTTGTGCAAGATATATTGGATGCATGAGGAGACTGTAGATGAAGTTGAAGGACTTGATATCGTTTGATCAGGAAAATGTGTAAGATATATAGTTTTGAAATATTTAAGAGTTGGAGTAAGTTCCGTGATGCTTGTTCGAAGTAGTTTATTGTGGTTTATTTTTCTTACTTATTGAAAGCGTTTGTATCAGAAGTCGTTTGTTGTAATTTTGTATTCCTACTTATTGAAAGTGTTTGTTTTACTTGTTCGAAGTTGCTTGTTGTAACTCTTTGTTCATACTTATTCAAAGTGTTTGTTTACTTTATCTGTATCGATATCCATGTATTGTATAAAGTCGGATCTTATAGTTTTGCTGCACGATATCATGCATTTTCAGATGTACATAGAAGGATCGGAATATCGTTTTTGTTAAAATTGTTTTTTACAAATATAGGTTTTGGTAAAATATTAAGATATATTACATCATCGCACCATATGTTACATTACTATCTAATCTAATCTAACTATTAAATAAAAAAAAAAGCAGTGGCGGAGCTATGTGGGGGTAGAATAGGCAATGGCTCACTCACAAAGCCCTAAAATTTGTACATAAGTATTACGGAGTATGTAAAAAGCCCAATGTTAAAATTTCTACTGATAAAATCTATGTAGTAATACTAATTATTATACAACTGATCCATCGCCCCTTAACCCCACCCCCCCCCCCCCCCCCCCCCCCCAACCAATACAAATATATAACTATCAGCTCGTTTCAACCACTCGCATTCTCATTTTCTTACTCACATTTTCCTTATCCTGTATCGAGTGAGTAATATTATTGGTTCCATGAGTCATTTAATTTACAAAGCAGTGAGGTCTTCAATGGTTAGATGTCATTTTACAAAATATGAACTCCAAAAGATTAATTAATTTAAGCAAATCAAAACCCAAAGTGGCTAAAGTATATTATTAGGCCACGTACAAAAGCGGATTTCGGCTCAAAACTTAGGTCCAACAAAAGAAAATTGAGTCCAAGTAGCTGCGTGATTTTTGTCGCAGAAAATTTCTTTCATATTTTGAATTTTGATAGTAGTTCATCATGGTAATTTAGAAAAGTATTTTGGAAAATAGTGAAGCTAAAACGAGCTTGTTAAATATCTGTGAGTACTTATCTTGTTGAATTTCTGTGAGTATTTATCTTGTTAAATTTATTAAAGAGAGAATTTTCAAACATAATAATACAATCACCAAGACATGCAAAGAGACAAGTCACGTAACGGAAAATGAAAGAAGAAAAAAAATGTATACCACTTTACGGTGGTCGGGGGTGGTTGTAGTCTGTTTTAAAGCAAGACAAGAGCCAAATCCTAAGTACCGACAGTAGTAGCTGTGTTAAGAAACACGATAAAATATTAACAGGCCATACATTTGAAACTCTCTTGCAGTTGATGGTAATACTGTTTTTGCTGCAACAAAACAGACTAGAAAGTCCATTTACGGGATACACATCCTTCCAGAGTCACAATTGACAAAATCAACAGCATCATAATAGTAGGACATGACAAAAAATAGAAGTAATTCATACCTCTTCTGAGACGGAAGGCGAGATTTTTGCCAATCCTTGATAAAAATGAATAGCTTTGATCGTATGTGATTCTGACAATGATCCTGATGTTCCCTCCTTCATAGCCGAGGTTGCAGCTTCAATTTTACTAAGTTTCTCTTCAACAGCAGCCATGGCAGCTTCATTCATCTGAAATATAGACAAAATGAATCAATAATTTTATACAATTGATGCATTTAGCAATCTTTGTGATTTGTAGCACTTATAACACACAAAAAATACATACCAATGAAAAAAGATCAGCTCCACTAAAATTTGCACACCCATCACTCCTCCCAATAGCAACCAAGTCCACATCAGTATCTAGTGGCTTCTTTCTAGCCAGAGCTTTCAAGATCAACCCACGTTCATCTGGATTTGGAAGAGGAACATATAGAAGCTTCCCAGACCTTCCAGACCGTAACAAGGCTTTGTCCATCACCTCTGGCCTAAAGACATGTCCGCAGAATCAGTAACTAGTAGATAGGCGGCTTGGTTAATGATCAAAATGGGCACTTTTGGTGTGGCCTAAAGACATATCATGTTAACATAATTCTTTTTATCCTAATTCTTCTTTATAAAAATTTTACCCGAGAGAGAATGGTTCCTTCTTTCAAACATAAAATTAGAAGGTTTTATGAATTTGGGATACAATTTATTGCTGATTTTGACCTGTTTCATTTTTTACTATTTAATGGATTTACCTCTTTGACCCGTGAGAGATAACAACAAAACCTAAATTGACCTGGTAATTAGTAAATAAGTTAAGATTGCCACCAAATGCTTTTCATAAATCAATTTGAACAGAGCGTGTTGCACCTGTTAGTGGCACCAATTATATAAACTCCCTTGCGTTGATCAGCACCATCTAGCTCTATCAATAGCTGCAAACGTAAAGAGCTTTCACTTTAGGGGGCAAATTATTCTTACAAAAGCGCAAGATAAGCGAGCTTAAATAATTGATTTTGTAGATTTTGTTAACCTGATTCAAAAGTCGCTCAACAACCCATCCCCCTTCCTTCCCTCGATTTGTTGTCAGAGAATCTACCTGGATCAAACAAAGCAGCAGCAACATCGATTAAACGCCATTGCAATTTTTTATTCCAGTAAATAAGAACTTGTATAACCCAAGCAATTGAAGCAAAAGAAATTTGTCAAAATCATATAAGATACAAGAAAACCTCATCGAAGAACAGTATGCATGGAGAACACGTCCTTGCACGACTGAATATCGTCCGCACTGCCAATTCACTCTCACCGACATATTTGTTCAGAAGTTCAGGACCCTTCACAGTAATAAAGAAATATGTCAGTTTTACGGAATGGTAGATAAGATGCTAGAGAGTAGAAACAGCTGACATACCTTAATGTGTATGAAATTTGCTCCCGCTTCTTTAGCAACAGCCTTGGCTATTAATGTCTTTCCACAACCAGGAGGCCCATAAAGCAAAATCCTGTCTCCAACTCCACTTCATGCTCCTAAAAAGATAAGTTGCATATAAGAAGACAGTAATTAACAATGAGAAGAAACTCATTTCATGTAATTCGCATCTACCTATTAGATTTACCTCATACACATCTGGATATTTTATACGATTAACTACGTATCGGTTAAACACCCTTCTCAACTGATCTGAACCTCCAACGTCTTCCCATCTGACATTTGGAATGCTCGAAAATCCTTCTCTTCTAGACGAGGGTTGAACCAGTTTGGCTGCAACCTTTGAAAAGTTACAAAAATATATCAGCGACAGCAACAAGTAATCAGATTTGATAACAATTAAATTACAAAGTCTCTTATTACCTCAAAATCAGACATTGTGATTCTAAGTTTTTCCATCTCTTCAGGAGTCCATTCCTTCCTCAACCAGTCTTCGTTTTCTTCGGTGTCTGTATTTTTTTTAGAAAGTTCCAACTTTTTTTCATCAACAATTCTCTTCAAAGCAACACGGCCAGCCTTGTTCACCAATGCTGATAAATCAGCTCCAACAAAACCTGGAGTTGCCCTAGAAATTTTGACCAAATCAAAAGCACCTTCAACTTTCAAACTCCGTGTAAGAGCAGCAAGAATCTGAATTCTAGCCTTTTCATCTGGAACGCCTAAAGTGATCTCATGGTCAAACCGCCCTGGTCTTCTTAGTGCTGAGTCAAGAGCATCAGGTCTATTAGTAGCACCAATCACCAAGACATATCCTGGTTTGCCATCGGCAGTTTCCGTGTTATTTGAAGTACAGTCTGATTTAGCAACCCTGTGAAATTCATCCATACAAGTCATCAACTGTGTCACGATGCGCCGTTCCATTTCCCTTTGTAGATTTTCTCTTTTTGAAGCAATTGCATCGATCTCATCGATAAAAACTATAGATGGCGCGGTTCTATTTGCTTTTGTAAACAGCTCTCGTATATTCTCTTCTGATGCACCTGATGATAAATAGACGCCACTTATGAGTTATTGTTACAAAAAATTATTGACTATTTGAGGTACCTAATAATATAGTCCACTTAATCCATATGGTATGGATAACACGCGATTATACATGTTTAGGTAAGACCAGCAGAAGTCTTCAACGATTTAAGTCCCCAGCCAAGAGAAGAGAATCTTTGGCATTACTGCTTCAGCTTTATATCCAAATTTTGTGAACCAGGCTTACGCATAATTTGCAAATGCAATTTAGAGCCATAAAAAGAAAATGGCTATCTAAGACAATCATCGTTTATCAGCACACCTCAACTGAAAACATGATCAAACTTCCTGGAAAATAAGCATGGGCGTATGACAGTAGTGATCGAAAGTCGAGTTACCGTAGAGTGAGAGAAACTTTATAGCCATGGATCACAAACTAAACCAACAACTCTATGAAGCGGGGTAAAATAGCGGTGGCTGGTGCCCACCTAGGGGGCGACTAATAGTCCGCCTAGATAGTGTACTACCCCTGGACTAAATAATTATTTGTGTTTTGGAAGCTAAAATGATATACTTTAGCCAAATTAATGATACTATCAATTGAAAGAATGAAGTACAAGATATAGTTTTGCTTATAAATATTTTGAATCAATGTTATAGTATCTAAAAATAATGATATTTAGTACCAAAATTATACACTTGCTAGATAGATGTTTTACTAGATTAATAATTGTTGAGTAGTTGAATTGCCAAGATCAGTTGTACTAAAATGGATTTTGGCCTTAATATAATTAAATTTTCTATTGTGTGCTCAAATACAAGACTTATAATATACAGTAACACATTATGCAAAACAATAATAATACATGAAGTAAGAAAAAAACGACACCTGAAATGCCAGACACCAAGTCAGTAGCGGAAACCTTATAAAAAGGAACACCAGCCTCATTAGCAATAGCCTGAGCTAAATTAGTCTTCCCACACCCAGGAGGCCCACGTAACAATAGCCCCGACATTGGTTTAACGCCAAGAGACTCAGGTCTATTTTCAACTCATTCAACACTCCATCCATTCCACCTAAGTCCTTAAACCTAGTATTCTGTTCCTTGGAGCTTGTTTTGTTGTTAACTTCCTTCATCAAATCAACTTTTTTATTATTAGTAAAATCAACTTCCAACTCAACATTAGGTTTTGTGTACTTTTTCCTTAACACTTGCTTAGTTAAGTCGTCAACTTCCTCGTCGTCCGAAGAAGATTCTGACTGCGCTTTAACAGTCTTCTTTGATTTTTTGCTTACAGGTGGTGTGATGGAGCAATGATCATTAGTTCTTTTTAAATTTTGTTTCGAAGCTAGTGCTTGTTTGGCCATTGTAGTGAGGCGTAAAAGCTTTTGCCAACGGTAATCGGGATAGTTATTCACTAAGCCGCTGATGATTTCGTCTGCGGACGAAGGCGGAGAGTTGCCATATATTTCTTTTACACGCCGGATAAATTGCTTCGTGAATAATGACGGCGGCGCTTTCCCCATACTTGTTGAGGGAGATAAAATTTTGTATTTTCCACCCAAAACATAAAAGGAAAATGATTTGCATGACTAAAATTCATGTCTAAAATCATGCCTAACTCTAAGATGATGACACATGGCAAGAATAGTGGTGATGATCATGAAAGAGAAAATGTGTATTCCACATGTCAAATGATTAATTGGTTAGGCATAAATTTAGTCACATGAATTAGGTCTCTCTATCATTACTCAATATAAAAACCTTTCTCTCCGCTACTTGATTTTCTCTCATCATCTATAGTAGGGTTTTTGCACCGACAAGTAACTGTACTTTTTAAAAATGTTCAGTTGGGTCACGATCTTTTTTTTTTTTTTGACTAATTATGTTATAATTAAATAATCATTGAACTCGTCTAATTCAATAACTTATATGGCCATGTCATCATAATATTTGACACGTCATTAATTCTTTATCCATGCATGTCACTACATGACGTCGAGAAGGTATGTTGCCGACGTCATGACGTCGGCACGGTTAAACAAAAGTCGACGCGGGAGGTTGTCTTTGTACTAGTGTGTGCATGTGAGAAAATGGGCCACATCTTTCTCAATTATACTACATCATACGCTATTAACCATCAAACATTCAAACGAATGAACACACTCTGTTTTTTTTTTCTTTCCCCCGAATCAGCCCAATCTCATATTGATCGTTTGTAATTTTGGTGGTTTGTAATCTCTTCCATAAGGTATTTACTCTAATATCTAGTTATTATTACTATTTTACATTCTGTGTTAAACTTTGATAAAAAATGGGCCACATCTTTCTCAATTATACTACATCATACGTCTAAACTTTCATCACGGTGTATTCATGTCCTTGACCCACTATCAGCAAACCGAAAGCAAGACTGAATTGAAGTTGCATATCTTGAGGAAGTCTGGAGGTGCTGCATAAAATCACTTGAATGAGTTTCATAGCAATTGTCTAGACCGTACTGTTAATAAATGCAAGTTGCAATACTTTAGTTCTTGCTTTCGAAAGTTTGATTTATACGGCACCTTTTGTTTACTATTATTCTCCATGGAATTGATGTGTTTTTCAATGCTTGTTTGTCTCTATCAAATTGATTTTTTGCAACACTATTTTGAGCATATAAAATTAGGTTGTTCTAAAAATTACATAATCAATTAGGATGGCTTGCTTTAAATTTATTTTAAAAATTCACATTCCCATGCAGCGTTAAATTCACATTCCCATGGAGGATTTTGTACTAAAATATCAAGATGATGATAACCAATTGAATTCATTCAATTTAATTTAATTATTAAAATAATATTCATTATGGTTGTATTTAATATGAAAAAGAGTCGCTGACCTTGTTTTAGATGTGATGACAAGGACAAAATTTTATGGCGTGGCAAAAAAATTAGTGATCCGTAAACAGGTTTTAATGACATGGACACACAAGTGACCAAATTGCAAGTTTTTTTAACGGTTTAGTGAATATTAATCATGATATAATCAGTATAGTGATGTCAATAGACAAAAAATATGTATAGTTACCCAACTGAACATTTTTGAAAAATACAATTACCTCCGAGTGCAAAAACCCTCTATAATACTATATAAAATATTTGGGAGATACTATTAATAGAATGCTTAAAAATTCATATTCAACAATTACTTACAATAGAAATAAATATTTTACAAAGTATATTAAATCAATAATAAAGACAAGATTAAATTATTAAAACCATAGACGTTTTACTTCTCTTCCTGGAATTAAAAATGTAACAGCCCATTTACTTCTTCATGTAACAGCCCAAGACGTACAGGTCCAAGACTTGATACATAATAAAAAGGGCTAAAATATGTTAAGATCCATCCCTTTAAGAACACCACAACCTAGTAACCTACTCACAAATCTAAATCTGCCGCCACCATAAAACCATCATTTGAATCTACAACTCTCATCACTAACGTGTTTTTTGGGTCTAGATACAAAGTAACTATAGTTGCTGCATTTTATTGCGCATACCAATATACTTTTGATTGTTTCTTTTTATTCTATCAACTAGTTGGGCAACGGCCCGCCGCGTTGTGGCGGAACGTTGTTTCATGAAATTGATTATTGCACGGGAGTTTTTTTTAAGTAGAAAGTAGGTCATTTTTTGTGCTTTTGTACCTTCCCGCAATGTATTAGAATCAACAACTATTATTACATAAAGTAAATCACACACTGAATACTTAAATACTATTAAAAGTTAAAACAACTAATTAGTTTGCCTATATAGAAGTTACAACTCTATTTCTTGCATAAATATCTACTACCATTCTTTATATGCACCTCTCTACTATTCCTTAAAAAATGCTGCAGATGAAGTGCTATTAAACCATCTTAGTATAACCCCTGTTGTAGCAACGAAACACACCTAAAATAATGAAGCCAAATTGAATTTGCTGCATTAGAAATTGGTACCAACCACACTTAAGAGACCAGCATATAAGAATAAGCAAATGGAAAAGCATATATGAATACACAATCAGTCGTGACACAATTGCAGCAAAATATAAGCAAATGGAAAAGGATATATGTAACTCTAGAATGTGCTTACCTTGTCTAGGTGGAAGACCATGGCAGGTTTGAGGAGTTCGGGAAATGAGAACCTTTTCTGATTTTGCTTTTGTACCGGCAGTAACAGACGCGCTCCATTCAAGCCTACAAATAGTGACCAACATAACAGAAATAGACAACCAAGTTATGTTACTAATATACACTATCTATTTAGCTTAGGCATAAGTATCAAAACGGCACTTGTTTCTCACCAGAAAATTATGTTTGCATCATTAAAACAACATGAGGTAATGCGCCAACAAAAACTCGTTTAATTTATTCATTTGTCGCTGAATAGAATCCAAAGTGGAATTGAAAGAGTATACAAGCAGATCCTTGTAAGCTATGCATAGTATAACAGTAACCGCTTTCATAAAATGTAAAAAAAATGTTTCGTTTTTCTTGGTGTTCTTATATGTAGATCACACAATCTTGTAACGTTTACTCATTTTACTCTGCTTCAGCCAATACTATAGTGTCATGCCCATCCTTTTTGTACTCTCGCAAATGGGGAAAACGGTTTCATAAATTAATAATAAACGCAATATAATGAGTGGGTTGACAGGTCAGACTATGTAGGCTAGAAACGTTATTGCAAAATCCTCTGTAAAAGCACAAAACTTCATTGTAAACATACTTTTAACCCGTAAACCATTTCACTAAAGCTATTTACTTCACAGGTTTCAAGTGTTAAGAATTCAAAGAAAATCCAAATATACTCATTCATAAGTAAACCGGATGATATTTCCAACAATAGCTAAAAAAAAGACAAATGACGGTGTCAGCTATATCAAGGCATGCCTTGTTTGCAACTTTCTTCGTATCGAATTATGTTGGCAGGAATTCGAGCTTTGGCCACCAACAACGCAATCACGATCAAAGACGACAATGCCATTTGCTGCAACAGCATCACTGCAGGTCTTCGTTCGGGTCCCAAAGATCAATTATCTGCCCGGTAGTTTTTTGTATCATCTAACAACATGATAATATACATTGAACGTCAACTTTTGTAGGTTAAAAATGACATATATCAATGTTTATATGGTTCATTATTTACAAATATTCTACTACTACTACTACTTTGGTATGAACATCTAAAAACAAAGCTGACTTTTGTAATTGAATGATACCTTTGAGAGTATTGCATTAATATATGAGGTGTGCTACACCCACTCAATTTTTACAGAATTTCTCCCACACGCTGATGTGGCAGAGAGATGATTGGTTGGTTTTCTGTGGCCCACAGAAAACCAACCAATCATCTCTCTGCCACATCAGCGTGTGGGAGAAATTCTGTAAAGATTGAGTGGATCTAGTATTTTTCTTAATATATATATAAAACGACATCAAATACGACTTCGTGTATGGTGTTGTGCTACATGGTTTTTTTTGCCCTGCGCTCTTCATAGATAAGTATGACACACTTATTGATATTATTTGGAACATACCAGATAATCAAACCTGCAATGGAAAGGCATACCTCAAACTTAAACCATGATTAATTCACAAAGAAAAGGCATACCTACAAAAATCTGGTAAGTTATAACCTGCAATGGAAAGATTTTCAGCAGTCTTGTACCTTTTAATGGCAGATTAATGGTATGACATGGACATTGTATGATAATGCTCATAATTTCGACCTTTGACAAGTATCTTTACGCGTACACGTATTCGCATAAGCAGAAATAGTAAAAGCATCAACGGCCAAAATTGGTGGAACCAAAGTTATAGAAGTACTTGTCAAAGGTCAAAATTATGAGAATTATCCGTAGCCGCAAATACATCCTCCTTATTTATATCGGCTAAGACTAAACATAAACACTGACAAAGTCCTATTTTTTACCTTTGTAAGATGACTGGTACGTCTTCCTCACCATTGCAATGAATCAATCCATGCTAATTTATCCCTTAAATTAACCACTTAATTCCGCCACTTTTAATATCTGCAAATCAACCCAAATCAATATGAAAGTCAACACTAAACGGACCCGTAATCTCATATATATAATCTCACTAAAAAAAGTAGTTCTATATACCTGAAGGACTAACAACTCAACCCACAGCTATAATTTACCTTGGAAAAAACCCAAAAAACAAAATCAGATAAATTGGAATTCGAGTGACAAAGCAAGAAGAGTAAAAATGAATTTTGTACCATCTTAGATGCATTCTAATTCATTTTATTAAAAATACTGAAATTAGCAAAACCGGCATATTATGGCTTAACTAAGCAACCTGGGAACCCAAAAAAGATACCTTATTAGCTTCACAAAAATCAAATAAGCGCATAAGCCGGGTAAATAAGCTATTGGAAAAATCTTCAAATCAAGTCGTATAAATAAGCCGTAAGCTTCCAAAATTTATTAAAGATCCTGAAATTAGGAAAAGCCCAAAATTATGGCACAATCCTAAAAGGTCTTTGAAAGTGTTAAACTGTTAATAATAAACATCAAGAATATACCAAACCATACCTTGTTTTCATAACTTCGATATGATAAAAGTTTAACACATAACCAGTTTGTCATACCAATCAAAATGTTCATATTCATCTTCATCTTCAAACGTAAAAACCATAAACTTTTTGTTAGTGCAAATGTTACGACGTTTAATCTATACAATGTCTTTGTGTTTTAATGATGACAAACACGTAACTTGTAACACATAACGTAAAGTGCACAAGTTACTCGTTCACACATCAACGTCTCTCGACATCACTTCAGGTATGTACAAACACTTTACCAACTTTGTTAAGTGATCAAAGAAAAACCTTTTTGTCCTTAAACCTTACATTTTATAAATGTGACAAAACAATTTTTACAAAAATAAACTAAACAAATTATTTTTGTATTTATAAAGAAATGTTTAATTAGAAAAATAAAATTGAAATTTGAATTTCAAATTGTCCAAACGTCCTTATTTCCCACCCAAATCAGATAAAATTTCACCAGGTAACATTTCACCACAAAAGGACAAAAACTGTCGGGAAGATCCCTTAAATAGGTGACGGTCCCTTATTGATAAGGGACCGTGCAAGGTTTAAGGGACCGTCTCTGGCATCTCAAGTTGGCTATAAATACTGACCCATTTTCATCAAAAAAACTGGTCCTCTTTGCACAAAAATTTCCTGGTCTTTCCATTTCATTGTTTGATCACTATAACTCCTTGGTATGTGTTTATAAGTGATCCCGTCATCCACTACATCATGTGCAAGAGATGAACTCAAAGTCGTCAAGAATCGAAGTGTTATTGAGTCCACACACAACTAGTCTTATGATTTTCTTTTTCCTCTTCCGTCAAGTGCAAGAGAAGAACTCTCGAAAACTATGAAGATTCGAGATGTTATAGGTGTCCACACACCAACGTAAGATGTGTTACGTGATAGGATTTATATCATGTCATTGCTTTCCGACTTGTGTGTGAGTCGAGGATGGGGTATAAACTTGGATGGTGATGTAGTTCCAAGTATTGTATTTGTGTGAGCTTGGATGCTGATGTAGTTCCAAAAAGTCTTGTAACTAGATTAGTTCATGTATTCATTGTGAGGAGAATGATGTCCTAAAGTGTAGGTTAGGATTTGTTGAGTCATTATGTAAAGACTTGGATCGGGGATGATCAAGTGTGTCAAGTGTGTAAAGACTTGATTCGGGTGAAGAATCAAGTGTGTCGTGTGTGTAGACTCGGATTGCATGAAGATTCAAATGTATCTAAGTGTGAAGATTCAAGTGAACGGGAGTGCTCGTTCATGTGAAGGCTTAGATCGTGTGTCGATCTAAATGGGACAAGAGTGCTTGTTCGTGTGGCCATGTGGGCCTTTGTGTAGATTGGTTCTAGCTAGGATTAGGACTCGACATTCCGCTTAGTGTCGTTAAACTTGGTGTAAGCTTGTGTACGGTTTGTTCCACCATAAAGGAGCGTGTTGATTAGTGAAGTAACTCTCGAGTGTGGGACTCGAGGAGTGGAGTAGGACGAAGAGGTGCTTCATGCCGAACCACTATAAATCATCGTGTCCGGTTTGCATTTTCTCTTCTTTTCTTTTTACTTTCTATGTTTGCATTACATTTATGCTTGTGTGACTTGGTGTGTATATGCTTGTAATATCAACTAGTTAACTTAGAAACATAAAAACATAAGAAAACTTAATCAGATTAAATGGACACGCCCACTGGTGGCGGTCCCTTATACAGGGACGGTCCCCAAACATTTAAGGGACCGTCGGCGTATTTAAAGGACCGTCGACAGTGAAATTAAAATTGGCTAAAAACGTTTAAACCTCACGTTATGTTCAAGTCTATGTGATTTCTTGCATACTTGTTATTAAGTGACATATGTGTTTGTTATGAATGACATAACCACTATTCATATTTAGTCACACTTGATCGGGAATTTGATACGAAACATTTTAAGTTTTAAAGAGGAACGTATTCACTCCCCCCCCCCTCTACGTTTCTACACTTTTTACATTAACCTATTCGAAATTCCTGATTGAAAGAACAAAACACAATGATCGACTCATACCTATTAGCTCTAATTACAGCACAGCTGGAAGTGTCCCAATCTGATAAGGAAAATGATGGTGGTGTACTTGTGTGTGATTTGGAAGACGCTGGAATGTTATGGAAGGCGGTGGAGTTTATCCCGTATATATAAAAAACCAGACATTGGATCGGGCTGTAGGTAGCAGGCAAAAAATATTTACGTGCAGCCCACATTCGTTTAGGTTGAGTGGCGTCGTATTTGATGGTAAATTACTATATATCTATATATTAAAGCACATGTAATACGACGTCGTGTATTATAATGGGCTCCATGCATTTTTTTATTTTTTTTTTGCCTGCTACATACCGCCCGATCCAGTACCATGTTTGGCCTACGCTCTTCGCACATAAGTATCACACAATTATAGATATTTATCTGGAACATACCAGATAATCAAACCGCTTCTCTCTCTCTCTGCTGATTTCTTATTGAAGCGATGATTGGTATATTTGATGTGAAAATATGATTGTTATACTCAGTTGGTGGTGATGTATCTTGCCCGATTATATCATGTAAATTATATATTCTTTTGGTTTTAATTTTTGGTTATAAAGAAAACCCATAATTGGTTTTGTGAAAGGGTGGAATCTTGATAGTTATCTTGATGGATTATGCTGAGAAATAAGTTTAGGTTAGGATATCTGATAGTTTAGGGTTACGGTTTGATGTTGCAATTGATGTATTGGTGGTTGATTGTTGCTTTTAATTTGGGTTTTCTTTTCAACTGGGGATCTTTGAATTAGGACAAGTTTAAGTTTTTGAGTAAAATTTATGGTATCAGGATTTTCGAAATTGTAGTGTGAAGTCAAAAATTTATGTGGGTTAGGTGTTTTTGTTGTTAGTTTTGATAATTTTCTTAAAAAAACAAAGAGTTTCTAGAATTTTAGATATATTTTAATTTTGATAAATTTCATTTTTTTTCATGTTGTAGTTTTGTTTAGTTGCTGTTGGTTTATGTTACCATTGAATGTTGTTATTATCTCTTTTGTAGGACCAAGTGAATCGTCGGCCACTTTGATATGAAAAACTTATGGTGAGCTTCATTAAAGAGGAACCTCCTTTGAAAGATACTTAATAGGGTCTTCTAAGAAACGTTTGGATTGCTGGTATAGATGAAAGCGCCGACAGATCTAGGCTTGGATGTAACAAAAGGGGCTGTTATATAATTTTTCAGTTATCGGAACAAATTCGCTCAAGTAATTCCTGACATTTTTTACTTATTGGTGCATTAAGTTTAGATTGCCCATAAATATTCCTTCTTTCGTGTAGGACAAGAAAAAAAAACAGATGGTAAACTTGCAAAAGATTTTCAGCCAGTTTTGAAGGAATTTCAGAAGGATCAGCGTGTTGCACCAGAAAAAAAGATGGCTTATGCTCAAGGTAAAAATTTTGAAGTTGTAACACCCCCAAAATTTGGTACAGCGGAAGACTCAACAAGCTTTCGGGGTGTTACGGGGATTGGTATCCAACACAAGACATAAAAGAACGAGATAAAGTAAACATAAGAAAAACACAACCAAAAACGGGGTTTTAAAGTTTACATTTATCCCAACATTCAATCAGAGTCAGGCCCAAAAGAAATAAACGTAGGTCCATAATTAAATATCAGAGTTTTAGAAAATAGATCCATAAACCAGGTGCCATAGCCAAGCCTTCCAATCCATGCATCCAAATCATCACTTAATTACCTGAGAAAACGTGCTAAAAGTCAGCTTTCGCTGGTGAGATCATAGGTTTAAATTCATAATTTAATATAGTGGACATATACGCAAAACGCTTGCTAGCTAGACTAGGGATTCACTAAAAACCTGTGGATACCCTCCGCTCCAACATAATACACGGATACCTTCCGTAATAAACCTATGGATACCTTCCGCCACAACATAGATACTCGGGTACCCCCCGACAATATCATAAATACTCGGATAACCTCCGAAGTATTAATAACCTATAGGTGCACACTATAGTATCTAAATAAGCCAACCTTGAATAGTACACACGAAACTATGTGACTAAAGTTGACAATTCATCCTAGTTCATACGTATAGCAAGTTTTAAAAATAATATAAAAGCGATAATAGTCCACATAAAATAATTTGCACGTTTCTCACCCCAAGTATTGGAAACATAGTTCAAGAGTAAAAAGTGGGGCTATGACTCACCTCAAGTCCAGAAATCAGCAAGAATAAATCGGTAGAAGTAAGACGTATAGTAACTCAAAAGACGGCAACTACGGACTCGGCACGACTTAACAATATCAACTCGTTCAGAAATCATTTCCTCAAAATCGAATATTTCCAAACCCGAACGTATTCCATTTTACTTTTCCAAAAATCCATTTCTCGTATTGTCTCGTATTAGTTTGGAGTTTGACGTTTGGTATCCATACGGGTGGTGGGTCGACACAACTCAAACCAAGAAGTCACAATAAAAAGGATAATAAAACAATCTATAGGTCTAATATTAGTCCAATATATTATTTAAATAAATCATCGAAGCTTATCAAATCCGTCGATTTGGTAATCCCCCATATTTATTTACTTAATATACCATTCTAAGATTATACTCGAATCCTAGGTCACACATTGCACATAAAGTACTATCTGGTATATATCTAGTATATGTCAAAGTTTAATAAATTCTCTAATTATGCTGTTAAGCTTACCAAATTCGTCAATTTGGCAACCTCACGAGATACTTAGTAATTTATTATTCTCGTACACATACCACAACTTCTGGGCGTCGTAGGATACGATGCCCATTAATATACTCAATTTAAACAACTAATTAGCTCTTATTTAACACGTCGATTAAATAAGTTACGTAGTTATCGAAAGTGAGTGTATTAATTTCATATATCCGTGACAACACAAATGTCACAATTAATAATCCACTTGGACTCAAGTGACCACGACCCCGTATAACTCGATAGTTTCCCTCATTTATTTAAAAGAAATTATTTTATTTAATATTTATTTATTGTCAAGATTTCATCGTTATTTATAGTCGTTTAATTATAATAACGCTCCCGACATTTATTACACCACTTTCATAGTATAATATTTATCGTCACGTTATTGTTATAATATTACTCGTGATCGTTTTATTATTAATATACGCATTTATATATTTATATATACGTTATTCACGTCTATATATTTATATAAACGTTTATATTACCAATAACAATATTACGAGTTTTATTATTTGCATTTGATTATACATATTTATCGAGTCATACGAAATGGTCACATGTCCGAGTCATTACTCTCGGCTCATTGTCAAAGTCCAAAATAAAAATAATAATCAAGTCAAACCAAGTAATCAATCTCCGTCCAACAATTCCCAAAACACGTGCTACAACAATAGGGTCCGACTACGGTACCCGACTAACCTATCTCCGTCATTCTAAGTGACCGTCTCACAATCGGTCCCCATATTTCCACTTTATCGTCAACACTTCACAATAACCAAATGAATATACCGCAGCAGCAACAAATGGTACCCAAGAGTACCAAGTCTCAACGACAACAATATTAACAACAATAAGAACCAGAAGACCCATTTGGGTCTCGGCTAAGCTCCACGAGCCACAAGCCCAACCCCGAGACCACGAGAGTCTCGGTTAGGCTCGGCAGAGCACAACATAAACCAAACGGACCCTTGGGGTCTCGATGTCACACTCAAACAACCATATCCAAAGAATATCAACCAATCCAAAGACAAATCAAAAGCTTATATAGTAGAGTATTCTCGACAACCAAACCGCGAAACCAAAATCAACCACGACACCTCATAAGCTCAAAGATAATCCCAAGCCGAGAGCCTAGGCTCTCGGTTTTCAATCGATACCCACAAGAAACATTAACCCGGATACCAAACGTATTTCTTAATCAAAAACATTAATTTCCCATCATTTTTACTCCATATTTCATCAAAACCCATTAAGTTAATCCATGTTTTCCACGGATTTAAGACTACATCGAGGCACCCAAGATGCCAAACCATCGCTACTCACCTTCTTGAACCTCGAGACTCACGGATCTAATAAAACAACAAGATATAGTGGTGGATCGATGGTGAAACGTGATGATATGGTGGATTTTAGGACGCGTGTAATATATCAAATGAAAGAGGATAAAATAAGGAGTAATATGGTGGTGGCGGTGTGGAGTGGTAGCCGGCAGTGGTGTGGCGGCTGGCCGGATTATGGGGCGGCTAGGGTTGAAGAGGGAGAAGGAGAGAGATGTGGTGTTTGTATGTTTGTGTTGTGTATGTGGTTTGAGATCCAGGAAAACACAAGGGACGGTTTTTGTATTACTCTATCTTTATTTTTTTTTTATTTTTTTTTCTTTCATTGTAACAATAATAATAAGAATAATAATAATAATGGTATTAGTAATATTAAAGGTAAGGTGGCTAGGTGTAATATACACGGACCAAAACCCGAAACTCGTTTCAAACATTTAATATTTCAATAGACGTTCCATAAATAAATATATATATAGTCGAATCCGTAAACTCAAGACATAAAATTTTAGTTAGGTTATCCTAGTGCCGGAGTGCCAAATAAAATCGCGAAATAAATTCTCATCACATCGATAATCCAAATTCGATTCCATAAAAAATTTAAATATAATCAACCACAATATAGGTTTTACAAGTTCGTTATGAATAAAATTCCAAATATAAATTTATAAACGAACTTTTACGTAATGCGGGTTTTCAAAATAGCTCCCTAATTTGCCAGTTGTCACATCCTCTCAGCCTCAGAAGAAACCCGTCCCGGGTTTCTCTCGGAACAATCCATCTATGAAGTGAAAAGCTTCGGATATCTCTTTCGGAACTCGTCCTCACGTTCCCTCGTAAATTCCGGTCCATGTCGAGAATTCCAACGAAACTTGACGAGTGGAATGCGACTTCGCTTGAGTCGCTTAATCTCACGATCCAAAATCTCAATTGGCTCTTCCACAAAGTTCAATTTCTCATCAACACGAATATCTTTCATCGGTATAACCGGCATCTCATCAGAAAGACACTTCTTCAAATTACTAACATGAAACACATCGTGAACTTTACTCAATTCTTGTAGTAATTCCAACCTATAAGCCACGGGCCCAATTCTTTTCAAAATAAGAAATGGTCCAATGTAGCGGGGGTTGAGTTTCCCACGTTTCTCGAAACGTATCACACCTTTCCAAGGCGAGACTTTCAGCATCACTTTGTCTCCAACCTGGAACTCTAGGGGTTTACGTCTCTGATCGGCGTAACTTTTCTGTCTAACTCTAGCTGCTTGTAATTGATCACGAATTTGAGTCACTTTCTCAGTAGTCTCCAAAATAAGCTCGGGGCCTGTGAGTTGGCTATCTCCAACTTCAGCCCAACCAATAGGCGAACGGCATTTACGACCATATAAAGCTTCAAATGGTGCAGCTTTAAGACTTGTGTGGTAGCTATTATTGTAAGAAAACTCCACAAGGGGTAGATACTTCTCCCAGCCTTTACCAAAGTCTATTATACATGCACGAAGCATATCCTCTAAAGTCTGAATAGTCCTCTCACTTTGACCATCAGTTTGGGGATGATATGCAGTACTCATATCAAGTCTCGTCCCCAAAGCGGTTTGAAGTGATCACCACAAAGCTGACGTGAAGCGGCTATCGCGATCAGAAATAATCGATATCGGAACTCCATGACGAGAAATAATTTCCTTCACATACAACCTCACAAGTTTGTCGATACTATCATCTTCACTAATCGCTAGGAAATGAGCAGACTTAGTCAATCGATCCACAATTACCCAGATAGCGTCACAACCGCTAGCTGTCTTTGGTAATTTGGTAATAAAGTCCATTGTAATCCGCTCCCATTTCCAAACTGGGAGTTCTGGCTGCGTCAATAATCCTGACGGTCTTTGGTGTTCAGCTTTAACCTTAGAGCATGTCAAGCACTTACTAACATACAACGCTATATCTGCCTTCATGTTTGGACACCAATATAGCTTTTTCAAATCCTGGTTCATCTTGTCAGACCCAGGATGAATAGAGTACCTTGACTTATGCGACTCATGCATAATCAACTCTCGGATTCCTCCATACAATGGTACCCAAATCCGATCTCCAAAACATAATACTCCATCAAAATGCTTAACAAATCCTTTCTCATTTTCAGCCATCCCAAATATGTTCTCAGCAGGTCGGTTTTCTGCTTTCAACGCTTTCGTTTGAGCTTCAAGTATTTGAGACGGCAATGGCGATACGATAGTCATTCCCAATGACCTAACTCGTAACGGTGGTATTCTCTCCTTTCGACTAAGAGCATCAGCAACAACGTTTGCTTTACCAGGATGGTAGCGAATTTTGTAATCATAATCGCTTAGTAACTCGATCCAAAGTCGTTGTCTCATGTTGAGTTCTTTTTTATTCAAGATGTGTTGTAGACTTTTGTGGTCAGTAAATACAACACACTTGGTTCCGTACAAGTAATGTCTCCACATCCTTAAGGCAAAAACCACAGCACCTAACTCCAAATCATGAGTGGTGTAGTTCTTCTCATGCTTCTTGAGCTGTCGGGAAGCATAAGCTATCAATTTCTCTCGTTGCATTAACACAGCTCCCAAACCTTTATGTGAAGCGTCACAATAGATGACAAAGTCCTCATTACCTTCAGGTAACGCTAAGATAGGAGCACTACACAACATCTCCTTAAGTAATTGAAATTCTTCCTCTTCCTTATCTCCCCATTCGTATTTAACACTCTTTTGAGTCAATTTGGTCAACGATTTTGCTATCTTCGAAAATCCCTCAATGAATCTTCGGTAATAACCGGCTAAACCCAAAAATTGACGAACTTCTGTTGGGGTTGTCGGTGCAGCCCGATCTTTAATAGCCTCAATTTTTGCGGGATCAACATGAACTCCTTGACTATCAATCACATGACCCAAAAATTGTACCGTCGGAATCCAAAATTCACATTTGGAGAACTTGGCATACAGCTTCTCCCTCCTGAGCAATTCTAAGATGAGTCTTAGATGCTCCTCATGCTCCTTTTCACTCTTCGAATAAATCAGAATGTCATCGATGAACACAATCACGAACTTATCTAAGTGAGGCTTACACACCCGATTCATGAGATCCATGAATACCGCCGGTGCGTTAGTCAACCCAAAAGGCATCACTTGAAACTCGTAATGCCCGTAACGGGTTCTGAAAGCCTTTTTCAGAATATCTTCCTCGCGAACTCGAAGCTGATGATATCCCGATCTCAGATCGATCTTCGAATACACACTCGATCCTTGGAGCTGATCGAACAAGTCGTCGATCCTCGGTAATGGGTATCTATTCTTCACCGTTAACTTGTTCAGCTCTCGATAATCAATACACATACGAAACGATCCATCCTTCTTCTTCACGAATAAGACCGGGGCTCCCCAAGGCGAAGAACTTGGTCTTATAAATCCTTTTTCGGCTAACTCTGCTAATTGTTTCGACAACTCTTCCAGTTCAGTGGATGCAAGTCGATAAGGTGCTCGTGCCACAGGTGCGATGATGAGTGTGTAAATACTCATCATTTTTGTCTTATATGAACTGCCAAAACGTCCAAAAACACTCAGTAATGCATCAAAATACTAAAAATATTCCAAAATTGTGTTTTATATGTTTTATATGCAAAATGTTTAAAAACAAATGAAAAACGAACAAAGTTTGCATAATTGGCAGTTTCAGTCCCTCAAATTTCAAAAATTGACAAAACTAGTCCCTGAAGGTTTAAAACAAAAGAAAAGTCAACCCAAGGTTTTGAAAAGTCAAAAATTATCAAAAAACGATCCTTGGGTGAAAAGTTTGAGAAAATTACATGTTTGGTCCCTGAAGTTTCAAAAATGGCAAAACTAGTCCTCGGGAATTTAAAAATTGGAATTTATCAAATATTTCCCTTGTACTATTCACATGTTGCAATTTTACTCCTTTTTTATTACTTTTGGGAATTTACAACTTTAACCCTTCAAAAATCAGAAAATGACATAAAAGGTCCCTGGTTTTGTACAAATGGAAAAATATAAAAAATGGTCCTTGTGTTATCTAATGCTGCAGGTATGGTCCCTATGATGATTTTTTGGAAGCTTGTCACATTAGGTCCTCAAGAAATTCAGTAATTACAATTTTAGTCCCTATGGTTAGTTATAATACCAAACGGACTTTTGTAATTTACTAAACCAAATCCATAAGCCAAAACCCAATCCTGGTCCAACATAAACCCTTGATCCAATAACCTTCCCTGGCCCAAGATTAATACCAGCCCACCCCAGGTCAACTTCGGTCAACCCAAACCAAATACCATCTTCCCTCTCCCTCACTCACACCCACTGAACCACAATACCAGGTGGTATTTCCCCCTGCAAAACCACCCAACTTGCTCTGCTACCACCACCCTTATCCCAATTACACACCCCAAGGTCATTAAATACCACCCCCCTATGGCTACTCAACAGGCCCCAAATTGCTTAAAAGCTCCTTTCCCGCCAAAATTGCAAAAAGAGCAAAGGTGATCCAAATTACAAGCAACCTGGTGGGATTTGACCAGTGGGACCCACACAACCTTTTTGGATGCTATAAAGATGAGAAGAAGCAGAGGAGAAGAGGAGTTAGTGTAGTATGTAGTTTTAGATTAATTTAGTTAATTTAAAGTTTATTGTAACTTTTAATTCTCAGTTGAAACTCCAAGTTTGTAACTTGTTACTTTTAATTAATCTAAGTTTCAGTTAGATAAATTCAAGTTTCTGCTTAATTCTCAGTTTTATAATATATATATATATATATATATATATATATATATATATATATATATATATATATATATATATATATATATATATATATATATATATATATATATATATATTAATAATAATAAGGAAGCAGGAAAGAAGAACAAGCAAAGCATTAAAAAGGTTGAATGGAAATGGTTTAGAAGCTCAGTGGTGAGCTATTAGGATGGTTACTTAGACTTGTTTCTCAGTTTGATGCATTGGAAGCCTTGTAAGCTCAATTTCATACTTTTAAATTCTACTGTTCCTGTGCTTATTTACTGATTTTCCTAGCTTATTTTAGTTTCTATTTGCTTATTAGACACATTCTAGTTCAACTCTTGTAGCTTGTTAATGTTTTCATTAAATTATTAGTTAACTGTGAAGAGTAACTGAGTTTAGTTTATTTTAGTTTGCTATTTGGAAATTGCTAATTGTTGTTTGAAATTAGCTTATTATGTATTTGTAGACTTGTTTGAAACTCATTTGCTCAATTGAACCTCAAAAATCCTTGATTTCCATTGAAAATGCCACACAGTCACCCATTAAGGGGTGTTTGGGTCAAGTGGTACTTGCAAGTTTAAATGATTTTGATCCAAATTCTGAGTTGCTAGTAGCTTTAGAATAGTGATTGATGTGTTTTAGAATAGCTTTGTTTAGCTTCTAAGTTGGTTAATTAGTTTCTCAGTTTCCTTTTATAAACAGTTTTCAAATTCTAGCTTGTGGTAATACTAGTTTAGGTTTAGGTGAGGTGTTCCTTTTGCTTAAGATTAGTTCATTAAGGGATTTGTAGTTTGGTTATATCCTAGTCAGTTTCTTTGGTAAGTGCAAACTGCAAATCTAACCCATTTGCACCCACATTTTACCCTACTGCAGCAGCAGCCTGCCCCCCACACTTTTGATCCAAGTTCTGGGCAAGTGAGGATAGGATTCAGTTGCCCATTCCTTGTTTCAAGATAGCTAATAGGTTAGTTCATGTTTGTAGCATCTAGTCTTGGACTTTTCCAAGTCAAATTCCCATTTCCACTGTTTCATATCAGTTAGAATTAGTAGTTTTAGGACATGTAAGTTTGCAATCTTGTAGAATTATAGCATATCTAGGGTAATACAACTCCAAAGTAGCTTAATATATCATTAGGAACAAGATTAGGACAGTAGCATCTCATTTTAGTCAAAACTTTAGTTGAATTAAAAAGTCAAAATTTTGGTAAATGTGAAAATGGGCAGATTTAAAGATAATGCATATGGGTCAATTTGGATTGGATGAAAAAGATTGTTGTTGTTTTGTGTTATTTGGTAGGTTGTGTACAACTTTCAAAAAGAATTTCCCATTTTGCACTTATTTGCTTGTCGAATAATAAGCTCAAATCAGCCCCCTCAGGCCTGCATACCCCTGCACCCAGCAACCCCAGTCTGACCCATCTTTCATTGCTCTATAGCAAGCTCAATTCTTGAGCTTATGACTGGATTTTTGGTGCTTTGTGATGCCTGCTGGGCCCTTTTGCTAGATTAGTTGCTTGTTTGTACTTATAAGCTTGTTTATTAGCTTGAATTAGCCTCCAAAGTTACCTCATACCCACTGTTCATGCTGATGCATCAGTGGGTACTTGAGTTTGTTTGATTTGTTGATGTTGCTTGAATGTTAGCATGTTAAGGTTTTATCTCAGCTTGCATATGGTTGTTTGGGATGAGTTGATGAGTTGTTTTGGTTCTAGCTTATATCCAAACCTGTTTAGCTTTTAGCTTGTTTAAAATAAAGGTACTTGCCTAAACCTTAACACCCCACTGTAGATAATTAAGCTTGCATAAGTTTGTTTGAGTTTGGTTGCCTGTTAGTTTTAAGCTTATTAGGTTAGGTTGAGATTAGCTGTAACTCACTGCACCCTAGGAATGGCTTTTGGTTTATGGCTTTTCAAAGAATACCACTGAACCACACTGAACCAATTCACTGGTTCAGTGGTGACTGGGCTCACTTCACAAGCTCACAACTTGCTCCATACTTAAGCTCACCCTTTGATTCTTGGCCCTTTTGAAAGCGTACCACCCCAGCTGCATTGATCAAGTATCACTTTGGATCTTGGATCACCCAGGTGGGCCCCACCAAGGGCTGAAGACAAGCCTTTAGGCCTGTTTGGTTTTAAATTTTTGGTTTTGCTTATTAGCTTGTTATGGCTTATGCTGAGCATTTCTTTGGTTGTTTTTAGTTAATTTAAGCTTGTATAAGTTAGTTGTAGTGTACTCTAGCTTTTGGTAATTAATTGCATTGTTTGCTTATTTTTAAGTGCTTATTTGTAAGAGCTTATTGGCCATTCTGCTTATTTTGGCTTCTTTTTCAGCATGTTTTATTTTTCTTAAGTTCTTATTTGTATTTTAGAATTTTCCTAAAAATTTCAGATTTTTCTTTGCCTTTTTAGTATTTTTAATAAATCAAAAGTAGTTTTAGTAATTAATAAATAGTAATTAATTAATAATAATTAGATAAAAAGTAGAAAAAATATATTTTTAATTTTAAAATTACTTTTATATTATTTTAGAATTTTTAGAACTAGATTTTCATTTTTCTAGCTTAATTTAATAATTAGTGTAATTTAAATAATATTAATTAGTAATTAATTAGTAATAAATTAATAGTAATTAATTAATTAGTGTAAAAATTATTTTTCTTTTTCTAAAAATTTTCTTTTATCATTAGGATTGTAAAAATATGATTTTCATGTCCGTAGGGTTTGCGTAGCTCAAATTTCACTTTTTATTTTGCGCACTCGCGTTTATTTAAAATTTAACTCGCGTTTTATTTAAATAACTTTCACGTTTTTAAATCTAGGTTACGTTTGTAAAAGTAGTTTGTAAAATAAGAAAAACCAAAAACATAAATAAAGTGATAGCTTCTATTTAAGCCGTTTGGCTTATTTTTCTGCTTACGTATAAGCAATTTCTGATTTTAAGTTTTCAGTTTACGTTTTAGGTTAATTAGGTTTCGCGTTATTTTTAATATAGTTTGTTTACATCGTTTTCATTCGTATTCCCTTAGTGTAATCACATCACTCATTTATACCCTTTACCATCCAAATTCACCCGATCATGAAACCCGTTTTGATACCATCCACACCTCGTCGGGACATAACGACCCGGGGAAACCCTATACTTCCACGGAGCATTGATTCTAGGCTGTTTGACTTTGTTGACCATTCCCTGGTCAATATAAGTTAGGTGGTTCGGGCTCAATCATGCGACACCAGGTATCAACTCAATCTTAAACTCCACTTGTCTAGTAGGCGGGATTCCCGGCAAATCATCGGGAAATACATCAGGAAAATCACGAACTATAGGCACATCTCCAATGCACCTTTCCTTCTTCTCCTTCCCTCCTTTCTCAGAGATTTGAGCTAAGAAAAGGCAACATCCTTTTTCCATTAGTTTCGGTAACTTAGTGCAAGAAATGACCGCTAATCGGTATGGGCTCCTCGAACCTTTTTGATCTCCTTGTATATTTAGAATCTCCTTTCCGTAAGGCACACGCACGATCTTCTCATCGCAAAGTATGTGAGCACGATACTTCGACAACCAATCCATACCAATGATGACATCGAAACTTCCTAACGTGACGGGTACAAGATCTATGTTGAAAGGGTGATTCAAGAAATTTAACGTGCAACCGCGAATGATAGTCTTAATCCTTTTTATGTTTCCATTAGCTAACTCTACATCATACCCAATTCCTAAGGCCATCAGGGGTTTCTCTAGTAATGGTGCAAACGTAGTGGACACAAAACTTCTATCGGCACCAGTATCAAATAGTATGGAAACATAACGATTATTGAGAAGGAACGTACCAGTAACGACGTTCAGATCTTCTCCTCTCTCATTCCCAAGTGCATACACTCTTCCATGAGCAGCTCCAACTTCCACACGTTGGTCCCCATTATCTTGTCGTCCACGGTTTCCCCCAGCTCCACGGTTTCCATGATTGTACCCATTACCACCCGATCCTTGATTTCCTCGGTTCCATGATTCCCTACACTCATTCCTATAATGTCCTTTCTTCCCACACCCAAAACAAGTAACATCCGCCTTACTTCTCGCTTCAGGAGTAGCTTGAACCATAGCAAGAGGTCGAGCCCTACAATCCTTAGATGTGTGTCCCTTCTTCGAGCAGTTCTGACATATTACACTACACCATCCAGAATGATTCTGGTGGCAACGACCACACTTGGGTACATCACCGTTTTGGTTCCTTTTATCTCCATTCCCAATAGCATAAGCCTTAGTAACAGCTTGTCGCTTGTTTCGGTGATCATTACCCTTAGAGTGATGGTCTCTCTTTCTCTTTCCATTCTTATCCTCATCAGCTCCTTCCAATTCCAACGAATCCATTAATTGTTGAGCAATTGTGATGGCCTCATGGATATTTGTAGGGATCTATTCCTTGATAGATCACGAGCCAATGGATCGTTAGCCAACTAATGTAATCACTAGCTAGACTAAGTTAGATAATCTCTGTGAATTTGTAATTATGCGGAATATAAAAACAAACGTATACTAAACTTGATCCTCTATGGATCTTTTATAAAACTTCGTACTAAAAACTTGTGTCTATTACAATGACCTAGGGTTCCTTATATACTAGTGGAAACCCTAACCTTTCTTACAAGAAACAAATAATACTAAACCAATAAAAGATATTCTACATATCTTGTCCTAAAATACATAAGTTATATCCACGGTTAAACTCTATCCGTAGGATCTATGTTCGTCCGCAGGAACCAGTTATCAGCAGGAAGTCACTAAGCCTTCCGCAGGAACCTGTCAGCAGTATCTGTCAGTAGTATCTTCAACAATTCCTTAAAATCCTCCCCTAATCTTGAATTTGACACAGTTAAGTTCAAGATTTCTTTAGAGATCGCCAATAGTATAAACCAGAGGATTGAAAAGAAACATCAGCAGCAAAGAATCTTCAGAAGAAAATCTCTATGATAAGCAAACATTTGAAAACCACCATTCTTTGCAGCAACACAAGACTAAATGTACATCAAAACATATAAGTTTCATACTATTCTCATCACATCCAGGTGTGTTAACTCCTGTGAGAGGTGAATCATTGAAAATAATGGATTTGATGTCTCTTTACCAATAGCCATCACTACTGGAGTAGCCAAGTGTTCAAAGGTACACTGATAACCACATGATTTTTAGCAAATCATCAGCTATAAACGGATTTGAGATGTCTTTACCTGTAGCCGTTTGCTCAGGACTAGCCAATTATTGATGAATTATCATCTTGGTCAATTGAATACCAAATATGGTTTTCCACTGCTTTTACCACAAGCCATATACATATGGGCTAGCCAATTATTTGGAATCCATAAAGGAAAAATCCATGGTCAATTGACAACCATTTCAACTACTCAACAACAAAGCATGGGTGAGTTGAAAACCCTATGATTTTGAGCAAACCATTACAGCTATCAACAGATTTGATGTGTCTTTACCAAAGCTGTACCCTTTGGACTAGCCAACTTTTGAATGGAATAGTCAACATCAGGCAAGTTGATGACCAGAAAGAGTGTGATAAGAATCAACACCAAACCTGCATACAACATACACAAAACTTATACAAATATGTTTTTTTTTTTTTTTTTTTTTTTTTTTTTTTTTTTTTTTTTTTTTTTAAAAAAAAACTAAAAATAAACAATATACAATAAAATACAATACCAAGATCAACTCATTACAGATATGAATCCATCTGAATACCATGCTTGGTTGCTAACTCCTTCTTAGTCAAAATACTTCTTCTGATGAACCTGACCAATTGTTCAGCAAGATGAAGATCAGTGGCAGTCATATCTAAAGGAACAGATAGCTTTGCTTCCAGCATGAGATTCATAACTTCCTTTGTGATTGGATAGAGAACATCAGCCCAGCAATATAAAGTCTTGCCAGTGGTTGTAACAATCATGTGAACATTAGGTAGGGGAAAGAACTTCCAATAGTCAACTACCCATGTACTTTGACCTTTCCATGCTTGAAACCTTATACTAGAATGACCTTTATAAGAATCACATAAAATCTGCAAATCACCCATCAAATATATCCCAATATCATCAAGAGAATGAGTTTGATAATACTTGGTAACCCAATCATAAAGTGAGAGAAGATCTTGTTTGTCCACCATATATAAAATTTGACTCAGAAATAAGAATGTCTTGGTAGATCCATCTTGTCTAGTTATGACATTCACTTGACCAAGCTCAGAGTCAACAACTTCCCACTTCACAATTTTCTCCCATACAACAGGATCTTGACCATCATCAGAAGCATAATCAAGAAAAGTTGTGCTATCTTCCAAGGGAATATCTTTTGGAGCCTTTCTCTTGATAGCTCTAGTCTTTCTCCTAGTACCAGTAACAGGAATAGAGGGACCCTCATCAGGTTCTTGTTTAGGCACTAGATTGGAAATATCAGCAGGAACATCTGCAGAATCATCATCATCAGGTACATCAATTGGAGTATCTTCTGAAGCATCATTGGTAACAGGTGGAGCTTCAGTGGTATCAGGACTAGCATCAGGAGTATCAACTTTCTGAGGTAAGACTGAAGAAAATTGGACATTCTCCTGACCATCATGAAAAGATCCAATAGATTCAGCAGGTTGATCAGCAGTATCATGAATCTTTGCTTTCTTAGCTGGAGGTTCATCCAAAAGTCTTCCTCTAAACTCCAACACATCGTGAACCATTATACCAGAGGAATGATGATTGGAAATAATCTTGTCATAGTAATAGGTCAACTGCTGATCTGAAAATCCCCAGACCTTCTTTTGAGTCCAGCCTGACCCAAACATAGAACAGCCCTGGTTTTTCACAAAAGTCCTCATATATTTCTTGATTTCATTCTTTGTCCAAGGTCTTTCTTTTTGATATTTGGCTTTAATCTCTGCCTCCTGTTGTCTCAGCAATCTTCCTCTTTCAGCTATCAGCTGAGCAAAATCTGGATTATCAACACCAATCTCAGATTGACCCAAATTGGGCTTGGAAGCAGCCTGTTCAGCCAAATTCTCCCACTGTTCAGCAGTAAGATTCCTAGCTATTTCATCAAGCTCCTTCTTTCTTTCAGCAGGCAAGATTGTAGTGTATTGAGGTCCCATCTTGTCCAAATCATCTTGAATTTTCTGAGCCAATGCTTCTGATGCTTTCAAATCCAATTCCTCTTTAGTAACAGCAGCATCCTCTTTGGCTTGCATATGTGTAGCAACATTCTCACTAATTTTCTCATAAGCAAGTTCCTCCTTAGATTTGACTCTAGAAGGAATGTCTTGATCAACCAAAATAGACTTTCCTTTATCTTACTTCTGCTTACCCTCCAACTTCTTAACTCTTCCAACTGTTCAACAAATCTGATACAGAATTGAGAGTAACAGGACCTTCAGACTTATGTCCATCCCCAACCTCATCAGAGGAAACCACTGAAGCTGAAGAAGCACCAGCTCCTCTAGCTATGATTGTCCCTGACTTCACCCCTGTCACTGCATTCTTAACAAGTGAAATGGAAAGAGTTTGTGCAGAGATGGGAAAGATCTCTGTCCCTGAAGAGCCACAGTCCTCAGGCAAAAGAAAGGGTCCATTGAAGGTGGTTCTTGGTCTTGCAGCTCCCAAACTCTGGAACAAGGACATGCAATCCAGAGGAATCCACAAGAAGATGCCAGACCCAAAGGACTTGGGTAAAGGGAAACGAAAAATGGATTAGGCTGTTTGTTGGGGTTGTGTTGGTGGTTGATTCTAGTTAAGGGATGTGGTGGTAGGATGGTGGATGTTTGTCTTTTAACTGTTTATGTAATCTGTGTTTCTTTTGATGACTGATCATGATGTACCAAACTTGTCATGAATAAATAAAATTTACTTTTAAGTCTTGACATCCTACTTCACTGAATGTAGACCATAGATCATCAGCAGGAACATGACCTGACCACAGCATTCACACAAAACACAAAAGTACAAAAGAACAACCATAAAATGTTACAATATTAGTAAAAACCTGCAAAAGAAAGTTAGTAAACATAATAATGCTACATTAATACAACATGTATAATCCTCCCTCGAGGCATATGCCTCCCCTGAGGCTTATGCCTCCCCTCAAACATTGCATTCAAGGGTTGACCATCCCAATGTTAACAACTAGGTGATTAAACCTAGGTCCATCAAAAGCTTTTGTTAACAAATCAGCCACATTATCATCAGTATGGATTTTAAGCACTTGAATTAGATGCTTCTCATTTGCATCTCTTATAAAGTGGTGCCTAATTTCAATGTGTTTGGTTCTCTGATGAAAAACAGGATTTTTAACAATGGAAATAGTACTCTGATTATCAATGTAGATTTTAGTGTTCATAAAGTTAAACCCATAATCCAACATCTGATTTTGAATCCAAAGTACCTGACCACAGCAATTGGCAGCAGCCACATATTCTGCTTCAGTAGTAGAAGTAGCCACAATGGTTTGTTTCTTGCACTGCCAAGAGATGAGTCTTCTTCCAAGAAATTGACAACCTCCTGTTGTGGATTTCCTATCCAAATTAGCTCCAGCATAGTCACTGTCACTATAAGCTTCCAACACAAATGGTGATTCCCTTGGGTACCAAAGGCCTAGTTTGGGTTGGCCCTTTATGTACTTGAAAACTTTCTTCACTGCATTGAGATGGGAAGTCAGTGGAGTGACTTGATGCCTTGAACAAGCACTGACAGCAAAGGTAATATCAGGCCTAGAAGCTGTGAGATACATGAGTGATCCAATCATGGACCTATAGAGATGAACATTCACAGCCTCATCTTGCTCATTTGGATTTTTAAGCTTGGGTGGTTCATATGGAGTGGTAGCAGTCCTCAAAAGTTCAAAGTCAAACTTTTTCAAAATATCTTTAATATATTTCTCCTGATGAATAAAGATCCCTTCAGGGTGTTGTTTGACTTGCAGCCCTAAGAAAAAGGTTAACTCCCCCATTGCACTCATTTGAAATTCACCTTTCATCAAATCTTCAAATTCCCTGCACCATGCTTCCTTTGTGGATCCAAATATGATGTCATCCACATAAACCTGTACTAGAATGATGTCCCTGGAGTTTTTCTTCATAAAGAGAGTCTTATCAATAGCACCTCTTCTATATCCATGCTCCAAAAGAAATGTAGACAATCTAGCATACCATGCTCTTGGTGCTTGGTGAAGTCCATAAAGTGCCTTGACAACTTTGTAAACCTTTTTAGGATGATGGGGGTCTTCAAAGCCTTGTGGTTGAGTAACATACACCTCCTCTTCTATTTTGCCATAGAGAAAGGCACTCTTGACATCCATCTGATAGACCTTAAAGCCCATATAAGAGGCAAAGGCCAAAAACAGTCGAATAGCCTCAACCCTAGCCACTGGTGCAAAGACCTCAGTATAGTCAATACCTTCTTCTTGTCTGAAACCTTGAGCCACTAATCTTGCTTTATTTCTGACCACAATACCTCTAGCATCCCTCTTGCATTTTAAGATCCACTTTGTCCCAATTGCAAATTTACCTGCAGGTAGATCAACTAGTATCCAAACATCTTGATTCTTGAATTGTTGCATCTCTTCCTGCATAGCTTCAACCCAACTAGGTTCACTCAAAGCTTGTTTAATGCTTGTGGGTTCAACTTGAGACAAGAAACAAGCAAATAAACAATGCTTCTGATCTGTGTGGTTGTCTCTCTTCTGAGTGGATACATAGGTAAAAAATGCACATTGCCCAAACTTGGTATTTTTAATGGCACTCCTGGTGAGTACCATAGCATTTGGATCACCAATTATATTATCTTGTGGATGTATGATGTTGATCCTTTTAGTTGAAACAGGATTCACATCAATGGAGGTATCAAGATTGGTTAAGGTAGGAGCAAAGTCTTCATCATAAGAAGCTGATTGAAAAATACCATCACTTTGCTCAACATTAGCAAGATCTGAGGGAGTGGGAAACCTGCCAAAAGGTTCATCTAAACATGTGGAAACAGGAAGTGCAGCTGGTTCAGCAGAATCTCCATCAGCAGAATCTCTAGTTGCATCTGCTGATGTATCAGTAGAACTGTGTTTTCTGCTTGCTTCAAGAGCAGCTTGTTTTAAGAGAGCTTCAGTATCTTGAGCAAATTCAAGACCAAGTCTTTTAGCTTCCTCAGCAGCTGCATGTTCTTGCTTTTTGAGTCTAGCAAGATCTTCTGCATATGTTGAATTTTCCACATCATCAGCAGATGTGACATCAGAGACTTCTTTGGTAGGAGGATCTGCTATCTTGATTGGTAGAGTAGTTACAACAATTGTTGGTTCATCACCTTCTGAATCACTGTCTGAATCATCCTGTAAGGTACCTGCATTGTTAGAAGAGGACACTTGTATACCTGCAGATGGGTTAGATGTGTATCTAGCATAACCCAAATAATCAGTCAGGTAATCAAGGTCAAAATACCATTCATGACCCTTTCCCTGAACATTTACATTATCCTCCAGAAATTTCAGGTTCAGAGTCTCTTCTATCTTCTTTGCAGCCGAATTATAGACCCTGTAAGCTTTGCTATGAGCTGAGTAACCAACTATATATCCTTCAGCAACTTTAGCTTCAAATTTGCCCAGGTGATCACTTGTATTCAGTATGGTCACCTGACAACCAAAAGGTTTCAAGTGTTCAATGGTAGGCTTCTTCCCTGTCAATAGTTCATAAGGTGTCTTGTTATGAGGTCTAGTGATCAACACCCTATTCAAAACATAACAAGCAGTTCCTACTGCCTCAGTCCAAAACATGGTGGGAAGTTTAGAGTCAGCAAGCATTGATCTTGCAGCCTCTATAAGGGTTCTATTCTTTCTTTCAGCAACTCCATTTTGTTGTGGAGTTCTAGGAGTGCTATAATCTCTTTTAATACCCTTTAAACCACAAAGTTCAATGAGATTGGCATTTTTGAACTCTGTCCCATTGTCACACCTAATACTTTTAATCTTCTTATTAAGTTGATTTTCAGCTAGAGCCATAAATTCTTTGAGTGCCTGAAAGGTTTGATCTTTAGTCACTAAGAAAAAGGTCCAACTGAATCTGCTGAAAGCATCAGTGATCACCAAACAGAAATACTTATGATCAATACTCCTGATGGATGTAGGACCAAAGAGATCCATGTGAAGCAGCTGCAATGGTTCTGAGATAGTGCTCACAGTTGTAATGGCTTTATAAGAAGCTTTGTGTTGCTTTCCCTTGTTACAGGCTACACAATTATGCTCATTGGTGAAGATCTTGGAAGGAAGTCCATGAACAAGTCCATCT
Source organism: Artemisia argyi (assembly GCA_030686995.1). Classification (NCBI taxonomy): domain Eukaryota; kingdom Viridiplantae; phylum Streptophyta; class Magnoliopsida; order Asterales; family Asteraceae; genus Artemisia; species Artemisia argyi. Next base: position 189,694,516 of record CM060678.1, on the reverse strand, counting down.
TTAGCCAGTTTATTGATGACTTTAAAGTTAACATGTGCCATCCTTCTATGCCATTTTGTAGATTCATCCAAGGATGCTTTAGCCACCAAGCATGTTAGATCACCTTCAGGTTTGACATCATTCAAGTCAAAGGTATAGAGATTATGGTTTCTAGGAGCCTTGAGTAAAACAAGATTGTCATCAGGCATTTGGAAATCAGGTGAAAGAATGAAACAACCATTTTTAGTGAAAAGCACAGGAAGCTTTTTGTCACAAATTTGTGAGACTGAGAACAAATTGAATCCTTGAAGCTCCTTCACATAGTAGACATCCTCAAAATCCACCTTTGGAGTTTTAATGGTTCCTTTGCCTGTGATCCTTCCTACTCCACTTCCAAATCTCACTATGCCTCCATTAATTGGCACAAAGTCATGCAGCTTCTCTTCATTACCAGACATGTTTCTTGAACAGCCACTGTCAACAATACCTAGGTCTTTATTAAGAAGAGGATGTTCCTACAACAAAGAAAGTTAATATACAACAACAACATGAAGTAAGAGACTTAAGTCATGAAAGACTTGAGCCTGCCATGGGATCATTCTGTTGAACCCAAGAGGATGAGTTAGATCCACAATTGTTCCTGGATTCCCTGTATTTAAATGGTCTTCTATATGTCCAAGAACAATCTGCTGAGGACTTTTCAGCAGAATCCCAAGTACCCCTTCCCATACACATTTGGTCAGTATATTCATACCAATTATTAACACCATTAAATGGTTGAGATCCATATCTATTTCGAGTGGTATTAATATATTTATTATTAAAAACAGACCTATGAGTATTAACATGCCAATCAGCAGGAGTGGAATACATTCTGCTGACATGAGAATTGGCCTGTGGAGCTAGAGAGGGTTTGGTAGTAGTCCACTTATGTCTAGGTCTATTGTTAACAACAGAAACACCCATCCTCTTTTCATGAAAATCACAATCCTTAATTAAATGCAACTTGCTTCGACAAACAAAACACTTCTTTTTCTTATAAGATTTATTAAATCCAAAAGATGTCTTATTAAACATAAAATTATTCAAACAAACATCAGAAATAGAATTGTTTTGCAAACACTGAAAGGAATTGTTTTCATAAGAAGTAAATAACAAGTCTTCAGAAGAGGCTGGTTGATAAAAAGCTTCATCAGCAGCAACTTTAGAGTCCACAGACTTGTAAGATGTCTTGTCAGAAATCTTTATTGAGGACTTGGGTGAGTCTGACTTGGTCTTGGAATCACAACTGGCATAACTAGAGGTCTCTGAGATTTTGTCCCTGGAAAAACAAGAGACATAATTGTTAGAATCATTACTAGATATACTTCTAGTGTCAGGGGAGTCATTGATCCTAATGCCAGTGGTTTCCATTGATTCTTGTAGGTCAACCTTATGGGATGTGGGCTTAGGGGTTCCTATGTTTGAAGAGACTTCAGACTTATGTGGCAAGTCTTTAGACTTTTTGCCAAAGAGATGGTGTGAACCATCAAAGTCAGAAGTTTTGGTAGTAGGCATAAATACACCCCTGATAGGTCCTGGTACAGCATGCATCTCATCCTTTTTTTTGATAATTTATAGGGATAGAATGATTAAGATTCTTCTTATCTAAATGATGATTAGCTTCTGGACCTACATATTTTTTAAACCCTAGACCTATCTCAGAAGTAACAGACTTACTGCTGTAGAGTAATTTAGATAATTTATCTCCTGAAACAAGCCACTCTTTATGCCTAGCTACTTCTTTATCCAGTTTTTCTTTCAAAACATTCTTCTCAGATTCAATTCTAACTTTTTCTTTTTCAGAAAACTTTAATTCATTGCTAGCACATTCTAAATCTCTGCTTAAAACTCTAATCTTTTCATCATAAGCTAACTGATTCTGTTGAAACCACATCTTTTGTTGTTCTAAAGTTTTAAAAGCTTCTTTATAAGTTGCTGCTTCAATAAAACAAGCATTATATTTTGGTTCCAAATCATCATAAGCCTTTTTTAGAGTAAGATATTTAGAATCACAATCACACGTACAAGTAGATACCTGAGGAGAGAGTCCCATGAGACCAAAACTATCATCACAACTAGCCATGCATGAGATTTGAGGAGAGCTTGTATCATCATCATGCTCATTCCAGTCCACACTAGTATCAATAGAAGTGATCAAGGCCTTTGATTCTCCAGCTTCTACTTCTTTCTTCTTGTATGCTGAATACCTGGTACTGGCTTCACCCCTTTTGGCTGAGCATTCTCTTGCAAAGTGACCAATTTCTCCACAAGTATAACACTTCACCTTCCTTCTATCAAACCTAGCTGCATCTCTTCCTTCAACATTGAGCTTTTTACCAACCTTTTGCTCAAATCTTCTGACCTTGAGAGAGAGCATAGCCATTTGCCATTTTAAGTCCATTTCTTCCAAAGCAAGTTCATCAATTTGCTCAAAGTCTTCATAAGCTATTTGTTGCTGTTTATCAACTTCAGCAACAAATGAATGAAGTACATCTTCCATCACATTGCTAATCTTTGGATGAGTTATTGGATTAGCACTTGAAAAAGACAATGTGGTCATTGGAAGATTTTGGCTTGGAGTGGATGGACTTGAGTAAACCTGTGGTGTTGGGGATGGGCTTGCATAGGTATGTGGCATGTAGTTTGAATTAGAACTTACAAATGCAGATTGTGAAGGAGTAGCTGCATATGGAGAGAAACCCTTTATGTCACCTTCCAAAGCTCAGAGTTTGTTGTACAAGTCATCAAAGCTGAGGTAGTCCAAGCCACCTTTGGTTTTTAGTGATATACTCACTTGAGACCATGAGGGAGGTAAGGCTCTTAAAAATCTAGAGTTCACTTCTTCATTATCAGGTCTGGCTAGAAGTTGGTTCAAGTGACTCAGCATTTTCTGAAACCTGTCATAACCTTTGTGTAAACCTTCCTCTTCAGTAATCTTGAATTCTTGGAACTCCAACTTCAACATACTCTTTCTCATCCTCTTTGATTCTTCATTCCCTCCAAATCTAGTTTTTATGGCCCACCAGATTTCTCTTGGATCAGTCATGGAATGAAAATCACCCATGTGGTCATCAGGAATTGCCTGCAGCAATATGGTTCTTGCTTTGTTCTCCCTTTGAACGGCAAGAATTTCTTCAGCAGAAACAGGTTCCAAAATAGTAACTTTACCAGCAGCATCAACACTTTGCTTTTTAGGACGACACCCATTGAGTATAACATTCCACAGGTTATAGTCAACACTTGCAATCCAGTTCTGCATCTTCATGGCCCAGATCTCATACTCATTCTTCCTAAGAAAAGGAAGTTTTGCATTGCTGTTGGAGAAGGCCACTTGTTGTAGTTGTTGAGTAAGAGAGCCTGCTTCAGAGAGAACAACATCACCTCCTGGTTTATCTCCCATTGGTACTGAATGAATAGTTATGTGATTGTGTTGTATTTACAGAGAGTATCTAGTGGCTCTGATACCACTTGTAGGGATCTATTCCTTGATAGATCACGAGCCAATGAATCGTTAGCCAACTAATGTAATCACTAGCTAGACTAAGTTAGATAATCTCTGTGAATTTGTAATTATGCGGAATATAAAAACAAACGTATACTAAACTTGATCCTCTATGGATCTTTTATAAAACTTCGTACTAAAAACTTGTGTCTATTACAATGACCTAGGGTTCCTTATATACTAGTGGAAACCCTAACCTTTCTTACAAGAAACAAATAATACTAAACCAATAAAAGATATTCTACATATCTTGTCCTAAAATACATAAGTTATATCCACGGTTAAACTCTATCCGTAGGATCTATGTTCGTCCGCAGGAACCAGTTATCAGCAGGAAGTCACTAAGCCTTCCGCAGGAACCTGTCAGCAGTATCTGTCAGTAGTATCTTCAACAATTCCTTACAATATTTGTAGGTCTAGCAGCAATCACATCATTCCTTGTAGCCACAGGAAACCCATCGGTATACCGCTCAATCTTTTGAGTCTCAGTTCTAACCGTATCTGGGCAAAGCAAGGCCAACTCCTGGTAACGACGATTGTAAACATAGTTCAAGAGTAAAAAGTGGGGCTATGACTCACCTCAAGTCCAGAAATCAGCAAGAAGAAATCGGTAGAAGTAAGACATATAGTAACTCAAAAGACGGCAACTACGGACTCGGCACGACCTAACAATATCAACTCGTTCAGAAATCATTTCCTCAAAATCGAATATTCCCAAACCCGAACGCATTCCATTTTACTTTTCCAAAAATCCATTTCTCGTATTGTCTCGTATTAGTTTGGAGTTTGGCGTTTGGTATCCATACGGGTGGTGTGTCGACACAACTCAAACCAAGAAATTACAATAAAAAGGATAATAAAACAATCTATAGGTCTAATATTAGTCCAATATATTATTTAAATAAATCATCGAAGCTTATCAAATCCGTCGATTTGGTAATCCCCCATATTTATTTACTTAATATACCATTCTAAGATTATACCCGAATCCTACGTCACACATTGCACATAAAGTACTATATGGTATATGTCAAAGTTTAATAAATTCTCTAATTATGCCGTTAAGCTTACCAAATTCGTCAATTTGGCAACCTCACGAGATACTTAGTAATTTATTATTCTCGTACACATACCACAACTTATGGGCGTCGTAGGATACGATACCCATTAATATACTCAATTTAAACAACTAATTAGCTCTTATTTAACCCGTCGATTAAATAAGTTACGTAGTTATCGAAAGTGAGTGTATTAATTTTCATATATCCGTGACAACACAAATGTCACAATTAATAATCCACTTGGACGCAAGTGACCACGACCCCGTATAACTCGATAGTTTCCCTCATTTATTTAAAAGAAATTATTTTATTTAATATTTATTTAACGTCAAGATTTCATCGTTATTTATAGTCGTTTAATTATAATAACGCTCTCGACATTTATTACACCACTTTCAGAGTATAATATTTATCGTCACGTTATTGTTATAATATTATTCGTGATCGTTTTATTATTAATATAAGCATTTATATATTTATATATACGTTATTCACGTCTATATATTTACATAAACGTTTATATTACCAATAATAATATTACGAGTTTTATTATTTGCATTTGATTATAAATATTTATCGAGTCATACGAAATGGTCACATGTCCGAGTCATTACTCTCGGCTCATTGTCAAAGTCCAAAATAAAAATAATAATCAAGTCAAACCAAGTAATCAATCTCCGTCCAACAATTCTCAAAACACGTGCTACAACAATAGGGTCCGACTACGGCACCCGACTAACCTATCTCCGTCATTCTAAGTGACCGTCTCACAATCGGTCCCCATATTTCCACTTTATCGTCAACACTTCACAATAACCAAATGAATATACCGCAGCAGCAACAAATGGTACCCAAGAGTACCAAGTCTCAACGACAACAATATTAACAACAATAAGAACCGGAAGACCCATTTGGGTCTCGGCTAAGCTCCACGAGCCACAAGCCCAACCCCGAGACCACGAGAGTCTCGGTTAGGTTCGGCTGAGCACAACATAAACCAAACGGACCCTTGGGGTCTTGATGTCACACTCAAACAACCATATCCAAAGAATATCAACCAATCCAAAGACAAATCAAAAGCTTATATAGTCGAGTATTCTCGACAACCAAACCAGGAGACCAAAATCAACCACGACACCTCATAAGCTCAAAGATAATCCCAAGCCTAGAGCCTAGGCTCTCGGTTTTCAATCGACACCCACAAGAAACATTAACCCGGATACCAAACGCATTTCTTTATCAAAAACATTAATTTCCCATCATTTTTAATCCATATTTCATCAAAACCCATTAAGTTAATCCATGTTTTCCACGGATTTAAGACTACATCGAGGCACCCAAGATGCCAAACCATCGCTACTCACCTTCTTGAACCTCGAGACTCACGGATCTAATAAAACAACAAGATATAGTGGCAGATCGATGGTGAAACGTGATGATATGGTGGGTTTTAGGACGCGTGTAATATATCAAATGAAAGAGGATAAGATGAGGAGTAATATGGTGGTGGCGGTGTGGAGTGGTAGCCGGCGGTGGTGTGACGGCTGGCCGGATTATGGGGCAGCTAGGGTTGAAGAGGGAGAAGGAGAGAGATGTGGTGTTTGTATGTTTGTGTTGTGTGTGTGGTTTGAGATCCAGGAAAACACAAGGGACGGTTTTTGTATTACTCTATTTTTTTTTTCATTGTAACAATAATAATAAGAATAATAATAATAATGGTATTAGTAATATTAAAGGTAAGGTGGCTAGGTGTAATATACACGGACCAAAACCCGAAACTCGTTTCAAACATTTAATATTTCACGAGACGTTCCATAAATAAATATATATATAGTCGAATCCGTAAACTCAAGACATAAAATCTTAGTTAGGTTATCCTAGTGTCGGAGTCAACGTAATGCCAAATAAAATCGCGAAATAAATTCTCATCACATCGATAATCCACATTCGATTCCATAAAAATTTTAAATATAATCAACCACAATATAGGTTTTACAAGTTCGTTATGAATAAAATTCCAAATATAAATGTATAAACGAACTTTTACGTAATGCGGGTTTTCAAAATGGCTCCCTAATTTGCCAGGTGTCACAGAAGTTCTTTTGAGGTGAATATGTCTTAGGTCATGCTTTTAGGAACTTGGATAACTGCATAAATACCTGCGGTTTCATGTGAAAAGATATTGAATAACATGGTTATGTTCTGATGGAAACTCACATAGGTGTGGAATAAACGTATGATTGAACGGTTGTTAAAGTGAATAGAGTATCTATGAATTTGCTTGGATTTATTCAAATATGCTGTTAGTATAGAAATTTCGAGGTATGATAGAAACAAAACATGCCATTATACCAAGCTTTCACAGCCCAAAAAATTAGCAGACTAAATTTTTTCCCCACAGGAACCCGCAACAAATACGGACTTTCATTTAAGTTCTTGGCCTTTTGTAATTGTTTTTTATTAACATAGACCAACAATTTCAAGCTATGTTTGTGGCAAAGATTTGGGATCTTAATCAGGCAGTCGTGGATTATTAGATAGCTTCTATTCATTTGAGTACCACAAACTTAAACATCAGATGTTTCTTGCAACAGTTCTATTTCACGTGTCATAGGTGAGTTACACTATAGTTACCATTATATCTTCTATCTAATGACGTTCCTTCTCATTTTCTTCTGCAACTAATAACTTATGCATGACTTTCATATTGTTCACTGTTCTTTGTAGCTGACCACCCTTCATCTATTGCTTTTGGTCATCAACTGACAACACAGGCACAACGACATAGGTATAGTACAGAAGGTACACTGACTCAGTTACAGTATAGTTGTTCTTATATCTTCCATATAATGTCGTTCCTTTTACTTTTGTTCTACAAGTTATACATTCTGCATGAGTCTCATAGCATCTATTATTCTTTGTAGCTAAACAGCCTTCATCTACCACTGACAATCATGAATCGATGACACAAGCACAACGATGCAGGCATGCTAGACAAGGTGCACTGATACAATGCTTTATTCCCATTCTCTGTACGTAGTTTCTTTTATGTTTATATTTGTGCTCTTCTCTCCTTTTCAACTCTCAAATAATGATTCTAATACATTCATTCCAGGGCCTCCGACAACGTATGTATCATGCTTGAAAGTTGCCGTTAAAAGAGTGTAACGTGTTTATGCTAAGATATTTCGATTCTAAGGTTACTTGAGTTATTTTTGCATGTCTACGACAGTAATATGCTTTATTTTATGTTTGCTATTAAATCATATGTTAGTCTAGCCAATTGTTGCATGATGATATTAGCTTCTTACATTTGTTGTTTATATTTCGAGTTTTTGGTCAGAGCACCCCCCAATACAAGACCTTCAAGCCAAGGATTTCCATGAAAATAGATGGTCGTAGGATATGTCGTATATGCCATTTACAAGGTATCATCTTCGTTACTATCAGGATTGATGCAACATCAACCAAGATGATTTGAATAGTGGCAAAACAGTTATTTGGTTTTTTTATTATTACAGCCTCAAGCACCACATAAAATGACCGATACAACTCTTTACAGTGCAGCTTTTTTAGCCGAGCTGTCATTTAGTTGTTCATCGGTTGGCAGCAAATCGACGAACCAATTATTGTTGTTGCTGCTATTCCCATGACTGGTAACATTCTTGAAAAGGGTCGTACATCGGCTACCTTACTCGGAGGTTAGACTTTTATTGCATTTTGTTATACCATCATCGATGATTGCTGGTAATGTGGTTCGTAAATCTTCATTTCGACGCCGAATCACTAAAGGTCAATGAACATCAAACTTGATGGATGATCAAAGAAATAATTTTTTCATACAAATGTGGCAAGTAAATGATTTTTGCAACAGGATAACATACACGATATGGATCAGTCGTGTTGGATTATGCTAAATCTAGTGGAAGAGGTTGTGGTAGAAGGGGCGAGGCAGTCGGTGAAGAGGTACAATGCTATACCTTGATGGATGATGCCAAAGATGAGGATGCTGAAGAGGTTAGATTTGCATGCCTTGGTCGTGGTGGACTAGGTAGTGCAGCAACAGCAGTTGGTGGAAGAGGTGGTGGACAGCGTGGATTCATGGCGTTTAGTAAATGGAAAATGAACAAGAAATTGCAAATATAGGGGCTTGCACATATTTTATGAAGGTACAAATCGATCTCAATCTTTGAAGCTTTAGTATTGTTTATTTAGAAAATGAACATGCTTATAACTAATATGACCTGGTATGAGTACAAAAAATTACAACTTTAATTATTAATTTAGTACAATTCAATTCAAGAATGATTCCGTGGAGCCATTCGAACTATTTAATTTATACGCACAAGTTAAAGTCGACGTATAGGTGACAAAGTGATAGGTAGAAGAGGTCGGGTAATGAGTCAACACGGGAAACATTTATGCATCATGTAGGCTGAAAGAAAATGGAAGATTATAGATTATTTGTTTACATGATACTAACTCTTAGGAATTTATTGGTTCAACATCTTGCTGGTAACTTCGCTTTTGCCTTTCAGGCTGAAACTGGAGATTTGCGGTTTAGCTGCCAGAAGTTGAAGCTGCCAGATAAACGTGGGTAGGATAATGCGGTGCTTTGTTCGTGCTTTTTGTGGCTATGCTTAGCCTGTTCTCAAAGATAAGGTTCATAGATACTCGATCGAGCGAAAAAGAAAATGGAAAGTTTAAATAGAGTGACCTTTCTCGACACACGCAGTTTGGAGGCATTTTTTTCTGTTATACTTCAGGTGATTTCCACATCGACTTTCTTTTTTGTTATATTTGATTTACTGGTAACGTTATGCAGTAGGATCTTTATTTGAACATATATAGTGTTCTGCATGTTCCAACTTTGTTACTTAATTAATGGTTGTTAAATTTCGGATTGATATGTGTTTGATAACATGGCAATATAATCTTAAAAAAAATAGCAGTTTTTAACCTCATAAGAACTTGATCTAAAAAAGAATTTAAGTATATTACGATACCAAAATATGGCCAACTTCGACGCCCCGCCGCAACGCGGCGGACCGGCGCCCGACTCGTTATATATATAGTAATGATAGTTAACGCCTTTTTGCTATGGTTGGTAGCAAAATGCAAGTTTGTTAATTTATTACTGTATGAGCAATTAATCAAATTTTACAAGTGTAATTGTTGATTTTGGTGTTAGATATGTAAGGTTTGGTTGCTTAGATTATGAAGATACTCTTTAAATGTTCTACCAATTAATGTAACATAGTATGAGACTTATCTGTGTTAGCAAAATACTTGGGTTTTGTTACCGGTCGTAATTTTGTGACTGTTCAAAATTCCAAGAAATGATATTTGTCGATGCGAGAGTAACATGGCTTAAGTAGCAAAGTTTGTGCTTCAACACCTGCAGAGGTGGAACGCATGAAGAGAGTCCCTTATACTTCGGTTGTGGTATCTATAATGTATGTGATGAAAAGTACAAGGCAGATGTGGCATTTGCTCAAAACTTGACCAGTCGATATCAGCAGAATCCAGGTGAACTTCACTGGGCTGCTGTTAAGAATATTCTTAAGTACCTTAGGGCTACTAAAGATATGTTCTTAGTGTATGAGGGAAATCCAAATGCAGAACTTGATGTTATAGGTTACTGCGATGCATCCTGGAAGTGTGATAAAGATGATACGAAGTCTCAGACGGGTTATGTCTTTGTCATAAACGGAGGAGCTGTAGATTGAAGGAGTAAGAAGCAGAGTACATTAGCGATGTCTGCAACAGAAAGTGAGTACATAGCTGCTTCAGAAGCTGCAATGGAAGCTGTTTGGATTAGGAAATTCGTTTCGGGGCTTGGAGTTATGCCATCGATTCAAAAACCTATAAAAATGTATTGTGACAACTCATCTGCAATTACATTCACCAATGAACCTAGAGTCATGAGAGGCACTAGACATTTCCCGATTAAATATCACTATGTTCGAGAACAAGTCGAAATAGGTGAAATCGAGTTACTCAAAGTTCACACAGATGATAACTTAGCAGATCAATTGACGAAGCCTCTACCTGGCACTAAGCTCTACAAGCTTGGTGAAGGAATAGGACTTCGTTTAGCTGATAGTTTCATGCCCATTTGTGATTAGTATTTGGATAAAGGATGTAATGTACAATTATTATTTTAATAAAATAAAGTATTGATTATGTTTATTTATCATTTTCTTAATAATATATCCTGTATTTGCATGTTTAAATCCTTGAATAAATTTATTATTCTAAATGTCCGTTGTCGATTAATGATATGGGAATATCATTGAACTAAGACAAATCTGAGTATTGGTTAGGATATACTAGAAAGTATATTTGTTGGGAATTATTCTATCAGTTACCACGGCTAGTGAAGATATTACAACTGCAGAAGATTGTACTTGCAGTGGAAACTCATTACCACTGCAAGAACAAATATTACCACTGCTTACTTGTTAACTGTTAGAGAAACGCGCATAGATAAACATAGAAAAGATTTTGTGTATATCTTATTCTATTAGTATTATACTTATCTTGTACAAGAGGACTCCTTGTTGTATAAAAGGAGATCCTAGATCATAGTTAGAGTATATCTTTCTAATACGTTTTCTTAAAGCTTCAAGGTGTAACCCTAGTGATATCTTAGATCACTCGTATTATTATCATTAATAATATTGGAGCTATTTGTTTTGTTACATACATTGTTCATACATACAATTGTTTCATTTACAATCAATCTTCTAAGTATCATTAAGTAGATTCAGCATACTTAGTGGTATCACTCAAAGTATCATTATTAACACAAGTTCAAGGTGTACACGATCCAACAAGTGGTATCAGAGCAAGGTTTTGATATTTTGATTTAGAAGATCCTATGGCAGACTCAAAAGAAACAATGGAGACAGAAACAAGCCAATCAAACATTGCTGCAAAGCTTCCCAAGCTTAAAATTAATGACTTTGAGATGTGGAGGCTTATGATAGAACAATTCTTTATGGTTCAAGACTACACATTATGGGAGATCATAATTTGTGGAAATTCATTCAAACCTGGTACAACTATAGAGCTGGTTGGTGACAAGCCAGTAACAAAAGTAAACACTGGTCCTGTTACTAATGAAGAAAGAAGCCAACTAAAGAATGATTTGAAGGCTAGAGGTTTGTTATTGATGGCTCTACCCAGAGAACAAGTTCTGACTTTTAGCAAATACAAGTCTGCAAAGACCCTCTTTGATGAGATCTGTGAAGTGTTTGGTGGTAATGACTCTACCAAGAAGACTCAAAAGACTTTACTGAAGCAGACCTATGAGAATTTTGGTTCAACAAGCAATGAATCTCTTGATAGCATATTCACAAGGCTACAAAAGATTGTTACTCAGCTCACTGCTTTTGGAATTGAGGTGGAAAAGGAAGACCTCAATCTTAAATTTCTAAGAAGTTTACCTGCTGAGTTTGATACCAATGTTGCTGTTTGGGAAGATAAGTCAGATCTTGAGACCATGAAGCTTAATGATGTGTACAATAACTTCAAAGTTATTGAACGAAGATTAAAGAAAGCTGGCAAGTTAAGAACAAGTTCTGCAAGTGTAGCACTTATATCATCATCAGGTAATGATAGTTCAGATGATGAAAGTGATAGTGAAGATGACACTGGTAACATGATTGTTTCCACTGGTAATGGAAATGTTTCCACTAGGAGCTCAAAGAAACAGGTTGCAGGACTAAGTGATGCTACTTTCTATGCCTTTATATCAAGCCATGTGGGTGGTTCAATCCTCAATCATGAGGACTTGGATCAAATTGATGAAGATGATATGGAGGAGATGGACATCAAATGGCAGGTGGCATTACTCAGCTTAAGATCAAAGAAGTTCTGGAAGAAGACAGGGAGAAAGATACATATAAGTGGTGATGAGACTGTAGGTTTTGATAAAAAGAAGGTGGAGTGCTATAATTGTCACAAGAAGGGGCATTTTGCAAGAGAATGCAGAAAACCAAGGAAATCTGACAATAAGTCAACTTGGTACAAGAAGGAAAAGAACAAAGAACCTACAACAGAAGAGCCAAAGGTGCTACTGGATATTGATGGAGTGAGCTTTGATTGGAGCTTTATGTCTCAGAATGGAGAAGATGATTCAGAATCTGCAATGATAGCCACTGAGCATGCACTCATGGCTTTCTCAGACTCTGAGGTACATACTGATAATGCTTGTTCTAAAAACTGTAAGGCTGTAAAAGAGTTAGAGATCTCTAAAACAAAATATGATGAACTGATGCTAGATTTACATCATACTAATTATAATTTAGCAAATCATAAAAGAGGTCTAGGTGTTTTAGAAAAACAGATAGAGCATTATAGGGCTAATGAATCTAAGTTCAGTGATGACATTGCTGTTTTAAAAAGAGACTTAGATTTTTATGTTGAAGTAAATAAAGCTCTTAGGGAAGAGATTGAAAAAGTTAAAAAGGCTAGTGAGAACATTCAGATAACTAAGCAAACACTAGACCATCAATCCAAGAGCATTGACAAAATTTGGGAAGCCCAAGTTGTGAGCAAAGCTAAATCAGGTCTTGGATACAAATCTGTTCCACCACCTCTAAGAGGTGTTCCAGCACCTCCTGGCATTGACCTAGCTCACACAGGCTTAGAAGAGTTTCAGGATCCACCCATGACCTATGGACCAAAATTTGTTAAACCAGTTGAAACTGAAAAGGTTCAGGTTGAGATTGAGACTTTTGATAGTGCTAGTGACTCATCTCTTAAAGATGAATGTTTGAAAGTTGAGTCTAAAACTAGTGTTACTGAAGATGTTAAAGTTGAGGAAAGAAAAAGTATTCCTGAAGAAGTCAAAGAGAAGCCTAGAACACAGTCAAATTACACCAGGCCTACTACTAGGTATGCAGAAATGTACAGGGATAGGCCTAAATCTCCTAGAGGGAACATGAGAAGTTGGAATCATGTTAAAACTAGGCAGTTTGGTAGTGATTTTGTGTTCAACAATAAAGCTTGTCATATATGTGGTAGCTTTGACCATTTAGCTAAAGACTGTACCTACCACATGGGAAGAAGGGAAGTTTTTACAAGGGTGAATGGATATAATTCTAATAAAATGACTCACCCAAACCCCCTAAGCAAGATGGTTCCCAGGTCTGTTATGCTTACCACTGGCATCAAACAAGTTTCCACTGCTAGACCAGCAGTTACCACTGCCAGAAGTAATAACAAAGTTTATCCTAAGTCCCCTGTCACTTCTTTTGTTAAATCTTATCAAACAGGGAAAAAGACTTACTTTGAAAAGAATGATCACAAGAATCACATGTGGAGATCAAATTTTTCTAATTCAGCAGTTTCCCCTGCTAGGCATGCAGTTACCACTGCTAGACCAAATGTTTCCACTGATGTTCATGTGAATAAGAAAAGGGTAAACTTGGGAAAAGCTGTTAAGGCCTCAGCTCGTTGGGAATGGAAACCAAAAGGAACAACAAACAATCCCAATGGTGTATCAATGACCTTTGATAGATACAATTATATTGATACACGAGGCAGATCCAAGTCATTTGTGGCTTGGGTCCCCAAAAGGTACTAATTCCTTTATGTTGTGTGCAGGGACAGTCAAAGACTACAAATAATTATGAATGACTTGATATTATTTTCTGAGTTTCACTATTATGTTTTTCAAGTTGTTTGGTATATGTCTGTTCTGCAAATGTTAATGAGATTGCAAGAAGAGTGTTACAGTCACCAAGAGGTGTAGCCAAGGAATGTGATCTAATAAGCTGAATTTAGTCTCTATTGCAAACATAATAATGCTGAAGGTCTTACATACTGAGTAAAGAAGATCTTTTCATTCATTCCAAGACATAAGTTACAGCTTACATTCAAAGTTCCAACTGGATTACAAAGATCATTCCTAATACATTTGGCTAATTGTGTACTACTAGCTTCTATCAATTATTACATAATACTTGAGGCTATGACAAGTACAATGAAGAAGCTGAAGATGAAAATGGAAAAAGAAGAGAAGGAAGACTGTGAAGATGCTCAAGTACCAAAGTCAAGAAAATACTCACAAACTTTGGTCCTTGGCAACATTCATCAATCATTTACTTCTGCTTCTCCTTTCCCTTATGTGTGATTTGAGCTTTATTGCTCTGTCCAATATGTTCTTGATGCAGAAGACAAGGTTCTGGAGCAGGAAGATCCACCATCAAGTTTGATGATGTTGGGAGAGATGGATCTCTCTTACTTGATCTTGGTTGGGATCTCTCTGGTGTGGAAGGAGGAAGAAAGGTTGGATCTTCATTCTCTTCCTCTGAAGATTCTTCATCAGATGTCCAGATGAAGGGAGAAACAAGCTCAGCAGGATTTGTATTACGGCTTGATTCACCCTCTATGTATGCATTCCATTTTTTGTCTTCCACATCCCATCGTTTCTCTATCTCTCTCTCAAAGTCAGAACCTTCAAGTCCCCATGGATATGGTGGTACCTCTTCTTCTGATGTTGGAACAGAAGAGTGTTGATCAGAGGACTCAGGGTTTGATGACATAGTTTTGGAAGAAAATTGGTTTTGAAATTTTGTTGTGGGATATTAGGGTTTGAAAGAATTGTTGGTGACTGAGATGTGGTGTTTGGAGGAGGTTAAATAAGCCAAGGTTAGGTGTTATACTAATTAATGAAGATTATTTACTTCCATCTGTTTTGGTTGGTTTGAGGAGTAACTGTGGTTTGACTTTTGAGAAGATATTTTTGTGTATAGTAACTTGGTTAAAAAGTTACTTGGGTTAATCTTTGTGAGTTAAGATGAGACTTATTTTGTGGTGTTATATCTCCTTGGAGTTATAAGGTGTGTAACTTAGACACACAACAAATGGTTATTGATTCACCATGTCTAACCCACATAAGAATCAGCTAGTCCATAAGCAAACGGCTTCTGGTAAAGACTTATCAAATCCGTTGATAGCTGATAGTTTGCTAAAAACTATGATAAGAGCAGCACATTTTACATGTTTTACTTACCACTGCTCTTTGAAATTTTGTTGATTTTTACCACTGCAAGTTCATTGTTTCCACTGATAGTGTAAATTTTACCACTGATGAACTAGCCGTTACAACTGTGTGTCAGTAATCTTATTTTTACTAGCCGTTACCAATATAACTGTCTTTCCTTATTAATAGGGTAAAATTTTTGGGAATTATCTACTTACCAAATTGTATTTCTTAAAGATACATCTTTCTATAGATAACTCTTCATACGCGTTTTTCTCCAAACCCTATTAGTATAAATTGATTTTATACGGCTTGCTTTTTATTCACGATTACTAACACTTTCATCTCTCAAATCACAAAATCATGGTGACTCTCAAGTTTGCAGATGAACACAATCAAGTGGCTTACCTACAAAAGTCAAACGACAAGAGTGGACCTATTTTTCATCAGATTGTGGACTTCCTAAACTCAACTCATATAAGGTATGCCTTAACTATGAATCCCACAATCTTTGTTTCTCAAATCAAACAGTTTTGGAACTCTGTGGAGTCCATCACACTTGAACAGGGAGACATACATGAACCTGTGGAAGCTCTTAGAGCCACAGTGGATGGGGTAACTATTGATGTTACTGAGTCATCTTTGAGGAGAATTCTCCAATTAGATGATCTCAATGGTATTATCACATTACCTAATTCAGACATATTCCACTACATTGATTTGATGGGGTATGATACATCTGATGAAAAAGTAACTTTTAAGAAAGGATGTTTTTGTCCCCATTGGAGATTTTTGATACACACTCTGTTGCATTGCCTAAGTCCTAAGAAAACTTCTTATGAACAATTTGGATCAAACATGGCTTACCCTTTAGTTTGCTTGGTTTCTGATAGGACTTTCAATTTTTCAAAGTTTATTTTTAATAACATGAAAGGCAATGTAACAAGTTCATACAAATTTTTGATGTATCCAAGGTTTGTGCAAGCAGTGTTAAATGAATTTCAACTGCAAAATCATAATAGGATTTATGACACTCCATGTCTTAAGCCAAAAGTATTTCAAAACATGTGTAAGGCTTCAGATCTTTGGAATGGAGTGACTCATCCTCTTTTACCAAACATGCTTGCAAAGATTTCACAAATACAGGGTGAAGATGCAACAATCCCAGTTGTATCCCATCACACACCCACTATTTCTGTTCCACAAATTCAACATTTTCCTGCTGTAACTCACACATATGAAAGGAGGCAAAAACAGCCAACTCCTTCCATGACAACATTGCATGTTGCTGATCCTTATGGTTTAGGAACAAGCAGTGGTGGTTCAAGGCTTCAATCTAGTCCAACTAGAGAAGAGCCTAAATCAATGCCTTATGATTCACCTCTCCCAACAGGTAACACAGTTGGAAGTGTTGAAGGCAGTGTGACACTAACTGAATTGATGGAATTATGTACCAAATTAGCCAAACAGGTTCAAACTCTGGAGAAAGATCTGGCACAGACCAAAGTACAACATGCCACAGAGTTGAATCTATTGAAGACTGAGATCCAAAAGTTGCAGGATGAAGTTGTGGATCTCAAGAAGAAAAGACATGTTCAAGTTGTGGTTTCTTCCCCATCATCATCACATGATGGTCTTTCTGCAGGTTCTGGTTATGCTTTGGGAACTTCTTCCAAACAGGGGAGGAAAACAGATGCAAAAATTGAGGGGAGGAGTACTAATCTTGAAGATATGGATGCTCAAGCATATGATGATGTAGCTGAGATTGAGGGGAGGAAGTTGGATAAAGATATGGTTATTGAATCTGCTCAACACTTTTCCACTGAAGCAGAGCATGTTACCACTGATCACATAATTTCCACTGCAAGTGAAAAAGTTACCACTGATGTTCCATTACTTACCACGGCAGAGGAAGAAGCTGCCAGAAAAAGATCAGTTAAAGGTAAAGCAATGATGCTTGATGCAGAACAAGTTCTTACAAGGAAGATTTATAAGAAAGATCAAGCTCAAATTGATTTTGATGCAAGATTAGCAGAACAATTTGAAGCTGCAGAAAGAGAAAATATGAAGAAGCAAAAGGAGATGGATGTTGCTAGTTTTATGGAAGCGCAGAGGTTAGGTAAACTTGAAGAAGTAATGGCACAACCACTCTCAGTGATTCCACCAACCATCTTACATGAGAAACCCCCTATGTTCTCATATGTGCCATCAGATGAAGAAATTGAGCATATGATTAAGCATGATCCAGTTGTAAAGAAGAAAGCTATTGAGCTTGTTGCTAACAAGTCCTTATCTGAAGAACAAAGAACAGCTCAATTGGTTGATTTCATTCAAATGAAGAATCAACAAGCACTGGATGAAATTATTGGAAACTTCAGAAAAGGTCAAAAGAAACAAAGACAACCTACAAAGGCACAGATCATTCATGAGATGAAAGTATATTGCTGTCATGTTGGAACTTGGAAGATGGCTGATTTCAAAGGTATGTCTCATGAAAGAATTGAAGGTATCTACTACAGAATTAAAAGGCAAGATAATACCTTCAGACCTATTGATTTTGAAGAAGTTGAAAGATTCAAACAAAGTAAAAGGAAAGCTTCAACAGTTGAAGATCATGTCACTAAAAGAATGAAAGTTCCTCAAGAGAAAGAATCTCAATCTGAGAAATGTGCAGAAGATCTACAGAGTGCAATTATCATTGTTGAAGAAGAAGATTTCTATCCAGATCCTTCACAATCAAAACATCAAATTATTGATTGGGAAGTGTACACAGCAAAGAATTTTGCTCCCACTTGGAAAATTATAAGACTGGGAGGAGAATCTTCATCATTCATTCAGTTTGAAGATCTTCTTAAAGCATGTGACAGAGATGATCTTGATACTCTTTGGAAGCTTGTAAATGAAAGATTCAAGGCTGATACTCTCAAGGATATGAAAGAAATGCAGCTCTGGGTTGACTTGAGAAGATTATATGAACCAGACCTTAATGATAAGTATTGGAAGTTTAATTCATCAAACTTGAATACTACATGGACATATTTTGATAAATGTGAGGTTCATCATGTTTCTACAACAAATAAAGTGGATGTGTTTATGTTTGCTGAGAAGGAATAGCCACTTAAAGCTACAACTCTGTCTGCAATGTTGAAATCAAAGTTAAGAGTTTATGCAGATAATGAGAAAGTTAGAGCTTTGATTCAGAAGATTAAAGATCAATATGCAAGAGCTGATAAAGGGTTGAGAAAAACAAGATAAGTGTTTGGAAGAATTCCCATATCCTCAGGTTTATTGTATACTTGAAGAAACTTATTGATTTACAAATAAATCATAAGTTTAGGGGAGGATTGTTGGGAATTATTCTATCAGTTACCACGGCTAGTGAAGATATTACAACTGCAGAAGATTGTACTTGCAGTGGAAACTCATTACCACTGCAAGAACAAATATTACCACTGCTTACTTGTTAACTGTTAGAGAAACGCGCATAGATAAACATAGAAAAGATTTTGTGTATATCTTATTCTATTAGTATTATACTTATCTTGTACAAGAGGACTCCTTGTTGTATAAAAGGAGATCCTAGATCATAGTTAGAATATATCTTTCTAATACGTTTTCTTAAAGCTTCAAGGTGTAACCCTAGTGATATCTTAGATCACTCGTATTATTATTATTATTAATAATATTGGAGCTATTTGTTTTGTTACATACATTGTTCATACATACAATTATTTCATTTACAATCAATCTTCTAAGTATCATTAAGTAGATTCCGCATACTTAGTGGTATCACTCAAAGTATCATTATTAACACAAGTTCAAGGTGTACACGATCCAACAATCTTGATGCGTTGACATACCAATTTCACATGATATTCAATGAATTGAATATAAGACTTATCCCAACTTCATGATTTCACATTATGGGACTTGTCATTAAAGTGAATCATGTTTAATAGTTATCTTCAGACTTAAGATAATAGATAAGTGTCATGGATGTAGTGCATTTCTATGAAGCAATTTACCGCTATCCGTAACTGGTAGTCATAAGGATTGTTTTCAGAAGTGTTGCAAAGTTCATGGGTTATACTTGTAGTCAAGAAAGAATTTGCTCCTTCGAATTAGTTTTGAAGTTTAATACTGCTGGGCCACTCGTAAGGTTGACAAAATGTTTGTGTGGCCACGCCCAAAGTCTATCTGAAATACGTTCAGATGTTTTGGTAATTTTGTTCAATCATTTACAAACGAGAAACAGAAATTTAATAAAGAATGACTTGAACCCATATCTTTATTAATGTGGTATTAGAAACAAAAGGATGATAATAATGATGAATCATTAAAGGTTTCTTCCAGAAAACCTAGCTTGAGTTGAACTAGGGGCATTGGAGTGTTGCAAGATGCTAACCAATGTCATTGCACTATTAATAGATATCCAAGTGGGAGTTGTTGGTTTGTGGATAAATATTAATACGTACATGTCTAGTATTAAACCCGAGACCTCGGGATTGCACACATTACAAATGAGAATTAAAGTTTAATAAATATTAAATGTTATGTATATTTATTAGTTAAACACAAGTAAAAGGACTAATGATCGTTAGTTGTTAACGGTATGGACTAACTATCGGTAAATAGAAAGAAAATGGACTAGAATGTATTTAGGAGACAAGTAGGTTTCGGAACACCCTTGTGGTGTGTATACCGGTCGAAACCCAACCCAAAGGGGACTCCCTTTGCCTTAACTTGTTCACTAAGTTTACATCTAGTATATATACAAAACCTAGGGTCATTGTTTCTCACCTTTTGTGCACACACAATACCCTAAGTTTTTCTTTTCTTTTCCCTTGCTCAAAACCGGTCAAAAACCCTTCTCCATAGGGTGTGTCGATTTTTGTTTAATCAAAAATCTTGTGTTTAATAACCACTTAAGGGTGGCCCAGTGGCAAAACTCAAAAGGGCTTGTGACTATCACTCTAAAATGTGTGAGGTCTCAAGTTCAATTCCTGCTAGGTGCAAACAACCTTAAGTGGCCACGCCAACCTCTTGAAAAGGGAGGGCTTTACTTGGTTTGAGTCTGTGTGGCGGTGGGTTCAAACCCCATGGACTAGTCGGCCATAAGGTCGGAAATCATGGTTACCAAAAAAAAATATCTTGTGTTTAATAGATCTTGCAATCTCTTTAATTCATTACAAGTTTGTGTGTACAAGAACGAGGTAATAACTCACTATAGTTATTAATAATTTGGGGCATTTTACTTAATTTGGGGATCGTTTATTTCACTTAAAAAAAAGAAATTGAAGGCATTTTACTTAATTTGGGGATCGTTTATTTCACTTATAACGTACAATATGCCTCATAATCAAAATTGAAGCATTTTATTGAGGTTTGTAAACATAAAAGGCTTGGAATCAGTTAAGATCTTTAGTTTGCTCTCCAGAAATTCCTAAAACATGCAGGAAATGCCAAACCGATTAATCACCGATTAATCACCGCCTTGACCGATTACAGGCTGCAGGGTGGTCGACCGCCCGACTACCGATTCACGATTTTTGCAACATTGGTTATTATCAAGGGATCGAATAACAAAAAGGTAAGGGGTTATTCATTGATCCACATAAACCCTAATTAGGGTTCTTCACTTGTTCAAGATTAAGTTTGATTCTTGTTTTGCTATAATCCAAAAGGTATGTTCCTATTTATAATTTATGTTAATCTTTAATATGTTATAGATGTTTCTTTGCTTCTACATATGTGTTTACCTGTTTATATGATTGTCATGATTCTAACAATGTAATATATATAGTTATTCATGTTTAAATAGGAAAAATGCTACACTCAAATGTTATCAATGATGGGTCTGATAAACAAAAGCAAATTCCAGGCTACTGTTGTATGATGCAAAAGGAACTCAAATCTTGGATTTTGATGGACATTCTAAGATCTTGGACTTTATGCAAAAGGTACTCATTTAATGGCACTTCTGAGTCTTTTTCATGCCACTTGGATTTTGATGGACATTCTAAGATCTTGGACTTTATGCAAAAGGGGCACTTCTGAGTCTTTTTCATGCCACGTATATTTGATTATAACTCCTACATTACACAGAAATTGTTTCATTTAATGGCAATTCTACATCGATTTAATTCAAATTTTCTTGCAATTATTATCTAAGCACATAATGGAGTATATGATTTGGAATTCTAATAGTAGTAGTGGTATAAAATTATGATCATATCGTAATTCAATTGTACAACTTGAATTTTGAACATTTATTTTGGTACGGAGGAAATATTATAATTGTAGAACTTGAATTTTGTGATTGTACGTACTCATTTCCGATATCTTGCGAGTTGTAAACTATTTTATCAAGAGCATAATAGTTGTGCAAGCTGAGTTTCATTTTTTAGTTTCATTTTTTATTTTGTACTCTATTAAATTTTGTGCTCTTGGTCCACGGCCTAAAAACTTTACTAGTAATAATTATGGGTTTGAGAAACTAAATTTACCTGTATCGGCTCATGCCTCCCACATACCATCACTATTACTTCTCCCTCATACGATCATACGATCACTATCACTTCCACATACGATCATTGTATCACTATCACTATGACTTCAATTCCACCTCATACGATCATACTATCACTATCACTTTTCCCTCATACGATCATACTATCACTATATATATATATATATGTATGTATATGCATTCCCATTGTTGTAATTAGCTCTTCTCTACCTCACACACAAATTGCTTGATGATATACAATCATCTAATGGCAATTCTACGTCGTGTATGTGCATTTTTACTACGAAAACTCCACCAAATTTCGAACGCTATCATGCACCATGTTTCACAAGAACCACAAATCCGCGTATTCGATAACACCATTCTCACATTTGTGGTTTCATCTCTTCTCAACATTCTCCAATTGACATCCAGTGCACCATTTAAAACACACGCCAAAACAATGTTCGTGTCATCAATTACTCTACTCATGTACGGAGTGTCATGTGATGCTGAAAAAAGGTATTCTCAAATCAATGATGTTTATGTTAACATCGCACGTCATGGAAGACTTGTGTTTGGTTCTTTCTTAGTGGTATGTTTGATGTCGATTATTGTACCTAGCTTCCTCCAGCCATTTGTTTTTGCGATATACGTCATGTGTTGTGCCTATGGAATGATATGTTGGTTGCATGAAGAGACTGTGGATGAAGTTGGACGACTTGATATCGTTTGATCGGGAAAATGTGTAAGCTATAGATGTTTTGAAAGAATTATATAAGAGTTGGAGTAAGTTTCGTATCACTGCTTTTACGAAGTTATTTGTTGTAATTTTGTGTTCCTACTTATTGAAAGTGTTTGTTAGCTTGTTCGAAGTTGTTTGTTGTAATTTTGTGTTCCTACTTATTGAAAGTGTTTGTTAGCTTGTTCGAAGTTGTTTGTTGTAATTTTTTGTTCCTGCTTATTAAAAGTGTTTGTTAGCTTGTTCGAAGTTGTTTGTTTTGTAATCTTTTGTTCCTACTTATTAAAACTTAAAAGTGTTTGTTAGCTTGTTCGAAGTTAGTTGGTTGTTGTAATTTTTTGTTTACTAAAAGTGTTTGTTTTACTTTATCTGTATCGACCCCATGCACGGGCTTAGCTACGTGATAAATACTGGTTGCGTTGCCGCCAACAAAGCTCCACCGGACACAGAAAATATATAGAAAAAAAAGTTAATTTGGTTGAGTAAAAGTCCCGTGCCTTCATGTAAATCATTCGAGTGCCCTCGGCATTCTGTGAGATTAACAATAAGAGACCGCTTCGTTGCCAAAATTGTTTTGTAGAGGTTTTATTCATCTGAATAAATGGAGAAAAAGAAAAACTTGGGGATTTGAAAGGTGCATGGAGTGGGGATGGATGACCTAGTTTGTCACAAGAGGCCTATTTGGTAGTATTAAAAAGTTTTTTATTATTATTTTTTATTTTATTATATTTTTTTTATTATAAGTTAAAAAAAAGTTTTTTTTTTTATTAGGAATTATTTATATAGTAAAAAAAAATTTTACTTGATAATATCTCTCTTTGTCTCTCGTTGCCTTAAAAAAATAAAATAAAATATGTGTGTTACATTATTGTTTAGGAGATTAGAATTTTCACGATTATCATTTTTTTTTTTTAATTTGTGTATATGTAAATGTAATATGATAGGTTTTCTATCTAATGTTATAGATTCTATTACATATTTTTCACACAAATTGTGTTGAGGCCACGTCTCTTTACCTTTATGTAAATAATTTTAGCCCATAATTTTATTAGCTTTTTTTTATTTTTTTTTTATTTTATTTTTTCTTTTGGGTTCATATATAGCATAAACATTTGAATGTGTATGCTTTGCAGATTTAGTTTTTTGATTCTGTTTACGTATGGTATGTAAATCAGTTTAGAGATATGATGAAAATGGTTTTGTTGTTTAGTTGCTCGTGTTGAACGGTAAGGATCTGAGAAGATTGATATAAACCAAAAAGCTCGGGTAACATTTAAACAAGAACTATACTACACTGTTGTGAGGCAGTATTTGCCCAAGTGTGTGAAAAACTTGTGAAGTTGTGTGTGTTGTTCTCCTTTCATGGACGGACCCACATGTATGCCGGGTGTGGCACGGGCTACACCCGATTTTAGGTCACAAAGTGTAAAAGAATTTCAAAACTGTCATTTTGTGGTATGTGCAACCCCCCAATTTTTTTTGCTATTTTCGTTTCTTACAGTGTAACTTTAGTTAGTCCAACATTTCTTTTGTGCAACACCCTCATAAAAATCCTGAGTCCGTCCTTGTCTCCTTTCATAGAGAGGCTTATAAGGTTTAGAGATAAACTCTTTGGGGATGATTAACGGTTTCTAGAGAGCCAGGTGTTGATCATCCGAGAGTAGACAAGGATGACAGGTCTCATGCGTCATTTAGCTCGTACATAGTGGTGCTTTTCCGTGTGTCCCCACTGTACAGTGTCAAATGGTACATCTTAACAGCTATTGACAGTTGAGAGCAACACTCAGTTTGGCCTGAAAGGTTTTACCAGGCCCTACATGGCCTAGGATTTAATCCAGGCTTACATTAAATGTTGATGGGCTTTGGTAATGGGCTTGATTCGAGCGTGTGATTAGTGGGCTTGGGCTACTAATATTAGTATTACTGTTTGAATATTAAAGAAAAAAAACTTTTTAAACTTTTTAAAATTTAAACCCTTTACCTTATAAATACCTCATTCATTTTACCATTTTATACACAAATTCAGATACACATTCTATATAACACATTTACACATTTAATCTACAAATGTCTTTTGATATAATCCTTTTATACATCTTTGGACGGTTAATAGTGAGCTTGCGTTTTTTTTACTGAGGTGTGTAGTGCGGTTATTGTAATGTCAAAGCCAAATATCTCACGAACCCAAATAAACAAGGATCGTTACGGTACTCATGATCTTTAGTGATGGCTTACTTCTCCGAACACCCACAGTATGATGATGCAACATTCCGTATGCAGTTCCGAATGAGCCGAAAACTATTCACACAAATTATTTAAAAGGGTAACCGATCATTCTTCTTATTTTCAACAAAGATCTGATTGTACGGGATAAGTTGAGATTTCCCCATTGATAAAGTGTACTTTCGCAAATTTTCAAATGGCATATGAATCCGTTCGTAATGCTCTGATCGCATATCTGCAAATGGGTACGACAACAGCCCGTGAGTCACTCGTTTTTTTTTGTAAGGCTATCATGGAATTATATGGAGAAGATTTTTTGTGAAAGCCGACATATATTGACATTGAAAAACTCTATGCTCGTCACGAGGAAAAGCATGGGTTTTCTGGGATGATAAGAAGCATTGATTGTACGGGTTGGCCGTGGGAGAATTGCCCAGTTGCATTACAAGCTCAATTTTATAGGGGTGATCACGAGCCATATCCATTCATTTTATTGAAAGCGATTACCTCCCAAGACTTATGGATTTGGCATGCATTCTTTGGTGTCTCTGGGATGAACAACGACGTGAACGTTTTACATCAACCCCCTATTTTCAATGATCTCAAAGTAGGGGAAAGCATTGGATTTTCTATTTGTGGCTAACAGCGTGACTTATAAAAGGGGATATTATCTTAATGACGGGATATATCCACAATGGTCCATTCTTATGAAGTCCATTTCAAATCCGAGGGCGAATGATTACAAACGAATAATGTATAAGACGAAGCATGAACAACAAGGAAAGATGTGGAAAGTGCTTTTGGTGTCTTAAAGATAAAATGGAAGATAATTAAACAGCCGGCTCGAGGAATGACACTACGTAGAGTAACAGATATAATGTACACAACAGACGGGCAAGATCGTGATGATGATCCTTAAAAGTGCGTGAAGAAACGATAGAAGTTATTCATGTGATACACAACAGAACAACTCATCTAAGCCTAAAAGCCAATTTAGTGGAACACGTTTGGTATCGTGAAAATCAACACTAGTTTAGTCATTTTATTTGAAGTTTTATTTGTAATTTTTTTAAATGTATTTAAATTATTATGTAATGGTTTTTTGTTATTAATGAATTTAATTTTGTTGTTAAAAAAGTTGAAAAAAAAAAAAAAGACATCGGTCGACTTGTACTAAGTTGCAGGAAAGAAAAAACCCAGGTTGCATGAAAATTAAGGATCCGCTAAGTGTCACTGCTATGGATATCCTAAATTGGTCGTAGGTTTTTGTTAAAGTAAAATCTTGTGAGGATGTACTTCTTGTATAAGACCTTCGGACAAGTATAGAGACCTGCACACAAGAAGCACACGTTAAGCTCGCCCCGGGAACGTACCCAGGACCAACCTCCGGTGTGAGAGTAAGTATGAATGATACGAAGGGTAGGGGAGTGGTTAGGAGTAAATGCAATATGTGTGTGTTAGTTGTGTGACATAAATGAGGTGGGGGTATTTATACTATCCCACCTCTTTACCTGCTTTACCTCGGGAAGGAGCAAACAGTGTTACACTGTACATAGTAGGTAGGTTGTCAGATCACGTGGGTAACACAATCCTTGAGAATCTGGGATGGCGGCGTGACCGCAATTAATGCTATTGTCCTTTGTGTAAAAGAGGAGTCCTCAGATAATACGATAGCTGTCTTTGACCCTCCGGCATCTGGATGAGGATCCGAAGGGTTAGTTACCGGAGGCGGTAGAAAAGTCCGAAGGGTGCACACCGTTCGGACACATACGCCAACATGTCCCCCCCCCAGTATTGGAGTATTGGTTGTAGACCGATGGTTCAATACTTGACAGTTCGAGTGATTTTTAGCGTGGTGGGCTCATATCGGGCTTTAGGATCCGAGCGGCCCATGGGCCGATTAAAATAATATTATTATTCGGTTACAGCTGGATGCCACTAACCTCTCTTGCAAGTATCGAACGGTCCATGTTATGCCACGTCATGATGTACTGTTCGACACGACGTTCACGTTTCTCAAGGTTTGCCCCTATAAATAGCGCCCTCATGTTTTTTCATTTCACACCTGCCCTTCTGTTTATTCCTTGCATAGTACCATAATTGTCGGAGCGTTTCATATTTTGTGTATCAACTTTTTACCGAGGTGCGTTATTTTATACTCGTAGTTTTCTTTTCATATAAATATCCCTCGGTATCCTTTCTTAAGAATGGCCGCGAGTGAACCCGGTGAGATGAATATTCCGGATAACGAGCCTACAACTAGCAGATCTAAACCGATAGGGAAGTTTGATATGCATGTACATACATCTAAATTATCCCAACATACTCTAGATCGTCTTTGTGCAGAATATGGCATTCCGGCCGACTTACATCCCATGGTTCCTCCTGATGGGCTTACCATGAATGAGTTACCGGAGAGTAAGATAGGGCTTTATGTGCACCAGGTTAAGTTGGGGGGTGTTAGGGTTCCTTTCTCTTCTTTTCTTCTAGCCGTGATAGGCTACTTTCGGGTACATATTTCCCAACTTGTCCCTATAGGCTTGAATAGGGTTACCCTTTTTGAGGTTCGGTGCTATAGCTTGAACGTTGTACCGACCGTCCCACTCTTCAGAGTTTTCTATCGGCTGTGTAAACAAGGCCATTGGTTCTCATTCGAGAGCCGTACCGGGAAGAGAGCCATGAAGTGTTTTGAGGAACAGCTGTCAGGTTTGAAGTTCTGGAAAGACTTCTTCTTTCTGATTGACCGTAGGGCTATTCCGGATGCCATGCCTTGGAGGCATAAAGATTCCAAGATCTCGGACAGGTTTCCTAAGAATTATTCGTTGAAGGATGCAAAGAAGATTGCCAATAAGATGATTGTCCTTCGGAAAACACCTTCCAGCCTTTTGTACACATACGGGCTGTGCAATGTCTTCCAGATTACCGGACATAATTTGGTTATAAAGGATGCCGAGGGGCGTGGTAATGCTTTACTTTTTATTTAATTGTCCTTTGCACTTATCTTTCTCATCTCTCTTATTTGTTCTTGCTTTGGCTTCCTTGTAGTTATCTCGATGTCTGAATACTTGGAGCTCCCAGACCTGGAAGGCACAGTGGTGAGCAGAGGGGATCCTTTTCCTGAAGGGCATGTCCGTCCGGACAACACCACTAGACCCCTATCCCCCGGAAAGAAACCTCCTGCTAAAAGCAATCTGCAGAAGGTAGTGGAAGTTGCTGACGATGACGTTGTAGCTGCTCGGGAAGAGAAGGAGAGGAAGGCCAGAGAGAAGGTTCCTGCCGAGAAGAGAAAGGCCGTTGCGACCAGCAAGAATGCTCCGAAACGTAGGAAGCATGTGGTTGTGGAGGAGATTGTGTCTTCGGAGGACAAGAGTAAAAGCAAAACTTTGGACGTCACTCCTATCAACCAGGCTGAACCGCAAACCGATGGCGGCTCTAAGAAGAGGAGATCTCAAGAGAATGAAGGCCAAGAAGAAACACAGCCGGATAACAACTTGGCCGAGGGGTCCGGTCATCATGATGGAGAGAACCCAGAGCCTTCTCCGAAGCCTCACTCTCATGGTATGTGACTTTTGCTTTTCTAACTGTCTTGTTTCTTTTGTTGATCATCCCTTACCTTTTGTTTTCAGATGTATCGGTTCATACTGCCCACTCTGAACATCATGCTTCTCCCCAACAGGAGCCTTCAAACAAGTCGCCTCCGGTTGAACCTGGTGCGTTTATCCGAAGATTACCTTGGCTTCTTATTTTTGTTCTCACTTTTTTTTTATTTAACATGTTTCTACTCTAGGTAATTCGAATCAAACCGGAGGGTACTTTGTTCCTGGATGGACCCTCCGTGATGATGTCCGTATGAATTCTTTTCGGGCTTGCCGGGAGATGTTGAATCACCTTGCCACCCCAGCCGAGGAAGAGGCCATCTCAGGGCTTAATAACAATCAACTGGCCCGCCAAGTTTACATCAATTCTGGTTCCGGGATGGTTCTCCAAGCTGCACTCCTGCAGCGCTTCAGTCAGCTGAACCGAGATCATAGGAAGCTGACGGAGGCCCATATGGGGTGTGGTGATTTGTCTGAGAAGCTGAAGGAGGTTGAAGAGGAGCGTGATGCTGGGATTGCCAAGTTTGACAAACTCTTCAAAGAATTTCACGCCCTGGAGGACGAAGTGAGTGCGGCTTCCACTCGTCAAGAAGGCTTGGTGGAACAGCTGGAGGAGATGGAGAGGGAGAAGAATGAGTGGAGGTCAACGGCTTCATCCCAAGCTGCCAGGATCAAAGAACTTGAGAAGCAGTTGGCCGACAGATCTGCAGAGGTGAATGAGCTGAAAGCACAAGATAAAAGTTTGACAGCCAAGCTTGCTCAGTCCGAAATGATTCGTCATAATACTGTGAAGGAGCTCATTCCGGCTGTCTGCCGTCGACTTTTTCAGTCTCGTGAGTACAAGAAGAGTATGGGCCGAGTGTACAGCCTCTCTTATACCGCCGGCTTTATTGATGGTGTGAAAGCCGAGTTTGATGGTGGAGCCAAGGTGAGCCGCAAGGAGGAGGATGTTGAGAGGGTTTTAAGTCAAGTGAAAAACCTTAACCGGGATGCACCGGCGACTTGGAAAGCTGAGTTCAACAAAATCTTTGATGCTGAGTATCCATACGTGCAGAAGGTGGCTGGGTCATACCGCCTGCCGTTGGGAGATTTAATGAACTTACAGCCGGAGGGGTATGTACCTCCCGAACCAAGCACTCAGGCTAAGGAAACTCCAACAGTGGCTGCTGCTGAACCCTCCACATTGAAAGAAGGGGATAAGAAAGTATCCGAGAGTGTCTTCTTGTAATTATGTCTAGTCGGATTATTTCTCAATCTTTGTATTTTGATATACCGGACGTCTGTGTCCGTGATGAAACTTTTTACATGTGTAATTTTATTGCTTGCACTTCTGACAAATGATGCTTTAAGATACTCTGGCCGAATGGTATATTATAACGACCCATTTTTGTGTTAGATAGAACTTTTTATATGATGCTGACATGACCGATGAGTGTAAGCTTACCGATTGCTTAGCGATGGTTGACAATAATGAACCGTTAGATTGACGGTGTAGCATGATGAGTCGTTTTATTTCAATTTTAACCAAGTAAAATAACAAATCACTGGACGAACGGTGTAGAATAACGAACCGTATGATTTTGACTTTTTGTAACCACGATGGTGTAAAATAATCAACCGTTAAGCTTTAACATGACTTAATCACCACGGTGTGATATCGCGGACTGTTTGATTAACGGTGTAATGTAACGACCAAATGTAAATTAACCACTACGGTGTAAGTTCACGAACCGTTTGATTTTTGATACGATTTAATCACAACGGTGTAATATAACGATCCGCTTGATTTGGCTTGTCTTAATCGCAACGGTGTAAGATAATGAACCGTTGGGTTTTAATATAATTTAATCACAACGGTGTAATATAACGATCCGCTTGATTTGACTTGTCTTAACCGCAACGGTGTAAGATAACGAACCGTTGGGTTTTAATATAATTTAATCACAACGGTGTAATATAACGTTCCGTTTGAATTTTTGATATGATTTAATCACCACGGTGTAATATAACGATCCGCTTGATTTGACTTATCTTAACCGCAACGGTGTAAGATAACGAACCGTTGGGTTTTAATATAATTTAATCACAACGGTGTAATATAACGATCCGTTTGATTTTTTGATATGATTTAATCACAACGGTGTAATATAACGATCCGCTTGATTTGACTTATCTTAACCGCAACGGTGTAAGATAACGAACCGTTGGGTTTTAATATAATTTAATCACAACGGTGTAATATAACGATCCGTTTGATTTTTGATATGATGTAATCACAGCGGTGTAATATAACGATCCGCTCGATTTGACTTGTCTTAACCGCAACGGTGTAAGATAACGAACCGTTGGGTTTTAGTATAATTTAATCACAACGGTGTAATATAACGATCCGTTTGAATTTTGATATGATTTAATCACAACGGTGTAATATAACGATCCGTTTGATGGGAATAAATATACTAAATGGATGGGGAAAATTCTTCTCCGAATGTTGGAGAAGTGTAGATTACTAGCAAAGCAAAGCGGTTACATTGTACATTTATCGGAAACAATTCCGGAGGTTAATAGCGTGCCATGTTCGGGGAATGCTTCAGCCTTCCGTTGTTTCCAGTTTGTATGACCCATTGTGATATGCTTCTACTATTCGGTAAGGACCTTCCCAATTTGGGCCTAACTTTCCTTGGTCTTCCACTCTGCTAGCCTCGTTCCTTATATAGACAAAGTCACCCACTTTGAATGAGATTGGACGGACCCTCCGGTTGTAGTATTGCTCAACTTTCGCTTTATATTTGGCTTCCCGAATCGCAGCCATTTCCCTCCTTTCCTGTAGCAAGTCTAGGTTCAGACGTTGTTCTCCTTCATTGTCATCCGGGTTGAACGTTATCGTACGGTACGTGGGCATTCCAATTTCGGCCGGTATAACGGCCTCGCTTCCGTACGTTAGGCTGAATGGCGTTTCACCGTTGCTTGTTTTTAAAGAAGTTCTGTAAGCCCATAAGACGTTGGGCAATTCGTCAACCCATCCGGCCTTTGCCCTGCCTAGCCTTGTCTTTATACCGTGCATGAGACTTCCGTTAGCCCTTTCGACCAAACCGTTTGCTTGAGGATGTGCAACGGCCGTGTTTATTTGCTTGATCTTTAGCTTTGCACACCAGCTTTTGAAAGGATCATTCACGAAATTTGTGCCGTTGTCCGTGACTATGATAGCTGGTAATCCAAACTGGCAAACTATGTTGTCCCAGACGAACTTCTTAACATCCTTGCCCGTCGTCTTCGCAAGAGGTTTCGCTTCGATCCACTTGGTGAAGTAATCTATTGCTACAATCACGAACTTTACCTTCCCAGGGGCTTCTGTTAGTGGACCGAGCACATCAATTCCCCATTCATAGAAGGGCCACGGAGCCATGATGGAAGTCAACGTAGTCTTAGGCAATTTTGGTACTGGAGAGTGAATCTGACAAGAGTCACATTTGTTTATTTCTTCCCGAGCATCCTTGTGCATGGTTGGCCAGTAGTATCCTTGACGGATGAGCTTTGCCACAACTGCTCTTGGACCGGAGTGCATGCCGCAAGCACCCTCATGAACCTCCCGGATGATATAATTAGCTTGCAGGGGACCTACACAACGAGCCATCGGACCCAGGTAAGTCTTTTTAAACAGTATGTCTCCCTCCATGGCATAGTGGGGAATTTTCATCCGGAGAGTTCTAGCTTCATTAAGATCTTCTGGCCAGATGCCGGTTTTCAAACATTTTATGATTGGTGTCATCCAATTGTCACCCTCTTCTTCCACTATAGCTTTAACTTCTTCTTCAGACGTAGAAGGCTGCTCCAGTACTTCGACTAAAACTTCTTTAGTGAGATGGTTGAAGGCTACAGAAGCTAGCTTGCTCAATACATCGGCCTTTTGATTCTGCGATCTCGGGATGTTACGGATTCTGAACTTTTTGAATAGTCCGATATGCTCTCTTGTTTTTGCTAGATACCGTATCATACTTTCCTTGGATGCCACAAACTCTCCGTTTACTTGACTTGCCACTAGCTTGGAATCTACTCTGACATCTAGAGCTTCGACATTCATCTTTCTTGCTATTCGAAGGCCGGCGAGAAGTGCCTCGTATTCTGCTTCGTTATTGGTGCTTATGAAGTTTAGACGGAGAGCATAGGTGTGTTCGACCTGATCAGGACCAATTAGAACCAGCCCTGCTCCTGAACCCTTCGTGCTGGACGCTCCGTCTGTGTATAAAATCCATTCGTCCGAACTGGATACATCATATACCTCTTTTGTTAAGGACATATCATTTCTTCCCTTGAGGTCAACCGATATTTCTGAGATGAAGTCAGCCAGCACTTGTCCTTTTACGGAATTCTTCGGAATGTATGTTATGTCGTATGCTCCCAACTCCACGGCATATTTAGTCAGTCTCCCTGACGCTTCGACTTTGTTTAAAATCTGCTTGACGGGCTGATCAGTTATGACTCGGATTGGGTGCGCTTCGAAATATCTCCTCAGTCGCCTAGATGTGTGCAGGAGCGCCAAAGCCAGCTTTTCGATAGGCAAATAATTCCTTTCGGCCTCCTGCAGTGTCCGGCTGACATAATGAATCGGCAGTTGCCTTCCATCCCTCTCAGTTAGGAGAACGGCGCTTATCGCTTGACCAGAGGCAGCTAGGTAAACATATAGGATTTCTTTCGGTTTAGGGGTGGTTAACGATGGGAGCTTCAGGATTAATTGCTTTAGTAGTTGGAATGCTTCTTCCGCAGCCTCCGTCCATTTGTACTCATCCTTATTTTCCTTCGTGATGTTTTTCAAAGTTTCAAAGAACGGGAGAGATTTTTTGGCGGATCTAGCTAAAAAACGGTTCAAAGCTGCTAACTTTCCACTTAGGCTTTGCATTTCCTTCAAAGTGGATGGAGATTTCATCTCAGCAATAGCTGTGGCTTTCCTTGGGTTAGCTCTAATCCCTTCGGAAGTTACAATGTAGCCCAGAAACTTCCCTTCTTCCATTCCAAAGGAACATTTTTTCGGATTTAGCTTCATGTTTATTTGCCGGAGGTTATAAAAGGTTTCCGAGATATCTGCTAGCATTTCTTTCTCGGTCTTGCTTTTGACCACCATGTCATCCACATAAGCCTCTAGATTTATTCCTATTTGACTTTGGAAAGCGGAGTCTACTAACCGTTGGTAAGTTGCTCCAGCATTCTTGAGACCAAAAGGCATCTTGGTATAATAGTACGTGCCTTGCTCTGTGTAAAACGCTGTTTTCTCTTCGTCTTCTTCGGCCATCTGAACTTGATGATATCCTTTGTAGGCATCTAGGAAGCATTTGTATCTGTAGCCTACTACTGACTCTATCTTCCAATCAATCTCCGGTAATGGGTAGTAATCCTTCGGACATGAGGAATTGAGGTTTTTGAAGTCGATACACATCCTCCAACTTCCGTCGCACTTTTTCACTTAAACCGGATTTGAGATCCATGTCGGATATTTGACGGGTCTGACTATTCCTGCCCTCAACCATTCTTCCACCTCTTTCATCACCACTTGATTCTTCTCTGCCGAAAGACTTCACTTCTTTTGTGCCACCGGTGTGTCTGCCATATTGACGTTTAGCCGATGCTTTATCAACCATCTAGGCACTCCCGTCATATCTGATGGCTGCCATGCGAACACGTCTTTGTTTTTCCTTAACAGTTCAATAAGATTTCTACGACCCTCTTTGGAAAAATTCTTCCCGATGGTTACCAATTGTTCCGGATAAGCGGGGTTTACCAGGATTTCTTCGGTTGTTACTGTAATGTCCTCTTCGTCATTTATTTCCTGAGGTTCTTCCGATCGAGGTCCCTCGATCATTTGCTTTTCCTCTAACCTTCGGCACTCGGATATTATTGACGGACGAGTCCTTAAAGTTGCTATTCCCTTGGGAGTGGGAAATTTGATCATTGAGTGTATGGTGGATGGTACAGCCCTTATTTCCTTCAACCCTGTTCTTCCCAAGATCACATTATACGGTGAGGGGGAGTTAATGACACAGAAGCTCATCATTGCTCTTCGGTACATGCCATGGCCACCGAAGCATACTTCTAACTCGATCTTCCCCAATGCTTTGCTTGTCTCACCGGAGAAACCCACTAGGGAAGTTGTGGTTTCTTTGAGCCTGTTTTGGATGTCACTGCTAAGATTGTTGAAACAATGTTCGTACATAACATTCACCGCAGACCCTTCGTCTACATATATTCGCCGAACAAGATACCCACTTATGTCTCCTTCAATGATGAGGGGCTCATCGGATAGATCCTCCGTCATGACAGGAGGGAAAATAATTGGAGCCTTCATCCACACTTCCTCATGGTTATAACTTCGTCGCTTTATTCCTCCGGAACATCTTATCATGTTAATTACTTTATCTTTTCCTTTGTCATAATTTCTCACCAGTTCCCTGTCTCTTCCGGTATCTCTCTGTTTCCATTCCTTTAACAAATGATCGAGTCTACCGGACTCCAATGCCACTTCTAGCTGCTTCTTCAACTCTCGACAATGGTTGGTTAAGTGGCCAGCTTCTTTATGATATTCACAGAACTTACCCATGTTTTCACGCGAGGGTTTACCGCCCGTGGGCCGAGGGGGCGGTAGGTTCAGATGACGTTCTGTGGCCAGTATCTCTCTCGGGGGTTTTGTGAGTGCGCTCAATCCAGGACGCTGTTGTCCTTCCCTGAAGGCTCCCACTGGTCTTCGATCTGGACGGTAATAATCATTTCGGTTCAAGTCTTTTCTAGGGGCCACATACGGGTGATATGCATCTTTGTGACGAGGCTCATTCCTCCTTTCATTCCGGTATTTATCATCTTTGAAACTTCTCCTTCTGTTTGACTCAAACCCTTCCCCCCGGGGTAACTCCGTGTTCCGGTACGCGTCTTCTGCCCTGATAAAATCATCCACCCTTGCAAACATTTCGGTTACCGTACGAGGTACCCTGTCCGAAAATTCCTTAGCCAAAGTTGGACACCTGTGAGCATTCATGAAAGCCGAGATGCGCATGATTTCCGGCACACCACTGATGTAACTGGCTTCGTCGGTCCATCTTTCCTTAAAGTCCGCCAACGACTCATGGGCTCTTCTGACAATCTTGGTAATTTCCGTGGGGTCCTTTGTACATTTTCTCCGAAGGGCAAATCGTGTGGAAAATTGTTCTCTTAATTCATTCCAGCTATTGATGCTGCCAGGTTCTAAACGCTCAAACCACCCTCCGGCCGCTCCGTCCAGGGTCTGTTGAAACATTAAACACCAAGTGGGCATCGGCCATTGCCCCTGGTTGGCTGCTCCAGTGAACCGAGTAAAATGATCGTTCGGATCAGTGGATCCATCATAAAACTTCATGTTTAGAGGCATGGGTTAATACACAAAAAAGTTACTAAACTTTACAAGAAAGTTCGCCTAAGTTACTCAAGTTTCAAATTGTTCAATTAGGTTACTATACTTTGCGTATTTATTTATTATGTTACTGATGTTTTAAAAAAGTGTCATTTAGGTTACTCCTTGGATGGGTGACCTGCTATGTTGGTAAAAGTCAACAGATACTTTGAAAAGTCAAAACTTTGAAAAGTCAAAACACATCTTTATTATATAAAAAATTCCAAAAAAAAAAAAAAAAAAAAAAAAAAATTATTCGAAAAAAAAAAGTTTTTTAAAAAATTCCAAAAAAATAAAAAAAAAAAGTTTTTATTCGAAAAAAAAATCCAAAAAAAAAATTCGAATATTTAAAAAATAAATCGATAATTATTTTTAAAAAAAGAATTAAAAATTAGAAAAATAAAATAATTTTTTTTTTCAAAAATAAATCGATAATTATTTTCTAATTAAAAAAAATATTTTTTAAATTTTTTTTCAAAAAAATTGATTTTTTTTCTAATTATTAAAAATTAGAAAAAAAATTGAAACAAATTTAAAATATATATATATATATATATATATATATATATATATATATATATATATATATATATATATATATATTTTTAATTTCTAAAGTTTTTTTTGCGAAAATATTTTTTTTGAACTTTTTTTTGGTGATGGACTGTGCATGAAATGATTATATATACTCAAGGACCAAACATGTAATTTTCTAACGAAGTGAGTTAAAGGAAGTTAGTAAAAAACCCAAATCCGCCCAAAGTTAACGGAAATAGACCATGAGTTGAGCACCTTTTTGTGCCATTTGCCCTTCTTATTTCCTTCCCCACCAAAAATTAAAAAAAAAAAAAAAAAAAAAAAAAAAAAAAAAAAAAAAAAAAAAAATTGATATTTTAATGCCACGTCACACTATTACCTGTTATCATGAGTTAGTATAAGACCAGTAACGTATATAAACGGTTACGCAAAGTATAGTAACCTAATTGAACAATTTGAAACTTGAGTAACTTAGGCGAACTTTCTTGTAAAGTTTAGTAACTTTTTTGTGTATTAACCCTTAGAGGCATTGTATATTTTTCCCCAGCAAACTCTACAATCCGGCTAGTAAATGGTGACCGTAACGCTTCTTTGAATGGTTTGCTTAAATCTTCATTCACTTCGACCACCCTTTCTCTTCGGACCTCATTTCCATCATCCCCAAAATCCAAACGTATCGGCTTGAGCACATTTTCCCCCAGAGCATTATGCATCTTAATCAGGTCGGTCAAGGATGCCATTTGTCCGAGAATTAACTCTTGAAGGTTCGGAGAATAATTCAAGGGGTTGTTTGTGTTGGTGTTTGAGTTGGTGTTTACTCCACTCCCTCCGGCCGATGTAATCGGGGTATGGAAGGGTGGAGGAGGAGGATCAGTCATCGTTCTTAGGTAGAATGAATAACGGGTCCCACGGATGGCGCCAATTTGTTAAAGTAAAATCTTGTGAGGATGTACTTCTTGTATAAGACCTTCGGACAAGTATAGAGACCTGCACACAAGAAGCACACGTTAAGCTCGCCCCGGGAACGTACCCAGGACCAACCTCCGGTGTGAGAGTAAGTATGAATACGAAGGGTAGGGGAGTGGTTAGGAGTAAATGCAATATGTGTGTGTTAGTTGTGTGCCATAAATGAGGTGGGGGTATTTATACTATCCCACCTCTTTACCTGCTTTACCTCGGGAAGGAGCAAACAGTGTTACACTGTACATAGTAGGTAGGTTGTCAGATCACGTGGGTAACACAATCCCTGAGAATCTGGGATGGCGGCGTGACCGCAATTAATGCTATTGTCCTTCGTGTAAAAGAGGAGTCCTCAGATAATACGATAGTTGTCTTTGACCCTCCAGCATCTGGATGAGGATCCGAAGGGTTAGTTACCGGAGGCGGTAGAAAAGTCCGAAGGGTGCACACCGTTCAGACACATACGCCAACAGTTTTTCATGTGAAAAAACGCGAGATAGATTTGCATGCAGAAAATCTATTTATCTGTAGCATTCTTCTATCTTTTATATATCTCTTTTAATAGTTGAGTTCTTGCAACAATCTATAGCATTCACGATTACTTTATATTTGAGTTTTTAGCATTCGTTAATATACTATAAATCACATACAAAGAACTCATATATTAAGTCTACTCGATTTCCCTAGTGAACTACATATATAGTAATATCAACAACTATTATTAGTTCTCATAAAAATAAAAATCAGTAAAGAATTTTATTTAATTCTAATGTTTAGTTATAACAGAGACTTGACACTTTAGAAATGATAATAATAATAATAATAAGAATAATAATAATAATAATAATAATAATAATAATAATAATAAAATTTAAATAACATTTCATTATATGAGACTCGCAGATATTTGTTTGTTTATCTAAAAAAAAATTATTTTTTATAACTAACAATTCTAAAAAATATAAATTTAAAAAATATATTTTTTTAATTATTTTTATAAATTTTATTTAAAAAAACTTATTTAAAAAAACTTATTTTTTAAAAAAATTATTTATTTTATTTTTTATTTTTTTTAAATTGAATTTTTATAAAATTAATTAAAAAAATTATTTAAAAAATATTTTTTCTAAATAAAAATTCTATAAAAAATATATTTTTTTAAATTATTTTTTATAAAAAAATTATTTAAAAAAACTTGCTTTTTTAAAAATTTATTTTTTTTTAATTTATTTTTTATGAAAATTATTTTTTTAAAATATATTAAAAAATAAACAAATTATTTTTTTAAATAATCTATTTGACACTAAAATATATACACATGTAAGTTAAAAAAGGAAAAATACATATCGTAAAAAAAAATGTTACAAAAACTAACCATTTTTATTTTTCCAATTTTCAAACAAAAAGTGATGAAAATTAAACTTTAAAAATTACACTACCAATTCTTTATCAGTTCTCTTCAATTCTCTTCAATTCTTCACATTTTTATTTCTCTCATCTATCAAACAATGAAATTAAATTCATTTCTATTTTTCGTATCAAATTTCTCCCTACCAATCACATCCTAATTCTCTTCATGTGGCTTTGGTCCACCGCCTAGAAGAGTATTGAAATTTCTTGATTTGAAGAATACATGGAATAGGCGCCTTTTCTTAGTTACTTATAACTTTATAACTTATAAGAATACGCGGTTAGCTTACAAAAATACAAAACAGTGGGGTAGATGCTGACTAAACACATGCTTTTAAAATCTTTTTACTTCTACACTTGCCCCTTCTTTTTCCTTAGTCACTAATTAACTTTAAGTATGGTTTTTGTTATATGTTTCCATATGATTTGTGATCTTTGACGATTTGCTATGTTTTATCATCAAGGCTTTTGATATATTGTAAACTGAACTTTAATTTTGGTATTTTATTTGTGGCTACAAGTGTTTTTATTTGATCTTTCAAAAAATTAAAAAATTGTTTTACTTTTATTTGAAAGGTTTTATTTGAAAGGGTTAATGGCATGTAATAGCAACATACTTTTCCATTTGTTTCATTATCAGATACGAACCTAAAATGATACAACAATACCCATCTAATTTTCAAATTTTGTTTCATTTTCATACATTTTGTTTGCACCGTTAGTCATTTTAACTAACGACCCTTTGTAATTAACTCAAAATATGTTTTTCTTACGTTTTATACGTTTCTATCCGTTTTTATATGTTTTCACCCGTTTTCTTTACGTTTTTGTTTGCACCCTTAGTCCTTTTGAATAACAACCGTTTGTAATTAACTCAAAAATATGTTTTTCTTACATTTTCATACGTTTTCATTCGTTTTTATACGTTTTCATAAAAACGGACGAAAACGTTTAAAAACGAACAAAAACGTATGAAAACGTATGAAAACGTAAGAAAAAGTATAAAAACAGATAGAAACGTATGAAAACATATGAAAATTTAAGAAAACGTAAGAAAACCATATTTTTGAGTTAATTACAAACGGTCGTTAGTCAAAAGGACTAAAGGTGCAAACAAAAACGTAAAGAAAACGGGGCGAAAACATATAAAACGGATAGAAATGTATGAAAACGTATGAAAACATAAAAAAACATATTTTTGAGTTAATTACAAATAGTCGTTAGTCAAAAGGACTAACGGTGCAAACAAAACGTATGATAATGAAACAAAATTTGAAAGTTGGATAGTATTGTTGTATTATTTTGGGTTCGTATATGTTAATTGAACAAATGAAAAAATATGTTGCTATTACATGCCCTATTTGAAACAAGTATCTGTTAATTGAACAAATTGTAAAAGACTTTGTTGTCTTTGTATGCTAAACTTAACATTCATATGAGTTAATTTGTTTTTGTAGCCAATGTCATTCGATTTGGTTGCAGTTTCATCTCTTAAACGTGCATAGACATAGACTAGGGGTGTAAACGAGTCGAGCTTTTAACGAGCTACTCGAGCTCGAGCTCGTTTAACTCTATTCGAGCATGATAATTTTCGAGCTCGAGTCGAGCTCAAACAAAATGTAGAGCTCGAATAATTTCACAAGCCGAGCTTTTAACACTTGTATTTAGCTCGGCTCGTTCGAAAGCTCGTTTAATTATTCGAGCCAAACGAGCTACTCGAGCTAAACGAGTCGAACGAGCTAATCGAGCTAAATATGTACTATCAAAATATTTTAATTATAATTATTTAATTATTATTAGTATTAAAGGTTAAATTTAAAACCAAAACTAATAATATGTTAACCTTCAATCACATCAAAGATTTACACTTTAGTTTATATATAAAATATAAACATAAACTAATAAGCTTGGGCTTTTGTTTTTATAGACCCCATATTTCATTTCTTTTGTCTCACTCATCCAATGTGGAATGTAAAATTGAATCTTTTTTCTTTTCTTTTTTCATTCAA
This sequence comes from Artemisia argyi, assembly GCA_030686995.1. Taxonomy (NCBI): domain Eukaryota; kingdom Viridiplantae; phylum Streptophyta; class Magnoliopsida; order Asterales; family Asteraceae; genus Artemisia; species Artemisia argyi. The sequence goes on along the minus strand of CM060678.1, from coordinate 189,653,540 downwards.
GCTTACAAGTATTACCTGGATTCTTAATATGTATAAAGAAGTTAAATGTGTCAAATAAATTCTTACTCATATATATTTATTGATCATATAATTGTTACTATTAGTTTTATATTAGTTAAGTGTTTTATAAAGAAGTAACTAATATGTTTTTTTTTTTTTTTTTTTTTTTGAAAGGTGAATTTCAACTTAGAAACGACCACCTTCGCGGACAGCGAAGGCCCCATCGCCACCCCGCCAGACTATGTTGTCTTAACCGGGTCCACGCTGATCTCAGGTGGTAACGGGTTTCCGGGGGAAACCGTACTGCCTCCACACAAGTTTTACCTTGCTGGAGAAACAGCCGGATGAAAACCGGGCCATGCTCAGGATTCTAACCCCAGCGGCTTGGTCTAAGGGCTTCGAATCCATCATTGCAATATATCTCCGGAACAAATGGTCTGCAAGTGGACCACAAGTGAGGACTTCCCGGGTGGTCACCCACCCGGTACTACTCCCACTTGTGGGTGCTTAACCAAATAAGCCCCACCCACTAGACCATGGGTCCTTTGATAAGTAACTAATATGTTTAATAACCCTTTATCAAATATATAAATGAATTAAATCCAATCATAAATACCTCTAAATAAGAATTATGAATCATTAGATGATTTCAACGAATCTCACTCGTATAGCTCACGTGATGTTGACAGGTATATCAAGGTTTTTGTGATTAAAAATACAACATATGTATGTATATTGTATATAAACGATTCAATTTTATGATTTTCACGCTTACACACACAAAAGACACATACAATGAAATTCAAATATGTGTTATCACATGTGACACATATATAAGATACTCAAATATATATATATACACATATGACATGTACATATGAAAGCCAAATATGTGTTGGACACACATATATGATATATGCATAAGCATAAACTCATTATGAGGTTGCTAAAAACAATTGATCCATGGTTCTTAAACGATAGAACATAAACAATGTTATCCATGGTTCTTAGACAATAGAACATAAACAACGTTATCATCTTCGATCAATTTGATGATGAAATATAGATGATTGTTGTTGGTAATATTCTTGTAGAAACTATTATTCTGAGTTTAGTTATGAACTAACTAACTCTTATACTCGTTTAAATCATGTTAACTAGTTGAGATAATTATCATAATGGTTTATTAATTATAATCCATTACATGTGAATACAAACATGTTTGTGTATACACATATAATATCTCTCATATAAGCATTTATACATACAAACACTAGCATACATTCTTACATATGATTCACACGTACATTTACAAGAGACACATGAAGATACATAAATACACATACACATACACATAGGACTGTAAACGAACTGAACGTTCAATGAAAATTTCATGAACCGTTCGATAAAAATTTCGTTTATGTTCGTTTAGTTAAATGAACGAACATGAACAAAAGTCGCGTCCATTCATAATTACTTGAGCTCACTAAATAATTTATGATCTTGACTCTAATTCGAATAACAAAATTTCCTTGACCAATTTCATGAATCGAGCTTACAAATTATATACTTCGCTATACTCATTCGAAAATCATGTATATAGAAAGAGGTAAAATATATACTAGGGAATCATAAATGATACAAGTATATCAATTATATGTTATCTATGAACTTTAATTAATAATTTATTTTATTCTTTGAGCATCAATTTTTTTTTTCTTTTATATTATTAGATCAAGTGTATTAACTTTGTTATTTAGTTTAATTAGTAAATTTGTTTGCATAAGTTAATGAAAAAATATATCATATTTTTAATTAAGAATTATAATTATAATAGATAATATAACAATACAAAATTGATGTTTTGAAAATTTTGTGTAGATAGTTGTATATTGTCTAATCAAAGAAAAAAGATGAAAAGTATCCCACATTGAAAATAATAAGAAAATTGAGGAAAGATTGACACTATAAAACAAATACCCACTTCCCTTTTATAAAAAACCACATATACTTGAAATTATAAAAAAATATAAGTATAATTGTTATACACTCTTTTGCTTCAAATGCAAACTAGTATTTATTATAAGTTAGTTTAAGCATTATAACAACTTTTATAATTGTAAACGAGCTTTCGAGCTCGAGCTTGAGTTAATAAACGAGCCTACCAAGTTCGATTTTCTATATGAGCATCTTAAGTAAAAAAATTTAAACGAGCTTCGAGCTCGAGCTCGAACAATAAAAAAATATTCGAGCTCGAGCCAATTTATAAAAGTTTATTCGAGCTCGAGCCGAGCTCGAGCTGAGTAGTTAATAAACGAGCCTAGCTCGTTTAGGCCAAAACTCGACTCGGCTCGGATCGTTAACACCCCTATGATAGACTTAACTCACCTTACAATAAGATTGCACCTTTGGCCTTTATGATCATGTCAAGTCTGGCAAAATATAATGTAGATGATTGGGAATGGTTTATGGATAATCTGAAAGCATAACTTTTCGGAAATTCATGTTAAATATATTTTCAAATAAAAATTATATGCAATAGAAAATGGAATGCAAATGAACTAATAATGAATAGCCGAGAAGGGTAAAACGTGGAATTAAATATAGTTCTATTCAACTTTATAACATGACCAAACAAGAGAATCAATTATTTGACGTATTTCGCGTATTAATTCTTAGGTATCGTTTGGCATGATGTCTAGAATAAATTTCGGTGTGTATTTGACAATAAGATAGAAAAAGAATGAATATAAGTGTAAGGCTAGGCATAATGGTCGATCGACCCAGCCGATCGCGCGAATGTCGACCAATTCGCCGCCACTGTGACCAATCGGTCGGTCGGCTCTAATTCACTCGATCGTGGTCTCAACCAATTATCAATCCACAACAAACAAACAAAATGAACGTTGGCATATTATAAGAAAAAGAAAAACCCGAGTTGTGGTATGTTTTTTTCACGGTTTATAAGCGGATAGAATGAAGAAAGAAATGAGTTTAGTTGTGTTTGTAATTCGAGCTTCAGTAGCAAGAACAAGGGTCTTCCTATGGTTTAACTATTCGAGATAGAATCAAAGGATAACAGTTTGGATTTTATTAATTTTGTGGCTTCTAATAGAGAAGAAAGAAAATGCATACTTTTCTTTGAAGTTGCATATGATATGAGGGGATTAGGGTAAGCAATCATAAAGGTAGCATATTATATATCCAATAGTTTAGAGTTAACTAATTTTGGTGAAGATGCGAAAAAAGCAATCTATTTAGTAAAATCAGAAATGTAGATCTACATAAGAAACAAATTGGATTATTTAAATGAGTAGTTATTGAGAGACTTAATTTTAAGCGTAAAGTTGCATGTAAATAATCCATTAATAATCCGTTGGTTGTAATGTATGGCTCACTACATCACAATCCAATGAGGTAACTCCATATATGTTAGGCACATAATTAGACATAAGTTTTAGGTCATTCAATCATTTTAGGTTATCCGAATTTTGTGTTGGTTATTGATATTGCTTTGGCTGATTTTTTTTTATTATTATTTTTTTATAATATTCGGATTATGGTTACATTTGAATTCCGTTATGAGAAAGTGACTAATTTTTGGGGTTATGTATTATTGACGTGATGAGAATAATCCATTGATCTAAGCCTAAAAGCCGATTTAGTGAAACACATTTGGCATAGTGAAAATCAACAGTAGTTTAGTCATTTATTTGAAATTTTATTTGTAATGCTTTTAAATGTATTTGAATTATAATGTAATGGTTTTTTATTATTAATGAAATTTAATTTTGTTGTTAAAAAAATAAAAATAAAAAAAATGTCGGCCGCTTTGCTATGCCTTAAAGGTCGTCTGTAAGCCGCAAGAAAAAGAAAGATGAGGTGAGAGGAAAATTGAGGGTCGCTAAAGGTCACTGATGTTGGTAACCTAAGAATCAGTTTTGAAATCAATGTTTGGTTTGATAAGTAGGCTTGGATTTCTTGCATATAATGAGAAGAGTGACTGTGTAATCGTTACTCTTTTGGTAGGTTTAGAGGATATCTAGTATTTATAAATCATTTCCATTTTGAAAACCAAAATCTACAAATAAACAACATTATTGACAATGAATCAATTCCTTAAGTACGTCTCATTCCTATGCACCAAATACTTCCTTAATTCGATCTTGGTACAAAATAGTAGGATCAAATATGATTCTACACATTGATTCCCTTTCTCACTAACGTAACGTTTGGTATGTCGTAATCAAAGAGGGAATGTAAAGGATTATTGCGATGGAATGAGAAAATGTTGTTTGTTCATATTTATGTAATATAATAATTCATTACAAGGAATGACTCATTACACCAAAATCATTCCTTAGGGGTCCCCTATTTTTTTTCATTACATCCCGTAATGGAATCAAAATTACATAAAACTCTACCATTAACTATCCATATTAATGAAACTTCTCATCAATAATGGGCATTTTAGTCTTTTTATTATGATTACATTACGTATTATCAAACAAACCAAACATGATAAATAATAGTAATGACTCATTACATTACACTAATTATTCCATTACATCGGTCATTCCATTCATTTAACATTTCATTTCGTCCTACCAAACGAACCCTAAGGGTCTGTTTGGTTAGACGTAATGGATTGATAAATGAATGTAATCGACGATGTAATTGTATGAATATAGTAATTGAATGCGTTATTACTGTTCCATTAACATATTTGGTTGCTATGTCGAAATGGAATACATCATTTATAAATGTTGTTTGGTACGATGCAATGGACGTTGGAAATGAATGAAATAAATGATATATGGCAAAACATGATTTCATGGGGAAAAAAATGGGTGGCTATGTATTGAAATTGATAGTTAATGTAATGAATGAACCAATGAATAAGCTTGTAATAAGCTCTTCTCTACCTCACACACAAGTTTCTTGGATCAAAAAGTGTAGATTGGCAGGGACACCTCAACCCTGTGTACCATAATGGTACCCATCAACCCTACCCAGCAAAGGTTTGATGCCTGTGAAATACCTCCACCCAATACCCAACCATGCTTGCGGAACGGAATCAAACTCGCGTCCATTAGTTGGATCAAGACATCACATGGTTGGGCCCAGGCTTCTAAGGTAGCTGGTTGATATCATTATAACTTGTGGTCCCCATGTGAGGACTTCCCGGTTGGTCACCCAACCCGGTACTACTCTCACCTAGGCTCGCTTAACTTAATAAGCTTCACACAGTGGACCACAAAGCCCCATGATCACACACAAGTTTCTTGATGATATATACAATCGTCTAATGGCAATTCTACGTCGTACGTGTATATGCTTTTTTACTACAAAAACTCCACCAAATTTCGAACGCTATCATGCACCATGTTTCACAAGAACCACAAATACGCGTATTCGATAACACCACTCTCACATTTGTGGTTTCATCTCTTCTCAACATTCTCCAATTGACATCCAGTGCACCATTTAAAGCACACGCCAAAACAATGTTCGTGTCATCAATCACTCTACTCATGTATGGAGTGTCATGTGATGCTGAAAAAGGTATTCTCAAATCAATGATGTTTATGTTAACATCGCGCGTCATGGAAGACTTGTGTTTGGTTCTTTCTTAGTGGTATGTTTGATGTTGATTATTGTACCGATCTAGCCATTTGTTTTTGCGATATATGCTATGTTTTGTGCCTATGGAATGATATATTGGTTGCATGAGGAGTTTGTAGATGAAGTCGAAGGACTTGATATCGTTTGATCAGGAACAGGATATAGATGTTTTAAGAGTTGGAGCAAGTTTCGTATCATTGCTTGTTTTTTTACCTACTTATTGAAAGTGTTAATTTGTTTTTACTTTTTCTGTATCGATACCATGTATTGTATACAGCGGGATCTTATAGCTTTGTTGTACGAATTCTTTTTCAAATTGTACAAGGAATATCATTTTTGTTAAAGTTGTTTTCGACAAATATAGGTTTGGGTACAATAAGATTGCACCATCACGCGAACGACAACATTTAGACATCTGGGTCAATAAGTTATCCATTCAAGAACTCACTATGAGCTGCAATGGGCCAACTAAAGCCACGAAAGACTAGCCGTGAAGCAAGTGAGACATCTATGACGAACTCTTTTTGTGTTGGTTTCTTTTCGTCACGAATTGAATGGTAATCACGTAACTACTTCCGACCCACCCGATCCATCCGGCTATGTACAAAAACGAAATCCCGGGTGTAATGAACTCACCCCAATGCAACCAACTGAAGTAAAGGACTCTCACTAAAAAAAACAAGCAACTCCTTTAAATTAAACACTGCTAGTATATAATTTGCAATAAAATATGAACAATAACCTTAACAAACAAACTCAACTAACGTTAAAAAACCAACTACATATGCCATTGTTCCAAGTCGAACCAGGAAAAAACGTTAATTAAAAAAGGATCATAACAATTCAAAAACTGATCAAACATTAATTACTGTATAAACATAATTAGCAACCAAAACATACTAGTACAATTTTTGACATGATTCAACCTAAGATCAGCCTCCACCACAACCACCACCACAGCCACCACCACCACAGCCACCACCACCACAACCACCACCACAGCCACCACCACCACAAGCACATCCTCCACCATGTGCAGCAAGGTTACCAACCAACACCCCAGCAAGAAAATCTGTTTCGACTTTGGAACCAGAAGTATTAGGCGCCTTAACTAAATTGTGCAAAATTTTCTTCCCAAACTCGTATGAAAAAGTGAGAGAAGCTCCCGGTTCCGCCATCCTATTAACAACAACTGGATAACTAACTAATTGACTCTTTTTCCCTTCTTCTGTAATACCTTCCATTAGGTATTTTATCGGCACACGTACTTTACCCAAAGTTTTACTGAAAAATATCCCTTTGACCGCCTTAATCTTGATTACAAGATTAAGGAGGTCTTTTAGGCCCGCGGCCTCATCAATAGTGAACTTCATAGGAAAATTCCACGTGAGTTCTGATGAGCGCGTGTTTCTGAGAACTGGAGTTTGGAGCTTCTTGCCACCGGTTCCACGCACGACAACATATACGTCGTATTTGCTGAGAGATTTTAGACCCTCTGCGGAGATGATTGTAAGGTCTAGAGTTCTGCGCTCCATTATTGAAAAGGCGATGGACTAAAATTTATGGAGTACGTGAATCATGTATCATGTATTTATACTACTGAGAAAAAGGTGTGTTATTTATTTATGTAAATAATCTGCGTAGTTAATATTACTATATATGATTTGCAAAAGTAAAAAGCTCATTAATTATCATACGGTTATTTCCTAAAATTAACCAAAACAATGAAGTTACTTCCATATAAACATGACTAATAAAAAGGTTAAGGATCGGATAAGAATGTATCTTCCATATAAACTTTAATTTTTTTAGAGTTCTGCACTCCATTATTGAAAAGGTGTTTTAGACTCAGTTTAACTTATTATGAACCATTTCTCAGCCTTAGCAAGGGAGATGCTAATCTTTTTGATGTTTACGTTCATAAAATGATTGAAAGTGCATAAATAGGGACGCTTAAACTCATAATTAATCACCAGAAATTGTTATTGACCCGGGTCGTGTGTCTTAAAGCTGGTAAAGTAATATGGCTATTACTCATTATCCTACTTGTTGAGTGAAAACTCACACATAAAGGAAGAACGATGTTTGCAATTCTTGATTGAATGGATTAGACTTGACCGAAAAGTTAAACGTGTACATGTAAACTTGCAATCGGGATGATGACTCGTTTTGGAGAATTTTTGTATAACCATATGTGTTTATGGCAATTGTACATCCATTTACTTCATGTAGTGGACTGGAAATTTGATAGACAACTTCTTTTCAATGTATGATATCCGTTGTAAAGTCTTTAAGAAAACTCTTATAAGCTGGTTAACTTGAAACATTATCTGGTTGTGTACTTGTGTATTAGTTAATGTTCGAAGCAAGTTAAAGGAAGAAATTCCTAACAACATGAATTCCAGATTGTTACGAAAAAACTTTAGTTATTCTTTTGGTTCTTACTCTATTAGTTGGGTTTATCTAATTCATAGATAACATGATTATATGAAGAGAATTTCTAAAGCATGATCATGGTTATAAATTACTTGTTGATAAATCTAGTCATAATTAGCAATTGTGCATCATCTTTTTTATACGCTTTGTGATATTATTTGATTATTGTATTGTCATAAGTTTTAGGGAAATTGGCAAAAAAAGGCATCATACTTGCCACTTTTTGTTATTGCATGTAGCGTCCTTTTTTTTTTTGATTGTAGCACTAACCTTTTTAAATCGTGCCATTGTATGTATTTTGTGACCATTTTACCCTTACTTTTTTTAAATTTTGAAGGGTAAAATGGTCATTTCACATGGCTAAAAAGTCGCAAAGTACATACAATGACACGATTTAGAAAGGTTAGTGCTACAATAAAAAAAATGACGCTACATACAATGACCAAAAGTGGCAAGTATAATGTCTTTTTTTGCCAATTTCCCTAAGTTTTATGCATCTTTAAATTTATGCGAGAGTGGGATTTAATAGTATCTTGTTATTCTAGTTATTCAATCATATTCAAATCTTAATGTGTTGTTGATTATACTTCACAGTTCACATGTAGACGACTATTGCTTGATGAAGATGAGTTGCACTTGGTAGCCATGTGCTGTAAGATAAATGATGTATTTTAATTTAGTGCTTTGGGGGATTAACAGTTGCGCTAGGAATTTGCGAGTCATTTATTGTCATGTTGAATTGCAGTGTACATACAAGCATCTTCAACAATAATTTTGACAACAAATATGATATTTACAAGGAAGTGCAAAGATGATGGTGTGTCATAGTTACAGGGTTTATGAGTTGATTTATAAAATAACCATATTCTTTTCCCGAATTCTTGCGTTTGGAAAAGGGTGCAAGTCATATAGTTTTTGGAATATATCGCTTTGACAGCCTTAATCTTGATTACAATATTAAGGCGGTCTTTTAGGCCCGCAGCCTCATCAATAGTGAACTTCATGGGAAAATTCCACGTGAATTCTGATGAGCCCGTGTTTCTGAGAACTGGAGTTTGGAGCTTCTTGCCACCGGTTCCACGCACGACAACATATACGTCGTATTTGCTGAGAGATTTTAGACCCTCTGCGGAGATGATTGTAAGGTCTAGAGTTCTGCGCTCCATTATTGAAAAGATGTGTTGTTTATTTATGTAAATAATCTATGTAGTTAATATTACTATGTATGATTTGCAAAAGTAAAAAGCTCATTAATTATCATACTATTATTTCCTAAAATTAACCAAAACAATGAAGTTACTTCCATATAAACATGACTAATAAAAAGGTAAAGGATCGGATAAGAATGTATCTTCCATATAAACTTTATTTTTTTTAGAGTTCTGCACTCCATTATTGAAAAGGTGTTTTAGACTCGGTTTAACTTAGGGAAAATGGTCTAAAAATATACATCGAACTTGACACTTTTTTCTTTTGTATACATTAAACTTTTTTTCTAAATGGTTTCTTCAACAACCTCATTTTCTTGACAAGTTGGAACATATTATAACCACTATCAGTGATATTTGTTGGACCTTGATAATTGTACAAGTCTTGTATTATGAAGATAACGATAGATGAAGGACCAAAGGTGTTAAGTAGAAAGTTTATAACCGAAAAGTAGTTATTTCGGTTGGTAGTTAAAGTAGTTATTCCTGTAACTTGGTGAAGGGTTGTGTCGTTTGGTTCATGACCATTCGAACCATCATGACCATTGGGTCATACCCCTTCATATCTATATATAGTCCTTCAGATGTAAACGTTTTTAGTTAGTGTCAAAAATACGATGTAACCCACTGTTACTTTGTTAATAATAGAATCATTTTCTTGTCAATCTTGTGCAACATGATCCTGGGAATATCAAGTTTCTGGAACCTGTGAAAATCCAATATGGTATCAAGAGCCGAAGGTTGTTGCAAGGTTACAAGATGTGATTCAAGTCTCTTGATCAAGAAGATCAAGAAACTGAGAAGGAAGGCACCAAGATGTTGGGGAAGATAGTGCACAATCAAGAACCAACGTACATGGACATCAAACGAAATTGATGGACTGTTTGTTGTGATTTCTGCTGAAACGCGACAACAAACAAGAAGGAAGAAAACAATATTGTAGGACTTTGTGGGACTGCTGGAACGCGACACAAAGAGAAGAAAAGGAAACTCTTGACGTTGAAAGAAGCGTAGAAGCAAGAGTAGCGCAGAAGAAAAAGACTTTGTGAAACCGGTTGAAAACAAGATACAAAGTATAAGACGCAGGACTAGCGCGCAAGATGTAAGACGCAGGACTAGCGCGCAAAGTATAAGACGCAGATTCTAGAAGCGCAAGGAACGTTGTTGTGAAGAAGAAAACGTATACGTAGAATAAAGAAGGAGTACTCAAGAGAAGGAACAAACGAAGGACTGATTTGTTTCATAGGAATTCAGAAACGAAGGACTGTTTTTCTGGATCGATTTGGTTACCAAGGCGTGGTACCAAGTTGTGTGTTAGAAGGTTTGTGATCAAAACAACACACAAGAACAACAACAGCGATAGGATGAGCAAACGAAGGACTGTTTTGTTCAGCGAAAGAAGAAACAAGCGAAGGACTGCCTTGTTTTGTTGGAACGAATTCAGAAGCGAAGGACTGATTTCTGGTTCGGTGTGGTTACCAAGGTGTGGTAATAAAGATTGTGTGTAGGAAGTTTCTTAGGAATCTCAAAGAGACCGAGATCAAGAACAACACGCAAGGAGAAAGGAAACGTGTAACGTGGTACAAGAAAGTGTTGGTTTGTTGGTGTCGAATATAAACACAAACAAGAATAACACAAGGAGGCCGTGACTTTTTTTGTTGAAGATTCAAGGGAGGCCGTGGAACATTTTGTTTAGACTCGTTGGCAACAACAACAATTCGACAAGGAGAATGAAGAAGGAACCGTGGTGTTCTGTTTTGGTTCGAAACAAAACAGAAACAAGGCGACAAATTCGAAAGCTTTTTGTTAAAAGTTGAAGTCGAATAGGATTTGAAAAGGCAACGAGGCAGGAAGTAAAAAAAAGGCGTTGCTTGTGGATGTGATAAGGTATACCGAGAGACAAAACAATCAAGGATTGTTTGGAGACGTTTAGCAATACAAGAACAACAACAAATAACGAAAAGGATGGGCTGATCACTCGTTCATAAGAAAATACCGACGGGTATTGAAGAGTTGTTGAAGATACGGTGTAAAATTGAAGAAACACAAGGAAGTATTGTGGTACAACGATGGAATGGAACAAGCAACAGCAGCAACAAATCATGAAGACAAGAAGAAGGAAAGAAAAGACACGGAGAGGAGCATGAAGACTCGAAGAACAAGACTTAAACAATTAGGGGGGAGAATGTTGGACCTTGATAATTGTACAAGTCTTGTATTATGAAGATAACGATAAATGAAGGACCAAAGGTGTTAAGTAGAAAGTTTATAACCGAAAAGTAGTTATTTCGGTTGGTAGTTAAAGTAGTTATTCCTGTAACTTGGTGAAGGGTTGTGTCGTTTGGTTCATGACCATTCGAACCATCATGACCATTGGGTCATACCCCTTCATATCTATATATAGTCCTTCAGATGTAAACGTTTTTAGTTAGTGTCAAAAATACGATGTAACCCACTGTTACTTTGTTAATAATAGAATCATTTTCTTGTCAATCTTGTGCAACATGATCCTGGGAATATCAAGTTTCTGGAACCTGTGAAAATCCAATAATATTCCAGTGCTCGTCTACCACTGTCAAAAGAAGAAGTTTTTGAAATGGTTTCGTCAACAACCTCATTTTCTTGACAAGTTGGAACATATTATAACCACTATCAGTGATATTCCAGTGCTCGTCTACCACTGTCAAAAGAAGAAGTTGTCGAAATATGGTTTCTTCAACAACCTCATTCTCTTGACAAGTTGGAACTTATTATAACCACTAACAGTGATATTCGAGTGCTCGTCTACCACCGTGAAATATATACTTAGTGATGTTCAAACTTTAATTTAAAATCAACCTCATGTAATGACATCAGATTTGCTACCACCACTTTAGTAGTAGTAGTCGTATCATTTTTGTTTCACAACAACAATAATACTCGATTTCGACAAAGCGAGAATCTGGAAGATTTTTGTTATCACTTCCTTTTTATTACACAATAACAACAACAACATACAATCCTTATGAAACGTGACATGATGAGAAAAGGGTGTAAGTAATACCCCGTATTACTCTTATTAAAAGGTAAACACGAAGATAATGAGATTCAGAAAAAACTATGACAAGTGTTATTATCCAAATTATTCCTCCCAGCTCCGTATTATCGTCCACATTTTTATAATCATATATTTCAAAATAATATTCGTTCTCAGTTTCAACCAGATTTTAAGAAGCTAGGATAAAATTATATTTGTGAGACACCGTCACTACTACAAAAAAGGTCATAGAGCCCTGTTGAAAATGGTCATAAAGCCCGGTTTTACATAAGGGCACAAAGGGGAGGGGACTCTATTGGAGATGTAAATAGAGCCAATGATTGCATTACATTAACTTTGAGACGAAGATGTAGTATAATTATGTTCGAAAATGTATGTTGCAACTCTTGTAGGCCATTTGCAATAGTCAAATAATCTAGAATCGTGAAATGACAAAGATTAACTAGGCTAGAACTTACGTGAACAAAAAAGACCCAGGTGAATTCCCTTGTATAGAATTAAGTTCCGTGTATGTTACATGTAGATATATGTCTCGTGCAGTATGCCAGTGAAAATATTGAACCTTTTTAGACTAAAAATCATTTGTTTGGCGAAGAACGTATAGTAGTACATTATGAAATATGATATCCTACGAGTCATTCCAACTATTACAAAAAGGTATAGTAATTATGGGTTCAAAACCAAACTCTTTTTGCTAACCTTCTAACAAATCTTTAATCCATAATCCCAAATAATAACGCTGTATGGTACTTTAATCACACCTTCAAGTAAAAGATATACTACAAACAAATAATGATAATTATACTCTTCAATTTTTGCCACTTCATAGAGCGTCTTACCAATTATTTTCATATATCTCCATCCAATTGTTGTGATTAGCTCCACACCCGTATACGAGTGTGCTAGGTGTATTATCACACAAGGCTTCAAAGTTTTAGGGGCCTCAAATTATATGCTTTTATATATAGTTGTGGACTTTTGACTTCAAAATTCATTTCCAACATAAAAAAATATATAAAATTTTGTTCTAAATATTTGTTAAACATTAATTCAAGTGGGCAAGAGTTATGAAAAACTCATAAAAATTAGATCTATATCATTACAATATATTTTTAATCTTCATGTTTAGTTTTCATATAAGCAGTTTTGCACAGACCTCCGCTAGCGCAACTACGACACTGAATTTAGCTCCTCTACCTCGCAGACAAAACTTTGTTTGATAATGTACAATCATCTAATGGCAATTCTACATCCTGTATATGCATTTTTATTACACAAATTCAACCAAATTTTGATCACTATCATGCACTACGTTTTACAAGAACCATAAAAAAGAGTATTCGATAACACCATTCTCACATTTGTGGTTTCGTCTCTTCTCAAAGAAATGAAAATAAAATTGTTATCTATAAGACTATAATTCTATAAATATCATCAAAATAGTGTCTTGTTTATTTATACCACTTTCTACTGATCTTTCAATGAACAGTCGATTAGATACAACAAAAAATGTGACTGTTAACGAAGATATATACAATATTACAATGAACTCAAAAAATCAAGCAAGAATCATATAACGAGGACAAGCCAATCACTCAAAAGTCAAAACTATTACCCAATAATCAAATCAATGTAAATTTAACTAATAAACTAAAATAATAAATTTCTAATTCATGAAACTGGTGGAAATTGATGCTCTACGATCAGTTGTACATAAATCACATGATGTTTATCAAAATTTAGAGTGTGCAAATTCAATTCCTTCCTACTAGTGTTTGTGATTTAAAAAGTTTTTGCATTAAAGTCCAATTCTTTCAATTTCCACTAGCACGGATGGAAAACAGAATACAAAGAGGTGAATTCTCGAGAATTTTTAACCCTCCACCCAACTAATTTCTTGCCTATATGTTACTTGTAAATTCATGTCTCATGTGGTATACCACTGAAAATATTGATTTTTTTAGACTAGGAATTATCATTAATTTGTTCGATTAAGGAAATTATCATAATATCATATCGTGCCACTCATTCCAGCAATCCAAAAAAGTTATATAATAATTATGGGTTGAGAAACAAAATTCTTCTTGCTAATTAACCTTCTAACAAGAGTCTTTAACCCAAACGCCGAATAATGTTGGATGGTACTTTAATCATATAGTGTCTTACCAATTCTTTCCATATATATATTGACTGATGTTGTTTTTGGAGTTAATTCTCTTGGTTCACGTGTTTGAGTCAAGTGGAAAGTGGCACTAGAGTTTGTCAATGGTTATTTTGTATCATTTTTTTTTTTTTTTTTTTTATTACTTTTTTTTTATCATTTTGTCAACACAGATCACAATACTTGTATTAATCAAAAATTTGGAATCTGCACATGTTTATGCCTATCGTGTTTTTTGTCACGTAGTTTATTTTGTGCAAGGCATATTCAATTATTATGGAAGCTTTTTTTCTTTTCTAGTTTTAGTCTTAAGTAGGTTTGTGTAGTGTTGTTCTTGTAATTTATACTTGTTTTTTGCTTTAATTAATGAATGCCTTTATTAAAAAAATAAATAAATAATTGTGTGTTGATTTAATAGTAGAAGTTTTATGATATTTTTTATATAATAAAATAATTACATCATTTTGGAGTGATTTTGCAAAATCAATCTTAGCGGAAAAAAATTGGACCAATAGGAAAGATCAATTTTGACACATAGACGAAATCAAACAATATGATTGGCCAATAAAAAGTCAAAATTGAATTGATTTTGGTAAAACTTAAATAAATTTGTTTACAATTTATAAAAAAACACATAAAAATATAAGTGTCAAATTTGAATTTAATTGAGGAAAAAACACATAAAAATATAAGTGTCAAATTTATAAAAATAAAAACTTAAAAAAAGAGGGGGTAATTAATAAAATATTAGTGGTTGAATTTTAAATATATTATATGGAGTTAAGTATAAAATTATAAATTTTCATGTTTTTTGATAACTTTAGATAATAAACAAATAACCCCTTATACTTTATACTCCCTGCACTTTATAATATGAATTTTGTTTACAATTACATGAGTATTAGTATTGGCTTGAGACTTTCATTTATTAAACTTACAAAATTTTACAAATATACGAATTATGTTTAATATACGTTAAATGTTTTTAAAATAAATATTAGTTTAAACTTTCATCTATTAAAATATTTTTTTTACTATGTACGTTAAATAAAGACTCATGTTATCATATTTAAAAGTTTAATATATGCGTACACGGATTTGAATATTAAATACGGCTAAATTATTATTATTGGTAAAAATATCAAATTTTAATCATGTTGACTGGTCAAATAATATAAGGGAATAAACGTTATAGATTATAAATAGTTAGGGCCCGTTTGGTTTGTAGATGGGTTTAGGATTAAGATTTGGATTTGGATTTGAATTTGGTTTAGGATTTGGATTAGGATTTGATGGAAGAGAGAAAAAATAATATTTATATATATATTATATATTATAATATAAGTTTTAAAATTAAAATATTTCATATAATAGATAAAAATTAAATAAAGAGTGACTGAGATTTAAAAAGGGCCCACGAAATAGTTTGTATTGTCAGAAATCCCACCATATGTGTTGGTTTAGTCAAATACCTCAAATGAGGGTCTCAGACCCAATCACTGGCCCCACAAATATGTACCAAACATCATATTTGAGTCTCAATCCAAAAACTGCGTACAAAACCCAAAAACCAAACGGGCCCTTAATGTGTTTGATATATGACAGTTAGAAGATTCTTTTTATCGTTTTACATAGTTTATAGTTATAATACACTCATGTTGACTGCATAGATGTAAAATTTTAAATGTTACATGGTCATTTGTAAATATAAAACAGAATTAATCTCTAATTAGATAAACAGGAAAAATCTAACAAAAATTAGCTAATCTATGTACATCAATCTATATATGAGCGATTTTCATAAACCGAGCCATGTCGAGCACAACCAGTGGTATAATATGCTACAACCGATCATAACTTTCATATTTGCAAGCGAGACCTACCCCATAAGTAAAAAAAGTTTAATGGTTACTGCGGATAATGTCTTGTTTGTTTTAGAATGGGCATTACTAGAGATAAAGATTTTTTTGATGATGTGAATGGTACTAAAATCTTGGATTTTGTTGTGGAAAAAGTTGGTATCAATGATAATAAAAGCTGGTGGCACTAAGAAGAAGACTTCTGATGTGGCTAGTTCTAGTAGTACTAAGATTTCTACATCTAACCAATTTGATGCTCTTAATATGGATGATACGAATACTTTTGGTATTCCTACTTTTGACACCAACATGGACGTGGATGCTGGATGTACAATGGAAGTTAATGTGGATGAGTCGGTTAAGACTGGTGCTACATCACAAGAACCGCTTGTGAGTGATTCAATGGGAACTAAGGAAGTTGGTTCTACTCTTTTAGTTGAGAAAATTAGTAAGTTTGAAAAGCTTCTTATCGATGGGAAAGGCACTCTTGTGGATGATGATGGTCATCCTGTTCCGTATGCCTCTGTCACTAAGAGGGCTAACCCATTTTCCAAGGTGGGTGATGTTGTGGTTTCTGATAGTGACGAGGAGGAGGTTCTTAACACGTTCGACGAATCAGCAAATCTTTTTGGTGGAGTTCATGAGCGTGAAGATGAGTTTGATGACTATGATGATTACTCGAAGCAAATTTATGATCTTCCAGGGGAATTGGATGGTCTTAATGCCATTTATGGCTTTAATCTCCAAGGTCGTAGGAAGTAGTTTATATTTTTGTTTGAGTCGTTCTATATGATGTGGTAGTGGTTTTGTTTTCTTGTCTAGAAAATAGGGAGTATCTTGTTATGTAAGCTTTTCGCCTATGTAACAGGCTGAGATATGGGATTCACTCATATCCGTTGTACTTAAATATTTTTGGAGTAATATATTTACCGGGTCTTTTGACCTTTTACCCAAAAAAATAAAATCTAGGAGAGATGCCCAAAGAGTTGGTGCAAGTGGTCTACAAAACCTTGTTTTTCCCAATCTGATCTTGTAACATGTGACTATATATAATATTTCTTCCTACCCTACACTTCCTATTATGTGATTATAATATTCCTTCTACGCCACACGAAAACTCAACCAAATTTTGATCGCTATCATGCACTATATATGTTTCACAAGAACCACAAATACGAGTGTTATTCTCACATTTGTGGTTTCATGATACGTTCGTCTCCCATGGTATCTATCTAGATATAACAAAAACTTTTTGTACATAGTTTGTCAGGTTCTAACAAATAGCAGTTAGAAAAGGAGTAATTATTTAACAGCTATGTTTTGAATATTTAAAAGCACTAAACGTCAATTTATTTCAGGATAGCGAACATATAAAGTTATGCAAATGTGTTCGATAAGGACATAACGTCTCGCTCTTGGGGAGTCAGAGTTCCACGCACACGTGAAGTCGTTAAAATGTTGAGGTCATGATGACCATTTCCGTGTTACAGTTTGCATGCATGTAGTCCCACTAAAAGCATTTCCCATGTTTCCTTTTGTTAACCCTAAAACTAGTCCACGTAACTTCTATGTATTGTTTAGTTTCCTAAGTGTGCGTTAGCCATCACTTGCATTTGTCTTACGTTATAAATTGTAATTTGCATTGAGGAAGTTTATGAACAACAAAAAAGCGATTTAAGTTTAGTTTCTCTATATTGTTTTTGAGTCTTGTCTGCTCAAAAGGCTTTATCATCTCGTCTCTTAATCTATTTCTTGAGAGATTGATCGCCTCAGTTCGGTCTATAACATTTCATCACTTCTCAATATTCTACACTTGATATCAAGTGCACCATTTAAAACGTAAACACACCAAAACTATGTTCATGTCATCAATCACTCTACTCATGTATGGAGTGTCATGGGAAGCCGCAAAAAGGTATTATTTGTAGGGAAATTAGCACACTTTTATTAATATAAATCATATTACAATACAAAAAAATAAAAGTAAAATAAATAACAAAAAATTAAAACAGACTTTGGGTTAGAAACAGAAGACAAACTCTAAATAACGATTACTAAAAGGTATTATTGTATGTACTGAACTTTCAAATTTCGTTTATTGTATATTTTGTGACTATTCAACCATGTAAAATGATCACTTTACCATTTGAAATTTGATAAATGTAAAGATAAAATGATTATAAAATACAGACAATAATCAAAATTTGAAAGTTCAGTACACACAATAAGAAAAAAAAAAGTTCAAAATACACAATAACAAATAGTGACAAATATGATACATTTTTAAGCAATTAACCCTATTTTTATTATAAAACTATGAAACATAAAGTACACTACAAAAAATATTAAGTGTAACAAGTCAAAAATATTAAAAAATAGAAAAATACGGAACATAAACTGATAAAAAAATATATAGCAAGATGAAAAGAGGATATTGCCGGTCATTGGAGTGAGACCAAGATAAAAAGAATTTTTTTTTCCAACTCATAGTGTTTCACAAAAAAATTTACCAAATTATAGAAATATTAAAAATATTATCCAAGTCATAGTAACGATTAAGAAGACGATAATATTAATATTAATAATCTGTATTAATACCTTTGTTCTATAATAAGTATTCAGTTTGACTTTTTAAAATTTTTATTATTCAACTTTAACCTTAAATACTATTATTTATGTTAAATAATATTTGATTCAAAATATATGAATGAATTGTATTTTAAATATATTTTCATTGATATAATTTTTATCAAATATCATATATCACAAATAAAAATATTTAAAATCAAAGTTGAACAAAAAAAACTTTAAAAAATTTAACTAGACACTTAGAGCAACTGCACTGGTAAAAATCTTTAAGATTTTTTTTTCTTTAACAATTAATGTTTCAATAAATACCAATAAATACCATGTTTTAAAAAGTCATTCATATACAAGTGCTTAGATCATAGTTTTATACATGTTTTTTACCCGTGCTCCTAATCTCCTATCACTTTCCAGTAGTGTTGTACCAAAGCGTTGAAAAACGAAAAAAACAATCAGGCCATGGGTCCTCTATTTACACGTGGCACATTATGATTGATCGTTCGGCACATTATGATTGTGAAGGATACCGTTGTGAAATATCCTATCCTAAGAGTCATTCTTACTACTATAAATATGGATTGAAAACATTCTAATTTTGTCCAAACCATTGAATCTTAAAATGCGTTTTCTGCTCTTCTCTACCTCACACTCAACACTTCGTTTGATGATATACAATCATCTAATGGCAATTCCAAATCGTCTACTATATGCATTCAATGATCAAATTTTGATCCCTATCATGAACTATGTTTCCCAAGAACCACGAATACAGGTATTCGATTACGCTAATCTCGCATTTGTTGTTACATCTCTTCTCAGCATTCTACAGTTGTTATCAGATTCACCATTTAAAACACACCCGAAAACTATGTTCATGTCATCAATCACTCTACTCATGTATGGACTGTCATATGATGCTGAACAAAGGTATTCTCGAATCAATGATGTTTATGTCAATATTGCGCGTCATGGAAGACTTCTGTTTGGTTCTATCTTAGTGGTATGCTTGATGTCGATTATTGTACCTAGCTTCCTACAGCCATTTGTTTTTGCGATATATGTTATGTTTTGTGCCTACGGAATGATATATTGGTTGCATGAGGAGATTGCGGATGAAGATGAAGGACTTAATATCGTTTGATCGTGAACATAAGCGATTTAAGAGTTTGAAAAAGTTTCGTGATGCTTGTTCGAAGTAGTTTGTTGTGGTTTATTTTCCTTACTTGTAATTGAAAGCGTGTGTGTTGCTTGTTCAAAGTCGTTTCTTGTAATTTTGTGTTCCTACTTATTAAAAGTACGCATTTGTTTCCCTTTATCTATATCGATATCGGTGTATTGTATAAAGTCGGATCTTATAGTTTTGTTGCACAATGCCATGCATTTTCAGATGTACGTAGAAGGATCGGATCGGATTATCGTTTTTGTTAAAATTCCCTTGCGGTAGCTCCTCTTTCTACATTCAGAGCTATACGTACGCCAATATATGTCTATCGTACCTAACAGAGGCCGGGCTCCTGTTGGTACTTAAGATAAGGCTTTTTGGCAAGGCTAGTGCGTGTTGTGCCCGACGGAGGCTAGGCTCCATTAGTAGGGTACACCATCACATACAAAAAGAACTTATCACGGATTTTAAATCGGCTATCTTCATTCATCTCTATGTGTTCAAAACAGATTTATTTATTTATTATTATTTTTTTGAGTTAGTGATAAAGAATTAAAGAAAGGATTTTGGGTTTGAGTAAGAGGAATAAGATAGAGTCTGAGTTTGTGAGACCTATTGAAAAGACGAAAATACCCTCTTAACTAATAGTCATACTAGTCAAACTGACGGTGTTAATAAAATTAAACTAAAAGTTACTAAATTCTTTTTGATGATGTAAATGGTACTAAATTCTTGGATTTTTATGTGCAAAAAGTTGGTCGAAATGGTACTAATTCGAGGATGATACCCAAAGAGTTGGTGTAAATGGTAAAAATAAAAATCTCGATAAAAAAGCCTTGCATGTCACAATCTGATCGATACCCAAAGAGTTTGTGTAAATAGTCAAAAAAAATCTTGATCAAAACCCTCGCATGTCACAATCTGATACCCAAAGAGTTGATGTAAATATATGGTCAAAAAAATCTTGATCAAAAACTCTTGCAATGTCACAATCTGATACCCAAAGATGGTCCAAAAAATCTTGATCCAAAACTCTTGCAATGTCACAATCTGATACCCAAAGCGTTGATAAAAAAAATCTTGATCAAAAACTCCTGGAAGTCACAATCTGATACCCAACGAGCTGAGTTTGTGTAAATGGTCAACAAAATCTTGATAAAAAAACCCTTGCATGTCACAATATGATCTAGTAACTTTCCTTAACACTTCCTATATACTAAGAAAGAACCAAACGTACAAGCCTTCCGATTCTAGATCCTACACTTCCTATATGTGTGTAAACATTCCTTCTAAATCACACAGAAATTGTTTGATGATATACAACCATCTAATGACAATAATTCTGCATCGTGTCTATGCATTTTTACTACAAAAACTCCACCAAATTTCCATCGCTATCATGCACCATGTTTCACAAGAACCACAAATACGAGTATTCGATAACACCACTCTCACATTTGTGGTTTCATCTCTTCTCAACATTCTCCAACTGACATCCAGTGCACCATTTAAAACACACCCCAAAACAATGTTCATGTCATCAATCATTCTACTGATCATGTATGGAGTGTCATGTGATGCTGAAAAAAGGTATTCTCAAATCAATGATGTTTCTGTTAACATTGCACGTCATGGAAGACTAGTGTTTGGTTCTTTCTTAGTGGTATGTTTGATGTCGATTATTGTACCCAGCTTCCTCCAGCCATTTGTTTTTGCAATATATGCTATGTCTGGTGCGTATGGAATGATATAATGGTTGCATGAGGAAACTGTAGATGAAGTTGAAGGAATTGATATCGTTTGATCAGGAACATGCATGTACGTGCAAGATATAGATGTTTTGAAAGATTTAAGAATTGGAGTAAGTTCCGTGATGCTTGTTCGAAGTAGTTTGTTGTGGTTTTTTCTGACTGGTTGAAAGCGTAATTTGTTTTGCTTGTTCGAAGTTGCTTGTTGT
Source organism: Artemisia argyi (assembly GCA_030686995.1). Taxonomy (NCBI): domain Eukaryota; kingdom Viridiplantae; phylum Streptophyta; class Magnoliopsida; order Asterales; family Asteraceae; genus Artemisia; species Artemisia argyi. Next base: position 189,631,509 of record CM060678.1, on the reverse strand, counting down.
AACTTTGTGTTCCTAGTTATTAAAAGTGTTTGTTTCACTTTATGTGTATCAATATCCATTTATTGTATAAAGTCGCACTACAACAAACAGGAGGATGGGCGACGACACTTTCGGCGGCGACGCCCTTGTCCCCGCCGAAAGTCGCTAAACGACAAAAACAGCGCTGAGTTGGCACACAATCTCGCTGACCGCCCATTGCATTTTCAACGCAAACTTTCAGCGGGGACATGTCCCCGCCGAAAGTGGTTTTGCAGACCACAACTTTGACCAAGATAGTCACAATTTCAAAGCCAACTTTTAGCGGGGACTGTCCCCGCCGAAAGTGTTGCATGATATTTGACCAAAATAGTTGCACTTTTTATTGTCCCGGGTATTATTCCCGCCGTTACTTTTGGCGGGGAAATGCATAACTTTTGGCGGGGACATGTCCCCGCTAAAAGTTTGGGCGCCAAATTTCCCTCCAAGCTGCAACTTTTTCCAAAAAACTTTTTAATATATATTATAACATACACCTAATACATATTAAATCATAAATTCGGCAAAAAAATACAAAACACACATAACAATGGATGGTTTGACACCGGAACAGGAGTGGGCAAAGGCTTTATCACACGAGCTCTTGTATAATGAAATTATAAATCATTGGGCGTTGAAATTTTTGATGAATATGGTTCGTACGCGAACTGTGCACCGTGGCAGAGAGACCGGATTCTGGTATGGTTGAGGAAAAAGTCATACTATATAGAGTATTTGGAAGAGGTAGATACTGCTGAAGCTCAACGTGCTGCTGAAGCTCAAGCTGCTGCTGTTGGAGGTGAGGATGAAGCTGAAAGCACGTTTGATGAAGCTGCAGCTGTTGATAATCTGGAAAATAGAATAACAAGTCTTGAAGCTACGTTTGCATATCTCAAGGAAATGAGAGCAAGGAAAGGAAGAGGTGGTGCGAGTTCAAGCAAAGCGGGAGTTAGCCGCAAAAAAAAGTAAACGGGTTGTTTCATTTGGTTGTCGTGTTGTTTAGTTTGAGTTGTTTTGTTTGGTTGTCGAGTTGTTTAGTTTGAGTTGTTTCGTTTGATCTGGTTCGTTTGCTTGTCGAGTTGTTTAGTTTTAGTCTGTATGAAAATGTATCCGGTTTACAGCTCTTGTGTGGTTTGAATAAAATGTTTGCCTTCATGTTTGAAGCTAAGCGTGTGTTGTTTCGGATTCCTTTATAAACTGCTTAGGTTCTTACTGTGGACATTTTTTAGATTAATAATTACAATCTTGAGTGTTTGGATAGAAGTTTACGATTTCTAGTGGTAAAACAACAACAACAACAACAATAACACAACACAACAAACAACATTTTATTAAACAACAACAACAATAACACAAGAAACAACAGACAACAACAATAACACAAGAAACAACAAACAACAACAATAACACAAGAAACAACAAACAGCAAGAATAACACAAGAAACAACAAACAACAACAACAACAGCAAGATCAACAACAACAACATTACATACGAAGATTTTCCATGTCACCTAACAGGTCACGGAGTATTGCATCCGATTGACATGCGTGGTCATTGTTGTCGGGATTCGTTGCCATTGCAAGTCTTGCCTCGAGCAACCTGACTTTTGTCTCTAGCACCTGTTTTTGTGCCTCCAGCATATTTACCTTAAGATCTTTTTCACGGCAGTTTGTGCACCCAGAACCGTGAGATGTTGAAGCAGAATGAATTACTTGTAATTGTTCATCAAATTCACTCTTCCACATAAAATATCCACATCCATGACCTTTCTCTCTTGGCTTCGAAAGAGGACATGCATAATACTCCAATCCAAGTGTATCTTTTTGATGTGATGTTCTTTTTTTTATATTTCCTGCTCCACAAGTACACATAAAAGGATTATATCGCTGCATTCTGGTTGATAGTGTGTGTTTGTAGTTGTGTGTGGTAGAATCGTGATCGGGGTGGCCCGATCTACAAGTTGAGTTGATAAAAGGTGGTGGCCAGAAAAAGATTCCGGCGGCCGGAAACTACTGGTGTCGCCGGAAAACGAAAACTACTAGAGAGAGAGATGTATACTGAGATGAGTGTGTGTGTGAGATGATATGGGTTACATAAGTGTGTGAGAGTTTATATTGTGAGTGGATAAAAGTTGTTAGGTGGGAAAATATCTCGTGTATAACCATAGCATCTCGACTCGTTTGTTTAACATCTCGTGTAATACCACAGCATCTCGACTCGTTCGTTTAACATCTCGTGTAATACCACAGCATCTCGACTCGTTCGTTTAACATCTCGTGTAATACCACATCATCTCGACTCGTTCGTTTAACATCTCGTGTAATACCACAGCATCTCGACTCGTTCGTTTAACATCTCATGTAATACCACAGCATCTCGACTCGTTCGTTTAACATCTCATGTAATACCACATCATCTCGACTCGTTCATTTAACATCTCTTGTAATACCACATCATCTCAACTCGTTCATTTAACATCTCCTGTAATACCACATCATCTCGACTCGTTCGTTTAACATCTCATGTAATACCACAGCATCTCGACTCGTTCATTTAACATCTCATGTAATACCACATCATCTCGACTCGTTCATTTAACATCTCTTGTAATACCACATCATCTCGACTCGTTCATTTAACATCTCCTGTAATACCACATCATCTCGACTCGTTCGTTTAACATCTCCTGTAATACCACATCATCTCGACTCGTTCATTTAACATCTCTTGTAATACCACATCATCTCGACTCGTTCATTTAACATCTCGTGTAATACCACATCATCTCGACTCGTTCGTTTAACATCTCGTGTAATACCACAGCATCTCGACTCGTTCGTTTAACATCTCGTGTAATTAATTATTAATGATTTATATATAATTTTAAATGATTTAAATAAATCATAAATGATTTAAATTAACTATAAATAATTAAATTTAAATGGTTTAATTAACATTGATTTAAGTTAATAAAAATTGTGCACACTTTCGGCGGGGACATGTCCCCGCTAAAAGATGTTCCCAATATTTTCGTTTTTTCCCTCTAAGCATTTACTTTATCCCGCCAAATGTTTTGGCGAATTACGAAAACTTTTAGCGGGGACTTGTCCCCGCTAAAAGTGTACGCAAAAAGACAAGACCATATTTCAGCGGGGACTTGTCCCCGCTAAAAGTGTGTGCCACTATTACCTGAATTATTAGCAGATCTGTTGCCAACACTTGTAAAAAAAAAAAGAAACACCACACAACTGTGCTGCTGCCTCCTTCTTCACCACCACTAACACCATCTCCATCCCTACCACTACACCACCATCCCTACCACTACACCACCATCCCCACCACAAGAACCACCATCCCCACCACAACACCACCACACTCGCACCACTGTGCACGATTCCTCAAACCCTCTCCTCGTATAATTCTTTCCTCAAACCCTCACCTCATTTAATTCTTTTCTTTTTCTCATCTATTTCTTCCCTCAAACCCTCATTTACAAACCCTCATTTACAAAACCCAGGTGAGAACCGAACCCAAACCCAAGTAATTTTGTTAAGTTAATTTTTATGATTTTGTTAATTAATTTTTTAATTTGTTAAGTTTTATGATTTTTTTGGTTAATTTTATTGATTTTATGTTTTTCATTAATTATTTTAATTTTTTTGTTAATTTTTTTGGTAAAGTTGCTGCTGAGACCCGAGGCCGAGACATGTAGCCGTGACCCGTAGCCAAGTCCTGAAGCCGAGACCAGAGGTTTATTATTTATATTATGTTATGTTTAATTTTTTTTGTGTTTATGTTTCTACCGGGGACATGTCGCCGCCAAAAGTTTGAAATTGCATTTTTACCCTAAGGGGTGCATTTTTTTGTGTTTATGTTATTACTGTCTGGGTGTTTGTTTAGGCTTATATAGTGGGCTTATGGTTTATTTATAGACGATGTCCTGATGTTGGCTTATATACAGGGGTGTTTGTTTAGGCTTATATAGCGGGCTTATGGTTTGGAACACGACACACCATGGGGTGTGCTCGTGATGTGTACCACGACACAAGTAGTGTCGTGGGGACTTGTAAGTATATGTAACGCATGATTATGTATAAAAGTATGGTTCAATGTATACCTCTAGAAGATAGCTTGAACCAGCTTGTGTGGGGCCCACTATGGCTGAATTAGGTCTAAATAAGTTGAGGAAACTTGTTTGAACCAGAATAAGCAATAGGTAACCACAAATTAAGCAATTAAGCCAATAAAAAGCACTTGGTAACTTATTTTGGAACTGAAAATGGGACAAAGTTTTATGGTGATTCCAAGTGGGGCCAGGGGTATGAGGTCAAACCATGGGTCAAACCTAAGAGTGTGGTAGGAGGGGGGTGGAAAGGACCAAGGTGGAATGGCTGTGGACCATTGTGGTGGCCAGAAAACCACCACCAAGTGGTGGTGGTGGGACTGCTATCTGTTGATGCAGGGGCAATGTTTGCCCTGCATGTGTTTTTGAGGCTAAGTGGGGCCCAGTACAAAAATCATAAAAATGCAAACTAAGTGGGATAACAAAGATAAGCTGATAGACAATGATTAGGAACAAGTTTGAGATCCTAAATCATCACACACAAATCAGATTAAATCTTGCAAATATTGAAAAAAACTGAGATATGCATATTTGATTTTTTCAACGAACTTGCTTATTTGACTTTTATGAAATTATGATTGATCCTAAATGACTTAAGTTAATGTAATAAGCTAATTTGAAACTATTTTAAGTTATACTAACCACTAATAAACTAGTTTGGGTGACCTAGAATACCAACTGGGCTAACAGTGGGTTGTTTCGGCTTATATAGCGGGGTGTTTGTTGGCTGCAACCACAAGCCGAGACCAGCTGAGACCACGTGCTTACAGTATTTTTTTTTTTTTTTTTTTTATAATTTTATTAACAGCAGGGGTGTTTGTTTATGAAACATAAGCTTATAAGCCACAAAAAATGTGAGCTAATGAAACATAAGCCGAAAACCATATAAGCCATAAGCCGGGGCTTATGGCTTATATGGTTTTCGGCTTATGTTTCATTAGCTCACTTTTTTGTGACTTTTCTGCTTATATAAGCTTATAAGCCACAAAAAAGTGAGCTAATGAAACATAAGCCGAAAACCATATAAGCCATAAGCCGGGGCTGTTTCGGCTTATATAGCGGGGCTTATGGCTTATATTGTTTTCGGCTTATGTTTCATAAGCTCACTTTTTTGTGACTTTTCTGCTTATATAAGCTTATAAGCCACAAAAAAGTGAGCTAATGAAACATAAGCCGAAAACCATATAAGCCATAAGCCGGGGCTGTTTCGGCTTATATAGCGGGGCTTATGGCTTATATGGTTTTCGGCTTATAAGCTATAAGCCGAAAACCAAACAGGGGTGTGCTTATATAACAGGGGTGGCTCATTTGATTTCGGTTTATATTTCATAAGCTTTAATTTTCCAGCTTATATGGAGACTTGTGGGCTTATATAAGTATATTATGATATAATAAACTTATATAAGCCCACAAGTCTCCTAATAAGCCGGAAAATTGAAGCTTGTGATTTATAAGCCGAAAACAAATAAGCTCAAACAAACACCCCCTTAATTTATAAGCCGAAAACCATGGCTGCTTGTATTTTCAGCTTATAAAGGTTTTATAACATTTTTCTATAACGTTTACAGATGGCAGATGTTGTTGCTAGGAGCCATGGTGGCGATGGAGGCAATGAGCCACCCCGTGGTCCGACGAGGATAGGCAGTGATTGTCAAAGTAAGAATTTCTAGATTATTTTAATTAAACTTGATTATTATTTGAAATTGATAACTTGTTATTTTATATCATCATCACTTGAATTTGGTTACTTGTAGCATCTAAATCCAGACCTCCCAAGCCTAATGCCAAAATTGGGAAAGGCGGGAAGTCGGTGCGTGGTCCCACAAAGAACACGTGGCTCCGCAATGAGAGGAAAGATACTGGTCGTCCGGTATCGATCAGATTCCGGAAGAACGACAAAGGGATGTGGGAGCATGTGGGCGAGCACGCGAAGTGGTTCTCCAACTTGGTCGGGGAATTGTTGCGGCAATCAATTCCTATGCATTTCAAATCCTGGTCGGCTGTTCCTGCTACCGCGAAGGCCCACATCGACGACCAGCTTCACGTAAGTTTTTTTTATTTTTTTTATCTTTTATTTTTTTAATTATTGTGTTTGTTTATTTTAACTTTGATATTTATTTAAATTTGAATATTTATTTTAATTATATTTTATTGCAGCATTATTTTGATCTTGGCGAGCACCTTGCCAGTGCTGATGGAGAGGATATTGTCAACAGTATCGAATATTATCTCCAAAAGCGATACGACGACAACAAGTGGCGGCACAAAAAGATAAATTTTACTGAGCAAGGTGGGATGGAGAAGCTGGAGGAGATCAAGGCAAAACGACGGAGAACATGTCGGAGTCGGATTGGGAAGAATATGTAAATTTCTGGATCCACACTTTATTATTATTATTATTATTATTATTATTATTATTATTATTATTATTATTATTATTATTATTATTATTATTTCTATTATTATTATTATTCTTATTGTTAATAATAATAATAATAATAATAATAATAATAATAATAATAATAATAATAATAATAATAATAATAATTCATTTATATAACATTTTTTATTATTTATAATACTCAGATTAATCACTGGTCGAACCCGGATAATTTGAAGAGAGGGGTGACCAACAGGCAGAACCGGCTCGCCAATCCGACTTCCAGCCTTCATGGGTCGCATTCGTTAGCTGTTATACGCGATAACTTCGTAAGACGCTTTTTAATCATTTCATTTATATATATATAGTGTTTGGTGAGTCGTTATTGAGTTTATTTATAAACAGCTGAGAGAACCCACCTACGCTGTGGATGGTAGAGACTTGATCGCGATGTACAGACACAACCATACGAGAGACGGCGTTTGGGAGTCTGCATTGTCCGAGACTAGATATGTAAGTATAATTTATTTCCATAAAACTCACCCACATTAATGCAAATATAATAAATCACGACTTATATATTACTTTGCTTATTTTTTTGTAAAACAGAACCAGATGATACAGATGCGGACGGAGAGCACCTCCGGGGGGACGACCATGTCTGACCTCGATATTATGCGCCACGTGATCGGTGGCAAGCAGCGAGGTCATATTCCTGGCGTAGGTCCAGTCTTACCCGGCGGTGTAACACCCCCAAAATTTGATACAGCGGAAGACTCAACAAGCTTTCGGGGTGCTACGGGGATTGGTATCCAACACAAGACAATATAGAACGAGATAAAGTAAACATAATAAAAACACATCCAAAACGGGGTTTTAAGGTTTACATTTATCCCAACATCATTCAGAGTCAGGCCCAAAATAAATAACGATAGGTCCAAATTTAATTATCAGAGTTTAGAAAATATAGATCCATAACCGTGTGCCACAGCCGAGCCTTCCAATCCAAGCATGCACCTCAACACTTAATTACCTGAGAAAACGTGCTAAAAGTCAGCTTTCGCTGGTGAGATCATAGGTTTAAATTCAACTAATAACATAGTGGACATATACGCAAAACGCTTGCTAGCTAGACTAAGGATTCGCTAAAAGCCTGCGGATACCCTCCGCTCTCAACATAACACACGGAAACCCTTCCGCAATAACCAAAACACACGGATACCCTTCCGTAACAACATAGATATTCGGGTAACCCCCGCAATACCAATAAATACTCGGATAACCTCCGGAGTATAATAACCTATAGGTGCACACTACAGTATCTAAATAAGTCAACCTTGAATAGTACACACGAAACTATGTGACTAAAGCTGACAATCCAAATAAGCCAACCTTGAATAGTACACACAACAAATATGTGACTAAAGCTGACAATCCAAGTAACCAAATAAGCCAACCTTGAATAGTACACACAAAAGGTGTGACTAAAGCTGACAATAGATCCTAGTCCATACGCATAGCAAGTTTAGAAAGAATATAAAAGCGATAATAGTCCACGTAAAATAATTTGCACGTTTCTCACCCCAATCGTTGAAAACATAGTTCAAGAGTAAAAAGTGGGGCTATGACTCACCTCAAGTCCAGAAAAATAGCAAGACGAGGTAGGTAGCAATAAGATGTATGATAACTCACGAAACAGCAACTACGGACTTGGCACGACCTAACAATATTAACTCTTTCAGAAATCATTTCCTCAAATATATAATATTCCCAAACCCGGACGAGAATCCGTTTTATTACCGAAAATCCATTTCGTATTAGTTTGGTGTATTTGCGTTTGGTATCCATACGGGTGGTGGGTCGACTCAAAACAAACCAACCAGATCACACGTAGAACATATAATAAGCTATAGATCTAATATTAGCCCAATATATCATTTAAATAAATCGCCAAAGTTTACCAAATCCGTCGATTTGATAATCCTCATATTTATTTACGTAATATACCGTTCCAAGATTACACCCAATCTAAAGCACATATAAAGCACATAGCACATAATTACTATATAGTATATATCATAGTTTAATAAATTCCTCGTATATATCGTCAAATTGGCCAGATTTCCCGATATATACACTCGCAATCTATTACACTTTACATATACTACAACCTGTGGGCGTCGTAGGATACGATGCCCACTAATATATTCGTTTCATATAATCAAATGACCCGGCTCAACCTTACGGTTAAGTGGTTATTTACTTATAGAAAACGTCTATATTAGTCGTCATATATCCGAGACAACATGAATGTCGCAAATAATAACTTACCTGGACCCGAGTGACAACAATTTCGCCTAACTCAATAAGTTTATTCGTTATATATATCCGAAATGACTTTTTATTAAACGTTTCATAATTGTCGGGAGTTTCCCGTTTATAACACAACTTTTATAATAATAATACGTTTAATAATATTACGCCACTTTCGTAGCCTAATATATATCTAATCGTATTATTTATAATACGACTCGTGATTATTATTATTATTAATATACGCGTTTATATAGTTATATATATACGTTATTCACGTATATACTTTCATATTATCAATAATGATTATGACGAGTTTTATCATTCTCGTTTCAATTTTATTAGTTATTGAGTTATACGAAATGGTCATATGTCCGAGTCATGACTCTCGGCTCATTGTCCAAGTCCAATAATAAACCAAAGTCATAAATAATAAATCTCCGTCCAATCACAATCTCAACCACGGGCTACAACAATAAGGTCCGACTACGGTACCCGACTAACCTATCTCCGTCATCTAACGACCGTCTCATAACCGGTCCTCATATCACATTTACCAATCGCCAACAACTTCTCAATTACCAAAATCAATAACCAATTCGACCCAATGCATTCGGCCGAGAATATAATACCACAACAACCAATATACCAAAAACAATGATATGAAATATTAATACAACAAGTAGTTCACCATTAGCACAAAAAAAATAACACCAACCAAGCTAGAGTTCGGGTCGGTTTACCAAGCCGAACCCGAGTCAACACTTCACCACAACTAGTGTGGGTCCCACCCGAGACCTCCATGGTCTCGGCTAGCTCTAAATGAGCCAAACAACCACACGACCTTCTAGGGTCGTCGGCCAAGAAACCATTCGACAACCATGGTTAACCATGACCATCAATAATCGGTCAAACAACAAAACGAGGATCCAAACACCCTCATCGAACACCAAGAATTACCGAAGGTCAACTATTCGGCCAAACAAGCACAATCCGAGGGTTTCACCCTCGGGTACACCTCGACCCGACGAAAAATAAACCAACCCGGATACCAAACTATTAAGAAAAACGTTTTTCATCCAAGATCCATTTGTAATACGCGTCCACAAATGTTAACCCATCAAGTATTACACGTTTTTAATTAAAAACCCATTCGGATATCAACATGTCGTGACTCTAGGTCACGATTTTATTAACAATACGAGTGAAAACTCGTCTCACCTTCGATCTAGAGCTCAAAACCGTGATAACCCTTCAAGAATAAACGATTAGTAGTGAATTTGGTGGTGATTCGTGTGATAAAAATGATGGTAGGAGGCGCGTGGTGTTGTAGATCTAGTAGATTAGATGGTGTAGATCAAGAATATGGTGGTGGTGTAGAGTGGTGGCCGGCGGTGGCGCTGTGGTGGCCGGAATATTTAAGGGGCGGCTAGGGTTTAGGTTGTAGAGGAGATGGAGATGAGTTAGAGAGAGAGTAGTGAGGGTTTGTGTTGTGTTTTTGTGTGGGTAAAAACCGGACCAAAGGACCCTTTATTAACTTTTCTCTCTTTTTTTTTTTTTTTTTTTTTTTTTTAATGTAATAATAATAATAATAATAATAATAAGAGTAATAATAATAATAATAATAATAGTAATAATAAAGATATTATTACGGTTGAGCGGGTAATGTGGGTAGATGTAAAAACACGTGGCCCGAACCCGAACTCATTTTAAAATTTCCATATCACACGAGAACCTCTCGTAATTAATTAAAATATATAACGGACTCGTTAAGACGAATCATAAAACTATGTTAGGTAATCCTAGTGCCAAAGTCAACGTAGTACCAAGTGAGAATTCAAATATACATCACCGATCACATAATCAAAAATGAATTATGAACATAATTCACGAATACCATAACGTCATTAAATAAAATATCCATAAAATAGGTCTTACAAGTTCGTTGTGAAATGAAAATTTCAAATAAAAATTATAAACGAACTTAAATTGAAATGCGGATTTTTAAAATAGCTCCCTAAACTGCCGGTTGTCACCCTCCCCGTCTCAGAAGGAAACCCGTCCCGGGTTTCACTCGGAAAAATTTTCATCTACGAAGTGAAAAGCTTCGGATATTTCTTCCTGAACTCGTCCTCACGTTCCCACGTATATTCTGGTCCATGTCGGGAATTCCAACAAACCTTGACGAGCGGAATGCGACTCCTCTTGAGTCGTTTAACTTCACGATCCAAAATCTCGATCGGTTCCTCCACGAAATTCAGTTTCTCATCAACACGAATGTCCCTCATTGGAATGACGGGCATTTCATCAGAAAGACATTTCTTCAAATTACTCACGTGAAACACGTCATGAACTTTGCTCAGTTCAGACGGTAATTCCAACCTATAAGCCACGGGCCCAATTCTTTCTAAGATCAAGAATGGTCCAATGTAGCGCGGGTTGAGTTTACCACGTTTCCCGAAACGTATTACACCTTTCCAAGGCGAGACTTTCAGCATCACTTTGTCTCCAACCTGGAACTCTAAAGGTTTACGTCTCTGATCGGCGTAGCTCTTCTGCCTATCTCTGGCGGCTTGCAACCGATCACGAGTCTGAGTTACTTTCTCGGTAGTTTCCAAAATAAGCTCAGGGCCTGTAAGTTGACTATCTCCAACTTCTGCCCAACCAATAGGCGAACGACACTTTCTGCCATACAAAGCTTCGAATGGTGCAGCCTTAAGACTTGTGTGGTAGCTGTTATTATAGGAGAATTCCGCAAGGGGCAAATACTTCTCCCAGCCTTTACCAAATTACTCACGTGAAACACGTCGTGAACTTTGCTCAGTTCAGACGGTAATTCCAACCTATAAGCCACGGGCCCAATTCTTTCTAAGATCAAGAATGGTCCAATGTAGCGCGGGTTGAGTTTACCACGTTTCCCGAAACGTATTACACCTTTCCAAGGCGAGACTTTCAGCATCACTTTGTCTCCAACCTGGAACTCTAAAGGTTTACGTCTCTGATCGGCGTAGCTCTTCTGCCTATCTCTGGCGGCTTGCAACCGATCACGAATCTGAGTTACTTTCTCGGTAGTTTCCAAAATAAGCTCAGGGCCTGTAAGTTGACTATCTCCAACTTCTGCCCAACCAATAGGCGAACGACACTTTCTGCCATACAAAGCTTCGAATGGTGCAGCCTTAAGACTTGTGTGGTAGCTGTTATTATAGGAGAATTCCGCAAGGGGCAAATACTTCTCCCAGCCTTTACCAAAGTCTATGATGCATGCACGAAGCATATCCTCTAGCGTCTGAATGGTCCTCTCACTTTGACCATCGGTTTGGGGATGATATGCAGTACTCATATCAAGCCTCGTCCCCAAAGCCGTTTGAAGTGATCGCCACAAAGCTGACGTAAAACGACTATCACGATCCGAAATAATAGATATCGGGACTCCATGACGCGAAATAATTTCCTTCACATATAACCTTGCAAGCTTATCCACACTATCATCTTCACTAATAGCTAAGAAATGAGCAGACTTTGTCAGACGGTCCACAATTACCCAGATAGCGTCACAACCGCTAGCTGTCCTCGGTAATTTGGTAATGAAGTCCATAGTAATCCGCTCCCGTTTCCAGACTGGAAGTTCTGGTTGCGTTAGTAGTCCTGACGGTCTCTGGTGTTCAGCCTTAACCTTGGCGCATGTCAAGCACTTACTAGCGTACGATGCTATATCTGCCTTCATATTTGGCCACCAATAGAACTTCTTAAGATCTTGGTACATTTTATCGGAACCAGGGTGAATGGAGTACTTTGACTTATGCGACTCATGCATAATCAATTCTCGAATTTCTCCATATAAAGGTACCCAAATCCGATCCCCAAAACATAATAATCCATCCGAACGCTTAACAAATCCTTTCTCATTATCAGCCATCCCAAATATATTCTCAGCAGATCCATTTTCTGCTTTCAACGCTTCCGTTTGAGCTTCGAGTATTTGAGATGGTAATGGCGATACGATAGTCATTCCCAATGACCTAACTCGTAATGGCGGTACTCTTTCCTTTCGACTAAGAGCATCAGCAACAACGTTTGCTTTACCAGGATGGTAGCGAATTTCACAATCATAATCGCTTAGCAACTCGATCCAACGTCGTTGTCTCATGTTGAGCTCTTTTTGATTCAAGATGTGTTGTAGACTTTTATGGTCAGTAAATACGACACACTTGGTTCCGTACAAGTAATGTCTCCATATTCTTAAAGCAAAAACCACAGCACCGAGTTCCAAATCATGGGTAGTGTAGTTCTTCTCATGCTTTTTGAGCTGTCGGGAAGCATAAGCTATCACCTTCTCTCGTTGCATTAGCACGGCTCCTAAACCTTTATGTGAGGCGTCACAATAGACGACGAAATCCTCGTTACCTTCTGGTAACGCTAAGATAGGAGCACTACACAACATTTTCTTAAGCAATTGAAACGCTTCCTCTTCTTTATCTCCCCATTCATACGTAACACTCTTTTGAGTCAATTTGGTCAATGGTTTAGCTATCTTCGAAAATCCCTCGATGAATCTTCGGTAATAGCCAGCTAAACCCAAAAATTGACGAACTTCGGTTGGGGTTGTAGGTGCAGCCCAATCTTTTATTGCTTCAATTTTTGCAGGATCCACGTGGACTCCTTGTCTATCAATCACGTGACCCAAAAATTGTACAGTCGGAATCCAAAATTCGCATTTCGAAAACTTGGCATAAAGTTTCTCCTTCCTGAGCAATTCCAAAACGAGTCTTAAATGCTCCTCATGCTCTTTCTCACTCTTTGAATAAATCAGAATGTCATCGATGAATACAATCACGAACTTATCCAAGTATGGCTTACACACACGATTCATGAGATCCATGAATATTGCTGGTGCGTTAGTCAACCCAAACGGCATCACCTGAAACTCGTAATGCCCGTAACGGGTTCTGAAAGCCATTTTTGGAATATCCTCCTCACGAACTCGAAGTTGATGATATCCCGATCTCAAATCGATCTTCGAATACACACTCGATCCTTGAAGTTGATCGAACAAGTCATCGATCCTAGGTAACGGGTATCGATTCTTCACCGTTAACTTATTCAACTCTCTATAATCAATACACATACGAAACGATCCATCCTTCTTCTTCACAAATAAGACTGGGGCTCCCCAAGGTGAAGAACTTGGTCTTATGAATCCCTTTTCGGCTAACTCCGCCAATTGTTTCGACAACTCTTCCAGTTCGGTAGGTGCAAGACGATATGGTGCTCGTGCTACAGGTGCAGCACCAGGTATCAACTCAATCTGGAACTCCACTTGTCTAGTTGGTGGGATTCCCGGCAAATCATCGGGAAACACATCAGGAAAATCACGAACTATAGGCACATCTCCAATGCACCTTTCCTTTTTCTTCGTCTCTCCCTTCTCAGAAATTTGAGCTAAGAAAAGATAACATCCCTTCTCCATTAGCTTCGGTAACTTAGTGCAAGAAATCACCGCCAATCGGGATGGGCTCCTCTAATCCTTTCGGTCTCCTAATATATTTAGGACCTCCTTTCCGTACGGTACACGCACGATCTTCTCGTCGCAAAGTATGTGAGCACGATACTTCGACAACCAATCCATACCAATGATTAAGTCAAAACTTCCTAACGTGACGGGTAGAAGATCTATGTTGAAAGGGTGGTTCAAGAAATTTAACGTACAACCGCGAATGATGGTATTAATCCTTTCTATGTTTCCATTAGCTAACTCAATATCATATCCAATTCCTAAGGCCATCGGGGGTTTCTCTAGTAAGGGTGCAAATGTAGTGGACACAAAACTCCTATCGGCACCAGTATCAAACAGTATGGAAGCATAACGATTATTGAGAAGGAACGTACCAGTAACGACGTTCGGATCTTCTCCTCTCTCGTTCCCGAGTGCATACACTCTTCCCTGAGCAGCTCCAGCTTCCACACGTTGGTCCCCATTATCTTGTCGTCCACGATTTCCTCCAGCTCCACGGTTTCCATAATTGTACCCATTACCACCCGAGCCTTGATTTCCACGGTTCCGCGATTCTCTACACTCATTCCTATAGTGTCCCTTCTTTCCACACCCATAACAGGTAACATCTGCCTTGTTTCTCATCTCAAGAGTAGCTTGAACCATTGCAAGAGGTCGAGCTCTACAGTCCCTAGCTGTATGTCCTTTCCTTGAGCAATTCTGGCATTTCACACTACACCATCCAGTGTGATGCTGATGGCAACGATCACACTTGGGTGCATCACCGTTCTGATTCTTCTTGTCTCCATTCCCAATAGCATAAGCCTTAGCTTGTCTCTTGCTTCGGTGATCATTACTCTTAGAGTGACGGTCTCTCTTTCTCTTTCCATTCTTCTCCTTATCAGCTTCTTCTAATTCCAACGAATCCATAAGTTGTTGAGCAATTGTGATTGCCTCATGGATGTTTGTAGGCCTAGCAGAAATTACATCATTCCTCGTAGCTACAGGCAATCCATCAGTATACCTCTCAATCTTTTGAGTCTCGGTTTTCACCATATCAGGGCACAACAAGGCTAACTCCTGGTAACGACGATTATAAGTCGCCATATCATTACCTTTCACCTTGTGGTTCCAAAACTCAATCTCTAGCTTCTTGACCTCATTCCTTGGGCAATAAGTCTGAATCAATAAGGACTTAAATTGCTCCCAAGTCATAGCATATGCTACATCACTCCCAACTACATTTCGGTAGTTGTTCCACCAAGTCAAAGCTTCATCCTTGAAAGTAAAAGAAGCAAACTTTACCTTTGCATTCTCCGCACAACCACTGACATTAAACACTGACTCAGTCTTCTCAATCCATCTGACTAAGTAAACCACTCCTTCATTTCCACCAAACTCAATGGGTCCACAAATCTTGAATTCCTTGTATTGACATCCATTAGCACGAACAGGTGGAAAAGTTCCAGCAGAATTGTTGGAATGATTTGACTCAGCGAGTAGTTCAGCAACTCTTTGCTCCACGAGTTGGTTGATCATTGCTTGATCCACAGTAGGTGCGTTAAGTGGAACATGACCATTGTCTCCCTGAACATCAACATTTTGATTCCTGTTGTTACGGTTAGTGGTGTCCAGGTTGTCAGGAGTAGGGGTTTCAACATTTCGAGTAGGTCGACGACCTCGACGAGCAGGAGTAGGAGTAGTCACAGCAGGACCAGTCCTGGTAGACCTAACAGGGTTTCGACGGGGTGCCATTGATCTGTAACATCACACAAGTTCATGAATCCCCATTAGAACTTATCGTCATGCTCAACAAAACATCTCAACGAAATCAAGTCATAGAAAGAATGGCAACGACACGCTATGTAATAATAAGCGAATAAGGACTCAATTTCCATAACACCCAAAATCACATAATACCATATACTAATAACCATCAACCATACAATAACGATCTAACATCGTTCCAACTAGCGGATAACACAAAACATACTAATCGTTCCAAAAGAGACAAATACCGAACAAAATACATCAAAATATGATAACTAGCTTTTCTAACCGAACACTCCTCGGCTAAGAAAGCAACAAGATAATATAACTCAAACAACTAGCCACGGGGCTGACGGAGAATCCTCAACTCCTGCCTCAAGCCATCAAGATCCCTCCATAACGATCCTAACTCCACGCTATGGGTGTCTCGGTCTCTCTTGAGGTCAGCCACCTCCTTCTCTAGCTCGGCATTCCTTTGCCAAAGCTTGCGGTCGGCCTCACGAGCAGTAACGAATCCTCGCTGCAAACTATCGATATGCTCGTGGACATCCATCATAACTCTCCTCAGCTCAGTAGCCCTGCCCACAGCGACAGTCAAATCAACTCTCAAATCTGCTAAAAACTCTCCAATAACTCTCTCAAGTCGATCAGATACACGTGCAACTCTGTCACTAAGCTCAGTAATCCGAGCCCACAACCTGCCAACCTCACCCAACTCTGCATGCTCAGCAGAAACCTCAGACGATGCATCCGACTCAACGGGACTACCAGGTGGCAACTCAAACAAGAACGGATGATCAGGTGAATCGGGCTCAATCGGGTGTACAGGTGAATCAGGCTCCTCAGCCTGAGGTGGTGGTGCTAACTCATCATCATCATCATCAGGCATCTCATCCTCCTGAGGGTCATCCTCCTCCTCAGGGTCATCATCATCACCATGCTCAGCCTCCTGAGGGTCATCTTCCCGCTCAGGGTCATCAGCCTCATCCTCACCCTCGTACTCCTCCTCCTCATCGGAAGAGTACCTCATCACTCGTCGTCTCCTACTAGGTGAACCATGTGGAGATGTAGTAGGTGATCTAGGACGACGACGCAATGATGTGGGTGGCGCCTCAGACAGAAGAGAATGAGCATCAATCTGTAAAGGTGATGGAGTAGGGCGTACCGACATGCGTGCTGTAGCTCGGTGGGTAAAGCGTGGTGCCACACGAGCCAAAGCCTGATGAAGAGTAAGCTGCCTCGATGTACCAGGGAGCCCTAGAGAAGATGAGGGTCCCTGCGTAGATGCAGCAGGTAGTGCTGAAGTAGAAGCTGCCTGTGACACAATAGCTGAAGACATGGCCATCTGGTAGGGGTCATCAGATGCCATAGTGAACTGTGCAGGTAAAACTGGTGCAGTAAGGATGTCCTCGACGACATCAGGCATATGGGAGGCCATAGTCTGTGACAACGGCGTAGGGTAGGTGTAAGTGTTTCAAAACAACTTAAATCACAACTCATAAAATCGTACCAAATATACACATCAAATAATACCATATATTCTTAATAAAAGAATTTCAAACACCGCATTCCTAAAAATGTTTATAAAACATATAGACCATATAAATCCTCGAGAACGCCATCTTATTACTAAAATCCATAAACCTCAAATCGTCTCAAATATCTCATAATACCTCAAATAATAAAAGATGCTTCGGCTTGGCGGGCTGGCGGGCGGTAGTCAAGGATCATTTTCTATAAAAATACGGTTATAGTTTAGGCGTTTATTTACCTAGTTCTCTATAACCTTGGCTCTGATACCAATCTGTAACACCCCCAAAATTTGATACAGCGGAAGACTCAACAAGCTTTCGGGGTGCTACGGGGATTGGTATCCAACACAAGACAATATAGAACGAGATAAAGTAAACATAATAAAAACACATCCAAAACGGGGTTTTAAGGTTTACATTTATCCCAACATCATTCAGAGTCAGGCCCAAAATAAATAACGATAGGTCCAAATTTAATTATCAGAGTTTAGAAAATATAGATCCATAACCGTGTGCCACAGCCGAGCCTTCCAATCCAAGCATGCACCTCAACACTTAATTACCTGAGAAAACGTGCTAAAAGTCAGCTTTCGCTGGTGAGATCATAGGTTTAAATTCAACTAATAACATAGTGGACATATACGCAAAACGCTTGCTAGCTAGACTAAGGATTCGCTAAAAGCCTGCGGATACCCTCCGCTCTCAACATAACACACGGAAACCCTTCCGCAATAACCAAAACACACGGATACCCTTCCGTAACAACATAGATATTCGGGTAACCCCCGCAATACCAATAAATACTCGGATAACCTCCGGAGTATAATAACCTATAGGTGCACACTACAGTATCTAAATAAGTCAACCTTGAATAGTACACACGAAACTATGTGACTAAAGCTGACAATCCAAATAAGCCAACCTTGAATAGTACACACAACAAATATGTGACTAAAGCTGACAATCCAAGTAACCAAATAAGCCAACCTTGAATAGTACACACAAAAGGTGTGACTAAAGCTGACAATAGATCCTAGTCCATACGCATAGCAAGTTTAGAAAGAATATAAAAGCGATAATAGTCCACGTAAAATAATTTGCACGTTTCTCACCCCAATCGTTGAAAACATAGTTCAAGAGTAAAAAGTGGGGCTATGACTCACCTCAAGTCCAGAAAAATAGCAAGACGAGGTAGGTAGCAATAAGATGTATGATAACTCACGAAACAGCAACTACGGACTTGGCACGACCTAACAATATTAACTCTTTCAGAAATCATTTCCTCAAATATATAATATTCCCAAACCCGGACGAGAATCCGTTTTATTACCGAAAATCCATTTCGTATTAGTTTGGTGTATTTGCGTTTGGTATCCATACGGGTGGTGGGTCGACTCAAAACAAACCAACCAGATCACACGTAGAACATATAATAAGCTATAGATCTAATATTAGCCCAATATATCATTTAAATAAATCGCCAAAGTTTACCAAATCCGTCGATTTGATAATCCTCATATTTATTTACGTAATATACCGTTCCAAGATTACACCCAATCTAAAGCACATATAAAGCACATAGCACATAATTACTATATAGTATATATCATAGTTTAATAAATTCCTCGTATATATCGTCAAATTGGCCAGATTTCCCGATATATACACTCGCAATCTATTACACTTTACATATACTACAACCTGTGGGCGTCGTAGGATACGATGCCCACTAATATATTCGTTTCATATAATCAAATGACCCGGCTCAACCTTACGGTTAAGTGGTTATTTACTTATAGAAAACGTCTATATTAGTCGTCATATATCCGAGACAACATGAATGTCGCAAATAATAACTTACCTGGACCCGAGTGACAACAATTTCGCCTAACTCAATAAGTTTATTCGTTATATATATCCGAAATGACTTTTTATTAAACGTTTCATAATTGTCGGGAGTTTCCCGTTTATAACACAACTTTTATAATAATAATACGTTTAATAATATTACGCCACTTTCGTAGCCTAATATATATCTAATCGTATTATTTATAATACGACTCGTGATTATTATTATTATTAATATACGCGTTTATATAGTTATATATATACGTTATTCACGTATATACTTTCATATAAACGTTCATATTATCAATAATGATTATGACGAGTTTTATCATTCTCGTTTCAATTTTATTAGTTATTGAGTTATACGAAATGGTCATATGTCCGAGTCATGACTCTCGGCTCATTGTCCAAGTCCAATAATAAACCAAAGTCATAAATAATAAATCTCCGTCCAATCACAATCTCAACCACGGGCTACAACAATAAGGTCCGACTACGGTACCCGACTAACCTATCTCCGTCATCTAACGACCGTCTCATAACCGGTCCTCATATCACATTTACCAATCGCCAACAACTTCTCAATTACCAAAATCAATAACCAATTCGACCCAATGCATTCGGCCGAGAATATAATACCACAACAACCAATATACCAAAAACAATGATATGAAATATTAATACAACAAGTAGTTCACCATTAGCACAAAAAAAATAACACCAACCAAGCTAGAGTTCGGGTCGGTTTACCAAGCCGAACCCGAGTCAACACTTCACCACAACTAGTGTGGGTCCCACCCGAGACCTCCATGGTCTCGGCTAGCTCTAAATGAGCCAAACAACCACACGACCTTCTAGGGTCGTCGGCCAAGAAACCATTCGACAACCATGGTTAACCATGACCATCAATAATCGGTCAAACAACAAAACGAGGATCCAAACACCCTCATCGAACACCAAGAATTACCGAAGGTCAACTATTCGGCCAAACAAGCACAATCCGAGGGTTTCACCCTCGGGTACACCTCGACCCGACGAAAAATAAACCAACCCGGATACCAAACTATTAAGAAAAACGTTTTTCATCCAAGATCCATTTGTAATACGCGTCCACAAATGTTAACCCATCAAGTATTACACGTTTTTAATTAAAAACCCATTCGGATATCAACATGTCGTGACTCTAGGTCACGATTTTATTAACAATACGAGTGAAAACTCGTCTCACCTTCGATCTAGAGCTCAAAACCGTGATAACCCTTCAAGAATAAACGATTAGTAGTGAATTTGGTGGTGATTCGTGTGATAAAAATGATGGTAGGAGGCGCGTGGTGTTGTAGATCTAGTAGATTAGATGGTGTAGATCAAGAATATGGTGGTGGTGTAGAGTGGTGGCCGGCGGTGGCGCTGTGGTGGCCGGAATATTTAAGGGGCGGCTAGGGTTTAGGTTGTAGAGGAGATGGAGATGAGTTAGAGAGAGAGTAGTGAGGGTTTGTGTTGTGTTTTTGTGTGGGTAAAAACCGGACCAAAGGACCCTTTATTAACTTTTCTCTCTTTTTTTTTTTTTTTTTTTTTTTTTTTTAATGTAATAATAATAATAATAAGAGTAATAATAATAATAATAATAATAATAATAATAATAAAGATATTATTACGGTTGAGCGGGTAATGTGGGTAGATGTAAAAACACGTGGCCTGAACCCGAACTCATTTTAAAATTTCCATATCACACGAGAACCTCTCGTAATTAATTAAAATATATAACGGACTCGTTAAGACGAATCATAAAACTATGTTAGGTAATCCTAGTGCCAAAGTCAACGTAGTACCAAGTGAAAATTCAAATATACATCACCGATCACATAATCAAAAATGAATTATGATCATAATTCACGAATACCATAACGTCATTAAATAAAATATCCATAAAATAGGTCTTACAAGTTCGTTGTGAAATGAAAATTTCAAATAAAAATTATAAACGAACTTAAATTGAAATGCGGATTTTTAAAATAGCTCCCTAAACTGCCGGTTGTCACAGGCGGTGGTCGTCAGACGACCCTCAACGCCGCACGAGCTCGTGATCAAGCCTCCGCGTCCTCCCTGCACGAAACAGTCCAGAAGCAAACCCAGGATTTGTCCCAGCAAAGGACACTGGTTGATATGTTGGTGGGGTGGGCTAAGACACAGCCGGGTTTCCCCGCTGAGCTAGCGACTCAGGCGATGACATCGGGATCCCAGGAGGCTTCACCATCACCAGGTGAGTCTACAGGTACCCCGGAGGAGGGGAGTGGGGCTAGTGGGGGGACTCAGGAGTAGCGTATGGGTTGTTTGGGTTGATTTATATTTTGTTTTGGGTTATGGACAAATTTGTGGATAGTTTCATGGATTATTATGTGTTTATGTAGTTTATGTGTTAGGATTCCCGCTACATTGTTCCCACGTATAGTTTTGTAGCGTATAGCGGATAGATAGCTTATGTAGTGATCATGTGATAACGGTTTTTGAACCGTATTTTGTGAATTTGGATACAAACACATGATTATGTTAATTTTTAAGAAATTTGGATATGTATCATATTATGTTGGCGAATTTGTGATTTGAGTGTCTTGTGGTATTGTAATTAGGTTATATACAGGTT
The DNA here is from genome assembly GCA_030686995.1 of Artemisia argyi. Taxonomy (NCBI): domain Eukaryota; kingdom Viridiplantae; phylum Streptophyta; class Magnoliopsida; order Asterales; family Asteraceae; genus Artemisia; species Artemisia argyi. The sequence goes on along the minus strand of CM060678.1, from coordinate 189,609,394 downwards.
CTGGATTTGTAGTGATAGTGTAGATTTTTTCCGAAAAAATTCCGGAAAAAATCTGGAAATTACCCATTTTGCAGCAATTTTGCTGCAAAATGTGCCAAACACTTTTCGCGAGGACATGTCTCCGCCAAAAGGCTGTTGTATTAATAGTGGGAACAACTTTCAACGGGGACCCGCCAAAAAGATGGCAGATAACTTGGAAAATACTTTCAGCGGGGAAACGTCCCCGCCAAAAGTTTGCATAATTACTCGGAAAATTACTTTCAGCGGGGACATGTCCCCGCCAAAAGGTTGTCACGCTGGCAGGTTTGACCAGACCAATATTGTCCACGGTGGCAGTGTGGGTCCCACGTGTCACCGCCAAAAGAGTGGAACGTCGCCGCCGAAAGTTTACAGCGTGGGGCTTTGCCCGAGGCACTTTCGGCGGGGACATGTCCCCGCCGAAAGGTTTGGGCGGGGAGAAGTCCCCGCTGAAAGCGAGGGAATGTCCCCGCTAAAAGCAGCTGTTGTTGTAGTGTCGGATCTTATAGTATGCATTTTCAGATGTACGTAGAAGGATTGAAATATCGTTTTTGTTAAAATTGTTTTTTACAAATATAGGTTTTGGTACAATATGATTACATCATCGCGCCATATGTTACATTTCTATCTAATCTATATCTACAAAATAAAAGCCATTTAGTGACTAAATTTTTGCAGACTAATGAGGCAAAACGGCACTAAAACGTGAGAGAAGCTACTAATGATAAAAGTAGCCAAAAGATTACTTACTAAAATTTATACAAAATAAAAATAAATAAAATAAAATAAAGTCTTAGATGACTAAAGACCATAGACTCCGCTGACTAAAAGTAGGCAAAATGTTTTTTATTTTGTAGTGTATCTAATATCTATCTAACCCAATCTAATCGGACTACTGCATTAAATAAAAGGGTAAATACAATAAATTAAAAAAGCATTTTAAAATACACTTTTATGTATCGAACAATTTTTTTTCCTCATTTTGGTACTAAACTTACATTTTTTGGCCTTTGTTACTATTTTGCCTCTCAAATTATTAAAAATCTAGGGGTAAAAATGTCACAAAGTGCAAGAGGCCAAAAAATGTAAGTTTAGTACCCAAATGAGAAAAAAAATTTGTTCGATACCCAAAAGTGACTTTCTTAACAAGTATAGTATTTTAATATGGTATTTGCCCTAAATAAAATGATATGTCTTTTTACAGTTGAAGCCCTCAAAAAACGACAGTAAGCATCAATCTGTACCTAACTGTGGATGATTTTGGAAGAAAAAGAAATTTCATGCTTGTTAGAGAGATATAGTGATTTGGAGATCAAATAGTGTTATATATTTTGCTCACATATTGGTACGCTACTTCAGTTCGAATTTACGTTCATCTATAAAGTATAACCAAATTAAAATAGGAGCATTGGCGTCTAAGAGAATTGAACACTCTTAAGAGAATTAATTAATTAATCGAAATAGTTGAAAATGTTCTCGCTAAAGATGTTAGTGATGAGGTAGTGGCGAGGACCAATTGGGGAGAACATGTCCTCGCAAAATTATGTTTTGCGAGGACACGTCCACGCTAATGATAAAAAAATGTCCTTGCAAATGGGTCAAAAGTCGTTGTGACAAGCATACCAACAAGTACAGAAAAATACTTAGTGACTCACTCAAAAATACAAAAAAATATATATATTTTTTTTTATGAATTTTTAAGTTTTTTTTATTGGTTTTATGATTAACTTGCACGACCTAAAAAAAACTATACATGCATGTTGTCTCGGCTGTAGGGCCAATAGTCCATTAAGCAATTGCCACCTGCACTTAACCCATTGGCTCAAGTAAAATAAGCTTTTGAATTCCACCTGCCCTTAACCCATTGGCTCAAGTTAATTTCAAATTCCATTTTTGGTAACCCTCGAACAAGATTCGTTAACTCAAACCCTAAATAAGGTTGGTAGTAGTGTGATCACAGGACCATCCGAGCCCTAAATTCTAAAACGCGTTTATTTTAATCACACCTTTTTAGTAAAGAAATATATCGCGATAGGCAACTTCATAGATCATCAGTGTTTTGCCAACTATTATCACATATATTCATAACTAAGCTCTTCTCTACCTCACACTCAAAACTTCGTTTGTTGATATACAATCATCTAATGGCAATTCTACATTGTCTATATGCATTTTTATCACACAAATTCAATCAAATTTTGATCACTGTCATGAACTATATTTCCCAAGAACCACAAATACAAGTATTAATTGGATAATGCTAATCTCGTATCTGTTATTACATCTTTTCTCATCATTCTACAATTGATACCCAATTCACCATTTAAAACACACCCGATAACTATGTTCATGTCGTCAATCACTCTAGTACTCATGTATGCAGTGTCATATCAGGCTGAAAAATGGTATTCTCAAATCAATGATGTTTATGTCAATATTGTGCGTCATGGAAGACTTGTGTTTGGTTCTTTTTTAGTGGTATGTGTGATGTCAATTATTATTGTACCCAGCTTCCTCCAGCCATTTGTTTTTGCAATATACGTTATGTGTTGTGCCTATGTAATGAAATATTGGATGCATGAGGAGACTGTAGATGAAGTTGAAGGACTTGATATCGTTTGATCAGGAAAATGTGTAAGATATATATATAGTTTTGAAATATTTAAGAGTTGGAGTAAGTTCCGTGATGCTTGTTCGAAGTAGTTTATTGTGGTTTATTTTTCTTACTTGTTGAAAGCGTTTGTATCGCTTGTTCGAAATCGTTTGTTGTAATTTTGAATTCCTACTTATTGAAAGTGTTTGTTTTACTTGTTCAAAGTTGCTTGTTGTAACTCTTTGTTCATACTTATTCAAAGTGTTTGTTTACTTTATCTGTATCGATATCCATGTATTGTATAAAGTCGGATCTTATAGTTTTGTTGCACGATATCATGCATTTTCAGATGTACGTAGAAGGATCGGAATATCGTTTTTGTTAAAATTGTTTTTTACAAATATAGGTTTTGGTAAAATATTAAGACATATTACATCATCACGCCATATGTTACATTACTATCTAATATAATCTAATCTAACTATTAAATAAAAAAAGCAGTGGCGGAGCTATGTGGGGGTAGAATGGGTCATGGCCCACTCACAAAGCCCTAGTTTTTTTTAGGTGCAAATAGTGAATATTAATATTAATCTCCAAACAGAATTACAAATATAAGAGTAGCACAAGCATTGGACAACCCCAATCTTGGCATTCAAACAGAAAACATATATTATTCAAACTATCACAACTCTATGTTATCTCAAACAGAACAAAGTTCATATTCACTTGCAAATGCAGGTTTATCAGATGCTATCAATCAAAGAACAACATCAATTCACTATTTTGTGCACCAACCAGCTAGCTACAAAGCCCTAAAATTTGTACATAGGTATTATGTAAAAAGCTCAATGTTGTAAAGTGAACTAATACTGTTTTTTTGCCCCATCTTATCTACTGACAAAGTCCATGTAATAATATTATTTATTGTACAACTAATCCATTGCCCTTATTAATTCTTCTATAAATACTTTACATAGTTATATATTATGATGTTTTTTTAGCACTTGTTAACATCTTTTATTTTTAATTTACAAAGCGGTGAGATCTTCAATGGTTAGATGTCATTTTACAAAATATGAACTCCAAAAGATTAATTAGTTTAAGCAAATCAAAACCCAAAGTGGCTAAAGTATATTATTAGGCCACGTACAAAAGCGGATTTCGGCTCAAAACTTAGGCCCAACCAGGCCCAACAACAGAAAATTGAGTCCAAGTAGCGTGATTTTTGTCGCAGAAAATTTCTTTCATATTTTGAATTTTGATAGTAGTTCATCATGGTAATTTAGAAAAGTATTTTGGAAAATAGTGAAGCTAAAACGAGCTTGTTAAATATCTATGAGTACTTATCTTGTTGAATTTCTGTGAGTATTTATCTTGTTAAATTTATTAAAGAGAATTTTCAAACATAATAATACAAAGCTAAAATGATTGAATAAAAAGTAACTCGTAAATACAATCACCATGACATGCAAAGAGACAAGTCACGTAACGGAAAATGAAAGAAGAAAAAAAATGTATACCACTTTATGGTGGTCGGGTGTGGTTGTAGTCTGTTTTAAAGCAAGACAAGAGCCAAATCCTAAGTACCGACAGTAGTAGCTGTGTTAAGAAACACGATAAAATATTAACAGGCCATACATTTGAAACTCTCTTGCAGTTGATGGTAATACTGTTTTTGCTGCAACAAAACAGACAGGATACACGGATGTTAGAAAGTCCATTTACGGTATACACATCCTTCCAGAGTCACAACTGACAAAATCAACAGCATCATAATAGTAGGACATGACAAAAAATTAGAAGTAATTCATACCTCTTCTGAGACGGAAGGCGAGATTTTTGCCAATCCTTGATAAAAATGAATAGCTTTGATCGTATGTGATTCTGACAATGATCCTGATGTTCCCTCCTTCATAGCCGAGGTTGCAGCTTCAATTTTACTAAGTTTCTCTTCAACAACAGCCATGGCAGCTTCATTCATCTGAAATATAGACAAAATGAATCAATAATTTTATACAATTGATGCATTTAGCAATCTTTATGATTTGTAGCACTTATAACACACAAAAAATACATACCAATGAAAAAAGATCAGCTCCACTAAAATTTGCACACCCATCACTCCTCCCAATAGCAACCAAGTCCACATCAGTATCTAGTGGCTTCTTTCTAGCTAGAGCTTTCAAGATCAACCCACGTTCATCTGGATTTGGAAGAGGAACATACAGAAGCTTCCCAAACCTTCCAGACCGTAACAAGGCTTTGTCCATCACCTCTGGCCTAAAGACATGTCCGCAGAATCAGTAACTAGTAGATAGGCGGCTTGGTTAATGATCAAAATGGGCACTTTTGGTGTGGCCTAAAGACAGATCATGTTGACATAATTCTTTTTATCCTAATTCTTCTTTATAAAAATTTTACCCGAGAGAGAATGGTTCATTCTTTCAAACATAAAATTAGAAGGTTTTATGAATTTGGGATACAATTTATTGCTGATTTTGACCTGTTTCATTTTTTACTATTTAATGGATTTACCTCTTTGACCCGTGTGAGATAACAACAAAACCTAAGTCGACCCGGTAATTAGTAAATAAGTTAAGATTGCCACCTTTACCAACCAAAATGCTTTTCATAAATCAATTTGAACAGAGCGTGTTGCACCTATTAGTGGCACCAATTATATAAACTCCCTTGCGTTGATCAGCACCATCTAGCTCTATCAATAGCTGCAAACATAAAGAGCTTTCACTTTAGGGGGCAATTATTCTTACAAAAGTGATTATATAGACGCAAGATAAGCGAGCTTAAATAATTGATTTTGTAGATTTTGCTAACCTGATTCAAAAGTCGCTCAACAACCCATCCCCCTTCCTTCCCTCGATTTGTTGTCAGAGAATCTACCTGGATCAAACAAAGCAGCAGCAACATCGATTAAACGCCATTGCAATTTTTTATTCCACTAAATAAGAACTTGTATAACCCAAGCAACTGAAGCAAAAGAAATTTGTCAAAATCATATAAGATACAAGAAAACCTCGTCGAAGAACAGTATGCATGGAGAACACGTCCTTGCACGACTGAATATCGTCCGCACTGCCAATTCACTCTCACCGACATATTTGTTCAGAAGTTCAGGACCCTCCACAGTAATAAAGAAATATGTCAGTTTTACGGAACGGTAGATAAGATGCTAGAGAGTAGAAACAGCTGACAGACCTTAATGTGTATGAAATTTGCTCCCGCTTCTTTAACAACAGCCTTGGCAATTAATGTCTTTCCACAACCAGGAGGCCCATAAAGCAAAAATCCTGTCTCCAACTCCACTTCATGCTCCTAAAAAAGATAAGTTGCATATAAGAAGACAGTAATTAACAATGAGAAGAAACTCATTTCATGTAATTCGCATCTACATATTAGATTTACCTCATAAACATCTGGATATTTTATACGATTAACTACGTATCGATTAAACACCCTTCTCAACTGATCAGAACCTCCAACGTCCTCCCATCTGACATTTGGAATGCTCGAAAATCCTTCTCTTCTAGACGAGGGTTGAACCAGTTTGGCTGCAACCTTTGAAAAGTTACAAAAACATATCAGCGACAGCAACAAGTAATCAGATTTGATAACAATGGAGTAAATTACAAAGTCTCTTATTACCTCAAAATCAGACATTGTGATTCTAAGTTTTTCCATCTCTTCAGGAGTCCATTCCTTCCTCAACCAGTCTTCGTTTTCTTCGGTGTCTGTATTTTCTTTAGAAAGTTCCAACTTTTTTTCATCAACAATTCTCTTCAAAGCAACACGGCCAGCCTTGTTCACCAATGCTGATAAATCAGCTCCAACAAAACCTGGAGTTGCCCTAGAAATTTTGACCAAATCAAAAGCACCTTCAACTTTCAAACTCCGTGTAAGAGCAGCAAGAATCTGAATTCTAGCCTTTTCATCTGGAACACCTAAAGTGATCTCATGGTCAAACCGCCCTGGTCTTCTTAGTGCTGAGTCAAGAGCATCAGGTCTATTAGTAGCACCAATCACCAAGACATATATATCCTGGTTTGCCATCGGCAGTTTCCGTGTTATTTGAAGTACCGTCTGGTTTAGCAACCCTGTGAAATTCATCCATACAAGTCATCAACTGTGTCACGATACGCCGTTCCATTTCCCTTTGTAGATTTTCTCTTTTTGAAGCAATTGCATCGATCTCATCGATAAAAACTATAGATGGCGCGGTTCTATTTGCTTTTGTAAACAGCTCTCGTATATTCTCTTCTGATGCACCTGATGATAAATAGACGCCACTTATGAGTTATTGTTACAAAAAATTATTGACTATTTGAGGTACCTAATAATATAGTCCACTTAATCCATATGGTATGGATAACATGTGATTATACACGTTTAGGTAAGACCAGCAGAAGTCTTCAACGATTTAAGTCCTCAGCCAAGAGAAGAGAATCTTTGGCATTATTGCTTCAGCTTTATATCCAAATTTTATGAACCAGGCTTACGCATAATTTGCAAATGCAATTTAGAGCCATAAAAGCAAAATGGCTATCTAAGACAATCATCATTTATCAGCACACCTCAACTGTAAACATGATCAAACTTCCTGGAAAATAAGCATGGTCGTATGACAGTAGTGATCGAAAGTCGAGTTACCGTAGAGTGAGAGAAACTTTATAGCCATGGATCACAAACTAAACCAAAACTTTATGAAGCGGGGTAAAATATACTAATAGTCCGCCTAGATAGTGTACTACCCTGGACTAAATAATATATTATTTGTGTTTTGGAAGCTAAAAAGATATACTTTAGCCAAATTAATGATACTATCAATTGAAAGAATGAAGTGCAAGATATAGTTTTACTTATAAATATTTTGAATCAATGTTATAGTATCTAAAAATAATGATATTTAGCAACAAAATACACTTGCTAGATAGATGTTTTACTAGACTAATTGTTGAGCAGTTGAATTGAGGGAGGTGTTTGCCAAGATCAGTGGTACTAAAATGCATTTTGGAAGATTGAACATATCCCGGTTTCTACTTGTAGAGGATTAGCTACTGCTTTTGGATGCACAGGTTAGTGAATCGCCTAGTTTGCAAACTTAATATAATTAAATTTTCTATTGTGTGCTCAAATAAGGGTGATGTGAGACTTATATAACACATTACGCAAAACAATAATACATGAAGTAAGAAAAACACAATAGTTATAATACCTGAAATGCCAGACACCAATTCAGTAGCGGAAACCTTATAAAAAGGAACACCAGCCTCATTAGCAATAGCCTGAGCTAAATTAGTCTTCCCACACCCAGGAGGCCATGTAACAATAGCCCCGACATTGGTTTAACACCAAGAGACCTGGGCAACTCCGGACGGAAGAAAGGGAGAAGCACATCTATTTTCAACTCATTCAACACTCCATCCATTCCACCTAAGTCCTTAAACCTCGTATTCTGTTCCTTGGAGCTTGTTTTGTTGTTAACTTCATCAAATCAACTTTTTTATGATTAGTAAAAACAACTTCTAACTCAAACATTAGGTTTTGTGTACTTTTTCCTTAACACTTCCTTAGTTAAGTCGTCAACTTCCTCGTCCGAAGAAGATTCTGACTTAACAATCTTCTTTGATTTTTTGCTTACAGGTGGTGTGATGGAGCAATGATCATTACTTCTTTTTAAATTTTGTTTGGAAGCTAGTGCTTGTTTGGCCATTGTGGTGAGCCGTAAAAGCTTTTGCCGACGGTAATCGGGATAGGTATTCACTAAGCCGCTGATGATTTCGTCGGCGGACGAAGGCGGAGAGTTGCCATATATTTCTTTTACACGCCGGATAAATTGCTTTGTGAATAATGACGGCGGCCCTTTCCCCATGCTTGTTGAGGCGGCGGTGTTTTCTATCCCAAACTAGTCCGCCCAAAACATAAAAACCATTCTCCGCTTCTCATCATCTATATATAGTAGGGTTTTTGCACTGACAAGTAACTGTACTTTTTAAAAATGTTATAATTAAATAATCATTGAACTTCAATAAGTTATCCATTCAAGAATTCACGATAAGCTGCAACGGGCCAACTAAAGCCACGAAAGACTAGCCGTGAAGCAGTGAGACATCTATGATGAACTCTTTTTGTGTTGGTTTCTTTTCGTCACGAATTGAATGGTAATCACGTAACTACTTCCGACCCACCCGATCCATCCGGCTATGTACAAAAACAAAATCCCGGGTGTAATGAACTCACCCCAATGCAACAAACTGAAGTAAAGGACTCGATCTCACTAAAAAAACAAGCAACTCCTTTAAATTAAACACTGCTAGTATATAATTTGCAATAAAATATGAACAATAACCTTAACAAACAAACTCAACTAACGTTAAAAAACCAACTACACATGCCATTGTTCCAAGTCGAACCAGGAAAAAACGTTAATTAAAAAAGGATCATAACAATTCAAAAACTGATCAAACATTAATTACTGTATAAACATAATTAGCAACCAAAACATACTAGTACAATTTTTGACATGATTCAACCTAAGATCAGCCTCCACCACAACCACCACCACCACAGCCACCACCACCACAACCACCACCACAGCCACCACCACCACCACAGCCACCACCACCACAAGCACATCCTCCACCATGTGCAGCAAGGTTACCAACTAACACCCCAGCAAGAAAATCTGTTTCGACTTTGGAACCAGAAGTATTAGGCGCCTTAACTAAATTGTGCAAAATTTTCTTCCCAAACTCGTATGAAAAAGTGAGAGAAGCTCCCGGTTCCGCCATCCTATTAACAACAACTGGATAACTAACTAATTGACTCTTTTTCCCTTCTTCTGTAATACCTTCCATTAGGTATTTTATCGGCACACGTACTTTACCCAAAGTTTTACTGAAAAATATCCCTTTGACCGCCTTAATCTTGATTACAAGATTAAGGAGGTCTTTTAGGCCCGCGGCCTCATTAATAGTGAACTTCATGGGAAAATTCCACGTGAGTTCTGATGAGCGCGTGTTTCTGAGAACTGGAGTTTGGAGCTTCTTGCCACCGGTTCCACGCACAACAACATATACGTCGTATTTGCTGAGAGATTTTAGACCCTCTGCGGAGATGATTGTAAGGTCTAGAGTTCTGCGCTCCATTATTGAAAAGGCGATGGACTAAAATCTATGGAGTACGTGAATCATGTATCATGTATATTTATACTGAGAAAAAGATGTGTTATTTATTTATGTAAATAATCTACGTAGTTAATATTACTATATATGATTTGCAAAAGTAAAAAGCTCATTAATTATCATACGATTATTTCCTAAAATTAACCAAAACAATGAAGTTACTTCCATAAAAACATGCATGACTAATAAAAAGGTAAAGGATCGGATAAGAATGTATTTTCCATATAAACTTTATTTATTTTTTTAGAATTCTGCAGTCCATTATTGAAAAGGTGTTTTAGACTCAGTTTAACTTATTATGAACCATTTCTCAGCCTTAGCATGGGAGATGCTAATCTTTTTGATGTTTACGTTTATAAAATTATTGAAAGTGCATAAATAGGGAAGCTTAAACTCATAATTAATCACCAGAAATAGTTATTGACCCGGGTCGTGTGTCTTAAAGCTGGTAAGTAATATGGCTATTACTCATTATCCTACTTGTTGAGTGAAAACTCACACATGGAAGAACGATGTTTGCAATTCTTGATTGAATGGATTAGACTTGACCGAAAAGTTAAACGTGTACATGTAAACTTGCAATCGGGATGTTGACTCGTTTTGGAGAATTTTTGTATAACCATATGTGTTTATGGCAATTGTACATCCATTTACTTCATGTAGTGGACTGGAAATTTCATAGACAACTTCTTTTCATTGTATGATATCCGTTGTAAAGTCTTAAGAAAACTCTTACAAGCTGGTTAACTTGAAACATTATCTGGTTGTGTACTTGTGTATTAGTTAATGTTCGAAGCAAGTTAAAGGGAGACATTCCAAACAACATGAATTCCGGATTGTTACGAAAAAACTTTAGTTATTCTTTTGGTTCTTACTCTATTAGTTGGTTTTATCTAATTCATAGATAACATGACGATATGAAGAGAATTTCTAAAGCATGATCATGGTTATAAATTACTTGTTGATAAATCTAGTCATAATCAGCAATTGTGCGTCATCTTTTTCATACGTTTTGTGATATTATTTGATTATTCATAAGTTTTATGTATCTTTAAATTTATGTGAGAGTGAGATTTCATAGTATCTTAGACATTTAGTGGTGTTATTCTAGTTATTCAGTTATATTCAAATCTTAAAGTGTTGCTGATTATACTTCATAGTTCACATGTAGACGACTATCGCTTGATGAAGATGAGTTGCACTTGGTAGCCATGTGCTTTAAGATAAATGATGTATTTTAGTACTTTGGGGGATTAACTGTTGCACTAGGAATTTGCGAGTCATTTAGTGTCATGTTGAACTGCAGTGTACATACAAGCTATAGAAGACACATCCAAGAAAGATGCTGTAAACAGCATATCCAAACACCCCAATTCTGTCAACAATGTTCATAGCTTACAACAGAAACACAAGACTGTGTTACTACATCAACAATGCTTGAGGAATTGTAGTAGAATGTGATAGCATAGTGATGTAACAGTGTTAGAATAGTTTTTACCCAGTTTGACTTTTGTACTTTGACTTTTCTCATGTATGTTGTATAAATACTGTATTGCAGTATTCATTTGATAATAAGAAATTCACATTTTATGAATTCTCTCTAAATTTCAATATGGTATCAGAGCAAACTGATCACCACCACCACAACAATTTACCTCCGGCCATCAATAACTAATTCCGGCCATCATAACAAACTTTGACCATTCCTAACAAACTTTGACCATCATAACAAACCACCACAAACCATCACAGAACCACCATAAACCATCATTCTTCATCATTTTTCAACACTAATCAACCCAGAAACTCATCAAATCATACATAACTTCATCACATCCACACCATAACTGTTTTCTTCATCAAGAATCAATCAACAGTTTCAATAACAGAATTCCCCGCCAAAACCTATAACCACCATGACTACTGAAATCCCACCTATCACCACCACAGTCAACAATGATGATATCAACTCAGTTCATCACCCTCTCTACTTCCACCCAAATGATCATCCTGGTCTTGTTTTGATCTCAAAGAAGTTGGTTGGGTCAGAGAACTATAGCTCATGGAAAAGATCCATGATGATTGCTCTCAATGCAAGAAACAAGTTGAAAATCATCAATGGAGAATTTCAAGAACCTGATCTTAACTCATCAATCAGATCAATTTGGGAAAGAGCAAATGATATGGTAATTTCTTGGATTTTGAATACAATTTCTGAGCAAATTGGGAACAATTTAAGTTTCATTAACTCTGCAAGTGCACTGTGGGATGAATTGAATGAGCACTATTCACAACTTGATGGTCATAGAATTTACCAAGTGACAAATGACATCATCAATCACAAACAAGGAAATACCACCATTGAATTGTGCTATCACAAGTTGAAGGGTTTATGGGATGAGTTAGATGCACTTGAGGCACCATATGCATGTTTGTGTAGATGTGACTGTGTTAATGGTAGAACTAATGGTGAAAGGGAACAAAGAAAGAGACTTATTCAGTTCTTGATGGGGTTAGATGAAAGCTACACAAATGTAAGGGGTCAGATTCTGTTAATGCAACCACTTCCATTGGTGTCTAAAGCCTATAGCATGTTAAGACAAGAAGAGAAGCAGAGAGACACAAAACCATCATTTACACCCACACCTACAGCACTAAACACAACAAGTTACAATTCTCAAAAACCATCCTATCACAACTCCAAACACCAGAATTCAGTTTCAAATTCAGGACACAATACCACTGGATCAGGTACAGGACAAAATGGACAGAGGAGGAGTTCATTCAAAAAGGGGGTATATTGCACAAACTGTGGAAAAGAAGGGCACACTGGTGAAGAATGTTACAAAGTTGTTGGTTTTCCACCTGGTCACCCATTACACAACAAGTACATTCCCCCAATGCTGAGAAATCAACCAAGAACTAGGACTGTGAACTTAATGGTGAACAAAGATGATATTTCACAATCTCAGGCTGACTCTCCTCTGGCAGATGAATGTTCAACCTCTCAAAACACAGATCCTTATGTTTACTCTAGAATGGATCAACTCCAGAACCAACTCAATCAGGTACTCTTAATGATGCAAAATGGTCAAAAGGAGGTGTTCACAGCTGCAAATCTTCCTCATATGGCAGGTATCTACTCTTTCATAGCTTCTTTCTCATCTAATATCAAGGAAATTTGGGTAATTGACAGTGGTGCAACAGATCATATATGTATATCAATCACTTTAATGCATGATATCCACACACTTACACACCCTATCTCAGTACAACTTCCAAATGGACAAGTAATTAAGGTAACCACAGTTGGATCAGTGAAACTTACACCTACACTAACCCTCAAAAATGTTTTTCACATCCCTTCATTCACTTACAACTTAATCTCAATCAGTAAGCTCACAAATTCCACACATTCAACCATCACATTCACTCACAAGGATTGTATTTTTCAGGGCCTTGATGGCACCATTACCACTGGCAAGCTCTATGGTGGACTGTATGCTTTAACTCCTTCACTCAATTGCCCTACTTCATCTATTTCTTCTACTGTCTCATCAACTATCTCACAAAACAACTCTCTGTGGCATGCTAGACTTGGACATCCTTCATTTCAAGTACTTAGTCAAATAAAATCACTTCCTTTTCTAGTGAATTGTAAAAATGAACCACCTTGTACTATATGCCCAATGGCAAAACATCATGTACTTCCTTTTCCTATCAGTACTTCACATGCTAATGCAAAATTTGAACTTGTTCACATTGATGTTTGGGGTCCCTATAAACACCCAACTTGTAACAAATGTAAATACTTTCTCACCATTGTTGATGATTTTTCAAGAGCAACATGGACTTACTTATTACCTGATAAACATCATGTTTCATCAACTTTCAAAACATTTCACTCCTATGTTCACAACCAATTTCAGAGTTCAATCAAAACTGTGAGGAGTGATAATGGAACTGAGTTTCTCAATGAATCAATGTCCAAATTTTTCCAAAATCATGGTATCATCCACCAAACCTCTTGTCCCTATACTCCTCAGCAGAATGCTAGAGTTGAAAGGAAACACAAACAGCTTTTAGAAATGGCAAGGTCAATCTATTTTCAAGCAAATTTTCCATTACACCTTTGGGGTTATTGCATACTAGCATCCACTTATCTCATAAACAGACTCCCTTCCAGAGTTCTCAATCATAAAAGTCCATATGAGCTTCTTTACAACACATCTCCAGATCTTACCAATCTTAGAATCATTGGCTGCCAAGCACTTGTTTACACCCCCACCACAGATAAGTTTGCACCAAAAGCCACTCACACTGTCCATATTGGTTATCCACCACACCAAAAAGGATACATCCTTTACAATCCAACCACTCAAAAGACAATCATTAGCAGAAATGTTATATTCAATGAAACAGTGTTTCCATTTCACAACAAACCATCTTCTCCAACCATTCCATCTTCATTTAACTCACCCTTACAATTCTCCACTGAACCTACCATTTCTATTAATCCACCTCAAACATCTCACAATAATCCTTCTTCACCCACAACAACACCAGCTCAAACACCATCATCATCATCTGTTTCACCCATCACTGATCCAACTCAAACCTCTCCAACATCATCTGGTTCACCCATCCCAACATCACCTAACATTTCAATCACATCTCCCAATGCACATAATACATCATCACCATCAAATACATCTTCATCTAATCAAAACTCACCCACACCTTCACCTTTACCTCCACCACCACCTCTTCCAACCAGAACTTCCACTAGGAACAAACAACTTCCAACTGCACTTAAAGATTATCAATGCAATCTTCCAAAATCACTAATCAATAACACATCCACTAAATATCACCATTCAAACTATCTTAATTATAATAATCTCACACCAAAAGCACTTCATGCTATTTATACCATCAACAACATCAAAGAACCACATTCTTTTACCCAAGCTTCCAAAGATATGAAATGGATTGAGGCTATGAATAAGGAACTGCATGCCTTAGAACAGAACCAAACATGGGAATTCACTCTTTTACCCCCTGGAAAAGTAGCAATTGGATGTAAATGGGTATATAGAATCAAACTACATGCAGATGGCACAATTGAGAGATACAAAGCCAGACTAGTGGCTCAAGGTTTTACTCAAAAAGAAGGTGTAGACTATAAGGATACATTTGCACCAGTTGCAAAAATGGTCACAGTAAGAACCTTACTTGCAGTAGCAGTAACTAATGGATGGTTGATTGAGCAACTTGATATAAATAATGCTTTCCTACATGGTGACCTTCATGAGGATGTATACATGACTGTTCCAAAAGGCTACCACACAGATCTCCCTCCTAACACTGTATGCAAACTCAAGAAGTCTCTATATGGTTTGAAACAAGCTAACAGGCAGTGGTTTGAAAAACTCACCACCTTTCTTACTCAACTTGGTTTCAAACAAAGTTATGTGGACACTTCTCTGTTCACAATCATGCATCAAGGTTCTGTTACTTCTCTTCTAGTCTATGTTGATGATATTCTTCTTGTTGGCAAAGATGCTTCTTTCATTAATTTTATCAAGACTAAACTTCATGACATGTTTAGCATCAAAGATTTGGGCCCACTGAATTACTATCTTGGTATTGAATTCTTGAGAAACAAAACTGGTCTTGCTATGACACAGAGGAAATATGCTTTGGAGCTATTGGAATATGCAGGTGTCCTCAACTCTAAACCCTCAGCAATTCCTATAGATCCTCTTAAGAAACTGAATTCCACTGATGGAGATCTTCTCTCAGATCCTTTTCACTACAGGACATTAGTTGGCAAGTTATTGTATCTCACAATCACTAGGCCTGACTTAGCTTTTGCAGCACAAGCTCTCAGTCAGTTTTCTCATGAACCTAGAACACCACATTATCAAGCTCTTATCAAGGTTCTAAGATACATAAAACTTTGCCCTGGTCAAGGTCTCTTCTTCCCTAAACAAACATCTCTTCAATTAACAACTTATTGTGACAGTGATTGGGCAAGCTGTCCAATCACTAGAAGATCTGTATCTGGCTATGCAATATTTCTAGGCAACAGTCTTATCTCATGGCAGTCTAAAAAGCAGAGTGTGGTTTCAAGGTCATCTACTGAGGCTGAGTATAGAGCACTAGCTGATAGTAGTTGTGAACTTTCTTAGCTTAAATGTCTTCTACATGATCTACATATGAAAGTTCCTACTCCTACATTGATGATGTGTGACAATGCTTCCACCATTGCTCTTGCTAACAACCCAGTCAATCATGCTAGAACTAAGCACATTGAGATAGACTGTCACTTTGTGAGGGACAAGATCAAACAAGGCTTAATCAAACCATGTTTCATCTCTACAAAGCTTCAAGTTGCAGACATTCTGACTAAAGGTTTATGCAGATCATTACACTACCCTTGTTTATCCAAGTTGGGCATTTGTAATCCCTACACAATGCCAACTTGCGAGGGGGATATAGAAGACACATCCAAGAAAGATGCTGTAAACAGCATATCCAAACACCTCAATTCTGTCAACAATGTTCATAGCTTACAACAGAAACACAAGACTGTGTTACTACATCAACAATGCTTGAGGAATTGTAGTAGAATGTGATAGCATAGTGATGTAACAGTGTTAGAATAGTTTTTACCCAGTTTGACTTTTGTACTTTGACTTTTCTCATGTATGTTGTATAAATACTGTATTGCAGTATTCATTTGATAATAAGAAATTCACATTTTATGAATTCTCTCTAAATTTCAATACAAGCATCTTCAACAATAATTTTGACAACAAATATGATATTTACAAATAAGTGCAAAGATGATGGTGTGTCATAGTTACAGGGTTTATGAGTTGATTTATAAAATATCCATATTCTTTTCCCGAATTCTTGCGTTTGGAAAAGGGTGTAAGTCATATAGCTTTTGGAATATATCCATGATTAGAAATTCATAAATTTATTAACGTTGTATAAAGTGGCTGTTCATTATTCTTACAATGATTATGCTAACTATAAAAATCCAATCTTAACAGAAGGTTATTCAATTAACATTTCTTTGCAGGATGAGGACTTGATTGTTAACAAGTATTATCAATGGAGAACACTGAAGCATCAACCGCAACTCGTACATGGCCTTAGAGCATATGCTACAAAATTTGTTAAAAGCATCAAAAAATTTATCAAACAATGCTCCTGATCCAGAAACAGACAGTGCATGTAGACAACAATTTCTTAGCAATATGGAGATTGCTTTTAAACATTATCCTATGCACCGTTGAAGGACTTGAGAAATACATGATGACAAAACTGCTCACACCCTGATGATATCAAAACAGACGACTTATATAAAAAAATCAGCTTTGATCTAGCAGTTTATCCAGCTGGAGCACTTGGAAATTCAACCAAGACGAAACATTATGGTTAGAAGCCTAAAAAGAACTTGAGTAAATCAACAACTTCAAAGCACCACGATACAAACTCGCTTGCATCTTAAGTTGTTGTAAAGTTATTCCTGACTTTCACTTGAATTTGATGTATATTCTGTTAAATGTTACGTATAAACATTAATAGGTAAATGTCTAGGATCGAACCCGAGACCTCGGGATTGCACACTTTACAAACAAGAATAATGTAAATAAATTTATATATTTATTAAATGTATGAAATATATATATTTATGTCACTTAATGGACTAAACGGTCGTTAGTTGTTAACCGTATGGACTAACTATCGTTAAATAAGAAAAACAAGGACTAGAGTGTAACTTGGGTGACAAGGAGGTTCTAGAACCCCCTTTGGGAGCCTAGGCCGGTCGAACAAGGATGGGTCAAGCCCATTCCTTGCTTGCTTGGTCACCAAGATATCACCTAGTATAAATACAAGGCCTTGGGGTTAGACTTAACAATCTTTTGTGCACACACTCTAACCCTAAAACCTTTGTTTTTCTTTTTCTTTGTCTTGGCCGATCGGATCCCCCCTCCTCAAAGGGTTTGTGGTTCGATTTTTCCAAGTGAAAAATATTAAGTGATTTGTTTACTTGCAACAACCTTTATTCGTTGGTAGTTTGTGTGTACAAGAACGAGGTAATTACTTACTTTAGTAATTATCAAGAGATCGATAAACAAAACGGTAAGGGGTTTATCATTGATCTAATTGTCCAAGAATCAAGGTTTATTGAAGTGCATCGGGTACGTTTACTATTTATGTTTTAGTTAATATTTATGTGTTATACTTGATCCTAGCTTCCGCAATACGTGTATTTGATTGTCAAACTCTAACAGTGGCATCACGAGCCATGTATAACATGTAATTGATTACTAAAACGTAATAAAAACCGGATCTTTAATTGTTTTAGATACATGTTTTTTTTTTATCTAGGGTTTTTCCTATTTTTTTTCTAAAAATTTCGAAACCCTAACCCTAATTTTGGGGGGGGGGGTCGATTTTCTCCATGAAACCCTAATTAGGGTTTTGTGGTTTTATTGATTATGTGTAATCACTAGAAACCCTAGGTCATTAACCGGTTAATTGAACGTATCTTGTGACCTAATTGCTAATTGTTAGGTTTTAATCCGTGACTTACATGCATGTTTGTCATGGATCTTGTTTTGTTGTCACATATTTAGATAGATCTTAAATTGGGGAAGACTCCAATAAATATTAAAATCAATTTTATATGCTATGTGGTGTGTTTTTAGCTTTGGCCTACGCAATTGATTCGTCAATGTATGTGGCTCATCTCCATTAAGAGGTGAAGGCCTTAGTTGATTACATGCGTTATTATACCTAGAATTGATTTTATTAGGATCTTTTCTAATACGGTTTGCATGTGGCTAATTGTTTCACTTATCTATTATTGTTTGTTTGATTTTCTTTGCTACTTGTTTTATTGTTTTTTAGTTGGACTTGATGTAAGCAATAAAAGGGTGTTTTCATAAAGAAAATTAAAACGGACTAATAATTGTGAAACCCTAAAGTGATAAAGTAAGAATCTTGCAATGGTCTTATGACAATCGTGGTCCGATTCGCACGGTAATCAGCTCCCAGTCGAGACTAGCATTATTCAAACTTTATTACTATTTTGAGATTGAATCCATAAACTTTTGCTTGAATGATGTTTTGTGCAAATATGGTTTTAAATTAAGTCTTTTAAGATGATATTCATAACCGTGATTTGAAGGCTTAGAAAAGAGCCTTAGAGTCTGCCTTGGTTATCACAATCTTGAATATATCTTAAACGAATTACTTTTAAAATTATATGTTGTAGAAAGTCATCTTAGGGTTTTGGCATAAACCTCAAGTAAAACTTTGTGTATTAATTTCAGGAATCGGACATAAAAAGTTTTTATGAAAACTTATGTTATAAAGATGAGTGCATGCATCTTTGTACATAATTTTGATTGACATATCAAAAATTAATACCCTTAAAATTTAAGTTACATGCCATCTACCTATAAGAAACACTTGGAATTTTAATTTAGTAAACGTGAGACCTAGGCTAAATTACTATAACAAGGTAAAATTCTTTTAACGCGTGAGACCATAATTGTAATTTTACAGTTTCTAAGGTAGACGACTTAATTAAGTTGTGCGTGAGACCTAGAACTTAAGGCATGAGATGGGATAAAACATGCTTACAAAGGCAAATTGATGAATCAATTTGATGTAAATCCCATAATAATCTAGGAATTGGAAATCTTGTTTGCCAATTATTGTTCGACAGATTACTATCTTTTGTACTTTTACCACTAGCAGATCAACTGATGTGGTGAAACTATGTAAAGATAGATCCTAGGTTTTCAAGAAAATTTGTTGGTTATATGAATATAGCCTTGGGTATTTTATTTTCTTGAAGATATTGATTATCGAAAATACTAATATTTGAACTTTATCTGTAGATATGGCTCAACCCGATAACCAAACTGTGATTAATGCTTTCAAGAGTCATCTTGAGAGAGAGAAACTCACTGGAAAGAATTTCAATGACTGGTACCGTTCGCTCAGAATTGTCTTGAGGGCGTCTGGTAAGATGGATTATGTGACCCAGGAATGCCCTGCTGAACCTGCTGCTACGGCAACACCTGAAGCAAAGGCAGAATGGAAGGTGACTAATGCTAAGTACAATGAGGTTGCTTGTCTAATGCTCACTAGCATGAATGCTCAATTACAAAAGAAGTATGAGTATTCGTCTCCTAAGAATATGCTTGATAACCTCAGGCAATCTTATGAGAAGTCACCTGCAGTTGAATTGTATGATGAACTTGACAAGCTACACAACTGCAAGCATGGTGATGGTAAACCAGTAGCCGATTATGTGGATGAGATGAAGGACTCCTTTGATCAACTTCACAGAATTGGTTTTGGTTACCCTGAGAATGTGCAAGTGCACTTGATCAACAGATCCCTTAACAAGGATTTTGCTGGTTTTGTGCAGAACTTCAACATGCATTGCTCGGGGAAGACAGTCTCAGAATTACTCGCATTGCTTGTTGATTATGAGAAAAGTCTACCAGCCAAGGTCAAGAATCCCACCCCGCAAGTGTTGGCAATTCATGGGGGGAGAATCCAGAAGAAATCGCATGTGAACAAAGGCAAAGGTAAAGGTGATAAAGGCAAGCAGGTCATGGCCTATCAACCTCAACCCAAGATGAAACAACATCAGCCTAAGCAGAACAAGGTGAATCCGCCAAACAGGAAGGATCAGGCTTGTCACCATTGTCATGAAAAGGGCCATTGGAAGCGCAATTGCCCTTTCTACATTCATGACTTGCGACTCAAGAAGCAGGGGAATGATGCTGGTAACCCCAGCTCATCAGGTGCGTTCTTTATGATTGAATTATTCACTCTTACTCCTAAATTGAATTCATGGGTATATGATACTGGATGTGGCATTCATATCTGCAATACCATGCAGGGGTTTAGAGTTGAGAGAAAGCTGGCCTATGGACAACAATTCTTGCACGTTGGTAACGGAGCGCATGCAGGAGTTGAAGCTATAGGAGTATTTAATTTAGTGTTGCCTTCGGGCTTAGTACTATCTTTAAATAATTGTCATTATGCACCGTCAATTGTTAGAGGTGTAATTTCATTTTCATGTTTGTTAAACCTTGGTTTTGAGCATACTATTTCAAGCAATGGAATTTCAGTTTCTTTAAATAATGTTTTTTATTTTAATGCTATTGCTGTGAATGGTGTATTTGAAATTGATATGAATGACAATGATAATGCTTTTGTTAAAAATAATTCAATGTATAGCATCAACAATAAGAGAATCAAGAAAGGTCTGGATTCGTCTTATCTTTGGCATTGTCGACTTGCTCACATTGGCAAAGATCGCATGAAAAAGCTGAAACATGATGGGCTTTTAGATAAGATCAATGATGAATCATTTGATAAATGCGAATCTTGCATTGCTGGGAAGATGACTAAGAAACCCTTTAAAAATAGGATTGAAAGGGCTAATGATCTACTTGGTCTTATTCACACAGATGTGTGTGGACCACTTAGACATGTGTCAAGGAGGGGTGCTAGCTACTTCTTAACATTTACGGATGATTACAGCCGTTATGGTTATGTTTATTTACTTAAACATAAGCATGAGGTATTTGAAACATTCAAAGTGTTTAAAGCAGAAGTAGAGTTGCAACTTGGAAAGAAGATTAAAGCTCTTCGATCCGATAGAGGTGGTGAATACCTGAGTCAGGAGTTCATAGATTATCTAGCAAAGGAGGGAATTGTCCAGCACCTTACATCTCCATATACTCCACAACAAAATGGTGTATCTGAGAGAAGGAATCGTACATTGCAAGACATGATACGATCTATGTTTAATCTAACAACTCTTCCTTTCTCGTTTTGGGATTATGCCTTAGAATCTGCGGTTCGCATTCTAAATATGGTTCCAACAAAGAAGGTTGATAAGACACCATATGAGGTATGGACTGGAAAAGCTCCTAACTTGTCTTATCTTAAGGTCTGGGGTTGTGAGGCGTATGTTAAACGTGACTCAGCAGACAAACTCCAACAAAGATCTGTGAAGTGCATCTTCGTAGGATACCCTAAGGAAACTATGGGATACTACTTTTATTACCCACCTGAAAACAAAGTATTTGTTGCAAGGTATGGAGACTTTCTTGAAAGAGAGCTCATATCTCAAGAATTCAGTGGGAGAGTATATGACCTGGAAGACGGTCAAGAAGATGTAGAACCTTCTGAAAACACTAACCAACTTCCGGTAGAACCTGAAAGTTTAGGTCCTCCACCTGAAGTTGAAGTGATTCCCATTCGTAGGTCAACAAGACCAGTAAAAGCTCCTACTCGTCTATGTCTTAATGTGGAGAGTGATGAGCATATACTGGGTGATCTTGATGAGCCTACAAGTTATAAAGCTGCCATGAATGGTCCTGAAAAGGCCAAATGGAAAGAAGCTATGGATGGGGAAATGCAATCCATGGAAGACAATGATGTCTGGGAAGAAGTAGACCTACCTCCGGGTGCCAAACTAGTTGGGAGTAAATGGCTCTACAAGAAAAAGACTGACATGGATGGCGTTGTACACACCTATAAGGCCCGTTGTGTAGCTAAAGGCTATACACAAACTTTTGGTGTTGACTATGAGGAGACCTTTTCTCCTGTAGCTGACATAAGGGCAATTAGGATTCTTATAGCCATAGCCGCTTACTGTGACTATGAGATTTGGCAAATGGATGTTAAAACCGCCTTCTTAAATGGTCGCCTAGATGAGGACATCTATATGGCGCAGCCTGAGGGGTATGTAAATCCAGAATTTCCAAATCGTGTATGCAAGCTTAAAAGATCCATTTATGGATTAAAGCAAGCATCACGACAATGGAATAAGAGATTTGATGGTGAGATTAAAAAGTATGGATTCACTAAAAATCTTGATGAGCCATGTGTATATCACAAAGTTAGTGGGAGTAATGTAATTTTCCTTATATTATATGTCGATGACATATTGATCATGGGGAACGACATTCCAAGTTTACAAAAGGTTAAGGAATATCTTGGAAGTTGTTTTTCTATGAAAGATTTAGGGGAAGCTGCATTTATTCTGGGAATCAAGATATATAGAGATAGATCTCAGCGATTAATTGGATTAAGCCAAAGTGCTTACATTGATAAAATATTGAAAAGATTCAATATGCAAAATTCCAAGAAAGGATATTTGCCGATGCAAGAGCAACATGGCTTGAGCAACAAGGTTTGTGCTTCAACACCTGCAGAGGTGCAACGCATGAAGAGAGTCCCTTATGCTTCGGCTGTGGGATCTATAATGTATGTGGTGAAAAGTACAAGACCTGATGTAGCGTTTGCTCAGAATTTAACCAGTCGATATCAGCAAAATCCAGGTGTAGCTCACTGGACTGCTGTTAAGAATATTCTTAAGTACCTTAGGGCAACTAAGGATATGTTTTTGGTTTATGGGGGAAATCCATCGGCAGAACTTGATGTTACAGGTTACTGCGATGCTTCTTGGAAAGGTGATAAGGATGATACGAAGTCTCAGACGGGTTATGTCTTTGTCATTAATGGAGGAGCAGTGGATTGGAGGAGCAGAAAGCAGAGTGTACTAGCGATGTCTGCTACAGAAAGTGAGTATATAGCTGCTTCAGAAGCTGCAATGGAAGCTGTTTGGATTAGGAAGTTTGTTTCAGGGCTTGGAGTCATGCCCTCGATTCAAAGACCTATTAAAATGTATTGTGACAATTCTGCTGCAATCACATTTGCCAATGAGCCTGGAATCATGAAAGGCACCAGACATTTCCCGATTAAGCATCACTATGTTCGAGAACAAGTCGAAATAGGTGAAATCGAAATGCTCAAAGTTCACACAGATGATAACTTGGCGGATCAATTAACAAAGCCTCTACCTGACACTAAGCTTCACAAGCATGCTGCAGGTGTAGGACTTAGATTAGCTGAAAGTTTCATGCCCATTTGTGATTAGTGTTTGGATAAAGGATGTAATGTACAATTATTATTTTAATGGAATAAAATAAGTTTTATGTTTATTTATCATTGTCTTAATAATATATCCTATATTTGCATGTTTAAGATCCTTGAATAATTTATTATTCTAAATGTCCATTGTCGATTAATGATATGGGAATATCATTAAACTAAGACAAATTTGAGTATTGGTTTAGAATATACTTGAAAGTATATTGATGCGTAGTCATACCAATTTCACATAATATTCGATGAATTGAATATTGGACTTATCCCAACAATATGATTTAATGTTTGATGTGAGAATCATATTTAAAGTTATCCTCAGACTTGAGATACCAGATAAGTGTCATGGATGTAGTGCATTTTTGTGAAGCAATTTACCGCTCACCGTAACAGGGAGTCATAAGGATTGTTTTCAGAAGTGTTGCAAAGTTCATGGGTTATTCTTGTAGTCAAGAAAGAATTCATTCCTTCTGATTTGTTTAGAAGTTTAATACTGCTGGGCCCCTCGTAGGGTTGACAAAATGTTTGCATGGCCATGCCCAAAGTCTATCTGGAATACGTTCAGATGTTTTGGTAATTTTGTTCAATCATAAAGAAACGAGAAACAGAATTTTAATAAAGGAACTCACATCTTTATTAATGTGGTATTAGTAATGAAAGGATAATTATAATGATGAATCATTAAAGGTTTTTCCAGGAAACCTAGCTCGGATTGGACTAGGGGCATTGGAGTGTTGCAAGACGCTAACCAATGTCATTTTACTATTAATGAATATACGAGTGGGAGCTGTTAAATGTTACGTATAAACATTAATAGGTAAATGTCTAGGATCGAACCCGAGACCTCGGGATTGCACACTTTACAAACAAGAATAATGTAAATAAATTTATATATTTATTAAATGTATGAAATATATATATTTATGTCACTTAATGGACTAAACGGTCGTTAGTTGTTAACCGTATGGACTAACTATCGTTAAATAAGAAAAACAAGGACTAGAGTGTAACTTGGGTGACAAGGAGGTTCTAGAACCCCCTTTGGGAGCCTAGGCCGGTCGAACAAGGATGGGTCAAGCCCATTCCTTGCTTGCTTGGTCACCAAGATATCACCTAGTATAAATACAAGGCCTTGGGGTTAGACTTAACAATCTTTTGTGCACACACTCTAACCCTAAAACCTTTGTTTTTCTTTTTCTTTGTCTTGGCCGATCGGATCCCCCCTCCTCAAAGGGTTTGTGGTTCGATTTTTCCAAGTGAAAAATATTAAGTGATTTGTTTACTTGCAACAACCTTTATTCGTTGGTAGTTTGTGTGTACAAGAACGAGGTAATTACTTACTTTAGTAATTATCAAGAGATCGATAAACAAAACGGTAAGGGGTTTATCATTGATCTAATTGTCCAAGAATCAAGGTTTATTGAAGTGCATCGGGTACGTTTACTATTTATGTTTTAGTTAATATTTATGTGTTATACTTGATCCTAGCTTCCGCAATACGTGTATTTGATTGTCAAACTCTAACATATTCAACGGTGGGCAAAGCCAAAATCTTTTTGCTGGGAAATACAAAGTTTGTTAGCTTATTAGATCAATCATTTTCTTCCTGACTACGATGCGTCTAAGCGAACCACCATACTAACTAATTAAATAGCTAAGCCATAAAGAGACAAAACATTAGCCTAGTTGAATGAGATTCACATTTGGTTAAACAGTAGATAAAGCACAAGCCTTCAACGGGTCAAAGTGGGTCACAAATGAGATGATTTAGTAACATCAATGACAATAGTTTAAAACTCTAAAATCTTTACTAAATTATTACACTTTCTCCTTGTTTCAAAGTAGAAACTTAGAAGTCAAACATGAAATCGTAACCAAATTGATGAAAGAAGTCAACGTAACCAAATATATAATCCAACACATCATCTAATTAGTTCTAAGTCTTGTCACTCTCTAATGATGGCTGCTCCAAACCAGAAACGTGTGGTAGTATGTCTCTTCGAGTTCCAGGAAATGGCTGATTGAATTTAGCTTTCTTGAAGTCATTTTGTACAAAAAGAAGTTGCTCACCATAAACAGCTTATCAGGATTCAACAAACCTGCATTTGTAAAACACACCTCAGCATCTTTACAATTGATTCATGAATCATAGAGAGCGATCCCTCATACAGGAAAAAAAAAAGGCAATGAAAATAACGAATTTTTAATACTAAACTTCATACGAAAGACTACTCTCTCTCTAAAAAAAAAAGACAAAGTTAAAAGACTGCGGGGTTTTAGGAAAATGTGTGACTTATATGTTGACCTTCATTAACAACAAAATAAGCATCTCATATAGACATATAGACATCAACAATTACCTGCACCAGTGAAGAAGGCACTATACCATACACTTTATGCAAGAAACTCTCCGCTGATGGAAATACATTTGGCTTTTGCATACTTCCTTTATAGGTCAGCTGCACAGGAGGCTCCTGGTAGTAAGAAATAAAGAGAAAAAGTCGTTAGTAGAGTTCATATAGTGATTATATAGAAGGAATCTTATAGAAACTAGAATTTCTTAAACTACCTCATCAAAGAATCCGATCCGAGGAGATGGCATTCTAAGGCGCGAAGGCATGACGTTTCTTATTGATGATCTTGTGGCATCTTGACTAGTGAACTTTCTTTCCTTGGAATTATGACAGTGAGGGTGCCGAGGAGGGCTCTGATAATTTAATGGAGATAAGACAGCACGGGAGCTACTAGCAGGAGATGTATCCGAAGAACAGGTAGTAGGTTTTGTGTTTTTATAATTGATTTTTCTTCTAATACACTTCGGTGAACCACTAGAAGATGATTTATTTGAGTTTTGAACCTTTGAATTTGTTTCAGTTGTAAGAGATTGACAGGATTCAGCTTTCTTGAAACCTTCATTTAGCATAAACAACTCTTGGGGAATCAATAAACCTTCACCAGGAAAGGCAGTATCCCAATCTACAGTTTTACGCAAGATGCTCAGTCTTGTTGACCCCACTGATTCAGATTGAACATGTGAAGGTATGTCTTTTCGAGTTCCAGAAGCTTTTGTGAAGCCTTTGTTTATCATACACATTTCTTTAGTATTTAATAGACCTGAATATGTCACAAAACATTTCTCAGTTAATACATGAAAAAAAAAAAAAAAAAAAAAAAAAAAAAAAAAAAAAAAAAAAAAAAAAGTTTTTCCAGTAAAGTGAAAATGTTACATATTTAAAGAGACATTACATGAGCCCATCAACTTTTGAACTAGTCGATTTAGGTTGTTTATAAATGAAGCGGACCTGTTATATGGGCTGAACGGGTTGAAAGTTGACAAGAGGGTACTTTCAATGCATACACAAACCTTAAGTTGATTTATTCACTGATTAAAACTAAATTTGGTTAAATTTTTGCAATCATAGATAAAGTTTATCAATGTTTTTGCATTGTGATCATATTTAAGGCATTGCTTATGCAAAAGAAATAAAATATGCAAAAATACACAGAAATCAACAGTTACCTTCATTTGTGAAGAAAGCACTGTCCCAGTCTAAGCTTTTCTCGACTGAAAGTTGACCACGCTTTGAGTAACTCGGTTGATTTCTGACCTCATCGTCTCTGTCGAGAGCAATGCTCGCGAAGTGTTTGGCTTGATCTTGAAAACTACACACATCCTTCTTTTGGGTCTGCGTTATCTTTGTCTTAATATCAATCACAGATTTGCCCTTGAATGAACCACTCAGACTCGTTTTCATTTTGCTCGTTGAGATATATTTGTGTCCTTTTGAACAACTCTGAGTATTTGCTCTTAAGATAAGCTGCTTCTGTTAGTATTTAGTTGAGAAAAAACAAAGTATTAGTATAAGTACATATATATCTTGTGATGAAAAATAACGAAAAGAAACTAGCTAGAATGTTATTAATTACCTCATCAAAGAAGCCAATCTTAGGGGACGGCGTACGAAGACCCGAACCAATGATGTTTCTAATTGATGATCTTGCAGGTGCTGTGGCAGGAGATGCGTTCGAAGAACAAGTGGACGACAATGGTGACAAGACAGAGGAAGGGTCATTTGATCGAAGAGTCTTTAAATTCTTTTCAGGTTTACGAGTATCAACCCTATTGCACAAACTTAAACCTGTTCCAGCCTGCTTTCTGCTTTTATATACCATACCGCATTCCACGGGTAACGTATTACTGTGACATATTAAACCCACAACGAAACAAGCTAAAGACAAACCAAAAGATTCGTAGCTGTTTATGTAAACAATGAAACCGAGCAAAGAATAATCTAACTAAACATAAAGAAGATAGTCGATGGACTAAGGATACGAAATTTCTTTTGTAATATTATACTTATGAAAGTACCTGAAGTCCTATCAGACTATTTATACTAAATTATACTTCCTAGACTTACCATAAAACCTTAGCTTGCTTAACAAGTAATTACTTTGATTTGCTAACCTCCATCATGTTTTATTTTTGGAAACTATTATAACCATGTTTTATGGAAGGGAATTGATTTGCACACTCATGATTTTGATTGGGACACTCTATTGTGTGCATAACATAGTTGTACAGTGTTGACAGTGTGCTTTGTAAACTTGTACAGTGAGTGTCCCAATCAAAATATGGAGTGTGCAAATCACCTCCCTTTATGGAATGGTCGATAAGTTTTTAAGACGTTATTATTACTAATTAACCGACTTTGGTTAGTTATTAACAACTTTTAAAACTTGACACTTTGAACCTTATACCATTGACTATCAATATTCCTATTTTCTAACTAGTGCCGCACGCAAATATCGGTTATACTGTTATAGGTCACGCATTTTCGAAAAAAATATTCGAGATTTGTCAGTAAAATCAAATTTGAAATAGGCTATGCACTAAATTGAAGTAGAATGTATCAAAATTTAATAAATGTATACTATTTATATTAAACTATCAAAATATTACTCTTTCCGTTTCAAATTATAAGTTCATTTTCATTTTGCACAAAGTTTAATAAATTTTCACTAACTAATCTATTCATTAATAAAATTTCTTCTCTCTCCACTAAACTATGTTGTGATTGGTTGAAACAAAAAACTGAACAAGTATTTTGGGACACCAAAAAGTAAGAAAATTGACTTATAATATGGGACGGAGGGGGAATACACAATGAAAATTTTTATATAAAACTCGTGCAATATAAATATATAAGTATAAAATATTTTACATAATTTTATATAAAAATTTTATTTAGCAACTCTGTATATGCACCCTAACAGGCTTTACCACGCCAAACTACAAATTTACAAGATAGAAATTTAAATTCTTAGCAAATTGTATAATTAAAATAAGATAAAATACAATTTGTATGTAAAAAAAATTAAATTTAGATGTATTGTAACTTGACACTTTTAACTTGGAGTCGAGTTATTCTACAAACCAAACATTCCTCACATACCAAGGGACTCATCACCACCATCCATCTAAAAAGGAAATCAATGGTTGAGATTAAAAGCATTTTATTATTTCACCCATTTTTTATAATTTAAATATCTCTTAAACCGTTAATCGTTAAGCGAAAATAATTACACCATCGCGACGGGAATTTAATTATCTTTCTATAGATGGGCACTTTGATATACTTTCGAAAAAAAAATCATTTTTTCACGTTTTTTTTTTTCGTGGCCGGAATGATATTACATATAATATCATATATGATATAATATATGATATTATATGTAAAATCATATATGATATTGCATATCATATATGATATGCAATATCATATATGATTTTACATATAATATCATATATGATATTATATGTAATATCATATATGATTTTTTCGGCCACGAAAAAAAAAGTGAAAAAAACGAGAAAAAAATTTTGTCGAAAATATATCAATTAGCCTATCTATAGAAAGATAATTAAATGCTCGTCGTAACGGTATATTTTTTTTTTTCGCTTAACGATTAACGGTTTGAAAGATATTAATATTTGAAAAAAAAGGATGAAAGTGGGTTTTTTAAATTGTTGGATTAATCTCATCTATTAGATCAAATAAAGATGGAGGGTGGAGAATAGTCCCTTGGTATGTAAAAAAAGTTTGGTCCTCAAATGATCTTTACTCTTTAACTTGTCACTTTTTACTTTGTTATGCATTGAACTTTATTTTTCTCCTATTACATGCACAAACTTTGTTAATCTTACTATTGTATCAACTAGCAGGGTCCCCGCGCGATACAGCTGCGGGCACCCTGTAATTTAATTTTTTCGGTTAATAATTTATTTTATTTGTACGTTTTTTGACAATAACTTTACTGATTAGTTTTTTATGGCAAAAGTTTGATAAAATTTTGCTTAATTTGTATTATTTTATTTATTATTTATTTTATGTTTTTGTTTAGTAGTTTGTTTGGTTTATACAATATGTGAACATATTTTAGTTTATTATATTTTTTTGAAAATAAATTTACAGATATCAAAAATTTCGTTTAGCCCGTATCCGTTCGGGCTCGAGCCCGTTTGACCCGTGCCCGTTTGGGCTCGAGCCCATTTGGCCCATTGCTCGTTTGGGCTTAAAAATTTGTATAATATGCTTTATTATTTGTATTAGCGACATTTAATGCAGGAATTGTGTTTAAGTTGGTTGTACAATATGCTTGATAATTTGTATTTCTTATGTAATGGGTGTTTTAATAAGTGTATTAATGTATTTATTGACTATTTAATTAATTGTATTTAATGTACATTATTCAATTTTAAGTCATTAATTTTAAACTTTAATGGCAAAGACAAAGTGGTGTGTACATGAAGCTACTAAACTTGTACATGTCTAATTATATCTCATTTATTGTATTAAATATCTAATTTTCTTGAATCACTTGTACTTTTAGTATTTAAATGTGTAATGCTTAATTTTAAGTATTCTATTAATAGTAATCATTCATGCTTTATAATATAGTATAATAATTGGCCTGTTTTATGACATGACAGTGATTAAGGACACTAATTACGTTGTCTTAATTTACTTTCCCGTTTTTCATAATTTGGGTCTGTTTTGACAAGTTACCCAAACTTGTGTGCAAACTTTTACCCATAAACATTAATTTAACACCACTCAAATCCCCAATTATACCTTATCATAATTTCTCTCACAAACCCTAATTTCACGTACGAAGTAATTTAATCAGAGGGCAAATTTGATGTGTGTTTTGATATTTCAGGTATGTGTTCTTTGATTTCTATTGTTATGATATGTCTTGATGAAAGTAATTAGCCAGTTCATGTTACATAAACCCTAATTCGTTATTTTTGTAAATTTTGTAACAGAATGATACTTGGTACCAATTTGATGTACACAATGATGGGTATTTTGCATATTTACCTTTAAGTTATGATGATGGTGTGATTCTTGAAATGGCTGTTGAGAGGATGCCTTATGAAAAATTTGTTGAATTCTTGGAACAAAAATGTGGTAACTACTTTCAAGGTTTGTATTACAAAGTTCCAAATGTTGAATTAGAGAAAGGTTTAGTTGGAGTAAGTGATGATAAGAAAATATCAAACATGTTTGATGTTGATGAGTTGTATGGTAGGCTAGATCTTTATCTTGATCACTTAGATATGGATCTATCAGAGTATTTAGGAAAAGCAGATACCTCTGTTATGGATGACTCTGTTTCTAAAGCAAAAGCCCCCACCCCCCAAAGAGGTTTTACAATGAGTTTTCAATAGATGATATCGTTAATTGGGCTGAGATGGAGGTTCACTATAAGGGTTTATCTTCTAATTAACCATCCTAGAAACTCAGATGGTGATCATACTAGGACTAGTGCAGATGGTGATGTGGCTAGGACTAGTGCAGATAGTGATGTGGCTAGGACTAGTGTAGATGCTGATCATAGTAAGAACCTTGATGTTGATAAGGGCAAAGAGAAGGTTACACATGATGAAGTAGAGGGTGATTATGATTCTGAGTTTGATAGTGACTATGATTCAGATAAATCAATTGACTATCTTAGTCTTGGTGAAGAGGAGTTGATTGAACTTAGAAAGAGGATCAAAGCTAGTAGAGTGAAGGAACCTAAGTCTTTGCTAGAAATGATGGAACCAAATGATGAAAACCATATACCTACTGAAAACACTGTTAATCATAGAAGTGAGACTATCATAGAACATGATGTGTTCATGAATAATTTGATGAGAACGCTTCAATCATCAGATGAGAATGGAATTCATCATGATCCATTTATTTCAGTTGAAAAACATGTTGACAGGTATCCAGTCTATGATGAAAGTACCCACTAGAGACTGAGGCATCCAAAGGTATGCTTCTATTTTTTTAAAGCAGTTCAAATGTGACAAACAAAGATGAAGCAAAGCTGGCTTTTGATGCAAGGGATCAGGTACTAGGGCTGCCAACTCCAAAAACTTGGCAAGATCTTGGTATCAAATCATGGGAACCAAAAATTCCCAAAGATCCAAAAGGAAAGGGGAAAAAGTACTAGGTTTAAACTGAACTAGCTCATGAACCTATATGCTATTTGGTTACAAAGCTATGTATGTATGAGGAATGGTTTATGTGTATAACTTAAACCATCCTACAATAAAACCCTTGTAACCCTTGAATCAATGCAAAGTTTATTTCTCAAATGTGTTCAACCCTTGATTGTTTAACCTAGCAATTACTTATGAACCAAATGTAGATATGAATAAAAGCCTTGTAAAACCAACACAGATGACAGAACAATGATTTGATAAACTAACATAACATTCACCATTAGAAAACATTACATTAAAGAGATAATTAATTTCCTATCATCTACCAACTTCATCTAATGCTTAAACTACTTGGATAGTGACATACCTATCCCAACACAGATTACACACAAACAACCTAACATGACCATAAACAACCTAACATACAATTCCAACTTTGCCTTTCTAGCCTTCAACTTATCTTCCAATGTATCAAAATTTAATAAATGTATGCACTTTATATTAAACTATCAAAATATTAATACACAATAAAAAATTTATATAAATTCGCTCATACACGGATAATATAACTATATAAGTATAAAAGATTTTACATAATGTTATATTAAATCTTATTTAAAAACTCTGTATATGCACTATAACAGGCTTTACCATGCCAAAATACAAATTGACAAGATAGAAATTTAAATGTTTAGCAAATTGTATAATTAAAATCAAATAAAATACAATTTGTATGCACAAAAAAATTGAATTTAGATGTATTGTAACTTATATCAAAACGCATTATGTAATATTTATGCTAAAGCCACGTGCATGCACGACCTATTATTTTGTAAACCTAAATTTAAACATGGAAGTTAATGAGTAATACAGTTTAGTCACTCAAACTTTACAATAATTATACAAACCATCGAAGTCTCAACTATATTCCATTGTTGTGAAAATATACATGTTTAGAACACTTATACATTAATTGTTAAGTTTTACCTATAACTACTACCAATCAAGTTTATGTACAACTAATTTATGCAACTCTATAAAGAAAATAATTCAAAAAATGATAACCAAGTTTAAGAAATGTTATATGTACGTCAGTCAAACATAAAACTTTCACAACCATGAAACACGATTTAAACATTGGGTGGTTTCTGTAATCAAGATAAAGATAAATAATTAAATTGGAACCAATATTAATTTTTGTTACTATTCACGATTTTCATGATTTAAATATTATTTATGAAATTTTCAAATTTTGAGAAGGCAGATATGAAATTGCCTATGAGACCATACTAGGGGTGAGCACTGTTCGATTTGGTAGGTTTTTGGCCAAAATCGGAACTGAACCGAAAAATTTGGTGTTTACTAAACCAAAACCGAAAACTGATTGTTTTTTGTCGGTTAAGTTATTTTTGATTTTATCGGTTTCAATACGGTTTTTGGTTATTTCGAGTTTTGAGCGTTTACATATTCGGCTTGGGTGTTAATTGGTCCGGTTATCATGTTGTTCGGTTTATTTGGGTAAAAAAAATTTATGGGTAAAATTGAAAACCGAATTGAACCGAATTCAAATTGAATTAAACTGAACCGAAAATCGAATTTGTATTCGGTTCGGTTTTCGAGTTGACTCGAATAATCCGGATTACATAATTTTTTTTTCATTTAATGATATAGATTTTCCGCGACACCCACATAATCAACATGCTGACCCCTTTTTGCAACTGCATTCGATATTGTTTGTGATATTCCGCGACACCCACATAATCAAATTATCTAAACTTCACAAAACCCTAAAAATCGAAAGCTCAAGAGTTTATCATTTACCTGGATATAGCGAAACCCAAAAAATTATGGCTGATGCTCCATAAGGCTCGCATCAGTGTCTCTTCCACCAGTGGGTGTATCGCATCATTCTTGTTGTTATAATGATATCAATATAATTATATCATTGCACATATAATTGAGGCGGTTACTGTTTGTGTGACAGAGTATTCGTGAAGTTTCTGGTAGGGGTGTTGCTTCATTTGTGTGTGACAGAGACAGACGGAATTAGTATTAAGGAAAAAAAAGGGCGGGCTGGACCAAAACCGGGAGCCCAACAATTTTGGCTGAAACCCAAGTTAAGACACGACGCCGTTTCAAACGGCATTTAATATATATATTAATATATATGTTTATGTAAATTCAGTCTTCGATTCGGTTCGGTTTTCATTTTGTCAAAACCATATCCAATCGAAAACCAAATATTTAATTCTGTTCGGTTCAATTTTAACAAATTCGATTCGGTTACAAATTTAGTTTGGTTCTGTTCAATTTTGGTTTTGGGTTCCTTTGATATTTACCCTATTTGTGAGATATGCGCATTGAATGGGCCGTAATCCATGAAAAGAAGCCCAGTACATGGTCTAACCAACTAAACCATCACCACCACATACAAAACCTGAAAATAATAACACAAACCAAAAACTAGGGTTCCTACAATAATACCCTGTTCTTCACATTAGTTCAATTTCAAGCCTTCATTTATCATTCAGGTAATTAATCTTATTCCGTAATAGCTTGTAAAAAACTAATAAAACTTGATTTTTAACATGCTATTTCAAATATGTGTTGGAAAATTTGTTGAATTTGAACTAGGTTTATGTTTTAGGATAGTGTGTTACAGAACTTAAGTACCTAGCTAGCTACTTTTCAATGGATTGTTTTCGCGAAAAGGCCTTAACTGTAGTACTAGTTTTTTTAAGGATATAGGGAACTAATTGCACTGTTCCATATAGCGAAATGTTAGGGCGGATGGTGTGGTTCACCATTTGCGTGATGTCCGCCTCAGCGCGCTTCATTTCCCTTTGCCGCTAGAAATGCTAATGCCCCATGTTTGCCGCTTGCCAAAAACTCCTCCACATCCTACAACCTTATAGTGGATAGTACGTTATTATTATTATTATGCGTGATAAATAACAATGTTCGAATCAAAATTTGACGCACACTAACACATTGGTATTTTTTATGTCGCTGCCATGAGTTATCTTCTTGGTTTCCCGTTATGTTTATATGATCTTTGAGATTGCAAACATTGGTAAACGAGTTTATTGTAACGTTAGGTTCTCTTTCGTTTCAGATTATTCACTCTCAGACAGTCGCATAAACATTTGATTCTATTTGCAGCTATGTAAGTACAAACTTAAACTCTTTTCATTTTTCGTTTGTTTGAAGATTAATAATAGTGTTTGACTATGAAGAGCGGACGAGCGGTTATTTGTGTGAAACATTGCCACCTAGTATAACCGAAGTAACTTTGTTTTTATGCTTAACTTTTGAACTGTTTTGTTGTGTTAAGGTCTCGAATATGCGTTAAGAACTTGCCAAAGCATGCAAATGAAGAACGTCTACGAGAATTTTTTTCTCGAAAAGGAGAAGTCACCGATGCCAAGCTTATGCGTACCCGGTATCCTATCTCCCTTAGTTACTTTTCACTCACAAACATGTTGTAGAACATTATACATTAAACATGTTAGTAGTTATGATATTGTTATATAAGTATTGTGTTTTGATATTCTTCCAGAGATGGTAAGAGCAGACAATTTGGCTTTGTCGGATTCCGGAGTGAGCAAGAAGCTGCAGAAGCTCTCAAATTCTTTGATGGTTCTTTCATCGATACTTGCAGGATTTCTTGTGAGGTGTGTTATCAGTTCGTTTTTCCATAATGTACATTATCTAAAACCAATTCATTTTGCTCGTTTTCCTATTATGTCAAGTTAGTGAAATGCCACTTTGCATTGTTCCTATGTACTTAATCCAAATAATATAAATTCTTAGGTATACTTTAACCTTAATTAACAGATTTTATATTTTCATTTTTGATAAACAGATTGCTCGCAAAGTGGGGGACACAGAAATGCCACGTCCATGGAGCCGGCACTCTCTCAAGAAACAAGAGAAACCTATTGAGGAGAAACAAGAATCTATTAAGTCTGTTAGTTCAAATAAAAAAGGTGCAGCAGAGGTGAAAGACGACACTGACAATGGTGACCTTGAGTTCCAGGAGTTTCTTCAGGTCATGCAACCCCGTTCAAAGTCAAAGTTATGGGCAAACGATATGGTGGAAGCAAACCCAGCAAAAGATAGTAATAAGAAAGTTCAAGTAGATGGGAAAGGCAAAAAGAAATCTAAATCTGCTAAGTTGAATGAAGTGAAGGATGAACTCGATACTCTTTCAGATGGTCCAGCAGCTGAAAGGGAAAGTAGCATGGAGCATGATAAAGCGGTGTCTGATATGGATTACTTTAAGAGCAGGGTAAAGAAAGATTGGTCAGATACAGATAATGAAGACGAGGATGATGATGGTGCTGATACTAAGGGGGATATGGAGGTAGATAATGATGACCATGATATTAAGAAAAGCCATGAAGTTCATCCTGAATCAGATGACTTGACTGAAAAACCTAACGAGACAGATGACGTGGACCAACCATCATCAAGTGTGCAAGATGATGACGACGTTAAGAAAACTGGCCGTCTTTTTGTTCGTAATCTGCCATATACTGCTACGTATGTGCCTTACTTGATCTGTGATTCTATACGTTTTGAGATGATTTTCTTCGTGTGCTTCTAAAGTTCATTGACGACATAACCCCTAGTCTAATTCCAACCATGTTTATATTCTCTTATGAAAAACAGGGAAGATGATTTGCGAGATCACTTCAGCAAGTTTGGCACTATTGCTCAAGCCCATCTGGTGGTTGATAAAGATACAAAGCGATCAAAGGGAATTGCTTATATTCTCTATGCACAGACAGAATCTGCAGCCAGGTTTCAATATTTCTTAGCCCCATAGTTTTACTAGTTAATATATAACGTGTTTGTGTTTTAAGTGTCAAATGAGTAAGGTTGTGCTTATTGTTATTTCAAATTGATCCGTACAGGGCACTAGAAGATCTTGACAATTCTATTTTTCAAGGCAGACTTCTTCACATTATGCCAGCAAAGCAGAAAATTGTTCCTGTTAAAAATGAGTAAGCATCTATTAAACTATGGTGTCCGTTATTCTGTCTTTTAGATGGAGTGCTTAAGGAGGGTTGTTACTTGAATGGTTGAATGCTTATCTGCTATATATATCAGCTTTCTAATACTTTAATCACATCTTATCGGTTCAGCGATTTTGCCGTTCGATCAAAAAGTCTTAAGCAACAGAGGGAGGAAAACAGGAAGAAATCTGAACTTAGTGGAAATACAAGTGCATGGAACAGTTTATTTATAAGTGCAGATACGGTAAGATCCAAATCTATCTTGAAGCCTAATTTTCCAAGCATTTCTTGATATTCGGTTATCTTGTTGCTCATCACATTTTATTTCATTTTGTAATAGGCTGTTGAGAATGCTGCTAGGGATCTTGGCACAAGTAAAAGTGAACTACTAGACATTGAAGGCTCAGGTGTAGCTGTACGTCAAACATTAGCAGAAACACAAACAATTGAAAAGACAAAAAAGGCTCTTGCAAATGCTGGTGTTAACGTAACTTCTTTATGGAATTATGCGACGAGTAAAACAACAGAGGGTATCAAAAGAAGCAACCATATTTTACTAGTTAAAAATCTTCCTTATGGTTCTTCTGAAAGTGAACTGGCTACCATGTTTGGAAAATTTGGTACTATTGACAAAATTATCCTCACTTCAACCAAAGCTCTGTGTTTGGTATGTTATTCAGTCTTCATGATTTTTAGATAAAACTAGTGCATTAAATAAACTATTAAAATTTTGCTCATTAGTTGATTTCATAAACCATCAGGTTGCTTTTCTTGAACCTGGTGATGCTCGTACGGCATTTAAATGTTTGGCATACAAGCGATACAAGTAAGTTTATGCTTATCTTTGCTATATGAAGTGTGGATTCAGGTTTCATGTAGTTTGCTCTACTTCTAAATTACTAAAGCGTTTACCACCAGTTAGAGCTTTTAAAACTAAAATCTATCTTTTATGATTCAGAGATCTTCCGTTGTATCTGGAGTGGGCACCTGATGACATTCTAAGTGAAGATCCAACATACAAAAAAGATGAAAACGACATTTCTATTTTGGGAGAACATGAAACGAAACGAGCATCATTAGAACAAGAACTGGAAGGAACAACAAATGCTGATATTGACACAGAACGAGTTGAGGTGCGTTGTAACCATTCAACGTATGAAAAAGCAATTCTGAATTTACGTCTTTATCTGTTTTGATGCATTTGTTTTTTCCTTTGATCATATCAGTCTCGGTCACTTTTCGTCAAGAATCTAAATTTCAAAACTACCGACGAGAGTTTGAAGAAACATTTTGTTGATCATGTAAAGAAAGGAAAACTGCGGAGTGTCAGGGTAATTCCTCTTGTACCCTTTATGTATCTACTTTAAGCATATTACTTTATATTTGCTTATAGATCCGTCTTTTCGCAGATAAAGAAGCATGTGAAAAATGGGAAAAATGTTTCGATGGGTTTTGGATTTTTGGAGTTTGATACTGTGGATACTGCCCTACAAGTTTCTAGGGACTTACAGGTATGATGTATCATGTTGTAAAATAATATTGAATGAATGTTATGTTAACAAACTTCTCTTTTCAGGGAACGGTATTGGATGGACATGCTCTCATGTTACAATTGTGTCATGCTAAGAATAATGAGAGAGTAAAAGATAAAGTAGGCGATGATCAAAGTTCAACAAAGTTAATTGTGAGAAATGTTGCTTTTGAGGCTACAGAAAAAGAGTTGCGGCAACTGTTTGGTACTTTTGGTCAGGTAAATATGGTTAGATAACGTAATAATAATATATTCCTGATTTGCACTTTAGAAGTATTGTTTGATTGCATTTTGAAAAATTATGTGCTTCTCCAGATAAAGAGTTTAAGGCTTCCGGCGAAGAATGGCAAGCATAGAGGATTTGCTTTTGTCGAGTTTGTAACCAAGCAAGAGACAAAGAACGCCCTTCAAGCTTTATCTAGCAGTCATTTGTATGGTCGTCATTTGGTATGTTTCTTCACCTTTGTTACACGAAATATACTTGTCCTGTGTGGTGTGCGAATTTCAACATTTCCATTTTTCTTGAGAATTTTAAAATCTTATTTTAAGTTTTACCTATCTGTCCTGTTACCACTATTACACACAAATTAGTTCTAATGCCTTGGATTATAACAAATACAATTTGCAAAACAGGATACGAAGTTACCTATTGTAGTTTATGAATGAATTGATTACTTCTCAGAATGAGTCCTAACCCTATATATGTGTCTACACTTCAACTCTACCGCCACATATTGTGATTGTATTCGACACATTACTTAAAAAGTGTCAAATGGGTCAAGCTATAGGATTTAATTAAAATTAGACGTATTAAATGGGCTGAAGTAATCCAAATTCTGATGTCTTCTTTAAAAACACTAGATGTATCAAATGCATAAAAACCTCATAGGTCATATACT
This sequence comes from Artemisia argyi, assembly GCA_030686995.1. Classification (NCBI taxonomy): domain Eukaryota; kingdom Viridiplantae; phylum Streptophyta; class Magnoliopsida; order Asterales; family Asteraceae; genus Artemisia; species Artemisia argyi. The sequence continues at coordinate 189,569,629 of CM060678.1, read as the reverse complement.
TATTTAAAATGGTGATGGATCAAAAGTTTTAATATTAAAATACTTTATTATATAGTAGTATGGCATGTTATTTATTTATTAAATTTGGTTAAGTGTTTTTTTGGATTGGATTGACCATCCCCAACCCATGTTCACTTGTTATGACCAATTTCCAAACCGCGCTTATGTTACCCCGTATAACCGCATGTCTGACGAATTATATGCTTGCAGGTTCTAGAAAGAGCCAAGGAAGGAGAGACCTTAGATGATTTACGGGCTCGAACCGCAGCTAAGTTTGTTGATGAAAGTAAAATATCTCTAAAGAGGAAGCAACGTGATTTTTAGAGGTTGGTGCTTACCAATAAAAGCCATAAGTTTTGTAGAATGCTCTACTTTTAAGGTTAGGTCCACTGTTGCTTATTTTTCGTGTAATTTTGTGTTTCTGTCTTTATATATGTCTTGTTTTTGAGGTCTCCCTTGGATACTGCTCGTGAAGAGCATAAACAAAGCTATACACCGAAATTAGAAACTATAACCGATAGAAATGATCATTTTAGTTACATATTATTTTGAGTGTTATTTTTTTTAAAATGAACACTTTACATCATGGTTGTCAGAATCCCGATCCTGATCTTAGGATCTTACGATTTTACGATACTGCAAAGCAAAAACGATCCGGATCTTACATACGATCTTTGAAAGCTTAAGATCTTATAGGATCCCGATCTTGACCATAGGATCTCAAAATCTAATCCTATCCGATTCTACTTTTCTCGTATAACAAACTAGAAAACTGCAAATTTTTGAATTATTTTTTGTAGAATTTAAAAAACAACATGTTAATCTTATTAAATATTTCATAATCATAATTTAGAATAATATTTCAATGAAACATTCATATAATTTTGTGTTTATGATATATAATAATTTGTAAATTTGTATAATATTACAAAAACTATTAAGAAAATGCCATTATAATAGGATCTTAAAATCTTGATCCGATCTTACGATTACGATCTTGCAAAGACGAAAGCGATCCTAGTTAGGATCCCAATCTTGAAAACCTTGCTTTACATAAGCCATTACCAAAACAAACACTTTTAAAAGGATTTACCAAAATTGACGAGGAGCAAAACATTTGATTGAGCAAAGCATTTGCTTGCCATGTTTTTTGTCTTTTAGCGAGAATGGCGAGCAACCATTGATGTCCAATAGCTTTGATAGTAATGGCTGATTGATCCATTTGGATCTTGGTCCATGATGGCCTTTTGATTAATAGAACTGGAAAAATATGGGGTGAGCAAGCATTTTGCTTTTTATGTTCTTTGTCTTTTAGCGAAAAATGTTGTCTTCTTCTGAAAACGGCGAGCAAAAAGGGAGAGCGAGGAAAATCAAAGTGTCGGTTTTTGTAATTGTTGTTGAGAAGTGTTCATTCTAGTAATTGATTTTTATTTTGATGTGTTACAATATTTGTCCAGCCTACCTCCTTTTGATACTTAATCATTACAAAGTATTTTTAACTTGTACATATTAGCCTACCCGCTTTGATACTTAAAACATTACAGAGTATATTAACTTGTACATATTTTTGACCTATGATCTAACCGACATGTTTTATTACCGTTACCTGAGTTACTCCATGTATAATTACGTGGATTGGCGGAACTAGATCATTTTGTGTGTGTGTGGGTGGGTGGGGGGATTTATTTTACCTCAACTAAATTACCTATAAAACCTAGTATAATATTTACTATGTGCCGCAAATTTTGGGGGGCTGGGACCCTCCCCTGCCCATACATAGTTCCGCCAATGACGTGGAATGAAAAGGAAACGGTACTTAGTTATTGAAAAAGATATGAAACGTTAATGTCACTATTGGAATCCATTTCTTTACAAGAGAATCAACTATCCATTATCGGTGCCAAAAAGAGAGAAATTTTTGTGGTTTTTTAATGCGGTATGGTATGACCCATTTCAATAGTACTTTGACATTGAGGTTTAGAATATTAGTAACGGACAAATTACACAGATTATCACATTTGTAGTGCTCGGTTGTACCAAAGCTACGATTTTCGCATTTGGTTAAGCCAACTTTGGGTTCTGATTAGTAGTAATTGTCGTTCCTAGTTATTTTCGCAATGTCATTTTGTACTTTGATCCATAGTAGTTTGATCGTATAGTTTGTATTTTATATACCATGCACGTGTTTCAAAAATCTTTTCTAACATTTTAATGAAAAGGCTCTTTGAATTTATTTAATTTAGTTCTTTGCCAAAAAAAAAATAAAAATAAAAAAAATTTACACGCATATACTATTTTCTTCGTTTCAAATTAAAAGTGAAATCATTGCAATACGTACCAATAGAATTTCACATTCACCCGCTTAGAAGCAATTTGATTTGTTTTTATTAAAAGTGGACATTTATTTTGAATCATCGAAAAATAGTAATATGAACATCTATTTTAAGACGGACAAAATAATTTTGAGAGGAGAAAACAGTACACATATTGAAACAATATGTTGAAACAGTCTTTGTTTGCAAACATACATTTTTAGAATCTATTTAAGAGACGTTATTACACAAACATGAATTTATAATATATAAAGAATAAGGGTTTTGACAATGATAGCTCAAGCTGCGGATAAAAATACAATTTTTATTACATGATTATTATCGGTATGTTTGACGAAATAAGCTGGAGCTAGGGCTGAGACTTATATTATAATCTGAAATTAAAATTTGTATTTTTATAAATTTGTTTGTCAAATGAGCTGTGGGGCCTGGGGCCTGGGGCTGAGGCTTATTATTGCAAAATTAACTAAAGAGGACATAATTAAATGAGTTTTTCTATATGCTATATATTTTTGTGGGTAAACAAGTAATTTATTCTTCAAAAACACCGGGCTAAAGTTTTTAGCTTACTTATTTTATAAGCCTTTCCATAAGCCCCATTACAAACAAGACTTATTTTATTAGCCGACTTATTTTAAAAGCCAAAGCTTCTATAAGCCTCATATAAGCCTTCGCCAAACACAGCCTATGAGTGTTAGTGAGAATTCTGAAGAAAAAAAAAGAAAAAAAGTTGAGACAGTCTCTAAAAATATGAATTTATAACCAACACTTGATTATAATTGAATTATTTAGAAGCCTCCAACCAATTGTAATAATGACCCGTTTAGTTTACGTGTTTAGGATTTGGATTCAAAACTTGGGTTAGGGTTAGGATTTGAATTTGATGTAAGAGAGGGAAAAAACATATGATGTAAACGAAAATAATGTTATAAATTAAAACATTAGAATAAAATACGTTATTTAATAATAAAAAACTACAAAAAAGAAAAGATGATAAAAGAGCTTCTCGTTGATAAAATTTGTGAAATAAAATATGATATTCATATGTATTGATTTCATCAAAATCATTAAAAATTGGAACGAAACTTTTTTTTGCGAAACTTTTGTGTCGGCAAGAAAACAACGAACCAAACAATTAATTTGGTGTATCAATCAATCAAAACCCTCAAAAATCCGTATACCAAACAGGTTCTAAAAATCCACTTCTTAACCATAGTGCTCTCATTAGCAAAACACAAAGAGTAATTATCTAAATTTAGAAAAGTCTAAAATGTTGAATAGTGAATTTTTCCACTTACCATTGTCCTCCTTTGGATTCTCTCTATCCCATTGTTTTACTTTCTAAAAAGAATGATTCTGTTTGTGCACTTTGAAAGCAATCTTTCACTCCTAGTGATAATAAAATATAATATGTCTTTCAAAAAAATATTCCATTTATTAAAAAAAAAAAAGTAAAAAAGTAGCAACATATTACAACTTTTTAGTCATTGATGTTATCATTTCTTTGAAAAATAGGCCATACATACAAGAAAATATAAAATTATCAATTGTTCATCATAAATGCAAAAAAGGTGTATTTAATTCTGAAAATGACAAGAAGTCAAAGCAAGACCAAATGGCAAGCGTCATACGGTTGAAACTTGTCTGTCTAAAAGTAAAGGGACAATTGCATATATACCCACTAAAACTTGCATATTTACATATATATCCAAAACATGCTTAACTTGCATTGTACATTATGCATTGAAAGCTTGTATTTTGAAGAAATATGCAAGTTTTTGAGTTTTAGTGGGTATATATGCAATTCTCCCAAAAGTAAATATAGCAACATTTTTCAAAGACTTCTTACAGTAAATGCAACAAAAATGTTTTTAAAGTCCATTTATTGCATCAAATCTGGTGTAATGATCTATCCTTTATAAAGATAGACAAAACTTTAGTGAGAAACTAAAAAGTATAAAAAAATGTAGTAAGAGATTTTCTAAAATGTGTCATGACATCACACATTTGAGTTATATAAAAGAAAAGTCAGATATTATTAAATTCAAAATTACATTTAGCTATTGTAATTTGTGACCATAATCAAATATATCTTTGGCATAAAAAAACGTGTTTTTAATAAATATAGCTTAACATGTGCTTGAGGGCTATTTGTTAAAAAAACGCAAAAATTAAAAACAACAACTCTCATATATTTATAACAAAAAAGGATTTTTCTAATATATGTAACATTAAATGAACATATATTTCTCTTTTATATCAAAAAATATATTTAATAAACATCGATAATTCCTAAAAATTACTTTATAAAAATACATTTTCTTATTTCATAACTCAAGCTTCTCTTTTCCATAATAGCACCTAGCGTATGTCCGGTGATCTAATAACTTAAAATTCCTTTTTATCATAGTTACATTATCATTTACAAATTTCTCAAAAATAATTTCTCTACTTTTGATTATACTCAACTTTTTCATCTCATCTCATTAAAATAACTCAGTTTAACGAAATTGAATATTGTTGTTGCCGTGAAAGTTACATGTTAGCTAACTAATATAACTAATCATAAAATATGTATATATTCCTATCAAGTGTATCTACTATCTACCACTACATGTTTATTAAATTACATAGTAGTACTTCATTTCAAAACTACAATTCATATTTTTTGTTCGAGATATATCAAAATAACTGTCTATTTTTTTTAAGTAAATTAAAGAAGTAAAGAATTTTTGTAAAAAGATATTATATTTAAGTGGTTAAAATATAAAATGAATCCACTTTTATTAAAATGTATGATTTTGTCTTTTGAAAATAATTTTGATCCTAACAAATATAAGAAAATAACCAAATGTGTAACCAAATAACCAAATAACGCAAAATATAGTTACATGTACCTGCTGCTGCAATATACCAATACTAATTTAAAAATATAAAAACGGGGCGTGTGAGTATGATCTGCCGCGCGCAAATACAAAAGTACAAAACTTGTTGAAAACATTTTCTCCCCCACCTCACCTCACCCCACCATCCATCACTTTCACTTTCCCAATCATCGTCACCCAACGTTCCTTTTTTTAACTTAATTTAAAATTCAAACTACATTATTAATTAAACCCTAATTATTACTATTATTCTGCTCAACCGACTGACTGACTTATTTTGCTCTGCTTCTTCACCAGACAGATCTCCACTGTCACCATTTCAGGTACTACACTTTACTTACACTCTTTTTTATTTATCACTCTCAATTTTTTTAATTAATTTTACATGCAATTTATGCTTCTGTAGGTAAGTATACACGTGTCTTTTGTTGCTTAAGAATTACATATTAATTAGGGTTTAATTAATACTAATGTAGCTTGGGAAGGTTCGAGTCTCGCAAGTGACAAAGAAAATCCGGATTTTCCTCTTAGTGCGGATTTCAAGTGTGGTGCCGTTCTTAAAAGGAAAAAAAAAAAAAAAAAAATACTAATGTAGTTTGAATTTAATTATGGTTTAAAAAGATAAATTAAAAAGAAGGTTGGGTGCAGGGACGGATGCAGGGGGTCATGAATTTTTGTCTCGTAGTGTTAATTTTGTTATAAAACCTCTATTTTTCTATAAATGCACCCGGTCCCAAAAAGTTGAGCATGTAGTCTTGTTTGATTTCTCATAAATGCACCCGGTGACTTTGTCTTCTGGTTCCGTCCCTGGTTGGGTGACCTAGTTTTTGTATGAATTGCGCTTGCTCGGACGGAAATACTAGTACATTTTTTCTTTTTAATTTTTGTTTTGCTCAATAATTTTAGTACTAATAAATGATTGTCGAATTTGTGTTGTTTTTGATTTCCAGTTTATGCCGTCACTGTCTATTTAGGTGTAATATCATTTGTTTAACATCATTGCTCAATTATTACCAATTATTTCTTGTTTCTTTTTTTTATTATTGTCTATTTAGGTGTAATATCACTTTTTGTTAAGGTGCTTAGGCATTCAAGTTACTAAATTAGACGCCGTTTTTATCTTCATTGTTTAATATTCATGCGTGTTTTCTTCATTTGCAGGTAACCGTTTCAGCTGATTAGTTGTGGAAACAGGTTTGTTAATCTAAGGGTGAAATGGAAGGAGGGGAGGGATCTGCCGACAAGGTCCCGTCTTCATCTGAGAGCGTCAAAGGAAGACTTATTAAACCAACTCTTTCATCATCTTTGAAAGTTTCTGGTTCTACTACTGGAACTGCCCGCAAAAAGATAGAACCTAAGAGTGTTTCTAACGTTGTTAAGACTGTGAGAAAACCGACAGTAGATAATGGTGTTGCTACTTCAAATGCCGCTCCTGCTATTAGAAGGAATAGCACCGGGAGCTTACAGGATAAACAACAAGTCCCAGTTAAGAAACCGATCGGCGGTGTTAGTTCAGCCACAAAGGAGCCGTTAAAGCGGTCTATTCCTGAACCGCGTAGGAGCTCACTACCTTCACCAGCTGGCAAAGCTACTGCAAGCTCGTCTGAATCCAAGAAGTCAGCTGCTTCTCCGGTTGTCAGAACTTCTAGAACTGTGGGCAGTAATGTAAAGTCGCCTTCATCACTATCTTCATCATCGAGGGTGCCTACAGCGTCCATAGACAGCACAGCGAGTAGCACGACGAGGACACCGACCTCAAGGCTTTCTTCTTCATCAGCTAGATCGTCTGCAGTTTCTAGTGGATCAAAATCGGGAACTGTTACATCTTCACTAGAAAGAATGTCAACTGCTTCAAGTAAAAGAAAAGCTGCAACTAATGAAGTCAGGGTATCTCGCTTGATCATGCTTCCCAAAGTCGAGATCAAAGCCAGCGACGATGTGGTAAGAAATGCTTCTTTATAGTCAACTCGTCCATCTACAATTAAGTTTTTTGTATTTTGATTTTATAGACACGAGAAGCATCTTTTTGTGTGTGTGTGTGTGTGTGTGTGTGTAAAAGGTTTTTACACCTGGTGAATACACGAGAAGCATCTTTGCATCCAAATGCACATTTTACTTACTTTTTTCCGCCATTATATCAGAGGCTGGATCTTAGGGGTCACAGGATACGCAGTCTAAAAGCTAACGGGCTGAACTTGTCCCCTAATTTGGAGGTAAGCTGATCTGTACATATGAATTGTTTGCTTTTTAACGAATTTATATACTTATGGGGCACTGCGCATTAAGACGTTTAGTCACTTTCATATTGAAAACTATGCTCAAAAGCTTGCCCTTTGAAAGGTTATTCACCGTTAATATGTATTGCTGCTATGTACATTTATTAGAAAAGCTTATTGACTGATCTTTTTGTGTGGCAGTTTGTTTATCTCAGAGACAACTTGCTATCGTCATTAGAAGGCATTGAAATACTGAAGCTGGTGAAGGTTTGTATACGAGTTTCCTTTTGCCTCTTCCCCTTGACAAATAGGATGCTTGACTTATCTGTAAATGACTGTTGTGCCTATTTGTAGGTTCTCGATTTGAGCTTTAATGATTTTAAAGGGCCTGGGTTTGAACCACTTGAAGCCTGTAAAGCTTTGCAGGTTACTTTCTCAAATTGTAATCATATCTTAAATGGCTATAAGTAATGAACTATTTTAACAAGCAATATACTTTTTTTCTATTCTCAACTCTTGTAGCAACTCTACCTTGCCGGGAATCAAATCACATCACTTACTACGCTTCCTGAACTTCCAAATTTGGAGGTAAAGCATTTGGTTTATGCTCTTAGAATACCAATGTCCGAGAGTGACATTCGTGCTTCATTGTGATTTATTTTCTTGTTCCAGTTCCTATCGGTTGCACAAAATAAGTTAAAGTCTCTTTCAATGGCAAGTCAGCCACGATTACAGGTTTCCTTCATCCTCTAATCAACTTTTTGTAAATGGCTTTGTTTGTGTCATTCTTTGAACTTCTGGTTGCTTACAGGTATTAGCTGCTAGCAAGAATAAAATATCAACGCTGAAGGGGTTTCCATCTTTACCATCACTTGAGGCAAGTTCTGTTCTCTATTTCTCATCCACCAACTAAGTAAAACGATTAAATACAAAAGAAATGGTACAAGTTGTGTCATCTCAGAATAATTAATAGCTTAATGCTTTTATAAAACAGATATGTTATCAGTTTTACACAGTTGACATATTACTATATATAGGATACATTTTGAACAAAATTACTTTATCTTTATGTACTTACTATTGTAGCTATTTAAGAATGCACTCACACAAACATGTTAAAGGTTTACTTGATATATTTGCTATTGTTATATGCTGCAGCATTTGCGGTTAGAGGAGAATCCTATACTTGAGATGGCACATGTAGAAGCAGCTTCTATTTTGCTTGTTGGCCCAACACTGAAAAAGTTCAATGATATAGGTATGCGATAGTCATTTACCTATTATTAGTAATACTTAATGTATTGCGTGCTTGAAAAATTTCAATTTTTTGCTTTTATTCGGATTTTGCTGAGGTTTGTGGGTCGAAAGTAGTACCAATTTAGTTGTTCAGTTCAGCTTATTTTTTTCCACATGTCTTGCACCAAAATTTAAACACCTGTATTGTAAGTTATTATCGATGTTCCATAATGGCTAACGTGCATCATCAAATACAGATCTTTCTCCTAAAGAAATCACATATGCAAAAAATTATCCAGCACATACAGCAGTGTGCATTGCAAAAGGATGGGAGTTTTGCAGTTCTAAACAAGCCAAAGGTGAGCTTTATTGAATTACTATTGTTGCTTCTTAAGTAGCAAAATCTAATTGATGAAATGTTTAATATCTTTATACCCTTTTGAAGGTCAAATTACTTTATGGCAACAAAATTGGGTTGAAAAGTTACATTTGTCAGGAGACAGTTTTTATGTTTTCTGAATAATCAAAATTCATAATGTTCTTTGATGTCCTTACTAATTGACTCAAGCAATTTTGAGTAATATCTTATTGATAATGGACAGAGTCAACTTTCAATTTTCTGGTCGAACAATGGAAGGACCATTTCCCACCTGGTTACATGCTCATGGAAGCCTCAGTTGATCAACCATTTGAAGAAGATGCTTGTAACTGCCACTTTCTTTTTACCAAAAATAAGACTATAAATGAAGAGTTGGAATTAGATTTGAATTATCAATGGTTCATCGGAGGCTCAAGCCTTTCAAAGTTTACTCCAATTCCAGATGCTACTGCTGAGGTAACTAAAGTGTTTGTCTGTGGTTCCTAACTTGCTTACTTATCATTGATAGACTATATGTGATGACATTTCATCTTGTGGGACGGTTTATTTGCAAGGTATACTGGCCAAAACGTGATGACGTGGGCAAGATTTTAAGGGTGGAGTGTACTCCTGTTTTGGGAGATACTAGATATTCTCCTATTTTCGCTATATCTTCACTTGTTTCTCGAGGTATATATTTCTGACATATGAAACATATGCCTCTTGACTAAAGTATTTCTTTTTCTTTTTTAATTTAATTTCAAATTTTGCATAGGAACCGGATGCCCAAAGGTTCTGAAGCTTGATGTTCGTGGAGAACTAGTGGAGGGAAATGTAATTACAGGCTGCTCAGAGGTTGCATGGTGCGGTGGGACCCCAGCAAAAGGCATTTCTAGGTGAGTCATATGTGTTGACCGCAGTTTGACTTGCTGTATGCGCAGTTATGCATTGCAGTTGTTTCGTTACTTATATTTATACTTCCTTAATTTCCAGCTGGTTAAGGAGAAGATGGAATGGTAGTCCAGTGGTGATTAATGGTGCAGAAAGTGAGGAATATAAATTGAATCTAGATGATGTTGAATCTTGTCTGGTTTATATGTACACTCCTGTAACACAAGAAGGAACCAAAGGAGAGCCTCAATATGCCATCACAGATTATATAAAATCTGGTGGGTTTCTTATGGTTCTATGCTCATATGATGCTTGTTAGCTTTAATTTATCTCATTCCCATCAACTGCATGTTTCTTTCTGTTATTCAATGCCACGTATTGAAATTGCTTCTGTTTTGTTATTTGCAGCTCCTCCATCAGTTAATAATGTGCAAATAATTGGAGATGTCGTAGAAGGTAATACTATTAGTGGGTTAGGCGTTTACTTTGGAGGAAAAGAAGGACCAAGCAAATTTGAATGGTTGCGTGAGAACAGAGATACAGGGTTTGTATTTCTTTTAATATTTTATTATTTATTTTGCTTTAGTAGAATGCAAGGAGAATAGCTGAAATGTTTTTACATTCATGATAAGTGAATAGTTCTTATTTAGTTAAATTTCTGTTTTTAGCTTTTCTATCACCTCTTACTAATATATTCTACAATTATGTCGTGTTGACAGAGACTTCGTATCGGTGTTAACTGGCACAACTGACTATACTTTGTCTAAGGAAGATGTTGGTTCACGATTGGCTTTTGTATATCATCCTGTAAATCTTGAGGGTTAGTCCACATAAATTTAGTATTTCAAAGTGACTATAAGGCTATAAGCTATTAGCATGCACACAAATTCTGTCCTCTAATTAACCCATAATTTATAATTCATGATTCATTTGCAATATTTTTAACCTATAAGCTATTGACATTGCATTATTTTAATTTAGTTTTCCATTGAACATCTGAAACTACACAGGTCAGGAAGGGAAATCTGTTTCAACACTGTCTCCAATAGTTAAGCGAGGTACGTTTATACTTTATACGACTAATGCTGCTTAGGAATTAGTAGTTTGTTCTACGATAAAGAAGAGTAAAGACAAATCTTGCTTTGGATGAAGAGTCGTTATAAATTTGGCCTTTAATTGCAGCTCCACCGAAAGTTACACACCTGCAGATCGTCGGTGATTTGAAGGAGGGAAGTAAGGTTACAGTTACCGCTAATGTAACTGGAGCCACAGAAAGTACTTGCAAAGTTCAGTGGTTCAAAACATTTTCCTCAATTCTTGATGGTGAGAATGGTCTAGAAGCATTTAGCACATCCAAATGGGCTAAGGTTGGTGGTCTAATCATGGGTGCTTATTCTTAATACATTTATTATTACATGATTTCAGTTGAGAACTTATTTTCCATGTCAGGCATTTCGCATACCTTTAGGTGCTGTTGGTTGCTATATTGTTGCCAAGCTCACTCCTGTGCATGCAGATGGTGAATCTGGTGAACCGGCATACATTATATCAGATAGAGCAGTTGAAAGTAAGTAAATTACTTATCTGTATTATGTACCAATATGTTTCTCAAAGATAAAAAAGAATCTGTGTAAAAGTGTTCCAACATTTTTCTTCAAATGCTTATGATTTTATATGTCATACGACAATTACTAGATTTCTTTTTGTATCGAGGATAATAATATTGCTTTCCACTTTATACAACCATTTATTTTTGACATCTGTTGGTCTAGTATTAATACTTGAGAAGTCTAAAAAATTATGGACCTGGATGCAATGCAGCATATCGGTTATTTTTATAGATGTTATATACTTGTTCGACGTGATACCAATGTTTAAATCTTGCGAGTTCGTCCCACTTTTTTCACCTAAAAACAATGATCTAACTTTGATGTCAATGTAAAGTAAAGACGCTGTTTTAACAGTTTTAGTGGTACAAGCTTCTTAACATTATTTGTTCTTTGCAGCTCTTCCCCCAAATTTGAATTTCTTATCCATAACCGGTGACTACTCTGAAGGTGGAATACTGACAGCATCTTATGGGTACATAGGAGGTCATGAAGGAAAGAGTATTTACAATTGGTATCTTCATGAGGTATTTCACTATTCAAAATTTCTACGAGTACAATATCTATCATTGTAACATTGTTTTCCATTTATATTTCATACTTTTATGTCAGTGCTTCTTACCATGTAACTCACCTGCTCACTGCTATCTGCAGGTTGAGACTGAACCTGGTATTTTGATACCTGAGGTCTCAGGTTCTCTTCAATACAGTGTCACTAAAGATGCTATTGGTAAATTTATCTCCTTTACATGTACTCCATTACGTGATGATGGGATTGTTGGGGAGCCAAGAACTTGCATGGGGCAAGAGCGTGTTCAACCAGGTACTAACATTTAATCACATTAATTTAATTTCCTGTATACCCAGACCCCAGTCAGGAAATGTCACGTGTTTATTTTGTAATAAGACTATAGTGCATGCTTCCCTCAGAGTACATTCAAATTTATATGGCAATATGTTTGGTGTAGAATCCTATGTATGTAATTCTCCGAAACTTTAATCTAACTTATGTCTTATAATTATTTCTTTTATCAGGAAGCCCTAGACTGCTGTCACTACAAGTAGTTGGGACTGCAGTTGAAGGCACTACATTGCATGTTAACAAACAATATTGGGGTGGCGAAGAGGGAGAGTCTATTTTCCGCTGGTTCAGGGTACATGTTAATTTGGCACTTAATAATACTTTCTTATTAGACTTCATGGAAATATTAGAGTTGCAATCTATTTTTTCACTATAAGGGGAAAACTTGACAATATGGTTTGTATCATGGGAGAAATTAATCATATACTTGTAGTATATTAATAATCTAATTTAGTAATTTTATGTGCAGACTAGCTCAGATGGTATGCAAAAGGAAGTTGCAGATGCTACCACGTCATCATACTTGCTTTCAGTTGATGATATTGGCTACTTTATATCAGTTTCATGTGAGCCTGTGAGAAAAGATTGTGCCCGTGGGCCTATTGTATTATCTGAGCAGATTGGACCAGTACCTCCAGGTATGACAATGCATTTTCATTACTTTAGTACACAGTTGTCATAATAAGTTTCTTTGCATGATGTAATAAGCGAAGAAGTTCAATGACAGTTATAAAAGTTCTAAATGCTTTATTTTTTAGGTCCACCAACTTGTCAGTCACTCGAGTTTCATGGCTCAATGGTGGAAGGAGAGCGTTTGACATTCATTGCATCTTACAGCGGAGGGTAAGACATCATTCACAAGTTTGTTGAGGGTACAAATTTCATATTAAAGAATTATAAATACAACTTTGTACTTTACTCTTTTCAGGGGGAAAGGAGCTTGCTTCTTTGAATGGTTTAGATTGAAGAATAACGGTTCCAAGGAAAAACTACATTCTGATGGTGAGTTTTCACTTTTTAACTTGTAATTTTGTATCAGTTACAGCTACACTTGACTACCCTTATGACTTACTACACAAGTGATGACTATATTCTTAGCAGAGCATTTAGATTTAACTTTAGAGGATGTGGGAGGATGTGTCGAGCTTGTTTATACACCAGTGCGAGATGATGGAGTTAAAGGGATCCCAAAGAGTATTGTATCTGGCCCGATTGCACCTGGTGAGTATATTTTACACTGCCTTGAGCTTAACAAGTGATGCAGATGGAAAAAAGTTGGTAACTTAAAAAGATAAAATACATTTGGTTGTTTGTTTGATTGGTCTGAACATGATAAGAAAAAAAATGTATAATGTCATTTTCTCTGACTCATATTTGTTGCTGCTGGTGTTGAAAGACATTGTCAAGACGGCAGTTTTTTTAACTCCACTATTCGACCGATATATATTGGATCATGAATACATCACAATTTAATATGTATATTGTTTACAAGCATGTGGTTTAACATTATTCTACCCAGGCATTTTTTTTTCACATATCTAATAATTTCCTCTTCAGCTGATCCCGTGGGTTTGGAACTTCAAGTTCCTGATTGCTGTGAGGACAAGATTGTGATTCCTCTGAAGACATACTTTGGTGGACAAGAAGGGGATGGGACGTATATTTGGTACAAAACTCACTCCAAACTTGATGCATCTGCTTTCATGGATATATCAGATGCTCGTGAGGATGTGACTATATGCGGGAAAACATTGTAAGTTTTGTGGAACTGATTCCCCATAATATTTCAACATTTCTTTTATTTTCTATTGTCATGCATTCCTTTGGCTAACTTTTTTTATTTCTTTCCGCAGAACATACACTCCATCACTGGAAGACGTGGGTGCATATTTGGCTTTCTATTGGATCCCAACTCGTGCAGATGGAAAATCTGGAAAACCATTGGTTTCCATTTGCAACAATCCCGTGATTCCAGGTAGACTCATGTTCCTCTGTTATGTATTTCTTTACTTATGATACACCTATAACATATTCATGTCATTTGTTGTGGCAGCTCCTCCTGTAGTTTCCAAAGTTAACGTAAAGCAACTTTCCTTGAGCACTTATTCTGGTGAAGGAGAATACTTTGGTGGTTATGAAGGATCAAGCATTTTTAGTTGGTACAGAGTAACTATTGAGGGAACAACTGTTACAATTGATGGTGCTAACTCCAAAACATATGAAGTTACAGATTCAGATTACAATTGCCGATTGTTGTTTGGGTAATTGTTTCACCTTTGTTGTTGTTCACTCTTAATATTCGTGCATACACTTAATTATCGAACTTAAGAAATAGCCCATATAGGAAGGTTTAATATACTGCTTAGAATTTTCTACACATTTCTGAAAACTCAATCTGTGCATTTTGAAGGTATACACCAGTTCGTTCTGATTCAGTTGTTGGAGAGGTGAAGCTTTCTGAGCCAACTGATTTGATTTTCCCAGGTATCAATATCATGTTGCAGTCCTGTTGCTTTTTTACTATTAATTTATTTTATTTATTTATTTTTTATTTATTTATTATTATTTTTTTTTAAGTTTCTTTTTTATTGAATTTACTTTTCAATTGAAAATTGCATATATGTGTTGCATTTCAGAGCTTCCAAGAATTGAGATGCTTGCTCTTACTGGTAAACCAATTGAGGGAGAAGTACTGACTGCTATTGAAGTTATCCCAAAGACTGACGCACAGCAGAACGTTTGGCAAAAGTACAAGAAACATGTCAGATACCAGTGGTATAACTCTACACCACAAAACTATATGTAATAGACTGATTTTACATATATTTTTAAACCTTAGCTGAGTTTTACTGAACCATAATATAAAGAAGTTAACAAAAAATATTCATTTTGAAGCGGTACGGTTATAATTTGAGTATTTGCACATATGTTGTATTTCCTTTTTTACTTTCTTTTTA
Source organism: Artemisia argyi (assembly GCA_030686995.1). Taxonomy (NCBI): domain Eukaryota; kingdom Viridiplantae; phylum Streptophyta; class Magnoliopsida; order Asterales; family Asteraceae; genus Artemisia; species Artemisia argyi. Next base: position 189,554,284 of record CM060678.1, on the reverse strand, counting down.
TTTTCTGTTTTCTGTATGCTTTTCTTTTCTTGTTTCTCTTACATTTCACAATATTGAGTACTTACCTTCTTATACTTTGCTGAATGGCAGGTATGTTTCTTCTGAAACAGGGAACAAAGCGTTTGAGCCAATGCAATTACAAAGTTCTTGCTCTTATAAGCTGCGATTTGATGACATTGGTTGTTGCTTCAAGTGTGAGTGCATTGTAACAGATACATTTGGAAGATCTAGTGAGCCAGCATATGTTGAAACTGTTCCTATTTCCCCAGGTCTATTTCCATTTCAACAGCTCAGCTCAGTTTAGTTTTATTTTTGTTTTCTACTATTCTTTGTTTATTTCTTCACTGGACTACCGAATACCTTTTTCAGATATTATTCAATAATTTTTTTAAAGTATTTCTCTTCTCATTTTTACTGTAATACTTTTGTCAAATGCTCACATATCAGTGTGTAGAATTTTATCAACTTTTTTTTCATTGATCACATTCACATCACCAATCAAGTTTTGTTTCTTTTCAGGATTTCCTAAAATAGAGAAGCTGGAAATTGAAGGTAGAGGTTTTCATACAAACTTATATGCGGTTCGTGGTAACTATATTGGAGGTAAAGAGGGTAAGAGTAAAATCCAGTGGCTAAGATCAATGGTTGGTAGTCCAGATTTAATTTCACTTCCAGGTATGTCTGATCATGCATTAATTAATAAACAGGTTTCCGGTTCGGTATTATAAATGCTTTGTTTTTGAATTGTAGGTGAGACAGGAAGGATGTATGAAGCCAATGTTGATGATGTGGGATACCGTTTGGTTGCAATTTATACTCCAATTAGAGAAGATGGGGTTGAGGGGTGTCCGGTTTCTGCTTCAACTGCACCAATAACTGTTGGTAAGCTTCCGCCACTTCTACTTTCCCCCTATTATCTTTCAAAATTGTAATGGTTCAATGTTTGGTTGTCGTTTTTCTGTTGATTCATGTGCAGGCAGTTTCTTTAGTTATTATTTTTTTTTTATTCAATCTTTGATCTCAGTTAACTATCTGACTTTATCTATAATTTGCAGAACCAGATGTTCTTAAGGAAGTAAAACAACAGCTCGAACTTGGCTCTGTCAAGTTTGAGGTATGATATTTATGATCCTCTTTGTTTACCAAAATTATTTTCATATTTCATGTACTCATCACATTTGTCATTTCAACAGACGTTATGTGACAAGGACAGATCTTCAAAGAAGGTAATTCTTCTTTTGCTTCATCTTCATCATCAGAAATACATGCGAGGAAGGGGAAATGTTGTCCTTTCGAAAATATCATAACTTCTGTATTTAATTACTATCGTAGGTTAATGGGGTAGGTAGTCTTGAGAGAAGAGTATTGGAAGCTAATAGAAAAAGAGTGAAGGTTGTGAAGCCTGGTTCCAAAACTTCGTTCCCAACAACCGAGATTCGTGGAAGCTATGCCCCTCCGTTCCATGTATGTGGTTTCTTTCACCATATACTATGATGCCATTATTACTCCCCATGTCCCATAAACTGCAACACTTTCTATTTTGGGTTGTCCAGAAAGATGCATATCCTATTATCCTGATTTGCAACCTTTACTCGAGAGTTAATTTTGAGATGATTATGAACCTATATAGGCTAACATGACTATCTGACTTTTAACATTTCGGATTATTTGACATAATAACATACATACTTGAGAGTGGAAATTAGTTCTTTCAGTTGGAATCAATCAAATTGATTTAGTATGTCAAATTTATGACCTTTTTTTTCATGCCTTGAACTTGTGTAGGTGGAGACTTTTGGGAATGACCAACATCGACTCAAGATTGTCGTGGACAGTGACAGTGAAGTAGACTTGATGGTTCAAACACGACACCTAAGAGATGTCATTGTACTAGTTATACGAGGCTTTGCTCAGAAATTCAACAGTACATCCCTCAACTCCCTCCTCAAGATTGAGACATGATCAGTGTGGTTCAGTCTCTGTATATTTGAGTCTATTTTGATGCAGTAATTATTTGCTTGGTTTTTTCTCATCATACTTTTTGCCCTTGGTTCTCTGTTAAATTTCCATTGATGCGGTAAAAAACAGTACATATATGATGCTGCATTTAGTGATGTTTGTTGTAGGATGTACTGTATATGTTTTCTTCCATACATTTTACTTGTATGACTTTTTAGATGGATGTGAATGACATATGATTGGTTGATGTTTGATAGAAGCTTAATATTGTGTCGAGTGATACAAGGGTTCTTATATGTTTTAAGACTAACTGGAATGAATGAATCACTGAAGGCGAATTCGTGAAGAGTAAGGTTACAGGTTGCATGATTTGGGGATACAGGTTTCTGGTATTTTGCTGCTTGCAACTTATTGGTGCTTTTTTTCGTATCATAAGAGCAGGGTTAAAGTTTCCAATCTATTTATTTCTAATTAGTCTCAACAGCTTTGAATTGGCGGATAAACCCTAAGTCCATGCACCAGGAGTGTCGGGTGCCAAGTGCCAAGTGCTGATTGACCCTTCCCCAGGAACCAGCCTCGGCAATGTTCATAATGTATATGGATCAACCTGCTTATAAAAGTATATATGCTTTCTCAACTCTCATGGGTGATGGGTCCATACATTTGTACACAACGAGGACCTTTAAGTGATTTTTTTTTGTTACACAAACATCCCTTAATATTAACTCAAGGATTGTTTCTCAAATCGGCAGGTAATTACATGGACTATTTATGTAATTTTTGATCAAACAATCCATAGATTTAACTTAGGGATTGTGTGTGTAACCGTGAGCGTTCGTTACAATCACTAGATTTAACGTATAGATTGTTCTGTAATTGCAGTTAACGGGAGGGATGTTTTTTTGAAAATTTAGGGACTTTTTTTGCAACACACATAAACTGATGTGGCGTTTATGTAATCTTTTAATACATAATAAGTCTAGATTTAGCTGGAGGATTGTTTATGTAATCGAGAGTAAACAATAGGGATCCATTTTGTAATTTTTGAAGGAGTATGTTTGTAGTCGAAAGTAAACTATGGTAGGGGTGAGCATCGGGTCAATACCGAGCTGAACCGAGAAATCCCGAAATCAAATTTTGGGGAAAACCTAAACCGAATACCGAACCGAAATTACTCGGTTTTACTAGGTTTGGTTCGGGACGAGTTGGTTTCGGTCGGTTTTGGTTGTTTTTTCTCGGTTTTTGGCCTGAACCGAAAACCGAAAAGTTGAAAACCAAAACCGAGAACCGAACCTAGTATGGTCGGTTTTTCGAAACGAGTCGGTTTCGGTTTGTTTTGCTTACCCCTAAAATATAGGGATCATAATTGTCATTTCTGTTTGATGGTTACTATTTGATGAATAGTTAACATTTGACAAATGTTTATATTTAAAATAAAATTAATATTGTAACACCCCCAAAATTTGGTACAGCGGAAGACTCAACAAGCTTTCGGGGTGTTACGGGGATTGGTATCCAAACACAAGACATAAAAGAACGAGATAAAGTAAACAAGATAAAATACAACCACGCGGGGTTTTAAAGTTTACATTATCCCAAAACATCCAAAGTCAGGCCCAAAAGAAACAAATATAGGTCCACAATAGTTATCAGAGTTTTAGAAATATAGATCCACAACCGGTGCCAAATGCCAAGCCTCCAATCCCAAGCATCCGCAGAGCATCACTTAATTACCTGAGAAAACGTGCTAAAAGTCAGCTTTCGCTGGTGAGATCATAGGTTTAGGTTCTTAATTCAATATAGTGGACATGTACGCAAAACGCTTGCTAGCTAGACTAGGGCTCAATCATCCAACCAAAATAAATCCAACCAAATCAAATCCTCCCTATAGGTGCACGCTATAGCTCAAATCAATCCAATCAATAGCTTACCTAGCTCAAGTCTAGGCCTCGCTCTATAATCAATCCAATAGCTTACCTAGATCTAGTCTAGGCCTCGCTCAATATGTATGCGTAAGGATACGACATACCCAACATTCGTAAGGATACGACATGTTCAACTTACCTAGATCTAGTCTAGGCCTCGTTGTTTAGCTTACCTAGCTCTAGGCTAGGCCTCGCTCTATAACCAAATCAACTAGCTTACCTAGTTCGGGGACTAGGCCTCGCTCAATAACCAAATCAAATAGCTTACCTAGTTCGGGGACTAGGCCTCGCTCAATAACCAAATCAAATAGCTTACCTAGATCTAGTCTAGGCCTCGCTCTACCTAGTTCTATAAGCATAGCAAGTTTTGAAATCAAAAAGCGATAATAGTCCACATAAAACATTTGCACGTTTCTCACCCCAAGTATTGAAAACAAAGTTCAAGAGTAAAAGTGGGGCTATGACTCACCTCAAGTCCGGAAATCCTCAAAAGAAATTATAGCAGAAAGACGTAAGTAAATCTCAAGCAACTCACGTAACGGCGACTACTGACTCGGCACTTCCTAACAATATTAAACCCGTTCAGAAATCATTTCCTCAAAATTAAATACTCCCATTCCCGAACGTAATTCATTTTACTTTCTAAAATTATCCATTTCTCGAGTTTACTTCATATTCATTTGAAATTCGACGTTTGGTATCCATACGGGTGTAGGGTCGACACAGCACAAACCAAAAAGCCACAACAAAGAACGATAATAAGACAGCTACAGGTCTAACGTTAGCCCAATATATTATTTAAATAATTATCGAAGCTTATCAAATCCGTCGATTTGATAACCTCCCATATTTATTTACGTAATATATTGTTCCACAATTATACCCAATCTAAACACCTTGCACATAAATTTCTATTTGGTATATGTCGTAGCCCAATGAATTCCCTATATATATTGTCGAATCGGCCAAAATTCCACGAGACATATAGTAATTCATTGCCCTAAAATATATACCACATCCTATGGGCGTCGTGGGATACGATGCCCCTTAATATATCCATTTTATATCGTCAAATAACTCGATCTAGAATAAGCCATTTGATATATAAAATGTTTATATTAACCGTCATATATCCGTGACAACACGAAGTCACAATATAAGGCCCACTTGGACTTTAAAGACCCAAAAATTCGTATAACTCGATAAGTTTCTAGTTTATAATTAAAGTCACGTTTTTAGTCGTTAGTTATTCGACGTAAAGTTCGTCATTATATATATATATGGTTATTAGTTATAATAATATCCCGATATTTATTGCACCATTATCGTAGTGTAATAACTATCGCTTTATTATTATCCGTTCACTCGTGATCGTTTTATTATTAATATACGCATTTATATATATATATATATATATATATGTACGTTTAACACGTCTATATACGTATATAAACGATTATATTCTTAATAATATTATTACGAGTTTTATTTTTAATATCAACCTTTAAAGATTTATCGAGTCATAGAATTTGGTCCAAATGTCCGAGTCATGACCCTCGGCTCATAGTCCAAGTCCAAACAATATAATCAAGTCGCAATAATAAATATAATAACTCCGTCCAACCAATCTCAAATCCACGTGCTACAACATGAGGGTCCGACTACGGCACCCGACTAATCCTATCTCCGTCATCTAATGACCGTCTCACAATCGGTCCCCAATCCACTTTCGTCAACACAACTCCAAATATACTCATAATCACAAGATACCGCAACGCGTCCAAAATAATAAACCAAATGCCCATAATGAAATCACAACAAACATAAATAATATCAAGTAACATATATTGTCCGAAACCAAAAAAATGCAACGGGTTGAGTTACCAAGTCAACCCGGGTCACTTATAAGTTCAAGACATAAAACGGAGCCACACCCGAGACTAAAGAGTCTCGGCTAGCTCTTTGAGCTTGCTCGAACCAAAACAGCCCCTAGTGGGGTGTTCGGCCAAATACCACACGACCATAAGGTCCAAAATAAAAAGGAAAACAACCACTCATTCGACCGGACCCAAGGGAGGTCACGGTCTAGCTCTCATCGAGCCATGCCAAACCAAACGGACCATTAGGGTCGTCGGCCAAAACCAAACCACAACAACAATAATGTCAACGAGGACCCCCTAGGGTCTTGGTATCTCGACAACAACAACAATATGACTCGGGGAGGACCCCTTTGGGTCTCGGCTCGACAAAACAAGCCATAACAACCGACCCCGAGACCTCGAGGGTCTCGGTTATGCTCAAACCGAGCACAAAACCAACCAAGAAAATCATCAAACAAGAAGTCCTTCCTCGAATTCGAACCCCAAAACAATCCACCCGGATACCAAACGCATTTTAGATCTTGTTCTATCAAAAACCCACTAATATTTCGTGTGGTAACCCATAAACAAAACGAGTATCTTTAAATTCGTGACCCAATGGTCACGTTTTCGCCAAGAAACACGAGTAGGAACTCGTCTCACCTCCGATTCCTCAAGAAAACAACTTGGTAACCTCCAAACAATAAAAGGATGATGACTTTGGTGATTTAACGTGATGGTTTGAGGGGGTATTTGAGCGCGTGTAGTAGTGGATCGAAAAGGAAATGAGATGGGGAATAGTTTGGTGGTGGTGGTGTAGTCGTGGGTGAGGCGGTGGAGCGACTGTGGCGGCGGCGGCTCAAGGGTGCTAGGGTTTTGAGATGGTAAGATGTGAGGATGAAGGAGAGAGAGAGAGATGGTGTTTGTATGTTTTTGTGTGTGTGTGGTGTGGGGTGTTGGTTAAAACCGGACCACAAGGACGATTTTTAAAAAAAAAATAATTTTGTTTTAATAATTATTAGTGATAATATGGAGTGTGTAGTGGGCTAGGTAGCCCCGAGTAAACACACGGGCCAAACCCGAAACCTTTAATAACCAAATCACTTTTCCAATCGAACCCGTTCCAAAAATAATAAAACATCCGAATTCCGTAAAAATATAAATAAATTGTTAGGTCAACCTAGTGCCGAAGTCAAGGTAGTGCCAACAATAACGATCTCAAAATATAATAATTCATCATGTCCGAAACAAATCAAACCATAATTAAATAACTAATTCCCATAAACATCGTACGATTAAAATCAAGTACCAACGTTTGTAAAATATCTCGTTACAATAAATTTTCAGAAATTCCATGTTTATTATATAGATGTAATGCGGGTTTTATAAAACGGCTCCCTATTTTGCCAGTTGTCACAAATATAATATATACAAATGTGATAGAATGTTAGAGGCCTCTTACACAATTAATGATCAGTTTAGACAATTTCTACAGACAAGTTGTAGAAATGATCAGTTTTATAATACGAACAAATCTACAGCCAAAACTACAAATTTTGGGACGATGCCAAATGCCGTAAAGACTAAAAATAAAATAAAAGGATCAAAATGAAAATCAGTTCAATATAAAATGGATCTCTTCTTTCATACTATCCACATCATAAGTGCCAAATGGATGAAAATCACCATCAATGTTTTATCTTGTCATTCAGTATCTTCAAAACTTTCTTTTAAAAATTTAATGTTTGTTTTTTTGAGATTTGAGACGTGCACTTCTGGAATTAGAGTCATATCAACATCTAGAAATGAGAGTCCCTGCCGAAAAATTCAACATATCCAGCTAGCCTTTGGAATGTCATTTTCCATCAGCTTGACATCAAAGATTTATCGAGTATATATATATATATATATATATATATATATATATATATATATATATGTAGGGGAGCTTTATTTTGGGAACCCTGTTAAGTGCGGGAACTGCGAGAACTCCAATTTTACATTAGAAAACATGCATGTTCATATAAAACATGTATGTTTTCTTACATACACCTTTATACAAATACCTGCGTAACATATATGTTAATATAAAACTATTTTGCATTGATATGTTGCACTTAAAAGGGTTTTATATAAACATGTATGTTACGCAGGTATGTGTATTAAGGTGTATGTAAGAAAACATACATGTTTTATATGAACATGCAAGTTTTCTAATGCAAAATTGGAGTTATCGCAATATATATATATATATATATATATATATATATATATATATATATATATATATATATATATATATATATATATATATATATATATATATATATATATATATATATATATATATGATCAAATAAGAAGATTACTTAAAATAAGAAGGAATAAGAAGAACTATAACCGCAAATTCGAGATGCACCGACCTAAATTAGATGCACCCCTATAATCTTAGATGCGTTATAACACACCATAGTGTATTTTTTAGCTTTTAATCAGATGCATATACGTATATTAGATGCATTTCATGATTTCTCTTCTTTTTTGTTCCTCTGCACGTGCCAAAATCATAAAAATCAATTTGCACCATCTATATATCAAATTAACTTTCGAAACTCAAGATGTTGCATCTATATGAATAGAAATGCATCTAATGCAAGTCGTTGCATCTCAAATGTGTGGTTTTGGTCACTTCTTACCACTTCTTATTTTAATTTACTTCTTACTGGATCCCTACTCTCTCTCTCTCTCTCTCTCTCTCTCTCTATATATATATATATATATATATATATATATATATATATATATATATATATATATATATATATATATATATATATATATAGGGAGACTTTCTTAAGAGAACCATCTTATCTGCGAGAACTGAGAGAACCACAAAAAACATGCATGCACGCCTTTTAAAATACATGCAAATCATCAATAATCGTAAGTATCCACCTATGTTCTTCAATATCATCATGAACTCATCCCCTTTTTTCAGAAAAACCTTACACACGGCAGCAATATTGTCGTTGCACGCCTTATAAGAACATACATGCACACCTTCAAAGAAAAATTTTGTATTTCCAATTTCTTATCAAATTCTTTATAACAATTATGTTTCTTTTAAAACATATGTGCTATTTTTAGAACATATGTGCAAAAATATAATTATTGAAGGCGTGCATGTATGTTTTTAGTGGTTCTCTCAGTTCTCGCTGATAATATGGTTCTCGCAAGAAAGTCTCACTATATATATATATATATATATATATATATATATATATATATATATATATATATATATATATATATATATATAGGGGGACTTTCTTACGAGAACCATTTTATCTGCGAGAACTGAAAGAACCACAAAAAACATGCATGCACGTCTTTTAAAATAAAATAAAAATACATGCAAATCATCAATAATCGTAAGCATCCACCTATGTTCTTCAATATTATTATGAACTCATCATCTTTTTTCACAAAAACCTTACCCACGGCCGCAATATCGTCGTTGCACGTCTTATAAGAACATACATGCACACCTTCAAAGAAAAATTTTGTATTTTCAATTTCTTATCAAATTCTTTAGAACAACTATGTTTTTTTTAAAACATATATGTTGTTTTTAAAACATATGTGCAAAAATACAATTATTGAAGGTGTGCATGTATGTTTTCTGTGGTTCTCTCAGTTCTCGCAGTTAAAATGGTTCTCGTTTGAAAGTTACACTATATATATATATATATATATATATATATATATATATATATATATATATATATATATATATATATATATATATATATATATATATATATAGTGTGTGTGAGGTTATTTTCAGAACCAAATAAATTGCGAGAACTGCGAGAACCAATCTTAGCCCTCTATTATTTGATCAATGGCTGAAAAGAATTGTGGCATAAAGGTAATAAAATAAAAAAGCATGTACTAACTTTTAAATGGCTGAGGGGTATTAATGGAATTTCATAATATAGCATAAAAACCGTTTCATTTACATGGGACTGCATTTTATACCTCTCCCACATTAACCCTAACCGCCCTAGCACCATAGCCTCCCCATCATTTTATTCAGTCACTCCTCCATCTGTAACCACCCACATCAATTTTCCCCTTAAATTAAGTAAACCCCCTCAATCATCTTTTTTTATCCCTTTCATGATCGATTCAAGGTTCGATATTGTTAAAGCGTAAGAAAATGGACTCGATTTTTATTATACAGTTTATTCGGTCCTTTTCATGTTCAATGTAATGTTAACAATCAATATATACTTTTTGAGATATCGATTTAGAAGAATATATTTTTTTTGAGGTGCAGGTTCGTAGATTCAATCTTGTTTCTATCGGAAAAAAAAATATGGGTTTTGATATGATCATAGATTCGATGTGATTTTTTTTTTTTTTTTTTTTGGATCTAAATTTTTTTGGCTTTCGTTCTGAAAGTGAAATATGTTTCTATTTGAACTTTAGATCTATGACCTTATGTTTAATAGATCTACATATGTTTATAATATGCACATGTTATTGAAACCTACTGACTTTACATGTAATTGAAATATTGGTTTTAATTTTCTTGTTAATAATATATGGAGTTTACATGCAACTGAACCTACTGAGTGCACATATGTTTAGTTGATGTTTATGACGTAAAAGAAAGTGGAATGTTTAGCTTTTATGTTGTTGTCAAAACAAGGGTGGTTTGGTTAATAAAATAACATGACTAAAAATGAAATTGGAAGTTCGGTGGTCAAAACTCGCGTAAAGTGTGTTTACTAAAGAACCGGTTTATTTTCTTATTGAAATAATGCAATTTTTATAATCAAATTTGACACACCAATTATTTAAATAAGTGGTAATAATTTGGATTAAAATTGACTCGTACAATGCCTGAATCATTTACTTTTACAATGTTTTTACTCCTGGTGTCGCTTTTTCCTGATCCTTAAAGAAGACCATGGAATCCTAAAGCGAACATCAGATGATGCTAGAAGCTTGTGGGTTTCCAGGTTGGCTTGTTGCATACTCAACTGGTGGGGTATGAACTCTTTCTAATACATGTGCACATCTATATCGAATATTGTTACATGTACGCTTATTTTGGATCTATCACTAGAAAATACATGTGCATTATGTACATATAGCTTCAACTTACACGTAAATTCGTAATACATATGTGCATGTGATTGTAGAAGTGCGACACAAATGTGCTACAACTAGGGACATGGGGTACATTGTTGCAAACAATACATGTGCATTGTGTACGTATAGCTTCAACTTTAACGTAATACATATGTGCATGCTCGAGATTGATATAAAATTAATTGAATTATGTGTTTAATAGCTCGTAAAAAAATCAATGAAAAAAGGTTGCATAAGTGTTTTATGACCTATAAAAAGTTAATGAAAGGTGTGCATATGTGTTATTGAGAGTGCATATGCGTTTTCACAGTTTCTGGTGAATTTGATACCTTGTGTGCATATGTGTTTTTACAGTTTCTGAGTTTAAATGTATTGAAAGTGCATATATGTTTTTATTTATGATATAAGGAAGTTTTTCTATTAAGTTCTGATTTAAGTGTGCACTTGTGTTTTGTGTTTTAAGGCTGTACTAATTTCTCAAAATGGTATCTTGTGAATAAGTTAGAAATACATTGTGCATATGTGTTTTGTTAGATATTATGATTAAATAATTCATTTATTAATTGGTTGTGGTTACAGGTACAAGTATCAAGAGCGACGTCAAGAGTGCACATGTGTTTTGTACATACTATCAAACGAGAAAAAAGTTATCATAAGAAGTAGAGAGTAAAGACACAAATGCATTAAGTTGCGAGAAGATTACTAGACACGTCTATATATCAATGAAACTTTCATTTATCCTCTACTTTTAAAATTTTGTATTTAAATTGTATATGAGATGCTTTTTAATGTTGTGTATAATGTTTTTGTTTTGAAATGTATACAATACATGTAAAATATTTATATTTGTTATTCAATGCACTTGTGTAAATATTTTTTTACCAAAACACATTAGAGGTTTAATAAAATGAATAATAAAATATATGTAAATTTACCTTACATAAAAAAAACACATATGCACCTTACCTTATGAAATCATGCATGCTGGAAAAATAATTATTCCAAAAAAAAAAAAAAAAAAAAAAAAATCCTAAAATTTAGGACTTGAAAAAACGTTTTTTAATAAAAAAAAAATAAAAAAAAGTAAATTTACTATAATACCCTTTTGAATTAAATAATAAAAATAAATATTAAAAAAAATCTGATTGGTTGATGCTGGTTCTCGCAATTTATTTGGTTCTGAAAATAACCCTACCCATATATATATATATATATATATATATATATATATATATATATATATATATATATATATATATATATATATATTGCATGTTTGGCCAAATTTATTGAATCTCACTTCAAAAAACTCGATACTTGGTAACCAACTAAACAAATTTTATGATATTCCTCCTCACACAATAATATGATACAGCGTCATTTATAAAATAGGGTGTTGTATGCATGCAGTGATAAACCTGTAATAGTTTATATGCACTTTGTTTAAAACTCTACAATTAACATATCCTCCATGAGGGTGATTGGGACGTGAAAATTACAATAAATTTGCACTACTAATGATGCTAAAAAATTATAGAGTTAATTACATAAATCGTCCCTATAGTTTACACATATTTTCACATTTCGTCCCAACACTTAACTAATTACTCTAGTTGTCCCTGTGGTTGACACTTTGTAACCGACCGGTCCTTTGACCAAACGGGCGTTATGTTCTTTCGGTAAGTTTTGGTTATGTGTTGGGCATGTGACGGCAAAACCGTCCTTTTAAGATATAGTAAACCACAAGGACGATTTATGCCATTGCCCCAAGCTCAAAGATGCCTTATTAACACCCCAACCCTCTATGTTATACACATCACTAGAGGTGGCAAAATTGATGGGTCGGATGGGCTTGGGCCAGAATGGGCACGGGCTTAAACTAACACAGGTCAAACGGGCTCATGTTATACGAATTGCTATAGAAAAAACCTAAATCGACGAAAAAAATCCCTCAAACCAACATGCCATTTATATTTAAAATAAGTAAATATATTTTATTAAAAAAAAAAAAAAAAAAAAAAAAAAAAAAAAAAAAAAACAGTTACCCTGTTCTCCAATTGAAAAAACATGTGCCCGTTAATGTTCCTTTATCTTTTGAAAGGGTCATACATGCCATTTCAAAAAAAAAAAAAAAAAAAAAAAAAAAAAAAAAAAAAAAAAGGCTAAATGCGTTCAAATATTTTACAATTAGACCGTCTCGTTGTTTTCGGTGGCCCTAGGCAATAATAACAAAAAAGCCTTATTACAGTACTTGTAAATTAAAAAGAAATTGCATATAAACTTGAATTATATGAATCATATATATTTAATATTATACGTATTTATATGCAAAAATGATAAAAATGTGGCCCCTTTTTAGTAGGAGATGTGTAAAATGTGGCCCCTCTGTCTACACATCACACTACAACCAGTGGCGAAGCTTGGAATTTTTAAGTGGGGGGTCGGGATCTAATTTTTTTTTCCTAAGGCTATATTTCAGGTATACCGAAATTTTCGGGGGGTCGAAACCGAATATACCGAAATTTTTCTACACGAAAACTATATACCTCTACATCGCAAAAAAAATTTCGGGGGGTCGGGTCCCCCCCCCCCCCCCCCCTAGAAGTTGCGCCCCTGACTACAACAAAATGTGCCTAATGCAACACTTAACAAGCAACACTTGTAAAAGATGTTTCCTTTTTGACAACCTTAGTGATAAAGCAACATTTTAAAAAATAAGTGTTGCATATTACGATATAAAGCAACACTTTTAGAAAAGTGTCGCCATTTTAATTCTTAAAGACAACACTTAGTGGAAAGCATTGCACATTTCACATACAAGTGCAACACTTTAAAAGAATGTTGCCTTTAGTGTAAATGCAAAACTTAATTAGATTATAGTATTTGCACACAAAGATAGGAAAACTACATAAGATGCGGCATTTTTTTATAGCGTATTCACAATATGTAATTTAAAGCCAACATTCCCTTAATTTGTTCCAACTATTGCTAGATGAAGAGTATGTTTTTACCATCTCACATTACATGACACAAGAACAGTGAGCAGGCATAAAAAAACTCTGCCTCTGTTTGAGAAATAATACATCAATCAAGTGGCACAATGCACAAGGAAGATCACATCTTTCATCAAAATATTGTTCCAACCAATCTTTATGGACTTTCTCTCAGTATACCACATTGGGCAGCCAATCAGTGTTTAAATGCTACCTGTAAATAGATTTAAATAATTCTTACATGAGTGACTGCAATTCTGCAAACATATTAAAATCAAGTTATGTATGAAAAATATGATTATATGTATACCTTCACAATTTACACATCAATACCAGGTATTGCATTGTTCATAATTATCCTTTAGTTAAAATTTAACATATCAACTTTTGCAAGTATAGTGGTTAGTTAGCAGTAAAAGTATATGATGATTAGGAAGTAATTCAACTTTTGGACTAAGTGTCAAAACACGTTTGAGTTAATTGTAATTAGTAATGAAATATAGTGACCTAAAAAGAGTTCGCCATAACTAGCAAATTGTTGCTTTCAGCTTTTGGGGTCCTGACTTGATGTCCTAAAAAGAAAGAATTAAACAATAAGTAAATAACATTTTACTTTAGAAATTAGAACTAAGAAGCACACATAAAAGTAATCATTCTCCAAATACGACAAGACAACTCCCATGTCGATCAATAATATAGCACAACACATTTAAGATTATCACAAAAAACAAGACTCTAAATTGAAGATACAGTTACATTAACCGAACCCTCCCTATGGGAGGTAAGTACAAACCCTCCCATAGGGTAGGGTGTACTATTGTACTTTTTTTTTTAATTTTTTTTGGGTCCTTTTTTGTCCTTTGTCCTTTTCTTGTTTTTTTGTCTTTTTTTTGTTCCAGTCCTGGTAAGTAACACAAGTAACACAAGCAAAAACCAAGTTCAGGTTTTCTCAATTAACACAAGCAACAAAAGTTGCAAGTGCAGGTTTGACACAATCAACATAAGTAACACAAGCAAAAAGTCCAAGTCCAGGTTTTCTCAATTAACACAAGCAACAAAAGTTGCAAGTGCAGGTTTGACACAATCAACATAAGTAACACAATTTAAAAAAATCCAAAGTGCAGGTTTTCGTCATCGCCGAAAAAGGCTCGGATTTGAAAACATAATTTAAAAATAAAAATAGTTTAGTAAGGCTCGGATATGAAGGTTGCAAACATAATTGTTTGCCATCCATTCGGGGTTGAAAAACCCATTCGTCATCGCCTTTTGGACACAAGGTCCAGGTTTTGACCAAAGCAACACAAGCAACCATCTCAGATTCACCAAAATCCCAACAAAAGCCACAAAAGCCAACACAGTTCAGATTCTGCAAATTCCCAACAAAAGCCAACACAGGTACAACAATATTCCACAACCTACCAAGTTCACAAGCTCAGCAACAGAAACACAACACACAGCTCAGATTCTGCAAATTCCCAACAAAAGCCAACACAGGTACAACAATATTCCACAACCTACCAAGTTCACAAGCTCAACAGTATCACCACATGTTCCCACAAGTGAAACAAGTTTCACAAGAGGGTTAGTATATTAGAATAGGGAGGGTCAGTATATCTCACCCATACAAGTAACACAAGCAAAGAAAGTCACAAGTGCAGGTTTTTTTCACCCAAGCATCAAGGGAGTATTAACCAAACCCAGGCATCACAAGTAACACAAGCAAAGAAAGTCACAAGTGCAGGTTTACAAGTCCAGGTTTTGTCACAAGCATCACAAGTAACACAAGCAAAGAAAGTCCAAGACAACAAATGTCGAACTCACCATTTAGCACAGAACAGGTAAAGGCTCAGATTCATATATATATATATATATATATATATATATATATATATATATATATATATATATATATATATATATATATATATATATATATATATATATATATATATATTGCTCATCATGTTTGGCTGCAACTTCAAAGGTTGCAAATAATTGCCTATCCATTTGGAAATGCCATGCCAAAATCTAGTATTTTTTTTTATAAAATCATCATTGCCTTTTCTGTTATTTTTAGAAAACAGTTTCATCACAAATCTGTGGGGAATGGGGTAGGCCAGAGCAGGTATTCATACCACTCTATGGTGGCAGATCAAGGTGTTAACCTACCCACATAATCACCACAGAACCACCTTAAGGGGTAGGATATACTAACCCTCCCTACTTAATATCACATATCACAAAAACCTGCACCAATGAACCACCAAAGAAAGTCACATATCACATATAACCCACCACAGATATTTGAAATAAATCACTTAATTTTTCACAAATATTTCAATTAACAAATGTTAATTGAAATAAATCACTTAATTTTTCCAAAACCCCCAACTTTTTTTCCAAACCCTAATTTTTCAAACCACAGAATCACCACATAATTCACCTCAGAACCACCAATAATACACAACAGAACCACAAACCCTAATTTTTAAAAATTAGGCGTTTCATAAAAATAATATAGATCCGTGTTAATTAACCACAAATACTTCAATTAACAAATGTTAATTGAAATAAATCACTCAATTTTTAAAAAACCCCCAAAATTTTTTCAAAATCCTAATATAAACATCACCAAAACAACCCAGAGAAAGTATATCAACGTACCTCAGTTACACATAACGCTCTTATCACACACACTCACATCATAAACATCACCAAAACCACCAATTTTAGATCTAAAACATGGTTTTAGATCTAAAAAATGAGACAGAATAGAGAGAGAGAAAAGAGAGAATATGAGTGAGTGTGTGTGAGATAAGAGCGTTATGTGAGGTGTGAGAGAGAGAAAAGAGAGAATATGTACGGGACGCGTTTAAACGCGTTTCGTTTTTATTATTTTTTTTTTAAATGTAATGTAAATGTATATGTAATGTATATATGTATATGTAATATATTTTTTGTAAAAATGTATATGTAATATATTTTTTGTAAAAAGTATATATTGTAAAAAGTTAATATATTTTTTTATATATTTTAAAAAGTTTAAAAGTTTATTTATATAAAGTAAAAAGTTAAAAAAATGTAATTTTGTAAAAGTTATTTGTAATTGTACATTTTGTTTGTAAAAATGTACTTTCAGGCGTTCAGTTCTGACGAGCAATTAACTGAGTGGGTGCAAAGTATAGCCCGTCAGCTCGGTTTTGTCATTGTAAAAGATAGAACCAAAGCAGAAAAGGGTTATCTGTACGAAATAAATTATAGGTGTACAAAGGGTGGAAAATATAAACCTGAAGGTAGTGGAAAACGACAAACCAGTACCTTTAAAACGGGTTGCCCATTCAAATTAGTGGCGAAATATCATTTGACGGGTGATTTTTGGATTTTGAGGGTGAAAGATGATAGCCATAATCATGATTTGGCAAACTCGTTGCATGGTTTCCCATATGCAATGCGATTAAAGGAGGATGAGTTCGGTTTAGTCGAAGAATTGACAGGTTATAATGTACGACCACGTAATATCCTTAGAACAATACAGGGTCGTAATCCGGATAACATGTCTAGCGTTAGAACTATATATAACGCAAAAGGTAAGATCCGGAAAATCAAAGAAGGTGGTCGAACTCCAATTCAAGTCCTTTACTCACATTTAAGGGATGCAGGGTATATATATTACGATAGGGTAAATAAGCAAAATCAGCTTGAGGAACTATTTTTTGTTCACCCCACATCGTATGCTCTATGGTGTACATTCCCTCAAATCATGCTTATGGACTCCACGTACAATACCACAATGTTTAAATTGCCGTTATTGGAAATTGTCGGAGTAACTTCGACAAATAAAACATTCTCAATGGGGTACAGCTTTTTAAACAGTGAGAAAGGGTTTAATTTTCAATGGATATTGCAACGTGTGAAGTTAGTGATAGATCAAAGATACTACCCGCGTGTTATCGTCACCGACAGAGATTTAGCGTTGGTTGGGGCATGCAAAGCGGAATTTCCTGACGCTCACAGATTACTCTGTCGATGGCATATACAGCAAAATATTCTTCAGAATTGCAGAAATAGATGCGTTTCATCAGAAGACTATGAATCCATCAAATGGAGATGGGATTATATGATTACAGCTCCGACACGCAGAGAATTCGCGCATCATTACGAACGCCTACAACAGCGATTGGTCAATCATGCGGGTACTTAATTATTAATTCAATGATTTTTATTATTTAGTAAATAAAAACCCGAATGACCTTTTTTAGGTCATTATTTTTTTCAGGTATTGCTCAGTATCTGAATAACTTGTTGCGAGATTACGGTAACATGTTTGTCTCGTGTATCATCGATCAATATCACTGCTATGGCCAGACAACAACGTGTAGAGTAGAGAGTCACCACGCGTTGTTGAAATTATATTTGGAAAGCACACAGTCCAATTTAGACCGGTTGTTGAGTGCGGTTGATAAAATTCTCTTTGCGCAAGAACGAGAGATAAAAGAGAGTTTTAATAGGAGCAAGAACGAGAAATTCAATAAATGTGACATACCAATATTTTCAGAATTGTGGTACAAAGTTTCAAAACATGCTTTCAACCTAATGCATATAGAACTTAACCGGGATATCGCCGTAGAAAAATGTGGCCATAAGTTGCGGCCAGTTTATGGACTACCATGCTTTTGCGAATTTGAATTTTATCGAATTCATGGTAAGTATATTCAGTTTATGACTATCAACTTATTTTTCCACATTAATATCAGTAACTTATAAAAGTCACTTTTAACTCATGCAGAACGGCCCGTTCCATTGGATGCAATTGATGTTTATTGGAGAACCCTATCCGTCCCGTGGCCTGTTATCAATAAGCCACCGCCTGAAGATGGTCCATCTGAAGATGGTCCTTCTAGTGACCATGAAGATGATATTGCTTTTGAAGAGAACATGCGAGAATTCAAAAATGTTTTTAGCAAAGCGACTTCGTTTGTCAAGAAAAGCATGTTAACGAAGGTGAGAGGGATATTCCAACCAGAATCTGTGGACATACGTCAACCTGCTGTTCAGAAAAAGACCCGTGGACGTCCAAGTGCAAAGGACAAAAAGTCGCAGGCTACAAAAGTTCCGGACTTGAATGAAGTCCCGGACTTGAATGACTTGAATGATGTGCCAACCATGAATCACCGAAGAAGCACAAATTCAAGGTCTACGAAAGCCCCGAAACGCGCTAAAGAACCTGCAAGACATAGTTCGTACACGGGTCAAAAAATAAGACACAGATTTTTCGTTGGAGATAAGGATAGTGAGGATTTTATTGATCGCATTCCAGAGATTTTCCGTTCACAGGTAATAAGTATTAAAAATGTGCTAGGTGACGGAAATTGTGGATTTCGGTGCATTGCCCATTGGATTTGGCAAGACCAGAATAGGTGGGCCGATGTTAGATACGCGTTACTCCAAGAGTTACAAGAACATGGTATAACTTACGTGAGTATGTGGTTCACATGTTTACCCCTATTTTCTGCTCCAAACTTCTCACATGGAATTGACCCCATTGTGATTGCGCGTATAGGGGAGAACAGTGGTGCTCATTTCATTTGTCTCAACATAGACAGAGATTCTCCACTACCACATAACCACCCACAATGGAGGTGGTTCAAACAGCCAATTGCAAACGAATGGGAAGCAATATATAACCATCGATGTATTTTGTAAATGTTGTAAATGATTATTCATTTATTTAAATGTTAATTGTTTGTAAATGTTGTAAATGATTATTCATTTATTTAAATGTTAATTGTTTGAAAATGTTGTAAATGATTATTTACTTATTTAAATGTTAATTGTTTGTAAATGTTGTAAATGATTATTCATTTATTTAAATGTTAATTGTTTGAAAATGTTGTAAATGATTATTTACTTATTTAAATGTTAATTGTTTGTAAATGTTGTAAATGATTATTCATTTATTTAAATGTTAATTGTTTTTGTAGAGTGTTAGTTCTGCACCAGTTATACCCCCTGATCCCGCACTGGCACCACCTAGTCCAGAAGAGGATCCAGAGATGGATGATGATGAGATGGATCCAGAGATGGATGATGATGAGATGGATCCAGAGATGGATGATGATGATGATGAGATTGCTCATGCAGATGATGAGATGGATGATCATGATGCTGATGATGTTGATGAGATTGCTGCTGCTGCTGCTGATGGTGTTGATGAGATTGTTGCTGCTGATGATGATGATGTTGCTGATGAGGAGGTTCTTCCTTTGCCACCTTCGCCAGCCATATCAGATATCACTTATGAGTCAGACACTTCAGATGCCTTAGGTCATGCACTTGAGACAGAGGTCAGATCTACTTTTGAGGTTGGCGAGTCTTCGACCAGACCACGAGTTTCTCCTGCCGAACTTAGGGCAGAGTTGAGTCGTTTGAGAGATGACATCTCTTGGTGTCGGGGTCGCTATGTGTCGATGTCGAGGAGGTTGTGTGAGCGACAATCTGATGTCAAAGGATTGAGGAGGGAAGTTAAGCGTGATAGAAGAGATATAGGTGATGTTTATGTTACCTTGGATGAGCACACATCTAGGTTGAGTGATTTAGAGAAAGCGGCTGTAGAGTTTCGAGATAAGTTAGAGTCTTTTGAGAAGAGGATGAAAGAGATAGAGAAGTTGCTGGAGCAGGTGGACAGTGATAGTAGTTAGTATCATAATTAGTATCTTGATAGTAGTTTGCCTTTGTATGTCTTTATTTTCAATATGTATGTTATTTGACAAACCTTTGAACTCTAACTGCTTATTTATTTAATTCGAATGATTTTTTTTATTATTACTTTGTTTAAATTATTAATAACATTATTGATTGATGATGTAAATTATTATGCAAATTATTTGGTCAGATGAGCCAAAGAAATCCTTTCTGGTGCCGATGTAACAAAGGATTTATTGTAGAACGGAGATCCTGGCAAGATGGTAGTCGTAGGCGACTGTTTTATGCATGTCCTCTTTCAGTGGTAAATAATCATATGTTTGCTTAGTTATGTAAATAATTTGTTTGTTAAAAATAAATTTCTTATTATTTTCTTAACATGTAACGGCCAGGTACAAAAGACTATGGGTGTCGATTCTTCGCGTGGAAAGATGAATTTGAAGCAGAACACTTTAATCAACCCTCTTCTTCAACGCATTGCTCAAACTGCGTTGCTACAAAAAATGAGTGCGTTGCTACAAAAAATGAGAACAAGTTGTTGAAGGCAAGAATAAAGGCGCTGGAAATGGAGTTAAAAATGGCAAGAAATCCTGAGGATCACGCTTGTCAGTCAAGTGCCCGGCTCCATGATCTTTTAAATGAGATGAATAATCTTCATATGTCGTAGATTTTGTAGCTTTAAATAATGTGTTAACGATGTTGTTTAATTAATTAATAACAGTTGTTGTTGTACTTATTTAATGTGATAATTTTTAACGTGACCGTTGTTGTTGTTATTTAAATAAAATGCATTACACGTCAATTATACAAACATTATACAAAATACATACAAATACACCCTAAAATATATTATACAAAATATTTCAAAAAAAAAAAAAAAGTACAAAAGTACAAAAGTACAAAAAGTAAAAAAAAATAAAGTACAAAATAAAAATAAAAAAAAGTACAAAAGTACTAATAGGGAGGGTTAGTATATTATTTTAAGGAGGGTTAGTATATCCTACGAACAAATCTACAGCCAAAACTACAAATTTTGGGACGATGCCAAATGCCGTAAAGACTAAAAATAAAATAAAAGGATCAAAATGAAAATCAGTTCAATATAAAATGGATCTCTTCTTTCATACTATCCACATCATAAGTGCCAAATGGATGAAAATCACCATCAATGTTTTATCTTGTCATTCAGTATCTTCAAAACTTTCTTTTCAAAATTTAATGTTTGTTTTTTTGAGATTTGAGACGTGCACTTCTGGAATTAGAGTCATATCAACATCTAGAAATGAGAGTCCCTGCCGAAAAATTCAACATATCCAACTAGCCTTTGGAATGTCATTTTCCATCAGCTTGACATCAAAGATTTATCGAGTATATATATATATATATATATATATATATATATATATATAGGGGAGCTTTATTTTGGGAACCCTGTTAAGTGCGGGAACTGCGAGAACTCCAATTTTACATTAGAAAACATGCATGTTCATATAAAACATGTATGTTTTCTAACATACACCTTTATACAAATACCTGCGTAACATATATGTTAATATAAAACTATTTTGCATTGATATGTTGCACTTAAAAGGGTTTTATATAAACATGTATGTTACGCAGGTATGTGTATTAAGGTGTATGTAAGAAAACATACATGTTTTATATGAACATGCAAGTTTTCTAATGCAAAATTGGAGTTATCGCAATATATATATATATATATATATATATATATATATATATATATATATATATATATATAGTTATGATCAAATAAGAAGATTACTTAAAATAAGAAGGAATAAGAAGAACTATAACCGCAAATTCGAGATGCACCGACCTAAATTAGATGCATCCCTATAATCTTAGATGCGTTATAACACACCATAGTGTATTTTTTTAGCTTTTAATCAGATGCATATACGTATATTAGATGCATTTCATGATTTCTCTTCTTTTTTGTTCCTCTACACGTGCCAAAATCATGAAAATCAATTTGCACCATCTATATATCAAATTAACTTTCGAAACTCAAGATGTTGCATCTATATGAATAGAAATGCATCTAATGCAAGTCGTTGCATTTCAAATGTGTGGTTTTGGTCACTTCTTACCACTTCTTATTTTAATTTACTTCTTACTGGATCCCTACTCTCTCTCTCTCTCTCTCTCTCTCTCTATATATATATATATATATATATATAGGGAGACTTTCTTAAGAGAACCATCTTATTTGCGAGAACTGAGAGAACCACCAAAAACATGCATGCATGCCTTTTAAAATACATGCAAATCATCAATAATCGTAAGTATCCACCTATGTTCTTCAATATCATCATGAACTCATCCTCTTTTTTCAGAAAAACCTTACACACGGCAGCAATATTGTCGTTGCACGCCTTATAAGAACATACATGCACACCTTCAAAGAAAAATTTTGTATTTCCAATTTCTTATCAAATTCTTTATAACAATTATGTTTCTTTTAAAACATATGCGTTATTTTTAGAACATATGTGCAAAAATATAATTATTGAAGGCGTGCATGTATGTTTTTAGTGGTTCTCTCAGTTCTCGCTGATAATATGGTTCTCGCAAGAAAGTCTCACTATATATATATATATATATATATATATATATATATATATATATATATATATATATATATATATATATATATATATATATATATATATATATATATATAGGGGGACTTTCTTACGAGACCATTTTATCTGCGAGAACTGAAAGAACCACAAAAAAACATGCATGCACGTCTTTTAAAATAAAATAAAAATACATGCAAATCATCAATATATATATATATATATATATATATATATATATATATATATATATATATATATAGTGTGAGGTTATTTTCAGAACCAAATAAATTGCGAGAACTGCGAGAACCAATCTTAGCCCTCTATTATTTGATCAATGGCAGAAAAGAATTGTGGCATAAAGGTAATAAAATAAAAAAGCATGTACTAACTTTTAAATGGCTGAGGGGTATTAATGGAATTTCATAATATAGCATAAAAACCGTTTCATTTACAT
This sequence comes from Artemisia argyi, assembly GCA_030686995.1. Classification (NCBI taxonomy): domain Eukaryota; kingdom Viridiplantae; phylum Streptophyta; class Magnoliopsida; order Asterales; family Asteraceae; genus Artemisia; species Artemisia argyi. The sequence goes on along the minus strand of CM060678.1, from coordinate 189,530,620 downwards.
GGGACTGCATTTTATACCTCTCCCACATTAACCCTAACCGCCCTAGCACCATAGCCTCCCCATCATTTTATTCAGTCACTCCTCCATCTGTAACCACCCACATCAATTTTCCCCTTAAATTAAGTAAACCCCCTCAATCATCTTTTTTTATCCCTTTCATGATCGATTCAAGGTTCGATATTGTTAAAGCATAAGAAAATGCACTCGATTTTTATTATACAGTTTATTCGGTCCTTTTCATGTTCAATGTAATGTTAACAATCAATATATACTTTTTGAGATCTCGATTTAGAAGAATATTTTTTTTGAGGTGCAGGTTCGTAGATTCAATCTTGTTTCTATCGGGAAAAAAAAATATGGGTTTTGATATGATCATAGATTCGATGTGATTTTTTTTTTTTTTTTTTTTTGGATCTAAATTTTTTTGGCTTTCGTTCTGAAAGTGAAATATGTTTCTATTTGAACTTTAGATCTATGACCTTATGTTTAATAGATCTACATATGTTTATAATATGCACATGTTATTGAAACCTACTGACTTTACATGTAATTGAAATATTGGTTTTAATTTTCTTGTTAATAATATATGGAGTTTACATGCAACTGAACCTACTGAGTGCACATATGTTTAGTTGATGTTTATGACGTAAAAGAAAGTGGAATGTTTAGCTTTTATGTTGTTGTCAAAACAAGGGTGGTTTGGTTAATAAAATAACATGACTAAAAATGAAATTGGAAGTTCGGTGGTCAAAACTCGCGTAAAGTGTGTTTACTAAAGAACCAGTTTATTTTCTTATTGAAATAATGCAATTTTTATAATCAAATTTGACACACCAATTATTTAAATAAGTGGTAATAATTTGGATTAAAATTGACTCGTACAATGCCTGAATCATTTACTTTTACAATGTTTTTACTCCTGGTGTCGCTTTTTCCTGATCCTTAAAGAAGACCATGGAATCCTAAAGCGAACATCAAATGATGCTAGAAGCTTGTGGGTTTCCAGGTTGGCTTGTTGCATACTCAACTGGTGGGGTATGAACTCTTTCTAATACATGTGCACATCTATATCGAATATTGTTACATGTACGCTTATTTTGGATCTATCACTAGAAAATACATGTGCATTATGTACATATAGCTTCAACTTACACGTAAATTCGTAATACATATGTGCATGTGATTGTAGAAGTGCGACACAAATGTGCTACAACTAGGGACATGGGGTACATTGTTGCAAACAATACATGTGCATTGTGTACGTATAGCTTCAACTTTAACGTAATACATATGTGCATGCTCGAGATTGATATAAAATTAATTGAATTATGTGTTTAATAGCTCGTAAAAAAATCAATGAAAAAAGGTTGCATAAGTGTTTTATGACCTATAAAAAGTTAATGAAAGGTGTGCATATGTGTTATTGAGAGTGCATATGCGCTTTCACAGTTTCTGGTGAATTTGATACCTTGTGTGCATATGTGTTTTTACAGTTTCTGAGTTTAAATGTATTGAAAGTGCATATATGTTTTTATTTATGATATAAGGAAGTTTTTCTATTAAGTTCTGATTTAAGTGTGCACTTGTGTTTTGTGTTTTAAGGCTGTACTAATTTCTCAAAATGGTATCTTGTGAATAAGTTAGAAATACATTGTGCATATGTGTTTTGTTAGATATTATGATTAAATAATTCATTTATTAATTGGTTGTGGTTACAGGTACAAGTATCAAGAGCGACGTCAAGAGTGCACATGTGTTTTGTACATACTATCAATCGAGAAAAAAGTTATCATAAGAAGTAGAGAGTAAAGACACAAATGCATTAAGTTGCGAGAAGATTACTAGACACGTCTATATATCAATGAAACTTTCATTTATTCTCTACTTTTAAAATTTTGTATTTAAATTGTATATGAGATGCTTTTTAATGTTGTGTATAATGTTTTTGTTTTGAAATGTATACAATACATGTAAAATATTTATATTTGTTATTCAATGCACTTGTGTAAATATTTTTTTACCAAAACACATTAGAGGTTTAATAAAATGAATAATAAAATATATGTAAATTTACCTTACATAAAAAAAAACACATATGCACCTTACCTTATGAAATCATGCATGCTGGAAAAATAATTATTCCAAAAAAAAAAAAAAAAAAAAAAAAAAAATCCTAAAATTTAGGACTTGAAAAAACGTTTTTTAATAAAAAAAAAATAAAAAAAAAAGTAAATTTACTATAATACCCTTTTGAATTAAATAATAAAAATAAATATTAAAAAAAATCTGATTGGTTGATGCTGGTTCTCGCAGTTCTCGCAATTTATTTGGTTCTGAAAATAACCCTACCCATATATATATATATATATATATATATATATATATATATATATATATATATATATATATATATATATATATATATATATATATATATTGCATGTTTGGCCAAATTTATTGAATCTCACTTCAAAAAACTCGATACTTGGTAACCAACTAAACAAATTTTATGATATTCCTCCTCACACAATAATATGATACAGCGTCATTTATAAAATAGGGTGTTGTATGCATGCAGTGATAAACCTGTAATAGTTTATATGCACTTTGTTTAAAACTCTACAATTAACATATCCTCCATGAGGGTGATTGGGACGTGAAAATTACAATAAATTTGCACTACTAATGATGCTAAAAAATTATAGAGTTAATTACATAAATCGTCCCTATAGTTTACACATATTTTCACATTTCGTCCCAACACTTAACTAATTACTCTAGTTGTCCCTGTGGTTGACACTTTGTAACCAACCGGTCCTTTGACCAAACGGGCGTTATGTTCTTTCGGTAAGTTTTGGTTATGTGTTGGGCATGTGACGGCAAAACCGTCCTTTTAAGATATAGTAAACCACAAGGACGATTTATGCCATTGCCCCAAGCTCAAAGATGCCTTATTAACACCCCAACCCTCTATGTTATACACATCACTAGAGGTGGCAAAATTGATGGGTCGGATGGGCTTGGGCCAGAATGGGCACGGGCTTAAACTAACACAGGTCAAACGGGCTCATGTTATACGAATTGCTATAGAAAAAACCTAAATCGACGAAAAAAATCCCTCAAACCAACATGCCATTTATATTTAAAATAAGTAAATATATTATATTAAAAAAAAAAAAAAAAAAAAAACAGTTACCATGTTCTCCAATTGAAAAAACATGTGCCCGTTAATGTTCCTTTATCTTTTGAAAGGGTCATACATGCCATTTCAAAAAAAAAAGGCTAAATGCGTTCAAATATTTTACAATTAGACCGTCTCGTTGTTTTCGGTGGCCCTAGGCAATAATAACAAAAAAGCCTTATTACAGTACTTGTAAATTAAAAAGAAATTGCATATAAACTTGAATTATATGAATCATATATATTTAATATTATACGTATTTATATGCAAAAATGATAAAAATGTGGCCCCTTTTTAGTAGGAGATGTGTAAAATGTGGCCCCTCTGTCTACACATCACACTACAACCAGTGGCGAAGCTTGGAATTTTTAAGTGGGGGGTCGGGATCTAAATTTTTTTTTCCTAAGGCTATATTTCAGGTATACCGAAATTTTCGGGGGGTCGAAACCGAATATACCAAAATTTTTCTACACGAAAACTATATACCTCTACATCGCAAAAAAAATTTCGGGGGGTCGGGCCCCCCCCCCCCCCCCCCCCTTAGAAGTTGCGCCCCTGACTACAACAAAATGTGCCTAATGCAACACTTAACAAGCAACACTTGTAAAAGATGTTTCCTTTTTGACAACCTTAGTGATAAAGCAACATTTTAAAAAATAAGTGTTGCATATTACGATATAAAGCAACACTTTTAGAAAAGTGTCGCCATTTTAATTCTTAAAGACAACACTTAGTGGAAAGCATTGCACATTTCACATACAAGTGCAACACTTTAAAAGAATGTTGCCTTTAGTGTAAATGCAAAACTTAATTAGATTATAGTATTTGCACACAAAGATAGGAAAACTACATAAGATGCGGCATTTTTTTATAGCGTATTCACAATATGTAATTTAAAGCCAACATTCCCTTAATTTGTTCCAACTATTGCTAGATGAAGAGTATGTTTTTACCATCTCACATTACATGACACAAGAACAGTGAGCAGGCATAAAAAAACTCTGCCTCTGTTTGAGAAATAATACATCAATCAAGTGGCACAATGCATAAGGAAGATCACATCTTTCATCAAAATATTGTTCCAACCAATCTTTATGGACTTTCTCTCAGTATACCACATTGGGCAGCCAATCAGTGTTTAAATGCTACCTGTAAATAGATTTAAATAATTCTTACATGAGTGACTGCAATTCTGCAAACATATTAAAATCAAGTTATGTATGAAAAATATGATTATATGTATACCTTCACAATTTACACATCAATACCAGGTATTGCATTGTTCATAATTATCCTTTAGTTAAAATTTAACATATCAACTTTTGCAAGTATAGTGGTTAGTTAGCAGTAAAAGTATATGATGATTAGGAAGTAATTCAACTTTTGGACTAAGTGTCAAAACACGTTTGAGTTAATTGTAATTAGTAATGAAATATAGTGACCTAAAAAGAGTTCGCCATAACTAGCAAATTGTTGCTTTCAGCTTTTGGGGTCCTGACTTGATGTCCTAAAAAGAAAGAATTAAACAATAAGTAAATAACATTTTACTTTAGAAATTAGAACTAAGAAGCACACATAAAAGTAATCATTCTCCAAATACGATAAGACTACTCCCATGTCGATCAATAATATAGCACAACACATTTAAGATTATCACAAAAAACAAGACTCTAAATTGAAGATACAGTTACATTAACCGAACCCTCCCTATGGGAGGTAAGTACAAACCCTCCCATAGGGTAGGGTGTACTATTGTACTTTTTTTTTAATTTTTTTTTGTCCTTTTTTGTCCTTTGTCCTTTTCTTGTTTTTTTGTCTTTTTTTGTTCCAGTCCTGGTAAGTAACACAAGCAAAAGCCAAGTTCAGGTTTTCTCAATTAACACAAGCAACAAAAGTTGCAAGTGCAGGTTTGACACAATCAACATAAGTAACACAAGCAAAAAGTCCAAGTCCAGGTTTTCTCAATTAACACAAGCAACAAAAGTTGCAAGTGCAGGTTTGACACAATCAACATAAGTAACACAATTTAAAAAAATCCAAAGTGCAGGTTTTCGTCATCGCCGAAAAAGGCTCGGATTTGAAAACATAATTTAAAAATAAAAATAGTTTAGTAAGGCTCGGATATAAAGGTTGCAAACATAATTGTTTGCCATCCATTCGGGGTTGAAAAACCCATTCGTCATCGCCTTTTGGACACAAGGTCCAGGTTTTGACCAAAGCAACACAAGCAACCATCTCAGATTCACCAAAATCTCAACAAAAGCCACAAAAGCCAACACAGTTCAGATTCTGCAAATTCCCAACAAAAGCCAACACAGGTACAACAATATTCCACAACCTACCAAGTTCACAAGCTCAGCAACAGAAACACAACACACAGCTCAGATTCTGCAAATTCCCAACAAAAGCCAACACAGGTACAACAATATTCCACAACCTACCAAGTTCACAAGCTCAACAGTATCACCACATGTTCCCACAAGTGAAACAAGTTTCACAAGAGGGTTAGTATATTAGAATAGGGAGGGTCAGTATATCTCACCCATACAAGTAACACAAGCAAAGAAAGTCACAAGTGCAGGTTTTTTTCACCCAAGCATCAAGGGAGTATTAACCAAACCCAGGCATCACAAGTAACACAAGCAAAGAAAGTCACAAGTGCAGGTTTACAAGTCCAGGTTTTGTCACAAGCATCACAAGTAACACAAGCAAAGAAAGTCCAAGACAACAAATGTCGAACTCACCATTTAGCACAGAACAGGTAAAGGCTCAGATTCATATATATATATATATATATATATATATATATATATATATATATTGCTCATCATGTTTGGCTGCAACTTCAAAGGTTGCAAATAATTGCCTATCCATTTGGAAATGCCATGCCAAAATCTAGTATTTTTTTTTTTATAAAATCATCATTGCCTTTTCTGTTATTTTTAGAAATCAGTTTCATTACAAATCTGTAGGGAATGGGGTAGGCCAGAGCAGGTATTCATACCACTCTATGGTGGCAGATCAAGGTGTTAACCTACCCACATAATCACCACAGAACCACCTTAAGGGGTAGGATATACTAACCCTCTCTACTTAATATCACATATCACAAAAACCTGCACCAATGAACCACCAAAGAAAGTCACATATCACATATAACCCACCACAGATATTTGAAATAAATCACTTAATTTTTCACAAATATTTAAATTAACAAATGTTAATTGAAATAAATCACTTAATTTTTCCAAAACCCCCAACTTTTTTTCCAAACCCTAATTTTTCAAACCACAGAATCACCACATAATTCACCTCAGAACCACCAATAATACACAACAGAACCACAAACCCTAATTTTTAAAAATTAGGCGTTTCATAAAAATAATATAGATCCGTGTTAATTAACCACAAATACTTCAATTAACAAACGTTAGTTGAAATAAATCACTTAATTTTTCCAAAACCCCCCAAAACTTTTTCAAAACCCTAATTTTTCAAACCACAGAAGCACCACATAATTCACCTCAGAACCACCAATAATACACAACATAACCACAAACCCTAATTTTTAAAAATTAGGCGTTTCATAAAAATAATATAGATCCGTGTTAATTAACCACAAATACTTCAATTAACAAACGTTAATTGAAATAAATCTGTCACTTTTTAAAAAACCCCCAAAATTTTTTCAAAACCCTAACTTTTAAAAATTAGGCGTTTCATAAAAATAATATAGATCCGTGTTAATTAACCACAAATACTTCAACTAACAAACATTAATTCAAATAAATCACTCAATTTTTAAAAAACCCCCAAATTTTTTCAAAACCCTAATTTTTCAAACCACAGAATCACCACATAATTCACCTCAGAACCACCAATAATACACAACATAACCACAAACCCTAATTTTTAAAAATTAGGCGTTTCATAAAAATAATATAGATCCGTGTTAATTAACCACAAATATTTCAATTAACAAACGTTAATTGAAATAAATCTGTCACTTTTTAAAAAACCCCCAAAAAATTTTCAAAACCCTAATTTTTAAAAATTAGGCGTTTCATAAAAATAATATAGATCCGTGTTAATTAACCACAAATACTCCAATTAACAAACGTTAATTGAAATAAATCACTCAATTTTTAAAAAACCCCCAAAAATTTTTCAAAACCCTAATATAAACATCACCAAAACAACCCAGAGAAAGTATATCAACGTACCTCAGTTACACATAACGCTCTTATCACACACACTCACATCATAAACATCACCAAAACCACCAATTTTAGATCTAAAACATGGTTTTAGATCTAAAAAATGAGACAGAATAGAGAGAGAGAAGAGAGAATATGAGTGAGTGTGTGTGAGATAAGAGTGTTATGTGAGGTGTGAGAGAGAGAAAAGAGAGAATATGTACGGGACGCGTTTAAACGCGTTTCGTTTTTATTATTTTTTTTTAAATGTAATGTAAATGTATATGTAATGTATATATGTATATGTAATATATTTTTTTGTAAAAATGTATATGTAATATATTTTTTGTAAAAAATATATAGTGTAAAAAGTTAATATATTTTTTTATATATTTTAAAAAGTTTAAAAGTTTATTTATATAAAGTAAAAAGTTAAAAAAATGTAATTTTGTAAAAGTTATTTGTAATTGTACATTTTGTTTGTAAAAATGTACTTTCAGGCGTTCAGTTATGACGAGCAATTAACTGAGTGGGTGCAAAGTATAGCCTGTCAGCTCGGTTTTGTCATTGTAAAAGATAGAACCAAAGCAGAAAAGGGTTATCTGTACGAAATAAATTATAGGTGTACAAAGGGTGGAAAATATAAACCTGAAGGTAGTGGAAAACGACAAACAAATACCTTTAAAACGGGTTGCCCATTCAAATTAGTGGCAAAATATCATTTGACGGGTGATTTTTGGATTTTGAGGGTGAAAGATGATAGCCATAATCATGATTTGGCAGACTCGTTGCATGGTTTCCCATATGCAATGCGATTAAAGGAGGATGAGTTCGGTTTAGTCGAAGAATTGGCAGGTTATAATGTACGACCACGTAATATCCTTAGAACAATACAGGGTCGTAATCCGGATAACGTGTCTAGCGTTAGAACTATATATAACGCAAAAGGTAAGATCCGGAAAATCAAAGAAGTGGTCGAACTCCAATTCAAGTCCTTTACTCACATTTAAGGGATGCAGGGTATATATATTACGATAGGGTAAATAAGCAAAATCAGCTTGAGGAACTATTTTTTGTTCACCCCACATCGTATGCTCTATGGTGTACATTCCCTCAAATCATGCTTATGGACTCCACGTACAATACCACAATGTTTAAATTGCCGTTATTGGAAATTGTCGGAGTAACTTCGACAAATAAAACATTCTCAATGGGGTACAGCTTTTTAAACAGTGAGAAAGGGTTTAATTTTCAATGGATATCGCAACGTGTGAAGTTAGTGATAGATCAAAGATATTACCCGCGTGTTATCGTCACCGACAGAGATTTAGCGTTGGTTGGGGCATGCAAAGCGGAATTTCCTGACGCTCACAGATTACTCTGTCGATGGCATATACAGCAAAATATTCTTCAGAATTGCAGAAATAGATGCGTTTCATCAGAAGACTATGAATCCATCAAATGGAGATGGGATTATATGATTACAGCTCCGACACGCAGAGAATTCGCGCATCATTACGAACGCCTACAACAGCGATTGGTCAATCATGCGGGTACTTAATTATTAATTCACTGATTTTTATTATTTAGTAAATAAAAACCCGAATGACCTTTTTTAGGTCATTATTTTTTTCAGGTATTGCTCAGTATCTGAATAACTTGTTGCGAGATTACGGTAACATGTTTGTCTCGTGTATCATCGATCAATATCACTGCTATGGCCAGACAACAACGTGTAGAGTAGAGAGTCACCACGCGTTGTTGAAATTATATTTGGAAAGTACACAGTCTAATTTAGACCGGTTGTTGAGTGCGGTTGATAAAATTCGCTTTGCGCAAGAACGAGAGATAAAAGAGAGTTTTAATAGGAGCAAGAACGAGAAATTCAATAAATGTGACATACCAATATTTTCAGAATTGTGGTACAAAGTTTCAAAACATGCTTTCAACCTAATGCATATAGAACTTAACCGGGATATCGCCGTAGAAAAATGTGGCCATAAGTTGCGGACAGTTTATGGACTACCATGCTTCTGCGAATTTGAATTTTATCGAATTCATGGTAAGTATATTCAGTTTATGACTATCAACTTATTTTTCCACATTAATATCAGTAACTTATAAAAGTCACTTTTAACTCATGCAGAACGGCCCGTTCCATTGGATGCAATTGATGTTTATTGGAGAACCCTATCCGTCCCGTGGCCTGTTATCAATAAGCCACCGCCTGAAGATGGTCCATCTGAAGATGGTCCTTCTAGTGACCATGAAGATGATATTGCTTTTGAAGAGAACATGCGAGAATTCAAAAATGTTTTTAGCAAAGCGACTTCGTTTGTCAAGAAAAGCATGTTAACGAAGGTGAGAGGGATATTCCAACCAGAATCTGTGGACATACGTCAACCTGCTGTTCAGAAAAAGACCCGTGGACGTCAAAGTGCAAAGGACAAAAAGTCGCAGGCTACAAAAGTTCCGGACTTGAATGAAGTCCCGGACTTGAATGACTTGAATGATGTGCCAACCATGAATCACCGAAGAAGCACAAATTCAAGGTCTACGAAAGCCCCGAAACGCGCTAAAGAACCTGCAAGACATAGTTCGTACACGGGTCGAAAAATAAGACACAGATTTTTCGTTGGAGATAAGGATAGCGAGGATTTTATTAATCGCATTCTAGAGATTTTCCGTTCACAGGTAATAAGTATTAAAAATGTGCTAGGTGACGGAAATTGTGGATTTCGGTGCATTGCCCATTGGATTTGGCAAGACCAGAATAGGTGGGCCGATGTTAGATACGCGTTACTGCAAGAGTTACAAGAACATGGTATAACTTACGTGAGTATGTGGTTCACATGTTTACCCCTATTTTCTGCTCCAAACTTATCACATGGAATTGACCCCATTGTGATTGCGCGTATAGGGGAGAACAGTGGTGCTCATTTCATTTGTCTCAACATAGACAGAGATTCTCCACTACCACATAACCACCCACAATGGAGGTGGTTCAAACAGCCAATTGCAAACGAATGGGAAGCAATATATAACCATCGATGTATTTTGTAAATGTTGTAAATGATTATTCATTTATTTAAATGTTAATTGTTTGTAAATGTTGTAAATGATTATTCATTTATTTAAATGTTAATTGTTTGAAAATGTTGTAAATGATTATTTACTTATTTAAATGTTAATTGTTTGTTAATGTTGTAAATGATTATTCATTTATTTAAATGTTAATTGTTTGAAAATGTTGTAAATGATTATTTACTTATTTAAATGTTAATTGTTTGTAAATGTTGTAAATGATTATTCATTTATTTAAATGTTAATTGTTTTTGTAGAGTGTTAGTTCTGCACCAGTTATACCCCCTGATCCCGCACTGGCATCACCTAGTCCAGAAGAGGATCCAGAGATGGATGATGATGAGATGGATCCATATGGATCCAGAGATGGATGATGATGATGATGAGATTGCTCATGCAGATGATGAGATGGATGATCATGATGCTGATGATGTTGATGAGATTGCTGTTGCTGCTGCTGATGGTGTTGATGAGATTGTTGCTGCTGCTGATGATGATGTTGCTGATGAGGAGGTTCTTCCTTTGCCACCTTCGCCAGCCATATCAGATATCACTTATGAGTCAGACACTTTAGATGCCTTAGGTCATGCACTTGAGACAGAGGTCAGATCTACTTTTGAGGTTGGCGAGTCTTCGACCAGACCACGAGTTTCTCCTGCCGAACTTAGGGCAGAGTTGAGTCGTTTGAGAGATGACATCTCTTGGTGTCGGGGTCGCTATGTGTCGATGTCGAGGAGGTTGTGTGAGCGACAATCTGATGTCAAAGGATTGAGGAGGGAAGTTAAGCGTGATAGGAGAGATATAGGTGATGTTTATGTTACGTTGGATGAGCACACATCTAGGTTGAGTGATTTAGAGAAAGCGGCTGTAGAGTTTCGAGATAAGTTAGAGTCTTTTGAGAAGAGGATGAAAGGGATAGAGAAGTTGCTGGAGCAGGTGGACAGTGATAGTAGTTAGTATCATAATTAGTATCTTGATAGTAGTTTGCCTTTGTATGTCTTTATTTTCAATATGTATGTTATTTGACAAACCTTTGAACTCTAACTGCTTATTTATTTAATTCGAATGATTTTTTTTATTATTACTTTGTTTAAATTATTAATAACATTATTGATTGATGATGTAAATTATTATGCAAATTCTTTGGTCAGATGAGCCAAAGAAATCCTTTCTGGTGCCGATGTAACAAAGGATTTATTGTAGAACGGAGATCCTGGCAAGATGGTAGTCGTGGGCGACTGTTTTAAGCATGTCCTCTTTCAGTGGTAAATAATCATATGTTTGCTTAGTTATGTAAATAATTTGTTTGTTAAAAATAAATTTCTTATTATTTTCTTAACATGTAACGGCCAGGTACAAAAGACTATGGGTGTCGATTCTTCGCGTGGAAAGATGAATTTGAAGCAGAACACTTTAATCAACCCTCTTCTTCAACGCATTGCTCAAACTGCGTTGCTACAAAAAATGAGTGCGTTGCTACAAAAAATGAGAACAAGTTGTTGAAGGCAAGAATAAAGGCGCTGGAAATGGAGTTAGAAATGGCAAGAAATCCTGAGGATCACGCTTGTCAGTCAAGTGCCCGGCTCCATGATCTTTTAAATGAGATGAATAATCTTCATATGTCGTAGATTTTGTAGCTTTAAATAATGTGTTAACGATGTTGTTTAATTAATTAATAACAGTTGTTGTTGTACTTATTTAATGTGGTAATTTTTAACGTGACCGTTGTTGTTGTTATTTAAATAAAATGCATTACACGTCAATTATACAAACATTATACAAAATACATACAAATACACCCTAAAATATATTATACAAAATATTTCAAAAAAAAAAAAAGTACAAAAGTACAAAAGTACAAAAAGTAAAAAAAAAAAAAAAAAAAAAATAAAGTACAAAATAAAAAAAAAAAAAAAAGTACAAAAGTACTAATATGGAGGGTTAGTATATTATTTTAGGGAGGGTTAGTATATCCTACGAACAAATCTACAGCCAAAACTACAAATTTTGGGACGATGCCAAATGCCGTAAAGACTAAAAATAAAATAAAATGATCAAAATGAAAATCAGTTCAATATAAAATGGATCTCTTCTTTCATACTATCCACATCATAAGTGCCAAATGGATGAAAATCACCATCAATGTTTTATCTTGTCATTCAGTATCTTCAAAACTTTCTTTTCAAAATTTAATGTTTTTTTTTTTTTGAGATTTGAGACGTGCACTTCTGGAATTAGAGTCATATCAACATCTAGAAATGAGAGTCCCTGCCGAAAAATTCAACATATCCAGCTAGCCTTTGGAATGTCATTTTCCATCAGCTTGACATCAAAGATTTATCGAGTATATATATATATATATATATATATATATATATATATATATATATATATATATATATATATATATATATATATATATATATATAGGGGAGCTTTATTTTGGGAACCCTGTTAAGTGCGGGAACTGCGAGAACTCCAATTTTACATTAGAAAACATGCATGTTCATATAAAACATGTATGTTTTCTTACATACACCTTTATACAAATACCTGCGTAACATATATGTTAATATAAAACCATTTTGCATTGATATGTTGCACTTAAAAGGGTTTTATATAAACATATATGTTACGCAGGTATATGTATTAAGGTGTATGTAAGAAAACATACATGTTTTATATGAACATGCAAGTTTTCTAATGCAAAATTGGAGTTATCGCAATATATATATATATATATATATATATATATATATATATATATATATATATATATATATATATATATATATATATATATATATATATATAGTTATGATCAAATAAGAAGATTACTTAAAATAAGAAGGAATAAGAAGAACTATAACCGCAAATTCGAGATGCACCGACCTAAATTAGATGCATCCCTATAATCTTAGATGCGTTATACAAACACCATAGTGTATTTTTTAGCTTTTAATCAGATGCATATACGTATATTAGATGCATTTCATGGTTTCTCTTCTTTTTTGTTCCTCTACACGTGACAAAATCATGAAAATCAATTTGCACCATCTATATATCAAATTAACTTTCGAAACTCAAGATGTTGCATCTATATGAATAGAAATGCATCTAATGCAAGTCGTTGCATCTCAAATGTGTGGTTTTGGTCACTTCTTACCACTTCTTATTTTAATTTACTTCCTACTGGATCCATACTCTCTCTCTCTCTCTCTCTCTCTCTCTCTATATATATATATATATATATATATATATATATATATATATATATATATATATATATATATATATATATATATATATATATATATATATATATATATATATATATATATAGGGAGACTTTCTTAAGAGAACCATCTTATCTGCGAGAACTGAGAGAACCACCAAAAATATGCATGCACGCCTTTTAAAATACATGCAAATCATCAATAATCGTAAGTATCCACCTATGTTCTTCAATATCATCATGAACTCATCCTCTTTTTTCAGAAAAACCTTACACACGGCAGCAATATTGTCGTTGCACGCCTTATAAGAACATACATGCACACCTTCAAAGAAAAATTTTGTATTTCCAATTTCTTATCAAATTCTTTATAACAATTATGTTTCTTTTAAAACATATGCGTTATTTTTAGAACATATGTGCAAAAATATAATTATTGAAGGCGTGCATGTATGTTTTTAGTGATTCTCTCAGTTCTTGCTGATAATATGGTTCTCGCAAGAAAGTCTCACTATATATATATATATATATATATATATATATATATATATATATATATATATATATATATATATATATATATATATATATATATATATATATAGGGGGACTTTCTTACGAGAACCATTTTATCTGCGAGCACTGAAAGAACCACAAAAAACATGCGTGCACGTCTTTTAAAATAAAAAGAAAATACATGCAAATCATCAATAATCGTAAGCATCCACCTATGTTCTTCAATATTATTATGAACTCATCATCTTTTTTCACAAAAACCTTACCCACGGCCGCAATATCGTCGTTTCACGTCTTATAAGAACATACATGCACACCTTCACAGAAAAATTTTGTATTTTCAATTTCTTATCAAATTCTTTAGAACAACTATGTTTTTTTTAAAACATATGTGTTGTTCTTAAAACATATGTGCAAAAATACAATTATTGAAGGTGTGCATGTATGTTTTCTGTGGTTCTCTCAGTTCTCGCAGTTAAAATGGTTCTCGTTTGAAAGTTACACTATATATATATATATATATATATATATATATATATATATATATATATATATATATATATATATATATATATATAGTGTGAGGTTATTTTCAGAACCAAATAAATTGCGAAAACTACGAGAACCAATCTTAGCCCTCTATTATTTGATCAATGGCTGAAAAGAATTGTGGCATAAAGGTAATAAAATAAAAAAGCATGTACTAACTTTTAAATGGCTGAGGGGTATTAATGGAATTTCATAATATAGCATAAAAACCGTTTCATTTACATGGGACTGCATTTTATACCTCTCCCACATTAACCCTAACCGCCCTAGCACCATAGCCTCCCCATCATTTTATTCAGTCACTCCTCCATCTGTAACCACCCACATCAATTTTCCCCTTAAATTAAGTAAACCCCCTCAATCATCTTTTTTTTATCCCTTTCATGATCGATTCAAGGTTCAATATTGTTAAAGCGTAAGAAAATGGACTCGATTTTTATTATACAGTTTATTCGGTCCTTTTCATGTTCAATGTAATGTTAACAATCAATATATACTTTTTGAGATCTCGATTTAGAAGAATATATTTTTTTTTGAGGTGCAGGTTCGTAGATTCAATCTTGTTTCTATCGGAAAAAAAAATATGGGTTTTGATATGATCATAGATTAGATGTGATTTTTTTTTTTTTTTTTTTTTTTTTTTTTTTTTTTTTTTTTTTGGATCTAAATTTTTTTGGCTTTCGTTCTGAAAGTGAAATATGTTTCTATTTGAACTTTAGATCTATGACCTTATGTTTAATAGATCTACATATGTTTATAATATGCACATGTTATTGAAACCTACTGACTTTACATGTAATTGAAATATTGGTTTTAATTTTCTTGTTAATAATATATGGAGTTTACATGCAACTGAACCTACTGAGTGCACATATGTTTAGTTGATGTTTATGACGTAAAAGAAAGTGGAATGTTTAGCTTTTATGTTGTTGTCAAAACAAGGGTGGTTTGGTTAATAAAATAACATGACTAAAAATGAAATTGGAAGTTCGGTGGTCAAAACTCGCGTAAAGTGTGTTTACTAAAGAACCAGTTTATTTTCTTATTGAAATAATGCAATTTTTATAATCAAATTTGACACACCAATTATTTAAATAAGTGGTAATAATTTGGATTAAAATTGACTCGTACAATGCCTGAATCATTTACTTTTACAATGTTTTTACTCCTGGTGTCGCTTTTTCCTGATCCTTAAAGAAGACCATGGAATCCTAAAGCGAACATCAGATGATGCTAGAAGCTTGTGGGTTTCCAGGTTGGCTTGTTGCATACTCAACTGGTGGGGTATGAACTCTTTCTAATACATGTGCACATCTATATCGAATATTGTTACATGTACGCTTATTTTGGATCTATCACTAGAAAATACATGTGCATTATGTACATATAGCTTCAACTTACATGTAAATTCGTAATACATATGTGCATGTGATTGTAGAAGTGCGACACAAATGTGCTACAACTAGGGACATGGGGTACATTGTTGCAAACAATACATGTGCATTGTGTACGTATAGCTTCAACTTTAACGTAATACATATGTGCATGCTCGAGATTGATATAAAATTAATTGAATTATGTGTTTAATAGCTCGTAAAAAAATCAATGAAAAAAGGTTGCATAAGTGTTTTATGACCTATAAAAAGTTAATGAAAGGTGTGCATATGTGTTATTGAGAGTGCATATGCGTTTTCACAGTTTCTGGTGAATTTGATACCTTGTGTGCATATGTGTTTTTACAGTTTCTGAGTTTAAATGTATTGAAAGTGCATATATGTTTTTTTTATGATATAAGGAAGTTTTTCTATTAAGTTCTGATTTAAGTGTGCACTTGTGTTTTGTGTTTTAAGGCTGTACTAATTTCTCAAAATGGTATCTTGTGAATAAGTTAGAAATACATTGTGCATATGTGTTTTGTTAGATATTATGATTAAATAATTCATTTATTAATTGGTTGTGGTTACAGGTACAAGTATCAAGAGCGACGTCAAGAGTGCACATGTGTTTTGTACATACTATCAAACGAGAAAAAAGTTATCATAAGAAGTAGAGAGTAAAGACACAAATGCATTAAGTTGCGAGAAGATTACTAGACACGGCTATATATCAATGAAACTTTCATTTATTCTCTACTTTTAAAATTTTGTATTTAAATTGTATATGAGATGCTTTTTAATGTTGTGTATAATGTTTTTGTTTTGAAATGTATACAATACATGTAAAATATTTATATTTGTTATTCAATGCACTTGTGTAAATATTTTTTTTTACCAAAACACATTAGAGGTTTAATAAATTAAATAATAAAATATATGTAAAATTTACCTTACATAAAAAAAAAACACATATGCACCTTACCTTATGAAATCATGCATGCTGGAAAAATAATTATTCCAAAAAAAAAAAAAAAAAAAAAAAAATCCTAAAATTTAGGACTTGAAAAAACGTTTTTTAATAAAAAAAATAAAAAAAAAGTAAATTTACTATAATACCCTTTTGAATTAAATAATAAAAATAAATATTAAAAAAAATCTGATTGGTTGATGCTGGTTCTCGCAATTTATTTGGTTCTGAAAATAACCCTACCCTATATATATATATATATATATATATATATATATATATATATATATATATATATATATATATATATATATATATATATAGGGTAGGGTTATTTTCAGAACCAAATAAATTGCGAGAACTGCGAGAACCAGCATCAACCAATCAGATTTTTTTTAATATTTATTTTTATTATTTAATTCAAAAGGGTATTATAGTAAATTTACTTTTTTTTTTATTTTTTTTTATTAAAAAACGTTTTTTCAAGTCCTAAATTTTAGGATTTTTTTTTTTTTTTTTTTTTTTTTGGAATAATTATTTTTCCAGCATGCATGATTTCATAAGGTAAGGTGCATATGTGTTTTTTTTTATGTAAGGTAAATTTACATATATTTTATTATTCAATTTATTAAACCTCTAATGTGTTTTGGTAAAAAAATATTTACACAAGTGCATTGAATAACAAATATAAATATTTTACATGTATTGTATACATTTCAAAACAAAAACATTATACACAACACTAAAAAGCATCTCATATACAATTTAAATACAAAATTTTAAAAGTAGAGAATAAATGAAAGTTTCATTGATATATAGCCGTGTCTAGTAATCTTCTCGCAACTTAATGCATTTGTGTCTTTACTCTCTAATTCTTATGATAACTTTTTTCTTGTTTGATAGTATGTACAAAACACATGTGCACTCTTGACGTCGCTCTTGATACTTGTACCTGTAACCACAACCAATTAATAAATGAATTATTTAATCATAATATCTAACAAAACACATATGCACAATGTATTTCTAACTTATTCACAAGATACCATTTTGAGAAATTAGTACAGCCTTAAAACACAAAACACAAGTGCACACTTAAATCAGAACTTAATAGAAAAACTTCCTTATATCATAAATAAAAACATATATGCACTTTCAATACATTTAAACTCAGAAACTGTAAAAACACATATGCACACAAGGTATCAAATTCACCAGAAACTGTGAAAACGCATATGCACTCTCAATAACACATATGCACACCTTTCATTAACTTTTTATAGGTCATAAAACACTTATGCAACCTTTTTTCATTGATTTTTTTACGAGCTATTAAACACATAATTCAATTAATTTTATATCAATCTCGAGCATGCACATATGTATTACGTTAAAGTTGAAGCTATACGTACACAATGCACATGTATTGTTTGCAACAATGTACCCCATGTCCCTAGTTGTAGCACATTTGTGTCGCACTTCTACAATCACATGCACATATGTATTACGAATTTACGTGTAAGTTGAAGCTATATGTACATAATGCACATGTATTTTCTAGTGATAGATCCAAAATAAGCGTACATGTAACAATATTCGATATAGATGTGCACATGTATTAGAAAGAGTTCATACCCCACCAGTTGAGTATGCAACAAGCCAACCTGGAAACCCACAAGCTTCTAGCATCATCTGATGTTCGCTTTAGGATTCCATGGTCTTCTTTAAGGATCAGGAAAAAGCGACACCAGGAGTAAAAACATTGTAAAAGTAAATGATTCAGGCATTGTACGAGTCAATTTTAATCCAAATTATTACCACTTATTTAAATAATTGGTGTGTCAAATTTGATTATAAAAATTGCATTATTTCAATAAGAAAATAAACTGGTTCTTTAGTAAACACACTTTACGCGAGTTTTGACCACCGAACTTCCAATTTCATTTTTAGTCATGTTATTTTATTAACCAAACCACCCTTGTTTTGACAACAACATAAAAGCTAAACATTCCACTTTCTTTTACGTCATAAACATCAACTAAACATATGTGCACTCAGTAGGTTCAGTTGCATGTAAACTCCATATATTATTAACAAGAAAATTAAAACCAATATTTCAATTACATGTAAAGTCAGTAGGTTTCAATAACATGTGCATATTATAAACATATGTAGATCTATTAAACATAAGGTCACAGATCTAAAGTTCAAATAGAAACATATTTCACTTTCAGAAAGAAAGCCAAAAAAATTTAGATCCAAAAAAAAAAAAAAAAAAAAAATCACATCGAATCTATGATCATATCAAAACCCATATTTTTTTTTCCGATAGAAACAAGATTGAATCTACGAACCTGCACCTCAAAAAAAATATATTCTTCTAAATCGATATCTCAAAAAGTATATATTGATTGTTAACATTACATTGAACATGAAAAGGACCGAATAAACTGTATAATAAAAATCGAGTCCATTTTCTTACGCTTTAACAATATCGAACCTTGAATCGATCATGAAAGGGATAAAAAAAGATGATTGAGGGGGTTTACTTAATTTAAGGGGAAAATTGATGTGGGTGGTTACAGATGGAGGAGTGACTGAATAAAATGATGGGGAGGCTATGGTGCTAGGGCGGTTAGGGTTAATGTGGGAGAGGTATAAAATGCAGTCCCATGTAAATGAAACGGTTTTTATGCTATATTATGAAATTCCATTAATACCCCTCAGCCATTTAAAAGTTAGTACATGCTTTTTTATTTTATTACCTTGATGCCACAATTCTTTTCTGCCATTGATCAAATAATAGAGGGCTAAGATTGGTTCTCGCAGTTCTCGCAATTTATTTGGTTCTGAAAATAACCTCACACTATATATATATATATATATATATATATATATATATATATATATATATATATATATATATATATATATATATATATATAGTGTAACTTTCAAACGAGAACCATTTTAACTGCGAGAACTGAGAGAACCACAGAAAACATACATGCACACCTTCAATAATTGTATTTTTGCACATATGTTTTAAAAACAACACATATGTTTTAAAAAAAACATAGTTGTTCTAAAGAATTTGATAAGAAATTGAAAATACAAAATTTTTCTTTGAAGGTGTGCATGTATGTTTTTATAAGACGTGCAACGACGATATTGCGGCCGTGGGTAAGGTTTTTGTGAAAAAAGATGATGAGTTCATAATAATATTGAAGAACATAGGTGGATGCTTACGATTATTGATGATTTGCATGTATTTTTATTTTATTTTAAAAGACGTGCATGCATGTTTTTTGTGGTTCTTTCAGTTCTCGCAGATAAAATGGTCTCGTAAGAAAGTCCCCCTATATATATATATATATATATATATATATATATATATATATATATATATATATATATATATATATATATATATATATATAGTGAGACTTTCTTGCGAGAACCATATTATCAGCGAGAACTGAGAGAACCACTAAAAACATACATGCACGCCTTCAATAATTATATTTTTGCGCATATGTTCTAAAAATAACGCATATGTTTTAAAAGAAACATAATTGTTATAAAGAATTTGATAAGAAATTGGAAATACAAAATTTTTCTTTGAAGGTGTGCATGTATGTTCTTATAAGGCGTGCAACGACAATATTGCTGCCGTGTGTAAGGTTTTTCTGAAAAAAGAGGATGAGTTCATGATGATATTGAAGAACATAGGTGGATACTTACGATTATTGATGATTTGCATGTATTTTAAAAGGCGTGCATGCATGTTTTTTGTGGTTCTCTCAGTTCTCGCAGATAAGATGGTTCTCTTAAGAAAGTCTCCCTATATATATATATATATATATATATATATATATATATATATATATATATATATATATATATATATATATAGAGAGAGAGAGAGAGAGAGAGAGAGAGAGAGAGAGTAGGGTCCCAGTAAGAAGTAAATTAAAATAAGAAGTGGTAAGAAGTGACCAAAACCACACATTTGAAATGCAACGACTTGCATTAGATGCATTTCTATTCATATAGATGCAACATCTTGAGTTTCGAAAGTTAATTTGATATATAGATGGTGCAAATTGATTTTCATGATTTTGGCACGTGTAGAGGAACAAAAAAGAAGAGAAATCATGAAATGCATCTAATATACGTATATGCATCTGATTAAAAGCTAAAAAAATACACTATGGTGTGTTATAACGCATCTAAGATTATAGGGATGCATCTAATTTAGGTCGGTGCATCTCGAATTTGCGGTTATAGTTCTTCTTATTCCTTCTTATTTTAAGTAATCTTCTTATTTGATCATAACTATATATATATATATATATTTATATATATATATATATATATATATATATATATATATATATATATATATATATATATATATATATATATATATATATATATATTGCGATAACTCCAATTTTGCATTAGAAAACTTGTATGTTCATATAAAACATGTATGTTTTATTACATACACCTTAATACACATACCTGCGTAACATACATGTTTATATAAATCCCTTTTAAGTGCAACATATCAATGCAAAATGGTTTTATATTAACATATATGTTACGCAGGTATTTGTATAAAGGTGTATGTAAGAAAACATACATGTTTTATATGAACATGCATGTTTTCTAATGTAAAATTGGAGTTCTCGCAGTTCCCGCACTTAACAGGGTTCCCAAAATAAAGCTCCCCTATATATATATATATATATATATATATATATATATATATATATATATATATATATATATATATATATATATATATATATATATATATATATACTTGATAAATCTTTGATGTCAAGCTGATGGAAAATGACATTCCAAAGGCTAGTTGGATATGTTGAATTTTTCGGTAGGGACTCTCATTTCTAGATGTTGATATGACTCTAATTCCAGAAGTGTACGTCTCAAATCTCAAAAAAACAAACATTAAATTTTGAAAAGAAAGTTTTGAAGATACTGAATGACAAGATAAAACATTGATGGTGATTTTCATCCATTTGGCACTTATGATGTGGATAGTATGAAAGAAGAGATCCATTTTATATTGAACTGATTTTCATTTTGATCCTTTTATTTTATTTTTAGTCTTTACGGCATTTGGCATCGTCCCAAAATTTGTAGTTTTGGCTGTAGATTTGTTCGTAGGATATACTAACCCTCCTTAAAATAATATATTAACCCTCCCTATTAGTACTTTTGTACTTTTTTTTTTATTTTGTACTTTTTTTTTTTTTTTTTTTTTTTTTTTTTTTACTTTTTGTACTTTTGTACTTTTGTATTTTTTTTTTTTTGAAATATTTTGTATAATATATTTTAGGGTGTATTTGTATGTATTTTGTATAATGTTTGTATAATTGTCGTGTAATGCATTTTATTTAAATAACAACAACAACGGTCACGTTAAAAATTACCACATTAAATAAGTACAACAACAACTGTTATTAATTAATTAAACAACATCGTTAACACATTATTTAAAGCTACAAAATCTACGACATATGAAGATTATTCATCTCATTTAAAAGATCATGGAGCCGGGCACTTGACTGACAAGCGTGATCCTCAGGATTTCTTGCCATTTCTAACTCCATTTCCAGCGTCTTTATTCTTGCCTTCAACAACTTGTTCTCATTTTTTGTAGCAACGCACTCATTTTTTGTAGCAACGCAGTTTGAGCAATGCGTTGAAGAAGAGGGTTGATTAAAGTGTTCTGCTTCAAATTCATCTTTCCACGCGAAGAATCGACACCCATAGTCTTTTGTACCTGGCTGTTACATGTTAAGAAAATAATAAGAAATTTATTTTTAACAAACAAATTATTTACATAACTAAGCAAACATATGATTATTTACCACTGAAAGAGGACATGCATAAAACAGTCGCCCACGACTACCATCTTGCCAGGATCTCCGTTCTACAATAAATCCTTTGTTACATCGGCACCAGAAAGGATTTCTTTGGCTCATCTGACCAAATAATTTGCATAATAATTTACATCATCAATCAATAATGTTATTAATAATTTAAACAAAGTAATAATAAAAAAAATCATTCGAATTAAATAAATAAGCAGTTAGAGTTCAAAGGTTTGTCAAATAACATACATATTGAAAATAAAGACATACAAAGGCAAACTACTATCAAGATACTAATTATGATACTAACTACTATCACTGTCCACCTGCTCCAGCAACTTCTCTATCTCTTTCATCCTCTTCTCAAAAGACTCTAACTTATCTCGAAACTCTACAGCCGCTTTCTCTAAATCACTCAACCTAGATGTGTGCTCATCCAACGTAACATAAACATCACCTATATCTCTTCTATCACGCTTAACTTCCCTCCTCAATCCTTTGACATCAGATTGTCGCTCACACAACCTCCTCGACATCGACACATAGTGACCCCGACACCAAGAGATGTCATCTCTCAAACGACTCAACTCAGCCCTAAGTTCGGCAGGAGAAACTCGTGGTCTGGTCGAAGACTCGCCAACCTCAAAAGTAGATCTGACCTCTATCTCAAGTGCATGACCTAAGGCATCTGAAGTGTCTGACTCATAAGTGATATCTGATATGGCTGGCGAAGGTGGCAAAGGAAGAACCTCCTCATCAGCAACATCATCATCAGCAGCAGCAACAATCTCATCAACACCATCAGCAGCAGCAGCAGCAATCTCATCAACATCATCAGCATCATGATCATCCATCTCATCATCTGCATGAGCAATCTCATCATCATCATCATCCATCTCTGGATCCATCTCATCATCATCCATCTCTGGATCCATCTCATCATCATCCATCTCTGGATCCTCTTCTGGACTAGGTGGTGCCAGTGCGGGATCAGGGGGTATAACTGGTGCAGAACTAACACTCTACAAAAACAATTAACATTTAAATAAATGAATAATCATTTACAACATTTACAAACAATTAACATTTAAATAAGTAAATAATCATTTACAACACTTTCAAACAATTAACATTTAAATAAATGAATAATCATTTACAACATTTACAAACAATTAACATTTAAATAAGTAAATAATCATTTACAACATTTTCAAACAATTAACATTTAAATAAATGAATAATCATTTACAACATTTACAAACAATTAACATTTAAATAAATGAATAATCATTTACAACATTTACAAAATACATCGATGGTTATATATTGCTTCCCATTCGTTTGCAATTGGCTGTTTGAACCACCTCCATTGTGGGTGGTTATGTGGTAGTGGAGAATCTCTGTCTATGTTGAGACAAATGAAATGAGCACCACTGTTCTCCCCTATACGCGTAATCACAATGGGGTCAATTCCATGTGATAAGTTTGGAGCAGAAAATAGGGGTAAACATGTGAACCACATACTCACGTAAGTTATACCATGTTCTTGTAACTCTTGCAGTAACGCGTATCTAACATCGGCCCACCTATTCTGGTCTTGCCATATCCAATGGGCAATGCACCGAAATCCACAATTTCCGTCACCTAGCACATTTTTAATACTTATTACCTGTGAACGGAAAATCTCTGGAATGCGATCAATAAAATCCTCGCTATCCTTATCTCCAACGAAAAATCTGTGTCTTATTTTTTGACCCGTGTACGAACTATGTCTTGCAGGTTCTTTAGCACATTTCGGGGCTTTCGTAGACCTTGAATTTGTGCTTCTTCGGTGATTCATGGTTGGCACATCATTCAAGTCCGGGACTTCATTCAAGTCCGGAACTTTTGTAGCCTGCGACTTTTTGTCCTTTGCACTTGGACGTCCACGGGTCTTTTTCTGAATAGCAGGTTGACGTATGTCCACAGATTCTGGTTGGAATATCCCTTTCACCTTCGTTAACATGCTTTTCTTGACAAACGAAGTCGCTTTGCTAAAAACATTTTTGAATTCTCGCATGTTCTCTTCAAAAGCAATATCATCTTCATGGTCACTAGAAGGACCACGGCTTATTGATAACAGGCCACGGGACGGATAGGGTTCTCCAATAAACATCAATTGCATCCAATGGAACGGGCCGTTCTGCATGAGTTAAAAGTGACTTTTATAAGTTACTGATATTAATGTGGAAAAATAAGTTGATAGTCATAAACTGAATATACTTACCATGAATTCGATAAAATTCAAATTCGCAGAAGCATGGTAGTCCATAAACTGTCCGCAACTTATGGCCACATTTTTCTACGGCGATATCCCGGTTAAGTTCTATATGCATTAGGTTGAAAGCATGTTTTGAAACTTTGTACCACAATTCTGAAAATATTGGTATGTCACATTTATTGAATTTCTCGTTCTTGCTCCTATTAAAACTCTCTTTTATCTCTCGTTCTTGCGCAAAGAGAATTTTATCAACCGCACTCAACAACCGGTCTAAATTGGACTGTGTGCTTTCCAAATATAATTTCAACAACGCGTGGTGACTCTCTACTCTACACGTTGTTGTCTGGCCATAGCAGTGATATTGATCGATGATACACGAGACAAACATGTTACCGTAATCTCGCAACAAGTTATTCAGATACTGAGCAATACCTGAAAAAAATAATGACCTAAAAAAGGTCATTCGGGTTTTTATTTACTAAATAATAAAAATCAGTGAATTAATAATTAAGTACCCGCATGATTGACCAATCACTGTTGTAGGCGTTCGTAATGATGCGCGAATTCTCTGCGTGTCGGAGCTGTAATCATATAATCCCATCTCCATTTGATGGATTCATAGTCTTCTGATGAAACGCATCTATTTCTGCAATTCTGAAGAATATTTTGCTGTATATGCCATCGACAGAGTAATCTATGAGCGTCAGGAAATTCCGCTTTGCATGCCCCAACCAACGCTAAATCTCTGTCGGTGACGATAACACGCGGGTAGTATCTTTGATCTATCACTAACTTCACACGTTGCAATACCCATTGAAAATTAAACCCTTTCTCACTGTTTAAAAAGTTGTACCCCATTGAGAATGTTTTATTTGTCGAAGTTACTCCGACAATTTCCAATAACGGCAATTTAAACATTGTGGTATTGTACGTGGAGTCCATAAGCATGATTTGAGGGAATGTACACCATAGAGCATACGATGTGGGGTGAACAAAAAATAGTTCCTCAAGCTGATTTTGCTTATTTACCCTATCGTAATATATATACCCTGCATCCCTTAAATGTGAGTAAAGGACTTGAATTGGAGTTCGACCACCTTCTTTGATTTTCCGGATCTTACCTTTTGCGTTATATATAGTTCTAACGCTAGACACGTTATCCGGATTACGACCCTGTATTGTTCTAAGGATATTACGTGGTCGTACATTATAACCTGCCAATTCTTCGACTAAACCGAACTCATCCTCCTTTAATCGCATTGCATATGGGAAACCATGCAACGAGTCTGCCAAATCATGATTATGGCTATCATCTTTCACCCTCAAAATCCAAAAATCACCCGTCAAATGATATTTCGCCACTAATTTGAATGGGCAACCCGTTTTAAAGGTACTGGTTTGTCGTTTTCCACTACCTTCAGGTTTATATTTTCCACCCTTTGTACACCTATAATTTATTTCGTACAGATAACCCTTTTCTGCTTTGGTTCTATCTTTTACAATGACAAAACCGAGCTGACGGGCTATACTTTGCACCCACTCAGTTAATTGCTCGTCAGAAGTGAACGCCTGAAAGTACATTTTTACAAACAAAATGTACAATTACAAATAACTTTTACAAAATTACATTTTTTTAACTTTTTACTTTATATAAATAAACTTTTAAACTTTTTAAAATATATAAAAAAATATATTAACTTATTACAATATATACTTTTTACAAAAAATATATTACATATACATTTTTACAAAAAATATATTACATATACATATATACATTACATATACATTTACATTACATTTAAAAAATAATAATAATAAAAACGAAACGCGTTTAAACGCGTCCCGTACATATTCTCTCTTTTCTCTCTCTCACACCTCACATAACGCTCTTATCTCACACACACTCACTCATATTCTCTCTTTTCTCTCTCTCTATTCTGTCTCATTTTTTAGATCTAAAACCATGTGTTAGATCTAAAATTGGTGGTTTTGGTGATGTTTATGATGTGAGTGTGTGTGATAAGAGCGTTATGTGTAACTGAGGTACGTTGATATACTTTCTCTGGGTTGTTTTGGTGATGTTTATATTAGGGTTTTGAAAAAATTTTGGGGGTTTTTTAAAAATTGAGTGATTTATTTCAATTAACGTTTGTTAATTGAAGTATTTGTGGTTAATTAACACGGATCTATATTATTTTTATGAAACGCCTAATTTTTAAAAATTAGGGTTTTGAAAAATTTTTGGGGGTTTTTTAAAAAGTGACAGATTTATTTCAATTAACGTTTGTTAATTGAAATATTTGTGGTTAATTAACACGGATCTATATTATTTTTATGAAACGCCTAATTTTTAAAAATTAGGGTTTGTGGTTATGTTGTGTATTATTGGTGGTTCTGAGGTGAATTATGTGGTGAATTATGTGGTGATTCTGTGGTTTGAAAAATTAGGGTTTTGAAAAAATTTTGGGGGTTTTTCAAAAATTGAGTGATTTATTTGAATTAACGTTTGTTAGTTGAAGTATTTGTGGTTAATTAACACGGATCTATATTATTTTTATGAAACGCCTAATTTTTAAAAGTTAGGGTTTTGAAAAAATTTTGGGGGTTTTTTAAAAAGTGACAGATTTATTTCAATTAACGTTTGTTAATTGAAGTATTTGTGGTTAATTAACACGGATCTATATTATTTTTATGAAACACCTAATTTTTAAAAATTAGGGTTTGTGGTTATGTTGTGTATTATTGGTGGTTCTGAGGTGAATTATGTGGTGATTCTGTGGTTTGAAAAATTAGGGTTTTGAAAAAGTTTTGGGGGTTTTGGAAAAATTAAGTGATTTATTTCAATTAACGTTTGTTAATTGAAGTATTAGTGGTTAATTAACACGGATCTATATTATTTTTATGAAACGCCTAATTTTTAAAAATTAGGGTTTGTGGTTCTGTTGTGTATTATTGGTGGTTCTGAGGTGAATTATGTGGTGATTCTGTGGTTTGAAAAATTAGGGTTTGGAAAAAAAGTTGGGGGTTTTGGAAAAATTAAGTGATTTATTTCAATTAACATTTGTTAATTGAAATATTTGTGAAAAATTAAGTGATTTATTTCAAATATCTGTGGTGGGTTATATGTGATATGTGACTTTCTTTGGTGGTTCATTGGTGCAGGTTTTTGTGATATGTGATATTAAGTAGGGAGGGTTAGTATATCCTACCCCTTAAGGTGGTTCTGTGGTGATTATGTGGGTAGGTTAACACCTTGATCTGCCACCATAGAGTGGTATGAATACCTGCTCTGGCCTACCCCATTCCCCACAGATTTGTGATGAAACTGTTTTCTAAAAATAACAGAAAAGGCAATGATGATTTTATAAAAAAAAAAAAATACTAGATTTTGGCATGGCATTTCCAAATGGATAGGCAATTATTTGCAACCTTTGAAGTTGCAGCCAAACATGATGAGCAATATATATATATATATATATATATATATATATATATATATATATATATATATATATATGAATCTGAGCCTTTACCTGTTCTGTGCTAAATGGTGAGTTCGACATTTGTTGTCTTGGACTTTCTTTGCTTGTGTTACTTGTGATGCTTGTGACAAAACCTGGACTTGTAAACCTGCACTTGTGACTTTCTTTGCTTGTGTTACTTGTGATGCCTGGGTTTGGTTAATACTCCCTTGATGCTTGGGTGAAAAAACCTGCACTTGTGACTTTCTTTGCTTGTGTTACTTGTATGGGTGAGATATACTGACCCTCCCTATTCTAATATACTAACCCTCTTGTGAAACTTGTTTCACTTGTGGGAACATGTGGTGATACTGTTGAGCTTGTGAACTTGGTAGGTTGTGGAATATTGTTGTACCTGTGTTGGCTTTTGTTGGGAATTTGCAGAATCTGAGCTGTGTGTTGTGTTTCTGTTGCTGAGCTTGTGAACTTGGTAGGTTGTGGAATATTGTTGTACCTGTGTTGGCTTTTGTTGGGAATTTGCAGAATCTGAACTGTGTTGGCTTTTGTGGCTTTTGTTGGGATTTTGGTGAATCTGAGATGGTTGCTTGTGTTGCTTTGGTCAAAACCTGGACCTTGTGTCCAAAAGGCGATGACGAATGGGTTTTTCAACCCCGAATGGATGGCAAACAATTATGTTTGCAACCTTCATATCCGAGCCTTACTAAACTATTTTTATTTTTAAATTATGTTTTCAAATCCGAGCCTTTTTCGGCGATGACGAAAACCTGCACTTTGGATTTTTTTAAATTGTGTTACTTATGTTGATTGTGTCAAACCTGCACTTGCAACTTTTGTTGCTTGTGTTAATTGAGAAAACCTGGACTTGGACTTTTTGCTTGTGTTACTTATGTTGATTGTGTCAAACCTGCACTTGCAACTTTTGTTGCTTGTGTTAATTGAGAAAACCTGGACTTGGCTTTTGCTTGTGTTACTTGTGTTACTTACCAGGACTGGAACAAAAAAAAGACAAAAAAACAAGAAAAGGACAAAGGACAAAAAAGGACAAAAAAAAAAAATTAAAAAAAAGTACAATAGTACACCCTACCCTATGGGAGGGTTTGTACTTACCTCCCATAGGGAGGGTTCGGTTAATGTAACTGTATTTTCAATTTAGAGTCTTGTTTTTTGTGATGATCTTAAATGTGTTGTGCTATATTATTGATCGACATGGGAGTTGTCTTGTTGTATTTGGAGAATGATTACTTTTATGTGTGCTTCTTAGTTCTAATTTCTAAAGTAAAATGTTATCTACTTATTGTTTAATTCTTTCTTTTTAGGACATCAAGTCAGGACCCCAAAAGCTGAAAGCAACAATTTGCTAGTTATGGCGAACTCTTTTTAGGTCACTATATTTCATTACTAATTACAATTAACTCAAACGTGTTTTGACACTTAGTCCAAAAGTTGAATTACTTCCTAATCATCATATAGTTTTACTGCTAACTAACCACTATACTTGCAAAAGTTGATATGTTAAATTTTAACTAAAGGATAATTATGAACAATGCAATACCTGGTATTGATGTGTAAATTGTGATTGCCCCAAGGACGATTTATGTCATTGCCCCAAGCTCAAAGATGCCTTATTAACACCCCAACCCTCTATGTTATACACATCACTAGAGGTGGCAAAATTGATGGGTCGGATGGGCTTGGGCCAGAATGGGCACGGGCTTAAACTAACACAGGTCAAACGGGCTCATGTTATACGAATTGCTATAGAAAAAACCTAAATCGACGAAAAAAATCCCTCAAACCAACATGCCATTTATATTTAAAATAAGTAAATATATTATATTAAAAAAAAAAAAAAAAAAAAAAAACAGTTACCATGTTCTCCAATTGAAAAAACATGTGCCCGTTAATGTTCCTTTATCTTTTGAAAGGGTCATACATGCCATTTCAAAAAAAAAAGGCTAAATGCGTTCAAATATTTTACAATTAGACCGTCTCGTTGTTTTCGGTGGCCCTAGGCAATAATAACAAAAAAGCCTTATTACAGTACTTGTAAATTAAAAAGAAATTGCATATAAACTTGAATTATATGAATCATATATATTTAATATTATACGTATTTATATGCAAAAATGATAAAAATGTGGCCCCTTTTTAGTAGGAGATGTGTAAAATGTGGCCCCTCTGTCTACACATCACACTACAACCAGTGGCGAAGCTTGGAATTTTTAAGTGGGGGGTCGGGATCTAAATTTTTTTTTTCCTAAGGCTATATTTCAGGTATACCGAAATTTTCGGGGGGTCGAAACCGAATATACCGAAATTTTTCTACACGAAAACTATATACCCCTACATCGCAAAAAAAATTTCGGAGGGTCGCCCCCCCCCCCCCCCCCCCTAGAAGCTGCGCCCCTGACTACAACAAAATGTGCCTAATGCAACACTTAACAAGCAACACTTGTAAAAGATGTTTCCTTTTTGACAACCTTAGTGATAAAGCAACATTTTAAAAAATAAGTGTTGCATATTATGATATAAAGCAACACTTTTAGAAAAGTGTCGCCATTTTAATTCTTAAAGACAACACTTAGTGGAAAGCATTGCACATTTCACATACAAGTGCAACACTTTAAAAGAATGTTGCCTTTAGTGTAAATGCAAAACTTAATTAGATTATAGTATTTGCACACAAAGATAGGAAAACTACATAAGATGCGGCATTTTTTTATAGCGTATTCACAATATGTAATTTAAAGCCAACATTCCCTTAATTTGTTCCAACTATTGCTAGATGAAGAGTATGTTTTTACCATCTCACATTACATGACACAAGAACAGTGAGCAGGCATAAAAAAACTCTGCCTCTGTTTGAGAAATAATACATCAATCAAGTGGCACAATGCATAAGGAAGATCACATCTTTCATCAAAATATTGTTCCAACCAATCTTTATGGACTTTCTCTCAGTATACCACATTGGGCAGCCAATCAGTGTTTAAATGCTACCTGTAAATAGATTTAAATAATTCTTACATGAGTGACTGCAATTCTGCAAACATATTAAAATCAAGTTATGTATGAAAAATATGATTATATGTATACCTTCACAATTTACACATCAATACCAGGTATTGCATTGTTCATAATTATCCTTTAGTTAAAATTTAACATATCAACTTTTGCAAGTATAGTGGTTAGTTAGCAGTAAAACTATATGATGCTTAGGAAGTAATTCAACTTTTGGACTAAGTGTCAAAACACGTTTGAGTTAATTGTAATTAGTAATGAAATATAGTGACCTAAAAAGAGTTCGCCATAACTAGCAAATTGTTGCTTTCAGCTTTTGGGGTCCTGACTTGATGTCCTAAAAAGAAAGAATTAAACAATAAGTAAATAACATTTTACTTTAGAAATTAGAACTAAGAAGCACACATAAAAGTAATCATTCTCCAAATACGACAAGACAACTCCCATGTCGATCAATAATATAGCACAACACATTTAAGATCATCACAAAAAACAAGACTCTAAATTGAAGATACACTTACTAAGGCTAAGTTGTAGGGTTTTGAACTCAAAGTTGAGCCTGTTTCAAATCTTATGTTGTAGAAGTGAGTATAATAGCTTTATTAGAGTGATCTAGAAGCCGCATAGCATTGGAAAAATGAAAAAAATAAATAAAAAATAAGACTAGCTCTTACTCAAATACTCATTACGGAGTATATTATAATGGGATCTTTAACCACAAAAGCTGGACATTTATTCGGGATAACAAAAATTGGGAAGGGAAAAGAGAGACGAGCAAACTTAAGAATTTTTATATATATGGTGGAATTTATATATTAAGGTAAATCAATCCCGTGCATTCATTACAAGTTTCTGTTGCTAATATTTCATTTGCACATTTTATCGAACAGTTCCTCTGTACATGTAACAATAGAAACAATCAATTGACATTAAGTAGAAAAACAAAACAACCAATTGACTAGTAAGTACAAAAAGTTATATAATAAGCATGAAGCATCTTGCATCTAGCATTGTAGCAAATGAACAAAAAAATGATATTAAATTCTCGTATACCTTGGTTCATAAACTGTCTACTTGAACACTGTGTCAAAGCTTCTTTTGAATAATTCTTATAAAGAGGGAGTGGGAAGGTGGAAGAAGGGAAAACGTGGTATCACATGAACAAGTTGGCGGAATAATTAGTGGGAAATGAAAACACTTGCCGCCAATTTATTAGGTTCGGTTACAAGCTTACTTGGTTATATGAGAGAGAAAAATAATGCAATTAATACTCTTATTAAAACACCACATTACTTAAAAGTAAAATTATTTATTCACATTGTACAACCAATTAAAAATATATCTACCAAATTAAATACAACCAATTAAAACACAAAGCGGGTTGACCCGGGACGCTTCAAACCCGGCGGGTTGACTTGTTTTCGACCAAACATATCAAGTTGATCCGGTTTAAATCGACCTATTTTTTAACCGGAATGGTTGAACCGGGTTTCAAAACATTATGTTTAATTCTCAAATCTTCAAACTTTTGTTATAAACTTTTTTTTATCAATAAACTATTTGTCGCTATAAAATTCCGTTGCTATGCACGGGTACTCGTCTAGTTTTTATAAAAAGGTTATGTTTAGTGAAATGGGTCGGAGCTCGAGATGAGGTTTAGCCTTGGGCTGGGGTTGGGCTGAAGCTAGGGCTAGAGTTGGAGCTGAGATTTATATTATAAGCGAGTTGAGTTTATATTTTTATAAAGTTGTTTGGTGAATTAGTTCAGATAAAAATACAACAAATTAAAACTCATATATACTTCAAGCTTTTGTGTGTTGAACTATTGTATTTTGAATGGCATTTAAGTAATTTGATAGCTATAAGCCCCTATAAGACTGTTTCAATAAGCTTAGGCTTATAACTTATAAAAATATCTACAAGCCTATATGACAAACAAAGCTTATTTTATAAACTCAAACCCCTATAAACTAGCTTTTTTCATAAGCTCACGCCCCTATAAGCCTCCTATAAGCCTACATCAAACACAACCAAGTAAAGCACCTAATTGTTGTCACTTTCCAAAATAAAAAGTTAAAAACACATTCAGACCAAGGACCAATATAAGATATTGATTTTATCACGTGACAAAATGAGCCACTTGATTGGCCATTAAAAATTAACATTAGACACTAAATTGGTCAAAATTAAAAAAAAAAACATGAGGTAAATTTTAAAATTTTGTGTTAAATGTAAAATAAAGTTATATCCGAAACACCATTTAGGGTCAATTCTAAACCTTAGAAAACCTTTATAGGCTTAAGTGTATAATTGTATAGTTTACCATTGAGGCATTGTTGTAATGGTATCACTCTCCTACCACAAACGTCTAGTTAATCAGTCAATTAGGGCTTGTAGATAAATAGGTTATGGGTTCAATCTCAACTCATAGCTAAAAGGTCACTGGAAAAGATGCTCACTGTTTGGGGCTAAATCCTTTAGGAAGGGTAAGTCGGCACCCAAAAAGGGTGCATGAGGTCAAGGTCTCCTCGCCGATTTAAACCTTTTAGAGAGTTTCTTTAAATCTTAATAAGCTTATGATTTTGGAAATACCCTTAGAATTTATATTTTTCAAAAGCTACATTTATTATTATTGTTGTTTTTTTTTGTTGTCGTCATCGCTGTTGTCGTCTTGGTCGCCACCTCCGATGTCGTCGTTGTTGTTAGTTTTGGTAGTGGCAGTGGTGTTGGTGGTGGTAGTGGTAGTTGTCGTAGTAGTGTTAGTAGTCATACTGGTATGTAGTGGGCGTAGTGAAAGAATTATGTTCTAAGTATAGCAATGACTTTCACAACTGGCCTTCACATGAATGCTAAAGGGTCACTTGGATCCTCTAATCCCTAAATTTATCCCCTATTTCCCTCTTGAATGTGCGATCGACCGGACCAAAGCAAAAGGATACAATTGTTTTGTCGTTCGCCCTAAGTCGACTTCCGCTAGTCAACTTGCAGTCAACTAGTGTTTACCCGATTCCGTACTTACCTACTTGCATAGTTTCGTAGCCCTAGTTCTACTTGTGCAGCACCGGTAGATACCTGACGTAGTAGTCTAAGTAGTGATTTTCGCCCAATAAAACCTAAGGTGATTCATGGAGCATCAAGAACAAGAAGAATACGTTCTGTGTAGATCAAGAAAGGTCGTGGAACTTGCGTTTAGCAGGATAAACAAGTAAGTATTCCTAAACACCCTTTATACGTGTTAGATTAGGTTATATCCCTGATTAGGAGATCTTGATAATAGGGTTTGGTATGCATGGTCTTTACATGTTTATTTTTTGATGTGCATGTTTTATATGTCATGCGGGTGACCACAAATACACTACATGTAGTTGTCATGGTAGCGTTAGTAATCATAATTGTTTTGATGTGCATGTTTTATATGTCATGCGGGTGACCACAAATACACTATATGAACATTATTATGAATATTATATTATTTGATTTGGATTCTAATCAAGATTGTAAAGTAAACGACCGATGTCTTTTCATTGGTGGTGCTTGGGATGTCAAATTGGAGTGGCGTCTTCCTCCTTGTGGGATATCTATGGACGAGCTTAACCTGCTCGCGTACAGAGTATATTGGACTTGGCAGCCATGACATTTGGAGCTGCTATGGTGATGCGTTTGGTATCTTCAAAGTCAAACCTCTCTCGATTATCATTCATAATAGTATATTTTCGGATTCTTGTATTGGTGTTCACTACTCGTGGAACTCTTGGATTCCTCGCAAGGTCAACATTTGCGTCTGGCGACATCTCTAAATAGATTAGCTACGCGTGCCAACATCTCTTTACGTGGTATTCCTCTTTCTTCTTGCTTATGTCCTTTTTGTGATTCCAAGGTGGAGGAAGTGGATCATTGCCTTATGTAATGTCCCAAAGTCTTGCCAATTGGGGAAAAATTTGGAATTAGTGGTGGCTTCTTTCTCCTGTTACGTTTCCCTCTTTCAATCTTGCAGATATTGCTCTTGAAAGAATTGGCAGTTATGGATGTTCTCGAACCAACAAAGCCCTTCATGCAGTTTTCCAATGTGCTATATAGGCTATTTGGAAGTGGAGGAAAAGGCCAACGAGGAGTCAATTGCAAGCGTTTTATACTTTTATGTGAGGACATATTCCCATCGATTCAACGCCTTGCAAAAATTTGGATATCTTCTCAGTACAAGGCAAAGCCTATCAACCGGGACATCTGGATTTCAAGACCAATGCATATGTTTAATCTTGACTAGTTGTGTGGCTTTTCTTTCTTTCAATCGCTTTTGTGTATCCTTCTAGGTGTTTCTTTGTTAACAAAATTCTTAGCCTTTCAAAAAAAAAAAAGGGTATAAAAAAAAAAAAAAAAAAAGGTATAAAGAAACATATCTTAAACAAAAACTTATAAAATTGAGTTAAAAGTGACATGTTGGATTAAGGGGGAGCACTCCCGACCGATTACCGACGCCCGATTCCGATTCTGACAAACCGATTCCGACCGACCGCTACTCGGTTCGAGTTTTCTGTGATTTCGGGTCGGGACGAGCAAAAAACCGAGAAAGACAAACAAGGTCGGCCGATTCCGACAAACCGATTACCGACCGACTGAAACCGAATCTTTTCGGGTCGGTATTCGATTTATGATTTAGATGCTTTTCGAGATCGGGATTAGCAGGACGAGTCGAGTCGGGTCGGGATCCGGCTCGATGCTCAACCTTATGTTGGATAGTATAACACGTGATTTGGACATTTTTTAAAAGCGTAACAGGTTGATTTTAGAAACCCAGTGAAGTGATTTAAAATTTTCTTTTACAAAACTATAGAAATAGTTTAGTTACTCAAGTAAATAAAAACGAAATATACAATGAATTGATTAACAAATTTTAATTTTACAATAACTTTATTAACAATTTTTTATACAATAACGCAAAAAACCATAAAAATACTAAAATGGTTTATTGAACAAAAACATAAAGATGGCTTATGTACATATACTTTCGAGCAGTGTTTTAAAAGGCGCGTCAAGGCACCGCAAAGGCGTCGCTAAGGCACGAGGCGTGGCCTCGCCGTCACGAAATGAACCATGGCGGCTGCTCTAGGCGTGGCGTGAAAAAAGGCGTGAAAAGGCGGGCCTTTTTTTTTTTTTTTTTTTTTTTTTTTTTTTTTTTTTTAATAACTATTTTGAACAAATATTTGGAATTTGGGCTATTTCGTATTTGAGCCTGGTAAATATATAATAAGTATTAGTCTAAATGTCTGATATAGTAGTATAAATGTATATGAAATATGATACTATAACATAAATAATAATTCTTTAAATATTTTTTGGCCGCTTTAGTCATGCCTTAAAAAACGCCATGGCTCGTAAAGCATAAGGCGTGGCCATGCCGCCACGCCACGCCTTACGCCATTTATAACCTTTTGAGTTACCAAATACTCCGTAAGTTTCTAAAAGCAAAACATTACTGTATTATGTTGAAGTATAATAAGCCAAAACCGTCATTTTTTTTTCTCTAAATTAAAAATTGAATTCCCTCTTGCTCTTCCGCTTTTTTCCCCAAAAATCAAATTAACCTTCTAGATCTTACCCTCAATAGATAACCTCCTTGTAACCATCTTTAA
This sequence comes from Artemisia argyi, assembly GCA_030686995.1. Lineage (NCBI taxonomy): Eukaryota > Viridiplantae > Streptophyta > Magnoliopsida > Asterales > Asteraceae > Artemisia > Artemisia argyi. The sequence goes on along the minus strand of CM060678.1, from coordinate 189,493,211 downwards.
TTAACCGGCATACATGCTCCACTCTCATCCTCAACGATATTCTATCTTGATCTCACAAGAATATTTCATTTCGATTTGGGTTTGCACAAACATATATTTATATCATGCGAATCAGTTATATTTTGGGATTTGTGTTTTGGCAAGCGGCAAACTGGCAAAGTGATGTTGGATGCAAATAACGATCTGGTTCGTAGTTATAATGTTACAAAAATGATTTTTTTTTCTTCTTCATATGTTAGTATGTGCATATTCCAACTCTCAATGGGTTTGAGACGCAATTGAAGTTCATAAGTTGGTGTGGTATAAACTTCTCTTACTAATATATGTTTGATTGTACACTTCAAGAAATTTACAAGATGAAAACTTGATTATGGGACCATTATGCTTTATCTCATGATGCATTTTTTTTTATAGTTTTACTGGTTCTTTATGTTGACATTTATTAATTTTGATTAAAATGTCACTTAATCGTGCAACAGTTAAAAATCTGGATGGTTGATTTCCATGACCATTCTTAGGCAAGAATATGGCTTCTATGCTTTTTTGATTGTATATGATGAAAATGGTTCTTGTTTCTCTAGCTAAAAAAGATACTTGAATTGGAAGCTAGTGTTTCGAAAGGCTTTAGAGAATTAGGTACAGTCGGTGGCATCCGACGGTGTTATGCAAAAAGTGTTGTAAACTCAATTTTTTCCTTTATAACTCACAAGAACTTAGGTTCAGCTTGTGCGATATGGCTACTGTGTGCTCTTAGTCTAGTGAGATGAGTTTAGTATTTATTTTGCTTTAAGCTGTTAATATCTTGCTTTTCTTGGTGCACATGTGATTATTCGTTTCTATTTCATACCGCCAACTACGTATCTTTCAATATGTACTTCACACAATGGATAATTTTTGCCAGGTTTGTTCACTCAGGACAAGGATTTAAAGACAACTACTTTTTACGGGGGTTTCAATTGTAAGGTTTGATATTGTTACAATTGTAAAATTATGCAGATGATAATGGAGCAACCATGCCTGATAACTTTCATGAATTGTTGCAGAGTATCACGTATATTGAAGAGGATCAAGCACCTAAGAAGCTTGAGGTAGCACAAGAACATGCAATATATGAGGCTGAAATAGAAGCATTGCACAAAAGAAATTGACGGCCTGCGAGACAAGTTATTTGAAGATGCTAAGCTCCAGAAAATTACCTATTCATGTTGCTCGAGGGTTATGAAAATGAGTTGTCTATATGTAAGGATTCTTCACTCATACTAATACTACATGTTGCAGTAATTGAAGTAATTTCCATATGTATCATTAGTTTGACTTTGACCTTAAAGATTAGATGTGGCAGTATCAATAAATCTTTAATGTTCACTTATATATTGAAAGTAGTTGCCTGCTAATTTTGTAACATTGGACCATTTTTTATTAAGAAATGATAAAGAAAACAAAAAAAGCTGTTAGACAAACCATCCCACAACTGAATCTATTAGATCCGCCTTAAAAATTTGTACATGATACGACCCAATGTTTACATGAACATGTTCTGACCTATGACATTTAAATGTTACAGAGTATAACACACTGTGTGCTCCTCTTGATATTACGCCTCAGCCCTTTTTGGATTTTGTTTTTTGAGCTTATTTTTTTACTAATAATGGTTAATCTTAATTATTTGGAAATGATATCATAAGGGTTGAAAAGGATTTTATATAATGGTGTGTTTGACAAAAATAGTAGTAGTAGCGGTGTGGGTATTTTTTATTTTTTATTTTTATAAAAGCGTTGATAATGTAGTTGTGGTTGTAATTATAATGTATAACGCTCCTAAATGCTACTTCATGGAGCATTGAAAAAGGAGCATTTATAAAAAAAGATAAAGCTACTTGTTGCTTGCCCATCGATCATTACTCATCGCTCTTAAATGTCCTAAACGCTTTGCACCATACACACCTAAATGTCTCAAGTATAGTACTATAGTTATTGGTGAATAACCGAATATAATTGTTCTAATTATGGTAACTTATATTATGGTTGTACATAATGAAGGACAAAACTAACCACATTCTTTATTGTTTTCATGTGTATCAGACTACAAGCTTTTTGGCCTATATCAAGTTGCGAGTGAAGATTTGCAAAGAAGATGTCAAGATTATTTCCAGGATTGTAATTTGATATTTGATAACCTCTTTTGCTGTAGACAAGACATTTTATGTTAGTTATTTTACGTGTACATGCAAGTACATTATGCATTATGTTTCTTATTATCGATGGATTTTTTTTTGAAAGGCATCGATGGAATTTTATTACTACTATAATGGAATGGAACATTATACGTATTAGGCTTTTTGTAAGAATATGACACATGTAGCATTTGTCTTGTGAAAAAAAGTGTTACAAATCATTAAAAAGTGTTGCCACAATGTTGCTAGAAAACAACACAAAGTGTTGCACTTGATAGACTAAAGTGTTGCTCATCTAGTGATATTAAATAAAGAAGTGTTGCAGCTTCGTGCAAAGAGTGTTGCACTTATGCGTAGCAATGTTGCATTTGATTCTAAAAAGTGTTGCACATGTGTAAAAAAGTGTTGTGTTTAGGCGTATGAAGTGTTGCGTTTGAGTTTAAAAAGTGTTGCATTACAAAGTAACTCATTTGCTAAACATAAGCAACACTTTAAAGAAGTGTTACATATTACAACAATAAGTGTTGCATATACCTAAGGCGACGTTACATAACGTAGCACTTGGTAAAGTGTCACATTAGGCATAATGCAACATTTTAAAGACATAATACAACATTTTATTGGTGTTGCTTTAGCTTCATTTCACCCACGCTTCATCTCCTACCCTCCGTCTGATGTGGGATCACTTGATAAATTATTTCCTACAATATTTGTGTTGTCTCATGTTCTATTGGTCACACTGCAGGTCCCGTGTGCATTGGCAATTTCAAGTCACAAGGGTCCATGGAATTTATCTCCGTGCATTTTGACACACAATAATACAAAGAAGATGAGTGGTGATGATCGTTTGTGCTACCCTGTCATTTTGACAATTTCAAGAAGAAGCAAGAGAAGAATGTTAACTTGACACAAAACTGCTTCAAGCTAAGGGTGTGTTTGTTTCATTTAGATGTATTGGGTTTGAATCTGACTACCGTATCTTACTGGTAAGAGGTGGTTGTAAAGTCTGAATCTGAATGAAATAATATTGTTTGTTTTTGTATAATTGTCTGAATGGATTTAGTTGTTCGCTTTTTAAGTATATATTAAACCATTGCAATACGATGAATAAATAGTTTGTGTAAACATGAAATAAAATATTTTTATCAGAAATTTAACACAATAAACTATTAAATAAATTATTCGGTAGGGTTTGTTTAATGATAACAAAATTGCTCTACTTGTTGTGAGTAACACATATTCCTAAATTATACTATGAAAATATACTAATGGAAAAAAGGTTTTTCTAACTGCAAATATAACTGATGCGTGGGAATCGCAACAGGCTTTACCTCTCGAGGGATCTCGAGAAGCTTACAACCCCCACCAGGCAGTGTACCTGATCGTTGTAGTATAGTATAGTGACAAGTACCGGGGGATTGATCGTTCAGCTTAGGAATAGTGTCGCTAGGATTAGAAAGCCTAATTACTAGTTCTAAAGGTGAGGGATGATTATTTTTGTATTTGTATATTTTTATGAAAGCAAGTAAAATCTCGGGTTTTGAAAGAGTGGGCGGAATTAGTTGCTAATCAACTAACCCAAAACTAAGATACAATCAAAATAAAATAATGAAAATGAAAATAAACTAATTATACTAAGGTTGTGAGCAGTAATTGGAGAAAATGTGTTTACTTAGATTTCCTTACTCCCTAGATATTTTTTACACGTTAATTACTTGTTATAATTGCATGGATGACGGATTGTATTCCTTAATACCATTCATGGGGTGGCATACATAACTCCCCAATTCTATGAGCTCTTATCTCCTCCTACACCATGCCCAGCACAACTATAGGGATTGTAAACAGTGGCTCATGCATTAAATACAACCAATAAAGACCTAATACGCCTCGGTTCATGTTTCTTAAGACGTTCAAGCATGTTACCATTTGGAGATCTGCCAGTTTTCTTAAGCCTAACATATAAATCATTCATCCACAACAAGAATAAACAAGTAATCAACACATAATCAATATCTAGGTTTCATTAGATCTAAGCAAACACAAAAGAGATCTAGCCTAGCATAATGGAATTGAGACAAGAACAAGATATAGACAACCAACACATAGACATATTGATTGAATTAGAAGAACACTTATCTCAATTACAATGCAAGGTATCAAGGGTTTGGAACCCTTGAAAAACCTGTAAAAGTTGCACCAAATTCGTCTTTAGGGTTTCTCCAAAACTTCTCTCTTTTAAATGTGAAAAACTAGAAAACTATATATAGGAAAATAGGGCTGACGGCGTCAAGACAACAATGTGACGCCGTCACCTCGCCGCCAAATACTTCCTCGGACGGCCTTGATCTACTTCTGACGTCCTGTGTGACGCCGTCATCAACTACGGATTTTTATTCTTGGGGTTTTGACGCCGTCAGGACAACTCTTGACGCCTTCATGAACTACGGATTTTAATTCTTGATGTTTGACGCCATCAGGACATTACTCTTGACGCCGTCATGCACTGTTCCCAGCATGGAAAATTGAGACTTTGCCGTTTTCTTCACTTTTATGCTCCAAAAACGTCCAAAATGGCTTCTTTTCCAGAATTCACTCTCCAAGTACCTAAAATTACAAAAGGAACGATTTAGGGCAATATTTGATCAAATAAAGTCGGATTCGGGCTTAAATGACCCCCTAAAAACGGATCATTTTTCGCTTCATCAATAACCTTTTCAATCAATACGTAACATATCATTAGATGTAGAATAAATATGTGTACAGATAAATAAATACGAAGGGCTTGACATTTTCTAGTAAAAGTGAGTTTAATTACAAAATTTTCCCACAAATAACTTTATTTAATTCTTCACCCACATGACGTACTAACCATTGCTATTTTTTTTTCTTTTTTTTTAAAAATATATATATATATATATATATATATATATATATATATATATATATATATATATATATATATATATATATATATATATATATATATATATATATATTCTCTACTTTGTTTTTGTCTCTCCAAAATAAGTCATCTTCTTCCTCAAAATACATCCATAATTTTTGTAAGGATAAGAGGCAGTAAGACATGATCACCACCTTTAACTGGGTAAAACCTTCAAGATCTGACTCTTTATGACTCGTCAAAAAAAATAATAAAAAATAAATAAATAAAACACGGCAAAGTCAGACTGAGATCTGACCTCGTCTGACTCAAGAAGACTCAGAGGCGGTAAGACTTTTTTTGTGAAAAACAAACACAGCCTAAATGATAACTCCATAATAATCTATATGGACTGAATACATTAAGGCAGGAAAAAGAAATTAATGAATTAAGAGAAGTTTAAAGAAAGTCTGCTGAGTTTATTATTGGGTAAAAAGTAATTTAAAGTTGATACGCCTGGGCTCGAGCCCAAGTCTCATTTAGCTATTTGGGTTTTACCTTATCTTATAAATACTCTTTCTAATATTTTAGTTTATCATTCAATCAAAGTTTAAGATAAATAAATCTGTAGTTCTTCTCTCAATTTTTTTAAAGGAGCTCGCACACGCTAAAAATGGTGCCTTATCCTGATACAACCTCTAACCGGGTCATATCAATTGGTGCTTTCATTGAGAGCTCTTGTTGAGAGGGCTTCCAATTAGGGTTTCAAAAAAAAAAAAAAAAAAAAAAAAAAAAAAAAAAAATTCTGCTCATCGATCACTATTCATCGGGGGGGGGGGGACGTACTGTTCACTGGTACTATTCATCGTACTGTTCATCAGATTTTTTTTTCTTCTTTTTTTATGTTCTTCGAGTTACTGTTCATGGCATCGGGTAGCAATGATCGGGACACACTATCTAAGCTCTTGCAAATGGGTACCGTGGCCGAATATCAGAGTGAGTTTGAGGTACTTATAAATCGAGTAATGGGAATCTCTGAAAACTTACTTAATTCATTTTATATCTCTAGACTGAAACTGAATCTACAATGTTTACTCTTACGGTCAAATCCCAAAACTCTATACGAAGCGTTTTCATTGACCCGTGCGGCGGAAACATGCTTCACGAACCTAGATATTTGGGAATTTTTGAGGTCCAATCCTTTAACTTTGGGAGAAGACTTCTTCAAAGCTCGTATCACCGAGGTTCGTTTTGAGACAATTGCAAAGGAAGAGAAAGAACACATCGTTGAAAAGAAAATAGATGTCATTCTACCATTGGAGGGTGAATTTGCTTCACCTAAGGCTGAAGGGTCATTGAATGCTGATGAGTATATTAGAGTTGAAGAGGTTGTAGGTGGTGGCGAAGCACTTAAGGTTGACGAAGATGAGTCGAATATAGTGATATCGCTACTTAAGGATGGAGGTGGTATATCTGATGATAGTATAGATGAAATAAATTTGGTTTTAATCAAGGAGTTTGTGATTAAGATGTTGGAGGGTAGAGATGTTTCCGGCGAGAGTTTGGTTGTTCGTTTGAAGTAGGTATATCTCGAGAAGAGTCGTGGGGCAGCAAAAGATGGAAGAAGGGTGTTGTGTTATGTCCGGTGGAAGAAGAAAATGATGGCGGCTGCAATTCAAAGAAGATCATGGAATCCCGGAATTAAGAAAACTTTTGAAGACAACACCTTGAGGGCAAGGTGATTTTGAAGGTGTGAGGAATGATATGCCTGGGCTCGAGCCCAAGTCTCATTTAGCTATTAGGGTTTTACCTTATCTTATAAATACTCTTTCTAATATTTTAGTTTATCATTCAACCAAAGTTTAAGATAATTAAACAAATCTCTAGTTCTTTTCTCTATTTTCTTAAGGAGCTCGCACACGCTAAAAGTGGCGCCTTATCCTGATACACCAATTAGTACGACCCGGGTAGGGGTTGTATCAGGATAAGACACCACTTTTAGCGTGTGCGAGCTCCTTAAGAAAATAGAGAGAAGAACTAGAGATTTGTTTATCTTAAACTTTGATTGAATGATAATCTAAAATATTAGAAAGAGTATTTATAAGACAAGGTAAAACCCTAATAGCTAAATGAGACTTGGGCTCGAGCCCTGGCGTATCAAAAGTGTAATACATCAAACAAAAAGTCATACGTAGGTCCAAGCTGTGATAAAGACAAGCTTATATGAGTAGCTTCGCGCGCTCAATTTTTTATTTTATTCTTTGGATAAGGAGTGGCAATGACTTGCTCTTTCAAATCCACATATCAGCAAAGTTAACAAAATGATAATTGAAGACGAGATCATGAGGAAGTATTCTCATCTCTTTTCGTCCCCGACTAGTAATCTTTAGTGAAACCCGGGACGGGTTTCTTCTGAGGCTGGGAGGCTGTGACAACTGGTAATTTCAGGATTTCGTATATTTGATTTTTGTATGATACTCATAAACATAAACATGTATGGTCTTTGTGATTAGGTTCGAATTTAGGAGAAGAAAACTAGAGAATTCTAGAGAGAGAAAGTGAAACCTTTTAGAGAGAGAAACATATGTAATATAAGATTAGTGTGTGAAAAGGTCCAACCCCTTCCTTGCAAGGGAAGGGGTATTTATACATATTACAAACCGCCCTTCACTCGGGCTGTGGATCGGGTATACAGTGGGTAAAGACCCGTTCTTCCTCCACGATGTTAATTAAACTAAACTATTACTAACTAATGATAGTAACGACTACGAGCTAACTTAATGCTATTGGATACTCGGGGTGACCGAGTCTTTCATATAAATATTTATATTCCTAACAATCTCCCCCTAAGGGAGGTCACCCCGGAATTTACAAATTGAATTCTAGCATTCTAATCATTGAAGTAAACTTTGTAGCTCGTAGTCTTTGATTCTTCAAAGTCCATGATCTTTGTGCTTCAAGCAGTGAGCTTTTGATGACTGTTCATAGGTCTTGGATGATCTTTGAGAGTTCATTGGGGTCATCATCCAACTTCCATCTTCAAGTCATCTTTAGCATCATCGTCTCCATGTGAAGTTGTGATTGTTGAACCGACGTGCTCACACTTTTCTTGAATCATGTTTTCAGCATTAGAGTAGTTGAAGCTTTGGATGAAGGCCTTTGAGTTCTCATGATTTCTTTGACAAAGATGATAAAATGTGAGCACGGGGTGATGGATCGACATCTTTTCAGCAATCAGCAGCACTCGTCAGATATTCCTGCAAGCAAACAATTAGCAACAAATCATCCGACACTTATAGGTTTGGATATAGGGATTGTAATCAACATAGTGTGAAAACTTTCTCTAATCCTTGCCAAGGCCGTTCCTGAACCGGATACCCTCGAGAGAGCTTACAAGATTTACCGAAATACATCAACGTTTCAGGTGAGTCGCTAGAGTTCACCCCACGACCGTAGACCGTTTGTAACTGCTGCGACCACTAAGCGTAATCCATAAGGAATTACCTAAATGACCTACTTTCAGAGCTATTTGATGTTGACCCTGGCAGGAATTTCCATTCAATCATTTGAGAATTACATAAGTAAATTCTCTCATGAATGTTCTGGTAGATTGCTAAAATCTACGTAGGACTCTCAAATGTGCAACTGGTGTCCTTGATTATGAACCACCAGTGCAAAAGTATCAAGTGTTCCTATTAAGATCTTATGATATATCTCGCGGCTCTAGACTTGATAAGTGCAATATTTGGTAGACGGAGACTGGAGCGGTGTCTCCTGTTTCAATATCAACATGGCTCGTAATGAGCGGTCGATAGATTATGCAGGGTTCCCCGTGAGAATGAAACAAGTCCTTTTAAGAGAACTTGAGTGGTTAGAAGGTTTAGTGCAGTGCGTCACTGGGTCCATGACGTCTTTATCTTCAATACAAGTGTCGCCTTAGCAACGACCAGTAGCATATGTATTGAACCCGGTTTCTGCCCTATGGTTGAATAAATGGAGGGCTATTTCTTTTCACCTTTTCTCATTTCATTTCTTTTTAATTATTCAACCCCTTCTTTCTCCTTTCTCACATTACTCCTTTTTTTTCATAATCACACCTAAGGACTTTCTAATACTAACTATTCGGTATTGTCCTTGGGTAGATCCCTCTGACTCTGGCGGATCATAGGACGATTTTCCTAACCGTAGCCACCTTCTAACTTCATGACTAACCAATGTTGCCATTCACCAAATCATTGAAAATTCTTTCAACGTGTTTATGATTAAGAAACACATTTTGTTAACACGTTGAGAATTTTACCATTTTCAAATGCTCCCCCTTAACAGGTGCTCATATGTTTTGATTTGACAATTTGCACATGTCGGGAAGAGTTTGCACTTTTGAATTGATCCACCTTTAGTGAACACGAACAGGAATTCGAGACACACTTACATCACTAGTTAGACTAGCTTGAAGTTATTACCCGACCTGATCAAATCCACAGAAGGTTTCTCGAAATGGTACATTCTACTTAGACCAGTCCTCTTCGAAACATGCTTACATCACTGGTTAGACCAGCTTGAAATTATTACCCGACCAGGACTAGTCCTTTCGTTTGATGACAATTATTGTTTCGTCAATTCATTAGTGAAGTCTGAGTCGTGCTCAAATGAGATGCTAAAGTCCTTTTTCACAAGCCATTTGCTCCCCCTCAATATGTGTATTGATATACAAAAGAGTTTAACATATATGGGAGAGCGATTGTATAATGTCCAAAACACTCACATTTTTATCAGATTTCATATTTAAATCACATTTTCTCCCCCGATAAAAAATTTCAAACCATTTGAGATTTGTGATCCCAAGTGATTTAAATAAGTTAGAAAAGTTTAGGAGAAAAATGTGGTCTGATTAAAGATATTCTGATAATGAGACGATACATTGCTCCCCCTCAATCCTTGAGGGAGCATGTTATGTGTCAGAAATGATGAGTTTAACGAGAAACTCATGAAAAGTTCTATTCTAACACATAACAATCACATTTTATTCACTGCTTGTTATGAACAAAGATTTTGATTTGATGATATAGATTTTAGAAATCATTTTCCCCCTCAATCGATGACCCATTTTCAATTTATCATTTTACTGAAAAGTTTAATCATTTAGCATCGATTGAGTGGCAAATTTCATACAAAATTTCAAGTCTGATTGATTTTCAAAAGTCATGGTACCACCAAGTTTAGCACAAATACTTTCCAGAAGAATCATATATGGGAAAGTATTTGCGATGTAAAAAAGACTTCTCTTCTTATAAAAGAAATGATGCACTGAAACGTAAATCAAGTCGATGAAACATGGATACGAAGTAATCCATGCCCGGGAGAAGTTAATCACCCGTTGACAGGAACAACCGTCTTTTAGGCGACATGCTTTCCTCATTTTGAAGGATGGGTTGCTATCTAAAGTAACAGCAAGCCGTAATGACATGTTTTAACCATTTATTATAACTTCTGCTCGAGCTTCATTTAAAGTCCCGTGCGATTATTGAATGACATTTCTAAGACCGTAAATGTTATCGATAAATAGAAGACATGCCTAAAGAGGAACTATTTTTGGGTTTTTCAAATTTTTATGGTTTTTATAGGTTTTATATTTTTCTATTTTCTTTTTGGTTTTAAAATATATACAAGGATATGTGAAGCAAATCCTAATTTACTCCTCATTCTCTTCCTGAAGACTTTTGAGAGATTCTGGTGTAAGACTCTTCATTCCAAGTCGCAGAAGAATGAATTGAAATCTTTCTCACGGAAGAGCCTTTGTAAAGATGTCAGCCAGCTGAAACTCTGTCCTCACGAAGTAAAGCTCCACTACCCCTTTCTCAACTTTAAAACAAATGAACCAATTTAAGTGATGTGATCAGAATTGTCACCCTGTACTTTTTTATAATGGAGATACTCACACGTGTAATGAGACACAATTAGTATCGTTTGATCACACAGTAATCACCTGTTATCATTATTAGCTGATATAATTGATGAATGACCCAAGCCCGATCTGTGGGCTTAGGGTACATTAGAGTTTATTGTAATCTATAAATATTGGTTATCAATAAAGGTAAAAGCACACAGTTTCAATGTAAATATACGGTCCAATATGGTATCAGGCCTAATAGCCGATCCCTAACCCTAAATTGCACCAGTCACCATCTTCATCCTACTTCCAGGGACGGAGCCAAGGGGGTGCCCGCGGGTGCACGTGCACCTGCACCCTATGTATTTTTTTCGATATAGTGTTAATTTTTGAAAAAAATTATCGATTTTTCATAAATGTATCTTAAATGCACCCGGTGCATTAAAATGTGTCTCTAGTATTATTTAGTTCGTATACTTACAAATAAAAAATAAATATAAAATTTTGTAAAACCCAAAGATGAAACAAGTTTAATAAATTAAAGCACAAATGCCAATGAAATAGGTTTTTAATGGAACAAGTTTATTCATCATCCTAACAATTTACAAAATCCAAAATTGAACCAACACCACAAAGATGAAACAGGTTCGTAAGTCGTAACATATATATTTCATTTGTTTATTATGTCTCTTAAAGTTTTAATGTTTTGATTGGTTGTATGAAATCTTGACTAATTTGTTGGTTCCGTATAGTCTATCATCAATAAGGGCTTAGGGCAATAAGAATAAGTGAATAACTATGCAATTTCTATTAAGATAAATAGAGATAACAAGTTTAAGTGATAGTCAACAATATATTAGAATATGAATAGCACCCCAATTGTATTGTCATGGGGCATTTTTTATTGTTGTCGTATTTACAATATATATGAAAAGTAGTGCTTAAATGAAGTCGGTTTTAGTCTCGCCTGTTGCTACCGCTACGGTTGAAAGATGTTTTTCTCAAATGAAGCTCATTAAAACTGATTTGCGTAATCTGATGAGTGATGATTATTTTAACGGCGCTTTAACTTGTACTATAAAGAAAGAAGAACTTATTAATATTAAAAATGAAGATGCACGTAAGTGTTTTTTTTGCTATGGGAGATCGTAGAATCACTAACTAGAAGGTAATATGTTCATTTATTTATCGTTTTAATGAAATCTTCGTTTTAATTCACTTTTTAACTCTATTATATTACGGTTAAAAAATTTTTGTGCACCCGGTCATATTTCTTTCTGGCTCCGTCCTGCCTAGTTCTATACCCTACTAACATCCTTATTATAATACAAATATAATAATAATAATGTGGATTTGATAAAGTCGATACATCTTTTTCTATCTTCTGTTGATTTTATTAAAGTCAATAATGGTGGCTGATGTACTTGTTTGATTCCGTTGCTCACTTTATCCATAACTCCACCACATCTACACACATGCTTGCTTGCTTGCTTCCATAACTCACGAGGTGAATAAAAAAAATACGTTAATGTTTTATTTTCTCTTTTTTTCTTTTCAGTTAAAGTCGACTAAAGCTCGACCTGTCTCCACCTAAAGTCGACTAAAGCTCGATCAATGGTGTTGCTTCATTCAATAAGCCGCAAGAGGTTGCTTATTCAAGAATCAATGTGAAACCTTTTGATGTCCTAATGCATGTCATTGGTGAATTTACAAGTTCTTCGACAAGTACCGCTTTCTTTGTTTGCTTTGCTTTTGCTTGCTGTGGATGTCTTCATCAACAAAAATAGTTATAGCTTTATTGTTTTATGTATCTCCAGTCCGAGCTTTCGCGATTTCACCGCTCAAACTGCGAGGGAGTATTAGCCGATATAATTGATGAATGGCCCAAGCCCGATCTGTGAGCTTAGGGTACATTAGAGTTTATTGTAATCTATAAATATTGATTATCAATAAAGGTAAAAGCACAAAGTTTAAATGTAAATATAGGTCCAACAATCATAACTGATATTGTTATACGCCAAGCAAAAGGCTCTAAGTTTAAATAAATAAAAATTAAGTATAAGCAGTGACAATGACTTAATATTGGACAACCACGTAATGAAATACGAGTGATAATCATTTACTGTTGCAATATACTCTATAAAAGAGATTAAGTTACTTCATGTTAGCACCCCACTTCTTATGTGCCAATGGAGGAGAAAAGGTATTCATTGATCATCACCATCAAAATTCTATCTTGAAACATAAAACATTCAAATAGAAAATCTTCCCACAACTATAATCTTTGTTTTATAATTTTCAGATGTGCAGTTGTCACAGGAGGAAACAAAGGAATTGGATTCGAAATATGTCGCCAACTTGCTTTAACCGGAATTGAAGTCATATTAACATCTAGAAATGAGAGTCGCGGGGTAGAAGCTGTCGAGAAACTCAACAGTTCTGGCCTTTCAAATGTTATTTTTCATCAACTTGATATCACAGACTCATCTAGTATTGCAAGTCTGGCCAAATTCATTGAAAGCCACTTCAAAAAACTCGATATATTGGTAGTGTAAATTATCAATCTCTAGGTGTAACATTTTGATGTTTATTTAAATTGATGCATATTTCAATTCAATACAGATCAATAACGCAGCGGTAGTTGGAGTTGCTATACATGAAAAGGAATTTAGAGCCGGAGGGGGTTTTGTAAGTATTTCTCTATACGTACGGATTTTAATTACAGTAATTTGAATCATTTGAGATAGAAATATTATATCATTGCAAAACATATTAGATGTAATATGATTAGCCGATTATATCTATAACCATGACAACATATTAGATGTAATTATTACTTAGTAAAGTGTGAAAATATAAATTTGTAGGTTGAGGCTAAAATTTTTGTTAAATTTTGAATCTATAATAAGCATGCTGTTCACTACAAAAGACTAATATTATTTTCATTCTTTTTATTCTATTCATTTTCACTGGGTGTACAGAGTGATTTTTAGATATACCATATAAAATTATAAACCGTAAATAAGCATGCTACATGTTGTATAGTTATGTGTTTTGATTTGATTAGGTACAAGTGATTGATGAGAAAGCACATCTTCTAACTAACATTATTGAACAACCATATGAATTGGGAGAAGAGTGTCTTAAAACAAATTATTACGCAACCAAAACAACTACGGAAGCTCTAATTCCTCTTCTTCAGCTTTCTAAATCTCCAAGAATCGTCAATTTGAGCTCGACTTATGGAGACCTATATGTAAGTAACTCATACATGATTTAAGGAAAAACAAAAAAACATATAATGAACTTCCTAAACTTTATTTTCTTGTTTTGCAGTGGTTTCGCAATGAAAAATTAAAAGATGAGTTACAAGATATTGAGAAATTAACCGAAGAAAGGATCGACCAGATTATCCAATCCTTTTTAATGGATTTTAAGGCTGCTAAGTTGCATGAGAATGGGTGGCCACTAACAGTGTCTGCTTATAAAGTTTCAAAAGCTGCCCTTAATGCATACACAAGACTAATGGCGAAAAAGTTTCCAAATATTATTGTAAACTGTGTGCACCCAGGGTATGTTGTAACAGATATGACATCTCAAACTGGATTTATCACAGTGGAAGAAGGCGCTAAAGGTCCATTAATGGCTGCTTTGTTACCGAATGATGGACCTTCCGGTGTCTACTTTGATGAAACGAAAATAGCTCCGTTTTCATCAACATATTTGATATTAAAAGAATGAATGCATTGTAACAGTGTATTACTTTATGTATGTTCTTTTGGATTTGAAATAAAGCATGCATCCTAAGATTGTATTGAGATGCTAATACTGTATTGATATTGCAAACTGATCTTTGGGCCTACCCTAATGGGCCCGATCCTGCCCGATATTTCAGCAGTTCAGCTTACGATTTAATTACTGTAGTTGTTATTATTATATTGTGGTGGTCCTTTGGAACCTCATATGTCAGGGACAAAAAATAATGAGAAATTGCAAAAATGTTCTTGTGGTTTGGTCAAATTGCACGTTTCATTCTTACTGTTCATTAATTGAAAAAATGGTAGGTTGACTGCACTGTTTCGTGCACTTTTGGTCCTTTGACTTAACTGGCGTTAAAGGGACTCGGTTAGTAGTTACACTTTAGCCTCTTTTGGTTAACCACCATTGCAGCACCCATCCTTTAACATAAAATTTAACTTTTTTTCGAATTTTTTGAAAAGAAAAAAAAATTCACCAAGTTTTTTTTGGAAATGTTTTTTTACAAAAAGAATTTTCAATTTTTTTCAAAAAAGTATTTGCGGCACATTGAAAATTTTTTTTGGATTTTTTTTTTAATTTTTTTGGAAATTTTTTTTAACAAAAAGAATTTTCAATTTTTTTCAAAAAAGTATTTGCGCCACATTGATTTTTTTTTTTGGAAATTTTTTTTACAAAAAGAATTTTCAATTTTTTTTTTTCAAAAAAGTATTTGCGACACAATGAAAAAAAAATTTTGGAAATATTTTTTTACAAAAAGAATTTCCAAATTTTTTCAAAAAAGTATTTGCGGCACATCGATTTTTTTTTTTTGGAAAATTTTAGTTTTGAAATTTTTTTTTGGAAATTTAAAAAAAAAAGGAATTTTCAAATTTTTTTCAAAAAAGTATTTGCGGCACATTGAATTTTTTTTTTTGAAAAATATTTTTGGAAAATTTTTTTTTGCAAAAAGATCTTAAATTTTTTTTTTTTAAAAAAAAAAAAAAAAAAAAAAAAAAGAACAGAGGATTTTTTTTTTTTCAAAAAATTCGAGAAAAAGTTAAATTATAGGTTAAAGGATGGGTGCTGCGTGGTTAACCAAAAGGGGCTAAAGTGTAACTGCTAACGGAGTCCCTTTAACGTCAGTTAAGTCAATGGACCAAAAGTGCATGAAACAGTGTAGTCAACATACCATTTTTGCAATTAATAAACAGTAAGGACGAAACGTGCAATTTGGCCAAACCACAAGGACGATTTTTGCAATTTTCTCAGAAATAATAATAAAAGTTTATATGTGAAAAATAGCTATACATGCAGTCATGCATAAATTAAATTACAGTTCCCATGTTTTTGTAGTATAAACATAAATACATGCGGGCAAAACCATAGTTATAAGTGATCGAGTGCACAGTTTTTTAATTGCAGTAATGAAAAAAAATTACAAAAAAGGTACGATTTTCGGTTAAAATTGTTAAGCGGTATATGGATTACATAATTTCCCATATCAAAGATACGTTTTATTGATACAATATATATAGATAAATACATAATGAAACTCTAATTGACCACAAACCCACAAGTCGAGCTTGGGTCGAATATCTCCTCTAACACGCTGCCGCAGCCCGAGGGGCGAAATTGCGAAAGTTCGGATTGGAGTAGAAAACAGAAAACATGAAGCTGTAACTAAGTTGTTGACCCAATAGCGAGCAAGCAGATATATGAGTCTTTGAAATCTTCAAACGAGAACAATTCTTCACCATTGATGTGCTTTTAGGACATCAAGAAAAAATTGCAGACTGTCTCGAAACGCAGCAAACAAAGTATGCGGTACTGGAAGAATCTGTCGCTTAACCAATGATTTGCATTAGGATATCAAAAAGAGTTGCACAGTGATTCTTCAAGAAGTAACCTCATGCACCTATCAAAAAAGTAATAATGATGGTCGAGCATTAGTCGACTTTTTATTTTACAGTTAACTACATTTTTGGTCATTGTGGTTTGGTGTGAATTTCACTTTTGGTCCATTTTATCAAAAAGTTGTGGTTTTAGTCCAAAATCGATAGTTTCATTTCACTTTTGGTCTAATTTTTTAACGAAGTAAGTTTAGTTAGTTAAGTCTAATTATACAGTGGCAACATTAGTCCTTTAACCTAACAGTCATTTGTAAAGTCAGTCCTTTATATCAAAGATCGTTTGCAACGTTAGTCATTTCAGTTAGTTAATCCTTTAAAAAAAACATGAAAAAAGTAATGTTTTTTTTATTTTTACTTTTTATTTTATTTTATTTTATTTTTTTTCAAAATTTTTTTCTCCAAAAAAAATAATTTGAAATTTTTTTTAAGAAAAAAATTTCCTAAAAAAAAAATTCTTAAAAAATCTAAATAAATTCAAAAAAAAGTTTTTTTTGTCAAAAAACTTTTTTTCCTAAAAAAATAATTCGGAAAAAAATTTAGAAAATAAATTTCTAAAAGGTTTTTTTTTTTTTTTTTTTTTTTTTCTAAAATAAAATTCTAAAAAATTGCGAAAAAATTTTGAAAAAAATTCTAAAAAAATTTTAAAATAAAAAACTTTCTAAAAAAAATCGAAAAACTTTTTTAGAATTACCGCAACTTTTTTATCTAATAAAAATTTTCTTAAAAAATCCAAAAATTTTCTAAAAAAAAGTTTTTTGTCAAAAAACTTTTCTTCCTAAAAAAATAATTCGGAACAAATTATTTCTAGAAAAAAGTTTCTACAATTTTTTTTTTTGTAAAATAAAATTTGAAAAAAATTTCAAAAAAAATTTAAAATATAAAATTTAAAAAAAAATCAAAATTTTTTTTCTAAAAGATCTCTAAAATTTTTTTCAAAAAATTTTCAAAAAATTGCAAAATTGCAATGCTAAAAAAATTTCTAAAAAATGGCAATGCTAAAAAAAAATTTAATTTTAAAAAAAAAGAAATCTAATTTTAAAAAAATAAAAAATTCTAAAATAAAACGTGTATAAAAATGTGTGTGATCTTTGGTATTTTTTTTAACCTATATAGATTTTACACACATTTTTGCAATGTATATACGTTTTTACAATGTTATATTTTTAATAATTTTATAATTTTTTAGGATTTTTTTTCTATAAAAAATTATCAAATTATTTTTTTCGGAAAGAAAGTTTTTTTTAGAATTTTTTTTCGCATTTTTTTCGAATTTTATTTTAGAAAAAAAAAAATTAGAAATTTTTTTCTAAATTTTTTTCCGAAAATATTTTTTTTAGGAAAAAAAGTTTTTTGACAAATTTAAAAAAAAAAAAAAAAAAATTCGGATTTTTTTTTGAAAATTTTTTATTAGATTTTTTTTCTTAAAAATAAATTTTTCGAATTATTTTTTTTTTAAAAAGAAACATTTTTTTTAGAATTTTTTTTCTCTATTTTTTTAGATTTTTTTTAAAGGACTAATGTTGCAAACGATCTTTGGTATAAAGGACTTACGCTGCAAACGACCGTTAGGTTAAAGGACTAATGTTGCCACTTTACAATTAGACTTAATAACTGAACTAACTTCATTAGAAAATTGGACCAAATGTAAAATGAATCTATCGATTTTGGACTAAAACCGCAACTTTTTAAAAAATTGGAAAAGTGAAATCCGCACCAAACCACAAGGACCAAAAATGTAGTACCCTTTATTTTATTATTTATTTTGTATTTTTTTATGCGATAATGCTTGTGTGAACAGTAGTTTCAAACAAAACTAAATAAAAACAGTAGACTATTAAACAAACTGTTAGATGAGATATTCGGGTAACTTCATGCGAGTAAACCAATAACAAAACGAGTGAACAAAGTGTTTATTCTCAATCGACTTTCACTACGGTCGATGTCGATGAAAATAATTTGAGTGGAATAGAGAAAAAATATATAAAGCATACGAAGATAAACTGATTATATAATATCAGTTATGTAATCATCATGACGATATGGGCGAGGGTTGTGGTGGTGTAGCAGGCGAGGGACTTGTTGATGGAGCAGTGGTAGTAGGGTTTTTGAGAGTGAAGAAAGGACGGCAGTGTAGAGTGGTGGAGGTTGATCACCATTCGTCACTATGAAAGTGATGAAGGGGTAGAAAAGGGGAGGGAGGAGAAGCTGTGAATCCTTGTTTTGTGTTTAGGGTTTTTAGAGGATCGAACCCTCTTATACCTACATAATTTCCCACACCAGAGATACATTTTATTGACACAATATATATAGGTAAATATATAATAAAACCCTAATGGACCACAAACCCACAAGTCGGGCTTGGGCCGAATATCTCCTCTAAGTAAAATGATTGATTTTAGTGAAAACTAAGTTTACTTTCACTTCTAGAAAGAATAACTAACAAATAACTAAAAACACAATGCATTAAGACCGAATGCATTCTAAAAAATTCAATGTTTTTAACAAAAATTATCGCTACGAAGCAAAATCATATCGAGGGGTCCCTTGACGCTACGAGACCCCTAGTTCCGTCCATGAATACATTTGCACTCGCATCTCTCCGGTCTCTAGGATCCTTAAATTGATATCCATATATTTTCTCACAAAATACAAATACAAAGACAAAGACAATGAGTGATTTGTAGATCGAGGCCTTTTGTTCTATCGTGTTAACATTGTCAGTGTCGATGACTATAAAGAAGAATCCAAGAAACTTAACACAACATTGTTTGAAGTCCAATGCATGATAACAAGAATATAAACAAAGAAGAATTAAAAAATTATCTTAGCGAATATAACGACAATTAATATAAAGGAGGTTGGATCCTTCTTCATATCCCACCTCACATGACAATGGATGAAAAGAGGTACATCATCACTATCAAAAATTAATCCACTTTTATAGAATTTTTCTTGCTTTATAACGTTTGTTTTGTGAATTCAGACTTGCAATTGTCACTGGAGCCAACAGAGGGATTGGATTCGAAATATGTCGTCAACTTGCTACGAAAGGAGTTCAAGTCATATTAACATCTAGAAACGAGAGTCGTGGGTTAGAAGCTGTCGAAAAGCTCAACATTTCTGGCCTTTCAAATGTCATTTTTCATCAACTTGATATCAACGACCCGACGAGCATTGCATGTTTGGCAAAATTTATTGAAACTAGCTTCAAAAAACTCGATATCTTGGTAATATATATTCATGGTCATATTATCATATACTTCTATTTTTGAAATGCTATAATAATATATATTTGATCTAATTATATCAATCATAGGAAAAACACATATGAGAATTCACCAAAAACCTAAGGCGAATGTGTTCTAAGTGGTTGAGCAAAATTTCTTTAAATATAGAGAGCACTCGACTCAAATCCATAAATTGTATATACCGATTGTTTAGCAATCCTTTTAGAACCCCCAAAGTAACAACCCTTCTAAAATTAATATTTACTCTTCTTTTAAGTTGGCGTGTTTTCACACCGCATCATTTCTAGTTTGGTCAAATGATTAAAAAAAATATTATACTTGCCATCATTTTTTTTTGTTTGTGGGTAGCGAACATTTTTTTTTTTGTTTTTGTGGATATTTTTCTTTCAAATTCATCTATTTTAGGGTATTTTGCGAAATTTTTGGACATTTTTGCCCCTCTTATTTAATAGAAATTTTTTTCCCCGAAGGGCAAAAATGTCACATAGTACCCCAAAAATGATGAATTTTAAAGAAAAATACCCATAAAAGCAAAAAAATTTGTTCGCTACTCACAAGAGTAAATGATGGCAAGTATGCTATATTTTTTTAATCACTTGCTTTTTTTCGTTTAATTTGTTGCACGACCATGATTGGTGATCAAGAGCCAGAATGGATGGTTGGTTACTTTCGTGTAGAACTGGTTATATGAACTAGAACCCAAGTTTGCATATGTTCGTGTGATTTTAAGTGTAGCATCTTAAGTAACGCCATTAACTCATAAAATAAGCTCTTGGGATGTATCATTGTGTATTCCTAGCCGTGTTTATCAATTTAAGAATTGAAATCTATTTTTTGTCTACAGATCAATAATGCAGCGGAAATTGGAATCATTATGCATGAAGAGTTCCAAACAGGAGGAGGGTTTGTAAGTTTTATTTCTACATAGATTCTGATCAAATACACTCATCTCTGCATTTAAGTTGTGGGTTCCACCAATCTATACTACTCCGTATTAATCTGTATATAAAGTTAAGTTGTGGGTACAACAAAAAATTAAGATAAGTAACTCGATTGACATGTTTCACTTCTCAACTAAAAAATCACATTTATTTTCAAATTGAAATATCTTTTAATATATTTAATTTTTTTTCATAATCTAATTTCACCATATTTCTAAAATTTTGTGCTCTTTAATTCAACATCCATTTTGATATATTTTTATGAGTTTTTAGTTTTCACATTTTTAGTGGGTTTATTTTATTTTGATTCAAATTTTTACAACTTTAATATTTATTTCAATTAATACACACTTAATTTGTCAAAAATCCTATACTTTTTGGGAAGTGTCTGACGGGTAAGAGATTGTGAGGGTCTTTATATATGAGAATAACGATGTTACTGGAAAGCTACGGGAAACTCAAACAAACACATACAACTAACACATATACATTCGGAGTGTTAGTGAAACGAATTCACTAAATGGGTAAGGAATTTCGAGGAAAATAGGGTTAGCAATTCACTTAATATATTTATAATATAACGATATTTTATCATCGCCGCTGTGCGCGGGTATGAACTAGTTTAAACTAATTAAGTGATACTATATGGATATATGTTTAATTTACTACAAAAGAGCAAAGGAAACAGTAGTTTCTTATTACTATATTGCATATGATGTAATTTATGTAAATGCAACATTTTAAACTATACATAAGCATGATGTTATGTATCACTTGATTAGCTACAAGTGGCTGATAATAAAGCGCATCTTCTGACCAACGTCATTGAAGAGCCCTATGAACTGGGAGAACAATGTCTGAAAACAAATTATTACGCAACCAAAGCAGTCACAGAAGCACTGGTTCCTCTTCTTCATCTCTCTAAATCCCCGAGAATCGTGAACATTACCTCCACATATGGAGACCTATACGTAAGTAAATTTATAAAACCTAAAGCAAATTAACATTTAGGGAGTTGAATTTCCTAAACTTTACTATATTGATTTTTAGTTTCTTCACAACAAAAAGTTGAAAGAAGAGTTGCAAGATATTGATAACTTAACTGAAGAAAGGATCGATGAGATTATCAACTGGTTTTTAATGGATTTTAAGACCAATAAGTTGCAGGAGAATGGATGGCCACTAACAGTTTCTGCTTATAAAGTTTCTAAAGCTGCTCTTAATGCTTACACAAGACTATTGGCGAAAAAGTTCAAAAACATCATGGTAAATTGTGTGCACCCTGGATATGTTTTAACAGGTATGACATGTCAAACTGGATTTATTACCGTGGAAGAAGGTGCTAAAGGTCCGGTTATGGCTGCTTTGTTACCAGATGATGGACCGTCTGGTGTCTACTTTAATCAAACTAAAATAGCGCCATTTTTTGCAACAAATGGATTATAGAATAGATTCATTATGTGCTCTATTCTTATTGCATTATGTAAGAAAATTGGTTCTACTTCGAATTTTTATTAGTTTGTTCTCTTAAATTTGCAGTAAAGTTTCTAGTATTAGTTTCTAAGCTAGAAATAATAATAGCAACTGACTTCATATATTAGTCTGTTCTTTGCTGAAAGAACTAGTTTGTTCTTTTAAAGAGATCAAAATTACCCTCATGAATGTTTACATTCTAACTCTCCATGCCATGCTCCAGCGGGATTGGGTGTTGTTATCGTTTTAAACCGGTCAGAATTGCCGCATATGACAACCACTTGCTTACAGGATCTCTCTTTTACATTGTGCCATGTCAAGTTCTTCTCACCCTTAAGGCTTGCATATTGATATAACAAAATTCGTGAAATCAACAGAACACTAAGATTGCATTTGACTTTTCAGTTATAAGCATAATGTATTCCACTTTGTTGTTTTTGTCAGCAAAGCATTTGTACTAATTATTGTAGGACTTTACCCTAATACGAAGGGAGTCCTTCCAGAAATTCTCAACGGCTAAGGCAAGGAGGGGGTCTGGAAATAGTTTTCAACGAGCAATTGAACAGTAAATATAAAATTTAATAAGTCAAATGCTTAAAACTGTAATAAAACTGTAACCGAAACTGACAAAAAACTATGTTATACTGAAAATAAAAAGGAGATAAAAGACATCTTTAACCAAACCTGTTATATCATAGTGAGTATGCCCCATATTATATACACCTCACCATATATAATGAGTATGCCCCATATTATATACACCTCACCCACCTTCATTTTCTACCCTCTGACTGATGTGAGATCAATCACATGATAAATTATTTCCGACAATAATTTTTTACTTATTTGTGACAATTCACTCCATTGGTTTGATTTCAATACATATATGAATGATTCACTATATGGCTTGTAACCATGAACACTTTAGTACTTGTTACATAACTACTTGCATTCAACTTTATGTATGACCTTATTGAAGAATGCCATATTGCTAAGAGATTGGGTGATACACTGATACTTAAACAACTATACAATCGATGTACAAGTCATGTTATGTATATGAGTTACTCACGTTCGTTACTACTGTTTTCCAATTGATATGTTAGTTAAATTTGACATAAATCTAACGTCACCTGGTCTTATCTTTTACATACCCATACAGAAAGCTTTAAGTTGCGCTCTTCTTTTTTGATTTTTGCTTTACAAGGAACCGATTGTTCCGTCAAAGAAATGAGTCATATTCGTCTCCACTTCTAAGGATCTTGATCTATACATTTTAAACTACCATTTTTAGTTAATAAAATCGATAACAAACCCAACATATATAATACTTTGCTTGATTGTTTAAAACATAAACATTCTAAAATTGCTAAACTAAATGACTAAATTAAAATAAATCTGACGACATGTATCACACGGGTCTTAAAGTAGTAAGATAACAAAACAAAAAACATTTGGAGTAATCACAACCCAACATATATATATAAGATTAAATAAGAATAATAATAAAAATAAGAAGGATATGAAGTAATCACAACCACATAATCTAGATGCACCTAGAAAAATGGATGCATCTTCATTCAAATTTTTCCTCCCAAATTAAAATGTGTAGCTAGAATTACTTCTTACCATTCTTATTTTAATTATTCATCTTATTGGATCTCTTCCCTATATATATATCGCGAGGATTATGTGGTTGATTGTTCGTTCATAAGTACCAACTTTGTGAATCTTGGTATACATTTAATAAAAAAAAACAAAAATGTAAAGTGATTTACCTATATCTAACTAAGGTGAGTACTATTAGAATAGGTTGGGCTAAACTTGTAGACTTAGGGCCCGTTTCTTTTTTTTTTCCTGATTGGAAAATATGACTTTTTACAAAATGGCATCTGTTTAGAGTTGGTCCTTTATGAAGATTTTTTTTTTTTTTTTTTCTTCTCTCTCTCTCTCTTAGTGACAAACAATAATAAAGTGAATACCCTTTATCTAAATTGGTGTTCATCATCATGAATTAACTTTTTGAATACCCATTTCTGGTTTCAACTGAATTAATTTATGTACCTGAATCCATGTTTTTCTTTTGCTAACAAAAGAAAAAAAATTTATGTAATCTCTAACGAAGCATAAAACCCCCAAATTAATTTGGCAAAAAATATGAAAAACCCCAATTGAATCTAATCATTTATATAAACTAACCATGACAAAAATTCGGAACCAAATCTGAGATTATATAGATCCAACTGAAAACTAAAATATATACGAATCACATATCTCACTTTATTTTTCGATCTAAACATTTTTTCAGGAAAAAAAAAGTTGGTAACCATCTTCCTCATACCCATGATTCCACCATTAAAGATTGAAGCTTTGATTGAGATGAACGAAAACAAATCAAATCATGAAACCTTGAGGGAAGCAATATCGGAGTGAAGTGAGCTTTGAATGGAAAAGACAACTCCGACAAGAAGGGTTGTCGGGGTACGCAGCTCATGTGGGGAAGGAGGTCGATCGACAGTCAGGGGAAAGAATGGTGATAGTGATGAAATATTGAAGTGTCTTGACTGTTGGAGTGTTGGATCTTGATAATGATGATGATAGAAATGAAATGGAAGAGAAAAAGAAAAGGGTATAAGCTGTCTTTTGTTATCCTAGATAGGAAGGAGTTGGTTTTTTAAGGTCATCCACATTAAGGATAGTTTTATAGAATAAGCAAAAAAGAAACAAAAGACATTCCTTTGTGTGAAAGGAAATGTATTCAATCAGGACATTAAGCAAAAAATAAACAGCCCCTTAGATTCTTAGCCAATTGTTTACTTGTGTCATGTGTGCATGAATTTTAATGCGAGACTGGATTGCAGACACGTAAAGAATAGTGTATGAATTCTAGAACCCAGTGCAAATACACTATTCTTTAAGTATACTATCGTTCAATACTATTTATGATTTAGACGTAGATTAGTGCAAACACGTAAAGAATACTTAATTTTAAGCGGTTTATGAAAAATTTGGGGTTCCAATTGGGTCGAATTGACGTACCCGAACTGGAACCGAGAACTCAACCGGAACCAGACCGGAACATAAATATGCTTTTCGATCCAGTTCTCAGTTCCTAAAAGATGAGTTTTTTGGTATCCGGTTCTTTCGGTTCCAGGTCGGTTCTGGAACCACGCTCACCCATACTCTAAATAAGGGTGAGCAAATGGACCGAGAACCGAACCGGAACTGACCCTACCCGAACCGCAGTCCGGTTCTCGGTTCTTCAATATTGCAAATTTTGGTTCTCGGTTTGTTTCAGAACCGTGGGTATCGGTTCTTGAACCGAAGAACTACACAACTTTCAAAATTTTGCAAGCTCAAAATTATGCCGATAAGATTCCGAAAAATTAAGAAGTCCTCTCAAAGGAATAATTAGAAATTTTGTATGCAATTATACATAAAGAAGGTGATTTTGGAAATAGTGATGATAAACAGTGTTATGATGTGATTGCTTGGCTACCAGTTATTGGTGTTATTCATCAGTTTTTCTATACCGAATTTATAATGTTATATAATGTTGAAGTTTTATGATTATCGATCAGGTATCAGGTATGAACTGTTATAATATTTGAATAGATAATCTTTGAGACATAAAGTTATATGTATCGCAGTATCGAGGGGATTATATGGTTGATTGTTCATTTATAAGTATCAAATTTGTTAATCTTGGTATACACTTAATCACAAAACAAAGATGTAATGTAGTATCCCTATTTCTAACTAAGGTGAGTTCTGTCACAATAGGTTGGGCTAAAGATTTAGTTTTAAGGGTCCGCTTGGTTCAAAGTGGTGAATGAGAAAGGGAAAGAGAATGCAAAGGAATTAGTGAGGTGGGTAATTGATTCATGTGAAAACCAATTATATAATATATATAGTATAGTATCGAAGTGATCCGCGTAAAATACGGATCACCCGAGTCGTTTCCCAACGAAGGCGAATGGAATCGAGAATATCGATTCGTGAAATCATGAATTGAAAAGTGAGAAAGTGAAAATAGCAATCAAATAGTTTACGTATTCACAAACAAGTATGAAATATGCAGAAAGTACAAGCTAATTATGCACCAAAGTGAAAAACGTAAAAACGGAAACGTAACCGCAAAATTTAAAACGTAACGTATATCGAAAAATGATCCTACGAATTTGAAAATATTTTCTAAAAATCTTAAACTAATAAAAAGAATTTTAAGAAAAAAAATATTTTTTTGACTTTTTATTTATTTTTTATGAATTAATAATAATTTTTGGAATTTTTTAAATGAATTAAAAATAAGGAAAATAGAAAAATTAATTGGAAAAATGAAAATTAAATTCTAAAAATTCTAAAATATTATAAAAGAATTTCTAAAAATATTTTTGTATTTTTCACAACTTTTTCTGATTTTTTATAGATTTTTGCTATTTAAAAATGATTTAAAAATTGAATAAAATTAAAAGAAAATAAGAAAAATAGTAAAAAGGGTTGGAAAAATATGGAAAATTTCCAGAAAATCTAAAATAATAAAAAGAACTAAAAATAAAAATTTGAAGTAAAAATAAAAAGGGGAACTGCTTATTTAAGAGTAACAGCTTATTACAAGTGCTTAATAATAAGCACTTGTAAGCAAAAGTTGATGAAACTCAAAACACAACCTAAAAATGATGCACTTAAACTCAGTTATGAAAGATTAAAATCAAATGCAAGCTCAGAATACCAAAGAAACTAAAATACTATGCAATAAGCTCAAAATAAGCTCACTTGAATCAGCAGAATAAGCTCAAGTATGTGCAGTAGCAAATCAATTATACAAAATGCTAAATCTACTCAAATTCAACTCAGATCAAGATGCAATTCACAAATACAAGCACAGATAAAGGCTCAATTACACTACTGCAGGCTTATTAGAATAACCAGATATTTTTAGTCTCAGCTATGCTGAATAACAGGTGCAATAAGCACTCAAAATAAGTCCAAGTAATCAAACTGAATGGGGCAAAGGTAACTCAAACCAATTGAGATCTCAGATCAACTAAAACAGGTTACTCTGACCCAATTATTTACCCAAAATGATGCTTAATATCTTGATAAAAACTCAAGTTCAGGGGAACTTAAACCCCAAACAGTTAACTATAGCTCAATTTTTCAATAAGCTAAGGAATTTAAATCCAACTTTTCCTTTTAAAAATTGTTTTACTGACTATCAAGCTTCTAAATTCAAGAAACTAAAAGTAATTATAATAAGAAATGAACACAAGAGATACACTAGAACATTTGACTCAAAACTGAATACTACTATATTTTGACTTTTTGGAATTACAACAACTTTGACTAATTTGATTTCACTCAGATGAATTCTACTTCTAATATGATTTTAAGGCTGCAATTACACTAGTATTAGCTGTCAGTAACTATAATGCCTCTCTAAACTCAATTATACTAAGCAGATTAACACTAATTCTAACTGTAGATGCAATTTACTCTATCATTGACTTTTAATGAACTAAACTAATGTTTTTATGATTCAAAACTCTTTTTAATATTACTAAATGAACCTGTGAGTGACAGATATACAACAATCCGATGACAATTTCCCACAGCAAATCTCACAACCAAACACCCTCCATAGTGGTTCTGTCTCACTATATTGTTAAGTAACACAGTGAATCACCAATACAATCTACCAAATCAATAACATCTATCATCAATAATGCTAGAGTTATCCAGAAATTTAGATTTACAATTCCAAATTACCACAACTACAAAGATACAAAAGTATGACAGATACTATTAAAGCATAGAAAAACAGATCTAAAAACAGATGTAAATAAAAATGATCAAACAAGCTCTAACTACACCTATGAATACAATAACACCTCTAATCAAATCAATGAAACAGTAAATCTGATGCAACTACAAGATCTAAATCAGTTATCACTATTGAGAAATTTCAAAAACAGAAATTACCAAATTAATCTCCCTCAGCATGAATTGAGGGAGTTCACTAAGCAAGCCTGTCTTTTGACAGGCTAATCACTTCCATGGCTTGATTAGAATATCAATTTCACCTCAGTAACCAATGGATCAGATACACCTTTGAATGAAACAGTACAAGTACACTACAAGCTATATGAGCTTTAATATACTTGTTATAAGCTAAAACAGCTTATTCTCAAACCTGAAAACAACTGATTTGAAACATTTTTTTATTTTTATAATTTTCTGATTTTTTTTTATTATTTTTTTTATTTGAAAATTCTATTGGATGAATTGAAAAGAGTAATTGATTAAGCTATTTTTGAATGCTATTTAAAGTACTTAATATAAAATAAGCTGAGACTGAATGATAATAAGATAGATATAAGCTAACTAGAAAACAGATTAAGCAATAATAAGATGAAAAATAAGCTGAGATTAATGAAAATAGAACTTTTATTAAAATTCAAAAGAAAAATTACAACCACTAAACTAGATTACAATAGCTGAATAAATTTTGACAGAGTTTTGTTATACTAAAAACCTACACACTAATGAGCTAAAATAGAGACCTATTTATAGGAGGAGTGAAGGAGTTGGGGTGATTATGCCAGGTTGGCGATCCACGACTAAATGTGCTTCTTCAGTCCATCTTATCACCCTTGGATTATATTTGTGCTTCTTTGAATTCATCACAACCCTTGGATCAGATATAATGAGGTGTCTTGACCAATCAATCAATTCCTTCTATCCCCAAACGTGCACCACTCTCTGTCCTTGTCAGACGGCTTCTAGAAAGAGTATCCAAGGATAGGTAGGTGACGCGTTCTAACCAATACTACTCTGCCAAGTGCCCTTATATCTGCTCATATTCTCTCTGACACGTATAGTGCACGTGAGGTGTGCTTTTAGAAGTGCCAATCATTGGCTAATCATGGTTAATTTGGGTAGTGTGAGCCAATTGGGACATGGTCATGAACTAGGGTTCATGTGGTTTGGGGAATTTATGGGTTTGGGGTAAAAGAGTGGAGGGAAAGGAGGGTACGGTGTTATATTATTTTTACTTAGTGTTTGACTTTGGTTTTAGTTATTGACCGGATGGGAAGTGGGTCGGGTTTAAGGAATGTTGGGCTTGGGTTAGATATAGGTAAATTGGGCTTTTGAGTTTAGTATTTTGGTTTTAATTTTTGGATCAGGCCCAAACTTGTATTATTTTCAGCTTTTGATATGTAAAATCTCAAGGACCTAATGTGAATATTCTGAAAAACTAAGGACCTGTTCTGCCAAAATTCCAAAATTAATCCAAGGGCTTCTTATGTAATTCTCTGATTCCCAAAGGGTTCAATTTGTCCTTTTCTTCATAAATTTCCATGAGGGACTAATTATGTAAACTCTGAAAGATATAAGGACCAAATCTATATTTTCTTCAATCTTCACACGAGGATCACTTTTTACATAAATCAATCTCTGAAGACTTTATAAGCTCAAAATGATTTCCAGCTTAACTTTCTGACCATCTCCCACTCTCGTGCCCGTTTTTCTGGTTTTCGTTTGATTATTCGTCATTTTATGATTAATCCGTACCTGCATGTTCACAACATAGAAACAAGTGTTTTCTTGGCATTTGTTAACTCAAATAAGTCATTTTGGGTCGGTATTTGGCCATAAAATGGTGAGTGAATAAGCACTCACCAAAATCCCCCAGACTAAGATATTGTCGTGTCCTCACGCAATGTGATCAATTCACGCTTTTGGGATAAATAATTTTAAAACTCTTCCTACTAACTTTGTAAAGTAGCAAGGAGATTCGAAAGAAGTACTAAAATCATTTATTCCCGAAAACGCTCCGTTTTCCAAAAATTTTCTTTTATTCCTTTATTTCACTTACACTTTTCTATTTTTTACTTTTCATTCTTCATACTTGTGACGGTTTGTTGAACTTTCATTATTTTGCAATAATTATTAGGGTCAACGAGTAGAAACACTTCTATTTAAGAAGTGACCGTATGGATAAAAATCGTCATCCTTGATTTTACACAAGTCCCCAAACTAAGCGTACAAAGGAGATCACAACTTATCTACAAATTAGATGCTAACACTACTCATAACAGTTACTTGTGGAAACTCCTTACTCCCATTCCCTAGGTTTTGTATCTCAATATTTTATTTTGTTGAGAAATGAATTGCTTCATATTTTCTCGTTTCAATAATTTTTAGTCCGATAGTGATACCTAAGTTAAAACGATAAGTAGTTATTCATTTTCTCTTAAGAACCACTGCAATAGAAATTCGGTCCACATCAAGGAATTTTTGGGTACATACAATATCAGAAATATAAGTTGCGGAGTACTACACGTGCACCTCATGTGTCCAATTCAGAATCATACACATGCACCTCACGCGCCAACAACTTATTTATGCATTCAAACACTTATTCGATACAACTTTTGACTTCCACTTTTTCATTTTTCACTTTTTTCACTTTTCTCATATTTTTCATACTTTTCACTTTTTTCTTTCTTTCTTCACTTTTTTCTCATAACATCAATGGAAGCTTATCGGGTAGCTCCAAAACCACATAGATAATCAACATTTGACTTTTGATTTTTTCACTTTTTGCTCTTATTTTTTATGTTCCTTGATATGTACCCAACTTTTAAAGCAAAAATTCTCTTAAGAAAACAAAGAACTAAATATTATTCAAACCGAAATACCACTAATTAACCTAGAACATCTATTATATATTGGTGACGTATCTGATGGGAGTAAAAAACCACAAGTACCTCTCATGAGCTCTAAAGAGAACCACTACTCTACGTTTAGCATCTAACTTCTAAATAAACTCTATCATTTCTCGCTCTTCGCAATTTAAGATTCCAAATAATGAAACCAGCGAATACTTAGCCGATAATCAGCCACGCATATATAAAGTCAGTTACGGAAACTTGCAAATTCTAGAAAAAGAATTCGCGTTTTCTAGCTCCTTATGTAAAAGACTAGCGAAAGCTTTTAAGCTGCGCATGTATAAAGTCAAGTACGGGAACTTGCAGATTCTTAAGAAAGAATTCGCATTTTATAGCTCCTGGTGTACAAAACTAGCACAAGCTTATGTGATCATCATTGGTTAAGGGAACAAGCTAGGGCTCAACACGCCCGGTCAAGTCAAAATATTTATTCCTACTCTCGCCAGCAAGAAAAAGTCAACAAGGTGTCAAAACACTTATTCAAACTTTATTATATTTTTGCACAACTTTTTCAACTTTTCTCATTTTTTTTTGTGCTTTTTTCATGACATTTTCATCAAAATTTTTGAAATTTTCAATTTTTTCAAATTTTTTATTTTTGGTGGAAAAACGGAGTTGCAAGAGTGCACAATTTTGTGAAAAATGCAAGGTTAAAATCGAATCGAAGATTCACCCTCCCCCAGATTAGAATGAAACATTGTCCTCAATGTTTTACGGGTTAAGGTAATCCTAACAAAATTCTAGGCCATTTATTAATTATGCCAAAGAAAACGTTAGTCGATAAGATTCACGGATATAGGATTTCCAAGTAGCACCGATGAATGAAACTCGAGCGGAGAGAAGATAACGAGCACGAGAGTCATCATAAATCGCGGACAATCCTAACAAACATCACAAACAACCACGGAACACAAGAATAGAAGAGGCACCCCCTCCTCACGTTATTCGTTAGAAAATAGAAAATAAGAAGATGAAATTGGATAAGCATGGTTGCCACCCACGAAGCGCTTGTTTTTGTTCACCGAGTCACATGAGCTTGACTCGATCCCTGAATTCAATTGTCCTTGGTGAAAGTTTGGAGATCCGGGACTACCATAGTCGGTACATCCCCTCCAAAATAGTGTTTCAATCGGTGACCATTCACCTTAAAATTGGGACCATCTTGTTGAGCTAACTCAATGGTTCCAGAAGGGAAAACTTGGGTTATTGTGAATAGTCCAGACCAACGGGTTTTAAGCTTCCCCGAGAATATCTTTAACCGAGAGTTAAAAAGTAGCACTTGATCACCAACGTTAAAAACGCGATCTTTGATCTTGGCATCATGGATTCTTTTTGTTTTCTCTTTATATATCAAAGAATTCTCGTAAGCTTGATCACAGAGTTCTACTAACTCATTCAATTGAATTTTTCGATGATCACCCGCGGTTTTCAAATCAAAGTTGGCATGTTTTAAGGCCCAGTAGGCCTTGCGCTCTAGTTCGATGGGCAAATGACAAGCTTTCCCGTAAACCAGCTTATATGGTGTACACCCAATGGGAGTTTTGTAAGCGGTCCGGAAAGCCCAAAGTGCATCCTCTAATTTGTCGGCCCAAGAGGCACGGTGCTCTCCTACTGTCCTTTCAAGTATACGTTTTAAACCACGATTGGAGACCTCAACTTGACCACTCGTTTGTGGATGGTAAGCATAACTTTCGCAAATTGATCATTGCAAAAATGGGTCCCACGATCGCTTATGATGGCTCGAGGTGCACCAAATCGGGCAAAGAGACTCTTTAAAAACTTAACAACCACTCGGGCGTCATTGGTGGGGAGCGCCTTCGCTTCAACCCATTTTGATAAGTAATCGACGGCCACGAGAATGTATTTGTTCCCCCTAGACGACGGGAATGGCCCCATGAAATCGATGCCCCAAACGTCAAAAATATCACAAACTTGAATAGCATTTTGCGGCATTTCATCTTTTTGAGAAATTTTTCCTTGACGTTGGCAAGAATCACATGTTTTCACCAATTCATGGGCATCCCGATATATCATCGGCCAATAAAAGCCGGAATCGAAAACCTTCTTAGCGGTGAAATTGGCACCATGATGTCCCCCGTGGGTCCACTATGACATGCCTTTAAAATTTCAACGGCATCCGTACCGTGAACACACCGCCGGATCACTTGATCCGCACAGACTTTGAACAAGTAGGGGTAGTCCCAAAAATAATGTTGGACATCTTTAAAGAATTTCTTCTTTTGCTGGGACGACATCCCTTTCCTAATGAATTTCCCCGCATGGTAATTCGCAAAATCGGTGAACCATGGGGTACTTTGGTCAATTTTGGTCACACTCCCAAGTGTCTCAAGAGGAAATGTTTCCGTAATTTCCTTATTCTCGAGAACACTTTGATGGGGATTCTCAAGTCTTGAAAGGTGATCAGCAGCAAGGTTCTCAGCTCCTTTCTTATCTCGTATTTTGACATCAAATTCTTGGAGCAAAAGAACCCACCGCATTAAAC
Source organism: Artemisia argyi (assembly GCA_030686995.1). Classification (NCBI taxonomy): domain Eukaryota; kingdom Viridiplantae; phylum Streptophyta; class Magnoliopsida; order Asterales; family Asteraceae; genus Artemisia; species Artemisia argyi. The sequence continues at coordinate 189,459,715 of CM060678.1, read as the reverse complement.
TTGGCTTAGCGTCTTGCTTCGCCATTAAGTACTTAAGGGCAGAATGGTCCGTATACACTATGCACTTTTTAAGCAACAAATAAGGTCTAAATTTCTCAAAAGCATAAACGACCGCTAACATCTCTTTTTTGGTGGTTGTTTAATGATGTTGGGCGTCATTCATGGTCTTGCTTGCATAGTGTATCGGTTGAAAGTATTTGTTCTTACGTTGCCCCAGAACTGCACCAATGGCATAATCACTTGCATCACACATTAGCTCAAATGGTAAGTTCCAATCGGGGGCAACTAAGATTGGTTCCTCCGTTAACTTCTTCTTCAAAACATTAAATGCATCGACGCATTCATTCGTGAAGTTAAATGGAGCGTCTTTTTCTAAAAGGTGGGTCAGAGGCCGGGCAATTTTTGAGAAGTCTTGAATAAAACGTTGGTAAAAGCCAGCATGACCAAGGAAACTTCTAATTCCTTTGACGGTAGTCGGGTGTGGTAATTTAGCAATAACATCGACTTTTGCCCGATCCACCTCAATTCCAGATTTGGATATTTTATGGCCGAGGACTATTCCTTCTTCAACCATGAAGTGGCACTTTTCCCAATTTAGAACTAAATTAGTGTTTTCACACCGAATTAGCATATTTTCCAAATGGGAGAGACAAGAGTCGAAAGAATTTCCATAGACGGAGAAGTCGTCCATGAACACTTCCATGGTTTTTTCAATCATATCGGAAAAAATGGCCATCATACACCGTTGAAACGTGCCTGGAGCGTTACATAAGCCAAAGGGCATTCTACGATAGGCAAATGTTCCATACGGGCAAGTAAAAATGGTCTTTTCTTGATCCTGGGGATCAATGGGAATTTGAAAGTACCCAGAAAAGTCATCCAGAAAACAATAGAACTCATTTCCCGCTAAACGTTCAAGCATTTGGTCCATAAAAGGGAGCGGGAAATGGTCTTTACGTGTCGCATCATTCAACTTGGGTAGTCGATACAAACTCTCCATCCAGTCACAAGTCGAGTCAGTATAAGCTCATTATCGTCATTCTTCACAACAGTGATTCCGCCCTTCTTTGGCACACAATGAACCGGGCTAACCCATGAACTATCCGAGATCGGATAAATCATTCCAGCGTCAAGGAGTTTAATAACTTCCTTTTTGATTACTTCATGGATTTGTGGATTAACCCGTCGTTGTTGCTGGACGGAAGCTTTGTGATTATCCTCAAGAAGAATCTTATGAGTACAAAATCGAGGGTCGATTCCCTTAATGTCGGATATTTGCCAAGCAATCGCACTTTTATGCTTCCGAAGCACATCTAAGAGTCGTGTCTTCTCCTCATCTTTAAGGCCTTTAGATATTATAACCGGTAATTTATCATTTTTTTCCAAGTATGCGTATTCAAGATGAGTAGGCAAATCCTTGAGCTCGAGCTCCGGAGGATTCTCAATAGACGGCTTAACTTCTTTTACGTCTGCCATTTTTAAATCTACCGGAGGGGAAGAAACAATCGGTTTTTCATTTAACAAATTTTCAATTAATAAAATGTCCCCCTCCGGATCAAAGTTATTATTATCAAATTCCGGTGAAAATGATTCTTTTGCAAGACAAGCATTGATTTCTTCCCAAGCGAGATCACTTCCCTCAAACGGAGTGAGGGAAGGGGAAGAATCAGAGACGATCGGTTCAACAGAAGGAGTGGGATTGCCACTCGAAGCAGTATCGGTAAAACCAAGAAATTCTTGAGCATACTCCTCCGTAGTTTCATCAATAACATCGATACGGTTGAGGGAAGAAACATCGTAATCGGAGGAGTATCTCGCGGTTTGATCAAGGTTAAAAGTTACGGCTTCATTTCCAACACGTAAAGTAATCTCCTCGTCATAAACATCAATTAAAGCACGACCAGTCCTTAGGAAACCTCTCCCGAGAATGAGAGGAACCCGTGGATCGGCATCGAAATCAACAACCACAAAATCCACAGGGAAATGAAATTTCCCAACATTGACAAAAATATCCTCAGCTATGCCAATTGGACGAGACGTAGATCGGTCGGCAAGCTCGAGGGTCATAAGCGTCGGTGTCAAGTTAGGAAGAGACAACTTTTTCCATATCGACATTGGCATAAGGTTAATGCTAGCACCAAGATCGGCCAAGGCGAAGCATTGAACCATACCCGGAAAATTGCACGGTATAAGAAACTTGCCAGGGTCTTCAAGCTTTTCGGGTAGCTTTTTAAGAAGAACCGCTGAGCAATTCTCATTCATTTGAGTCCTTGACATTTCAAAAAGCTTTTCTTTATTATTCAAAAGACCTTTTAGCATCGAAGCAAATTTAGGCATCAAAAGTATAGCATCCGCGAGACTTATATCAAAGTGTAACTGTTGAAAAATCTGATAAAATTTCTCCATTTGGTTTTTATCCTTCTCGCGGTGCTTTTGTTCATTTAAGCGTAACGGATATGGCAACTTTGTTTTAACCAGTGTTTCATTTTCATTATCATTAACAACCTTTTCCTTTCCTTTAAACGTCGGGACCACCGGAGGTTGGATGTCTTCGGTCCTTCCATTATTAATAGGAATTTCCGTATCCGTTATCACCTCGGGTTCACGGGCGACTACCTTGGGAGGTAGAGAAGAATAGGTAGTCGGAGCCATCGGTCCATCATAAGTAACATCACTCCTTGTTATGATCGCTTTTGCATCGCCCCTCGGGTTAGTGATCGTGTTGCTTGGCAAAGTTCCAGAGCCCGAGGGTCGATCGTTTAAACGCTTGTTAATATCGTTGATTTGAGTCGCAAACAATCTCGTTGTTTCATCTTGTTTAGCAATTAAAGCTTGTTGACTCTGAATCAATTGTTTAATCAACTCTTCCGTGGGCGACGAATTTGGAATAGCAGCTTGATTTTGATTATTAAAACTTTGCCCATGGTTTTGAAAATTGTCATTATTCTGATTTCCATGATTATTATTCTGAAAATTCCCATTGTTTTGAAAATTGTTCCCTTGAGACGGGCCTTGGTGGTAATTTCCCTGGTTTTGATTTTGAAAATTCTGATTTTGTCCTTGAAAACCATTATTTCCACGGTTGTGATTTTGATTGTTATTGAATTGATGATTACGGTTTTGCACATTGTTATTCTGATTCACTTGAGTAGGTTGATTAAACCCGGGTGGTCCTTGAAAATGGCTCGAACGGTAGCTGAAGAGATTACGGTCTCCTTGAAGAGGTGGGTAACCGTTGCCACCCATATTCGCAGCATACACGTTCTCTTGAGCAAAAGAGCCGGTCGTCGGACATTCATAATACGGGTGTGGACCACCACAAGTAATGCAACCTTGATTAACGACATTGACCTGTTGACTTGATTTTTCCATAGACATTGCATCAACTTTCTTTGTTAAAGCCACAATCATATTTACCAATTCATCATTATTTTTACCATTGTTAGACACTTGTGGTTTATTTCTTGACATTCTAACACGAGCCTTATTTTCAATTATCGTGAAAGCATCATGCGTGTTCCTAGCCAACAAGTTACCACCCGCAGCAGAGTTAAGCGAATCTTGATTAGCATGACATAACCCATTATAAAACGTATCAATCTGCTGAAGGTCGGTAAACCCATGGTTCAGACATTTCTCCTTCAAATCTTTGAATCGGTCCCAAGCTTTACTAAACGTTTCATCAAAAGCTTGTTGGAACCGAAAGATTTGAGAACGTAGGTTAGAAGTTTTATAGGGAGGATAGAAGTAATTCACAAACTTGGAAGCGAGATCATTCCAAGTGTGAATCGAGTTAGGCGGTTCCTTTTCCAGCCAAGTCCGGGCTGCTCCATTTCACCACATCGTGAGGAACTTGGTTCATCCTTATGGTCTCAGCGATGTCGGTGAAATTTCTAATGTGAGCATAAGAGTCTTCGTGATCAAACCCGTGAAAGGATATACCCGTGATCAAATTGAGTAATCCGTGATTAATCTCAAAGTTGGCATTGATGTCCGGAATCACAATAGCTCTCCTCACACCATTGAATGGTGATTGGAGTTGTTCTTCCATCGGACGTGGATCAAATACCAGTTGTTGTCCCATCGGCGGGATAACATTGTGCTGCGGACCATCCATCGGCGGGGGTCCGTTGTGTTCGTTTTGGTTCATCTCCTCATCGTCAAGGAAATGAACCCGACTCGTATGTCGTAAAACCCGCTCGGGGTTAAAGAACGGAGACGTAAGACTCTCAAAAGAAGATCGGGTGTGCATACACCACGAACAAAATCAAAAAGAAAATGAAAAAGAAAAGAGAAAAGAAAATCTTTTTGTTTTTTATATTTTTCACAAAAACTTTTTATTTCTTTTCTTAAAACGTAACGTTAATTGAAAACCGTTTCTTTCAAAACCACGCGCGACGGGACGGGAGAGAAGAATGGATCTCTCTTCAGCTAGCAATTTAATGTCTTAGCTATCCGTATTTCCCGCTTATTCGGTTGTAGTAATTGAAATAATCCGATAAACAACTAAATTACGTTTTCGTTATATTATGAAACTTTTTTGGTTTACAACACCCTTTCTTTCGATCGAGTCGAGGCTGTAACTTTTATTATTTTTTTTTGGTATTTTGTAAACACTTTAGGTAAAGTGTTTTGAATTTTTCAATATTTATAGAGATATATATACAAAGTAGAGGAAGGCTTAACAAAACACGATTTTTCAAAAAACGATATTCAAAAATTCACTTCGGCCTTCCCCGGCAGCGGCGCCAAAAATTGATTCATATGAAAACCAATTATATAATATATATAGTATAGTATCGAAGTGATCCGTGTAAAATACGGATCACCCGAGTCGTTTCCCAACGAAGGCGAATGGAATCGAGAATATCGATTCGTGAAATCGTGAATTGAAAAGTGAGAAAGTGAAAATAGCAATCAAATAGTTTACGTATTCACAAACAAGTATGAAATATGCAGAAAGTACAAACTAATTATGCACCAAAGTGAAAAACGTAAAAACAGAAACGTAACGTATATCGAAAAATGATCCTACGAATTTGAAAATATTTTCTAAAAATCTTAAACTAATAAAAAGAATTTTAAGAAAAAGAAAAATGTTTTTTTGACTTTTTATTTATTTTTTATGAATTAATAATGATTTTTGAAATTTTTTAAATGAATTAAAAATAAGGAAAATAGAAAAATTAATTGGAAAAATGGAAATTAAATTCTAAAAATTCTAAAATATTATAAAAGAATTTCTAAAAATAAATTTGTATTTTTCACAACTTTTTCTGATTTTTTATGGATTTTTGCTATTTAAAAATGATTTAAAAATTGAATAAAAATAAAAGAAAATAAGAAAAATAGTAAAAAGGGTTGAAAAAATCTGGAAAAATTCCAGAAAATCTAAAATAATAAAAAGAACTAAAAATAAAAATTTGAAGTAAAAATAAAAAGGGGAACTGCTTATTTAAGAGTAACAGCTTATTACAAGTGCTTAATAATAAGCACTTGTAAGCCAAAGTTGATGAAACTCAAAACACAACCTAAAAATGATGCACTTAAACTCAGATATGAAAGATTAAAATCAAATGCAAGCTCAGAATACCAAAGAAACTCAAATACTATGCAATAAGCTCAAAATAAGCTCACTTGAATCAGCAGAATAAGCTCAAGTATGTGCAGTAGCAAATCAATTATACAAAATGCTAAATCTACTCAAATTCAACTCAGATCAAGATGCAATTCACAAATACAAGCACAGATAAAGGCTCAATTACACTACTGCAGGCTTATTAGAATAATCAGATATTCTGTCTCAGCTATGCTGAATAACAGGTGCAATAAGCACTCAAAATAAGTCCAAGTAATCAAACTGAATGGGGCAAAGGTAACTCAAACCAATTGATATCTCAGATCAACTAAAACAGGTTACTCTGACCCAATTATTTACCCAAAATGATGCTTAATATCTTGATAAAAACTCAAGTTCAGGGGAACTTAAACCCCAAACAGTTAACTATAGCTCAATTTTTCAATAAGCTAAGGAATTTAAATCCAACTTTTCCTTTTAAAAATTGTTTTACTGACTATCAAGCTTCTAAATTCAAGAAACTAAAAGTAATTATAATAAGAAATGTAACACAAGAGATACACTAGAACATTTGACTCAAAACTGAATACTACTATCTTTTGAATTTTTGGAATCACAACAACTTTGACTAATTTGATTTCACTCAGATGAATTCTACTTCTAATATGATGTTAAGGCTACAATTACACTAGTATTAGCTGTCACTAACTATAATGCCTCTCTAAACTCAATTATACTAAGCAGATTAACACTAATTCTAACTGTAGATGCAATTTACTCTATCATTGACTTTTAATGAACTAAACTAATGTTTTTATGATTCAAAACTCTTTTTAATATTACTAAATGAACCTGTGAGTGACAGATATACAACAATCCAATGACAATTTCCCACAGCAAATCTCACAACCAAACACCCTCCATAGTGGTTCTGTCTCACTATATTGTTAAGTAACACAGTGAATCACCAATACAATCAACCAAATCAATAACATCTATCATCAATAATGTTAGAGTTATCCAGAAATTTAGATTTACAATTCCAAATTACCACAACTACAAAGATACAAAAGTATGACAGATACTATTAAAGCACATAAAAACAGATCTAAAAACAGATGTAAATAAAAATGATCAAACAAGCTCTAACTACACCTATGAATATAATAACACCTCTAATCAAATCAATGAAACAGTAAATCTGATGCAACTACAAGATCTAAATCAGTTATCACTATTAAGAAATTTCAAAAACAGAAATTACCAAATTAATCTCCCTCAGCATGAATTGAGGGAGTTCACTAAGCAAGCCTGTCTTTGGACAGACTAATCACTTCCATGGCTTGATTAGACTATCAATTTCACCTCAGTAACCAATGGATCAGATACACCTTTGAATGAAATAGTACAAGTACACTACAAGCTATATGAGCTTTAATATACTTGTTATAAGCTAAAACAGCTTATTCTCAAACCTGAAAACAACTGATTTGAAACATTTTTTTTATTTTTATAATTTTTTTATTTTTTTATTATTTTCTTTATTTGAAAATTCTATTGAATGAAATGAAAAGAGTAATTGATTAAGCTATTTTTGAATGCTATTTAAAGTACTTAATAGAAAATAAGCTGAGACTGAATGATAATAAGATAGATATAAGCTAACTAGAAAACAGATTAAGCAATAATAAGATGAAAAATAAGCTGAGATTAATGGAAATAGAACTTTTATTAAAATTCAAAAGAAAAATTACAACCACTAAACTAGATTACAATAGCTGAATAAATTTTGACAGAGTTTTGTTATACTAAAAACCTACACACTAATGAGCTAAAATAGAGACCTATTTATAGGAGGAGTGAAGGAGTTGGGGTGATTATGCCAGGTTGGCGATCCACGACTAAATGTGCTTCTTCAGTCCATCTTATCACCCTTGGATTATATTTGTGCTTCTTTGAATTCATCACAACCCTTGGATCAGATATAATGAGGTGTCTTGACCAATCAATCAATTCCATCTGTCCCCAAACGTGCACCACTCTCTGTCCTTGTCAGACGGCTTCTAGAAAGAGTATCCAAGGATAGGTAGGTGACGCGTTCTAACCAATACCACTCTGCCAAGTGCCTTTATATCTGCTCATATTCTCTCTGACACGTATAGTGCACGTGAGGTGTGCTTCTAGAAGTGCCAATCATTGGCTAATCATGGTTAATTTGGGTAGTGTGAGCCAATTGGGACATGGTCATGAACTAGGGTTCATGTGGTTTGGGGAATTTCTGGGTTTGGGGTAAAAGGGTGGAGGGAAAGGAGGGTACGGTGTTATATTATTTTTACTTAGTGTTTGACTTTGGTTTTGGTTATTGACCGGATGGGAAGTGGGTCGGGTTTAGGAAATGTTGGGCTTGGGTTAGATATAGGTAAAATGGGCTTTTGAGTTTAGTATTTTGGTTTTAATTTTTGGATCAGGCCCAAACTTGTATTATTTTCAGCTTTTGATATGTAAAATCTCAAGGACCTAATGTGAATATTTTGAAAAACTAAGGACCTGTTCTGCCAAAATTCCAAAATTAATCCAAGGGCTTCTTATGTAATTCTCTGATTCCCAAAGGGTTCAATTTGTCCTTTTCTTCATAAATTTCCATGAGGGACTAATTATGTAAACTCTGAAAGATATAAGGACCAAATCTGTATTTTCTTCAATCTTCACACGAGGATCACTTTTTCCATAAATCAATCTCTGAAGACTTTATAAGCTCAAAATGATTTCCAGCTTGACTTTCTGACCATCTCCCACTCTCGTGCCCGTTTTTCTGGTTTTCGTTTGATTATTCGTCATTTTATGATTATTCCGTACCTGCATGTTCACAACATAGAAACAAGTGTTTTCTTGGCATTTGTTAGCTCAAATAAGTCATTTTGGGTCGGTATTTGGCCATAAAATGGTGAGTGAATAAGCACTCACCAGTAATCAATATCTTACTCCCCAATTTACTCTATAAAGGTTGATTACCCACTATGGGGTAATCAATACTTTTGCACTCCCTAACCAAGCACCATATATTGTGTGATGTGGGCCCTTTTATATATCTTACCCATTCCCCACCCCCTTTAACCCCTACCAAACACCCCCTTAGACTCTTAGCCAATTGTTTAGTTTTGTCATGTGTGTATTAATTTTAATGTAAGATCGGACTGCAAACACGTAAAGAATAATGTGTATGAATTATAGAACAGTGCACACGCACTACTCTTTAAGTATAGGACCATTTAATATTTTTTTTATGATTTAGACGTAGATTAGTGCAAACACATAAAGAATACTCAATTTTAGGAGTTTTTTGGAAAATTTGCAGTTCCAATGGGGTAGGACCGAAATACCCGAACCTGAACCGAGAACCTAACCAAAACCGAAACGTGCTTTTCAGTCCGGTTCTTGGTTCCTAAAATATGAGTTTTTCAGTTCTCGATTCTTTCGTTTCATGCGGTTACAAAACCACGCTAACCCCTACTCTAAATAAGGGTGAGTAAATGGACCGATAACCGAACCGGAACCAACCCAACCTGAACCACATTTTAGACATGTGGTCCGATTCTCGGTTCTTCAATATTGCAAATTCCGGTTCTCGGTGCGGTTAAGTTTGAAACCGCGGGTATCGGTTCTGGAACCAAATAACCGCATAACTTTCAAACTTTTTCAAGCTCAGAATTACGCTGATAAGATTACGAGAAATTAAGAAGTCCTTGTAAAGAAATAATTAGAAGTTTTGTATGCAATTAAACATGAAGAAGTTGATTTTGGAAATATTGATGATAAACTTTGTTATGATTTGACTTTTGGGCTAACATTTATAGGTGTTATTCATTAGTTTTACTATACCGAATTTATAATGTTATATAATGTTTAAGTTTTATGATTATCGATTATGTATGAACTGTTATAATGTTTGAATAGATAATCTTTGAGAACGTAAAGCTATATATATCGATGGGATTATATGGTTGATTGTTCATTCACAAGTATCAACTTTGTGATTTTGGTATACATTTAATCAAAAAACAAAGATGTGATGTAATATCCCTATATCTAACTAAGGTGAGTACTATCACAATAGGTTGGGCTAAAATTGTAGTCTTAGACTCTGAGCCAATTGTTTAGTTGTGTCATGTGTGTGTGAATTTTAATGTGAGATCGGACTGCAAACATGTAAAGAATAGTGTGTATGAATTATAGAACTAGTGCAAACACACTATTCTTTAAGTATAGGATCATTCAATATTATTTATGACTTAGACATAGATTATTGCAAACACATAAAGAATACTCAATTTTATGTGTTTTTTTGAAAAATTTACGGTTCCAATCGGTAGAACCAAAATACCCAAACCGGAACTGAGAATCGAACCGGAACTGAAGCCGAAACATGCTTTTTAGTCCGGTTTTCGGTTCCTAAAATACGACTTTTTCAATTCTTTGGGTTCCAGGTCAGTTCCGTGCGGTTCCGGAACCACGCTCACCCCTACTCTAAATAAGGGTGAGCAAATGGACCGAGAACCGAACCGGAATAGACCCAACCCGAACCGCATTTTACTACCTCGGTTTGGTTCTCAGTTCTTCAATTTTGTAAATTTCGGTTCTCGATTCGATTCAGTTTAGAACTGCGGGTATCAGTTTTGGAACCAAAGAACCGCACAACTTTCAAAATTTTGGAAGCTCATAATTACGCTGATAAGATTACGAAAAATTAAGAAGTCCTCGCAAAGGAATAATTAGAAATTTTGTATGCAATTAAATATGAAGAAGTTGATTTTAGAAATACAGGTGATAAAATTTGTTGTGATTTGATTGCTTGGCTAACATTTATAAGAGTTAGAGGAAACTGCAAAATACAATCCTGTGGTTTACACATTTTGGCATTTTACATCCCTGTCAGAAACTTTTGGCAATATACGTCCCCCGTTAGGCAAACGTTTGCCACAATACATCCCTCGTTAACAATGAGGATTAACGGTGCAATTTTTTCTCCGTTATCTCTTAACGAGCTGAAAATATTACACCGTTAGCCTTCGTTAGCCAAACATTTGCACCGTTAGTCCTCTTTTTGAATTTTTTTCGTTTTTTGTACATTTTATCCATTTTTTGTACGTTTTATCTGTTTTTTGTCAGTTTTCCCGTTTTTTGTACTTTTTATCAGTTTTTTAACGTCTTTATCCATTTTTTTGTACGTTTTATCTATTTTTGTCAGTTGTTTTCCTTTTTTGTACGTTTTATCAGTTTTTTCTTTTACGTTTTATCCGTTTTTTGTGTGTTTTTATCCGTTTTTTGTACGTTTTATCAGTTTTTTAACGTTTTTTATCCATTTCTTGTCAGTTTTTTCTGTTTTTTTAACGTTTTATCATTTTTTAATGTTTGTATCTTTTTTTTGTATGTTTTATCCGTTTTTTGTCAGTTTTTTTCTATTTTTTTTCCCGTTTTTTGTACGTTTTATCTGTTTTTTAACGTCTTTATCCGTTTTTTGTATGTTTTATCCATTTTTTGTCAGTTGTTTTCTGTTTTTTGTACATATTATTTTTTTAACGTCTTAATCCGTTTTTTGTACGTTTTATCCATTTTTTGTCAGTTGTTTTCCGTTTTTGTTCGTTTTATCCATTTTTTGTCAGTCTTATCCCCTTTTTTGTACGTTTTATAAGTTTTTAACGTTGTAAACAAAACTGACAAAAAATGGATAAAACGTACAAAAAACAGATTAAAACATAAAAAAACTGATAAAATGTTCAAAAAATGAATAAAACATAAAAAAACTGACAAAAAACGGATAAAACCGTAAAAAAACTAATAAAATACGAATGAAACGTACAAAAAATGGATAAAAACGCAAAAAACCTGATAAAACGTACAAAAAACGAAAAACAACTGACAAAAATAGATAAAACGTACAAAAAACGGATTAAAACATAAAAAACCGATGAAATGTTCAAAAAAATGAATAAGAACATAAAAAACTGACAAAGAACGGATAAAAACGTAAAAAAAACTGATAAAATACGGATAAAACGTACAAAAAATGGATAAAAACGCAAAAAAACTGATAAAACGTACAAAAAAAACGGAAAATAACTGACAAAAAATGGATAAAACGTACAAAACACAGATTAAAACGTTAAAAAACTGATAAAACGAAAAAAAACTGACAAAAAACGGATAAAACGTAAAAGACGGAAAAAAACTAAAAAGGAGGACTAACGGTGCAAATGTTTGACTAACGAAGGCTAACGGTGTAATATTTTCAGTTTCGTTAAGAGATAACGGAGAAAAAATTTGCACCGTTAGTCCTCATTGTTAACAAGGGATGTATTGTGGCAAACGTTTGCCTAACGGGGTATGTATATTGCCAAAAGTTTCTGACATGGATGTAAGATGTCAAAATGTGTAAACCACAGGGATGTATTTTGCAGTTTCCTCTAAGAGTTATTCATCAATTTTACTATACCGAATTGATAATGTTATATAAAGTTGAAGTTTTATGATTATCGATTATGTATGAACTATTACAACATTTGAATAGATAATCTTTGAGAACGTAAAGCTATATGTATCTAGGGGATTAAATGGCCGATTGTTCATTCATAAGTATCAACTTTGTGAATCTTTGTATACATTTAATCAAAAAACAAAGATGTAATGTAATATCCCTATATCTATCTAAGGTGAGAATAGGTTGGGCTAAAATTGTAGTCTTAGACTCTTAACCAATTGTTTAGTTGTGTCATGTGTGTATTAATTTTAATGTGAGATCGGATTGCAAACACGTAAAGATTAGTATGTATGAATTCTAGAACCAGTGCAAACACACTATTCTTTAAGTATAGAATCGTTCAATATTATTTACGATTTAGGTGTAGATTAGTGCAAACACATAAAGAATACTCAATTTTAGGCGTTTTTTGAAAAATTTACGGTTCTAATCGGGCAGAACCGACATACCAGAACCGGAACCGAGAACCGAACCGGAATCGAAACATGCTTTTTGGTCTAGTTTTCTGTTCCTAAAAGATGAGCTTTTCGGTTCTCGTTTCTTTTAGTTCCGGGTCAGTTCCGGAACCGTGCTAACCCCTATCTCTAAATACCCAACTCCATGCATAAGAATGACTTGAGATAACAGAGTTTTAGAGGTAAAATCTAAAAGTATATATTGTTTCCAAATGCAAAATCTATATAAGGTAATAAAATAAAAGGTTTGGAGAAAAGTAAAATAATTAAGAATAAAAATAAATAACTGCAATATGCACATGCAATGTGTGGGGTTTTATATACTTGCATGAAATCTTATGTATTATAATATTGTGAAATATTATGTATGACTTAAAGTTTAAACAAAGGTTAGTAAAAATCGCGAATCGGAAGTCGGGCGGTCGGCCTTTCTTGTAGCTTGTAATTGGTCTAGGCGAGATTAATCGCATTGGCATTTTTTGAGTATTTTTTACGAGTCCAGGGTATTCCTGGTAAGATCTTCCTTAAAAAATATCTTGTTATAGATATAAACAACGACTATAAGTGATTAGAACTAGTTTAAGGTATTTCGAGCTAGATTTGCAAGTTTCTGGTAAGTTTGACTATCATTAAACAAGAGATGACAAATGATGCATATATTTAAAATACACTAAGTTTTACAATCTCCTAGGCAATCTACCTAACCATTTTAGTGTAGTAGAGGTAAGTCCGGAGGATTGACCGTTCTCTAGGGGAATAGTGGGATAGACTCGAAGTGTACGTCGAATTAAGTCAAAGGGTTGAAGGAAAATTATGTTTTGGTCGTTTTTATATTTCAATAGAAAGAAAGTAAAATCTCGGGGTTTTGAAGAGTTGGTTTTTAAAACTAATTAAAAAAGTAAATTGGTGAACTTCTTATATAAGAAAAGTGTATTTACTTAGAATTTCATTACTCTCTAGTTATCTTTTATTGATTAGTCAAATTGTCACGTCCTTGTTTAATTAGAGCATTGTATTTCTTAATATCAATCAAGGGTTGGTTACTCCCTAACTCTATGAACTATATTCTAATTGAGAGGCGCCTAAGAATGCCATTTTAATTCTCAGTTTCCACAATGCAAACATAATTCACGCATTAAATACGACGAACATCAAGTTAATAAATAACTATGTGTTTAGTCGGGCGTTTAAGCTAGTATAATTTGACCTAGCCAGTTTTCCTACTCCTACGAAAAATCAATTAATTAAAAAAGAGACGACACACAATAATCTATAACTAGGTTTCATGCAATCCTAAACAAATACTATTCCCCTTGTGGCCACGGAGGTTCACCTGCGCCGACTCCGGGCTATCCAAAAGGGTAGTCGCCGTGGGATTAGTCGGCTCGCAATGTCGAGTCGAAAACCCATGTTACAAAAAAAAAATAATAATAATAAAAAATAAATAAAAAAAAACTATAGATCTAGCCTAGCATAGTAATGAAAATAAAAACAATTAAATAAATCAAATAGTAACACATAGACATGATTGAATGATTAATTGAAGAACTTATCTTTCACCAAACATGAAGACATCAATGGCCAAAAGGCCTTCAAAACTGTAGAAAATCGTTCTAGGGTTTTTCCTCCAAAGTTGCCCACATTACAATAAAAATAATATGAGAATATATACAGGATTACATATGTGATGGCCACTTATTGATTGTGATGCCGTCAGCTGGCCGTCATTAGGGTTACAAATATGGCACCGACTTATTATAACTGCGTCAGCTTGTGGTTTGTGACGCCGTCGCCTTCAGGAATGGCAATGGCGCAGGGCTGCCATCCCCATCCCTAAACCCGATTACAAAAATCATCCCCAAATCTGCCCCAATCCCCGTTAGGGCGAGATACTCCCCCAAACCCACCCCATTCCCCATTGAGGTCTTATCGGGTTGTCTTTTTTTAGCGTGCTGCTCCATCATACTCGTGACATTCCCCATTTATTTTTATTTTTACACTATTAACAATATGATTTTATGGAATAACTTAAAAAATCGAGAACCAATTAATAATATATTAAGCATTGGAATATAACAACTTTTTTAGAATATTATGATACAAAACAAGCTTTTATGACCATACTTTGAAATATTACTGATGCAGGTTTTACCGACCAGGTTTTAATATTTATAAAATATCTTATTTATCTAAGGTCTACCTAATGCACTATCGGGCAGTGTACCCGGTCGTGTGAGGTATAGCTAGATGGTAAATCCGAGGTCGTCCAAGAGCTATGTGCGTGGAGTTTATCTAAGTCTAGTGTCATGTGTAAAAGGGATTTTATGATTTGAAAGATTAATAACTAGGAAATGTAAATGACAAAGCAAATAAGTAAATAGAAGGAAGTCAATAAAGAGAGATAATGCTAATCTAATTACTACTCATGTTATTATTATGATTAGTTTTCTAAGAGTGCATCCTATCATATCATCTAGGGGTTATATTCATTCAGGATCAGAGGGTTAAATCACCTAAATCTATATTCACCTTGTCTTATCCCTGACTATTGTAAAGCTGAAGGTTCATCGGGCGGCATGAACCTACGAAGATGTAAGAGTCATTAAGTACCTCTACTAACATGGAAAAATCTAGCGGGATGCGGCATGGTCAGATCTTACACCCCCTCTAACTCCTTTAAGCGTATCGCATCGGTAGGTGGTCCTAGGGTTAATTCGCACATGTATGGTGATATTGCTATCACTAAGTCACATCCCTATCGGCTTGGTTCCTAGGGTTAATTCCCGAAGCCTCCAAGGAACTACCAAAGCTCAACACTACCAGAACTAGAGTGTCCTAAGACTCGCCATGAAAGTATACAAACAATAGACAATAGATGCGTAGAAAACTAAATCATAACAACAACAATTCCATAACTAGGCTAACACCAAGAGGTGTTTAGCCAAACATATAGTAAATCATACCAACAATAATGAAGAAAACATAAAATGAATTGAACAATATGTTTGATACAAATTACTTGATGTAAGGTTAATGATGATGATGATGATAGCAAGTGAATTCTCCCTTGGGAAGTGGTTGGTTGCTACTGGAAGATGCCCAGAGATGGTGCCTTAATCGCCCCTTTGAAAAGGAGGAAGAAGGATGATGAAAAAACCAGAATTCGGCCTCTATTTATAGATTTCGGACCAGCTATGGCGTAGTTATTGACCAACTACGGCGTAGCACCATTATAGCTACGGCGTAGTGCGTTCTGGGCTCATTCTGGCATTTTTTTCATTGCTACGGCATAGCTGTTTTGTGAGCTACGGCGTAGCTACTTTTGAAATGTAAGTCATTACGGGACGTGCCACCCGGTGTTTCGAAGGTAATTGAGTCTAGTTTCATATAAAAATAGTCTCATGGCCTCAATCTCTCTTTATCTTCAGTCCATGAAGTAAATATTACTTGTTGTTCAATACTTTGCGCCCAAGTTAATAACTACGGCGTAACTAAATGGAAAGTTACGCCATAGCCTTCATACAAAATTACTACGGCGTAGCCTCAAGAGTGGCTACACACGTAGAACTCTTGTTAACATATCTACGCCGTAGCCTTATGACTAGCTACGGCGTAGTCTTCGTAAATCCTTGCTACGGTGTAGGTGGATGAACCTCTACACCGTAGTTATTGTAGAATCTGCATCTTTCATGTATTTTCTCTTAAGTCCTTCCATTTCTGCGTTTCTTTGTTCTTTTACTCATCTTTGCCCTGAAAACATAATATAAACAATTAAGAGCATATATCTTACATATGAATAGAAAAGATGAGCAATTAAGGGGGAAACTAACACTTAAATCATGGGTAAATTTGACGTTATCAATTACAAAGATAAAAATTAACAAAAATTAGAGAATTATATTTAGTACGTAAATACTAGCACAATATTTTAGGTATATAGATATATGTATATGTATATGTTTCGGGGCGGGGCGGGGATAGTGTGCCCCGTCCCCGCCCCAAACCCGATAAGAATCCTCATTAAGGCCTCAAAACCCGCCCCAAAACCCGATAAGCATGCCTCGCCCCGCCCCAACAAGTTCGGGTTTCGGGTTTCCCCGTCGGGTTCGGGTTTTTTTGCCATCCCTAGTCGCCTTTCATGATTTGGTCAAGACGCCGTCAGCTCGAGGCCATCTCCATTGCCTGAGTCGTCACTTGTAAATTCTGAAACGTCAACATCTTTGATTTCTTCAAGTGACGGCATCACTTAGTGCTTGTGACGCCATCTCAGACCCTTTTCTATGACATTTTTTCCGATGTTGTCGTTTTCTTCATTTTTTCATCCAATCAAGTCCAAAATGCACCATTTTCCAACATTTGCTTCCCAAGTACCTAAAACTCAAATAAAAATGATTTAGGGCAATAAATGATCGAATATGTAATGATTTAGAGGCTAAATGACCTCTTAAAAACATATAAAATTACACCTCATCAACAAACAAAGTAATTAACAACTAGGTTTCATGTGATCCTAAGCAAATACTAGTTAATTTAGCCTAACATAGCAATAGTAAGAGAATCAATTAAACAAATAAAACAATAACACATAGACATGATTGATTCAATAACTTATCTTAACAATACATGAGTTCTCCAATGGCCAAAAAGGCCTAAAAAGTTGGTAAAAACCGACTATGGTTCGGTGGTAAAGTTCCTCCAAAGTTGCACAAACAATAATGAAACAATGCGCTTATATTTATAGATTTTGGGTTGTGACGGCATCACGTTGTGGTTGTGAGACGTTGTCAGCTCAACACCCATTAGGGTTTCATTCTTACATCGACTTAGTTGTGACAGCATCACTTAGAAATTGTGACGCCCCAGCCTTTACTTGACGCTGTCCTAGTAAACCGTCTCCAACCACTGTATGGTTAGCACCCTAAAGTGACGATGTCACGTTGTAGCTTGTAACGTCGTCACAAGGCCTTCTTGTGACGTCTTTGTCATTTTCTTCGTTTTTCCATGCAATCGAGCCTAAAGCGCTTCCCAAGTACCTAAAACTCAGAAAGAAATGATTTAAGGTAATAAATGATCAAATATGTATGAGATTAGAGGCTAAATGACCCTTTAAAAGTGTACAAAATTACACCTCATCAATTACACGATTCTAAATAATATCGCAATTGATTATCTTCACCCTACTTGTGTTGCATAACAAAAGTAATCCAACAAAAGGCTTGTATCTCAATGGTACATTTTGTTGTGTGAGAAGCTCTCTAATCAAATGATTGTGAGTTTAAGTCATGCTTAAACATGTGAAATATTTTGTGATCATATATCAGAAAAGTTCAATGTAGATCTCAAAGTTTTTGTAGACCTAATGAACCAATACTGGCCATCTATTTTTTGATCAAAATAAAATAAAAAAATCCACTTTTTCATTAAAAAAAAATTAATATCTCGCAAACTGTTAATCGTTATGCGAAAATAATCATACAATCACGACCATAATAAAATCATCTTTATATAGAGGGGCACTTCTATGTACTTTCGACGGATTTTTTTTTGGGTTTTTTTTAGTACTGAAATTTACATTTGGAAAAATCACATGTGATTTCACGTGATTCTTAATATACAAACCACATGTTATTTTTTGTAGAACATTGTAAAAATTTCTTGTAATTATATCGTTAATAAAATATATAATCTTTCATTATCGTTACTAATTCCCATTTTCTCAGAAAAATTTGAAATTTTTCTTATTATATTATTTTGTCGTTATCACAAAATAATATAATTCACGAAATGACGGAATTAATCCTCGACACGTTACTCGAAACCTAAATATTTCATTTAATCTTAATTATATTTCCTAAACTTAATTAAATTCCTAATCACAATATTAATCCAAACGGGCCCTTAATTATTCCAGCCCATCCTCGTTTACTTTTCACAGGCCCAAGGCCACAAGCCCAACTTCCAAATTCTTATTATCTCATTTGTTCGACTAAGCTTCAAGCCTCCCAAAACGCCTCGTTTATTCTCAATTCTTACATACGACGTGCCAATATTTTTACACCATCTCGTTTACCACCTAGCCAACTATTAGTGTGTCAAATCCCAAGTTCATTGGACGACGTTTGATACATTTTTAAGAGGCGAAGTGATCGACATATATTCGACTCAATCGATTCATAATTTACTCAAATCTCAACCGTTTTGATTCCCGTTTGTTCCTACTTGTTCCTAATAACATTTCTAAGATGATTTCATGTTCAAATGTCAAAGATGATCAGTTATATACAAGTTGTACACGATTTGGCAAATCGTGTATATAATTATATTGGTGGTCGACATGCTCATGAATCACCAAGACAACTTCCATATTTTGTGCACTCTCATCCCATATTATAACAATATATTTCATCCTAGAACCTAGGTTTTACTGACATGCATAGTTACTATGGTTTCCTTGAAATATTTCACACTTACGTGTGATAAATTGACACCATATATAGCATACATGCATGCACCCGTTCCTCACAATTATCACATACCTTCAACTATTTCTTTCTTCCTAAAAACTACTCCTAAGAGCCAGAAGTCAATTGCCATATCGTTTGGACAAAAGAAAAGGGTTATCGGGTTTGGTTTATACGTATAATATTTGGTTTATACGTATAATATTTGGGTTATACTTTGAACGTGATTATCCTTGGGTTCCATCCATTCACTCTCGACTCTCTACCACCTAAAGGGTGTTGTAAGTTATTTCCTACTCGTTTCCATCAAGTTCACACGTTAAAATCACTTCATGCATCATATATATATTTGTACGATCGTATATTAGTTTTACGTATTATTTTCATATACATATTGTCATATATAGTACACGACTTGTGACTAGCCTCTATCTTGGAAGGCCTAGGAGTCACAACACACTCATAATTCACGTTGGTTTCACTCGACATGCATCAAACAAACTTATTTTTGAACCATGTTCCATCGTATGAAAACGTAGTAAAACACTTAGAAATATTTATAAGTTTTTCAAATATATAAACGATACAAACATGCTACAAGACACTCGTATAACTTTAAATCTCACGTAACAAGAGTACCATATTTATACACGACTCAATAGACCACCTAGAAAACTACCACTTTCATTTATACAACTCATAAAAATACTCACGTTTCGACACACCAATTGATTCATTTTGAATCGGCATTAACAAGATTTCCAAATCCAAACTTTATTTAAAAACTTAATGTTTTCATTTGGGCTTATACTGAGCCCAATAAGAAGTCACGATCCATAAGCCCACTGGGCCCATATGAAACGTTTTTAGAATCATAAAAATAGTCCAAGGCCAGGCCCAAAACATTTTCCATGCCCTCGCCTCCAAAAATCTTAACGGGCCTTGAATTTGGTTCGTTAAGGGCCCATAAGCTAAAAAAATAAGCTTTTCATCAAATAAGCAGTTAAAATAAGCTTATTATTTACTTAATAAGCCACGAAAATTTTTAGAAAATTTTTATAATCATTTTTGTAATTTTGGACTAAAAATGTAACGCGACGACACCTAGAAGGACTAAAAGTGTAAATATTGAAAAGTAAGGACTAAAACTGTAAAAACATAAACTTAAGGGTAAAAATTAATGAAAGTTAATATTCTAAGCCTAGTATTGATTATTGGACAATTAGAGGACTATAGTTGTAACTTATTAATAAAAAGGACTAACAGTGTAACACAAACGTCGATTAAATGGTAAAATTGGAAAAAGGACAAGGACTAAATATAATCTATTTAACATTCTTATTTATTTTCTATTTTCGTAAATTTATTTCGTATTGCATTTAAACTTTCATTTTAGTTATATATATATTATTTAACGTAACGTTAATAATATATATAACGTTATTCAAAAGTTAATATTTTTACTTATGATTAAAAAGGTAAAACTTCGATGGATAATTTAAATAACATATTTTGTCATATCATGCATATCACAAGAATTACACTGCACATCACCTATTCGTCATAACGAATAATTATTATTCGTTATTCTTTCGTATTTACCAAATAGTATTTGGTCAAATTCTCAGACATATCTATTTATCAGGTTGTATTTCGAAGCCGTTATCATAAATTCTTCCGACTTTATTTTCTTCATTTCAGTATCAATCAAGGTGAGTCATAGCCTCACATTTACTTATTTTCAAACTCCTTGAGGGGGATACATGTTATAAACAGATCACAAGTAATTTTCTGTATGCTTCCTGACTTGATATATGCCCAAGTTACCTATTGCCAAAAGACCCTTGATCATGAGCCATTAATCACTGTTATGTGAACGCGAATATAATAAATAGATCTATTTAAGGTTTGACAGCCTATCCCATTAATACTTGACGGAATGCCATTATGCATGTGGTTAGTCGTATTAGTCGTGATAATTATATTTGAGTAAAAATAGGAATTGGCAAATCACCTATTACACGAGGGCAAAATTATCATTGATTTGATAAACACCTCCATTTTTACGGTATTTGTTAACGTTTTGCATGTCATGAGACTTAGAGCAATATATACTGCAATATCAAATTTTAAACTGATTGTATTTCCAATACAATCTTACTTGTGTATCAAAATGATTACTAAACTCAAACTCTATGATATCACTCAACATTTTTGTTGACTTTTAAACATGTATCTCAGGTGTTTAGCAGGGGAAGCAAGCATGAAACGGGCGGCAAAACTTCAAAACTTATCTACTTTATTTAAGTAATGGTGTAAAATAAATGATGTTTGATTCAGTTTAGAACATCAAGACTTTTATTATAATACTCTGATAGTGACATTTTGTATTTGAAATTTTATTAATGAACTTATGTTTTAAAACGCCTCTTTCGAGTCATTTTCTATCATTATGACTTCGATCCTCACCATAACACCCTAATTACTATTCCGCTGCCACATTTCAAATTAGGGGGTGTTACAGATTGGCATCAGAGACATAGTTATAGAGAACCAAATGTTTTCAAACATTGAACTATAACCACACTTTCAAATAAATTAAATTTACACCATATTATTTTTCGTCCGCCGTGCCTGCTTGCTACCATACTCAGTAAGTTAATCATTAAGTTTATGATACTTTAATCTTGGTATATTAAAATTTTGTATTCTTTGACGATAATCAATTCTTATTCTGCATTATTTACGAATCATTACAGTATTATTTCAATATGAGCATATCAGACTCCGACTATGAGATTTCCGTCTCATCTGTTACGTCACCTGTTTTTCGTTCTACCTTAGTACCTAACGCTGTTTCCCAAGAAACAGAACCATTCGAACAAGACGAAATTGTAACAACGCCTGAAAATCCTGATGTTTTGGTTTTACCAACACATATACCATTACTACATCATGAATTTGATTCATATGCACCCGATCACCTATTCGATCTTTTTAGCAAGACATATCCATATACTTTTCACCATAGAGAACAAATTCCTGAGGAAGATATACCCGCATCCAGTCGACTTCGTATTTCCGATTCTACTCATCCACTTTCACCATCATTACCATATCCTCCTGGTTTTACTCCCCCAGCTCATATCTATGAAACTGGCGAGAGTGCTAGGATAGAAATTACCCCTACTCTTTCACCTTCTGTAGTAGTGACGCGTTTGGAGCATCACGAAGAACAGATAGACTCACTTCTTCAGATGATTGATTATTCATCATTTGACCATTCAGATACTATCCACAATACCTTACATAACCTTCTAGCCAATAGGATAGAGTTGCAGCAGGGTTTAGCTCAGATACATTCAGATATCTCTGAAACACGCTCTTTCGCGATATCATTGCGAAGAGAGGGACAGAACCGTACTTGGGAAGCCCAGCTAGCACACCGAAGAGCAGATACATTGGAAAACCTAGTAGGAGATATGCAGATTCAACACCATACCGAGATGCAGGATCTCCGAATTCAGACTTTAGAGATGGAGGACATGTGGACGTACCTAATCATTAGAGGCAGTTAGTATTTGTATTAGTAATAAGGCATCTAAGCCTGCCGCATGTGGCAATTAATAAATAATCTTGTATCGTTTTGTTATGAAAACTCAACTGATCAAGTTATTAATGTTATGCTATTGGTTGTGATATTACTATATACAAATGTTAATTTATGCTTATGGTTGTTCATGTGTATTAATAATGCATCTAACATATCGGAATAATTATGATTGTTGTATCGAAATAAAAACTACATATGGTGCCCAATTATTGTTAGAACTCATAAATATTCATTTCCCTACTTCACAAGATCCTTTAAACAAAATTATTGTTTAAAATTCTAAAGCTATATTTTTGTATTATTAATAGAAAAATGGAGCATGCAAGTAGCGAAAATTCCAACCCGGAAGTGATCATGACACCTACTGAGGTTCAAAGGATGATTGCTGAGGGTATATCTGCAGCTCGTGAAGCTGATCGTTTGAATAACATCAATGGAGCAAACCATGAAGCTAATACATCTACTCATCGTAAATGTACTTACAAGGACTTCATGACTTGCAAGCCAACTAATTTCAAAGGAATAGAAGGAGTTACTGAAATGGCCCATTGGTTTGAGCATACTGAGACAGTCTTCAAAAGGAGCGGCTGTTCTAAAGATAGCAAAGTTACATTTGCTACAGGAGCTCTTCAAGGAGAAGCACTATCATGGTGGAATACTACCGCGAAAGCTATGGGTCAGGATGAAGCTTTCAAACTCTCCTGGAATGAGTTGAAAAATAAGATGCTTAAGAAGTATTGTCCCAGGACAGAGATCAGAAAAATGGAGGATGAATTTCATCAGCTGGTAGTAAAGTACAATGATCTGAGGACATACGATAGAATGTTTCTGAAGTTGTCGGTGTTATGCCCAACAATAGTACCCGATGTTGAAAAGGCATTGGAGAAATATGTGGAAGGACTGCCACCATCTATTGAAGGGGATGTTACCGCATCGAACCCACAGACAGTAGAAGAAGCCATGGGACTTGCCCAGAGATTGTTGACCCGGGTGATCAAAAGAGGTTCTACCTCCACGATCAATGAGCATAAGAGGAGTGCTGACAACCGTGGAAACAAAAATGGCAACAACCGCAGCTACAACAACAACTACAGTGGTAACAGAAGCTACAACAACAACAATCAAAGCAGCAACCGCAACAGAGATCAACAACAGAACCGTAGTAATCATCATCAGCAGCAGAATCATCGACAAGAAGCTACCAGAGCTTATGCAGCAGTGCCTGCAGAAAGTAAAGGTTATGCCGGAACTCTACCCCCATGTAACAAGTGCAACATGCATCATACCGGATCATGTAAGGCTACTTGTGGCAACTGCAGAAGAATTGGTCACATGACAAAGGACTGTAGAGCAACTGGAGCCAACACACAACCGATAGCAGTAAAGTGCCATGGTTGTGGTGAAGCTGGACATTACAGAACTCACTGTCCGAAGAATGCCAATAATGTTGCCCGAGGAAGAGCATATTTACTCGGTGATGGAAACACAACTCAGAATTCTGATGTTGTTACGGGTACGTTCCTATTAAATCAACAAGATGCTAAGATATTATTTGATTCTGGAGCAGATAAAAGTTGTGTCTATTTCGTTTGCCGCAATTCTAAATATTACTCCTATAGAACTAGATACTATCTATGACATAGAATTAGCAGATGGAAATATCTTAAGTACCAATACCCTAATCAAAAATTGCACCTTAACTTTTTTAAGTAAATCTCTCCCCATCGATCTCATGCCCATCCAACTGGGAAGTTTTGATGTCATCATTGGTATAGATTGGTTATCTACACACCGTGCCAGAATACTTTGTGACGAGAAAGTCATTCAAATTCCACACAACGGTGAAACCTTAATCATCCAAGGTGATAAACTTAAAACTTCGTTCAATATTATCTCATATGCCAAGACGATGAAATACATAAGCAAAGGATGCCATGTATTCCAAATTCAAGTAACGGGAGGAGAAACAAAAGAAAAGAAGAAACAACTTGATGAAGTGCCAGTTGTAAAAGAATTTTCTGATGTATTTCCTGAAGACTTGCCTGGAATTCCACCAACTCGTCAAGTAGAATTTCGCATCGATTTAGTGCCTGGAGCAGCACCAGTTGCAAAAGCACCATATCGATCAGCACCCTCCGAAATGAAAGAATTATCTGAACAGTTGAAAGAACTATCAGATAAAGGATTCATCCAACCAAGCTCATCCCCTTGGGGAGCACCAATCCTATTTGTCAAAAAGAAAGATGGAACGTTCCGAATGTGTATCGATTACAGGGAGTTGAACAAACTCACGGTGAAGAATCGATATCCATTACCAAGGATCGAGGATCTATTTGACCAATTACAAGGATCAAGTGTTTACTCAAAAATCGATCTAAGATCAGGATATCATCAATTAAGAGTCAGGGAAGAAGACGTTCCCAAGACAGCTTTTTGAACACGGTACGGACATTATGAATTTCAAGTAATGCCATTTGGTCTTACCAATGCACCAGCAGTGTTCATGGATTTAATGAACCGAGTATGCAAGCCATACTTGGATAAATTCGTTATTGTGTTCATTGATGACATCTTAATCTATTCGCGCAACAAAGAAGAGCATGCCGAACACTTAAGGATTATTTTGGAGTTACTTAAGAAAGAAAAGTTGTACGCCAAGTTTTCCAAATGTGATTTTTGGATTTCTACAGTTCAATTTTTAGGCCATATCATCAACAACCAAGGTATCCATGTAGATCCCGCGAAGATAGAAGCAGTTAAAGGTTGGACATCACCCACCGCTCCAACCGAAATTCGTCAATTTTTAGTTCTCGCCGGTTACTATCGGAGATTTATAGAAGGTTTCTCAAAGATTGCAAAACTGTGGAAAACTAGAAGGGGGGGTTGAATAGTTTTACGTCCTTTTAATTTTAAAAACACAAGTTTGTTTTAAAAACTTCGATTCTAGTTTATGTGAACTCAATACTTGCACTATATGAACAATTGTATGGTAACTAACTAACAAAGCTAATATAGTAAAGATAAGTAAATAGGTAATGAGACGAGTTAGAAAGATCAAACCACAACACAAGGATTTATAGTGGTTCGGCTACAAGGACACCTTCCTTGTTCCTACTCCACTCCCCGAGTCACCTACTCGAGAGTTTTCTTCACTATGTCAACAAACTCCCTTTTGGCGGAGAAAACCTTACACACCAATTTACACACCACAACAACTTCACAACTTGATCACAACTTCTTCACACCAATATACTACACACCAATCTTCTTCACACCTATCTTCTACACACCAATCTTCTACTTCACACCAATCTTCACAACTAACCTACTTCACTACTAATCAACTTCTACTTCCTACACAACTTCTATATCTTCTAAACAATATATAACAAACACAACACAATATTCACAAATGAATGTATATATACACTATGCACAACTACACTTCAACACTTCTTGAACTTGGTGGTAGAAAGAGTGTTCTTCTTTTGTACTTTGGATGAGAATGGATGATGAGGGATTGAATCACTTGAAACAAGGATTAATATACAAATGATCAAAGGGTTTTAGAGGATGTTTGGAGAGTTATAGATCTGAAAATTTTGTGCAAAAGGTAAGGTAAAAATTCAGGTTTAAGGTGGTATTTATAGGCAAAAGATTCTGACAGAGGAGCGTGGCCGGTCCCCTTAAATCAAGGCCGGTCCCCTTAAAATTAAGGGGACCGCCCCTTATAATTAAGGGGGCCGCCCAGCTGAAACGGCCATAATCTTTGTCTTTTTGTGGGAAAAGTTTATTTGGTGAAAAACTAACTGATTTTGGTTAAAAATTTGAATTCATATATTTAGTATGAATAAAACATTTTTCTTTATTACCAAAAGTGTTTTTCAAAAATATATAATATGTTTATATAATTAAATAAACTTTGTGTTAGTTAATTAAATACCCCTTTGATCATGAGATGTATTAAGCACTTGTTTATCCATACCTTAAGTGATTAAGTTGGATATAGTGATATAAACTAGCTTAATACTTGTTTACGTAGTAATTATATGATTGGCGATTTTACATTTTGTGATCTTCAAAATATAGAGATATCGAAAGATATGAATAACGTTTTCACACATTATTTATGTCAACAATCTCCCCCTTTTTGATGATTACAAAATTTAAACTCATTAATCAAAAATTAGTATATATTCAAGTATTATTGTGAGTTTATATCACTTCTCCCCCTTTTTGTTAGCATCAAAAAGGTTATCCCATGTTAATGTAAGCTCCCCCTCGAAGTATACTCCCCCTCGTTTTGAGGCCAAAAGGAATCGAGATATGGATATCTTGCAAAAATATTTAGTGGCAAGCAACATATATATGTATATAGCATGCAAGAGTAGAGACTAAACATTACCATAACAGTAATAATATGAAAAAGATACATCAAGCATTACATTAACAACCATAACAAGTAATGCAACTAACAAAAGCCTTAAAGGCTTAGAATCATCACTAAAAAAAAAAAAAAAACAAGGCTCAAACATGAGAGTCCTCTTTAGAGCTTGCCATCCAAAAAGGTTTAACACAATTTTATTTGTAAAACACCAAGCATGTTTAATTGGGAGGAATGGATGATGAACATGGAGATGGTGATGGTGGATGTGTGTTTGTTGATGGTGGTGGAGGTGTTGTGTTTGTTGTTGGTGGTTGATGCAACAAGTTTTCAATATGAGAAAACATGTATTGGATCTCATCTCTTAATCCGAACACAATTGTTCGGTTGTGAATGCAACAAAGGCAAGTGTCTCCATGAGCTTCAAGTAAGCTCCATGGGACGGGGTTATAGGATGGCGGATTGATAGGAGATGATGAGAAATGTGCATCAAGAGGTGTTAATGGTGATAATGAGAGAGTGAGTGCAAGAGTTGTGTTTTCATTGGTAGGTTGTGATGGTTGATCAATTGTTGGAGGAGATAAGTGGGTGTTGATGTAGTCATTTATGGATGAAGTGGATGGTATGGAGGAAGTGGAGTTTCCATTTGTTGAAGGTGTTTTGGAGGGTGCATTTGGTGCACTAGGTGATGAACATTGAGGTGGTGGAGATGGAGTGGTGTTGTCTTCATTTGTAAGATCAATGAAGAGTTGTTTGGGTGGAATGATGACAAGCTTTTGTTTCTTGGCATTGTTTGAATAGGTGGTTCTTGGTGATGACATGATGATGTTTGATGAATGTTTGAGGATGATGGAATGTGAATTAAACATGCATGGGGATTATATAGTGGGAAAACATGTTTAGAAGTGGAATTAATTTGAAATTGTAATGTTATATTCCAAAATCAGTTTAGTTTTTAAGGGAAATGGTAGCTGGGACTAGCAAAAGGGATCACAAGATGCAAAAGAGAACAGTGTAAAAACTGTTTCAGATGGCCGGTCCCCTTAAATGGAGGCCGGTCCCCTTAATTTTAAGGGGGCCGCCCATCTGACGACCCAGAAACCAAAATTTTTCAAAAATTTTCTGGAAAAATGTTGTGTTCTGTTTTGTATTTGCAGCAAGCACCATTTGGACATTTCACATTTGTTTTGGTCTATTATAAAGCAAACATGATATATATATATATATATATATATATATATATATATATATATATATATATATATATATATATATATATATATATATAAGCTAATCATGCAAGTATATATATAAGTTAAGAGTTAAAGCATGCATTCATAAGCATATATTAAACATAATAAACAAGTTAACATACTAATCATTTATCCAAACAATTATTCCAAGAAAATATCAAGTACTTCCGAATGTATTTCGGACAAATAGCACACAAGACATAAAAATTAAATATTGTTTAACAAACATAAATCAAGCATATCATTTCTTTCTCTTCCCGAAGATACCCTTCAAAGTCTTTCCTATAGATTTGAAACCACCTCTAACTTCTTCGTGCAAGCTCTTTTGTCTTTTCAGCATCTCGGTAGTTCGTTCATGAAGCACTTCTTCGTTTTGATCACTAGGAGATGGGGTAGAATACTCGGGATAGTCAAGATCCTCTAAATTGTCAACGAACTCAGAAAACGAAGGGGTACTAGCATCATGGATGTTTTCCTCCTCATCGTCATCGTCTTGCCTTGAAGATGATCCATGAAAGCTTTGACGACGAGGTTTACCCTTGTCACTTCGAGTTCGTCGAGCTTGTTTTAGAGTGAGAGGACGTAGAGTGGGGTAGATGGACTCATAGATACTATTGTCAAGATCGGGGTAGTACTCGATAACATGACGATAGAGACGAGTGAGGAACATTCCATATGGAAGATTGGCTTTGGGAGTTTTTCTAGCACACTCAATCCGTTTGATGAAGAAGTAGGCCAAATTGTACGGTTTTTCGACAGCTATACAATACAACATGTGAGCAAGGCACGCCGGGAGATGGTCCCGGTGACCTCCGGTACCAAACACATTCTCACGAATGAGTTCTTCCTAACGCTTCATGTGGGGGCTTAATTCTTTGAGGAGAAGTTGGTATGGAGAGATTTGAACGTTTTTGGATTTTATTTTTCGGCTTGTGGTGGCACGTTCCACACCAAGGATTTGACGAATTTTGTCGGGATGAGGAATTTCGTCGAAATAGGGACCGAAGGTTGGTCGATAGCGATTAAGAGATTCGAGGTCCCACTCGTTTATGAAAACGGCTTGACCTCTAAAAGGAATTTGGAGGATATGACCAAATTGTTCGAGAGTGAGGGTGATAAATTCATTTTGAATCATGAAAGAGATGGTGATGAAACCAAGATCATTGGCTTGGACGGTGACTTGGCTATAGAAATCCATTATGAAGCGAGGAATGATAGGTTCATTTATTTCATAAAGACAATTGAAGTTGATGCTTGTAAACACGTGATTTATGTAGTCGGATTGAGCAAAAGCAAGATCTACTACACGTCCTTCATGAACATTTCTATCTTCAATTTGACGATATATAAGTCCAATGGAAGGAGATGTGGTAGGGAGTTGGGAAACTTTAGGAATGTAATTTTTAGTGTGAGAAAGATCTTCGGTAGTTGCTTTTGGCATTTTCACCTAAACACATCAACAATACAAAAAGACCAAAATAAATATAAAGAAAGATAAAAGTATATGTATATTGTTAAGGCTTATGTTGGAACGTAAACGTACTTCGTTACTAATCCTAAGAAGTAGATTACCATGTTCCTTAATATTGTTTTTAACTCGTTCTAGATATACTTTAATATGTTTAATAAGTAGTTATGGTCAAATCCAAACGCCCTTTTAAACATCTTAATATATCATGAAATTTACTAGATTTACATTAGATTGTAAAACTAGCTAATTTTTTGCGAGTTTCTTATGCATGTGATATGTTTTTGAAAAAGATGGTTTGTATTTTTACTTAAAAATGTCATTTTTAGTAATAAACCAAACGCTTCCTTAACTATTGACTTATACCTCTAGTATGTCAATATATATATGAATTATATATCTTGACGAGTCCGATTAGCAATTTATAGGTTTATAATTGTAACAAGGTTTTATAAAAATTATAATGTCTAGGTTT
The DNA here is from genome assembly GCA_030686995.1 of Artemisia argyi. NCBI lineage: Eukaryota > Viridiplantae > Streptophyta > Magnoliopsida > Asterales > Asteraceae > Artemisia > Artemisia argyi. Next base: position 189,429,493 of record CM060678.1, on the reverse strand, counting down.
CGATATTATTTGGACATAATCCAAACACCCCTATATCGTGAACCGATATAATTTTTCTTGGTCGAAAAATGTAATTTCAAGTTTTACAAGTTACAAAAGTATAATGTGATTAGTTTTAACACGTTTTCAAATCATTATTCAATAATGAGTTTACTAAAATTTTTGAAAAGGAGTGTATGAAGTTTTTCAAAAATTTTCGACATGATAGTTTATAATTACTAGTTTCTAGTGTTGATTGATCATTCTAAACCTAGGGGAAACATTCGGTTATGGAGTTTTAGGACTTAATTCGAAAGAAATTGTGAAATTGAAGAATTTTATAAAACATGCATAACCATGAGTATGACCAAATAAGATGAAATTAGATGAAATGTGTTATGAAAAACTTACAATACGTAATGGTGATTGTGTTAGATGAATTTGCCCTTTGCGAATTAACCCGAATTATGTGATTTGGAAGTGATTTGAGAGGTTTTTGGGTTTTGGTTTTCGTCACAGCAGAAGCAGGGGAAGGGGAGTATGAAAAAGTGGAGTGTTTGGCAAAAGGAAAAAGGAGAAAAACGGGTTTGAGTTATCAGATGGCCGGCCCCCTTAAACATTAAGGGGGCCGCCCTTTATTTGGCTGCCGGTCCCCTTAAACATTAAGGGGGCCGCCCTCCAAAATTTGATATTTTTGATTTTGGTTTCTGGAAAGAACAAGAAAATATTTATATGTATCTATTAGATTTATATTTAATCAAAAATACGTTGGAGGGTATTCGCACGAAAGGAATTACTTACACTTTTACTTGACAATTTGCCAATTAAATTTTCTTGATCATTTCGGATGAAATTTATCAAGTTGTCAAGTATACGAGAACGTTGTGGAGGGTTCATAAGTATATGTGTGTATATATATATATATATATATATATATATATATATATATATATATATATATATATATATATATATATATATATATATATATATATATATGTATGTAGTATGGGCTTATAAGACGAGAATAAAGGAAGGAGACGAATGCACCGGAAGCCAGGAGTTTGTTTCATCCATAGATTTTTCGACTCATCTCTCTTCATCAGCATGAGTGTTGTTGAACATTAAAGTTCAATAAGGCAAATGGGGAAAAGAAAAGGTTCGTAAACGAACAATTTCTAGTTCTAGAAAATCAACAAATGAATTTTCTAGGTTATAAGATCCTAGATATAGCTAAGTGTATATATATATATATATATATATATATATATATATATATATATATATATATATATATATATATATATATATATATATATATATATATATGATGAGTGTGTAAATACTCATCATTTTATACTAATCTGAGCTGCCAAAACATACAAAAACACTCTAATATGCATCAAAATACTTAAAATATCTTAGAGGTGTGTTTTATATGTTTCAAACACAAAATATGCAAAAACAGATAAAAAACGTACAAAGTTTGCATAATTGGCAGTTTCAGTCCCTAAAGTTTCACAAATTGGCAAAACTAGTCCCTGAGAGTTTAAAATGTATAAAAAGTCAACTTTAGTCCTTGGGAACTCAAACTTATTCACAAATAGTCCCTGGATAAAAGTTTATACAATCTGGCAACTTTTACCCCTTAAGTTACAAAATTGGCAAAATAGGTCCCTGGGTATTCAAAACTTGGAAATTTCACAAAATACCCTTGTACTATGCATAAAATACAATTTGGAACAATTTTGATTAACTTTTGGGAAATTACATAATCAGTCCCTCAAAAATCCAAATATGACATAAATGGTCCTCGGGTGATGTAAAATGGGAAAATTACATTTTTTGATCCTTTAGTTATTTAAACATGGCAAGTTTATTCCCTTTTGATATCTATTGAAACTTGCCAACACAGGTCCACAACTTTCAAGTTTTTACATTTTTGGTCCTTGTTTACTAAACCATAAAACCAACCGGACCTATGTTATTAACTAAAACAAAAACAACACAACCCATGTTACTAAACCAGCCCACCCACTATCCCAAAGCCCATGAGAACCCCAGCCCAGTCCAACCAGGGTCAACGTTGACCTGGTCAACTCCCAGTCAAACAACCCTACCCCGTCCCCTTTCCCTCCTCAACACCACCACTTGCTACTTCCCTCCTCCACCTGCCTCCTCCATCACATCCAACCTCTCAACCCCTCCAATCACAATCCAAGGAGAACCCCCCACAATTAATGCTTCTACTACCCCCCCTACACACAACAGAGCAATTTGCTCTGTTTGCAAATTTTCCCGCCAAATACACGTGTTACATGGAGAGTGGACCAAAAGATGAACAAAGTGGTGGGAAATGATGGCAATGCAGAGGGGAACCCTAATGGATGCTTATAAATAGAAGAGATTGCAAGATGAAGAGTAGTTAGTTAATTTTAGTTTTATGTATGTCGTTTAATTGCAATTTTCAATTCTAGGGTACACCCAAGCTCTTAAGCAGTGGTAACCTTCTTTTTATTGTATTGTAACTTCATTTCAGTTATTAATTTCAAGCTTCCTTTATTATTTCATCTTATGCAATTTTAATTATATTTCAATATCTCATATTGTTCAATTGTTGTTTCAATATTATGTACTGGACTCTTAGATACATATAAGCTCCTAAGTAGCTTATTGAAGCTATTAGTAATAACTTAAATCAGCTTAGTGATAAAAAACTCAAAACACTCAACTGGTCAACAAAAGTCAACACGACAAGTTCTTGGTGATCAAAGCTGGAGCAGGGAGCAATTTGGATGTCCCTGGGTTAGAGAACCTGTGGAGGTTCATTAGGAATGGTTCTCAGTTCTTGGTTCATGGCATAAACTGGAATGCACCTTGTAAGTTTTTTTTGAAAATTCATTTCCTTCATCTGCGGTAGCTAGCTTATTTATGCCTTTCTGAATGCTCTAATGCTTATTTAGTGTTACCTAGTTATAATATAGTATAACATAGCTTACTTGTTCATTGGTTTTACTTGTTGTTTAAAAATCAATAATCTCACAGTGAAACACTCATACTTGACAAATCTGTGTATTTTACTTGTGGCATGACTGTTTTGTGTTCAATTGATCTTACTACATTATAAACTAGTGTTAGGAATCAGTGTAGTTGCCTAAAATCACCATTTGCTTTGAAAAACCAAAACAGATTCAGGATAAGGAGTGTTTGGTTTAGTGAATCTCACTGAGTCATAGTGAGTTTTGTGGGTTGCTTTTGCTTGGTACATGTTACTTATGGTTCTAAAATCCTAGTTAACCCCTCAAATGCACAGGTTCTTTGTTAAAAAGTCAAAACTCTCTTTGAATCACTTAAAAGTGCTCACTGTGTGGGATTTTGGTATGAGTACCATGCCATTAGCTGTATAATTAGTTAATCTAGCTTATTTTAGTTTCACTATAGCTTAAAATTCCATTCTCAACAAGTTAGATCAGATTTAAAGTCACATAAGTCAAAACTTAGGTTTATATCAAAAGTCAAAATTTTCTCTTCTCAGATTTTTATAAAACTTCCAAGATTTGTTTTGAATTTAGGATTTGGTTCTAGGACTTGCAATTTGTTTCTATTAATAGTCTGTTAGCTCATCTTTGATTTCCCACAAGTTTTATATTTTTATCATTTTTTCCCTGGGCCCTACAGACCCCCAAACTAAGCTGCAGGGCAAGGTTGTGCCCTGCTCACCCAGACACCCAGTCACCACCATCACTTTGGTGGTGTTTTGTGACCACCACAGTGGTTCCCAAACCCTAGGTTTAGTTTTTCCCAACCCCCCTCCTACCAGAGTCTCTCCTTTGACCATTGGTTTGACCTTGGGACAAGTGGACCCCACCTGGAAATAGGCTTAAAGATTGTCCCAATTCTGTGTTCAGTTTTAAAGTGCAAGATGCTTATTTGATTGTGTTCAGCTTATTTGAGCTTATTTCTTACTATTATCTGTTTGTTTAAGCTTGTTTAACTTATTTGTATCTGATTTCACCATTGTGGACCCCACCCAAAGCCATTTGACCCAGATTGACCAAACAGTCAACCAAAGTCAACTGTATAAGTTAAGGGGGTTGTCACAGCTTATTTATAAGCTAATTTTCAAAGTGTTTTCATAAAAGTTTGTCATTTTAAGGTATTAAGTAGTTCTGAAAAAGAAAAATCCAAAAAAATCAAAGTTTAAGTAAGTGATAGTTTCTATTTAATTCAAGTTAATTTTAATTTTCATTTTTAGATTTTAATTAAGTCACTAGTGTTTTTATATTTTTATTAAATACCTTATATAGTAAAGTAATTTTGATAATTTTTTCAGATTTTTATTTTGTCATTTAGTGTTAATTAGATTTAATTTTAATTTTCTTTATTATTAATTAATATCAAATATTAAATAGCTTAATTAGTTTTTATAAGGTTAAATCTAGTTTTTATAATTTTCCTAGTTCTAATATAGTATAATAAGTTTTTAGAAAATAAATTTTGAAATTCTACTGTTCATTTTCTATTTTTCTTATTTTATTTGTTTAAAATAGACTTAAGTTTATTAAAAGGTAAAAAATTAGTTGTTGAATTTTAAAATATAATTTTTAGAGTTTTTATAGTTTTGTAGGATTCCAGTGATGGTTAAGTAATTTTATAAATTTTATCTTAATTTTCCAAGTTAATTTAGTATTAATATAAATTAAAAGTAGTTTAATTAGTTTAATTAAGTTAAATAGTTTTTAATTAATAACAAAACCACAAAAAGACAAAAATATTATTTTTAATTTTTTATACTTTCTTCAAGTTCTAATTTAGGTTTAGAAAATATTTTGGTTAAATTTTAGTTTAATTTAAATCATTTGTCATTTTTAGTTAATTTAAATTAGATTTTAATTTAGATTTTAAATAGTTTAATTAATTAAATAATAGTTTAATATTATTTTAATCACTTTTGTAATTTATTTTTCATTTTTAATTTTAAGTTTTGAAAAGTGTCAAAAGCACCCCCTGTAGTTTGATAATTACCAAAAACCCACTTTTCCAGTCCGATACGTGATCTTAATTGTGAATTTGTGCATATATCTGGTATCTGATTATTGTGAATATTATATCTGTGTACCAATACCAAAATAACAGTAGCAAAATCAATTCCATATCATCTGGGCTACTGTCCTCAGTCCCACTCACTTATAAACGATTCCAAAAGCACCATTTCAATCTCGTCGGGACATAACGACCCGGGGAAACACTATACTATCACCGGAGTATTGATTCTAGGCTGTCTTTGACTTGTTGACCTTGGTCAATAATAATCTGACGGTTCGGGCTCAATCAAAATTTGGCGCCGCTGCCGGGGAGGTTGTTGCGTGTTTTACAAAATCGTTTTAAGTTTAGTGGTTTTCAAAACCCTCCCTATACAAATTTCACACAAATTTGTAAAAAGTTTTGTAAAAATATAATCATATCAGAAAAAAGTTCATTAACACTTCTCCTGAAGTGTTGAAAAACACCAAAAAAAAAAAAATTAAAAACAAATCAAAAACAAACTGTGAAGTTAAATTACTTCGTGTTCTTTAAGATTACAACCTGAAACAGTTGGTTTAAGGTAAGTTCTGACATTAAATTGCGAACTGAAGAGGAAACCTATTTACTTCCTCCCGCCAGCCTGCGAGTAATCTTAAAGGGACGATTTCGGTTAACGAATCAGTTCCAAAAATATTTCTCAAGTTTTCTGCACACACACCCATAAGCCTAAAGCAGGTTTTCAAAAATCAATTAATAAACCCATAATAAGTTCCCAAACTTAAGATTAAAACTTGCCTTTGTATCCCTGTGAGTAGTGTACCTTTTTCAAAGAAGCTGCTCACTTGTGATTATTGGTTTAAGTTCACTGTAGTTTTGCCTCGAACTTGTGTTGAAAAATTGTTTTTAGTGCATGCGCACTCGGTCTCAAGCAAAGAATAAAAAACAGAAAGACGTACCCGAGCTACGTTCTAATACAAAAACTGAAATGGCCGCTGGACCACCACCACCACTATTACCACCCCCTGACCCTCCTAGGGATGAGCCAGCTCCCGATCTCCGAACGATGGAGGAGCTGTGCTAACCTACCATGCAAGGGCGGGGTGGGCCTATTGCACCACTCACTATTGGGGCTGCGGACTTTGGCCTCAAGCATCACATGATCCAACAAGTCCAGAATTCGTGTCAATTTCACGGATTACCGGGTGACGATGCCAATAAGCATCTTGACAAATATCTCACGGTCACCCAAAGCATGAAACAGCATGGTGTCACCGATGATGCTCTTCGGCTGTACCTCTTCCCCTATTCTCTCGCTCATCATGCCACTGCATGGTTTGACCGACTCCCAAAGAATTCTATTCGAACCTTTGATGAAATGGTAACCAAGTTTCTAGCAAAATATTTTCCACCATCCATGGTTACCAAGTTATGAAATGATATCAGCAACTTCCGGCAACTTCCCGATGAGTCTCTTTTTGAGGCTTGGGAACGTTATAAGCTAGCCATTGATCGGTGCCCTAACCACAATATGTTACAAGTTACCATCATAGATACCTTCTATAATGGTCTGACATTGAGGCACCGAGACATTCTCAATGCTGCTGCTGGTGGGACCTTTATGAAAAGGCGTCCCGAGGAGTGCTATGACTTAATCGAGAACATGACTGCCCATCATAACTTTTGGGATTCCTCTGCGGAGAGGGAAGCGTCATGTAATTCCGTTACTCCCTCATCATCATCTCCTGAAATAATCGCTCTTACCAAAAAGATGGATGATATTTCTACGGCTGTGTTGAGAATGAACCAAACGATACAACATCAGGTTCAAAATCAACAAGTAAAAGCCGTGGCCCGAAGTTGTGAAACTTGTGGGGGCCCACATCTGTATTCCGAGTGTCCAGCTACTGCTAACTTTTCTCCAGAGAACGTTTATGCTGCTAACGGTTCCTACAACACGGGGGGTAATTCTTACCAACCGCAAGGGGACCGTAATCTCTTAAGCTATCGTTCCAACAATTTTCTCGGACCCCCCGGTTTTAACCAAAATCAAAACCGTAACACGAATCAGAATTTTAACCAAGGTCAAAACTCAAATTTCCAAAACCCGAACCAAAATCAAGGCCAGTTTAATCAAAACAATTTTCAAAATGGCAATCAAAACCAAGGTTTTCAAGGAAATTTTCAAAGAAACCAGAATCAAGGGAATTACAATCAGGGTAATTTCAATCAGAGAAACAATTTTCAGGGTAACAACAATCAAAACCAAGGGAATTTTCAAAACAACCGTGTTCAAAATCCCCCTGTTCAAAATCAAAACGTTGTTCCACCCCCGTCTTCCTCCGATGCTGAAATTAAACAATTCATGAAAGCACAAGAGGAAACAAATCGGTTATTGATCAAGACGATCTCTGAACTTCAGAAGTCTTTAAATGATCGACCCTCGGGCCCGGGTACATTACCGAGCAACACGATCGCTAACCCGAGGGGCGATGTCAAGGCGATCACTACCCGAAGTGGGGTTTCATACAATGGACCCTCGATTCCTTCTACCTCTTCTTCTCCACCTAAGGTAGCGGAACGTGAACCTGAGGTCACTACGGACAAGGTACTTCCTACTAATAACGGAGGTATCAACAACGTCCATCCTCAAGTTGTCCCGGTCCCGGCTCATAAGCCGAAAGTTGTATTTGATCCTCCTGTGTGTCCTGATGAAATCTCAAAGAATAATCCTAAGCCGTCAATTCCATATCCTTCACGAGTGACTGAACAAAAGAACCGCGAAAAAGCTAACCATCAGATGGAAAAATTTTATCAAATTTTCCAAGAATTACACTTTGATATTAGCTTCGCGGATGCTCTTCTTCTCATGCCTAAGTTTGCTTCAACAATCAAAAATCTGATAAGCAACAAAGAAAAACTTTGTGAGATGGCAAAAACTCCTCTTAACGAGCATTGCTCAGCAGTGCTCTTGAAAAAGCTTCCCGAAAAGCTTGGAGATCCCGGGAAATTTCTCATTCCTTGTGTTTTCCCTGGGATGGTTGAATGCTTTGCCTTGGCCGATCTTGGCGCAAGCATCAACCTGATGCCTTACGCAGTCTGGAAAAGACTCTCACTCTCTGCTCTCACTCCGACCTACATGACACTCGAGCTTGCAGACCGTACCATATCCCGTCCTCTCGGCATTGCCGAAGATATCTTCGTGAAAGTAGGAAAGTTCCATTTTCCGGCAGATTTCGTGATTGTTGATTTCGATGCTGACCCACGAGTCCCTCTCATTCTCGGGAGAGGATTCTTAAGAACGGGTCGTGCTTTAATCGATGTATTCGAAGAAGAAATCACTCTACGTGTTGATGGCGAAGCCATAACATTCAATCTTGATCAGACTTCAAGATACTCCTCCAATTATGACGCTGAAACGGTTAACCGAATCGACATCATCGATGTTGCATCTGAGGAGTCTTCTCAAGAAGTCCTTGGTTTCTCATCCAGTGGCAGTCTTTCTACTGACCCTATCATTTCCGACTCTTCCCCTTCCCTCACTCCGTTTGAGGGAAGTGACTTCCTTTTGGAAGAGCTCGAGGCTTTTCTTGCTCAAGATAGCTCAATTCCCGATGGAGTTGATGAAAACTATCTTGACCCGGAGGGGGACACTCTTCTCCTTGAAAGATTGTTAAATGACGATCCTTCACCCTCTCCGTCTCCACAAATACTTCATAAAGCGGAAGTCAAAAATGTTGAAATAACTGAAGACTTCCCCGAGGTTGAGCTCAAGGACTTGCCTCCTCATCTAGAATATGCATTTCTGGAGGGTGACAATAAATTACCCGTCATTATTGCCAAAAACTTAAAAGATGAGGAAAAGGCTGCACTCCTAAAGGTTCTTAAGTCAAACAAGCAAGCAATTGCTTGGAAACTCTCCGACATTAAGGGCATAAGCCCGAACTTTTGTACTCATAAAATCTTAATGGAGGATGACTTTAAACCAGCTGTGCAACATCAGAGAAGGGTAAATCCCAAAATCCACGAAGTTATCAAACAAGAAGTTCTTAAACTTCTTGATGCGGGATTGATTTACCCTATATCTAACAGTCCTTGGGTTAGCCCAATTCATTGTGTTCCCAAAAAGGGTGGCATCACCGTTGTCACCAACGAGGATAACGAGTTGATTCCAACTCGTTTGGTCACGGGTTGGCGGGTTTGTATTGACTATCGAAAGTTAAATGAAGCCACCCGTAAAGACCATTTTCCTCTCCCTTTTATGGACCAAATGCTCGAAAGACTTGCGGGGAATGAATACTACTGCTTCCTCGATGGCTTCTCGGATTACTTCCAAATCCCCATTGATCCCCAGGATCAAGAGAAGACTACCTTCACATGCCCCTACGGAACTTTTGCTTACAGACGTATGCCTTTCGGCTTATGTAATGCACCAGGCACGTTCCAGAGGTGCATGATGTCTATATTTTCCGACATGATCGGGAAAACTATGGAGGTATTCATGGATGACTTTTCAGTCATCGGGGATTCATTTCAGACTTGCCTCTCCCACTTGGAACAGATGCTTAAACGTTGCACAGAAACGAATCTAAGTCTCAACTGGGAGAAGAGCCACTTTATGGTCAAGGAGGGCATTGTCCTCGGCCATAAAATTTCAAAAGACGGGATTGAGGTTGACAGAGCTAAAATCGATGTCATTGCCAAATTACCTCATCCCACCACCGTAAAAGGTGTTAGGAGCTTTTTGGGTCATGCCGGCTTCTACCGTAGGTTTATCCAAGATTTTTCTAAGATTGCCCGGCCTATGACCCATCTCCTCAAGAAGGATGCTCCTTTCATCTTCTCTCCTGAGTGCATCGAAGCTTTTGAAACATTAAAGAAAAAGCTTACCGAGGCACCGATTCTTGTTGCCCCCGATTGGGACCAACCTTTTGAGCTTATGTGCGATGCTAGTGATTTTGCCATAGGTGCGGTCTTGGGGCAACGAAAAGCAAAATACTTTCAGCCCATACACTATGCAAGCAAAACTATGACTGAGGCTCAAGGTCATTACACCACCACTGAAAAAGAACTCCTAGCTGTGGTGTATGCCTTCGAGAAATTCCGGCCATACCTAATCTTGACTAAATGCGTAGTGTACACAGATCACTCGGCTTTGAAATACCTATTTACAAAACAAGATGCAAAGCCGAGGCTTCTCCGTTGGGTTCTCCTCCTTCAGGAATTTGATATCATTATCCGTGATAAAAAAGGAGCCGAGAACCTTACTGCTGATCATCTCTCACGATTAGAGAACCCTCATCAAGATGTGTCCGAGAAAAAGGAAATAAATGAAA